>OY365792.1:27662092-29102092 GCA_959347355.1 Napeogenes inachia | reverse complement strand
TAGGTTTGTATAAGTAAAAAAATCATACAGCATTCGAGTGTGTACATTGCTAGAATCAAGAAGGTTTATGTTGAAGTCGCCCATCAATACGATATTGTCGTAGTACGAAAAGGAGGCGAACGTGTCTGTTAAGGCATCTATAAACACTACAGGACTTAACCAAGGAGGTCTATAAGCAGTACCAATAATAAGTTTCTTTCCTCCAACGTTAACATTTAACCACATTTGTTCTACGCATTCTGTTTCTGGGTGTGAAATAGATCGAAAGGTAATGTTGCTTTTTACATAAAAGCCTACTCCGCCACCACGTGTACGCACCTCTAAGGGCCTTGGCTTGTGACGTAGGCGATAGCCAGGCATCGCCGGAGCGCGTCCCTCTTCACCATCTCTCAGCCAGGTTTCGTTTAAGGCGATGATATCAACATTATGACGGTTAGTGGCAACTACAAATTCGTCATGCCGCGTTCCTAACGAGCACACGTTTAAAAAACCAATTTTCAAATGTCGTGATCCTAACATTTTAATAAGTAATTGGTTGATAGCATAAAATATTGGTTAAATAAATAATTATATTTTATAATATTATAATTAAAAACAATAATACAAATAGTGAACAAGTTATTTATGCACATTCGTATATGTAATAGATTGTTATTGTTATTAATTGGATATAAAAAGATAATAGTAATTAATAAATTATAAGGTAGCATGGAGAAACAGAATACATGAGCATAAGCTACAAAACAAAAAATTGTATTTAATGTGGCAGGGTCATATGCAATAGATACATTTTTATAATTAGAAATTAACAAATCATATTTAAAGAAAACAAACAAGATATTTCGAAACGCGACGTTGGAATAAATACAATAAACATTAAGTGGATAAAAGAATAGGCATAATACTAAATTCATAGACACTAAATTACATTTACACAAAAAAACTTGGGTATATCAGATTCCGTGCGTATGCGATAAACAGTTGTTGCCATATCACGTCTGATATATATCCGACCACTTCTTGTCCAAACAAAACGCCATCCTTTTTTCTTGCCTTCCTCACGCGTCTTGTATAATAAGAAACGGTTGAGAGGGGTTAAGCGCTCATTCAAGTAAAAGCGCCTAGACTCTCCGTCAATGACACCGGTCGAGTCAGTATTGCGACGCACTCGCGCCGCTCGCAGCAGTTCGTCGCGCACAGCCCGTCGTGCAAGCCGCACCACAATTGGACGGGCGTGATCTCGCCCCCCGCCTCCGGCCTCTGAGCGTCGCTGGCCCGAACGTTCCGCACTTACTATATCTTGAATAGCAAGATCGACACCTATTTTCTTGGCTGCAAGATGCACGATGTTGGTAACATTTTCACCTGGCTTTTCTTGCAGACACGCAATTTCTAAATCATTAGAAAGGTGATCTTGCTCGCGTTCATTGAAGTCCATACGCAGACGTGAGATTTGATCGGTAGTGGTACCCTCATTCTGCGCATTATGTTCTTCAGTCAAGGACTCCAATGCCGACACCCTATTTTCCAGAGTTGATAGGCGATCATTGAAATCACTCATGACTCCATTCAACCGCGATATTTCTTCACGAAAAAAAGACATTTCTCTAGAGGTGGTAGCCATTTCCCTTCGTAATAAACGTATTTCGTGAACTAAAATGACTACATCTGAATTATTATTTATCTCAGCCCCAGCGAAGGCATCTTCGAAATCACCGGATAAATCCTTTGAAGAGTCCAGGACAGGTGTACATTGTTTATTATGGCGTTTACTGGTAATATTCTGGTTTGGTTTACAGTCTTGGCAGACCCATTTAGATGACACGCGATCTTCAGGGCTAAGATTTAAGCAAAGACGGTGAAATCTAGAAGAACATTTAGCGCACTTAGCACCTTCATTTGCAGAAAGGAATTTACCACAGTGGTTGCACTTATTTGCCATTTTAAAGAGTTGTAAAATATTCTGATTGTGTAACGGGACAATAGATGGCGCTTTGCTCAATCTAAAGTTCTTTGTTATATTTAATTGTTATTATCACTGAATAGTTTCGACAAGTTAGTGTTATTTTTAAACTATGTAATGAAAATAACCGAGTTTACTACTTATCTTATTGCAACAGCACTCAATAATCAGACACTAACACTGATAGATGGAAGTTTAAAGGAGGACATTGAACGATATAGTTCTCTCATAAACTTTATAAGTATACACCAATATTATCAAATGCACAAATGTTTAACACTAAGAAACGACACAGTACACTATTCAAATCGTGAAATAAAGAGCTCAAATCGTGAAATAAAGAGCTCAAATCGTGAAATAAAGAGCTCAAATCGTGAAATAAAGAGTTGATATAACTCACGTTTTGACACGTAATTATCTTGCACAGACCTTATCTCCTGCTGTAAGATGTTGATGTCTCTTAATAATTTCGATGCATCCACATAATCGAAAGTAACGGGGGGTAGTTTATTTAAGTCTCTCGCCACAAATATAGGGGTTATATCAGGTTCTGTATCCTTGAAAAGGCAGATGATATCTTCTATGTCTCGTAATGCTTTGCCCTCCCCTTTCCTTACTACTCTTCTTGATGAGTTCGGGATAGAATCAAATAATAACTTCTTCGCCTCGACCACTTCTTCATCCGAAAAAGAACTGCTACAAATACGCAGTATGCTTTCTTCATCCATTATCTGTATTTTATTTTGAATAAAGGCCAAGAATTCAGAAATCACAACATTGCATGAAGCACATTTAACAGTAACTGACGTCATCGTAACAACACGTAAAACATCGAGTGCAAGCGCAGGTACGGCTGCCTGCGTGCGCACGGTACGACGGTCGGACGCAATCCAATATATAAAGAAATATAAAGTATATCCAATAAACAATATATCCAATAAACAATATATAAAGAACAACAGGTCTAAAAAATATTGAAAAAAGTTGAAAAAATATTTAACAGCACCAAATTTCATTCCAGTCATCAAAATAATAACACTCGACCCGAAGAATTCTTAGATACTCTTAAGCAAAAGTTGTCCCTAAAATCACAATGATTAGCTAGATACAAGAAAGCTCTACAGCGCAAAAATGATAATAAGATATTTTCACATAGTGAAAAAGGAATTTATAGGTTGCTTCGCAACAAAACAACCAATGAAGATTTCAAACTACCCGACGCATCAGATCTCAAAAAGTACTGGACTGATATATGGAAGAAACCAATAGATTTTAACATCAGAGCGAGCTGGATTAAGGAAGAAGAAGAACGCTGGGACCATATAGATGACATGGAATTTAGTAATAAAACAAAGAATTGGAAAGCTGCTGGTGTTGATTGTATACACAATTTTTGGTATAAAAAGTATTTAGTATAGTAAAAGTATAGTGGTATTACACGATACTTTCGCAAGATTAATTACAGACGTTTTAAAAGGTACTGAAGAATTACCCCAATTTATGACAATAGGAAAAACATTTATGCTTCCAAAAAAATATCATTCAACTAATCCTTCGCAATTTAGACATATAACTTGTTTACCAACTATATACAAAATTATCACTTCTTGTCTTACACATAAAATAAGCAACCACTTAGCTCAAAATAATATTCTTGCCGAAGAAAAAAAAGGCTGCAGGCAGTTTCATACAGGAAGCAAAGAGCAACTTTAATTAGACTCAATAATACTCAAACATGCACAAACTCATAATAAAAACATAAATATTTCATACATTGATTACAAAAAAGCATTTGATAGTGTACCGCATACATAGTTGCTTCATATTTTACAAATATATAAAATTAATCCAGATCTAATAAATTTTCTAAGAAATTCAATGCAAAATTGGAAAACAAAATTGTTTCTGTCTGATAACGTTAAATCTATTACTACGGATAATATTCCAGTCAAAAATGGTATTTTCCAAGGAAACTCTTTCAGTCCTCTGTGGTTCTGTCTAGCCCTCAACCCCTTATCCCGTCTGCTAAGTGATTTAAATAGTGGATATAAATTAACCACACACACATGATATTAAATTATTCGCAAAGTCTGAGAAAGATCTTAAAACCTTATTAATTAAAATCACACAATTCATCAATTCAACCAATGTGAAACATTCCAAAATCACTACTTACTTACACATTAAAAATTAATCAAAAAACCATTTTCCAGTGGACCAAATTGTTAATCTAAACAATTCTCAAGTCCCCTTGAACACACACATAGAATTTCTTAAAAATCGGTCCAGTCGTTTAGGAGGAGTTCAGTGACATACACACGCACACAAGAAATATATATATAAAGATATGAAATGTAGAAGGAAAAAAAAAATAATAATAAAACTAAACCGACACAGTCCCGATGAAGACGATCACATATAGGATGCTTAATTCACCGAGATGGACAGCGATACGGTAGCTCAATTGATAGAGCGACGGGATAGTTTCCCAGAGGCCGCGGGTTTAAATCCCTTTAATGATTCTATATATCAATTTAAATAAGCTTAACATGGCTATACATGTTTATAGACAAACAAAAATAACATTGAATAGATGGCGCTGGTAAATAGATATAAAAATTTGAATTTGGAATTCCTCATTAAAGAGGAAAAAATTGTGATTGAAGTGGCAGGTATGAAAAACGCCAATTTCGCGTGTATAATTATTTAGTGGGTCTTTACCTACTATATAATTTAAGGGAAGATAATGTAAAGTAAATTTCACCAAAATCTTCCCAAAAACCAAAGCATGCATGGAATGCATATTACTATATTTTTTCATAGAAATTCGTTTAAAGGTATAATGGTTTACATAATATTGTTTTCCCCTTAGTCATCCATGTAGTCGTGTTCACAACAAATATTTTAAAAATATTTTAAGTATTATTTTTTGTCGTTATGCGGCCATTCGCACTCACATTCACATCAACGATGATGTTCAGGTCTTAAGGAATATAAATATAAAACAAAACGTGAAACTCAATTGTAATGTCGAATTAGAAATTTTAACCAGACCAATCACACATATGAAGATGAAGGACAAGATATCCGAAATTACTTAAGATTATTAATTTTGAAATCGATAAATTCATAAATAATGTATTATCAAAGATTAGCTTGACGCTTTATCTTAAAACAATAATCTAAACGTAATTAGTCTATAAAACTGTGTTAAGCCCACAAGAAGATTAAATTCATTCTATTGATATAATAATAAAATGGTGTACTCGATTCTAGTAATTGCTCTGCTTGCCGGTAAAATAGAATATCTTATTTAAGTCGATTAAGTTATTTGCAACATTGATATTATGTATTGTATTGCATAGCATGGCATTGATGCGTATTTTTTTCTATTTTAGGCACTGCTTCCGCAAAATCATCACGGATTGTGGGAGGTGAACCCACTACTATAGAAAACTACCCCTCGATAGTTCAAGTAGATTACCAAAGTGTATTCAGTGGTACCTGGTCACATAATTGCGGAGCAAACATCCTTACTACAAGAACTGTACTTTCAGCTGCCCACTGTTTTGATGGACCGTAAGACATATTATGTTTCTAAAGAACTTTTTTATATATTTTTTGTGTCTTCTACATTTGTAATTAAAAGGTCGGTTTAGAGCACTAAAATCCATTTTTTTTTGTTTTAGATAAATAAACAATATTTGTTATGAAATTCTAATAAATATTTTTTTGAATCTTTTAATAAATTAGGTTGACATTTTTGTTATTATACCTTACAAAAATATTTATTTTTATTGTTTTCAAACACTAGGAACTACGCGCCGCATTTACGTCGAATCAGGGCTGGTACCACTTACCGAGGCTCTGGAGGTCAGGTTAACTACGTTCTAATTGCTTTTAATCATCCAACTTATGATGGAAATACGGGCCATGAGGGGGATATTACCGTAGTCAGACTGATTGAGCCATTGGTCTACTCCCCTGTAGTAGCAAGAACTGCAATTCCTCCGCAAGGAACATTGATTCCGGACGATCTGCCAGTTGTTCACTCTGGATGGGGCGTCACTAGTGTAAGTATTTGCAATACTCGAGCACATTACAGTTGCTATAGTTGTTTCATGTTATAATTATAACCCGTCAAGCATAGTACATCTTTAAACGTGTGAATTGAAAACATAAATAAACGCTAATTAATGGTTTTATCATTATTGCGAAATATATACATAGAAAAACATTGTCGCTTTTTGCTGTTCGGTTAATACAACCGAGTCTATTATTGTAAAAAAATCAGCTGAATGACAATAAATATAATATTTGTAATATCATAAAGTATTTCTTCAGCAATCAGGTCAATTATCTCCAGTTCTTCGGGAAGTAACAATATTTACTATAAACAATGCTCTGTGTGCTGACATTTACCGCGCATCACCCAATGGAGCTACAAATATTAGTAAAAATATGATTTGCGCTGGTATACTTGGTGTCGGTGGAAAAGATGCCTGCCAAGCCGATTCAGGAGGACCTATGTACTACGGTAACATAACTATAGGTATAGTGGCTTTCGGCCATGGATGTGGTCATCCTACTTATCCAGGTGTCAGTACAGCAGTCTCTTCTTACACTGACTGGATCTCCGCCAACACAGTTTAACACGTTAAGTGCGACATTATATTTAAAAAACTTTCAGCTGGTGGTTTAGGGATCTAAAAGATCTCGAAACTAATGTATCCCTGGGTACGTTGAAGACCTAATCAGTCTCGTAAAAGTACAATTCTGAAAATAATTTATATCTAAAAAAAAACAATGACATATACTTAAAAATTTCGTTGGTCAAAGATAGTCTATTGTTCTATTATCTAGGTTCGCACGCAGTTATGATGTAAGAATAAGCCGTAAATATAAATAAAAAATTAGATATCGATTGTATCTCGTTCCGCAACCAGAGATAGAGCAATATGTGAAGTGACTAGTGATGGGAATAAAATAAAATGTCATTTGTCGATAGAAAAAGTTTTATTTACGAAGTAGTTATTATAAAGTATAAGTTACTATAAACTATGGAAAATGTTTGTCATTAAAGCAAGCACATCGACTTTTCGAATTGTGCGCAAATCGTAATGATTTTTTTTTGCTATTTTAGAAGCTTCAGCGCTGATTAAGGTGCGTCGTAATTTTTCATAACAATCCACGCAACGTCTTTTTTTGTTTTCACGTTGGAAAACATGATCAGCACATCTTCCTTTAGGAAATTAAAATTTTTATTTAATTTAATAATTTGCGATATTTTTTCTTTCTTAGAATGCTCACCAAAATTAATTGATTTTTTTACACTTTTTTCTTTAAAAGTAACTTATTGTTTATCAATTGTTTTATACGTGCAGTCTGTGGGTCAAATATAAGCAGAGGGCATGTAACGCCCTTCGTGTTCAATACAACAACACTTTCCGGATGTTGGTTGGGCTGCCGCGATTCTGTAGCGCATTAAACATGTTCTCGACAGCGAGAGTAGATGGTTTTCAGGCCATCATTCGAAAGCGATTTGCTACGCAGAATGCGTGACAGCCCACACTGCATGTTGGGCGTATTGTGTGACAGATGGGACGAACCGATGCTAAGACGCTGGATACGACTACACAAGACATAAACAGTGTTCGGGCATCGGTCGGTCATAGTATTTAAGTTTTAGCATAAATCTACTAACAATAGTTGATAAGTTTTGTAACTAACATATATGGCTTATTCTGAAATAAAATTATTATTATTATTGTTATACTCATTCATTTCATTTCTATCTTATTATTTACATTTATATATATAACAAAAAAAAACAACATTATAAATATAAATATAAAAAATAGTATTCCGCCGACGTGGGCCTTACGACCAGTCCGTTGGTGGTTAGGATGACAGCGAAAGAAACTTCCTCACAATGCGTGCCGTACCCAAAACTGATGCTCTTTGTATCCGACCCTTGATCCAGTTGTTTAGTGAGAGCCTCTTGAGATGATGATCGAGACTCTTCGCTATAAGACTATTTACGGAAACTAAAATCGGGACAATTATTGTTGAGTCAACATCCCACATGTCGGTAATCTCGTGAGCTAAGTCCAAGTATTTCGATAGTTTGTCCTTCTCAGCTTTCACAAGATTAGCGTCACACGGGACGCTGATATCAACAAGAAATGGCCGGCGCTCTAACTGATCTATCAGCACGATATCAGGCTTATTGGCTACAATATTCCTATCCGTGATGATAGATCGGTCCCAATAGAGCTTAGCATGACCATTTTCCAAACCTAGCTCCGGTGTGTACTTATAATATGGCACTTCAAAAGATACAAGACCGTATCGAAGAGCAAGTCGTTGGTGGATAATCTTGGCTACTTTGTTACCATTTTGTTACCTCCTGACAAAAGACTTTTTAGGACTTTTGTCAAGCGGTTAAGGAAGCGTTCCTTCACTAGCTGTTTAATGTCCCCACTTAGTATGCCTAAGCATTCCGACATACCAAGGTATTCGTAGGACTCGGTTTCGGAGAGGGATCTGAGTGACATTGTCTCCGAGAGTTGTAAATATTCGCTATTTACAACTCGGCCATTCTGCACATGTGCAACCGCGCATTTATCTACACCAAACTCCATCCTAATTTAATTACTAAACGTTTGCGTAACGTTTAGTAACGATTCCAGATCTGCTTTATTTGGTGTAAATAATCTAGTTAGTTCTTTCTTCCATGTGCTGCACCAACCCGCTATGCTGGAGCCACATTGGTACAATGTACAATAAATATTGGTACAATCAACAATGTACAATAAATATAAAATACATCGTCAAAATACAACAATGCTAGTCGATTCCGCCAATGTCACGTAGGGTGAAGAACACACGGAAGAGATTGATAATAATAATGTTGATTATGGATATTTATAACAATAAGACACTGACAACTAAATTAGACCATTGAGCACTATAGGTCGCGCACCTAAAACGTAACGAGGTCACTCCATCAGTAGATTTTACACCTCACATTTTCTCATACCGGGCGCGTTATATCAGAATCGATTCTTAAGGAGTAAACTCCAAAAATATTTTTATCTCTCTAATCATCATATAACGGTTACAACCACCTCATACCCAAACCTTGAGAATAATTATTATTTTTGTACTTATATAGAAATTATGTGTATCCATTTTGAGAAACTATACAAAACATGTTCTACTAATTCAAAGTTCAATGTGATAAAAATGTAAAGCATAATAAATAACAAACACAAGGAAAATGCTGTTGTAATAATAAAAACAATATGTAATAAAGACTTTATTTCATTCTATGGGTTTACAAATCAAAGTGTAGTAAAGATTGTTCAGAAGATCACTTTCAGTTTTGTGCAACACTTACTATCCATTCAGTGTAGTATGCGATGTTAGTAGCGATGACTCCGGACGAAGTAACTTTAGAGAAGTCGTTGACACTGGCGATGATCCCAACTGTGATATTGGTAAAAAACCAAGGACCTCCAAAGTCACCGTTGGCTTCATTTGTCATGAGCTTGGAACCGCAGAGCAATCCATCTTTAATGTGAGGGCCACTACCCGTAATAGCACAGTACGAGTGCTCAACATGATTTAAGCTCATTGTAGAAAGTTCAAATGATGCCTGGAAATTTATAAATATATAAGTAATACATTAAAATATTTATATTTTTATTGAATGCATTACATTTATTTACCTTGCCACGTCCCCAGCCAACCTGGACTATAGGGAGATTTGTTGGAAGGGTTGGTAGCACAGGTATAACTGTGCGCTGTATTAGGGGACTATAAACTAATGGAGAGTGTAGTTCCAGTACAGTGATATCAGCTTCTTTAAAATTTGAACTGGACCATGATGGGTGGATAATTGCTTTCTCTATATAAATGAAGTCACCTCCAATTCCTTTATAGTTTGCACCAGCTCGTACGCGCCGGAATTGGGGTTTGTAGTGTCTATAAAAATAATTTATTGTTTACCTATTTCGATTATTATGGTGTTGTATGTGTGTGTGTTGTGTTACCTTCCTGAAAAGCAGTAAGCAGCAGATAGAAGCCGTCGGGCAGTAAGGATGTTAGCTGCGCAGTTGTGCGACCAAGATAGACAGTATACGTTCAAGAACTCAACTTGAACAATGGAGGAATACTCTGATAGAGTAACTCTGGCTTCGGAGCGGTCTGCTGATAAGACAACTGAAATCAATTTGGATTTATACACACAGTTTACTGAAAGAGTTACTTGTTATTGTAATGTGGTTTTATACCGAGTATAAAAATATATAAAAATTGGTGCCTATAAGTAAATACCTGTAAAGAGCACTAAGCTCGAGATTAACTGTGAGGCCATAACTGTATCTCCTTCAAATATCTATGAAGATGTATTCTGGTGAGGTCTGCGTTACACAAATTAAATGTATAAGTCCTGGGAACGTGTTAACATTTTTATCTGTAAATATATACTATAATCACATATGAAGTTATAAAATTTACTGATATATTTTCAAGTAAGAATACCTACTTTTTCTTTATAATCCTTATCAAACAATAAACTACTTTGAAGTAGGTATTCTTTTTTCTTTATAATCCTTATCATACAATAAACTTAAATGTTTTGTTAACATTGGTGGTTAATATAGACATTCAGTTAAGATTATTTAATTTAAATGTTTTTTAATCAGTTATTTAATATAATTTGTATGTGTGTCTCTGACTGTCTGACTTCAGACGGCGCCTTTGATTTTTTTAATTGTCGTAAGGTAAAATATTAAAAAAAATATATCGAACCTAACTCTATTATTTTTCTTTTTTTTTGTTGGAAAACTATACTTATACTATACACACTTATAGTATTTTTAACTTGGAAAGAATTCGGTTTGAAAATGTTATAACAGCTACTTTTTTAAGAATATTATGCCTAAGAACGCCATCTATTGCAATATCTACACACTAAGAAGCTGAACCAAGGTTATCAACAGCTTATCGCACGCTAGAGATTGGTTGACTGGGTTCGAGTGAAAATATTTCAACAGATGTCTCTATATTACATATGATGGGCCCTATATTTTTTCTATAAGCTTAACAAGACATTAAATAGTTAATTACGTAGTTTTTACTTACTTTGACTTAATTAGACATTTTATAAATTATTTAAATAATTAATATCCGTTATTAAAATTTGTAAAACACAGTTATTATTTATAATATTATATAAATAGAAATAAAACTGAAGCTGTAATGAACCTGACGGTTTTGTAAATAAATAAGTTATAGGCACCTGTCTCAAGAATTGTTTAATAGAAAAAATACAATCCTCTGGACCAATTTCTACACAGTAAGATGATCTAAAAGAGATTCGTCACTTTTAAGATATTCCTATACTGGTAATAGTTCTGCTTTTAATAAAACTATTTAGAAATTTATTCGTAGCTATACTTACACTTTATATTTTATAGTTTGTAACGTTTTTTCAAATGCTTTACAGAAATCGTTTTCACGGTAAGAAGAATGAAATAAATAACTAAATTATCCTCTAAACTTAAAATACCATAATGGGTAAAATTTTATAAATACATAGTTTTAAATGAATGTGTTTTATTATTTCTTCATGAAATTTATTAAATTTTTTCGGAATTTATTTCTAATATAATATTGTTAGGAGTCGAGGGTATTTTTGAATAGTTAGTAGGCTTCAACTCCTATAAATTAGTAAGCAAGTGTTAGGTTTATTAATTATTGTGTCATACTCGTTTGAGAGCAGCAGCTCTGAGGGTATGAATAGTGATTGTCGATGTGGTCTTTGAGTGCCTACTTTGAGTAGCTTATCTAGCTTTTTATTTCTGTGGTAAATGTACCGATGAATGTGTCGTTTTATATCATAGTTTTATTACTAAATTAGTCATAACGTCGTAACAGATTACGAGATTAGAGAGATTAAAGCCAGAGCTTTTGTGGTATTAAATAACGTGAAATACGTGAATTTGACAATTACTTTAAATTATTATTATTATTTTTTTAATTAACTTCTTCATGATTTCTGACAATATATTTATTTTAAAATAATGACTACTGTACAATGTATTATATATTATTTTATAAGTGGAGTATCTTATCTTAGAGTAACAAGAAATAGCTACTAGCCTAACTTTTAGATAATGATAAGTTACCTAATTTAAAAGTTATACCTATAAGGAATAACATTTGGAATGTTACCGAAATAGGTAGGGTCATTTCGCCTGTTTGCGTCCATCGCCCAGTTCGCGTCCATTCGACGGCTATCCTTTCATAAAATACTCGAAAATAAGTTCATGAACTTTCTAACAAAACCAAATGTAATTTCTGCCAATACCTCAATATATAGGAGATACACAGTCATAGACAAAATTTCCTTGAGCGCAATCCTTCCCTTTTAAAAAAAATAATTTATCTTAGCTACGGGACAAAAGACTGCGAATGTCTTAAATGTTAGTAAAAAAATAGTGAGCAGCACCATCACTCACGGTTAGTTTTACATAGTTTTATGTGAAGTTAAGGATACATAGATGTTTCTAGGCCTTAATAATAAAGAAAGGAAAAACATAATTATGAATTTACTTAAGTTTTTTAATTGTTGACAGTTAAAATAAGGTGGACGCGAACTACTACATACAAATTTTTAAAATTCCACTTTGCGTCCGCAGTGGACGCGAATTTTATGACCTATTATTTAGGACAGACCAGATTGCGTCCAACTTTGTTTTCTTGTTATCTATTTATGAAAGTAATTAAAAATGTATAGCTTATTTAAATTTAATAAAATTGTATATACCTCCGATCAATAGTATCTTAATAATAAAAAAAATTTACGTAATTTATTAACGGCTCCTGATTGAACAAATTAGAAATTGTGAAATCACAGTGTATCAAGGTGCAACTCTGAAACTCATGACATGAATAAAAATGATTTTGCCTATACACCTTTTTGGCAGTTACCTGTAGCTTAGTTCAATAGTGTCTTCAGATGAAGTTCTTATTTTACCACTAGGAGATATGGCAACTCATACTACACCAAGTCTTGAGAAAACTAAGCAACAAATATCAAAACCCCCTCCGACTGCTTTTATTCATTTAGCATCAACTGTATTACCATCTATTTCACCTATAGAAAAGCCTCCTAGTTTACAATCATCTTCATTATTTATTCAAGGCATTTCACATTCAGAAACCTTTGATCCATTTAAAAGCCACCTGATGTTGGCTGAAATTTTTAGCATAGCAAGAAAATTTAATCAAAGAACTCCAGCGGCCATATCTTCGTGTGCATCGAGAAAGTATTATGAACATAAAGAGCAGATGGAGAAAAAAAAACAGAAAGCAGTAAGATAAAGAAATTAAGAACGAATAGAGAAACAAAACTTCAAGGAACTGCTCCAAAACGTAGTAAAAAGACACTTCCTGTTAAAGTCACAGTAGATACTGATACTCTGAAAAGAAAATTTACCAGCCGTGGATAGTACAAAGTGTATGACATACTTATATCAGATGTAGATGAAGACGGCGAAGAAAACATTGGCTGTGACAAATATATAAGATGATATATTTGTTATTAAAAATATTTTAAAATTTAATTAGTTAAATATTTAGACATAAAACAATAAATTGTTAAAATCTAATCTTTCTGAATAATAATTAATAAAAATCTCCCCTACATTCGATATATAACTTGGTGGACGCAAACTGATCCATGAGTAGACGCAATTTAGATTTTATGGACGCAAACTGGGTAAATCGCCCAAATCTGATATTTATCACTTTTATATTTAAATCGTTATATCTTTCCACCAAAACTTTAAATGAATATAAAAAAGACTATATTATTAACACTTTACAAAAGTTTTTATTCAAAACTAGTGCTAAATCATTTTTATTTTTTCTTTCAAAGTCAGCAACTCCACTAAATGGACGCAAACAGGCGAAATGACTAATCTGTATTTATGTCATTCCTTTTTTACGCAAAGTTTATTTATTTATTTATCACAAAGTTAAATAGAATATAGTACAAAATTACAAAAAAATACTATATATGCAAAATATTAATCTACATTGTAGAGAACTCAAACAATCAATCTAAATAATGTAATTGGTTCTCATTTTGTCGAATACCTAGGATTAAGGAGGTAAATTGGCAGTTGGTTGGAGTTGTTTTATGACACTATAGGTATCGACATTCACGAAAAGCTCAGCGAAATAACTGCGCATCGGTACTGTCGTGCACACAATATTTTTGTAAAAAATATTATTTTTGTATGTTTTTAAATAGTAGGTAATATAATAATTACTTAAAAGTCCTATTGTGTTGAAATTTAAATTTTTAAAATTTGTTGATAATTATTGCCTAAGTATGGTTTATATGATATCTAAGATATGTTTTATTAAAATTTATGAGGATATCAGGATACGTATAGAAATAAAATCATTATAAAAAAACTTTATCGTTAAAAGACACAAACAAACTTGACAAAAATAAAAAATAAATATTCCAAAAATAAAAAGATGGAAGTCAACGCTACGTACGTCTGTCCTTCATCCCTCGCAGTCCCCTTTAGATACTTTAATTTAGACTTCTGCGCAGTTTAGTCCATGGACGCTGTTTCATGCCGATAGTTATATGTCACTAATTTGCAAGAAAACCAAAAGCTGTTTGTTGCTCTTGATGTATTCAGACGTGACCATTTTATTTTGGTATATCTATCATGTCCCGAATCTAGAAGAAATATTTTTTCCATAAGAGCAAAGATTCAGCAGTGTTTATCTGAAATTCTAAATAATTGCGTTTATGGGAAAGTCTTTTCGCATATAGTAGTAGCAGTAGCAGGAACTTATAATTAAATAAATCTTTGCCTATACCTCATGCAGTGTGAACTAGCACAAAGTTGGTTTAAGCGTTTTCAATCCGGGAATTTTGAAGACAAAGATGCACCTCACTCTGGTCGCCCAGTTACAAATAAAATGTAAGCCAATTTTTGTTAGCGATCAAGGTCGGCATGTCAGTACTTACGACGTAACCGAACAACTGGAGAGTTACCACAAAATAATTTTGACCCATTTGAAAAGAGCTGGGTACAAAAAAAAGGTGTGTGTGCGATTCACATACGATAGAAGTGAAACTTCAGTAAATCGAGAAAAGAATGAGATGAATATATATACCAAGGGTAGGATAATTACAAAGTTTATTCGTTTAAAAATGAAAGTATTTTGATTAATTTTAAAAGATATTTTATTTAACATATGTTACATAATTTATTGCTCAAGTTCCATATTTTCAGTATCAACAAATGATACAAGAGGCTTATGATAACTAAAATACGATACAAATATTTTAGTTTCAATTTGGTTGATATATCTTTGGAATACTGCATCTATTACCGTTTTTGATCTCGTAGTTGATTGAGTGCGATTGTTACACATTTTTAAATTAAATGTTGTATCGAGAAACTCAATCAAAGGAAGCGCTGTATCTGATGAAAATTTATGAGAATTTTCTTTTTGAGAATTCGCGATACCTCTGGGGTATATTTGATCAAATTTTCAAGTATAAATTCAATAACTGATTTTATTGATTGGTTGGGAGAGATGTAAATTGCTACAATCAAAACTAAATCTTCCTGGTCATTTCTGCTTTCACAGGCACATATTTCTCCAACTTTCGAAAGCTGAACAGACAATGATTCCAGCTGTTGTGCATTGAGATCTATTTGTGGCGTAACAAGACGGACTCCATCATTTACGTTGTGATAAATTGCTACTCCACCTGCCCTCGAACGTGGTCTTTTGTAATTAACAACAATATTAAAATTTGGAATGTCTACAATATCTTCATTATTCATCCATGTCTCCGAAAGAATTAAAAAATTTGACGACGACACTATATTGTCATATTGCAGATCCTGTACATGAGCTCGTAAGCTTTGACAGTTAAAGGTAAACAGTGACATTCCTTTTCTTTTATTTAAGAAATCATGTAAAACATTTCCAATTGTCTGAAGTCGATTTAAGTTCAGCCTTCGAAATTCATGTTGTAGATCAATTGTAGATACTGACGCTCTTCGGCCATGGTAATTTTTTTTTTAATTAAATGATGAAAGTTAGTATTAATTATTGGTACTTACAATCATTATTTACTAAATTATATCCCGTTGGAACACTATTTTGTTGCTGAGAGTGGTCTAAAACAGAATAAAATAAATAAGATTATACACGTGGTGTATTGAGGTTATATATATTGTTAGTCATATTTATTTATAATGATTTAAATGGTAAATACATTGGAATTTACATGTTTTAGTTCATAAGTTTCAACAGTAGCGCCACCTACATAATTAATTATGGAATATTATTTAGTATTTACTGTTAAATGTTTTAAGAATTAGAAGCATAGAATATTTTAACATAATGTTTAATCTTTTATTAATTATTAGAACTTATTATAAGGTATAAATAATATCATCTGTAAGTTGGTTATGAAATTGTAAATTACCCTCGCCTAAATATTATAGTGTTAAAATATTATAAAACGAGTTGTAAGGGCTGCTCTCGCCCATTCTATTACAAATGGTTGGATATTAAACATTGAAGTGCAAGTACTGTGTATTACTAAAACAAGTCTTAACAAGTCAGAAGTGTTCGACCGCTGTAGTATTACGCGCCACGTGTCGATATACACCGTTCGCAAGATATCCTGTCCAAGAATGCTGATGAAGATGGGGTGCTGCCACTGCCGTTGAAAAGCCACGAAAATAAGAAACGACGTTAAAGTTACGTCTAAGAATGCTGATGAAGATAGAGTGCTGCCAATGCCGTTGAAGTCACGAAAATAAGAGACGACGTTAAAGTTACTATTTGGGCCTTCTCCGAGTGCTACTGTAGTTACCTCAAGCGACAAGGAGTCGTAGATTTAAAATGAAATTGCAAGTGCGTAAGTTTTTATTTTTATTTATTTTTTTTTTAATACCCACGTTTTGCCATCTGCTTAGCAGGCTAATTATCTTGCTGGTTATTCGGCAGCATGCTCAATATAGAATATTAATAACTTTGTAGCTTGAAGTTAATAGCACTACTATTGAATTCTATTCATCATACATATCATATTCACTATTAACCATATCCCGTTAAAGTTCAATCATATACGAAATACAATAAGAGCCTGAATATTTACCAAAACTTTACAGTGGTTCTAATACAATATCTCTCCATACATGTTTACATCGCTTGGAGCCTTTGGTGAAGACATACGTCGGAGATGGAAAACTCTAAACTACTACTTGACTGCTAATCTGGAAGGGAATTCGTTGCTGTATTATGAAAATCAACAACATATCAACATCACCTACAGCTACTGGAAGAAGAGGTCAACCAAGTACTTTCTTCCTGATCGCGGGATTGCAGTGCAAGCAAGCAACACTATACAACGATGGACCTGAATCTAACAATAAGGTGACAGATAAACTTTATTATAAGAAACTAGCCCTAGAAAAGTTTTGCATAATTAAGTGACCATCTGATTTATAATATTATTGTTACTACGTATACCAACTTTCAAAGCTTTTAAGACCCAGTTGTAGGTTAGAGACGCGATTTTTATTTTTTTTGCTTTTATTAAGTTTTTTTAACTGACGCGGTAGTTGAGACTTGCAATATAAACGTAATGTTAGTATTTTAGATTACGATTTAGGCTTTAATGTCTTTATATATGACATAGAAGTGAACACTCTCAATGAAGGGGTAATATTCGGTTTACAAAATGTATGTAGGTTATTTAAAGAACGATTTCTTAAAAAAAGAGTATATATCAGTCGTAAATGATTAAAATATAAAACCCAATATTAAACAAAAAGAAAAGGAATAACGTTAGATATTTTATATATATATATATATATTTTTTTTTTAAAGTAAAAGCACTTAACATCATAAAACCATTTTCAAATCGTAATGATCCTTTTGTTTAAGATAGTAAGTAGTTCCTTATAGTATACACAATATGAATAGATAAAGTATAATTTTAATTTAAACAAATTAAAATGTACACTTGTCTCCTTTCAGAGAAATTAAAATTCTAGAATTTCTTATAGATAGACTTAAATGAATATGACTCGGTAAATATTGAAACTCTATAAATTTGGTAGGATCAGATCTAAATGGCCTTGAGGACCGTATGGAAATAATAAGCCAATGCTTTGACGCTATAGGGGGTAGATTTAGATATTATGTTTACATTTATTAAATAGGTAAAGATTTGAATTCACGATATTATTTTATTACTTCTGCAACTATATTTTATTTTGTTTTGCTAACTACTCCATAGATCTTAAAATATTTATATTTAATTTTGAATTTGTAAGTTTAGCATCGGGTTGCGATAGACGTTCGTTTTTAAAACCAAGTTGGATACTTGGTTATCCACGAGGATAAGGTTATGCCATATCATGTGGAGAAATTAAATTTTATGGAACCCAATAATATCTATTTTAAGAAGTTTCATTGGTTACTTTCATAAATCAAATTTGCTTTGAAAAGACCATTTTTAGGTGGGTAAAAATAAAGTTTAAAAACGTTTAAAATCTGAACCGGTACTGTCTAAATATAATCCCGAACTAAACAGACTAATTCAATAATAACGCGTATGAATATGAAGCAATGATACTGGTATTTATTACTAAAACATATTTCTATTATCTTTTATTTGACCATTTAAATTATTTACTGAGTGTTAAGTTCTCGGTAGTAGGTATCTGTATGAATTTATGATCCTTAATTTTGAATTGATTATTGAAAAGGTAAAACGCAATAGGTATTCCGAAATAAATTCGTTAGAATCGATAAATTATTTCAGAATGATGATAATATAGGTTTAACATTTAGATCGATTTTAAACTAAACCAGTAAACGCGTACCTACATTTCGTATTAAATTGTAAAAAAAAATAGAGCAAGCAATTAGGTCTTCTATCCTAATTCTATTCTATTCTTATCCTAATCCCTATTAAAAGAAACTTTAAACGATATGCGTGGCACTCGATTATTTAATTTTCGATAGTATGTTAAAGAAGAAAAGAAATAACTACGATGAATTATCGATCGAGTACGATGATAAATAACACGCGTTTTTGAACTGTCAAATCGAGGAATTATATAAATCCACAGTAAAAGTTATACTAAACAAGAAATAATTGCATGCCTAAACAATATACCATAATTGACAGTTCAGACAGTTCAAATTAGGTATTTCAAATTGATGAACTTTAAAAAAAAATATATAATTTTCTAGATTATGACTGTTTATTACTTAAAAATAGAATTATTATAAAACATGCCTCCTAAATATTCTTATTAGCAATATGAAACATAAACACGTTAGACTTAAAGATTCTGGTAACTTGAACTCTAGACAAGAGAAACATAAGAAAATTAGCAACGAATATATATTGTCGTATCTTAGGGTATAAGAAGTAATATTATATATGGCACGGCCTTATAAAACCCCAAGCCCCAACCCTCTAAATTTCCAAGAATCGTATTATTTTCAGTATAACGTTTGTAAAATTTAATGCAGTTTAATTCTATTAAATAATTTATACTGTAGATAATAATAAAACAAAAATATAAAATACGTTTTGAATAATTGTGTCATTCATTGTTTCGATTATATAGTAAACTAGGTGTAGGTATACAATGTACAAAATTACGATTTCAAACTCGGAATAAAATTAATAACACTTTTATAACATATGATTGAAAATTTAATTGATTTACGTTTTAATGCTTTATAAATAAATTAGTGAATCATTAGATTTAGTGCAAATTAGAACAATTGGAAATAATAATATAAATAGTAAACTTCTAAAGAAATATGCTTGGTTTTATAATGTTGTCCAATTGTATGAAAAGTATCGTTACATCTTCAAAATAAAAAAGAGGACTACAAAAATTTTCTATTCCCACTAATGATTATTTTTATTTTTTTTTTAGTTAAGAATATTTTCAATATTGATACGGACAGAGTCAATAAAGAATGTAAAAATTTGAATTTTATTTATATTTATTTATAAAATCTTTATTATACAAAGAAATTTATACAATTGGCGGACTTAATGCTATATATAGCACTTGATGCCTACTAATTATCTAGAAGTACCCTCGACCCCTAACAATATATTACAATTTCTTAAATAAAAAGAAATATCTATTTTATTTATTTTATTTTAAAAACTTATTGCACATACAATTATTACAAGAAATTACAGTAGTAGGATGTTGATACAGTAAGAAATTTTTGTGCAAAGGCGGTCTTGAAAGCGATCTCTTACAGACAACCCTTGATGAGTAATGAATATTTACAAGGTCATAGGACAGTGCAAGCATTCTACAACGAGAATAAGAATTTATACATAAGGACACAATAAAAATAAAAACTATCGTTTTTTTTTTTAATTATATAAGTAATTAAATAATAACGATTATATATAAATATACACATACGCATATACATATACATACATATATCCGTATATATAAATAAATAAAATAAAATAGATAAGCTATATAATATATGGTATATACATACTTATGATAAAAATATATATTGCGTAGATAAATAATATTGCTTCAAACGATTTTTGAAAATTGATAGTGATTTAGAAGTTTGAATTCCTAACGGTAGGTCATTCCAGAGTAATATAGAGAAATATATATATAAATATTACAATTGTCGTGAATTTTGAATCGTGTTATGGTTAATAACTAAATGTAGCTTCTTTATTAACTACCGTTAAAGTATTTACATTTTCTAAATTCGGGTGAATGAACATTTTCTTAAGATGTAAAATTTAAAACTGTTTCGATGAAATCCCACATCATTTAAAATTCATTTTTCTTTGAAAAAATATAAAGAAACTAAACAAACATAACAAAACAAACGTAATACAAAGTAAAAACAACCTGCTACTTCCAACAAAACCCATGCATAGTATGAATTTCAAAGTCGTATATCTCTGTAGTCTGATCATTAATATAGCCTAACAAAATGAGCTTGGTTTGCTTTTATTAGTTAAAGATTTATTTGCTTAGAATGAGTTTCAAAAAGTTAAAATTAAATATATGTTCATAACAATGATTATAATAAGTAAATTATTGAATAATGTGTTGTTTACCAAGTTGGTGTGTTACGTGGTAAAAATAAATGTAAGGTACCATGTTGGTGTAAAAATGATAACGTAATAACATGTTTGTGTGTCCCGTAGTAAAAATAAGAAATTGATGCCATGTTGGTGTGTCCAATAGTAAAGGTAAGTATGAAATACCATGTAGGTATGTCCCGTGGTATAAAAAAATAAATAAATAAGAATAAACTACCACATGTGTATGTTCCGGTAATAGTAGTGAAAGTATAAGAAATATCATCAATGGGCATGTCCCGTGGTATAAAAAATAAATAAATAAGAATAAACTACCACATGTGTATGTTCCGGTGGTAGTAGTGAAAGTATAAGAAATACCATCAATGGGCATGTCCCGTGGTATAAAAAAAAAAATAATAAATAAATAAAAATAAGAATAAGCTACCACATGTGTGTGTTCCAGTGGTAATAGTAAAATTGAGATATATCCCATGTTGATGATGTGTGTCCATGGGCACCAGATCATAACGGCATGTCCGTTGATCTGGCTTTTCGTAAGCAGCCTGGTTTGTCCGGTGCAAAGAGAACAAGTATTTATGATAAAACGATTATTATTATATATTATTATTATATATTATTATTATATTAACGAGTATTTATGATAAAAATTATAATTATATTACGAGGACGTAATAAGATGTCAAAACGGCCGATAGTAAAGTTATATGTTGTATAAATGTTATGTTATTTCGCACATTAAATGTATAATTGGATGTTTTTTTTCTTGATGCATTGTATTTCTAATGATTTGTTTTTCTCTATAACATTGTAAGATCCTTAATTCAGATGACCATTTGGTCTACTGGTTTATTAAATGTTGAATGTTTATTAAATTAGAAATTAGTCATTTAATATATGATGGTTGGTAATTAAAGAAATTAATGATACAATTACGAGGTCGTAAGATTACAAATCAGGAAAGGCCGAGTGTTAGTCATATTTATTTATAATGATTTAAATGGTAAATACATTGGAATTTACATGTTTTAGTTCATAAGTTTCAACAGTAGCGCCACCTACATAATTAATTATGGAATATTATTTAGTATTTACTGTTAAATGTTTTAAGAATTAGAAGCATAGAATATTTTAACATAATGTTTAATCTTTTATTAATTATTAGAACTTATTATAAGGCATAAATAATATCATCTGTAAGTTGGTTATGAAATTGTAAATTACCCTCGCCTAAATATTATAGTGTTAAAATATTATAAAACGAGTTGTAAGGGCTGCTCTCGCCCATTCTATTACAAATGGTTGGATATTAAACATTGAAGTGCAAGTACTGTGTATTACTAAAACAAGTCTTAACAATATATAATCCATGATCAGTATAAAATAAAAATCAAATTTATTGATTGAAAAACATTGAAATATTAGTTTATACTTAAAACAGGATTAAAAAACATTTACACTTACCATTTATTACATTAGTCACATTAACACTTATATTTGAACATCTATTTTGATTGTTCAATAATTGTTTTTTTCGCGAACAAGCGAGCGAATTTTTTCTGTTGAACTTTTTCCTGAATTTTTTTAATTTTAAATTTATTTTCATTTTTTTTGCGTCGATATTGACGACACATTTCGGCATTAGTTTTCGGCATCTTATAAAATTTATTATTTAGCACAACAAGATATAAAAATACTGACAAGCACACTGTTAAAGAATAACAAACCACGCTGACATCTTACTAAAAAGCTGTAATACGCAGCCGCATACAGTGTAAAATAGTGTGTATATTTCTGTCTCATTCTTTACCGGCTTTATTCTATACATTTCTGTATTTGTGTCTCTTACCTGTCGTTTTTTCCGTTGCATCAGGTTTGAAATCACAACGATTCTAAAGAAGTTTCACTTCAAAAAAAGTCCGATATTTGGGTGCAACACGAGGCTAATGAACCGTGTACCCACTCATTTACTCATTTGCGATTTTTTACTGAGACGTAATGAGACGTTTTTGAAGAGGTTGATAACTGGTGATGAAAAGTTGTTCACATACGATAAAGTCGGTCAGGCTTCAGAGACCTTGGCAAAACGTTGGTTAACTCGCAATAATATGACTCTGACGCTGTGTGTAGGTCTGAAAGAGTATTGTTTATTACGAGCTATTACCGCCAGACAGAACCATCGATTCGGATCTGCACTGACGACAGCTGATGAGATTAAAGCAAGAACTTGAAAGAAAGTGGCCGAAATTGATAAATGGAAAGGTTGTGGTCTTTCATGACCATAACACTAGACCACACACATCTTTAGACATTTAGCAAAAATTAAGAGAGCTTGGCTGGGTGGTATAAATGCATCCGTTGTATGACTGTCTGTCTGTCTGTCTGTCTGTCTGTCTGTCTGTCTGTCTGTCAGGTTAACATTAACAGAGGACCGCCAAAACTACTTGTCCCGTTTTTTTATCAGAAGTCACAAAATTTCTACAGCAACGGGATTATGGCACTACAAAATGGCATATATACTATAAATAAATATAAATACTTTAATACTATTAGTCCGGTCAAATTAGACATTTGGTGCTACATAAATTCGCAACAAGCTAAATTTCGGTACAATTGTTCAAAACACGATTATAAACAATAGCTGAAAGTTCCCCATAATTCCCGTGTGTGGAAAAAAAATTATTCAAGGTCAAATGTCAAAAAAATGAGTTTTTCGCGATTTTCAGCAAAACGGTAAGTTCTATCAGAAAAATACCTCAGATTAACATTGTAGATCATTAAATTATCTATAAAAAATATAGCAATACTTTTTTTCTCACGAGACACCGTTTCGGAGATATCGCAGTGTAAAAATTTGTAACAGTTGCAATTGTCATAAAATGCACACGTTTCCACGCCACCTATGAGGTAGTGTACTTAGCGCGTTTTTTTTTTCTGATGATGATTTTTGATACTTCAGAGCTCTCAGGTGCGGCTGCTTCTATTTCTCGAGCTTTAGCATACAGAGGCTGGTCGAAAGTCACGATGCATACAGTGTGGCCATATCGCTTTGCATTTTCCAATGCACAAAGTAAAGTCGTATAGATAGTATTATAGTTACTGGCTGGTTGGTGAATAAATGGTGAAAATGTAATCTGAGATTTACAATAATTTATATAATTATTAGTTAAACGCTCCATAAAACCATTCCAACCAGGTAAATATGGATTTTTCCATTTCCCGTAAAACCATACTGCATCAGTTTTCTTGAATAAAGATACCGATTCAGTTTCATAAACAAAATCTTTAACATTTATTTTACTGTAACCAACCACTCCGTCATTTTGATAGATCTGCATCGGAACATGAGCTTTTGCCTTGAAGTCTTCTGCTGAAAGAGATTCTTTTATTCGTGGCATAGGTTCTTCTAGTAAAACAGAATTTTTCGGAGTAACAATTTGAATTAAACCCATTATGTGAAGCGTGTTATTGCCGTCTAGAGTATTGACATTAATATCAGCATTGTCTGCCACGTATTGAATAAGTGTACCACTTTCCGGTGGTAGGATATGAGGAGGACGATGAAAAACTGCTGCTGCCTCGTACATTAATGTATCATTATAAGATGCACATAAACCAAAAGATGACCTGATATTCTTATAGTTATAGCTGATGTATATTTTATATTTTAAGTGCAAGTTACAATGACCGACAGAAAAATATTTTAACCTATACTACATAATATTACAACTCTAGGGATGAATATACGTGACGTACTCAGGCATGTTATGACAATTGCAACTGTTACAACTTTTTACACTGCGATATCTCCGAAACGGTGTCTCGTGAGAAAAAAAGTATTGATATATTTTTTATAGATAATTTAATGATCTACAATTTTAGTCTGAGGTATTTTTCTGATAAAACTTACCGTTTTGCTGAAAATCGCGAAAACCTCATTTTTTTGACATTTGACCTTGAATAAAATTTTTTCCACACACGGGAATGATGGGGAACTTTCAGCTATTGTTTATAATCGTGTTTTGAACAATTGTACCAAAATTCAGCTTGTTACGAATTTATGTAATTTCACCCTAATTTTTTGGTCTAATTTGACCGGACTATATAAATAAATATAAATACTATAATATTCTATTATTCTAATAAATATTGTTAGATAGGAAATAAACTAGGTTAGTATGTTGTATGTATGTATGTTGTATGTATGTATGTTGTATGTATGTATGTTGTATGTATGTATGTTGTATGTATGTATGTTGTATGTACATGTTTGAGTGCCATGGGGTTTCAGGCCAATGTCATGGTCCTTTATTTTAATGAAAAGATATCCCTAAAATGTAAAACTATCGAAAAGAAACTTATTAACCTTTAAATTTTATATTAAATGTGTTTCTGAACTCAAACATACTACAAATAAGTAGAACCATCAATACAGATATCTAATAGAGATATATATCTAACCTTATCCTGATATGGGAAAATACCTTACTTTAATACCTGGCTATTTTAAAGTGTGTACGTAATTCACTATCGTTTAATGTTTATGAATAATCTATTATACTATGATACTACTACTATACCTCTACTGGTAAATATGACAAGAATGTTTTTTGTTTTGTTTTATGCATTGTAATTGTTTTAGTTCTTAAGTTTAGTTATAAAGCTAAATAAAGTTCTATAATGTTGATTTCTTTCAGTGACTTTCTACGGCTTATGTGAAATATTTATCTTACGGTTTTATATGGGGTTGAGGGAGATAATGTTCTTATCATTAGTGCCCGTCTATTGTACCATTTTTAATCAATAACGATCAAATAAATTAATAGGTAAAGAGATAAGAGCCCTAATTTTTTGTTTTAAATACAAAGGTTGTAAATATTGATTAACAGTAGGTAATCCAACAGCTTACGTTATTACTACAATTTACCTACAGGTACGATTGTATCCACTACTCTGTTAGTTTCGTGTACTGTGGCCTGTGGCTGGCCAGTTACAATATTTACTTTCTTAAGTATTTATTTAAAGAACATTTCTTACAGGTATCTCCTTTAAAATAATGTGACCTCATTCCAACTATATCTTAAACAAGTTAATATCAAATAGCTACTAAATAGTAAATTTGTAATATTTTTTTAGAATTCATAATTATTATTTGTTTATAGTAGATCTTTTTTTAGTAGTAGGATCGATACTATGTTAATTGTCTTTAACAACGATTTTTTTTTAAAGGAACGAAGTAATATTAAATAAGTAAAATTATAGAAGTGCCAGCCCTTGCTACAATTTTATATTTATATCAATCTAGACTCCAGGCTAGGAATTCCCGGGTTCGATCAATATCCTACCTATCCCAGCTGTTCGCGGCGCATGCGCGTCGGCCATATTGGTGAGAGACCGGGATTCTCTGTGATTTGCCAAAACAAAAGAAATTTTACCAAAAATGAGCCCAGAACGAGAAACTCGCGGTAATTATTCGATTTAGTGCTTTCCGTGATGTGCTAACTTCAAACGCCATGTTTATATTGTGTTCTGCAGCTAACATGGATTCATAAGAGAATTAGAATAAAGACTTTTTTCTTAGAAATCGTGCAATCAAATTAGTTAATGTTTTTATGACATAAAATAGATTAACAGTTTGTTATTGGATATCGTTTAAAATGATGTTATATTTCACAGACTCCGAAGATGTTATGGAATCGATTGATGAGTTAAAAGAGCGGTTATCTTCTATGAAGCGGATGATGGAAGAGAGAAAGGCAGCCGGCTCGGGGACCAAGGAGCTGTTCCAGGGTCAGGCACGGAGTCTTCAGGGAACCACGATGATCGACGGGAATTTCTTAAGCTTTGTCTTTGGAGGTTCCCTCGCCGTCATCCTCAGTGTCTCAGTGTACGCTTTTTATAACCTCTACCATGCCGTCTTAAAGAAGTTCCCATCAACTCACACGGAATTGTAATTTGAATCTTAATATTGTAGGCATAAGGATTGGAATAACATTGTTGAAGTGTTCTTTAAGTTCCATTTTGATGTATTTCTTATGTGGAAACAAATATAAAGTTTTCCAATGTGGCAATTGTCGCCAAATCTTAGATAAAATTGCCAATAAAATGTGATTTAATTCTTTTCTGTTTGTTGTGTTTTAATTCATATTTTCAACTGGTGTGTTATTGCAATTAAATAAATATATTACTTAAAGGACAATACTATCTTACATAATCAACTTAGTGTATACAATGTTAAGTAGATTAATATCATGTCTCAAATCATGAGATGAATGTTATTGCTTATTGGTAAATAAAGACCATCTTTAATTAAATCTCTTCTACAAAACTGTACAAGATTAATTAAACAAAAAAAAACAGTTTCTCTCAGAAATGCGACTATAGTCAATACTACATCAATTAAAAATTAATCAGCTGAGGCAGTAATGACTTTTGTTTATTTATTTTATTACTAAAGCAGCAGAGGCAAAGTTAACGCAGATGTAGGTAAATAATAACGTGATTTATAGTATTTTTATCTGCATTAAGCCTGATTTAATTGAAAGACCTTTAAATGTGTTCATTTAAAGAGCAGGCGTGTTACAGACCACAGGTAGGTACCTAATATCTTAGATTAAAATGCCTAAATAATGCTATGAATATCATTGATTCGTCCTACTGTAATAGTGTTGTAATGGATTAACGAAAATAATCCATCGATAGTAAAGTAAGGATTAAATGCCACTACATAAGAAATCAATATTGAAAATCTTAAATAGTACATTATAGTAAATAATATCAACAAGTAGGTATATATTCAACCGATCGTCGTAGATGAACGGACAACCTGTTCTACAGTACCTACTATAGTACTATAACTTATAAAACAACATGTTGCCGTTTACTAGATGGCGTTAGTAGATGAAATAGCTTTCGCTATGATTAGCATCTTATATTATTTGCTTTATTTTTCAGAAAAGCTTCACCAATTACCAATTCGCTAAATGTTGCCTTCTGCTAAAATCATATAAGTAGCTTTAAAATATATATATTTTTGTTACTTAAACGAATTTTCGTAACTAAAACATAATAAAAAATTAGTTATAAAGAATTCATTTAGGTATAGGTATTTACAGAGTTATTGAGTACATCTTTATAAGATGTTTGACCCTTACCAGCTATCATCGATACCCAGAAGTGACTGAATTCCTGTGCAGTAACTAACACCTGTTGAAAGGGACGCGACGCTGTAAATATCATTTCTTATTCCACTATGATATTTACATCTTATTAGCAAATGATTTTCTTCTATCAAACATATATTCTATGCAGTTGACATAGAGATGGAATTGTCTCTTCTTTGAAGATAGGTTTTGATAGCTATCCTCAGGTATGAGGTAAATGCATAATGCAATTTTGAAATTGCTTTTATGTTTGAAGATACGATCTTATTACAGCATCCAATATGGTCGTCTAGAGACCGTTATAATATAATATATATTTTCAGATATTATGTTGTATATGTAGTAGTTTATGTATTTATTATAGTTCGTAGTATATTTAGTATATTGTAAATAAGGTATATGTTTAAGTTTGTTAATTTATGATATTCTAGTTTGTATATGTATTATATTTTTAGATCCTTAGTCATAGTTTTGAATTTTATATTTTTTTTTATTTTCTGTATTGTACCCTTGTAGTTCTTATTTTTCTGTATAATGTTTCGGTTGACTGGTAGAGAATGCTTTAGCATTAAGTCCGCCAATTGTATAATTTTGTACAATAAAGTTTTTAAATAAATAAATAAATATATATATATATATATATATATATATATTTATGATACAACATATATAATAAAGCTTTTTATTTTTCCATAATTTTTTTTTCTGCATATTTTTGTGCCAGTATATTCTCTTATATTTTACGTTAGTACAATTAATATTTTTTTCGTCTCAAATGGATTGAAGGCTTTAATTTTCTTAATCTATTAATTTTATTAGGTAAATTTATGACGCGTAAATATAAATTTAGTCCATTAATTTTAATAAGACGAAAAATATAAAATCCTAGTGAAACCTTAAAAAAGTGATATAAGTTTCCTTAATAACAACTTTATTGCCTTAAGTCGTTAAGTTGGTTAGGCAGATGGTCACTTGAACATTCAACTTCTTTACAATAACCAAATAATCTCAATAAAAGTAAAAAGGACAATATTTTCTTCATAACCTAACATAAAAGCATCAAGAAATTTATGTTAAGATAATTAAGGCAAGAACCACTACACCAGACGACTTGAGTAATTAATGTTACAACCTAAGACAGCATCATGTTAATTATGTAAGCAGTTGTCACTTTTAACCCCTCATCATAAGAATGACAATAGCGTGAGATAATAACGTACAGTAAATTGATGTAACTCAAAACATGACTGAAACAAAGCTTGTCACAAATTTCATTCATCATCAGAATTACATCTGTCTCTCTCAGTTTTATTGATAACGTCAAGAACAGGCCGTGTGAGTGAGAAAGACAAGAGTAGGTTTTAAATTAAAGGGCGTAAAAGCGTTATAGAATATGGGTCTGACAAAGAAGTAATGTTAAAAGAAGAATATTTTTGTGCTTAATGAAATCAATTCTTAGGAAGGCAAGAGGAAGAAAGCTAATAAAATAAAAAATATCCATGCATTCATTTCTCTAAGCTGTAGAACTCAAAAAATACAACAAGACTTAAAAAACGATTTATGAATTCTGACAGAAATAAAAAATGAAGGTTATTGTTAATTAATAAACTTAAAAAAACATTGAATCTTTTCAAAAAAAGGTTGCGACACACTAGTGGAAAAATACAAAACAACAGAACTACTTTATCTACCCACCTAATATCTGCTATATCTATCCTCTTTTAGTTTTGAATTCTTATCGTATGCCTATCCTTTTCTTTAGTCGAATGAAATTCGCCCGGAAGTGGGGTCTTAGCATTGTTTCGCCCCCGCCCAAGGGTGTTACTGTAACAGGTAAAGATACAGAACATGGCTTTGCCAGTTTCGCTCGGGCAGTCGAAGCGAAGGCACGTACGCAAGCTACTATAAACTTTTCCTTATATGGTTTTGAAATATTGTGATTAAATCGTTTTGCTGTTCCGTCAAGACTATTAAAGGTAAGTTCCTATTTAAATATCCAGCTTACATCGATATATAAAATACATATATACGAATAATTCATAAGAATTTCTGATAATTAATTTATAAAAATGTATTTAAATATAAATATTACTAACATATAATAAGCAGAGAGAGCAGAGCTATATCGTTTGTCTTGCAACGGCACCTTGTAATCTGTTGCGCTGAAATCAACAAGTTTTTATAGTTTTCAGACCTCGGTGTAATTAATCAATAATATCAAAGAGTTATTTTATTTTGGTAAAAGCATATATACTCAATAATATCTGTATGTATTTTATTAATTTTTTAAATATTTTTTATATTTTTAAATTGTGCGTTTAATAATGGTTAGTATTACTGAAGTCACACAACGAGAACAATATGATTTACAATTAAGTATCTATCATAGAAGGGTAGAGAAGAAAGGACCTGTCAAAGGTTGTGCTCTAATGACGGACCCGACGCAGCATTACAACTTTGTTAGGCTTAATGTAATTAATTGTAAAACTTTTAAAGCCCTACAATCACACAGGTAAATTTTATTTTTGTAATTAGTTTATTCATAGTATTGTCAAGAATATAAAATTAATAATTGACGGCTAAAATACTTCTACACTAATCCAATGTGGAAATTTATAACTTAATAAAATCTTTACCATCGGGTGATCCACATGCTCGTTTACCTTTTTTAAATCATTTTAAATCATTAGATGTGATTAAGAAAATATCTCAAGGAATTTATAAGGACGTCGTTAACACCTGGCTCACAAAAATGATAAGCCAGTTCAGTTTAGTGTGACTCGGCTCAGGCAGCTGTGTTGTATCATGAGAGGACATGCCTCTGATAGGTCTGTTAAAACATTCACCACGCAAATGACTTAACGCACAAACTTACACACAAATAGCATTTGTTTTAATATAAACCTTATTTTTGTGTTAACCTAAAATTTTAGGTTATTTAACCTTCGACCTTTGCGACTTGAAAATCTAGTCTGAAACCGCTACGACGTAGCAAGAACCATTTTAATTGTGTTAGTTTGTTTATCTTCACTTGGACCATTTTATACATCGAGTGTTTTTAATAATCAGAGTACGTTGGAACAACGAGAATTATTATAGTAACATCATCCTGTTATATATTTAAAACAAAATATTTTAAATAGCTATTTAAAAGTGTATTGCAATAAAATGTACCTAAATACTTATTTTAAACAATTTACGGAGACTTTGAAACCTTCATTAATTCTTCTTATTCTGACACTGGTTCGTCTTGATTAACTCCCCGGTTATTTCTGGTTTTACAATTTGCCTGGACAAAGCTCGTATGAGAGCAGGTCAAAGAATATTTAAAAAGACACTTTCACTTACTGTCTCCCGGGAAGTATTTGAGTGATGATGTAAGGCTTCAATACCTCTGCTTCAAAAGAAAGAATTTCTCTTTCCCTTTAATAACCTTTATGTACGAGGAGTTTGACATTAGCTTACGAGTATGAGAAAATATGAACAGAGGAAAATTTAAGACTTTTCCCCTCGAATACCTACACTTTATTTTCTTTACGTTTTTCAAAACTCTTATTTTATAAAAAATATTAAAAATCAAGCTGCTTGTATTCCATGTAAAACCATTTAAAATTAATCACTAAATATATCATTCTTTTTAAATTATCTGTAATTTTTAAAACAGATTTTGGACCTTAGTTTGAATACGTTCATAGCAAGCATGAAATATTAAGCTTCTATAGAGATTCAGTCAATTATACCGAGTCATTGAATTTTAAAGGTTAAATGATATTAGAAAGGTCAGTTGATATCGTTGCAAAAATAATTTTAGGTCATCACATGAATGAGTGACCTCATCGAAACTGAATGTTGGCTTTTCAGGATTAGTCAACCAGGTGCACAAAATACTAATCCTGAATGTGTCTTTGCCTCATTACTACTTTTTTATTTTATAATGCTATGGACATTCTGAGCTCAAAAAAATACAAATAATATTAGTTTGCAAGCTGCTTGCAATGTTTTATATGTAAAGATTTATAAAATACTATTATTCTTTTTTTCAAGCAATAAATCATGAATAAAAATATAATTTAAAAATAAATAAGTCTCTAAAAATCTAAAACCAAACCATCGGAACAAAAGAAAATGTAAATGATCTTTAAGGATTTTGGTCTGGAGGGACTAACATATAAAGATAACTGAAGAAAATCATTTGATTAATTTGTGTATATACATACATTTTGTTTTCTCCAAAATGAATATAACAAAGGCTATTTACTTAAAAATATGTGTATTTCAGTTGTGGTCTTATTAGTCTAAGAGTAGGGAGGCTGGCTGTGTCTCCTCCAGCAGTAGCAGTAGTTATTGTTTGTTATGGAGCCCAGCATCCACCACCGATAACAGCAATAAGACGTGGCAATAGTTTTAAATAAAATGACTCCTTGGAGCAAAAGTTTCTATTACAAAAGTATTAATATTCAATCCCTCATAAAGAAACACATCTCTCTATGTTTCGTATAGGTATTAAAATTGTAATTAAAAAAGAAAATGGACTTATGTGTAAGATAATAAATCCGGGTTACTAATATAATACTAAATTTATTCAAATCGTAACTGCGCTGTTAAAAATACAATAAAAAATGTACGAAACGTTTTCGTCCGGAAGCTCGGAAACGATTGCGGCTTATGTATTGAAATTTTACATTTATATGTAAAACCTGCATGTTTGTACGTTGATTTATAAAAGACTAGCTCTTGATTGCGATTCGCGAATATCTAATGGTTCAGTTGTTTCACCCAATAATCAACTTAGGTATGAAATAAAAACATATTTAGTGAATTATAAACGGAACCCACTGGTACATTTTTAACTTTACAGCCACTGTGTTTTCTGCAGTGCCTTAGTAGGTAAGTTAGTTTACTAACTATTTAGGTAATGTTCTATATATTTATGAATCCAAAGAGTTTAACTTCTAGAAGAAAAGCAATAAAATCTGTGAGTGATGTAACGCTGTCTTGTTTTAGTCATTAATTGCAAAGTCGGGTCATTGTTTTTACTCGCGGACAGAGCCGGGGATTAAAGCTAGTTAGGAAATATTGATTAGTTAATAAAATGTCATAACTCGTAATGTGACAACGATGTACAGTACCGACACAGTAATAACGGGGTCGATTCTACCGAGTCACGTTATCGTACTGTCACGGGACACGTACACTGTGCACGATATTTTATAATATTATAATAAATGTTATTATTATATTATTATTATTTATATAATAAGTAATTTAACAAAAACATTCACATTACTTTGAAAATGGGAGAAAAAAGATAATTATAGATTTATTATCATATAAAATTATACCCTAAATATAAAATTATGTTCATATATCATTTCTATTTAAATATTTATAAGTTTGTAAATATTCATTGTATTATATATATTTTATTTTTCTATATGTATGTCAAATGTATGTTTGTACGTAGGTGCGTCAAGTTATACCCCTAAGAGGTTGTCGTGGCACTTTATTACATATTGTATTGCTTTTAACTTATACATTATATTAAATAATAACGGAACTGTTTGTAGACTCTGAGAATAAAAAATAAATGTAACAGCCAATCTAAAAGTAAATTAAATGAATAAAGAATGTATATTTATAAAGAGAGTCAGCTTAACTCAGTCCTTCAACTCAGGTCTAAGACTTCATCTTGACGTTTAGACAACGGCTCGCTTTATAAAATAGAATCAACTAAAATATTTTTTTTAAACTCTAATATTTTTTGACACTCCATGATAACGTCCTACAAAATAAATGATGAAAATCTTTAATATATAAAATAAAACATACTAGAAATGGATTCCAAATAAAAAGTCTGAGTTGAAAGAAAGCTTCAGCGGTCAAGTTGTGTTATTTGAACAAACTGAAGGCGTTTATCATATTTATAGGTAGGACGTAGAAGGCAGAGACCACGAGCCGCTAGAGATAGAACTACTTTATTTTTATTTCAGTAAAATAAATGCCTTACTCTTTTAGAATTCCTATCTTTAACTCCGCTACAAAACATCAACAAATGAAAATGAAATAAATTGTCAATGAACAAAGCACAAGATTTTCGTCCGCACTCTTCGAAACCTCAACGTTTTTCATTTTGTTATGGCTTTTTAACGACATGTTTTATTATTAATATAAGTTTTTATCATCCTATCTTTTTATTTTAACGAACAAACAAAAATGTTATATGAATGGATATAATATATACTATACTTTATATAATATATACTATACTTTATATAATGTATATATATACTTTTATCGATTAAAATAACGTGGCCTGTTCTGGTTTTTAATTTTATATGAAGATAATATGAAAATATAATATTTGTTTATAGAATATTTCTGAATACTTTAGAACAAAGGAATCGATACCACTTTCAATATTTTGATTTTAATAAGGTATAGTTCCATGAACCTGTCACCCTCCACTGCTAACACCCTATCACCTTGGAGGGTGAATTATTTATATAATGTGTTCTTCAAACTCTACCTCTTTGATGTATTTTCTGAATATGGTCGTATTCCTTATGAAACTGTTAATTTCCATAAAAATAGCTTACATTGTGAAATAATTCCTTATAGTAGGTATATTTTACTCCTTGTGCCCAATATTATTTCTTATATAGAGTTATTCTAAGAAGAACAAAGGGATGCCTTACTAAACTTACTTCCTCCTATATCATCTTTACATTTAAACATATCGAGGGTGAGATGTGCTGATATGGCGGGTGGCACGTGGGCAGATTAAAAATACACTGTATCCTATTTCTAATTATGTTGATAACGTACTTTATTATTATTTGCGGTCACAAAGTCGTTGGCCATTTGATGGGTAGCCGTACAAACGTGTATTGGTTATAGACTTTCTCTAAGGTTATACCAAATCAATAACTATGAGTGTTGGAGAAGATTACCTTTTTACGCTTCCATTTTATTTTATCTTTTATAAATGAAAAGAGGATGACGGGAAAAATACATTTGACTTCAAGAACAATTGGCGATAAAAGTAATGAAGCAAAATAATACATTGTTTTAAGCTATTACGATTTGTACTCATAATAATATAATAACAATATAATATCAGGACAAATTACACTCATTGATCTAACCCTAAGTAAGCAAATTATTTGCTTGTGTTAAGGGTGTTAAACAACGATACAAATACATAGAAATACACATATAAATACTGAGAATATATTTAATAAACGACCAAACCCAGAAACACAGACATCTATGCTCATCACATAAATGCCTGTCTCCGCCGGGAATCGAACCCGAGCCCCATTGCGTCGTGACACGTTAGGCGTCTGCGCTAACCACTCGACCAACGGGGCGGTTCATCTTTTTATATTGTAAATGAGACTTAATCGCGATTAGGTCCCGTTTACTGTATAAAAATATACCTACTGTAAAGATTGAGGAAAATATATAAAAACCGCAATATTAATAAATGTACGCTACGTTCTAATACATATAGTATTAAAATAATGTCTGTGATAAATTAAAATTACGAAGATTTACATTATAAGTCCTAAACTATATTTCGCATTTACTCAGCGTTATATAAATCAAATTCCCGAATATTAAGCAGCACTCAGGTTAATGAATCAGCAGCAGCCAGCACCTTCGTGCCGCGAACACGATTAAACTAAACTTAGGTAAAGTTGAAAATAAACTAAAACTTAGCTTTTTAACCACACCTTGTATTCATTCCTTAGTGGATATTATAATAATTAAACTATTTTCAAAAAAGATTACTAAGTCTGTTTGATAATTCTCAGACTCTAAATTTGGGGAGTAAGTATACTAAACTATAAATATACAAACCTGCAAATGGTCACGTATCTTCCGTTCTTGTAAGATTAACAATAAACAGAAATGATTTTCCGATTGTTCGTTTTTATACATGGAAGACATACAATAAATGTTAAGAATGGTAATTTGCACAACGTAGCTGTAAAAAGAAGTGAAAGACAAACGTACATTATCTTTTAATACGCAATATATAAAAGAACAACTATTGTTCTATAAAACATTGCTTCTTACTCAATTTCATGATTGTTGGTCAACAGGAAGTAAATTACCGATCTCGATTACTTTTAACAAACAGACAAACAACGAAGAAGAAATTTTGTTAAAGAATTTTTAGATAACCTACACAATGATTTGTTTGATATTTTAATAAAATTTAGTGCAAGAAGTCATGTAAAATATTTCTGGTAGCAATGTGATGAGAAATATGAATAAGCTGTTTCTTTCATAATAGATATTGTTATAAAGCGTCAAGAGGTACCTAATGTATATCAATTAGGTACAATTTATTAAACTCGTTAAGGTAAAATATTATTCTCGTTAAGTTGTAATTCATAACAGCAGCGGTGTCGAGCGATCTTTGATGAATGACCTCAGTGACATCTGGTGTATTGGTTTGGAGAAACTAATTCCACTAATGTTAGTTAGGTCACTAATTCTCCGTCATTGTTTATTTACTTTGAAAACTATTCCAATATCATAGAATGGTTTTTATATATCGAGGGTTCCTAGGTAATTTTGGTCTAATAAGAGTTACCTTCTAAGTTTTTTATTTTATTTTTTTTGTTACTGATTTTATTATTTGTTTCTTTCTTTTTTGTTTTCCAAATAAAGTTTTTTGATTTTGATTTCATTTGATTTTAAGTCGTATAACCTAAGTCGTCGTCATCGTAGGTACGTGCAACGGTCCCCCAACGCAACGACAGTATTTCAATAAGGAAATAATAATATTATTTTTATGCTTTTTAAAGGTCCTTTTGTAAGTTAATCCCCGGTTTTCAAAAATTGTATTAGTTATAGTCGAAAGGCAAAATAAATAATATCATAATCAAAGCTTATAAATCTTTAAGCAATAAATGTAAGGTTTATATAACGTAAGAAATACATTATGTAAACCTTAGCGAACCAATCAAAAGACGATTACGAAACCGCACCAAGCTCTGATCCTAAAGCGCTTTAAGCTTGAACTGAATTCGATTGGATCTATAATTACCGCCATATTACCTAATAACATTAAATCGGCATGTAATGGTAGCAATTAACAATAATGGTTCTGATGAAGCCAAGTAATTGACTTAAGATTAAACCTCAATCCTATTAAGTGTAATTATCGTTCTTCCTGAATAAACCGTCTCAGGTTTTATGAAATGACTACTAGTATCAAAAATAGCTTAATTAATAAAGTTATAGAAATGATACCAAGGATCTAATTATTTAATTGTTAGCACTTCTAGTCAGTGGCTTACGAAATTGTTATACAAAATGAAAGGCCACAAGTATTGTGAAATGAATATCAAATCACTTTATTTTTTAACCGACTCTAAGAACGTTTAGGAAAGGTTAACCCTAAAATGTTTATTATTTAATTAATGACTAAATAATAGGACACAATTAATCTTTGCAAAAAAAAGATTCAGTATACTCTTTTCAGTAAATTAATACCCATTTTACATTAATTATAGGTTGTTTATGTAGTTTTTTTACAAACATTTATGTTGTGTATAGGAGAGGTCTCCATGTACAAACAAGTCATAGCTACTTTATGTGTGTTTACTTAAATATCTCATAAATATATAAAATATATTTCAGGACGATTAGTTAGATTACCTTCTGAAGCTTTAAATACAATTTAGATTACACAGGATTCAAACTGTGCGAACTTTGCGGAGCAAGAACAGAGAACTTGATGGAGGATGTAGCACCAGATAATAGTCATTAGTTCTCGAGTTACAGCCTCCTTTGTGTGCAACTTACTTCCAGCTGATGCAAGCGAGTGGCCACAGACTACTAGAACCAACTATCAACTAGGTATAATAATATAAGATCATTAAGGCTGCCTTCACAAACAGCATTTGAGCTGCATCTGCTTCAATGTACTCTGAGATTAGCGCGATGGTTTAAAAGTTAGTACAGTATATTTTGTATTCTGGTAGAAATAATGAAACATTTAATAAATAAGTAAATTTTCTGTGTTTTCAGTTTTCATTTCATTATAATTAGTTCGGGATCTTAAAAACTAACAGTTTTTTTATTTAGACATGAGTAAACCAATAGGTTAATTAGCGGTTAATAGATATCAATTTTTTATTTATATTTAATGAAATAGGATGAACTCCGATCTATCATTTTTAACACGCTTTTATTATTTTCACGTGTATGTTTGCTTGTTTGCTTGATTGTTTGTTTGCTTGTAACGACTTTTATGAATGATATTTTGTCAAATTTCCCTCGGACGGAAGAAACCTAATAGATGTCACCACCGTCCCGATAAAGACGATCACATATAGAATGCTTAATTCACCGAGGCGGACAGCGATACGGTAGCTCAGTTGGTAGAGCGACGGGTCGGTTTCCCAGCGTGTTTTTAATTTATTTTTTTCTAATGTTTATTTTTTAAGCCTGCGTAATATATTATATTATAATGTAAGACGAGTCACATAAATTTAAAGATAACATAGGTCTTTGCACGTCTTAAATTCTATCAAGTTATTCTATGGTAGTTAGAAACTTGAAACAAATTGCTTTCAGAAACTTAGAGCGTGAGGTGCATCTTCGAGTAGTTTTATTATTGTACTCACATCTATATATAGGCTTCAACGCTATATGGTCGTTTTATCAAATTGCGAAGAAAAAAAAAATGATCTAATTACATACAGTAATTAAGTACACAGTACTACAACTAGTACACAGTACCACAACTAGTACACAGTACTACAACTAGTACACGGTACTACAACTAGTACACAGTGAGTTCATCTCTGCAGAGTAATTTTACTAAGTAATTGCAACGGAATTAGATGCACCTTCAGAAATACGTAGTTTGCAGATTCAAGTTAAGATGGCAGCAAACAACATCTTGGGATTCTATGTGAATTTCAATTTAAATCAATGCAGACTTCATTATAATATATTTTAATGTATGGCGGATATTTCTAATAATATATTTTTAATAATAAACCCTAATACTATAGAATACTGCTAATCATCTGCGGAAAATTTAAAATTCCTGCAAAATTTCTATGAGTTATTCCGATATAATGACGTAAATGCAGGCGGGTATTAATATGTATACATACATATACACGTGTTTAATATCAGTTTATTTTTTATCAGTAATTTATCTAGACTATACTTAGTAATAACTAGTTTTTTCCCGCGGCTTCGCCCTATCTCTTTCTTTTTGTATTGGCTTCTATATGACTTGTTTTAAGAGATACAATCGAAATGACGACATCGACAGATTCACTACCGTAAATCTATTTAAAGTTTTTAATAAGGATACAATATTAAATACTGTTATTTTTTTATACCTCTCTTGTTTCTCATAAACGTCCATTTAAATACTTTTTAAACAGAGTACTTAATAACTATTGTAACATAATACATAAACAAAAACAAAAACAAAAAATAATTATATACAAAAAATAATCAAAATATGACCATGTAAACATGAGAAATTCTGAGCCACACAATCGACGTTATTTTCACCATCAACTAACAACTTGCAGGTCTTGTTTTATTAAAATATATATATTCTATTTTGAATGCTAAATAATATGTATTAGACAGTCATTCATTTTAGCTATGTGCATTAACCAAATTTTCAATACTGAACATTCACAACAGCCATTTTTAAGACGGTTTTCACGGTTCCATCAAACGCGATGTCCCTATATCTTAAATCTGTAATATCTTTGAAAATATTAATTTAAATTAGTTGTTGTATACGGCTATATTGATCTATATTAAATGTAAAATGTATTTCAATGTAGTTACTTAGTACTTCATTGGATACACATTAATTCCTTCTTGAGATGGTATAATTTTAGTTATTTTTAATTTCACTTTGATAGCGTAGATGTGTATATATGTGTATGTGTATATGTACATATATGTGTATGTATCTAGTATAAGTATATGTATAAGTATAAGTATGTGTATCTAGTGTAAGTATATAAATCCGTCCATATGGATAAATTTATAAATATAAGTATGTATGTATATTATATTAGTAATTTGTATGTATTTATTGATATGTAGTATACTATATTTCTATAGCATTGTTACATGTATTAGTTTGTATTGTGTACGTGAAAGTAAGTAGTTTTATGGATATTCAATTCATTATTTTAATTGATTTTTAATTTTTAATATTGTGCCTCCTCATTTTTAGATTTCGGTTTACTATGTCGGTTGACTGGTAGAGAATGTTTTAGCATTAAGTCCGCCATTTGTAGGTTTTTTTGTGTGCAATAAAGATTTTAATAAGCCATTATTTCTCAGTAAACAGTAAAGGTTAAAAATTGGTTACTGTGGGTTATCTTTAAGAGATAAACATATACCATCGCCGACTTTCTTGTAGATCTTTTTAAGGTATACAATACTTAGTACATTATTTTGATCTACCTCGTAGAGTTCAGCCAGCGTTTGCAATGTAATCGCAAAACAATGTATTTGTTTACGACTTTGCATTAGAAATCTTAAAATTATCAGTGGTTCCCTAATACATTAAGCATGTTATTATATATATAAACTTTCCTCTTGAATCACTCTATCCATTAAAAATCCGTTGTGTAGTTTTAAAGATCTAAGCACACTTACATACAGACATAGGGACAGACGCGGGATGCGACTTTGCTTTATACTATGTAATGATTAACACCAAACATAACATATCACTATTAGTCAGTCTACATTTAGGAACTATTATATATACTAATATAGTATATTTATTGTATTCAATTCATTATTTTAATTGATTTTTAATTTTTAATATTGTGCCTCCTCATTTTTAGATTTCGGTTTACTATGTCGGTTGACTGGTAGAGAATGTTTTAGCATTAAGTCCGCCATTTGTAGGTTTTTTTGTGTGCAATAAAGATTTTAATAAGCCATTATTTCTCAGTAAACAGTAAAGGTTAAAAATTGGTTACTGTGGGTTATCTTTAAGAGATAAACATATACCATCGCCGACTTTCTTGTAGATCTTTTTAAGGTATACAATACTTAGTACATTATTTTGATCTACCTCGTAGAGTTCAGCCAGCGTTTGCAATGTAATCGCAAAACAATGTATTTGTTTACGACTTTGCATTAGAAATCTTAAAATTATCAGTGGTTCCCTAATACATTAAGCATGTTATTATATATATAAACTTTCCTCTTGAATCACTCTATCCATTAAAAATCCGTTGTGTAGTTTTAAAGATCTAAGCACACTTACATACAGACATAGGGACAGACGCGGGATGCGACTTTGCTTTATACTATGTAATGATTAACACCAAACATAACATATCACTATTAGTCAGTCTACATTTAGGAACTATTATATATACTAATATAGTATATTTATTGTATTAATTACAAAATGAAAGTAGATATTAATATTTCCGGACCAACAATAAATTTTCTTATAAAATAAAGGAAGCGTAAACCCACAATAGAGTTTTTAACTTTATTAAGATGTTGAACTAAACATATACCCGTTTTGTTTTTTCAAAAAGATTATTTTGAAAAGTACTTATAAAAAAACCATTACTAATTTAAGCTGAAATAAGAATAACCTCAAAAATATTGAAAATATCTATAAACATGTATAGCCATGTTAAGCTTATTTAAATTCATATAAATATAGAATGAAAAATAAACTCACACGGGTAGGGATTCGAACCCGCGACTACTGGGAAACCGTCCCGTCGCTCTACCAACTGAGCTACCGTATCATGATACGGTATCCCTGCCCGTGTCGGTTTATTTTTCATTTTTTTTCATTATATAAACTCTAAAATATTATTTTGAAAATGGTCGAACACCATTGTAAAAAAGTAATTTAATGCAAACTTACGTGAGCGATCTTTCAGAATCCTTTTAATTAAAGACGAGGAAAGCTCTTGATAACTTTATTAATTAAAAACTGCCACAAAATTGAAAGGTTCGATAAATTATCGAGGTTAGAGTCTAGAACCTAACTCATTTATAACACATTATTCAAAACACTTTTCCAATAAAACCCGTTTGAAATGTAATAATGTAATCGTGAACAAAGCAAATAAATGTATCGTAATTGACATTATTATAAATTTCATTATAAACTGAGTAAAATTTATCGCAATCGCGCTGAAAGGGAATTTAAATAATAATTATGACTTACTATGTTTTAACAAAACTAGAAATGGTTTTGTTATCAAATACTAGATGAGACCAGAATTCAATAAAAAAAAGGTTTAACTTGATGACATCTGTATGTGTGTGTCTAAATTAAAGATATAGTGTAAATGTAAAAAATGTATTCATGATGTACATTCAGAATATTTCTAAAAAAGGGTTTTGAAGACTGTGGTTGAAGCAACAAAAAGTATTTTCATTTTTTTTGTCGGTCTCTCCATGGCAGGTTATAAAACTAGCAACAGAACCCTATAAACATTTTTCTTACGGTGTTTTTCCTTACCTTAATGTAACATTCCAATCGCTTGTAATTTGTTAAAAACAAAATTGAAGACTGGTTCATATGTAATATTCCATTTAAGACTAAAACTGCTTATATAACATATTTAATTAATATTATATAAAACATTTGCATGTAAATAATAGTTTAAACCGAAAAACATTGAATTATATTTCAACAACAAATCTGAATTTAGTGTAGTAACACATCATCAAAAGCCTTGAATGCTGTAAATAGAACAGAGGGTGATATTGATTGTGATCTGATATGTATGAGGGCGGGTGACCTCAAATATTCATAACTTTTTGACGGACTCCGATACGGGCGATCAGACTTTCGTCATAGTTATTTATTATTCATTGTTTCCTTTTTATTAGGTCTATGCTGGAATTAATATATACACATATAATATATAGATACTTTTTGGATATTTTCATAATACAAGACATAAAATATTTTCGGATTTAATATTTTCATTTATGTATAGTTATTTACATATTCTATAGTTCTTATATAGTCTGGTCCTTATATAAGCTAACTCCCAAAAAGCGAGGCACTAATTTAAATTGAAGATAAACAGACCCAGCCCAAACAACGGTACTAGACTTCAGTGAGACAAGTTGTTTAGATATTTGTCACGTCCTTTCTCGGGTTACTCAATCACATGTCACTTGACGCTTTGTATGATTAATAATGAAAATACTTTGTGCTTTTTTATACGAGAGCAAGTCATTCCGCAAGATAAAGCAAATGCTAATCGCCTCCGAGGCTTTTGCTGCATACTTTTTTCAAGTTCTAAAATTAGGTCAAACATCATTCTGTCTATACAGTTCTAAGAAATATTATTTTCTTTTCTTTTATATACAAAGAAATTTTCTTGTACATTTTTGAAGCTTAATAAACTTCCACTCAGTTAGGCGTCCGTGTAATAACTAATAGGAGTGGTTCTTAATTTAATTAATTATAAAACCTTACTATTTAAAAAAAAAAAAGTAAAGTGACGAGTAGGTATAAGGGTTGTAGATTTTAAATATAAATTATATAATATATATATTTACCCGGTTATAATCATGTAATAATAATCGGAATTTGCCCGACTAGTTTCGAACACATTCGGGGTTCCTATTCATAAGCTCGAAGACTGACGGACTCGGGGCGTGAACTGCAGCAGCAGATACGGTGGTGGTGAGGGTGGGGGGGAAGATGTAGTCTCGTCTTTAGAGGTTTCGAGCAGGTCTTCGTTCCTCGTCGGTATATTCCGTTGTAAACACACTGGTCTCACTGTATCACTACTAAATGTATGTAACTTATTGTTAGTGTCCTTTGTAGTGTTAATAAGGTCATACATGTATTTAGGGTCGCATAGTTGTAAAGCTCTATTGATTAAGGTACGGGGTAACACTGCTAGGTGGGCCGGATGGTGGTGTGAGTGTGCATGTATGTAATGGTCGGTGTGTGTAGGCTTCCTGTACATCTTAGTTACTAAACGGCACTCATTTGCTTCTTTTTACCATCACGTCTAGGAATGCTAAGCCACCATCGGATTCTTTTTTTTAGTGGAGTAGTACTACTACTAGTCGGGCAAATTCCGATTAATACTACATGATTATAGCCGGGTAAATATATATAATTTCTTAAACATGCGCGGAAATAATGTCATTACCTTTGAATAAAGAACACGCAAAGAATCATATTTACGTAGACTGAAAAACCAAAATCACTTCCCGGCGCGTTCTTTGAATTTGGAACGAAGAGCGCGCCGGCAATGTTGTATGAAACGATGTGCTGTTTGAATTTAAAACTCTTTCATCTATCGTACACTAGCGTTCTCGTGGCTGTATAGACACAGAGGCGTTTACCTTTCGGCAAAAACTAAAAAATAAATAATTAAAATGAGTTGCAATGATTCTGAAAGTGACATCATTGTCACTTGAACATGAACATCGACTTCACTCCACCAGTTTTATGATCGGAAATCTAAATTAGCTATGGAAAACCTGCTTCCAGCAAAATCAAAAGAAAAATTAAGCAATATAACTTTTAATATTAATTTAATTTATTAGGTAAAAGGCTTTTTTTTATTTCCTTGCAATTTTTTTAAGAAAAATTCTATAGATGCCTCGGCCGAAATGGCTATTGCTTTTCTCGTATCATTGAACTCCTCGGCCTTCAAACTCATACTCGACCTGCAATTGCCTATTTCGCTGCCTTTGCAATAATGTACTATTAATAATCATCATGGTTCACGAAAGGAATAAATGATATCTGCAACTAATTACCGGCAGAGTTTTGTTATATTAAAATATATATATACTAATTTGCCAATGTTCTTTTCTTCTGAACACATAAGTACAAATACTTATTTATACATTTCTAAAGCGTTTTTTAAAATACGGAGAACTTATAATAAATTCTTCATTATAATTAATAAGTGTAAGTTTGACTATTTTTAATAAATCCTTATTACTATACGATATACCAAATGCAGGTAAATTGTCTACTCAAATGGAAACAACCGCAATCAAATGGAAAATTCAACCAAGTTAGCATTTACATACATATCTGATGATTTGTAAGGAACGTAATATAGTACGTATACTAGCTTAACAAAACATTTATATTTGACGTCTGAATTTCACAGTTCGTTTATTTAGCGACTGAATTTGTAAGTTTATTTGTTCATTATTATTTTGTAATTAATTTGGTTTTGAAATTTTAATAATAATACAGCTGTTTTTTAAAGAAGTTTAAATACAGAGAACTCCTTAATTCGTTAGTGGCATAAAATATTAGCAATATGTTTATATTGCATGGAGTGGATTAGTTAGTATTCATGGCCATGATGGAGTATCTAGTGGGATCGATCTAGTTCAGAGAATATTAAATTAAAGTAAATTCAAATGCTATTTACTCCATTGAATTAATAGGAAAGAACTAAATATGTTCGCGTGTTCTACGACGATAGATTAGGTTTTTAATAAGTATTTTTAAAATACGTGACCTTCAAAAACTCCTTCAAGCACAACTTCAGCACGTTAGCCTTACACAAACTTAATTTTAATTACAGATTTAGACCATTAGCACAAAGACGTGGAAAGTACAAAATTAAACACTATCGATCCGTCTAGTCCAGCCACAACAGCTAGCTACTGAACATACTCGTCCTAGTTCAGCTTTGAAACTTCGAATATAAGTTTCGATAGTAAATGTAAACATTGAAATAAACTAAACCCAAGCTTTTAGAACTTGGTATTGTAGATGTGAAATTAGTTTTCAAAATAAATACTAATTTATAAATATATATAGCGATATAGTTATAGTTCTATCTACTTAAAGGCAATGTTTAACGCCAACGCAAAACTTACTCTTAATATATCCTTAATATAATAAAAGTGGTAAGGTAGATATACACTTTTATTTTAGCATGGCCAAGTAGGCCAAGGTTGGTAAGGGTCGATCGATATAACAGTCTATGAGTTTACATTGACAAATTACTTGTTGTTTCTTCCTAATTGGTCTGTGTTGGTATTAATTGGCTTAACCTGGTTCATTTATTGCTGTTCAAGTATTATAATACATTAAATATTTTGTGGTGTGAAACAAAATCATCTTATAAAACAGTAGGAACACTATACTATTGTGGTTTTTCCTATTTTGTTCGTTGGATTTTTTGATTGAAAATGTTCTAATTTGAAAGAGGTTGGTCTCATCCTTCTTTTTATACTATTTCCAGCCCGAGCAAAGCAAAGTGTTTTTTAATTATTTTTTTTTGTTTGCAACTAACTTGACGTATTTTCACCAATATTAGCACATACACATGTTAAAAGGATGTTAAAAGTATAGTATTTGACATCTATGCTGTATATTTATCAATTATTTTTACTGTTATATTAGTAATTAATTTTAATTTAACTATATAAACACAATTCGTAACAACTTTGTTGTTTTAGATTCCGAAATGTCAATGCCGGCAACTTGACAAATGATATTTGTAATTTGAATCATTCCGTTTCAATTTCATTAAAATCGGCATATCTCTAAAACTAAAAATTTGCTCGAGATTTAAAGGTGATAGGGGATAAATAATTTGTTTAGAACTTATATTTTGTTGCCAAGCCTACTCTTTCAACCCCGACTCCACATAGTCTTAACTATCCTATCCTTAGAGTGTAGTGAGTGAGTTTTTGTAAATCCGGGGGCGCGAAAGGGAGGCAGTTTATGAGCTATTGCACTTTACATCAATTTAAATAAGCTTAACATGGCTATATATGTTTATAGATATTTTCAAACTTAAATCTCATGCTGTTATAGTTAATCATACCTATTTTGTCAACACCTTAACTCTGGTATACATACGTAGGTGAGGTAATGCCTTAGCAGTTTTACCGCCTATAAATCAGGCTTTTACCGCAAGATCTTAACATAGCTTCAGTTCTTTTTCGAGATATGTATGTTTCATTAGTCCTGGATGCTTTTTATTGAAAAAAAACTTCCATACTTCATTAAGTTGTTTAAGTTCTATAACTACATAGTAAATAATCTTTTTGTTCGGAAAGTATTACTTAAATTTATCTCAGATTACCTTTTTTTCTAATTTTATTATTTAATATTCATTATAAAAAAGGAAGCTCTGTACTCAATAAAACAGAATATAAATTCAAACACTGAGTATATAAGGCTTCAGAAGGGCAGTCGTAACCAGAACATACAGCCTCTGGCTCATGTCGCTAACACAATAAAGATCGCTCGACCCTGCCCTCAGGCTTCACAAACATGACTTTTCAATTGATATAACAACCTTGGACAGCTATGTGTGGGACCCATAGTTATATATGGTAAATCTTTCTCGTTTTATTTTGTTTTAAAATTCAATAAATGGTTTGATAAAGATAATTGTTTTCATGAAAATAGATTTTACTTTTAGTGGAAACTTCACTGATTTCTATATTACATATTCGTTGTATTTATATGTTTTATTTAATTGTTTGTTTTCCTTTAAATTAATAGAAAAAATAAAAAAAAATACTTATTTAAGTATAAAAAAGCAATCCATTTTAGGATACTAAAAGCCCATGCATCCCATGAGAACTTATCGAGAACTTATTCTCTTTACTTCCCCATAAAAACAACATATATAAAATTACATGCCATCCAATAAAAATATATTTTCCTACATATGCAAGGTAAACTATAAAAATATCACTAGAAAACTATAAAAATAGTTAGCTCCATATCTTATAACAAGTGAATTCACTCATAAAAATGAGCTCTTTGCACCTTTGACTCGATTATGAATAAAATATTACTGATTATTGTGTTGATAAAAATACATTAAAGATTTAATACTCTGATGGAAGTTTATATTTTCTATCTAAGTCTTAACTGTCCTGAAGTAACAAAAACCTTTTAAAGAACACACACACATAGACATTTTATTACAAACTAATTCTTTTTCTACAGATCTTTTAAAATGTCTGATTCTTAAAAACTAAACCATGTTCGTGAACGCAAACTTACATAAATTCAATCGTTTTATGCTTGACTAGACATGTGCTTTTTATATAGACTTTTTGTGTTGTGTTTAATAAAAGATATTTCATAAAGTTTCCCCTTTTTTAACAAATAATTCTGAATTCGATTAAAGTTAAAATACCTTTTTATTTATTAAAAATAGATTTTTTTAACTAAAAAAATATGATATCAAATTTAACATAGAATATAAACATATGAGTTCTTCGGAATGGCATTTAAAATGTATTTTTTTTATTTTATTTTTTATTTTTAACGTCAGGAATCCTCATGGATACACACCTCCATCCAGGGGATGATGGCGGTGGTTATGTGAGATTCCTACTCACTAAACCTGACGGTTGCCGCCGCCGTCATAATGGGACACCACGGGATCGCTTTCGACCCGACACCCTGACGTGATCCACGGAGAGGGCACCCCGCAACAAGGAGCACCCATCCCTTTTTCGCAGGCTTCATAGATTGTGGAGGGATCCCCTTCCCCCCACCCAAGCCTGCTGCCTCTTAAGTGGGCCGAGACCCCCTTCTGACCGGACTCGGTCTGAGGGAATCAGGTGTAAAACCCGACTCGACCATCATCGACCGTGTCCAGCCCCACCGCGGTAGTCTCCCCGAGAGGAGACCACCGGTCAGACTCCTAGGAGAGCAGACTCTCGATACGACCGAGCGGGCTCAGCGGTTCTGGTCAAACCGCGAGCCACGCGCCGGGCCGCACTAAAGCCCACTCAAGACAGAGGACCCAACGTCGAACCCGACAAGTCGGGAACCCACCACGCCCAGACTAACCATCGCCAAGCGCAACCGTGGCATCGCATTCGACAACGATCAACCCAGGCAAAGTCTCAGACCGTCTCCCCACCAAGCAATGTTCTGTCAATGCTTGGTAGAAAGAGGTCCAGACCCCTAAACGACGCAGAAGGCCTCTCTATCAGCAAGAAAGAGACCGCCGAGCGCGCCCCGGTACAACCGCGGGACCCCTCCACAGTCTACTCTGCTAATCAGAGAAGTACCAGGAGCGATCCCGCAGCTAGCCCCGGCAAAGAGGGCCTGCGTCCTCTCACCCTCGATGCCCAGGCCAACTTTCCCCCAACGAAGGCCGGTGGAAAGAGGCCGAGCCCTTCCCCCCGCGGGCATGTCACCCCGAAAGATTACCCGCCCTGGCCAGCCATGGACCCGGCACAAACCCCCATGATCGACCCCCACCGCGCCGAGTATTAGCCAACGGGAGAACCTGAAGGTTCTCAGTAACCGTTGTTGCCCAGGGAGCACCACGAGGAGGTTCCCGGCGTTCGCCCCCCATTCAAAATGTATCTCTCCAAGGTGAACTAACCAACTTTTTTTGAAAATTTTATATGATTAACAAAAATGTTTAGAAGAAAAAATATATATTAATATATATTTAATAACAAATAAATATATATTTAAAAACAAAATACTTATAACTAATTTGGGCTCTAACTTTTAAAAGTTGTAGTTCATTCGGGTCGTATGAATTTCGTATAACTTTTCACACGTAGTTCGTAGTACAACCATTAAAATTTAAACGCCTGGTGTTCAAGTTTATATCAAGTTTTAAATAAATCCTTATTATTCTTGTCTTATATTTTCTTAGAGTCTAGGGTATTTTTATGTCTCATCATTTAGACTTAGAATAGGCTTGATAAAGTCTATCAAACTTGATACAGTGTAACCTACACTTCCAGTGCTTCAAGGCGTTATCTCTAACTATTATTTTAGATTAGCTGCACTTTTAAAATTTATTATCAAACAAAATATTTTAAGAAAATATATTTTATATTAGGTAGCATAGTATAAAAGTATCCAACAAGTCTCTGTTGTAAACACATTGCTTTATTTGAATAAAAAAGGATATTTAAAGTCTTATGTAAACTACCAATGTTTTATTAAATATGGTATATACTAGAAAAACAAATTATGCGAAAAGGACAGTTTAGTTTTTTAGTACAGGCACTATACAACAATATTAATAATGGCACATCGAGTAATTGAATCGGGTGTGTATGTGTGATGTATGTGTGATGTATGTGTGATGTATGTGTGATGTAGATTCAAAGAGTAATTTGATTATTGATGCTGAATATAAACTCATTAGATCAAACAATCTCCATCTTGTATTTGGTGTATTTCAACAGATGCAATAAACATATCTTCCATTAATTATAAGTATCTCACATAAATAAAATTTTGATTCAATCTCTATTACTATAATTTATGAATATTTGTGACACCATGAATAAACACACTAAGTAGGTCCTATTTTAAAATTTGATTTTTGGTTAGTGTCCCTGTAGTAATAATATTGAATAACTTTATTCAAGTCTAGCGCATAGATTATTAAAACCTTAAACCTTTAGCTAAATAAAACGAATATTCACTCGTATTTGACGAAACACAAAAAATATAAAATAAGCTGCTACATAATATAAAATAAGCTGCTACATAATATAAAATAAGCTGCTACATAATATTCCAGAAAATAAGTCTTTGTGCAAGGTTGTGTTAGGTTTTTTATTCATTTCGCTCGTTTGAAAATATCTATAAACCTGTATAGCCATGTTAAGCTTCTATATTTATATAAATTAAAAAAAAACTTGGTTAGGATTATCGAAAGAAGCTTAATAGATGTCACCACCGTCCCAAAAAAGAAGATCACATATAGAATGCTTAATTCACCGAGACGGACAGCGATCCGGTAGCTCAATTGGTAGAGTGACGGGACGGTTTCCCGCAATAAGAAAAAGATTATTTACGTATTTATTTATTTAAAACATTTGTATAACCCTTATAGGTCCTTCCAAGTAGACTAGAAAAGTAACTAGCACATACATACTTAAGATAAACATGAATTAATTAATAATTTAATAACTAAACATAAAGGAGTAAATTAGAATGATCACTAGTAAAAAACTATAAACTAAATACCTATAGCATGCACACCACAAAAGGAAAATAACAAGTTATTTTGTTGCAAATAGAATAAATACGTAACCTTACTGATGATTATTTATAATAATCTAAATTGTTGTTTGCTACTTACTATTGAAGACATCAACGTTTCATAATAATTTGTTATAATTAGTGGAAACGCTATTAATCGTGGCGTGTTGGGCATCATTAGTGGTTTTGGTTGGTACGGAAAACAGCTTCGTATGTCGAGTTCTCTTATTATGCACATTAAAGTTTAGGCTTGCGACAACTGCAGGGGAGTCAAGATGGTTGTTAGCTATTGTTCTACCGGTAAAATTTTATGAAGGACACAACTGTCTTCGTAATTACGGTAAACTCTTATTTTAAAGTTAAAGAAATTCAAAACATTCTTTTAAACACTCTCAATTTTATTTTTGTTAACGATTTAATTTGGTTACCAGATGCTACTCGCATATTCTAGACAACTACAAACGTAGGCGAAATAACCTGTTTTTATGGAAGCCAAATCTAAAAAGGATCTATTATAATAATAATATTTTGTTATGGCACATGCAAGCCTTCATGTGAACCCCAAGTAAATGACTATGTGTAATCAATATGCATGCAGCGCACGCTCACTGACTCGTTTACATAACATACGGACATGCGAGACAATATGACATCCTACACACGTTCACCCGTCCGTCATTACGGACATACCCAAATTCACTACACAGAGTTACACGTGGCTATGATCATGTCAGTGACAACAGACAGATACAAAATTTGATTAGATGATTAAGTTCAAGCACAGAAAAATATAGTTTTTTTTTTGTATTAGACGAGCAAACAAGCTGTCGGTAAATCTGATGGTAAGAAGTTTTTTACTCTCTCACTGTATAAAACGTATTTATTATAGCTACTATTCGACGATCTTCCGTGAGAGAATGGGGAAGCCAGTCTATATAAGAGTGTTTTAAATTATATACATCCAAGGCATTACCACTCAATACTCATACATATTTGCAGGTATACAAACAATAAAACTTATATGCAATTTGTAAAAAATATTAGATTTTTGTATTTATGAAATGCTAACTACATTCAATATTTCAATAAAATAAAAATGCTACAAGCATTTATTTTATTAAATATCCACTGGTATTTAAAAAATACGGATTAGTAAGAATATATAATTATAACTTATTAATGACTGATAATATAAAAACAAATAACTGCAGAATTGTTTACTGTCCAATTAAAAGTTCCTAACGAAGTCAGTCTGGAAATCATAGTTCAATTAAGTTATAATTTTAGAAAGCATTGACTTCATAAAATCTGTACTTCGCTAGGTACTTTGCAAAACTTTTGATCAAATTTAGTAGAATATTCTAAGCTTACTTGGTATACAACAAGAGCTTACAGACAATCTTGAATGCACTTTATTATGAAATCATAAAACCACAGTCAAAACAAATTCTAACACAAATATACACAATATCAGATTCTTCTTAAGGCCACTAATTGTCGTGCTAACCACCATTAGCTATATAATGTTGTTATGTTATGTTGTTTATTAAGTTTACATTGTGTGATCAACAATATAACAATAATATTCTGAAATGTTTTAGAATTTAATTATGCTTTATTAACTCACGACATTTAAAAAATTGTTTATTGTTAAATAAATTATTTACACATTAGCCCAAATGTAGGTACTCTCATTATTTAAATCAAATTATATGTAATCATTATTAACTTGCAAAATACGGTAAAAGTGACCAAAATATATTTATCATCTTTTGATTCAGGTATTTCTCAAATACCTAATTGGTAAACTGGATACTACTATGTCTCTAGAGACTGAATTGAAACCAGAGACCGAGAGAAAGACAGAGAAAATGATAGAGAAGATAAACGTGATTACAGAATCACACGGCCATTACCTCGCAACAAGTAGGTACATGAAGTATAACTCTCTTCTTTTGATTGTAGATAATTCTTGACGTATATTCTTATTGCAGATATTCTTTAATGCATACGTATATAAGTAGCATTAAAGAAAACACTCTACACACTGTATATGAACTTGCACACTATATGTTAAGGAGTTTTGTTTATAATTTTCATATTTACATAAAATATCTAGATGACGTAAAGTTATCTGTCTACACAGTTAAGTAACCATTTATTAACAGCTTGGCTAAATTCTCTAGAATCTAATCTAAGCTTTGTAACTGTGTAAGATAGATGTTATATGAACACAATTTTTGAAGCTGGATCCAACTTCGGTATATAGGCTTGTTGTCTATTAATACTTAATGTTAAAAATTCAATATCCTTTATTATATGTAATTCATTACTTTATTAAAAAAAACTACCTTCACTGCTGTACACAATACAATAAAATATAAGTAAGAATAAATTTACATGGATAGATAGCATTAAGAAGTTTTCTTTTGATATTCTCCATCCCGGCATTTTCTTTTTCAAGTCTAAATTTGCTCTTCTTTTTAGGAAACCGATTTCTATCTACGTCTGTTGATTTCAAAGCTTTCTAAAGAAGATGTAACTATCAGTCTTTTGCGTCACCGTGGTTTGAGAACTTCCAAACAAAGATGGTAATCTCAATTTAAAGTCGTTCTTTTTAGAGGATTTACATTTTCTCGAAAATGGTATTCAGAGGAAACAAGCACATACAGATACATACATAACGCTTCAATAACAATGTAATCAACATGCACATAACACACACATGATGTCTCGTTTACACGACATCATGCCTGTATTGATTACAAGACTCTATAAATATAGAAGACTAAAGGACTAAAATAAACCGTCACTACCAACAGAATAAAAAATATATTGAATTAATGAAGTAGAACTTATTAAAACTATTGAGACAAAAGTCAGATAAATAATACATTTAATAAGTACAAAATATCCTACAATGTCAGATTATACTAAGAAAAACTACTTAACACTATAAGTTTAATACATTTAAATACCCACACATAAGTAACCTTAAATACATAGGCAAAGTTAATAAACTTTCAGGTTCTTTGTCCTTCTGTTCCCAGAATAGTCTGGTCTGAAGCCATATCTATCATCATTTAAAAGTGATGGAAGCGCCGGCATAATTATAAACATTAAGAAAAGTCTAATATATTAGTTGCCAAATGGAAAACATAAAAATATATATTATCAGACATATTGTTAAATTAACAACTCTAACCACTTTAATAATGTGTAAATAATAAATGACGTATAATTCTAGATTCTTCAATCTATTTGATATGATAATATGTTACATATTTATTGTGAACGGAATTAAGTAGTTATGTACATTATATAATATTTTATACACCGTGTCACAAATACATTATGCTTGCTGGGAATGAGTTAAATTACGCATTTGCTACATAGTTGAGTGAAAAGAATACGATCAATAATGTTAATAAAGCAATACAGAAGGGTACTTACTGTAAGACACCAGCTGAATACTGATTATATCTTACAAATGTATTCGTCCGTGTGACTTCGTATATAATATAAATAAATGAGTGTATGAACTTTGATTATTTGTTGTTGTTGTACTTTAGGTATTAACTTTACAAATATTAAAATATGAAGATATTAGATTATTAGTAACCTTTCACAACACCGAAAACTGTAAATATATATATTTTTAAATTAACTATTTGTTTTGTTTTTTTTATAACCTCTCGTGCTATTGTAGTTCTTTTTTATGTATTCTTGTATTTAAAAGTGTATGTTTGTTATATATTTTATATAATGATATATATGTATTACTAGTAAGTACTTGTGTGTAGTTATTAGTAATTATGTTTACTATCACCCCACCACCTACTATTATTTAATATTGTTTTTTGTTAATTTTCCTGACTCCTAAGATCGCCCTTTGTACTTTACAATGTAGTTTCTTTATATGTATTACTTTTTTTTTCTCATGTATTGTTGTGTGCAATAAAGAGTATAAATAAAATAAATAAATAAATAAAAAATGAAGAAACAACTTACAGCATTCCTAATTGATAATTGCCATTATTCTGTTACTGATTTCCTAATACCGTCCTTACAATCACGTTTAAAAAGTCCCTTTTAACGATGTTTCATTTAGTAGTTCAAAACTTTAGCACCCTACAGGATACAGAAGGGTGCGAACTATCTTCACGGCCGGCGGGCAGTGGCTACAGTGGCTACAGTGGCTACAGTGGCTACAATGGCTACAGTGGCTACAGTGGCTACAATGGCTACAGTGACTAGAGCACAATGAAGTTGTAATGCTGGCTGTAAATGTATTCGTAATAAAATTGTAAAGTTGTAGTAATAAATTTGATATAAAAAATAAAATAATAAAAATACAGCAGTAGAAGAAGTCTCTGACATCTGGCGACAATATAATGTTAAGTTAACAGAATTTCTGTTGATTTAATTATAAACAAATAACTATCTCGTTAAAAACTCAACAATTTAAAAGTCTGTCAAAAATTAATATTACTAATTCAAGTAAAATATATTGCTTTCAAAGAAATATTAACATTTTTATTGAATAACTTTTTCTTCGTCCCTGTAGGCCTTTTTAAATTGTCCGAGTCGTCACCGACTGAAACATTGTTGGTATGCCATGTTTATGCAATATTTATTTGTAATCATGTGCAAATATAAATATCACACACACAAATAAAAACACACACACACACACACACACACACACACACACACACACAATATCAATTACATATATAAGAATTTTTGTAGAACTGTTTTAAATTGTTTAGTAATAATGCTGTTAAATAAAAGATAGTTTAATATAAATAAGTTCGTTATCGACATACATTTATAGGCATATAGACATATAAATATAGTATATATTTTATAATAAGTTTCGATTAAGAAGGGTTCTAATTGTCTAACTTTCTAAACTTATTCAAGCTAAGAATATTAATTTCTAAAAAATGAAATACATATTTACAACACTGAGTATGTAAGCACCCGTAGCAACAACAAAAAACAATTACAAGATAATACAATTTTGAAATGTTAAATAATAATAACTGATAATAAATTTAAATGAACAAAATTCGTAACTATTTTCACAGAAAAATTTAAGTATCGTTATGTTCTACATGTGATCTATTCCAAGTTTGTGCTCGGTTTTTTTTTACTTTGTTTCTGTGTTATTATTAATTATCATATAATAACTTATCTTTTTAGAGATTGTACTATTATAAAATTTTGCTATTCAGGTCTAAAGTTTAAATGTAAAGTTAGTTTTAATTAAAACGTGACTTAATGAAACTCTAGACTTTATAAAACCCCGCTATCTCTTCATAAATTCTAAGATCAATTGAGATTTAAACCGCTCTGACTTTCAAACAATATAAAGTCTCTGTATGTTAAATAGGAACAGAAGTTTACGACTTAAAAGTTATTTATTATAAAATAAAAAGAATTTATATAAAATAGAATAGTCTGTTACATTTTATCACAGGTCCTACATATTGAACTTTGATACGATACGATATGAAATAAACTCAAAATAATTAGATATATGAATGTGTTGCATTTTGTTGCATACTTAGTGTGCAATTATAAATCAGAAACATTTCATTTTATATAATATATATATCTAATCTATTTATATCTTTACATCTGCAGGGAAGTCTTTGTTTCTGCCACGTGCCAGACCGTCTGGAGGCAATGAAGGCTTTGATTTCGTTAATTCCATAACACACTCCTCTATATAAAAAAAGATATCTATATTTATTTCAAAGACCTTCCACTTTTATAATCTAAACATTTAATTTCATTTATTGGATAGTAAAAATTATTTTAAATTTAAGTTAAGTAAGTTTAAGTTAAGTTAAAAAATATGTTACTTTTACTCATTATTGTTTGTTTAGTCTGGTTTGGAAAATAAACATTTGATATTATTTATATTTGTATTAATAAATAAACTATAATATAAACAATTAAAACCTGGACATAACAAGTACAAAATATTTTAATACTTTATGAATGTAAAAATCCATTAATGAAAACATGATAATTCTCTTACTTATTGATGATGATATTCTAAAATCCTAAATTATACTTAATTGTAGCTTTAGGTGCAGTTATAACAATCCTTGTTCCTGCGAATTTATTTGCTTAAATATTTAGTAAGTATCGTGTTGTTCTAGAGTATCATAAACAAAGCTGCCAACAACTTACGCGCATTTACAATTACTAGCTATTGTGTGTTCAATGCTTCATTAGTTTAGTTGTTTGCTTAGAACACTAGGGACTTTCAACATTCTATGGACACACTATATTTTTCTCTTTCATAATCGATTGAACATTGAATTTAATTCGATATAATTATAGATAGATATAATTATAGATATATTAAATAATTTCATAGATATTTTTTAAGTTATTTAAGAATGACTTCAACGTGGCACAATGCTTCCTACACTTAGGTTAAAGCGTATTATGTAATTACAAAATCTATATTACTCTGGAATGACCTACCGTTAGAAATTCAAACTTCAAAATCACTGTCAATTTTCAAAAATCGTTTGAAGCAATATAATTTATCTACGTAATATTTATTTTTATCATAATATGTATGTATACCATATATTATGTAGGTTATCTATTTTATTCTATTTATTTATATATACGGATATATGTATGTGTATGTATGTGCGTATGTGTGTTTGTATATTATTATATGTATTTATAAATTTATATATAATCATTATTATTTAATTACTTATATAATTAAAAACGATAGTTTTAATTTTTATGGTGTTCTTATGTATAAATTCTTATTCTTGTTGAAGTGTGCTTGCACTATCCTATGACCTCGCAAATTTTCATTATTCATCAAGGGTTGTCTGTAAGAGATCGCTTTTAAGCGATAAGACCGCCTTTGCACGAAAATTTCTTACTTTATCAACTTTTTACTATTGTAATTTTTTGTAATAATTGTATGTGCAATATGTTTAAATAAATAAAAATAAATAAAAACTGTCCGAATGCCGTACCTTTATGATTAGACTAAGAGCCTTATCGTTATCACATTGTAAATTACAAACAGACTATTACTTGAAGCGTGTAATTATAAATAGAGCTCAGTGAACAGGGTGGTACATAATTGTCTCGCGAACCTCAAAGTCATTCTGATAAAAAATGATAAGGCAATAAAGTTGCCTAACATTAAGACCAATAAAAAGTATATTAAGATTTTAATAAAACTTTGAATCGATATGGCACGTCATCTTACTGCAACTTATAGACATTAATGAGTTAGCTTATAAGAATTAGAAGTACCTACAATTGAGTAGACAAACATGTAGGAGCCATCCTTAACAAACAATACTACTCTCACGTAAAACGCAACACGATTACAGATGAAATCTTTGAAGAATTGTAATTCTTTGTGGTCCAAGAACATTAGAGAAGAAGATGAAGATTATCTTAATCAGCCTTTGGGAAACCGGCTGTAAAACTAATAGATAAACTTATAATTATTTCTAAATAAATATATAAAATATTAGGCATGTTGATGCTTGTATTTGAATAGTCAGGTCTTGGGTTTGATTCTTTTTGTATATTTGTGTAATGAAATAATTATTATATTGGTCCGGATCTGGTAGGTAAAGGAAACCAACGTGAATATTAACTGTGTTATGTTATGCACAAACCTCCAGTGGTATTTTCTTCATCACTGATACATACATTAAAATTCAAATCATAAGCTATTAAAATCTGCCTTAATCCATCGACGGTTCACAAAACAAACTGAAAATATAAATAATTTTAAAATTATACTCAAAATAACTCGTAAAATTAAATTATTTACGTTTACTAAAAAGACCTTTTGAATTTAATTTGAATGTAAAGTAAAAACTGCAAAATATTTATTTAAGTTTCTTATTCATTCGTTATTTTATACTAGAGTGGTTCAAAGAAATGAATCAGTAATCAGTAACGACATAGTATTCCTCAGCGACTTAAGCTCGGAGGACAGTGTAGTTATTGCACAGAGATATAATCTAAGTCAGTTTTAAAAGCTCACACCATTATCATCTGTCGCCGTTGGTTATATTATTATGTTATATTAATTATAATCCTATTTTTATGTAATAATAATTATTTATTTATTTATGTACCAGGTTAAATGATAAAACTAATGACTAACCAGGAGAAATGATACAATTAGACACATAAAATAAATATATAATTACATATTCCTATATATATATAAATAAATATATAAGTTTATAATTGGAAGAGATAGTAAAGCTTTGATATTCGTTTCGTTCTTAGATGGGCTATTTTGAACATGATTTGGAAGAGTATTCCTTAAACGCGCTTCATGTATCGTAAACGGTTTAGAGAATGTAACACAGGAACGTTTAGGACGGCTGCTTGGTAATGACAAATGGAATCTTTCGTACAAGTAAGATGGAGCTAAATTTGCTAGGATGTTGTACAGCGTGGTTAAAACATGCATGTTCCGGCGAAGGTGAACAATCCGAAAATAAAACTAATGCACAAGTTTTGAAGGCAGTCTTATTTATTGAGCTCCTCATTAGCATCCAGGTAGCAAATTTCGGCATAGTCGAGAAGGGGTAGTAAGAAGGAGCTGGCTAATAAAATTTTGCAGTTCAAGGGAAGGAAATTCTGCAGACGCTTAAGCGACTAGATTGAAAAATGCACTCGACGACTCGTTTCATTGACATGCGTAGTCCACGATAAGTGTTTATTTATCGTCAGTCCCAATTTTTTTAAATCTTCAGAAAAAGAAATAACAGAATTATTATACATCACGTTAGAGAGCTGGTTACGATGTACTTTAATGCGAAGATATTTGCTACCAATAAAAATGACTTGTGACTTTTAGGATTAACAATTATTGCAAATAACGCAGTCTATTCTTTAATTAAATTAAGGTCCTTGTTTATGCCCTTAATGGTAACATCGATGTCTTTTAATGAGGTATGCCTGTAAAGTTATAAATTGTCTGCGTAGAGATGGAAGTGAGAAGATATTATTTTGGTCGTTTCATTAATAAAGATGGAAAAAGTAAGGGAGATAATACGCCGCCCTGAGGGACGCCGACAGAGAGAACAGCCCAATCAGAGAGTGAGTCATCAGAGCATATTATCTGACGACGACCGTACAGTTAACTATAAAACCAGTTAATCACAGGTGGTGAATGTTAAGACTGCGAAGAATCTACTGAATTTTAAGCATTGCTGAAGAAGACAAGAACGGTTAGTCTATCGTTATCCATAGCAAACCTAATTATTGTCTTCTGTGACTTTCAGCAAAGCTGTTGTTGTACTATGAGCGGTACGGAAACTCGACTGAAAAGGATTATTATCCTATTACTATGTTTGTTCGCTATAACAATACTAATATCATAGTCTAGTTGAACTTTCACAAATCTGAACTTCATTACACCGACATTTATGGTCCTAAGATGCCTCTATTACAGCCGAGAACCAAATAATATATAAACGTATTTTAAAGAAGGTTATTAAAGCAATCATTTTATAGATTCAACGATATACTCTGTTTACATTTAAGTCACTTTATATTTATAATAAATCAATAATAATTGAACTAGATACATTTCCCGTAAATTACATATGGATAAATATTACAATGATAGAAGTATGAAAATAATAATCACTTTTACGAATCAAGCGAAAGTGTCTATCTGACATATATATTAAACCACTAGCTCTTTCCCGTGACTACGTCGACGTAGACTTTAAAATAATATTTAGGTATTTGACTTATGTACTCATATAAATATTATTTTTACAGTCTACGTGGACGCAGTCACGGGCAACAGCTAGTAGATAATAAGTCATGAAATAAAAGTAGCCTAAGTTATTACGTCATTACGTCAGCTTACGTATACGTAACTTATTAGGTCCGCTATCTGCAAGTCGAAGTCCCGTCAAAATTGTTTCAACCGTTTCAAAGATTAACGTGTTCTAAGGTTTTCACGAGTACTACACATCGAGATAAAACTATTTTTGCGGATTTAACTCGCGTATATTGAATTAGTTAAATTTAAAGTGTAAATTTAAAAATTAATTGAATTATTTCAACATATTAGACGTAAAAACCTAGTCATGTTTGGAGTAGAAGAGCGCGAAAAATCCAACCAAGAACTAGAGGAAATGGTGATTAACATTATAAATACTTACTTCAAAACAGAATTAACATCGAATCCGTCCGAAGACTAGGAAAGAAAGGCGAAAAAATTAGGCTAGTTGTAATATCATTTGCTGTGGGTTTAAAAGTAAAAAAAAAATCTAACAACGACGCCACAACAAAGCACAGCATAGCATCAACAATTGGACCCTCCACTCCGTTGTCTTTAATTGGAATTATTATTATTATCTTTTTTAATTTATAAATTTTGCGAATTATTCTTATTTTTTGCAATTTTATTTTTTTATAAATTATAATTTTCATTACATGTTACCTTATTTGTATGGAATTAAATAGAGCCTTATAATTATTATTATTATAATGTATACATCCTTATGCCTGTACTAAAAAGCGATTCTTTCAATATTACAAACAGACACTCCAACTCTATTTATATATATGTATATAGATTATACTGTACATAGGAGTGTGTTAAGAGAGGAGTACTTATTAATTCCGGTAGGCGTTCTAGGAGACTACATGGGCTTGAAAGTTCTGAGGACGGGTAGTAAACTAAAAGCAAAGAATTCCCCTGAGGGGAAGATTTACTTACAAAACGGCACAGGAAATAACATTGGAGCTTACAGGGTTGTACTTGATTTAGTGAGCATTGTTAGGAAGAAAAATAAATATTTCACATAACTATTTTAATGTATAAACAAGCACTCCTGGCTATTTAGAATAGCATATATTAAAAAAATCATCTTCGCCAGTAATTTTCTAACAATGGAATATCATTAAAATTCTAATATAAAAAAAATGATTATCATTAAAATAAATTGATGAATCATAAATATTCCAGAGCTCAATATCAAAACAATATCGGTTATATAAAAGTTATTCAATATGTTTTTGTATCCCGAGTAGGAATAAAATTTGAACTCAAAACAATTTCTTTCAACTTCTTACAATATTTATAACAAAAAACATTTATAAATGTCTTTAAGGTAGAATAATAGACAGAATCCGAGGATATGTAGGCATATAATATAAGACGCTTCAAACTTTCTTTATGTGAACACTCTATTGTAACAGAGACGAATGTTCACACAACATAATATGTGTATTATATATAGTATTAGTTAAACGCTTTTTAAATTTATATTTATTAAAAACACTACATTCTACGAGGGAAATGAAAATGTCGTAGAGCCACTATGTACATAAAATTGAACAAAGTGTTCTTGAATCTCGTCGCTCCATTTCTGAGAGACAACTGCTACAAAATGCATTCTGATTTTACGATGCAAAAGCTTCAGGAAACAATGTGAAATCTGGGTTTCATTGTTCGGTCATCCGTGTGTTGTGTTGTGATTTTATTTGTTCGTAACTATTTATTTTTACAAATAACAGAAATAAATATATTCAAACAAGATTTACTACTTTACGCCTGTTATTGTTATTATTATTAAAGAGTTATAAGATGTTTTATGACCTGCATTATTATTTAACCAAGCATTTGATCATGCTACCTTCTCTGGCGTTTAAAAGATCAAACTGCAGAGCAAGCAACGGTATAAACGCAAGCCTGTTCAGATCTGTATCATCATTATTGCGAACGAATATTGCGAGTTTAGACGCAAAATACTACGCCATCATAAACTACGTCACTCCGACACTCCCTACATGATACAATACTTTCTACATACTCGTATAATAAACACGTTAAAACATCTTAATGTGTCGTATATCTACTCGCGATAAAAATCTATTACTACTAAATTAGATAATAATCTTACAAAAAATCTTACAAAAAATCAAATTATCAATTGTGAAATCAAACATAAAAATACAGGATTTTGTTTTGTTTGCGCTTACAAATACTAGGAACAATAATTTCAACAATTATTTTATTTCTTAATTTCGGATATCAATTATAAATTCTTAATTTATATATTTTATGGAGATAGAATTCAAAGCAGGCATAACATTTTAATTTTATATTAATGTTTTGACATTTACGTGAAGTCGCTCGTATACAAGACGACGACGACGAAGCTTCTTAGCATTCCGTGGATTCACCGTGCGGGTGCCGGGCCCATCGCGTTGCAAGGAGAGGAGTGCAAGCAGTGCCTGGGACTTTCGACCCAGGAGTAGGTTTAAGGGGCCCCTTTATTATGCGCAAAAACGCTCACCTTCACCCTCCACACTCTTCTCCCTACCTAACCAAATTTGGAAAGAACCTACTAATGCCGCCTTTGAAATACGTTCTAGAAATGAACCGATGCTTGTTCTAGAAAGGTCAAGATCTTTAAGTAGGCTATAGAGAGATTTTGCTGTTATACCTCTCGCTTCCACTTCTACCGCGTACAAACTAACTATAAATCTATTCCTGATCAGTTCGTTGGTCAGTTCGTAATACTTATTGAGCTTGAATGTGTGATCCCTTGGTATGTTTGTTTCCCAAGGAACAGTAAGCTCCACAAGTATCAAGCGCCTCAGATGTTTAGAATACAGATTTTGTAATGCTTTTCATACGTGTCCATCATGAGAGTCCAATCAGGAGCCGCGCCTAAAATTGAAATATTAATTCTAATACGTATTCGAAACTTTGCATAAATACTTCAAAATGTATTCAAAATTAATAGAATACCACATTTACTTCGGAATATAGTGGACTTACTATACTAATGGCTTTGATTGGTTTAAAATGCTGGGATTACCAAAAACCTATATAGTAATTAATAAATAATGTCAAACCTCTTATTATCAAATTTACAATCTTCATAAAATTAAATTGTCAAGCGACGAAAGAGTATATAGCCGACTATATACCCAAGTCAGCCTCGTAGCATTCTCGTAGCGTTGTCGGGTTATTACGTAGCACATCGTATCGTACGTCATATGACAAAGCGATTTGGTTCTTCTCAGAACAATAACTAAATCATAGAAGTAGCCAGTTGGTCACCATTATGATGATAAATTGGAAAGTATAATTCATATTTGACTTATTGGGTATGGTCAACGTTTACACATTTTGGTTGTTTGATGTCGGCTGTCAGTGATGTGGTCTTGTTTAGTTTTATTTACGAATTCATATAGTTATTGACATAATGTGTCCGTTTTGTTGAAAGAAGATATAACCTAATAGCATGAGCAATGTTCTACATTATGAGGGGATGTAAGTCTCATTCTTCCCGGGAAAGCTTCAAAATGTAACCGTCCATTGGTAAGTGTCCTAACATGGCATTTTTTTACGTTTTTCTTCGTTACAAAACAACTGTTTGGGTTTTTTTAAATGGTTAACAAATTATAAAGAGAAAATTGTCCTATGGCCCAATTATAAGACTGCTATATTATGCAATATTTATTATGATACTTGAGCATTTTAAAGTTTTCTATATATTTTGCAATAGTTTTGTAAAAAGCACAGTTGTCGATAATTTAATCCAGTGTTATTCTTATAAATTCTGCAATATTTACGTGATTTATTCACGGATTATTATTCTTGATTTCCCACGGACGTTAACTAACAACAGGTATGGATCGACACGAGTGAGTGCACGAAAAAATTGGGAATGGAAACATTTTAGTCCTGAATATTTTAATAACATCGATTGTTTTAAAAATACTTTAGAAAAATATGATATGATATATGAAATATGGCTGTAGTTTTATTGGAATTTATTTGTAATTTCTTTAATATATTATTTTTTAATTTATTTTCAATAAATGTTTTTTATTTTGTATTTTTAGTTTATTTGTCATATTTGTTATTTGTTTGTTATTTGTTATTTTTAAATACTACTTAAGTCATTTTCTAGAACGAAATACAGGTAAAAACTTTTCGATGTATCTCGTTCTAGCAAGTGATGGAAAGCACCTAACCAACCTTTTAAAAACGGTAAGTACTACCATAGAGAAAAGGACGGACTACTGTTGATATTGCGAATAAGTTTATACAATGTCATATCACTAGAATATAATCTGTTGTCTACAGCAGTGTACGCTTTAAAAATATGAAGCTCCTATGCTTTAGTTAATATTCTGAGGCTTCAGTGAATAAAAACAGTGTGTTCTACATGGAGGATCAAAAGCTTAGTTTCAAATGTCAACAAAGGAAACATTCAATTGATTCGTTTCTTTATAAATCATTAAATATTGTATTGTGTATTTCAAATAATAAATTCATTGGAAGATTAGTATTTTATTACAATACTTAAACCAAGCACCTCATAAATAATACAATTATTATTCATGACGTGTATTAAGATATTTTATAATACGATCTGCTTTATTTAAAACGAGCCATTCTGAACCCTATTTGTATTTAAATGGATTTATTTTAACAACAAAGGTAATAATTAAAATAACATTACAAGAAATATATACTGGACGTGGTTTACTTTAATACATATATATTATTGCAATGGCGGTATAACCTAGCCGGGCAACCGGACAACTGGGCAGAAGAAGCATCTGCGGCCTTAATGATTAAATACCCACTAAAATATCTGGTGAAGAAAGCAAGGGGAAACTACTGCACTATTTTCCCAGGGAAAGTCGTCATGAAGGTACAACAAAATAGGAATCAAAGGTGGCCATGCGATCCGCTTAGCAACCGGCGCCGATCTGCGTCCGGGGCAAACGGTCTTAAATTGGCTCCCGGCCTTGATGGTGTAGGAGATCAGATACCACATGGACATCGGGCTACTGGAATTCCTTTCACGATGAAGATGCGTCAAACCCAAAAGATAGGCAAATGGAATGTGCGCGACCTGCTTCAACAAGGAAAACTTGACATTCTGAAATGGGAAATAGCGCGATTCAAATTGGTCTTAGTGAGACATTGGAAGGGCAATGGACATTTTTAATCCGAGACACATGCTATCTACTTCTCTGGAAATTACGACAACAGCAGAAATGTAGTTGCCTTAGTTTTAAAAAAGAAAGTTAACAACTGTGTGATGGGATGGGACATGAAGCTCTTAGCGATCGAGTGCTGAGTTTAAAACTGAAGACGAAGCCGGTCAACCTAAACATCATACAGCTGTACGCACCAACAAGCGAAGCTAACATGGGATGGCACGGTTTTACAGAGAAATGGAATCAACGATGGCTAAAATCCCAAAAAAAGAACTGCTTATTTTAATGGGCGATCTGAACGCGAAAATAGGAGGGCATGCTCATCAGCCAAGCCCGTGTGCGGGAAAATTTGGACTTGGCCAGCGTATTGACAGAGATAAACGCCTAATACAATTTGCCGCTGAGAACAACTTGGTGATAGCGAACAGTTTCTTCCAATACCATCCGAAAAGTCTCTACACATGGATATCATCACCTGATGGCAACTATCGTAACCAGATAGACTATATTCTGATTGGATCAAGATGGAAAACCGGTGTGGATTGAGTGTGAACCTTCCTTGCGGAAGGTAAGGAATGTTCACACTCTGACCAGTGCCGATTGAGGATCAAACCACCAACTTTTAGTAGCTAAAGTTCAACTCAAAATGAGAGTGGCTAGAAACGTTGAAAAGCCGAGGAAACTGTTAACAGTAGATAAGTCTGAATTCCTGAGTACGATCAAAAAGAATTGATCTCAGTGGACTAACTTGAATACCCTATAGATAGTTCGCGGGGCGAAACATTGACTGAAATAAGCGCAATATCCGAGACCTGGCAAGAGTACTGTCAGTTACTATTTGAGGATCCAACAGAGCCTGAAAACGAAGAAAAGGAGCCTAACATCTTAAAAGATGAAGTTCGAGCCGCTATCAAGGACCTCAAAAGCGGAAAAGCCGCAGGAAAAGATATCTTACCAATAAAAAACATAAAAGCAGCTAGTGAATATGGCATTGACGTTCTTCACAATTTGTCTAACAAAGTTTGGGGGATAGGAACTTGGCCTCAAGAGTGATGTCATACAGTCTTGTTCCTTTACATAAATAGGCTCTACAAAAGTATGCAGCAGTCCAGTCATATTGCACCAAAAAATCGGTTAAGTAGTTTAGGAATCCATCGGGGACAAACATCGTGACACTCGATGTATATATAATAGATATATGATTTTCTATTTTCTTTAATAATTTTTGGTATATTAGAAATATATATGTACCTATCTCTGCCCTCTATAACATCGTCTCCAACACTCGTGGGTAGTTGGAAGAGATCTCTTTGAAGAGATAAGCTCATATTTGTATACGTCTTTGCTATTATTATTATTTTTTGTAACTAAATGTGATACATGAAATAAAATAAATAGAATAAATAAATAAATAAATATAGGATTCACTCGACTCAATATGTATATGTTTTTGCACAGTGTGAGCAGATGTTTAATTTGCGTGGGAGGATAGATACAGATAATCTTAATGAGATGTTGGCGTCAAGATACCAAATTCTATAAGGTATTTTATGTATATCTCTATTATTTTTTTAATTGATACCTCTTTATAAATCCTATATACTTAGTACATTGGAAGCCGCCGTATATAATCGCCTGCTCACAGCTAGTTATAAGTAGAACTGTAATGTCATATTTATAAATACTGCTTTCAATCCTCAATTGTCATACACCGGTGTATGGTTGTACAGACACTTAAATGTAATGTGATACCTCCTTATATAAACACAAAATTGTATCACAGTTAGCGAATTACACAAAATAATGAACTTTGTTATTGACCATGAAATGTAACGAGTGAATAAAATGGGTTATATGATTTTATACTGTAACAGTTAAATGTTTACCACCCTAATAAAATAATAAATCATTCGTAAGAAATACCTATTTTTTTTTAGAAATGTTACAAATAATATTTTTTCTATTATAACAATTATTTGTATTTTTAATATTTTTGTTTAAATTTATATAAATTTATAATTTATATACATTTATTTAAATAAAACCGTCCCGTTGCTCTACCAATTGAGCTACTGTATCGCTGCCCGTCTCGGTGAATTAACCATTCTATATGTGATCGTATTTATCGGAACGGTGGGGACATCTATTAGGCTTTAATAAAAAATAAATTTAAATAAGCTCAACAGGGCTGTACATGTTTACACAAGTTTTCAAACAATATTTATGTTTTTCTTTTATAGTTTCTAGTTTTCAATATATTTTTTAATATAATATTTTTCGTCCATTTTTTAATTATAATATACAGAACCTGTTTAGTTCGTTTTCAATTAAAGAAAATTGCCCATTCTAAATATTTATTCACTAATGGTATTGCGGAAAACCTCTACATATTATAATCTAATTATACATAATGATTATAAGAACTAATAGGAAATTATCGGAATTGCAATTTAATAGGCGCAGCCATAATTGGGTTTTCCATAAGCAGATTCTTCAAAAGTTAAAATTGTATAATTATCTCAAACCAAATTCTATAATAAATAAAATACACTATTTGCTATTCTTGAAGTATGTTTTTATTTTTACTAGCTTTTGCTCAGCGATTCCGCCCGGGTTTATAAGAAAAAAAAAACATGTTTGTGTGTGAAAGTCGTCTAAAAGTAATTTTTGTACCTTTCTTCAGAATGTTTTTGAGAAATAAGGGGATTTCTCCAACTTGAGAAATCATTTGTTCCTATACAAACTTTTATCCCCTATTTCATTCTATTCAAGCTTTTTTTTAGAAACATGAAGTAACATGTACCCTTTCCACCTTTTCTTTTTGTTCACACATTTTTTTTTATAACCGCTTCCAAGGCTAAACCGCTTAGCCGTAAAAGCGTAACAAACAGAAAGAGTTAATTTCGGATTTATATAAACGCATATAATGTTAGTTTGGATTAGTTAGGATTCTATTAAGATATGGTAACATTAGATTCACTAGGGGTAGGTTTATATTTTTACTTGGTATCGTTTTTCTACACGTGTAGTATAATATACATTGAATTGTATTTTAGTAATTATAATTCAATGTAAGTATGTGCTAGTTCTCTTTCAATTAATGCAATTAAAATGAATGAACTTCACAAATTAAAAAAAATATAAACATTGTACTTTTAAAATAAATACTTCTTTTAGAATATTTTTTTCGGAAATGGAATTACTATTTCATTTACAATATTAAATTGTAAATACTTACTTTGACGTTAAAGAAACGGTTAACAATAAATAATGTATTGAATTGATTTACGAGACTGAGTCAAACGTAAGTAAATCTGGCCGCCAAGGGATCGTAGGTTCTGCAAAGGTAATAATTGTGTAAATTGGCGATCGTAAACAGTCGTCATGTTAGAGCGACACTCTAGGAGTGGGGGGAAAACTAATCAATAGCTACAAAACGTACAATTTATCAAACAAGTTTCTAAGTAAAGTTTGCTTAGAAACGTTGGGTTGAGTTTATCAGACTGTAATACTTAGCGATGTTTAATTTGGAAATTAGTAATTTTATTTTTCGTTTCATCAATTTATATATATATATATATATATATATATATATATATATATATATATATATATATATATATATATATATATATATATATATGTTTTTAAAATTATGTATAAACATAAGAATAATAATATAACTCTGATTTCAAAAGGTTGCAGACTGTTTAAGACTAGCATAAAAATATAATTGATTGCTTTCAATGAAAAAATAATTACACGTGATACCTCACTGAACCGCCCCAAATTGTGATATTTCGTGATTAGACCCCCCCCTCCCTCCCCTCTAGAACATCACGTGATTAATGGATGATCCCTAATTGTCAGACTTCCTCTCGTCAACACAATGTTTTAATCTTTTATAAGCATTGTATAGAATAAAGCGTTTAATATGGGCTTTACGTTTTTTATCCGGTATGTATAAAGTTTCTAAGTTAAGAAACAATTATTTTATACACAGATAGATAGATTAGATAAGTTATTTTTTACATTAAATGTTTGCAACTGTCCCAGGCGTACATTATATTTTAAAACGTATAAAGTAACGGCACTGTGAGTGTTGCGTCACTGAAAACAGTTTTAAGGGATTCGACATGTATTATATAACTCATACTGCTCCCTTTTGTATAATAATAATAGATCTACATCTACATCTACATCTACATCTACATCTACATCTACTTCCCCCGACCCAGGGAACAGAACGACGTAGCACATGATACTCTCAAAGTATGCAAAATAAACCACCTAGCCGCGGCGACCCCACTTACCTTATAGATTTACCTAACCGCATATTTCGCTGAACTTAAACTATTAGCTGGTGTGTTGATATTAATTTTTTTTTTTTTTTATATAATCGAATTTATATTCATTATTCATTATTAATTATGTAAAACAATAACAACAAATATAATGAAGCGGTCTCAACTAATAACGCTAATAAATGTATGGTTAGCAATTTAAATTAACATCGTGTCAAATACAGTGCAAAATAATGTTATATCATAGAAACAAAAAATATTCCACTCAGTTGACAAATTTCCAACGTAAATATCTAAATCCGCGAGTCCGGAGGCTGTCTGTCTCTTTGCTCCATAAACTCATAAACCCTTCACATTCTATGAATATTTATATCACACAAAACTTTGGATTTTAGAAGCTTTTGTACGTATATTGAGATAAATATTATATTTTTAATTATGTCTAGTTTTCTGATTTCCTGGTTCCCACGCGATTTCCAAACAATTTACATTCCGATTGGATTAATAAAACCCTGGATATAAAATGATGATATCAAAAGGAAGAATAAGAATCAAAAAGTAATATATAAAGGTTGATTTTGATTTAGAATTGAGTTTTACCTTTCTCTGTGTGTCGGTATAGTCCATTGAAATGTTACATTTTTTAGGCCTTACCTTGCGTTTTTTAGAGGACGCAATTTTATTTTTTTAATGTGTAGGGGGGGTCAGTAAAAGCTTAAGTTCAAGTTTGTGGGGTCGTAACCCTTGTCACACGGCCGCCATCTTGGAAAAACGGGTGCAAAGGGTTTTCGCTCTGTATCTCGTAAACTAGCTACTCTACAGAAAATTTAATTAAAAATAAAATATAGCAAATTAAATTTCCTACAATTTTATTTCTATTACTTTTTATCGTCAAGTGACCAACAAAAAAGTTATAAACAAAAATAAGCAAAAATTTTGTAACAAATTTCCTTTTGGAGGTTATAACTTTTTTTCAGTTCATTTTACAATAAAATGACATCATAGCAATTTTGTAGAGGGTTTTTCAACGAACAATTTCCTCTTTATACTTGTTTCATTTTAATTTATTTGTCTAGGTTTTACAGCGCTCCAAACTTGAACGTATTCTCGAATGCTCATAGGGATGCAATAAAAACTAAAAATTAGACTTATTTTTCTATCTATATTTTTTTTATTCATACAATTTATTATGATCTTAACATTCCTATGCTATTATTAAACTATGTTTGACCCTTTTCCCCACTACAAAACTGATTTTACTGTCGACCAGGCTGAATCGGATGCAGATGCGGTCATCGTCCGTTGTGCGCTTGCTGCATCACAGTCATATGATTCGGTGACAATCATAGCAGAAGACATCGACATCCTTGTATTGCTGACGGCATTTGGAAGGAATCAAACTAATGTATTTTTTTAAAAACCTTCAAAAGGGCGTACGTCCGAACAATTGTACTGTCTGTCTATCTGTTTTAAATATGACGACGTAGGTAATAGCTGAGAATTTACTGTTTCTCCATGCCTTCTCAGGATGCGACACAACGTCAGCAGCGTATTACATGGGCAAAGTCAAATTTATAAAAAATTTGCAGAAGCATCCAGAGTTAGCAAGTGGAACTAAATTATTTATGAGTGAAAAAGTCGAGTCATCGTTACTCAGTATTGTTGGCGAACGTTTTTTCTTCTCTTTATATGGCGGAAATAAAGACGATACTCTAGACACTCTGCGATACAAACGATTTGCTAAGACAGTGAATGAAAATGCATTTAATCTCTCTTCACTTCCTCCAATACAAGATGCAGCCCGTTTCCACAGTTTCCGAGTATATCAGATTCAGTTATGGTTCCGTAAATATTGTGATCCAGAAGAATGGGGCTGGAAAAAGCATGGAAAATTTTTGATGCCAATCCAAGCTTCCAAGCCTCCAGCACCCTCCGAACTTATGAAATTAATCCTTTGCAGATGCAAAGGAAATTGTGGAAGTGCGTACGGTTGCCGAAAAGCAGGCCTTAAATGTTCATCAGTGTGCCTCCATTGTGGTGGTGAAAGCTGCAGCAACATCGTGGACATATCAACATTACTTGAAGAAAATGAATTAGAAAATGAGTTAAGGACAATGACGCCAATACCAACTCACATTATACTACAAAAATTCACGTCGGATACTGATTCAGATTTTTCTCGCAGCCTGGACCATCTAAGAGAATGAAAAAATAATATCTGATAGACATTTTTCAATATATAATAATAAATAACATTATTTTGTCTAGAAATTGCCCGTGGATTAGGCCTACTGACGATACCACATAAAAAAACCAAAGAGTGCTGAAAAATAGTACTCACTTCAGAGCGCTGTAAAACCTTAGCTATTGACCTAATAAAAAAATAATGTTTATAAAAGTTGTTCCTTAAAAAACGATCTACAAAAATGGTCTGATATCATTTTTTCGTAAAATGATCCAAAAAAAAGTTATATCGAAAAATAGAAATTTTGTTCTCGAATTTCTTAACATTTTCGCTTATAACTTTTTTATTTATAGTTCTACGACAAAAAGTTACTAGACCAAAGTTGTAGATAATTTACTTTGGAATAAAAAATGTTTATAATTTTTTTTATCTGATAAATAGTTTAAGAGATATAACGTTAAAACCATTTCAACCCCTATTTTCAAGATGGCGGCCGTGGGACAAGGGTGGCGACCCCACAAATTTGAACTTAAGCTTCTACTGACCCCCCCTACATATTAAAAAAATAAAATTGCGTCCTCTAAAAAACGCAACCCCAAATGTAACTTTTCAATGGACTAGTATGAGAACACTGAATTGAAGGTTCGGAAGGAACAAGAAACGTTAGTTCCAACGAGTTACTAGTATCTAAAACGATATTTAGAAAACCGAAATTTAGAGTTTTTTTTAGTAAATAAATAATGTAATATTTTTTATGCCATTAAAGTCACTAATGCTATATTATGAAAAATATTATGAAACTATTAATAATAAAAACACATTTTTTACTGCATATTGATACTACTATATACCTACCTAAAGATATTACTAAAACGTAATATATTTTTTTTATAATAATTATGTGTTTATATTTTAATCCTAATTGTATTTATTAAAACAATAATTATATTTCAACATCTTCCAGTACAGCATAAAATAAAAATATTTCATTGATTTCTTTTACATTTATTTTTATTCATTAATGAAGTATCTCTCTTGTTAACATTTCTATTTAGCTTAAAAACAGAAATATCAATTGTTTATAAAAATAACTTTTACGGAAAACTCGATTTATTTGACTGTCAGTGACAAATTAACGAATACAAAAAAGCACGACTGACTGGCTCGCGTAAATCAAAATAGACGAGAACTAAATCCGTAAAAATAGTTACATTTTTTCGTCGTCAAATGCAAAAGAGACGGGATAATTGCACAGATTTATTTCGACAACACAACAGAAGTATGATTTTAAATTCAACACATTTTAAGATTGGTTAAAAAATAAAAATATTTTTACTTAAGTCATGCAATAGTATTTTATTACATTTTTATATTTATACACACTAAATAAATTTTATACTCTATCAATTTTCGACTTTCTTGTCTAGTACTAACTTGTACTTGTCCTTTAAGAACGATCTAAAAGCCTTCAACGAAAAAATAATATAAGAATCAATCAATTATAGCTTGAAGCAAAGGTCGGGTAATACAATGAAAGTCGAGTAGTTCCCTCGAGAGCAAAGTTTACTTTCCAAATGGCAAGGATTTCGTTTCATTGTAGCGTTACGCTACCCATTTTTTGAACATAATAAAAATGTTGAGGATAAAAACAGTGTAAAAACATGTTTTTTTTGTAAAAAAATTTCTTACGGCACTTGGGAATAATTATTGTGTTCGGAGGTTCTTGACAAACATTAATGACGGACCCAAAGAACGTTTAGACTGAACACAAAGGAATATCCCGCGCGGTGAATGAATCAAAAACCTTGAACCGTGGATCAGCTAAGGATGGCTAACCACTAAACTTGAGAGCCATTTATATAAAAGCTGTATTTAAATTTGCTTCTTAGCATTGCAAGGCATTTTTAACATAAAGATAACGTAACTAAATAGAATAGAATAGAATAGAATGGAATATATTTATATTATAAGGAATAAATATATTTTTCAATAATTATATTTGAATTTTGTTTTAAATAATAAAGTTCAAAGAACAATTTTCAACATTTAGTTGACATATTATATATCCCTTACATATATTAACATGTTAAGCTCGAGAACACAAGAACACGACAATATGATGCATTAAGAAGGGAATTATATACTATTGTTTTGTGTTTTAAGGTGACGTGGCAGAAATACAACAGTTTCAAATCTGCATTAAAGTAAAAGACACATTATGGAGATGTGCGCTACAGCATCCGGTGAATTCTAGCAAGTGATAACACAACACACAAATGTGTTCCCAACAAGCTAGCTAGTAGACGATTCGGTATATTTTAAAATTTTACTTGAAGTATGCGTTATATTATTAAACTTTTATGAACTTCATAACTTTTTCTAGAAAATTTATAAATAATTCCATGCTTCTGAAGTTTTCTGATATAAATTTGAAAAGTGAACTGTTGATATTCAAATACGGGTTTTATTTATTATCATAATATTAATATGATTTCCTCTTATTTATCTTTTCATTCTTTCTCTTAATAATCCTATGAGACTTAAAACTAGTTCCTTTTTAAAGACATAATAACAGATTTGAATGCTATCAATTTAATATTTACTAGCTGTTTCCAGCGACTTTCTCTGCTTACCCCCAGTCTCCTTCGAAAATAGCCATCTATCATCCTTAAAAGTATATATTTCGTCCTCACCATTTTTTGAGATTTGTCGTAAAAATTACAGAATTGGCAGAAAAATCATTCATCCGGTGTAGTCACTAATATAAACCTCGAAATAAATAGACAAACAGTCCAAAATCTAACTATTTGTTTTAAGTTAATTATGTAGCTGTTGCCCGTGACTTCGTCTATTTTATGGCTAGGAACATAAGCCATATAAATATTATTTTCGATTATATTTGACGTATCTACCGATACCTCATACGAAAAATCTTTTCAACCGTTAAGGCTGTACAATGAAAATAGAAATAGCATAATTAGCTGTACTTAGTCTGGCCATAAATACTTTTACAATTAAAAATTAAAAAATAAATTTTAATTTGGAATCTGTCATATTTATACGATTGTTCATTGTGTTTTCTCATTTTGGCGCCAATACATTGTACAATATTTTGGGATATTATAATGGAGTGGGGTAATAAAGAGAACAGAATCGCTGTGATTGCATTACATAAAGTAGGTATGGGTGGTAATGCAATTTTTAAAACTCTCCATACACCTGGTATTAGTCAACTGTTTGTGTATCAGGCTATCTTTAGGTATAATGAGACTTCCTCTGTTTGTGACAGAGAAAGATCTGGTCGTCCACATAGTGTTCGTACGTAAAAAGTAGTCAAAGCAGTAAGCAGAAAGAATTCAAAAAAATCTGTTCGAAAACAAAACATTTTATCACGGGAAATTATGATAGCACTTAGAACCATGTCGTGTATTTTAGGAGATAACTTAGGACTTGCAGCCTGTCTCCCCATCGATGCGGCTAGATCGTTGGTCGACGCCGAGAGGGTCCTGGTGGGCTGGAGCTCAGCCAGGGTGGAGTTGTTGGAGGTGCAACCGCTGCACTACTACAGGTGCCTGGCACCTGGGCATGTGCGTGCAGCTTGCCCGTCCGCGGTCGACCGTAGCGCCGCCTGTTTCCGGTGCGGTGGTGAGGGGCATACCCGAGCCAGTTGCACCGGATTGTTGCGGTGCGCGGTCTGTGCGGACCAAGGCCTTTCAGCGACCCACCTATTGGGGAGCCAGTGTGCAAGGCTCCGCGAGTTCGAGGATTAGCACCTGGTGCGAAACCATCGATCGCGGAGCCCAGCACGGAGCCGTCTGTGGCTATGGCAACATCGTCACATCGAGCTTCAGCGGAGGAGGCTGCGAAGGAGAAGGGTTCAGCCCATTCCTTTCTAGCCATAGGCCTAGGTGAGAGGGGGGGGGGCGACCTCTCTCACCATTGCCCTAGGTCTATGAGGGGTACACTGGTTGCCCGGGGTACCCTTATCGGGGGGGGTTCCGCCGGGGCGTCACGGTGAGTGCGAAAGCGATCCCGTGACGTTCCATTGCAGCGATGAGGGCAGCTGTTAGTTTTTTAGTGGGGTGCCTTAAAAATGGCAGCGTTTCCTATGCTGCCGGGTGCCGCACATACCGCCCGGCCATCGCCTTCCTGGCCTGGGTGACGATGCATGGAAACGCATTTTTCCAACGATAAAAAAAAAGGACTTGCAGCCTATAACTGACGGACTGGTCATTTCTTAACTGAGAAATCAAAGATAAATACGGTGGTAAAATCGAAACAACTACTGAAGCGGTAGGTACGTAAAGGGAGGTCATAGAAAAATTTTGTTCACGAATGCCATTTTTTTTTAAATTGAGCAACATTTTAACAAAAAAATAACCGTATTTATGATCAATGCTCTAAGGAAGCTTCCCAATTAATCAACAGAGTGCAACGTGGGCATCCGACTTCAGTGATAGTTTGGTTGGGTGTTAGCTATGAAGGAGTGACTGAGTCATATTTTTGTGCAAAAGGTATCAAAACATTGGCACAAGTTTATCAAGATACCATTCTTGAGAAGGTAGTTAAGCTTCTTAATGACGCCATGTTCAATAACCAAGTATTTTTCTTCAATTAAGGTCATAAAGCTCGGTCCACGTAGTCTTGGTTAGAAGCTAATGTCTCGGAATTCATCAGAGCTGAAGACTGGCCGTCGTCTAGTTCCGATCTTAATCCGCTAGGTTATGATTTTTGGTCAGTTTTAGAGAGTACAGATTGCTCTAAACGCCATGATAATTTGGAGTCCCTAAAACAATCCATACGATTGACAGTGAAGAATTTCCCCATGTAAAGAGAGCGTGCTTCTATTGATAACTGGCCTCTACGTTTAAACAACTGTATTGCAGCCAATGGACGCCACTTCGAATAAGCTTTTTATATTTTTAATTGTTTTATATTTGTGTTTAAACTAACACACTGTAAAAGTAATATATGCTTTTTTTGTATTTAAACTTTCGTGAACCATGATGATTATTAAATATATATATTTACCCGGCTATAGTCATGTAGTATTAACAGGAACCCTGAATGAGTTCGAAACTAGTCGGGCAAATTCCGATTACTAATAGATGTCATGTGCAATTAAAAAAAATTTTTCTTTGTTACAATACTTATGGCAATACTAGGTATTTATATTTACATCATTTATTTGAATAATATAACACTATTTCTAAAGTCGTCGGGTTACATGGATTTACACAAATACTTATGTAAAATTCAGTGAACCAAAGGATTAAAAACAGGATCTAGCGTGGCAATTACGTAATCGCGCTACAACCTATGTGATGTCACAGATAAAACACCGTGGAAATATTAGTATTTCCATAGCCTGTGTTATTAACGAGTATCTCTATAGCCTATGTGCTATTAACTACAATATTGAAAAGTTCATCAAAATCGGGTTAGTAGTTTTGGCGTCATTGAGTAACAAACATCCATCCATTAAAAACATACAAACATTCACAAGTTAGGTTTTAAAAAATATTTATTTCTCACTGAAAACATAGTAACTTACATGAAAAATTAATAAAAATAATGAGGGTATCATACAAAAGTGAATGGTTTTGTGTTTTATATTGCACTTACAATAGTTTTTATAATTAATATTTTTCATTAACATATTTAAATTTGATTAACATCCATTATCCACTATACATTTTCTTTTAAAATAAATCTTGTCGACGCGTGCGCACAGAGTGCACGGCCGGCACAGTAGTCAGTACTGTCACAACCGACGCGACGTTCGTGAACCAGTCTTATATATTAGTAAGATAAGTAATGTTCAGTTTTTAAGTTGTCATTATATTGATATATGTTTAAATGATCTTTGAATATGAGAATACCAGTTTAAGTTTAGTTTAGTATGAAATAAAAAAAATTGTTTTGTGATTCCTCTCATTTAATACTTAATATCCTGGTTTCAAGTACGTCATATCTTTAAATTGCTAAAGTATTTGATCGAAGTATCGCTGAGGTATTCAATAACATTAGAATGCGCCCTTACATGGCACATTAGTGTCACACCCATCGTCACGACAGAATGCGTCACGGCACTGTAGTAGTGTATATTGCCACGTATAAACTCACACACACGCAACATTCATACAAAGACACATACAGACACACTCATATACAACGCTCCATGTTATATATTCGACCTAAAAGTATTCCTAATAGATACAAGAATGTGTAAACATAGGCTTAACACACAATATGCATGCAAATGAAGTCTGTATTTTGAATACGATGGCGCGTAATGGAATAATGAGGGTTGATTTCTGTATGACATGGTGTAGTCGATGTTCTCGTGTTGTTTGGAAACTGTTACATCACTGTTTGATTGTGTTTCTCAGTTTGTTTATTTTATTGTTCGTGAGCTTAACATATGATAAGTAAGTTAATAGGTTAATATAATAATTATTGCTCAACTTTTACTTTCAACGGCGTAGCATTATCATCAAGACATTGTTGCACAGAGTAATGAAGTTTGGTAAGAGACTATGAAATGTAATGATCAGAACAAAAGAGTGTTTAAGTTGCTTCAGTTGCCTTGTTACAGCGTTGCCGAACAATCGCTAAATATATTCCCTCGTAAATACATTTTATCATATCCATAGAAAACATTATTGTATGTATTTGTTCAAATTTTAAACATCCATTTTGCAATTTATTATTTAAATGAATGTGTATTAGAGTTCATGTATGATGAGTGTGCTAAACAACAGTGGCATAGAAGTTCCATTTAGTGGCAGTCGTTGGTTTTTATTAAGACCCTAATGTAAAAGAATGGCGGAGAGCGATATTAAAAAAATATAAATTACATTGAGATTTGTATCTTTAATATAGAAACCTGTTTGGTAACAGTTTATTATGTTGTTCTTATTAAAAAATAAAACATGTAAAATGAAACCTCGTGTGTTTTCTACAAAATTAACGTATAATTCATTACATTCATAATGTAGATATCAATAGCATTTTAAAGTATAATTTGGAGTATTATTTTCTTATTTGATGTCATAATACTTGGTTCAATTATTTATATCTATAAGTGTCTTCTAAATGAGATGTACAAGGAGACCGAAGTACCGTATTTGTATATAATATAAGTACAATAGTTCGGATAAATTCTAGGTTAATTTTTAAAATACCGTACTCAGGAAGATATTATACCATTTTCTGGAAATAATAATAAATATTGTTGATAATAATAAATATTGTTGATAATAATAAATATTGTTGATAATAATAAATGATGTTGATAATAATAAATGTTGTTCATAATAATCAATGTTGTTGGGAATAATAAATGTTGTTGATAATAATAAATGTTGTTGAGAATAATAAATATTGTTGATATGTTACGGTAATAAACGGTTGTAGATTTACTATCTCTGGATCATGAAGAGATAAATATAGAACGAAGAATAAACCGATACGGGCAGGGATTCGAACCCGTGTCCTCTGGGAAACCGTCCCTTCGCTCTAGTTGAGTAATTAGTAATTGAGCTATCATATCGCTACCCGTCTCGGTGAATTAAGCATTCTATATATATTATGATCGTCTTAAAACAAACATTGGATAGGAATGTTTATAAAATTGCAGTATAGATAATCATTAAAAAGATGCCACAACGAAATTAATGTTATATAAAAGTTATCTAGAATCTGAAATAAAATATTGAACTAATATTTCAATGAAACGTCAAAATGTTCATATTCGAAATAGCAGAGAAATTAATCGCACCAGCAAGTAAAATACAGATAAAAAAAACGTTGTTATTTTCCACGTGTAGTTAGTTCATCTTGAATTTAGTATATAATTTAATCTTTTAAAACAGTTTCGTTTAATTCATATTTAATTTTCAATCTTCATTTTAGTTTTAAATGTAAATGTTAAGGCCGCAGTAGTATTCTTAATGGAAATAGTTTTTTTGCACATTTTATATTGCATACTTGTAAATTCGAATGCACATAATGAATGCATTATTGTATAAAAAGCTTTTATATAAAACGTGGATTATGTACTCGCAGAATTAACTTTTTATAATTATTATTAATGCTTTTTCAATATTCTGTTTGTTCATGGTTTGTACGTTTCGCTTTAATCTTGGTAATGTTTGTAGATTTTACTTTTCAATTATAATTTTCGGCGGTTGATTAATTATTTAATTACATCAGATAGATGAAACACCTAGCACATATATTTACATAATACATACATTTTATTTATATCCAAGGATGGTCGGGTTATTAATTTATTAGATAACAATTTTGATTTTATCATACTGTTACATATTATACACACAGAAATACTAAAGAAAAATTGTTTAATTTTAGAATTATATATATATTTACTTAAAATTTCTCTTCTCGCCTTCGGACTAAGTATTAAATTTTTAAAATCAAATTATCATACATAAGCAGAGGACTGACTCTACAACGTATGAAGTAGTTAACATAAAACGACGTAGAGGTTTCATGTTTGCTGCTGACTCTACAAATGTTTGATAAAAGGTCAACCGGCCTCATCGCGACGTGCGCGTTTTAACAATAGTTCTAAATAAATTTTACTAGTCCCTTTATATAATATTTCTTTTTATTTCTCATGTTTCTTTCATAAATGCAAATGAGATCTTAAATATGACACAACATTTTACGACTATACTGCAGAGGACTACTGCCATAAAACAAATAACTAAAGTAGCGGACTGTGACAGACCTCGCATCCATTACTGACGAGTAGGGGGCTGCTTGTTTTTTCTCACGAGAGCCCCGTGTTTTTTCGCAATAAAAGTATTCTTTGTATGTCCTTTTCCATTTCATGAAAATCCATCTAGATTTTTTTTCGTTTGTGATAGAAAAACATATAATTTAAATAACCAGATACAAGACTTAACATTTACAACATTAGTAGGACTTACGAGCGGGACAACAACCCGTAGAAATATGTTGATTTTATATTACGATCTGTGCCAAAATACAATATATAGAGCTACATACAATCTTCACCAGCAAGTGACTATTATCCAGGCTTTTTTTCGCTTTGTTAGCCATGACTCTCCCACGTCCCAGATCGTCCAGGAGTTAGAAACGCAGCGTTTAAATTTTTGAGACTTAAAAATTTGAAGTCATTATCTGTACATGTTTTCCTGTTTATGTGTATAATAAATTTACCTTATAATTAATAAAACATTTATAAATGAATATTAAATAAGCTATTATAAATAATAAAGTGAACCATCAAAGAAATAAATACACTTAGAATTATAATGATATAATTATCAATATATTTTTCTTTCAACATCGTCAGCGTGATGTTATTCTCCGATGACCCGAGGGTTGTCGACAATTTGCAAGCTTTATTTACCTGTACCTGTATCAAATAGGATTTCCCCAGCGATTGTGCTAGTTTGACAAATTGGCGGCCATATTTGATGCGACATTCGATATTAACGTTAGAAAGAAAACAGTGTAATATGGGAATATTTTGTTTTATTGGTTTTTGTTTCTGAATTGTTTTTAATATACGACTTTGTTAAATAATCTGAAAGTAGTAACTTGGTAAAGCTTTATAGAAGCAGCGACCGCTCATTATACAGAGTAATAAAACGACCTGAATAAAGTTGCAGGTTTGACCCCCACTTCGTCGATTGTTAGAGATCCCTAATGAAAAAAATCATATAATTCCTTTTAGTTTAAGATATTTAGCTTCGTCACTAAATATCTTATCCTTCTCTCTTTTAAATGTAGCATTGATTCGTTTTTTCACCATGGAATGGAATTAAAAAGGAACTTTCAAAATGTAATTTTAAAGTTATATTTAAGTTAGAAAAAACACGTAAAGTCGTAACGTGAAGTTTGCTTGTTTCAGTCAGCTATGCGTTAACAGATTTAACAAATTAAACATTAGGTAGATAAAATAACAAATTATATTAAAATCAATATATACCAAACTCTAGCAGCGCAACATCTGTGTAGACAAAGACGTGACCAAAATAAGACTATTATATCAAACCGAATAAAGTTTAAATACCTCCAGGAACATCACTTTTATGAATACAATCTCCTCAGATTCTGTACTTATCAACTTTTTGGTGAAAAGTACTAAAAGTTAGGAAAAAACCCATAGGCGAGCTTATGGTATTACTCTTCGAAATAACTTACAGATAATATTTGTATAATGTTAACATTTAATGTACTTTACAAAACCATTGTATAGACAATAAATAAATAAATATATATATTGACAATAAAAAAATAAGTACATGTATATATATATATCGAATTTAATAACTCCATTTAGTAAACAAGTATTTAAATATATATTTCTTACATTTTAATGAGGTTCCAAGCGACTATTATTCACGTTGTAATAATAGTTGCTTAAAATTACACATCTTAGAAATAATTTCAGCGATTCGAAACAACAAAACACGTTCTGTGTAAAATAATAAATTTGCTTAAAATAAATATTAATAACAAATTTACATAAATATTATCTTTAAGCTTGAACTATTTTGGATAAAAGAAAATTTAGAAATAAAAAAAAAGAACAATCTCATAGTAAATAAAATAATAAGTAGGTAGGTACTTCAATCTTCGTTATGTACTACTAAGTCACGATACCTTCAATATTAATCATAAAACTTCAATTTCGTATAAATAATAAATTATTTAAGTTGCTTATAACGATAAATTCATATTTATTTATTAGTGCAAACGATAATTATCGTTAAATATTTCTATGAATTACAAACAAACGGCAAACAATCTGTCTGTGGCAACGCGGGCTTCATGAAGACGGCTGGCGGTTTCCCATTAATTGTTTGCTTTTAAATTAAAAACTTTGAAGCTTTTGTATTAATAAAAGAAAACTCTTCTAGCAAAGCATAATTACGTGATAATATCCCAACTACACTCTACATTACCGCGCTCTTACAAGAGCTATTCTGGCTGGGTTTTAAATAATAACATGTAATGGAGTTGCTTTATCGCTTATCTATTTGACAGTAGAGTGTTATTTTCAGTATTATTGAATTCATGACGTCATTGACCTCTATTTGACGTCAATTCGAATAATGGTAATGCGTTACTACCACACTGAGGATTGTCAAGGTTTCCATTACTGGTTACACGATGTATTCATATATGAAATACTGTCTATAAAGTCTATTATTAACAAAATAATATCGTACAATAAACAGGTTATATTGTTGATCTAAAATTATATAAGATTTTATTACATAGTACATAACTTATATTAAAACAATATAAAAAAACATTCATATTTCAATTATAAAGTTAATGAAATATTCTCTATTATTTTAGCACGTGTTTCGCTCTGACCTGAATCTACAACAAACTTCTATATCGGAATGAATACAAAAAATATACTGTAGTGTGAAGTTTACTTCAAAACTATAGGCAACCTTAATTAAATAATAACCTTAACGAAATAATATAATATGTATAACAAATGCATTTAATTGTGAGTAGGTACATCTCTTAAAAAAGATAAGAAATAAATATATTTCTCTCGTCAAATTGTTCATAAAAGATTACATGTCATTTATAATGAGACGATAAAATTGGCAATCTGTTCAATAAAGATGGCTGATCTGAGTGTGACATGTGAGTACTCGCTTAAATTAACATCGATCGCCCGAGCCTGAACACACACACACACACACACACACACAGCACATTTACTAACACACATATACCACACCACATTTATTAACACACACGGAGACACACTATATTTATAAACACATAGAGATAGATTACATTTATTAAGACAACTGTTTCACTTAATTATAAAACTGGCATAATATGAACTATTTGTACATATGATATTACGTGGCCATATTTTTTTTTATTTAGTCATCTAAAAATTATACTACGATTCATAAAAATTAACTCTCGTGTTATATGAATAAATCATAATTCAGGAAGTTGGTGCACAGTCGACGAATATGAATCGATCGCTGCCCTACTTTAAGATTTACCATAAAGTTCAAATATATATAACAAAAGACGTTGATTTTCTGTCTGTCTCTTCTTATGTCTGTGGCAAAATATTTTTCGAGGAAGGTTTTACAATATTATTTTTTTTCTAATAAACTTTGATATTTTGTTGTTTTGATTCTCATTTTGTTTAAGTTTTACTAACATTTATTAATATACAGGGACTTGATACATTTATAAACAAAATTATGAATGATTTTCATTTTACTATTAAGTTAATGATTGAACATATTTTTCAAAAATATAATAATATTTTTTAGCTAATATAAAGTTTTTTTTCTTTTACAAAAGCTTATATATTTGAATGCTCCGGACCTGGGTCCGCTCTGTCATGATTGCCGCCCTAATTAAATTCTTAAAATTAGGGATCTTTTATGATCGGTGTAAAAGCAATTTTTATGAATATTACGTTAGTCTTTGTAATTATAACACATTTATTTTTGCATCAGCACGAGCGAGACTGGATGCGACCTCTGGGACACCGCGCCTCGCTGACAATATTGTCACGTTATATTTATTTAAACTAAATAATCATAAGTGTGCCGGAATTCTTTTATATAATATCTAATATTATACTTTATACAAAAAGTAAATTCAAGTAAAGTTTTAATTCTGTGTAATGACAATTGTATAGGTACTCATGCACAACTCATAATAACATACTCACACACACACTCATAATTACACACACACCCACTCCTAATAACACGCACACACTCAGTAGTTTGCTCAAAACTCTATTACCAACTAAATATTAAACACTAGAGACTGGTAATAGTTTTAAACTCCTAACAAAATTACTGCATCGTGAAATTTCTAATTAGCTCCACAGAATATGAACTAAAATTATGTTTGAGAATTACATTACGTTAGCTTGGTTAAAGATGAGACCGTTTGAACAAAGATAATATGATATGTATTTGAAGAAATATAAAAAAAATCAAGTTTAACAAAACTATTATCAAACTTAACCAACTACAATTATTATGAATAAAAAAAAATCTTAAATCAGGTCATCGTCTAAATTTATTCCATGTAATTCTGAATTATATCAGTCTTGTATTCGGTGTTAAGTGTAGTATGCTACTCTAGTTCTAGTTTTTAAACCCGACTCAAAAGGAGAGGTGTTATAAGTTCGACCTGTGTATCTGTGTGTCTGTCTGTGGCATCGTAGCAGCCAAACGTGGACGGATTTGATTGCGGTTTTTTTTAATCGAAAGTCTGGTTCTTCGGGATGTTATTATTAGCTATGTTTGGTCGAAATAAAAGCTGTCGTCTGTAAGATATTAAGCTTTTGTTGGTGCTGGTGATAGGTCTTAATGGACTACTACTAATATAGTAGTAACCTAAACGAGGCAAATTCTTGTGTTTGTAGATTCAGTTAGTACAATATAGAAACCAGTTACATCATTTAAAGGCCTCATTAATTAGTTTCAAAAACTTAGTAAAATAGACACCACGTGCAACGGCGCGACGCGACTTCAATAAGTACGAAATAATATTATTATTTTTATTCTTTTTAGATGTGTTTGTGTATCGGTTTTTTTTTTTTATTTTTAATTTAATAATTTGTATGTTTGTATTTATACACGAAATAATAGCTTTCTTTAAGGTCCATGAGAGATCACTGATTAGAATATAAAGAACTATTTATTTCTTGTTGGCAGATATGTCTCCGTATAGAGTGGCAGCCTGCGCTGTGCTGCTTGCTGTATGCTGTGCTCCGGTAGCTGTGCTGTCACTGGACTTGAACAAGCTCTATGGACATCATACTAAGCGTTCCGGTAATAAATTACTATTACATAGACATATCGATCACACCTAGTCATATTTGTTCTTTCCTCCATGTATGTAAATTATTTTCTTAAATAGAAGTTGATGTTGATGTGTTTATCAATCGAAAAACAACAATACCAACCAACAACAACGACGATTTGCGTCATCAGAAATCTGGGATTGAAGAAACAACGAAGGAAATTAAAATGAAAAACCTCTCTCCCATCATCATAAAAGAATAAAGTATATTAAATAAATAGGATTTAACTAGTTTATTTCTTCGTATCAAACTATATAATAATATATTTATTTTATATATAGTAAGAGAGAGAACATCAATTTAGTAAATAGATTTAATTTTCCCCCAATAGTCAGCTTAAATAATTGGTTCAGTTGCTTGAGAACCAAGCAAGGCACACAATATACCTTTTCTTTGAACTTGGGTTTATTTTGTTCTTCTATGAATTGGGTAAGATAATAAAATAGTACATTTATTATACTTTTATAGAATAGATCAAGTAACAAGTTTTATAACTTTGCTTTTACTTTATAATCTAAGTGAAGTTTGTAAACCAAGAATTATACCGTATGAAGTAGGAAACTAGTTAGAAATTAAACTTTAGCAGCTCGCAAGTTATAAGATTCATTGATTCTAATTTCTAACAAAGTTCGATAACTACAAATTACCACTAACTTCCAACTCATCAAGATTAGGTTTATTTGCGTCTCCTTAGAGTTACGATACTTGATCTTTCATAATATTCAGTCACAAGTATATGTAATAATCATATTAACATTATTACACACAACACACAAACAAGAAAAAGTGTTTTGTTCGAAATCGAAAAAGTATTAAAAATTATAAAGTAATGTATGAAGGTTCGTTTTAAAAAAAAAATGTGACGATGTAATGAGTACTTGTTACTTTTAAATACTATCCAGTGTTCTCGGAACAATTACGAATTTGTGAAATATATAGGTAATTAATTTTCTTATTTTATAAAAACGTTATATATAAATGAACATACCACTTATCTTTAACGAAAAATATTGCCAAAAATATTCGCACTTAAATATAATTAGTTCTTAAAGACGCAAAAGCCCTCTCGGGCGTAAGTTTTATGAAGTTAATCTTGTCCTTTCTTTTATTATTCGGGTAAAATTTTGATAAAGATGACTCCTCGCAACTTATCTTTTTCTTATAATATTTTATCATCAAAACTTTTAACACTTGATATCAAAGCAATATTGGATTATTTTTTTAGCTTTATATTACTTTAAGTATTGAAATGAATGACGTCGTCTTATTTAATTAAATTTAATAACTTGTTGTTGCCTGCTACTTTGTCCGCAAGAAATAAGGAGAACTAACTACCCGTTTTCATGGGAACTTCAAAGTAAAAAGTAGATATATGAAAAACATCCTTCTAAAAAATGTACCCTTGTGTATAATTTTCAATTCAATCCATTGTCTAGTAAAACATTATCAAATTTTAATTATAGATAAAATACCAGAAAGTTTGTAGACATATTGAACTTTCTATAACAATTACTTATTTGTAAATAGACTTTTAAGATAACACAATTAATCCAAATACGAAGAACTACATTATTAATAATGGCTTCGAGGCTGCCTTCATACTTCGACAAGTAACTTGTGTTCTTGTAAGTTTATACAAAATTTTAAATTCAACAGGCAAACTTAATTCTCTTACACTCACTTGAGAGCAATTTATCAGAAATATTGGTTTTAATTCGTGTAATAATTTTATTAATGATGAAAAATATATTGTATTTAATGCGTTGCAAATACAATGATCCTCCTCTGGATCTTACATCAAATAATAACTTGCATTACCTACCCTTTTACGGCCTAATTAAATTTTTAAAGTTATACTTCTTTTGACGCGTTACGGAAAAATGTGTAATTAGTTGATCACCTCTTGCAGGCAGCCTCTCTACATAAGTCCCAACATCATTTGTTCAAACAACACAAAAACACCGAAGCAAAATAAATGTTGCACCCTCTTTTACTTATTACTCTGTATTTTGTAAGAAGTGCTTAAAAGATCAACGCGCCATACCTATGCTCAGAGTTAATGTCAGTTCAGAGGCAACAAATAAATTTTGTAGGGGAAAACTCAAATTTTAAAAACTATTATTTTAAAAAGTCGTAGAAGAAATGTTGTTAGGATTGATGTAGAGAGGCTGTCTGCTAGAGGTGGTCAAGTAACTAAAAATAACCCTGTACATTCAGTCATACATATCTACATAGGTAAATGAATATCTCTTTGTCTTTGTTTATTTTGTGTCATACAGTTTGAAATATTCCGTAAATCATTGTTACAGTTAACAGAGTCTGCTAACAATTTTCATTTTCCAAGTTATAACTTACATACTTAATTACTGGTTCATTGAAATAAACTAAATATTTTTACAATTTGATTTATAATAGATAGAATACCAATACAGTTTTCGGTATATTATTATTATAAAAGTATATAATTGTCTCTTTGTATTCAAATTTGTAAAACACTACAGTTCAGAAAAAACTTACAGAATAACTTTGTTTTGCTTTACTTATAAATATGTGAACCAACTGAAATTAAATATAAGAAATATTAATGCAGAATATTAAGAAAATATGTATTTAGAAATGCTTTGCATTACCAAGTTTTTTTTTCGCAATATTTTTTTCTTACGCTGTGTCATAACAGATCTAACTTTTTAACTGTTAAGTTCAAAAATTTTTACCATCACGCTTCGTGTGTACAAGACATCTCTGAAGATTTTAGACTAAATGCAGATTTTCCTAAAATATATAAAAGAAAAACGAGATAAGATATCCTTTTGGTCTCTTTCTCCTTTCTAATCATAAATATTTTCTTTTATTGTACTAAAAGAAAGAGAAACAAAAAGGTAAGAAGAGACCGACCGCAGAAATCTCACAAGAGACCTCCTGGGAAATTTGGTATAATCTTAACGCGAGGTCTAATTAATTAATTAATTACTTAAGACATTAGAAATTTCGTTTCTTACCTAATTTAGGAAGACGAGCCTATTAACAAATAAGAAAACTAAGTCTTATTTTTATAATACTGTTGCATTGTCTTCTTCCAAGGAAATAAACAGCTGTAACTTTTTTTTTTCATTTACATAATATTTTAGTTATAATCATGAGTATATGATAATATAGAATATTGCATCTTTATAATAATGTAATAGTTATAAAATCCATTTACATGTTCTAAATTTTTTTCTATTTATAAAATTAATAAAGATAGAGAATTTGTGTTGATATATTTTATTTTTAAATATGTTTTAAATCGTAAATCTGTTATAAAATATGTTCTCACATTAATTGTAAACTTTTTTTTTATGTTCATCAATGTTTGAAAGCTTCAGTACAAAATAATGAATACGTGATGCCGGCGAGAGCAGCGCGGCGGCTACGCCACGTTTTATATCAATAACTTTCTTCATTGTATTATACCGACATGTTCTGCTTTATAATTATATTACAACAAGGAAAAGAAAACTATTATTAATTACTTTGTAGTTGGGGAATTTGTTTCACTTAGTTATTTATTATAGTTTGTAATAATACTCATCTGGTTATTTTTGACACAAAACCAATAAATTGACTCTAGTATTTAGTAAAATTTTAAATAAATATAGAATGAAAAAAAACCGATACTAACTTACTTACTAACTACTAACAATTAAACTACCGTATTGCTTGGTTCCGTAGAAATCAGATTATTTTTCATTCTATGATTATTTAAAAATTTCAATAAACTTTATATGTTATAGATATTTCGAGACCAACGCGCGGTTAAATCTTATCTTGATGTGGAACGGGGTGGTAGGCTTCATACCTAGTTCATAATTGAAGAAAGTCTTCATTTTTATTTATTAATCAGCATGTGAGGAGCGAAATGACGAGCGAAGCTCTGTGTTGTTGGGTCAAATGCCTTCTATGTCATCGGACTCCTCTGTAATTACTGAACCGATTGAATTCTTTTCTTTCAAATTGATTACTTTGGTTTTAGTGACTGTTTATAAGGTTAAAAAATCGGTGATTGATCAAGTCCTTGACGAATAATTTACCAAGCTAGTTAAGCTGTTGCGCGCTTTTTGTATACATTAAACGAGCAGTAGCTGGCTCGATTCGAGGATGAAGTTATTTTGAAATGTATTATGTAACATTTTAAAATTAGGCCAATTCATTGCTGACCTCACTTTCTTGACAATCAGTCTCTTCACCTAGTGTAATAGTGATTTTTTGGACTGACATTATAAATCTTTATTTAATAAATATAACATTGAAATTTTAAATTTACATTTAAATTTTAAATTTACATTTTTTAGGGTTAGATTTAAAATGTAAATTTTAAATTTAATTCAATATACGCGAGTTAAATCCGTAAAAATAGTTTTATTTCAATGTATAGTACTCGTGAAAACCTTAGAAAACAATAAATATAACATTTATTTTATTTTACGGCGCGTACTGAGTCACTCTAAGATAAGAATAACGATTTTAATCAACGTTTTTTATTTCTAGAATACTGTCACCCGTACGAGCCCTTTAAATGCCCTGTAGATGGAAACTGCATCTCTATCCAGTACCTCTGTGACGGTGCTCCTGACTGCATTGACGGCTACGATGAAGATTCCAAGCTCTGTACCGCAGGTATTGGAACTATGTTGTCATTTTTGGTCAGACATCTAACATTGTATTTTTTGTACGCTTTGTAACGCAGGTATTATGTATTGTGTGGTTATTGGTTATAGTAAAAATGTCATCTAAAATCTAAGGTTATTTTATATTTACCTACGGATAGTGTTAAGAGAGCTCAGAGTAAAAGATAGATTGTTCGTAATTCATCAGAATAAAACACATTTTGTTTAATTATACAAATTTAATGGCAAAAGCTATGCAGCTTGGAAACCTCCGTGAATTGTACAATATTATTTGAATAACGATAAAGGCACTTGGCCTTAGTTCAAAATTTTTCGTATTTACTACTAGTACTCACAAATTCATTGTATCTACATTGGTTTGTATTTATCTAGTATGGGAATTGGTATTTTTACACATTTGCAAAGAAGCAAATTACCAAACTAATCGCTTATGGAGATGAAACCTTTTTTTTAAGCCAAACGACCACCAGTAGAAGAGACGGCATCGTTTCTGCAGTCGCTGTTAGCATCTCACGGCCCCAACTATTTGGAAAAGTTATTTGGCAGCAAAGCAAGAGATGCTCTGGAACCACTAGGAGGTGTTGAAAAGGTCGCTATCGCTCTCTCTGGTAAGCACAAATACAACCATATGGAGTTACCTAAACATGATTGCATTGCGTCAGAATCACCCAAATGTTTTAGATCTATTAAATTTATTCGAAGTTCTGATTAGCTGATTACATGCAATTTAACTTAACTTCAATTCCATTACGCGTGGGACAAACAGATGATTAACAAACTTTTCTTTCGTAACTTCGGTTCCAACATCAGTACAGAATACAAGTAACCTTTAATATATAAGATAAATTGCAGAAGGCATAATTTTCTAATAATATTCGGTAACATTAAAGTCGAGAACAAAAGAAATTTAACTTTTTACATAACGTTACAGTAATGAGACTCAAAAGTTGTTTTAACATGACGTTTGTCATGATACCGTCTATCAAATGTAGTAATTTGAAACCTTTTATGGACATAATATAATAAGCTAACCTTCATTAGACTCTGACTTTGTTTTTCTTTCAGAATCTCAAACCATCGAAGACTTCGGCGCAGCGCTCCACTTGATGAGGTCTGACCTGGAACACCTTCGCTCGGTATTCATGGCTGTTGAGAATGGAGATCTTGGCATGCTAAAGTCCCTGGGTATCAAGGACAGTGAACTCGGTGATGTCAAATTTTTCCTAGAGAAACTGGTTAACACCGGTTTTCTCGACTGAATAGCACCGGAGTCAGCCTCTGACTACTACCACGTCGTTCAATTTGGTCCCATAAGCTCCTCATTCTACAGCTACCTTCCCTACGACTCCCATAAATATAAGAGAAATTAAAATTTCTCTCCAAGTTCCCGAGAGAATGATGTGTGTTTGAAAATTGATTTGTTTGTAATCGATATCATTCCACAACCGGCCACGTGGATTCGATTTGATGCGAACAAAATCACTTATTTTAGTAAATATTTATTATAATTGAAGCACATTTGACCTTTGTACCAATAGGATAATCAAGAATAATATTTTTTTCTCATAGGAGTAAGTTAAGAATGTATATTTATTTTTCCAACTTCTCCTAAAATTTTGATACAGTTTTTAAAAAAATATATTAAAGTTATGATCAGGGATAATTCTCGCGTCTAGGTCATGAGTGTGTTAGATGGTAAAATTAAGAGGAAGTAAGACTGTGACGTCATTAACCATCAAAATCAAAAGTGTTTTATCATCCCTGTAACCATTTCGGTAAAACTTCTTGGTAATGTAGGATATATCTAAGACATCGCAAATCATGACCCTGTTCATAACTTTTTAACTTCGGATACGAATGTGTGAATAATTGTCGCCCTTAACCTTCTAACTTTCTACCAAAAAACGATGACAGAGGCGACTCCATTGAAATTTGAAACGTCAGCGTCAGCGAGATATAAAGCTAACGATATTAATCTTTTACTTTATTCTTAAATTAAAAAATAAGACAAAAGAATGCATACGCTTTGTATTTGGCTTTTGGAAGTATCCAAAGTAAGAACACGAGTACATATCGATGTAACTTAGACATATTTACTAAATTGTAGAATATAACCAGTAGAAAATAAAGTACAATTATTTTAATATGATCGGTATTGTAGTGTTTATGAAACATTTTAGATTCCTTTAATAGTTAGTGGAATTCAATACATATCAGCGTCGGAGGTGCTGCGCTAACACATACATATCAAACCTATGTGATTTAATAAATGTTAGTGTTATATTTAAATATGATATAGATTAAATATATTAGTAGTGCAGATCTTTCTATCTTTACGGCTATTAAATTAGGAATTCAGTCTTTTCGACGTTTGTCGTTATTTAAACTTTTGTCAAATGCGGGCTACGAAACAACGAAATCGGTATTAGTGGAACGTTGATTAGATATAACATCTACACGGTTTGGAAATATAATTAATGTTAAGTAGAATAATAGTTGGGAAATCGAAATGAACATACGTAATATCTCTAATAAAGAAACGAACGCCATTGCTAAACGTATGATAGCTGTATAAATCGAAGGCCTGTATTTGTCAGAAGTAATCATACTGTAGGTACCTCCATCCCAATATGTCATCTCCTGTATGAAAGCAGTCACGTAGAAAAGAAGATTCCTCATTCTATAAGACAAGGGTATATTTATCATACTTACAAAGTATATTTAACTTTCGTCAAATCTCTATATATGTAGTATTAAGGATGTTATCTTTATAAATCTTTTAACTCTATTAGTTATATTTTGATCTAAGTATATGGCTTATTCTTAAAAGAGAAATAAATAAATGAATCATCTTGAATTCGGCTTTCATTTCAAATTCCTTTTACTTCCTTCCTTACATTAAAAAACTTAAAAATGCTTAACATGGCTGCCTATACATGTTTATAGACAATTTAAAATATTGTTTTTGGTTGTGGTATCTTTTAAACGCTATTATATAGGTACAGTGAAGTTAGAAATAGTGGTTGAGATTTTATAAACAAGTTTAATAGATGTCGGCTCCGTCCCGATAAATAATAATCAATCATTATTGTTTAAAATATTTTAGGTTATCTTTATCCAAATTGATAGATATCCTAGCCCTTAGAGATAAAAAAAAAATTGTTTTAACAGTTGCGACATCACTTTTTAACATAACATACCTAGAAGGTATATCAGGTATAGGTATATTTATATATTTAGTAAGTAAAAATTAATTAATGGTATTCAATGGCAACCTTTTCGGAAACCTACTCTTTTAATGAGATAAAAAAATTTAAACTTGAAATATTTATTGCAGTTCAAATAAAGGTATAAATTACTCTTATAATTATTAATCCTTAATCTGATAACTTAAAATAACTTGAACAAGAGGGGTTACATAACAAACAAATACTGCTAAGTATACCTTAAGAAACCTTAAGCTTCTGGCTGTTTAATCCTTATCCAAAGTAATTTAATCTTAGTAAAAACTTGATATTACATCTTATAAATCTATACGTATATGTCTTCGTATTTTTTGTTACTAATTGTAGTTCCATGAAATAAAGAAATAAAAATTAAAGATTTCAAAACTAAAACAGTATCGATTTCCCAGAATTTGTAAAAATACGTACATATTACATAATAATAATAATAATATCAGGACAAATTACACACATTGATCTAACCCCTAAGTAAGCAAATTATTTGCTTGTGTTAAACAACGATACAAATACATAGAAATATACATATAAATACTGAGAATATATTTAATAAACGATCAAACCCAGAAACACAGACATATATGCTCATCACATACATGACTGTCTCCGCCGGGAATCGAACCCGAGCCCCATTGCGTCATGACACGTTAGGCGTCTGCGCTAACCACTAGACCAACGGGGCGGTTAAATTAAATTACATACATATTACATACATAGTGCACTAAAAGTTTTTATATATTTCGTTTAATCATCAATCCGTGAATATTTACAGAAGATTCGCAAACAGTTAAAGACTGTAATTTACCTTTTAATTATTCGTTCGCAGTTACCAAATATTTACAATTTCACAATAATATGAAGTTCTGTTTGAAATAAACGACCTTATAATAATAATAATAATAATAATTTATTGTTTACATTAACAAACATCAATAAAGGATTATATGATTAAAATACAAAGATCCGATTCCTCGATACAGATAGATGTGCATTGGTACCCAAACTAGGAGACCTGTGTTATGGCATACCATAAGTTATTATATAAGTTTATTTTAAAGAATTCAAACAGAATAATTACGCGACGGACATTTTTGGTGTGTGTGTCACAGATAGAAATATACCTAATCTTGCCATAAATATTATAACAAAGAAAAATATATTTTTTTAATTGCAAATAACATTTATTACCTTTACAGTGTGTTAGTTTAATACACAAATATAAAGAAAAATATTTTAAGACTTTTCGAAGTGGTGTCAATTGGCTGCCATATAGTCCTTTAAACGTTGAGGCCAGTTATCAAAAAAAGCACTCCTACTCCAAATTATATGGTTTAGATCAAGCAGTACTCTCTAAAACTGACCATAAATCATAATCCAGTAGATTTAGATCGGGACTAGACGACGGCCAGTATTCAGCTCTGATGAAATCCGAGACGTTCGCTTCCAACCAAGACTGCGTGGATTGAGCTTTACTTGGTTATTGAACATGGTGTCATTAAAAGGCTTAACTACCTTCTCAAGAATGGTAGCTTCATACACTTGTGCGGATGTTTTGATATCCTTTTCACAAAAATATAGTTCAATCACTCCTTCATAGCTAACACTCCACCAAACCGGATAATGTCCACGTTGCACTCTGTCGACTAATTGGGAAGTTTCCTTAGAACTTTGAGCATAAATACCGTCATTTTGTTTGTTAAAATTTTGCTCAATCCATCTAAAGATATCGATCTTGTTACCCGTGTTGCTATTAAAAGTGATGTTGCTGGTTTATTTCCTAATTGTAAAATTGTCAAATTATTAGTAAGATATAAAAAATATGACTTTCCGTCTGCTCTGCGGTGTCTAAAAATTTATAAGCGTTTGAAATAGGGTTTCCTGGAAGTGATAATCGTATTTATGTATGTGATCACCGTTCTAGTTAAAATAAATTGCTTTTACACAAGACAAAACTAAAAGAAAAGAAATATGACTTGTCGAGTTTGAGGCAAAAAGAGTGCCCAAGAGATCGGCTTTCTGTTTTGCCGTTTGGCCCAAAGAGTCGTTCCCAGTGTGCAATGGCGGCAGGGATGGCTGACAGAAGTTTCCTAGACTGGCTTTGGAAAGCGCCCAGAACTTGCGCCTGCCAGGTGGGTACTTTGCCAGCTGATCCCCAATTTTGACGACATGCTCGAACTTTGCTCTAGCGATTTTTCGTTTGAAGAATCTGGAGGCACGATTAAATTTCCTCTTCAGAACTCTAGAGTTCAGATCCTTAGTGACTAACGCATTAGCCCAAGCTTGATAAGCCTGCCGTTTGTCAGCTGCTGCAGCCCTGATAGACGCATCAAACCATGGCCGCGATCTGCCACCAAGTGGTACCACAGAGCTTGGTACAAATAGTTCCATGCCCTGAAGTATCACATCACACTAGGATCATTGGAAGGGAAACAAATCGGCCCCCATGGGTAGGATGCAAAAAAGGATCGCATTCCATCCCAATCCGCTGACTTGTAGTGCCAAACCCGTCGAGTCGCAGGTCTTGTGCGAACTGGGCGTTCCATGGACACTACACTCCATACCAAGCAATGATTAGAGGACCCTAAGGAAGCCTCGACAGTGACTTGGTACTTTCCGGGGTGTGTAACTTTACACTCGCACCTAGCTTAGTAACTGCTAGCTAGGTATTTCATCGATATTGCGGTCACACGTTGCTACCAACGGACACGAGGCAGATCGCCGACGCAGCAGGCTGTTGCAACACATCTATTGCCATCGATTGACCCCGGGCGTATTGCTTACGCTGCAACCACCACCACCACTGAACACCGGACATGATCGATGTTTCTTTCGTAATCTAATAATTTAGTAAATCACTTTTCGTTCATTCTTGGAACAATTGTCATCTCCTAGTAATTATAATTAATATATTGTAATAATTTAATTAAATATAATTAAAAGTAATCTTGGTTTTTTGCATTCTTCGGCTGTTACTTTCATAATTCGTGCTATATCCACCGATTATTATTTTAGATTTCCCACGGACGTTAACTGACGACAGATATGGATCGATACGATTGCACAAAAAAATTGGGAATGGAAACATTTTATAAGTAGTTTAGAAAAATATGGCTGTAGTTTTATTGTAATTTATTTGTCATTTCTTTTATAAGAAGTTCTTGAAGTGGCGAATGAAAGAAAAAAAAATGTATTAACCTGACCATATTTTTTTAAATTTACTTTCAATAAATGTTTATGTTTTTGTATTTTTAGTTTATTTGTCGCATTCATTATTTTAAATACTACCCAAGTCATTTTCTAGAACGAAATACAATTAACCCCTTACCGCATACGAAACCATATTTGAACGCAGAAGTTTATGATTTTTTTATAGGCCAATGATATATCTCATTTGAAAAAACTAACTTGCATTCGAACCGAAATTTTGTCGTTAAACGAAACGATAATAGTTTGAGCATTGCAAATGTCACCTGTAATTTTTTTTTTGACGGTTATGTGCAGCGCATACGACGCGCCGGGTAGAAGGAAAAAAGTGCTACTTTGTAAATTACAAATAAATACTAAAACGTTAAGTAAAAGCATAACAAAAATATTTAGATTCTTTTGACTTTCTAGAGTATGGGAAAAGTTTGATGTTTGCTTGATTCTGCTTCAATTTTACCTTTTTTTTTTCACTTTTAAAAATCTGCCATATATGGCTTGGTATGTATTTAAGAACTGTCATTGCATATTCCAGAAATGCGCCCAGCACTCTTCTACGGCACTGCTAGGCATGTTAATATTATTCTTGGTGATGGTAACCTAAGCGATGGTGATATTGATTCAGATCGTGATGATAATTATGACATAGCTCAATTCGCTTAACTCCAAAATGACACATTATTATACCCGAGTCTGAATCTGATTATTCTGAACCAGATGACGTGCCTTTGATAAATTTAGTCTGCAACAATGTCCAAATCCTTAGCCTTAGCTTATCCTTTTTAGCTGTAGATGAACAAATAATCCCTACCAAATATCGTCACGAATTAAAGCAGTATAACCCAGCTAAACCTTATAAATGGGTTTATAAAAATGAAGTTCTAAGCGGCGTTAGTGGCTTTAATTAGCTACTATTTCGACATCTTTGCTGGTGACCAAAGCGATTTGTACCCTTCAGATGCGCCAGATCTTGGTGTAAGCTCAAATGTGATCACTCGATTTACACTCACAGCTTCACGACATCAAAACTTTAAATTTGTTTTGATAACTGGTTCAATAGCCCAAATCTTCAAGTGTATTTTTACAAAAATAGGTTTACTTCCTTCAGGAACTATAGACTAAATCATGTTCCAAACTCAAATATGCCTTCTTAAAAGGAACTTAAGTAGCGAGACGCCGAAGCATGGAAGAATAAGTAGCAATAATAGACGACGTAAAGCTAGCTGGGTGCATACGAAGCCATATATGGTGTCTTTTAATAACTTCTATAATTTTAGTCAATATTTTTTTTTTCATATTTATCTCATCATTTAAGCTTCAATAAACACATTTTCGTTAAAAAAATTTTTTTAGTTCATCTCTTTAATAATTCATGCAGTAAGGGGTTAAAAGTTATCGCTCGCGGCAAAATCATCAAGCTTATAGCAGTTTTAGATGTACCTATATCGTTTTAGCAAGTGATGGAAAGCACCTAAACGGCCTTTTAAAAACGGTAGGTACGTCCATAGAAATAAAGATCACTATCGATATTCGCGGATAAGTTTACATGTCTGTTGTCTATGGCTTTAAAAATATGAAGCTCCTTCTATGCTTTAGTTATTATTCTGAGACTGAGACAGACACAAAAATTTTTTTTAGGTATTGTGTGAAATCATATTTAGTGGTCTCTTTTAGTACGTGTTGAATTTTCTCCAATTCGGTCTTATCTTTTCGTAAACTGAAAGAATTTAGGGTATCATAACAAGTGGTGAACAAAAACAAATCATTTACACATCTTTTTATAATAAACAAAGAAACCACAAATGTTAAGACAAGCAAGTTAACTGAAACTTCAGTTATTGCAAGAATTTTTAGCATTTCCTGAAAAAAAATACAAACAGGATGTTTTTTGTTGACAAAACTTTCTTATTTTGGATAATAATCAGAAACCGGATATATTTTAAGCATATTTTGATTGAAAAAGTTGAAATATTGATGTATAGTTGTATTTATTATTTACAATGTTGTTTACCATATGCTTATTATATACAAAATCTTTTATTTTCTCAAATACATGTTTTAATAGCCACTCAGTAAATTACACTTATTTACTACAATTTAAGATCATCGAACCTAGTAATGTCCAATATTGGTCATAAAAGATTCAAAGATATGTCTTAAAATAAAAGATCCTCAATTATTGCCTGGTTTATAACATCAATATTAAAAACAAACAATTAAAGAATAAAAAACACAAAATAAAAATAAAGGTATATATTTTGAAATAAACACTTAGCAACAACTAAAAATGTATTTGGAATCAATGAAATTTTTTTGACGAACAAAGTAAAAAAAGGTATTTGTAATTCTAATAGAAACAGGAATATTTATATATACTCTGGAATGAAATAAAAAAAATAGTAATTAACCAACTTAAACTATATAAACTTAAAGCTATTTCAAGAACAAGATAATCAACATACTTATATACAAAATAATTCATCTCCGTCGTTTCCTCGCGGTCTTCTCCGTCCGTATCTGGTCCTCTTCATCCATCTTACTGTAGTGCGACTGTATGTGGGCCAGTAATTTCTTTTCTCTCGTGAATTTTTCGCTACACATGTTACAAGTATATTTTAATTCAGAATCTTTCTCCATATTTTGTTTTGATACATTTGTGGAAGTTGAAATTTGAGATTCTTGGATGATATTATCGGTTGGTAACACATAAGAAGGTTGTAATAATGGATCGACATTTATGAAAGTAAAAAATCCTGCATCTCTAGGTGGAGCGGTGTCTTCGAGAGTCACTGAAAATGGCTGCTTATTTGACTCATCTTTTATGATATCGTGTTTTGTTTTTCGTAATCTCTTCTTAGGGACTTCTTCAACTATCCCCTGTGGTTTCGAAGATATTAGTAATTTACTAGGATTACCCGTCTGTACTACAGTATATGATTGTTTTTTCATAGCTGGTGTAGTAAAAGCGACAGGTTCCCTGTGCAATGGTTCGCTCATTAGAGAATTATGGGCTAGAGTTTTAAAAAGCCCCACTGGATATGGTCTATTTTCTGATTGAATTGCTTCTTCGAAGGCGGTTTTTTTTACTGGTTTACCCAAAGTTTTTAAACATATTTTTTTTTCCACGCCGGTCTGTGGCGGAGAATGTGTTTCCGATGAATTATAATTTTTTTCCTCTACAAGTGTATAGGTATTATTGGGTCCGGCCATCAGTTTATAGCGACTGTTAAGACTGGGCAATTTTGGGAATTCTATAACCGGTTCTCTTACAGACGTACTTAAAAGTGGTACGACTGTAACTTGGGAAGGTGTACTACTTGCTGGGTCATCAGCATCATGATTACGTCGAACCTTACTAGCGGGACCTATTCTAGGTTTAGGTTTTTTTACTACAAGAGGTGCATCATCATCATCATCGATGTCAATAGGTTTATCACCCACAACAGGTTTAATAATTCCCTTATAGGTTTCCTTAACTTCAACTTGTTTAGTATTTATGTATTTCACTGTTGATATCTTTGGGGGCTCTGGTTGGATAAGTGGTTTTGGACCTTCTACTTTCGAAGCCCCGTTCTTAGCACAAGCATGAGCCATAACTACTTGTTTCTTTAAGAAGTTTCTATTGCATAACTTACATTGAAATAGCACGCCTACACCATTGACCTTGATTGTACTCACGTGATCCATAATATTAAAAACTGCTTCTGGTTTGGGCGTGGACTCATTTAAACTGAAAGTATTAGTTTGAAGTATTTCTTTTTCTTTGATATTTTTGTTTTCTTCTAGTGTACCGGTAACAGGTTTCTTTACTTTCTTGTCCTGTTTGCTTGCTTCTTTGGACTTCATTACTTTGATTTCACACTCATTAGATTTGGTATCACTGCATGATCTCAAAGATCTTGTAACTGGCGTGTCTATAGAGTCCTTCATCATCTCATCTTTTTTTGTCACCTTAAAACTAGTATTTTTTTTATCATTTGGTTTCACTTTACCATCATAAATTTTTGGAGAATCATAATCAACTTTGTCATCTGCATTTACATTAAATGTTTTAAAAACATTATTTTTTATAAGAAAATCATCTTCTACTTGTGTGGAATTTAAAGGTATATCTTTTATACCTTCCATTGCTTTTTTTATTAAAGCATCACAAATATCATCATTAGATATATTGGACTGGTTAAGTTTTTCTTCCCATAGTTCTCTATGTTTGACCTTTAATAACCGTCCTTTTTTACCAAGAACTGTTTGCAGACGTTCTTGAGTTCTGATGCATTTCTGAATAAATTCATAAAGTTCTTCAAGTTTAGCTGAGCACCGGAAACAAATTTTATGTGGCAAATCGTCATTCTCTTCAATCTGTAACAAAGAAAATGTAATACATAAATTGGACAAAACTATCATTATGTAATACATAAATTGGACAAAACTATATTTATACTACGTAAAGCTACGTTGCTTTCCGCGTGTCCCTTTGCCTTTATGTATGCTTAGATCTTTGAAACTAAACAACGGATTTTGATGCAGTTTTTTTAAAGGATAGAGTGATTCAAAAGGAAGGTTTATATGTATAATAACTTACTTAATATATTAGAGAACCACTGATAATTTCAAGATTTCTAATGCAAAGTCGTAAACAAATACATTGTTTTGCGATTACATTGCAAAAAGCTGGCTGAACTTTACGAGATAGATCAAAATAATGTACTAAGTATAATGTACCTTAAAAAGTTCTACAAGAAAGTCTGCGATGGTATATGTTTATCTCTTAGGGATAACCCACAATAGCCAATTCTTATCCTTTACTTTTTACGCGAAATAATGGCTTATTTACGAAGCAATTTAAGCAATACAGCATTAATCCTTTTCTAATTAAGTACCTTAAATACATTTTACATTTAATATGGAACAATATAGCCCTTTACAGCATATATTTTAAATGAATATTTTCGAAGATATTACAGATTTAAAATATAGGGACATCGCGTTTGCGGCAGTACGGTCGGCCGGGAAAGGAAGATTGTTATACTACGAATTTAAGGAGTGCGAAGTCGCGGCCAAAAGCTAGTGATTAATGAAGGTAATAATATAAATGTATATAAATGTAAACAACATAACAGTGACAAATAAAGAACTTTGAATAAATTTTATATATTTTTTTCACTCTATATACACTTAAGAAATGAAAGAAAATTTTGATTTTTCTCTTGTATAGAAAATATACCAGTGTTCATTAGCAGGCATAGTCTTTCAAATTATTTTATATTTTTTAAGTAAGTTTCAGTCACATTATAGCTATTTATGTCCTACTAATATAGAAGTGCGAATTATTGGACGGATGGATGTTTGTTACTCGATCACGCAAAAACTACTGAACGGATTTTCATGAAACTTAGCAATATTGTAGCTTATGTACCAGAATAAATTAATTAATAATAAATTTATTTCAATAACCATAGTACAATTTCTGTTTACATGATTTCTTAGCTTATCTTATGTATAACGTAATTTATATACAATGCAGAAATATTACGAGTATACAAATATATTTATCTATATATATTATGTATTTAATATTATTACGTGCGAGTACTCAAAATGACGAGAATCTTAACAGGTATTAATCTAGTATTACTTGATCTGTGCCTGAACTAGGTAGTCCTGTGTTTCAGGCTTCAAGTGCAGCCTTACAATACATCAAATGTATAGCTTACTAAGTGTTATAACACATAGGATATTATTATTATTTGAGTATCTCGGTGAGGCTGCTGATATGGCTCTGCATCAGTACTCTTCAGCGCAGCTCGTCTTTCTGGGGAACTTTAATTCCTGTCATCAAGACTGGCTGTTTCCGTACCAGAAGACAGACCATACTTGGAAGTGAAGCGCGGAATTTTGGACCTCTTTTAGCTGGTGAGGCAAGCGAAAAGGGTATCAGATTTAGTAGGGCAACTGATCCGGATACGTATCGTGTAAAGGTCACCTCCTCCTTTGGAACCTCCAATCTCTCTGGTGAAATCTGTACTAACATATTTCCCACCAGCTCTCGAACCACAGCGTTAGACGAGTATTGAAATACAAGTTAGCAGATTGGGATGAGATGCGGCACTTTTTTGCGTCTTATCCTTGGCGGCAGGTCTGCTTCTCTTTTTTGGATACATCCATTTGCTCGGATGGTTATTTCCGATGTGATACATCAGGCAATGGAGTACTTTATTCTATTTGTTGACGTACCCGTTATGCCGAATATGGTCATGCTTAAGACCAAAAACATTTGGTATACCTCATTTGGGCTGAAAGCTACCTCATGCTCAAAGCCGCAAAATTCCGGATGTAAGTTCAAAGAAGAGAGCCTTTAACCAAGCTGCCAAGTGTTCTACAAGAAGGCATTCCGGAAGGCTCGTCTCGATCGAATCGCTAAGAATGGCGAAAAACTCTCTGTCTAACCAACTGGCAGTCGAGCTTTCTGGTCTCTTGCCAAAGCGATCGAGTCGAACTTATGTCAAACCTCACTGCCTGCGCTGCTAAAGCCGGATGGATCCCTGGCCCACACAGCAACAGAGAAAACGAATGTATTTGCTTCTCTGTTTGTTGATAATTCGCATCTAGACACTGGCAATGCTTCTCCAGCACACCTTCTCACTGCAATATTTCGATGCCTGAAATCCGCATCATGAACAAATAGGTATGGAGAGCATTGGGACGATTAGATGTGAATAAAGCCAGTGATCCTGATGGTATACCAGCCACATTCTACTCAAGACATGCGCAGTTGAGTTCTCTCCTGTATTGACACGTCTGTATCAAGACTGGAATAATCTCTTTCAAGACTGAAATAGTTGCAACTTGCAAACGTGCAACTCGTGCCCAAAAAGGCCGCCGTGCCGATCCTGCCAATTACAGACCGATTTCAATCACCACCATACTCTTCAAGATTATGGAGCGTGTATTGAACTCGCGCCTTCTAGCATACATAGAAGGTAACGATCTCCTCCTCAGTGACCGACAGTACGGGTTTCGCCGTAATAGGGCGAAACCCGTCCTGTCCTCGAGGGCATTTGACAGGGTCTAGAATGCGAGCCTTATGTGCAAGCTTTCAACGTACGGTATATCTCCTGGTCTGATCGGCTGAGTAACGGAGAGAGATCTGAGATGCCTGAGCCAGAGATTTCTCCGAATAGTTGTCGAAGGGTATTCCTCGGAACCCTTGATAATAAATGCCGGCGTGCCTCAGGGATCCGTTCTTTCTGCAACTCTTTTTCTGCTTCACATTAACGATCTGTTGAAGCCCGGTATCTATGGATATGCAGTCGACAGCACAGTTGTAGAGAAATATGTGCCGAGAACTCGGGCTAGTATATTAAGATCAAATACAGTCTGAAAGAGAAGCCATGTTGCAACGTTTCAGTAACAAACTTCAGATAGTCTCCGCATGGAGCAATGCCAATCTTGTCAAATTCAACGCCACCAAAACGCAGACGTGTCGTCGTGACGTGTAAAGTAGTAGTAGTAGTTTAAGTCCTCAATGATTAACTTCGTAATATATATACACTATCAACGTACGTACAACGGGCCCCCGACGCAACGAATTCAATAAGTACATAATAATATAATTTTTATTCTTTTTAGAAGTGTTTATGATTCAGGGGTTTTTTAAATTTAATTTTTTTTTTCTGCTTTTTAAAGTTATATTACTGGTTTCTGAATTGTACTAAATGAACCTACAGACACACAAAATTTTCAAAGGGATTTATATTATCACTAGTTGTTGCCCGTGGTCCTTTAGGACTACGATCGTAAGCCATATAAATATATTTTTCAATCTACGTGGAGTCACGGGGACCCGCTATCCCTAATAAAGTACTTTACCTCAGTAAGTAAGTGTAAAAACTTTTTGGCCTTCATAACAAGTCTTTTTTTCTTATATAGCGTGGGTGAAGCCGCTGGGAACAGCTAATTATTGCATAAGAACCTCTCCTCCGCACGAATAAAACGTCAATATCTTGGAGACGACTATTTCTATTTCAATCAAACACGAATGAGAACTATCTCGACGAGCATAGCTTTCGATTAAAAAAAACCGCATTTAAATCCGTCCACGCGTGTAGTCGCAAATTTGCCACAGACAGATACACAAATACACAGATCGACAGGTCAAACTTATAGAACCCCTCTTTTTAGTCAGGGATTAAAACAAACTAAATGTTCTAAGTGCAGGCGAACCCTCTTATTGGACTACCCAAACAAAACGCCAGATTTCTAGACTTCTTTGTATCAAATAAGTATTTAAGTGCACAGACTTTTCTAGACAGCAGCTCAGTAACCGGTAATTGCTATGATAAGTTCCAACACTTTAGAAAAACCAAAAGAGCGACTTCGCTCTAAAAAAAACTGGGAAACATTCAGGTGCTACATAAACGAACATCTCAATTTCGAAGTGGTGCTTTAAAACAAAGATGACATCGAGAACTAAGCAAATACCCTGACCAAACTAATACAAACAGCGGCATGAAAATCTCACCAGCTGAACCATTAATTCATGGTAGCATTAATGTACCTAAAGACATAAAAGCAAAGATCCTGGGAAAGAGGCGGCTCAGAAGGACTGGCACTAGTCGATATATCCAAGATAAAACTAAGTTTAACAAAGCAGCCGCTGATCTGAAACAATATATTAAAAACTCTAAAGAGGAAACACTACATAATAAACTATTAAATTTGAATCCCCAAGCTGAAAACGAGTATTCTCTCTGTAACGCAGTAAAAAGTAGCAAGGCACACTCACATCAGGCGCACCTTGCAAGAAATGTTCATTCCAAGCAGCAGCGATATTGAAACTGAAAAAGAAATAGAAGACTATTTAAGAACAAAAATCCAATCCAAAAAGAAATAAGCAGACTGGAGTTAAATAATGCTCCTGGTTTCTGTCTGATAACAGCTGAAGTCCTAAGATAACCTCCTCAATAGGCTAAAATCGTAACATACCTAATTAATTCCATATTTAGGATAACACATGTTCCAAAAAAATGGAAAATATCAGAGATTATCATGATTCCGAAACCTGGTTAACCTCCACCTTGAATCTCATATAGGCCAATTAGCCTACTACCCATATTGTCAAAGTTTTTGTAGAAGGATCGTCCTGTGAAGGTTAACACGAGCACTTAATGATAATGCTGTCACCCCCCAACATCAGTTTTAAAGTTGGTCATTCCACAATAGAACAGGTTCACCATGTAGTCAACAAAATAAGAGAAGCAACGAGAAAGAAAAGAATAGGTAAAATATATCTTAGAAACCTAAATTGGCTAATAGGTAGAAGATCACTTGTAACCAAAGAAAATAAAATATTAAACTGTATACATATATAAAACTGTAATCAAGCCACCCATATATCCATATGGACATATGACATTGAGCTATAGGGATCAGCAACCAACTCAAATATAGAGATTATACAAAGATTCCAGAATAAAGCACTCAAAATAACAACTGGTGCATCACTGTTTATCAAGACCAGTGAATTACACAGAAATGAAAACTGTTAGAGAGGAAGCCAAATACAGAGGAAAGGCTTATAAAGACTGTATAAAAGCACATACTAATACTTTATTAACAACATTATGTAAACATCTCAGAAGACTAAAAAAGCAACACACCTGGGATTTTGCTAATCAACAGTCCCATGTTAATATGAGACAACTTTCTCACTGGATGAACAGTTCTCCTCTTGTCACCTTACTCTAGTATTCCCATCCATACTTTATAATAAAGTATTCTACTTTATTTTTGGTATTTATGCTTTATACTTTTGCATATAAATAAAGTATGTGAAAACCCTTTATTTCCAACCTTTACTTTGATGCATAGAACAAAACACTCTTTAGAGGATTTATAGGCAAGTACTTAACTATTTAACATATAAATTAAAACTGATGATGGAAACAATTTATAATTACTAAACAAAATGTAACTAACATTTCTATACAGTCAGGTTTTAATGTGAATCTATCATCACCCAAAATAATTAATAAACTTATCAGTAATTTTTCACATATTATTGATAGGAGCTTAAATTATATTTAATAAATATTGTTTGTTTGCCAAAATTAAAATGAATGAATAAACTGTCAGTGACAGTTTTTTACTATTGCAATGCTATTCTTATTTATATTGAAGTATTTAAGGTCAGTTACGACGACATGGAACTATCCATGTACCCTCTAGAAAATGGAGTAAAAGAAAATGAAATTCAGGATTAATCCTAATTATTATTGCAGTGGTTTTAGTCTTATATTTCATGTATTTTTAATTGTATATTCCAAATTAATATATTTATAAATTAAGTCTATTAATTCAATATTTTTTTAAATAATTATAAATATTTTTTAACATTAAGTTAACAGTTTGTAATTTTCCACGCTTACCCGGAAAGGCATAACAGCCTCGATTTTCTTTGTAGTAACGTTATCAGCGTCAAATATATTAAGAAAAGGTCCATCTTTGGTTTCACATAATCTGCAAACCTTCAAAAAAACTGGTTGGTGGAGGGAACCCAATGCAGGTGATTTTAAAGCTTTGGAATCGGTCACTGAAGGCAGTTCCGGTTCAACAGCTTTTTTAGGATTGTATCTCTTTGTTCCTTTTTTCTTAACCATCATAAGTTATAAATTATTATTAGCTAACAAGTAATAGAAACTAATGCAATGTTGTATTCAAACTAAAAACATTTTTTTTACAATTCGGCCATTTTGAACAAACACAACCAATAAATAAATCTTCTCAAGTCTAGTTTGAAAAAGGGCTAAAATATGAGCAAGAACTTAAATAACAAAGTATTTCATCAAACTAATTATGCGACCCAAAAATTTTTTTGTAAAGTTTTATAAGCCTCAAGGTTTTCACTTTTGACTTGACTAACACTTTAACAGTTGTAAGCTATAATTTAGTTGTCTATGAGATTTCGTATAAATTTAATTTATGGATATTTTTTATTTTTAATGCAATTGAGAAAACCCATTCTCAGACAGTAGACTTGCTATCACAGAGTGTTTGTTATAAATATTTATTGAAATGGTAAATACTAAAAATATTAATATTAACATTTATTTTACTCAACTGTAGTTCGATAATATTTTGTATAATACGAAGGTCACACTATTTTTTTTTCAAAGCTCTTAAAATCTCTCAAACTTCTTAAAAAACCGTAAATTGAGCAAATTACCGAGCTATTAGTTTTATTATATTTTTTCATAATCTATTCTCAACAATACATTATCCGATGAAACCCCCGAGAAAAATTCTATACCCACTCGTCCTTTGGGGATCGCTGTTTCTGCGTTTATGAATAAATAAAAATCGCAAAAACAGGGCTATAGGGTAGGAGACTCAGTAATTCCACGTCTGACTTTGCCAACGTCTGACTTTCCACGTCTGACTTTAGTCGATTGTTCACCCGTCGGTAAGCGACGAGACGTTGTTGTGGTGAAGGAGGATTTTACGTAAAGATCGTTGGTCCCGAATCTTTTCCAAGACAAGTTGTGAACAATAGTTAATGTACCACTCAGCAGCAAGTGTTTTTTGATCCTCTAAATTCTAAATTAATTGTCGCATAATGGCCGAAGAAAGAGGCCATCATTTCTTTTCTCACATTTCGACCTCTTTTTACTTTGGTTGGAAATAGCCATGAGCGGACTCTCATTTGGTTGCAGGATCATAATAATAAAAGTATACCTGAATACAACATTTGAGTCACCTTAGTAAAATCTTTGAAGCATTTTACGACACCAATCAACATTGGGCTTCGGTCATACTTTGAGGTACCTATCTACCGGACACAAATATTCTTGACCGCTATATATTAATAAAGGATTTTATGCACTTGACTTATACCGATGCCTAAGCTGACTGACTCCTACCGGTACTCAGTAAAATATTTGAGAAGCTTATTTTACAACAGTTACAAAATCATTTTTAGTGCAATAATTTAATGAATGCAAAACAATTTGGATTTTCCAGGGGTCGCAAAACTACCGATGCTGGTGTTGAACTTATTGAGCAAATTTTTGGAGCCTTCACAGGATGCCCTTGGGGTATTTTATGATTTATCCAGGGCTTTTGATTGCGTTCATCATGACATCTTGATCAGAAATTGGATCATTATGGAGTAAGGGATAGGGCACTTAACCTTCTGAAGTCTTACTTGGACAACAGAATTCAGAGGGTTGAGATTAATGGTAAAAAATCATCCGGATCTGTTGTTAACATGGGAGTGCCACAGGGTTTGATTCTTTGACCATTCCTTTTTCTAATTTATTTTAATGATTTGCCGCACCTTAGAAAGGATAAACATGAAATAGTATTGTTTGCTGACGCTACTTCATTACTTTTTAAGATACCTAGGCAGCAAAGTAATTTTAATGATGTTGATGATGCCATTTTTGAAGTGATGCATTGGTTTACTATTAATAATCTTCTCCTTAATGAGAAAAAAACTAAATGTGTTAAATTTTGTTTACCCAACGTAAGTCAGGTTGACACAAATATTGTAATAAAAAGTGATGAGGTAAAACCAGTGGACTCAGCAATATTTCTAGGAATCACATTAGATACAAAACTTCAATGGGGTCCTCATATTAGTAGCTCAACGAAAAAATTCAGTTCTGCAGCATACGCAGTTAAAAATTTCGGCAACTTACAGATGAAGCCACCGCGAGGTTGGTATACTTTAGTTATTTCCATAGTTTTATGTCGTATGGAATTTTGCTTTGGGGCCATGCAGCTAATGTCAATGCAATTTTCGTGCTGCAGAAACGAGCTATTCGTGCTGTTTTTAAATTAAAACCAGAGTATCTTTAAGAAATAAGTTTTAGGAAATAAATGTATTAACTCTTACGTCGCAGTACATTTTTGAAAATCTTCTGTATGTTAAAAAAAATATAGGGTCATTTAAAAGAAACTGCGACACTCATAATGTAAACACTAGGAATAAGCAGAAGCTAGCTAGTCATGTAAGTAGGCTTCACAAAGTCACCAGCACATTCAGGGGTCTTTGTATACGTTTTTACAACAAGATCCCATTTCACATACAAAATTTACCCTTTAATAAATTTAAATCAGTTTTGAAAAAGAAGTTGTATACAAAGGGTTACTATACAGTATCTGAATATTTAGACGATAAGAATCTATGGGACTGAATTGTTCAGCTAGACGCGAGCTATTTTACGGTCCAGAGTTGTTGTAGGTAATAACTTTTTTAATTTAATAGTCATATAATGTATATGTATAACAATGTTTTGAAAAGAGCAACCCCTGAGTTTCTTGCTAGTTCTTCTCCCGCGAAAATCTGCCTTCCGAATCAGCTGTAGTTATAAAAAAAAACCAATGACTTGTTTCAAGTGTATTTAAATTACCTACGAAATAAAAATATTTTGAATTTGACTTTGACTTTGAAATGGGCGTACTACAGGGATCTATATTGGGGCCATTCATGTCCTTTATTTGACTGATCTTACTTTGTAAGAGATAAACATAGGATAGTATTGTTTGCTGATGATACTTCTCTATTTTTTTTTTTAATTGACAGACATAAATAAGTAATTGACGATGTAAACAATGCTCTCTCAGATATTGTTTTTAACGTTAATAATTTAGGATCATCAAGTATTGGATAAAATATATATATGAAAAATTCACTACCAAACTTCAAAAATAAAAAATCAATGTACATTTAAGTAATGAGGAATTGAATTTAGTTAGTTCTGCTGTATTTTTGGGAATTATATTTCAATGCGAAATTTCTATGAGGTCCTGACATATGTGATTTGTTGAACAGACTTAGTGTTGCCGCATACATTGGCCAAGGAATACGCCGGTTTACAAACGTTGAAACTGTTAGATTAGGTTACTTAAGTTAGAGGGGGGTGACCTCTCCCGCCCGTTATAGGCCTACGAGGTGAGGGTGTCCCTAAGTTGGTCGGGGCCCCGCGCAGGGGGTTCCACCGGGTCACGGTGAGTGCGAAACCGATCTTGTGGCGCCCCACTAAGGCGATGAGGTCTACCGTTGGTTTCTTAATGGATAGCCTTAAAAATGGCAGCGTCTTCTATGCTGCCGGGTAGTCCCACATACCCCCTCGGTCTTCACCTTCCTGGCCGCAGGGATGATGCGTAACGCATTTTTCCAACGACAAAAAAAAAACTTAAGTTATTTCATTATTATATGCGGTATATTATTGTGGGTTTATTTTGGTATTATATTTTCACTGCAGAAGAGGGCTTTACTAACAATCTCTGCCATGAGGTCACGTGTATCGTTAAGAAATAAATTAAAAAACTTAAAATTATTACTGCATTTAATCGATATACTTATTACTTCATTTAATCGATATACTGCATTTATCTAAAGAGAGCATGAGTTATAGACATCAATATATCTTTACTTGTTAAACGACATTTCACCTAGGTACTCACTTATTAATATATTATTACACTTAATAACGGTCTGTGATGCGAGAAATACGATACATAATACTTAGTCTTTAGTCGTTTTACGTGCTTAGTAAATACGATGTAGCAGCATCATTAAAATAATAAAAATAAAAAGATTATAATTATTATTAATTTATATATCTGGCCATCAGCATGCGCGTCATTGCTCGTTAAATTGGAACAACCGGAGTTAACTAGCAACGGGTTCTTTACTTTTCGTTACCACAGAATGGCTAGATTAAGCTTAAAGAAAGAATATTCATAAATTCAAGAAACAACTGTGATTTACAAAAAAAAATCCTACCACCAAACCCTATAGGTTACTGCACCAGAGGCAATTGTATATGTTTTTCCAATAAACTTCCAAATCACGCCTTAAATGAAATGAAATTAATATTAATTATAATTTGTTAAAAATATCATAATAATACGATGACAAATAAAACATTAACGATGGTATTGCCTGAGAATTAATTATATTTTAGCGATTAACTATTGCCCTACGCAATTTGTTTGATGAATGTGATGTATTAATAATATACACTTGTTCGATCAACTAGTTGCATCACACTGGCGGCACACAGTTTCTGGGGCCGGGTTGACCCCCACTTTCATATATGGGGAAGGACCTCTTTGACCCTTGACCTTGGTTGACCATTTCTGTAAGTTCGTGACCGACCGTTTTTTTTAATAATTTACCAACTTATAGACCTTCCCATCAAATTGATTGCGATAGTTCTAATTTTTCATAAATTGTTTACTGAATATTGACATTTTCGAAAAGTGATCACCAGAGACCCCTAATGAAAACTTAGAGCACATAGTTAAAGTCATCACTTGCAAATTGGGGTCCGCCTGGACGACGAAGACTTTTACTGGATCAAGCGTGTCCGACCCCGGCGCCCACTTGCTAGTACATGTATTATAATATTTATAATTCTGAATGTGCTATCTTCGTCTCATTATGGACTATCATAATTCAGAAGGATAAACTTTACAAAAATTATGCTCCATAATGAATTACTATCAGACTTAGATTCATTAAAAGTAAAATGCCATACTGTTTATATTTTAGAATCTTGCAAGACTTATTTCACCTCACAACATAACTTCAAATTCTGTTTATAAAACGTCAGAAGCATAGACTGTTTACAAAATGTTGACAGTTTTCAGGTTGCACTCGGTCGCATGGGTATAGATTTAGACGTTATTGTTCTGACTGAATGTTGGTTGATTCATTGCCCACTAACCCCCCATTACCAGGATATAATGTTTTTAAGAACCCAATGAATCATAACCAAAATAGTGGTATCGTGGTACATATAAAAGATATCTGGAATACATCGGTAGCCGTACATCCAGTTCACAATGCACAATGTCTATTTCTTAATCTTGAGGACATGAGTTTAACGCTCCCCAGTTGGTTATAATATAGATGGTTTCTTAGACTCCTTTGTTTCCTGTATGTCTGACTCCGGGGGGATGCCTGTGGTTTTGGCTAGTGGTATAAACATAAATATCCTAGAAACAAATCACACACAATGCCTGGAATAACTTTGTTTAAATTTTAATGGAAGAATGTGCAATGGTACCACCGATTACTGAACTAACTAGGGAATTGTCTTGCCTAGACCACATTTATATCAGTAGATCACAATTAAGAAGATCTCCTTTTGGAATTATTGGTAAAGCTATGGTAATAGATCACTACCCGGTCCTGCTAAGAATTATTTTAGGATTTAAACCTCCCCACCCTAGCTATATGGTAATCAAGACGGACATAGATTAAAATATTAAAAATCATTTGTCACTTGTTGACTGGGGACTAGTGATTATGTCAGAGCACATATTATGTACAATGCCGTTGTGAAACATTGTAAATTAAAAGAAAAGACAGTAAATGAAGCGAAAAAGTTGCTATTAAAGTTTTTGTGAAATCTTGACTACATAAAAACTCTGAAGATTAGTTAAAAAACATAGGCCAAAAATAGCGAGTATTTACTTTTAAATATTTGTATTATTAGTAGTGTACTAGTATCTTTATTTAGTATCTTCTTTAAATAGTATCTTATTAGTATTATTATTAGTATCTTTATAACACTTCTTTATAGCTGATACAGTTTCAAGTAAACTTATTATGGGTTTGAGATATCATATATCATATATATATATCATATCAAATCAAATCGTATCACGTGTAAGTAAAAATGTGTAAATAGTCAGAAATCCTGAACATATTCCATTTTAAAATGAAATAATTAAATAAAAATATAACTAAAATATATCGAATTTATATTTTGGCATCAAGAAATATTTTAACTCGTGGCAGTTTATTTTATGTACCGTATGGCAATACTGATTTTAGTAGGGTCAGCCATCTTGAATTTAGTATTGTGCCAGTCGGGGGGGCGGTGACATATTTTACCCGTCATCGTCCTACATAATTTTGAAGATTTAATAAATCGCAAAAATCTGTGTTTATTAGTGTACAGTACCTGTTTATGTCCGGAATCAGCGTGATGATGGCGGGACAGACGATCAACGATAGGCTACTTGCCGCTCGCCATAGTATCGCGGGGCAAGGATTAGCAAAATCTGTATGTAAAGCCACAACTGAAGAGATGATTGCACCCAAAAAGAAACATTTAGATTGTAAGTATTATTTTGGCTTAAACTGTAAAACTCTTATCAACTACGTCATGAACTCGCATTTCTGGCGACAGTCGTGACATTGGCAGATATGGTCGATAATTTTTACATTTAAGATCTGGCCGTTGCCTTGCGATGCAGTCGGCTTATACTATTATAGATTTAGGTGACGATGAATTGTTTTATATAATTCTGTCCCACGGTCTTGCGATCTAACCATACATTCTCTATTATGTCATATTGCAAAGACTGGAGGCACCAGTTTAAAAAAATATATTATTATTGATAGAATTTATTACACATATGACCAAGCCACAAAATCAATTTAATAAATATTACCATCTATCCTTTTTAAGTTATTTTACAGTAAATTATTATTGTCTTATTGTTCATCTACCCTCCAGTTCTCTGAAAAAGGTTTTAAATATGCAATATACAAAATCTATTCCTTTTATATATATAATAAATATATTTATTTACAATAAAAGATAACTATGCAGAAGTTTTACTGATGTAGAAGAACTCAATGAATGCCTTTTAAATAATTATATCACATATAAGCCTAACATAAAGCGACTCAATGGGGCTCGGCTTTGATTCCCGACAGGGACTGACAGTATGTGATGAACATAGATGTCTGTATTTCTTGGTTTGGACATTTACTACACATATTCTCAGTATTTATAATGTGTATTTCTATGTATTTGTATTGTTGTCTGACACCCTTAACACAAGTAAATAATTTGCTTACTTAGGGGTTACATCAATGTGGGTAATAATTTGTCCTATATTATTATATATGATATGCTAATAGTTAAAAAGCTAGTCATCCACTCTAATAAATACTATGATTGCAATGATTTAGATACATATGAATAATATGTAAGATTTAAGTTTGTCAGAATTCTGATATTAATTTTAATCCTAAAATGAGTAACTTCTAATACTGTTTGTAACATATCAAGGGTGCCAGGACTATTTGGTCTAAGCAACCATTTTTCCAAATTTATAGCTTCATTAGCCATTTGGAAAAAACATTATGGATAAAAGAAAACTCTGATTCCAAATTTGTATATAACTCCATTTTGAAAAATGTCGCTTAGATAAAATAAGTCAACACATGTCATGTACACATTGAAAAAAGGAAACTGTCCCCCGGTAACACTGGGAAATTATATCCTTCGCCAAAGTGACTCGGTTAAATATCTCGGTTTACATCTTGATCGAAGATTAACGTGGAAGAAGCTTATAAAAAAGAAGCATGATGAAATAAACATACGATTCAGGAACATGAATTGGCTCATCTCACGTAACTCGAAACTGACGATAGACAACAAATTAATAATTTATAAAATGATTCTGAAGATTGCAGACTGCAGTCCGCCTGCGATTCCAGCATATCTATCATACAGAGAATGCAAAATTGCATACTAAGTACCATAGCAGATGTTCCATGGTTTGTTACCAATACTGAAATACTCTGAAAGTTAAAACAAAGTTCTTTGTTACATGGCTCTGAAAGTTAAAACCGTTAAGGAAGAGATAAAGTCCTCTTCTACCATGTACAAAGGGCGACTCAGCAACCACCCGAACGACCTAGCTAACAAACTGACGAACATTGGTTATTGTAAACGCCTTAAGCGCCACGATATTCAGTCTTTGGATACTACTAGATGGTGATGAAAGAATTCCACTGGGGAGATCTCATAAAACCAGATTGGACAACTACAACGAATCTGCTTATAGTTCGAGTTCTGATCTCAGATAAATTTTAAAACAAAAAAAAAAAACAAAAATAGATAAAATAGACTTTCTAACTTTCAATATAACACATTTGAGAAATTCATGTCTGTTATAAAATGGATTTTATTTATTTATTAACCTACAATATATACATCAATATCACTACTATTAATTTGATTAGGAAACTTAATCAAAAATAATCACTTAAATCATGAATTTTATCTACTTTAAATTGGACTGTCATCTTTTACACAGTAAAAAATACATTATATCAATCTTTTTGAAAGTATAATATTATTAAAAATTATCGTATTTGAATATAGATAGGTTTGTAATGTGAAATTTAAACAATCCATATTTAGGTATAACGTGACGTTTTATACGACAAGAAATATTAATTGTCCAAAGCAATTATAGTCGAATCCAAATATTAAATACAATACTTGAAATCATATAAAAAAACAGTAAAAATATGTATAACAAATAAACAGTATAATATAAAATAAACTGATGAGTAACACTTCGCTAAAGTGACGTGCGATGCGGATAGCGGCCGGCCTGCAATCGCACAGCTTGGTCTGGCGTAGAGTTTTAACATGTAGATAATTCGGACACAAAAACGACCTTCACATTTAATATTTTCACTAAAACATAAGTTTATCGAGAATCCTAATTATTTTTTGATGTCTCTGTTCTGTTTATCTGTGTCGGCATGTTAGTAACTCTGATTGCACAGAAATACGATAAATGAGCGGACAGCGACACTTCCTGTGTTTTTGTTCTGTTTATCGTATCTCCAATTTACTAATATAGGGTTGTCGATGTGTTTCTAATTTGTGATAAAGAAAAAAAAATACAAAAAAGCATGTCTGTTGTACGAATGTTTCCTTATTATATTACTATTAATATAAAGATTACTATTTGGTTTATAAAAAATTTGGTTATATGTCACCTATATTTCATAAAAATGATGTTTTATACAATGAACGGAAAATTTTTATAAATTGAGGATATTTGTTCTGTTTTTAAAATAAAAATGCCTAAACATAACTACATATAAAGTTATAATATTAATAAATGCCCCTTTTTATGTGATAATATACAAAGTGATAATATACGTAATATACAAAAGATAGGGACTAATATCAACCCTGTTGCTATAGCAACGCAATTTAACATAAGCAGTCACGTTTTAATATGTAACCGGTGTATAGACATTGGGATATACCAATGGAAGTCCCTTGAATAGTTTCGAAGCCTAAAATAATATTTTACAATGGCCGACTTACTATAAATCTAAAGACTAGATGGCATTTGCATAAAATAAAATTTGGATACGCAAAGTGATTACTAAAGTTTCAATTATATTGACATTTGAATGATTCAAGTTCAGAATTCTAAATGTCTTCTAATATACCTACTTACTTCGTTCGATTTAGGGTTTTTGTATAATTAATTTTTAGACGGCAAAATGTTTCGTGTGAACATTTAATTAACCACTGAGGTTAAAATCATAGTAAAAGCATGGGCAGTAAATTAGTTTATTTCGGCCGTTATGAAGTTTTTATTGCTTTAATACGAAAGCTTTAAGAAATAAAAAAAAAGTTATAAATGATATTATGTAATTTAAACGAGTTTATCAAGGATCTCAAAAACTACGCAAACCTATCAGACGCTGCTAATATACATATATGTATGGGCAAAGGTTATTTATATTTAGCTTTAGATTGATCATACCCATGGGTTTTTTTTATGTAAAATATGTAACACAATAATGTACCTACTATGTAATACATCGCACCCATAAATAAGTTGAAATTTGTCCGGTTATCGTTCGTTATCCTTTTAGTTTTCGATACCATCGCATTTGGGCTGACAATACAATTATCATGAGATTACAAGTTTTTTACAAAGATGAAAGTGAAATAAAAAGAGATCAGAAACGAGAAAATTAACGATTAGTTACTCTACTTACAGGTAGTTAGTTATTATTTAACTATTCGTTAAAATAAACAACCTTAAACGAACAGAGTTAAACAGAGAGGAAGAATACCCATTACTGATGTGTTCATAATAACAGCTCGGCAACCATTATGCAAATTGGGCCAAGTGCGAATAGAAAACAATGATTTTGTTAGACCTGACCTCACGCGGCTAACGACTATATGACCTTCAACATTGACTGCCAATTAAATCTTGTTATAATTGTTTAAAATTAACTTTAATTTTTTTATTTTATTTCGACGTCTCCTGTGTTTATCACAAATCTCACAACATGAAAACAGAATGGTTAAGTGTAAGCTACCTACAGTACCTAAATGGTGATAACGAAACACCAAAAACTATTCTAATATAAATAAATAGGTATGTATAAATGAATGTTTGTAAGAGCTAGTGTGTACTGAAGTACGTGCAGAATCTTTAATTTAAGTTTTATCTCAATAAATTGTCCTTATTGTTATTTAAGTCGGTGGTCCATCCGTCCATCCATCCATCCGTGCATTCAATTTGTTACTTTATTATTTCATGCTGGTTTAATTGTTCGCATAATTCTCGGAATCTCCTTCTCAATGTGTAGTTTATTAAATCATTGTTTTAAATATTCTTGACAATTTGAAACATTTATTTCAGTTGTGACATTTTCAATACTATTCTGTACTGCAAAGTTAGAAACTTTTGTAAGGTTTTAGAATGAAACTTAATAGAAAAAAAAAGATATATAACGTGTTGAATAATGCTTTATATTAAAGCAATTAAGCTTCAGATCGACATTCATTTCGAAAATTATCAAGTCAACATATTTATTTTATTACTAGCTGTTGCCCGCGGCTTCGCACGCCTTAAATTCGTAGTAAAACAATTCCCACTTCCCTCTTTTTGTATTGGCTTCTATATGACTTATTTTAAGTGATACAATCAAAATTACACATCGGCAGACATCGCTCACTGTCAAAAGTATATTTAAAGTTTTTTATAAGGATACAATATTAGGTACTGTAATTACTTTTATACCTCTCTTGTTTTTACTTAAACGTCCATTTAAATACTTCTTAAACAGAGTATTTAATAACCATTCTAACCATATATCACACTTACAGATTTTCATTGAACATAATCAAAATATTACCATGTAAACTTGAGGAAGTATGAGCTACACAATCGACGTTATTTTCACCATCAACTTGCAGGTCTAGTTTTATTAAAAAAAAATCTATTTCAAATGATAAACGTTCAATTAGCTATATGTATTAACAAAATGTTCAATACTGAACATTCACAAAAGCCATTTTTGAGACGGTCTGCACGGTTCCATACCAGAGTGCGCCAGTAGACTGTACGGCCGCAAACGCGAAGACCCTATATTTTAAATCTGTAATATCTTCGAAAATATTCATTAAAATTACATGCTGTAAGGGGCTATATTGTTCCATACTAAATGTAAAATGTATTTAAGTTACTTAATTAGATACGGATTAAAACTGTATTTCTTAAAATCGCTTCGTAAATTACCTATTATTTTTCGTAAAAAGAAAAGGATAAAAATTTGCTATTGTGGGTTATCCCTAAGAGATAAACATATACCATCGCGGATTTTCTTGTAGAACTTTTTAAGGTATACAATACTTAGTACATTATTTTGATCTATCTCGTGGAGTTCAACCAGCGTTTGCATTGTAAGCGCAAACAAAAAGACAAACAGATAAACAGACAAAGATTTTAAAAATGCCTAAATGGATTTTGTTAGTTATTATGATGTTTTTTTTTTGATTCCATGTACAGGAATGGCTAAGTGACGATTTTATTATATACATATAGATGTATAGATTCCTAACCTACAATCGGTATTTAGTATAGTTAACATTTATCTTGAACCTTAAATCAGCATATTTTTTTTTATTTTTTATTGTTTATTTATTTATTTATTTATTTTTATACAAAACTAGGTTAATGCTTGACTACATTCCATCTGATGGAGAGTGGAGATATAGTCACAGGTGGTAAGGCGCATTAACCTAGCAACCTATTCACTCTTCTCTTGAATACACCCACATCATATTTGGCCAGAAATACCGACGCAGGCAACTTGTTCCAGTTCTTCGCTGTACGCAATAAAAAAGACGAAGCATCCGATGCTGGAACGAGGACGAGGGAATTAAATCGTGTAATTTCTGCGCACACTCACCAAAATGTATCCTGTAGAATACTGAAAGGCTAGCAATTCTACGCCTGTGTTCATGGCTGTGGAAGTTGGCGTCAACCAGTTCGGGATCGCCAAAAAGCCTCTTTGCTCGCAACTCAATTGAGTCCAGAACCGTAAGGTGTGTCTTGCGGCACCAGCATATATGTAACTACAGTACTACAGTACGACCGGTCGTGTTTGGAGCTTCTTGTATTATTCAAAGCACAGATCCGGATCTGTGCTTTGAATAATACAAGAAGCTGTTCCGGTGTAAATGACTGTCGGACCTTCGCAAGAACGGCAAGCTTTCCTGCAGCTGCTCTTGCTCTGGACTCAATGTACCGACCAAAGTTGAGGTTCGAAGAAATCTCTAAGCCTAACAAATGAAGCCGGTCACTGTATTCCAAGGATACATTCTGGAAAGTAGGAGCCTAGGTGAAAGGGCTCCTTTTGGTGGTGAACAGAACGTCTGCGTTTTGGTGGCGTTGAATTTGACAAGATTGGCATGGATGACATGGATTGCTCCATGCGGAGATTGCCTGAAGTTTGTCATTCAAACGTTGCACCATGGCTTCTCTTTCACTCTGTACTTGATCTCTACTTGCCCGTATACTTGGCAGATATCTTTCTACAACAGTGCTGTCGTCTGCATAACCATAGATAACGGGCTTCAACAGATCATTAATGTGCAGCAGAAAAAGAGTTGCAGAAAGAAGGGACTCCTGAGGCACTCCTTAATTTATTGTCAAAGTTTCGGAGGAACACCCGTCTACAACTACTCAGAGACATCGGACAACAGTTCGGTAAAAGTTAAACAGAATATTATTCGGTTATTCAGTGAAACCACTTTTAGGCGCATCTTAGATTTCTATGTACTTGTATTGTCTAACACCCTTAACACAAGCAAGTAATTAACTTACTTAGGGGCTAGATCAAAGTGTGTAATTTGTCCTGTGATACTATTTTATTAAAACTTTTTTGCCGTTATTCTATTTGGATACAGTTTTGAAGAACGGTGATTTAATTTATTCATTATAAAAAGTCGCGTGCATGATATATAATAAATAAATTACAATATTTAAATAAAATAATGACATTCATTTTTGTAGAAGCACATTAACATTAATAATAATATCAGGACAAATTACACACATTGATCTAACCCCTAAGTAAGCAAATTATTTGCTTGTGTTAAGGGTGTTAGACAACGATACAAATACATAGAAATACATATATAAATACTGAGAATATATTTAATAAACGACCAAACCCAGAAACACAGACATCTATGCTCATCACATAAATGCCTGTCTCCCGCCGGGAATCGAACCCGAGCCCCATTGCGCCGTGACACGTTAGGCGTCTGCGCTAACCACTCGACCAACGGGGCGGTTACATTATAAGCAGGCATATATTACCACCTTCTATACCCGGTGTAGAGTGTAGACGGTACCACATATCATTTTAGTTCTAACTTATATAACACGCATCCGTGTTCTTGAGTAATCATATTTGTTATAAAAATGTTAAATGTATTATGTCTATACTGTATCATAAGTAGTAAGTAAGTAGTACCTACGCCTGCATCTAACCGCAGAGGTCATCCACTGCCGCGTTAAATCAATTTAACTTAAATGGGTCGTCGGTAATTTATATGAGGTAATGGCCCTAGAAATATATTTTATATCTGTTTGTTGAGTTATAATATCTAAATCTGATATGAAGCTTATATTTTAGGGCTGTTGTCAACCCCAGTTTAAACTTTGTCTAAAGTACAGACACCTCTTGCCCTTTGTTACTTTTTATATCATTATATAAAATATTGCATAATACTAATATTTATAAATGAGACGTTGATATTAAGTAAGACATACATTAATAAATGTCTGCCACATTAACAAATAGAATATAAGCAATTTAGACGATAGCTACTTTCACTTTTTGTAGGTAAAATATTAGTACAATATTATTAATAATACCTACATTGTAAGAGTGTAAATCTGTTTAAACATCTAACCGCGCCGCAGCACCTCGCCTCGACGTTATCAAGTATAGGTATTCTAGTTCAAAATCATGTATAAATAACTATTATAATAACGACTTTCAATTTATTTCTTTTTATGTTTTCTCCTTTCCTCTGTGTAATATTGATATCTCTCAACCATCTGACTCTTTTCAGATCTAGTCCATTGCACAAACGAGCCCAACGTCTCCATCCCGCAGCTGGCCAATCTCCTGGTGGAGAGGACACAGAACACCAACTGGGTGGTAGTTTATAAAGCTCTGCTCACAGTACATCATTTACTAGCGTATGGAAATGAGGTAAAATATGTTTTATACGGAAAATAAACAGACATAAACAAATAAAGGAGATATAAACTTTTAGAAATTAGTTTCTTTGAAGATATATTAGATAAATTAGCTAAAAATCGTATTGATTATGAACTATGCTTTTTATAGCAGACCAAAAGCGAATGACTGTAAAACTTAAATGTTAAGGTTTCAAAGTTATTAATTATTCAAAGGACGCTAGATAGATATATAGATAGATAGATAGATAGATAGATAGATAGATAGATAGATAGATAGATAGATCTATAATTTTAACGATATGTTTGTAATTTAGTATTATAGACTCGAGAACGGCTGAAGAGATTTACGTCCAAATTTAGTATTGAATAAGATTGATTTTATTTCTCAAATAGATAGATTGGTACATTCGCTGGAATTTATTTCAATGTTCACGAATATGTTATGAGATCTGCAGTGTTTCGTAATAGTAACTGTTAAATATTCTTCAAAATAAATATTATAGCGTTTTAATTGTCTATAAAAATATTAAACTTATGTAACTGCTTGGTCATCCACAATGTTTGCCTGTCTAACGTTAGATTTAACCCTCACCATCATTGAAAAGAGGTCTGCGTCCCGACATGGAACACTAGCACGTACCATTATTAAAATATTGATATGGGGTATCAAGACAAGAAAGTTAATATACATAAATGAATGATGTATGATTTCGTATGAGTAATATAAAAACTATAGGACGATGATATAATGGCGTAACTTGAGTTACGTAATCAAACCATTATCGGCTCTAATAAATGGAACAAACTGTTGATAATCGCGTACACGGGCTCGTTACACAACGCAACTTTATGAAAGTACCAAAATAGCGAACAGTTTGTTGATACAAGTGCTATTGACGACACTTCAACATACAGACTACAATCAGTAGTGGAGACAGAATTAAAATAATATATTAGCGTTTCAAGTACACGTTTGATCCTATAAGAAACTATAAGAAGGCATAGTCTATGTATTTCAGTTGTTTTATGTAAAATTTAAGTTTGATATAAAATATAAATGTTGTTAAATATACTGTACTTGTACAAGTAGACGATCTTTCTCACTAAAATTTGAATTAGGTATTATTAAATATTTTTTTGTGTTGAAAAGTAGATAAGTTAACATTTTTTAAATTGCGAGTTCCTGGATACAATACTGTTTTATGATTTAAATAATATAACTATGATTCATGTGGGAATTCCTTATTCGAGGGAGGGAAACAATGGGGTAGAAAGTATCAATATCTTGTTAGGTCATGAAAAAAAAACATACATTATTGCCACTACGGTAAGATTTATACTAGAATGAATACCTACTTATGGTTCCTTGATATGATGAGATTTAATCAGCGTAGCGGTATGTAATAATATATTATTGATAAGAACGAACATGCACTTGAACGACCAAATACATAATGGTTTATTATTTATTGATTTAGTATTACGATCATTAATTAAGGATAACTAGAAAAGAAACATTTCGCATCATAAAGTTGATTTAAAATGGCCATCGCTACTCAAAGATAACAAATCACCTCTTAAATTATATTACATGTAAAGGATTTAATTCGCTTTTATAAGCATTTAAAGCATTTGACCTCTGAATGAATGAAAATGACAGGCAAGCATTTACATACAAATTAATGGAAGCTTAATTTCTTCCATTCAAGCGTACAAATACAACCATTTAAACAGTTTTTCTTATTTACATTTTTGTTGTAAACCTTTTTCCTCGATTGTATAAAAAGTGAATATCCGAAAGAAACAAAGAAAAAATTTATCAGACGAGAAAATGAGGAGGTTGATTTTATTGAACAAATACAAAAAGACCGACCGACCTTAGATCAATAATAATAACATACTTAAAACATTTGGAAACAGCATCTGTTCAAAAAAAAATTTAAACTATTTTCCTTCAAAATACTCTTAACGAGTGTTAATAATATTTATGTCTTTTTTTTCAGAGATTCACACAATATCTAGCGTCCAGTAATTCAACGTTTCAATTAAGTAATTTTCACGATAAAAGTGGAGTTCAAGGTATGTATCTTAATATATACTAAAAATATAGTAGATATATTTAAAAATGCTGCGAATAAATTACGCTACCACGGACACGTGTCATTATTTAACAAAAATAATACAAAAATATTAACATTTTTAAGTTTCGACCAAACTATGTTTGTATTGTAAATAAATTTATCCAGTGGTCTGGTGATACTCAGTCTCTTGATACAACAGAATTTCATTTTCCGAGACTATCTCTATTTACTATCCGCCGATACTTAACGAAAATATTACAAGTTACTAAAACTATCGTAGGTTTATGTTTTTTTTTATATTATACAAATTTGAAATTAGAGTTTTTTTCTCCAAGATATTACGACAATAGTTATGTTAAAAAAACGCATGCGCAATACCTAACTAATAACTTAAACTTACATAACTTCAAATGATACTTTTATAGTTTGCCAAGATCCAAGTGAAATTACGCTCCGTGACCTCATTCGAACTGGGTAAACGGGTCAAATTATAAACTAGGCTCACATCGGTCTTATACTACTAGTACTATTTGGACATATCAAGACACTCATTTAACGGTTTCTAAAGATCTTACTATCTAAGGATTCAAAACCTGTAATTTAAAAATAGTTGTCGGTAAATCTGTGTGAAAACGAGTCTGTGTGAATTAATATAATTAATTAATATTAATATAAATAGTTGAACGGATATTAATAAGAATGTTATTAAGGACTATAGCGATTCTCGATAATTATACAATACATATAATATGAAAATAATAATTGTGATAACTGTTGAGCTTTTCAAAACAACTACCAACTCAGTCGGCGCCCCGGATCAGCCCAGGGCTGGCCACTACTAGCCACTACTAGCCACCCAGTACTTTATAGAGAAACATTTTGGTTATGTTTAACAATAATTGAATCGTACTTAGGTCCTTGGCCAAGTTTAGTTTAGGTACAAATCAGAGGGCATTACAATATTGACCCTTCCTCGAGTTCGTCGACTCGCTTTGAACCTACCACGTCGTAGATTATTTATAACTATTATTACTATAATATTATAGCTTTTCCGCATTGATAGCAATACTCAGTTAATATATTGTTTTATATAATATGTTTACCCGTCTCCTTGTAGTATGTAGAACCTATTTATCTAACATCTAGGTCATTATAATACATATATTTTTGGGACTAGGTTAGTGCCACAATCGCTGGCGCAACGTGATTGTTCTCGAATTATTTTTTATATTTTTCGAAATAGGTAAATAGGTAGGTACTCTAAGCACTATAACTTACCACAGAACACTGTTATGATGATATAATATTATAATCATTTTAACTCTACAAAAGAATATTTAATTCGTGAATTAAGGTAGATGGTAGGAAGTAGGATTTTACGCCCAATTAAAAAACACAGCTTTTTTATTTAATACACACAGTTAGTGCGCAGAGTTTATTAGTTGGTAACACCAAACCACTCACAGTGAAATAGTATTGCAGGTGAATACCATAGTCACGAGCCGGCCGGTCTGTCCCGGTTGTAAGAGGCTATTACTAACGGTTCAAATAATTAAAAGATTTGTCAAACAGTTTACTTCCCTGTGTCAATATATTACGCTAATTATATCTCTTATAGAATTTAAGATGTAATCAAAAATAGTAAAATAAGTAAATCGTAATAAATTTTAATGATATGGAAATAGAACGGTCTATGATTAAAATAATATCCTACTTCATCTGGGTATCTATCTGATCACGTACGTGCTTTATTGCCGGCTATTTCATATTTAATCAGAATTAATATACCTACTACTGAAATACTCATAGTAATAAACTGAATATATATACGTTTCTGAGCCTATTAATATTTGTTGATTCTGTTCTAGTGTATTTGTGTGTATGAGTATGTTCGGAGATATCATTAGTTGAAGTGAGGAGAGCGAGTAATAATTATTCATTCGTAAGCAATAGTAGTATCTTACTCTTAGCCTAGAATACATTGTTTATATTTTTCAAAACTAAACTATTTATAAATATTTCACTTAGGGTTGCCAATTTTACTTTTTTTTTGACGAAAAAAAGTGACTTGTGAAAAAGTTTGAGAAGTAAAAAAAGTATTTGAATGAAAAAGAAGTATTTTAAAAATTTTATGCTTTTATTGCCTTTAAAACGTATTTTTGTGTGATTTTAGCACAAGCTAACATTTTTTATTAGTTTTAAGTATTCAAAGCTTGTTTTACAATCAAAATTTAAATTAAAATAAATTAAGAATACGTTTCTAATTAAATTTATTACCATTTCAAAATGTTCAAAATAAACTTCATTTTTCAACGACACGTTAGGAAGTATGAAAAGCCAGTTATGGTTTCTACAGTCAAACCATTTTGTCATATTTTAAGCTCCTATAAATAAAAAGTGAAAAATTGCTGATAACATTATTTAATATTTCGGGAAAGAAAAACATTAACATCTGACTGACTAAATAAAACGTAAGATACATTTCGTTTAGTAATTGTAAATCATTTCCATCGTCTGTTCTTACTTATATGTTAAATAATTAAGTAATTACCCATAAATCCCATAAAATGAGTATTTGTTCTATGCATCGCGGTAAAGCTTGGAAATAAAGTATTTTCATATACTTTATTTGTATGCAAAAGTATAAAGTATAATTACCAAAAATAAAGTATAATACTTTATAATATATATTAATGGTTAGCAACCTTAATTTCACCTCGACAACAAAACTGTTGTAAATAAATAACATGCAACTAGTTATTCGCAGCATTATGATAATATTATAAAAATGTAATTAATTCCTATAGATAAAGAGTTATTTTCCACCTCGTCCGTTCAATGTTCGTAGGTGTGTTGTTACAATGTGTTTTATCTCGAAAAGTATTCATTACATTGTGTTTGGAAATCATACTTAAAAAATATTCTCATATGTTATCCTTATTTTTTATTCTATATTTATTTAAAAATTGAATAAGATTGCCATAGCTCAACGTGTTTAGATATAGACAAAATCACATAAAATACGTCTGTGCTTTGTAATGTCTCTTATAATGGTCAAGACTCTTCTCTATATTCAGACACTGCTGACGATAGTATCATATGTATATCACCTACTTTAAAGTTAGTTCAATTTAAACTTCAGTATTTTGTTCAAAGACCAAAAACCTCAAATAAGACAGTCCTTTCAAGTACTACCATATCTCTTCATATCAGCCGTTGAAAGCTGAAAAGTTGGTCCTGATATAGTTTCATCTAATTAAAAACAAATGCCACTACGCAATTTCTTACACTATATTATCGAATGGCAGCATGTTCTACTTGCACTCACCACTTGATATTCCAGCGTTATAAAATTGGAAATTAATTGGCTGTCTGTGCATCGCCGCACATGCGGTTATGTAATTCACTGAAACACAATGTCAATTGGAATAGCATGAAGCACTGATTTCTGAACACAAATGTAGCAATTCTAATATTTTTTATATTATTTAAAATATGTTCTAATTGAATTATTTCTTATCGCTTCTGTAAGGAGCGGCCGGGGCCCGAATCGGTGAGTTGATACAAATGGGGTTTTAGTTTGGCTAGTGTTTGTAGATGTCCTGCAGGACACGCTTTGGATTTGGGTGCAATATGTCTCATGCACTGTTTTTCATTATGTTCACAAGCTAAAGGACAAAGCTGTAATCACTTCTAAATTTTTTTTCGTTATTAATTGTTTGTTATGTTTAATTTTTGTAGGCATATATGTACTTGCAGTTTCTTTTCTCGGATATGCAATGGCGAGAAAGTCAGATATAGACGAATGGGGTTAGAGTGTTTATTTCATAATCATCCAGAATTTCTTTAACAACCATAGCCCATAATCGTAAATTGTATTAAATTACTTTATGAGTTATATATTTATACATCATAGATAGATAGTTGTCCGTTGACCTGTACCCTGCTCCATTAGCCCATAGGTTGTAGACACACTGTGCACGCACACACACGCACGCAACTTCAATTCATTTGCACGGTTTTTGTATTTATCTTTCATGCTTTTGTTACGTATTTCTGCATTAAATGTATTTTACACACATATAGATGTTGTATAGTTATTTTTTATGTTTTGAATAAGTTTGATTGTCAGTAGTAATTTCTCAGATAACAATTAAAAAAATGTTTATTCTGTTCAATTTCTTAAAAGAAATAACAAAAACTGTCCTACTGGATGTGATTTATACTTTATTCAATGTAAATTAAGTTTATATTATAAAGTCCTAAAGTATATTTAAAATTTCACTTACAACCAATTCTAAAAGAAGGTAGATCGATATAACATACCTTCTTCATTTACGTTATTCAAAATAAAATATATGAAATATGATTATTTGAATTTACAAATATTTGATGAACACAATAATAATGATAGTGTAATGATGTTAGGATATGATATGTCTCCATTCATCCGCCGGTACGCTAAGTACCTCAATGAGAAGGCGCTGTCTTATAGAACCGTCGCCTTCGACTTTTGCAAGGTCAAGAGGGGGTGAGTGATCACTAGAGTAATGTAAACAAATATGTTATTAGTTATATGTTCTTCTTTATTGTATATAACTAAATTAGTAACAATAAACTTATCTTCGTTGCGAATAATGATATTTTTTATGTCTTTTCTAACATAGGTGTTTAATTGTGCAAAATATATCTCTAGGAAAGAGGAAGGCTCTCTCCGGATGATGAATGCCGAGAAGCTGCTCAAGACTTTGCCGGTGCTACAAGCCCAGTTGGACGGATTGCTGGAGTTCGACTGCACCGCCAACGACCTCACCAATGGAGTCATCAACATGTGCTTCATGCTGCTGTTTAGAGATCTCATCAGGTGACTGAAATTGGATCATCAAAGAGACAGAACATACATCTTGGGACGTACATCGTTGCACCTTAATTGAGACCACTTGTCTCAGATAAATATATTTCGACAGCAATTTAAGTTAATGTTTTTTTTATATTATTAAAAGGGTTTCACCGGTTTTAAGGAAAAAATAATCTATTGGCAATATGCAGAACTATGTTATCTTTTCGAGAACCCGAAACCAAATTGGAATTGAATTTCGTGTGCCCATAATTGCCGAGACAATAATGAATAAAGTGAATCCGTAGATTATTCGCGTGCTACAACGACGGCATCATCAACTTGTTGGAGAAATACTTCGATATGAATAAGAAGAACTGCCGCGATGCTCTCGATCTCTATAAAAAATTCCTCATCAGGATGGATAGAGTCGGAGAGTTTTTGAAAGTAAGTAATGAAGAACACAATTGTTTCGTTCGAATGTTAATAATATTAACAAATAGACCAAACGGTTTTCTAGCTTATAAACGTTTGTTATTCCAGCTTATAAAATATAAAATATCTAGAAACATGTATATAAATAAGATACGGGCATGGATACCTTGACGTCCCGATGAAGACGATCACATATGGAATGCTTAATTCAGCGAGACGGACAGCGATTGTGGGTTCGAATCCCTGCTCGTATCTTTTTATTTTTCATTCTATATTTATATAGATATGTTTTAGTTGCTAAATTTATTTAAAAATGTAGGTAAACAAGATTTAAGCAACATGTTTATAGATAATTACAAATAGGAAAATGTAATATATGTCATTCGGATTTTTTAAATTCTCAGGTGGCAGAAAACGTGGGTATCGACAAGGGTGACATCCCCGACCTGACGAAGGCCCCCAGCAGCCTCCTGGACGCGCTGGAGGGACACCTCGCCACCCTCGAGGGCAAGAAGGGCTCCGCCGCCAACACGCCCACGCAGACCGCCAGGTCACTAGCTATAGCCTACAATCTACTCGTAGCTCCATCTAACCATCTCGGAGACGAACCGACTGCAGCATGATGTATATTGAATCTGCGAAATCACCCTCTTTTAAAGCGACCAGTAGCGATTATATTATTTAAATTCGGGGATAATGATGAAATTAATAATGTCACACTACGATACCACACTTCAATCATGATTAAAGTAAATCCTCCACCAAAATTGATCCGGACCATTTGATTTGATTCGGAATAACTGAGTCCCCGGTGGTGTGTGGTGTCCTCAGCGCGCAGAAGAACGTGGCGAGCGTGATGGGCGCGCTGTCGTCGACGTCGTCGTCGTTCGGCCACGCGGCAGCCTCCGCCAGGCTGGACGCCGACGGACCCGACCTGCTGGCCGACGACTCGCTGCGGCTGCAGGCGCTGGCCGACGAGGAGGCCGCCATGAACCAGTACAAGGTGAGGGCGGGGAACCACGAGTAGGCCGCCATGAACCGGTACGAGGTGAGGGAGGGGAGCCACGAGGAGGCCGCCTGTACCGACCACGCGACTCGCCGGCAGAGGAAGTCGTCGGCCGGGTGTCGGAGAAGTTTGTATCTTATCGGAGATTAGTTTGCTAGTAATGTTTTAGGGTTCGTGCGCCTCTAATTACTGTGGATTACAATAATGTGGTTTTATGGCAGGGAGCCCACGATGATGAATGGGGATTGACTCGAGCGTCATAGAGACCGTGGTTGCGAAGTTTTGATTATAAAAAAGAAAAAATGTTATATAATGTATATCTCTCATCGCTGCGGGCTGCGTCTATAGATTTTCAAAATATTAAAAAAAAAAACTTGCATAGATATGACATACTCGAGCGCGACAGATATTAACAACAGTATAAGTACGTATGTGAATCTGACCGTTTTCGTAGTGGAGGTGACCTTACTTAAGGGTTGAAAAAGAAAAAAAAACATTGAATGTGTCAGATGTTCTAAGGGAATGTCAAATGAACTTAAAAGAAGCTCTAACTAATAATCGACTGATTTGAATTTCGCGACAGGCTAAGATATGTATTCTTCATCCTGACGTTCTAGATGTGTTTTCGCTTAATGTGACGATCGTTTTCGCTTATCTGAAGGGACTCGCCTAATCTGATAATTTAAAAAAAAAACCTTTTTTTTTTTATAAATCCACGTAATTAATTGAAAAATTCGGGTTATGTATGCATGCAAATAAAAAAATAGATTTTTTATTTACGATTCTAAAATATTTATACATTTTTATGTAGTTTCTAATGTCAATTTTGAAAATGAAAGGTTTTTTACCACAAATTCCACAGTTTTACTAACATCACTCATAGTCATTTTTAAAATTTAATTCATAAAATATATTAAAATAATGAAATGTTACCAACGCCTGAAATTGTTTCCTCCTAATAGTTATTCAAAAACCCCTAAACTAGAAATTTAACTAACAATGTATGTAGATTTTATTTTACTATTTAATTTTTAATCTTTAAATTTTATATCTTCAATGTATATTAATATTTACTACCATAGTAACTTTACACCTTTAATATATATTTATTTTATACCTTCAATAAAAAAATCTATGATATTGAGTTAAATTGAAACTTTTAAACTCTTTTCAATATTTAAAATCGTAAAAAAAATTGAACTATTTTCATACTTCATTTATTACTTAGTCCACTTGTAACTTTCTTTTGGAAATTTAATGTCAGCAGTTAAATGTCAATAAACAAATTGCGAGCAAAACTAACAACCTTATTTGTTTCATGTCTAATATTATCATCTATGTATTAATAAATTATATATAAATAAAAAATAGATGCGTTGGAGTATCAATAGCAATAATAAAATTGTACTGATGATACGACTCTCGTAAATGCTTAAGGAAATTTTAAAATCTAACCTAAACATTTCCACAAAGGGGGTTGGCCCCCTTTCTCAAATTTAGGAGCCCTTAAGTTGGCACTAATATGCCCGAAACCGGAGTGGGGACGAAGCGAGAGAGTAAAAGATAGAGGAAGAGTGAAAGAGAAATGCAAACAAGAAGAGGAGATATAGGCGTAGCGTACGTTAGCATACGTTAAACCTTATCGACGAAATTTTGTTAGTTTGGTTTATGAAAATCGTCAGATTATGTATTTTTCGTTATCATTGAATTATTACCTTTAAAATAAAAGTCACGCTCGAGAATGTCAAGACGACGTTTTTTTTAGAAGTTTGTAACTCTCCCTTCTTTACGTCACTCTTAAACTGTCAGACTAGTAGAATATAGACTTTTTAGCATGTTATTAATCTCCCATTTCTTAATCTTAATTTCTGATGATCATTTTTTTTATTAATCAGATCCCTTATATGTATAGGAGCTCATGCAACTGGATACAAGGAATCTCCTGTATCTTAATCTTCCGCGCTTGAGTAATTCCCAAATCCCCTCTTGGGCTCCTCTACTATTTTGTGAAGGTGTTAGAATCATCGTCTGGGCTTTTTGTGAATGCCGACGGTGATGTTAATAATTATTTACTTGCAGCTTACTGCGATAATATCGATGTGTCTTATTTGTAAGAGCGAGTAATTAATTAACATGTGTGTAAGTACGAGCAAGTGAATAATACTATTTTTATCTTTGTTGGAAATGTGACTATCGTCGGGCTACAATTTTTCACCGGGTATGCGAGGATATTCTTATATGTAAAATACGACAATCATTGCTCAATGTTGTGCTCTTCATCTACTCGAGGTCCCCTTATTCATCTATTTAAACTTTAAGTCTCACCCTTCCTCTCCCGGGTTCCATCCTACTTCTTCCGCCAGCTCTCATCGCTTCGTGAACGGTTTGTTCGTTTAAGCGTTCATATTTTTATGCTAAACATTCACATTACGTAACACAGTTTCTACAGAGTGCTCTTGAGAATGTCACAGTAACCTAACCTAACCTAACTATAAATCTAATTTTGAGTTAGAATTATTTTTTCTTCTCGGTTTAAAAGTGTTTTGAATATTTTATATAATATAACGAAACTCAACCGAGAGACAAACGCTTGAAAGTATTTCGGTTATATTATTCTAACTCTAGATAGATTGTTGTAGAGTTCTCAATCGCGCCTCTGACATCGACCCGGGCATCGTTCGAGAGCATTCAGATCGGTCGAAACCCGTCCTTCTCCCCTCAGAATAAGGTGCAGTCTCCCACGAACGCGGCGAGTAACCCGTTCCTGTCGTCGGCGCCGGCCGTGGACCTGTTCGCGCCGGCGCCGGCGGGGCGCGCCTCCGACGACCTGCTGGCGCTCGGGAACCCCTTCGCCGACATGTTCGGAGGTAACACACATGTACATTACCACACACACTAACATATCAACACCCTACGAAGCACGTGATATGTACAAATACTTTATGATCGTGATTTGACACTAGACAAGTTTATTTATTATGTGTCCTGTAACCGAATGAGAATATATTATATAATGCCAGCGAGAGTGAAGGACGGACTAACGGCACCCACACACTGTATATATGCACCCGTTAGATATGGTGACTAGCACGACACTTGTACTATACAAACAAACAATGGTTTCCTATCAGAAAATAATAAAAATAAATATACATATTAACAGAAATAATAATCTTCGGAGCTACTGGACCTATCTTTACGGAAAAATCAGGTTTCACTTTTTATCTTGGAAATGTTAAGAATAAGAAAGTAAATTAATGCAAATTGAAATGATATGTACTGCAACCTTTTGTGTTGTCCATAAATTAAAATATGTCCATGCAAATAAATTAAATGTAAATAATTTTCCAAAAACATATATCTCTAGGGTATATCACAGATTCAAATATTCCCGAGGGTTCACATTTTGATGTTAGAGCCAATCGAGGGACTTGTTTCAAAGTTGGCAAAAATAAAACCAGAAATTACCAACAAGCAGTCGCATGGAGGTTACCTTGAGGTCGGCGCCGATCCTACAAAGCTTTTCCAAATTAGTGTACCATGTCATAATTGACATGTTGGCCGACCTTCAATAATTAGAAAAACGTCAAGTGAATGATGATATTTCTCAAACAGTAATTAAGAGAACAACGAATGACCACAAAACAAAACAAGGAGTTATTCAATATTTCGCTAATACGCCATATATAGTAAAAATACGTATTCTTTCTTTATGACTCTGCTGACTATTTATGGTGATCTCTTAATCTACGATTTAATAGAAATCTGTGTAAACCATTTCCGCGAATCCCGACAAATCAATTCACAAAAAAAAGCTTACTCCGTAAAAATCTTTGATAAATGAATACCTAGACTTGCCATAAATATTGTAACAAAAAAAAATATTTAATTGCAATTTATTACTTTTACAGTGTGTTATTTTAAAACACAAATATAAAACAATTAAAATATAAAAAGCTTATTCAAAGTGGTGTCCATTGGAATGGTATCTTGATACACTTGTGCCGATGTTTTGATATCTTTTTCACAAAAATATGGCTCAGTCACTCCTTTTTAGCAAACACCCCACCAAACCATCACTGAAGTCCGATAATGCCCACGTTGCACTCTGTCGACTAATTGGGAAGTTTCCTTAGAACTTTGAGCATAAATACCGTCATTTTGTTTGTTAAAATGCTGCTCAATTAAAAAAAAATCTCATCTCGTAAACAAAATTTTTCTGTGACCGCCCTTTGCGTACGTACCGCTTCAGTAGTTATTTCGATTTTACCACTCCATTCATCTTTAATTTATTAGTTAAGAAAAATGACCGATGCGTCTCGTATAGGCTGCAAGTCCTAAATTATCTCTTAAAATACGCGACATGGTTCTAGGTGCTGTCTTCATTTCCCGAGATAAAATCTTTTACTTTCGGACAGCATTTCTTCGAATTCTTTTCCTTACTGTTTAGACCACCTTTTTCGTTCGAACACTACTTGGATAGCCAGATCTTTCTCTGTCACAAATAGAAGAAGTCTCATTGTACTTATTAATAGCCCGGTACACAAACATTTGACTAATACCAAGTATATGGAGAGTTTTAAAAACGCATTTGGCTCCATTTGGTTCTCTTTATCACCCCACACCATTTTAATATCGCAAAATATTGTACAATGTATTGGCGCCAAAATGAGAAAACACAATGAACAATCGTATAAAAATTACAGATACCAAATTCAAATATATATATATTTTTTTAATTGTTACAGTATTTATGACCAGACTGAATATGTACAACCATCTACCTCCTAATTAAGTACTCGTACATCAACTGACTCGAACCAACCTCTAGGCTCCGAGACACTATACATTATAAATTCTTTAAAATCTATACTCAATTCAATAAAATATGAATAATTATTTATCACGAGCCGTCATCTCACTATTAACCGACGAAATTGGAGAGTTTTCGTTGAGGAGTTTCCACTCAGCACCGCCCCCTCCCGTAGCCCCGCAGCCCGCGCCCCCCGCGTGGCAGAGCAACGGCTTCGCGGCCTTCTCCCCGGCGCCGGGCCCCGCGGCCCCCCGCCAGGCCGGGCCCCCCACTGGGACCCAAGGCGCCCCCGGGGCCCGCGCGCCGCACGACTCTTTCGTGTCCGAGGCTAACTTCACTAACGTTTTCAGTACCGACGGCGCAGGTGAGGACCGCACGCCCGCGGCGGGGCCGCCAGGGGGATCCACGATACGAATACTAACAGTCGAATTGTCTTAGCGTTCTTAACTTGACATTGATATTATTTGGCACATGTGTTATATTGTTGGATAAGAAATTCGACGTCGATACGCCTGGCGACCCCGAATTTATTAACTTTTTTCTTTTTGGTGAAGGAAAATAATGTAATATATTTAACTGTAAATTAATTTTAACATTGGTGCTTTCGGTGGCAGCATAGATATTGAGGAAACATCAGGGAAAATTCGTATACTTTTAAACCATAGTTTATATGTTTATATTTATTAAAAACTCTTGTGCAAGCCGCCGCAAACCCATTCATGGGTATGGGAGACCCCGCCCGGCCGATATCGGCCTCCCCGGCACGCCCCCCTCCTCCCGACCCCCCAAAGTCCGCTTTCGACGACCTCGAGGACGCGATGAGGATGTCCCTGGGAGGCTCCCCGTCGAGGGGCGCACCCATCACGCAGCAGCCGCAGCCGATGGCGCAGCCCTTCGGTGACGTCATGATGTCACAGCCCATGATGTTCGGGTCCCCGGCCAGGCAGCCGATGATGCCGACGACCATGGGTTCGATACGTGTTGTGGTTTAAGACTTGTCTGTTCTGGCGCCTATATAATTTGTAATGACGAGTATTACGGTCCGAGAGTCGTTCGGTTACGTAATATTCATTATTTATATATGGGTAGAGACGCGTAGTGCCTCGAAAGCTTTTGTATTTTCTCAGGACACCCGCTTACTTTTTTCACGCCGTTGAGACACCGCTATTAACATTCCTACATACATATAATAGTGTGTAAGCATTTTTTGTTTTTTTTTTCAGATTCATTATTTGGTTTTTATTATTTTCTTTGTGTTTTTTTTTTACTAATAAGTCATCTTATAGGATCTTCTCATGCGTGTGAAATAATTGTTATTGTAACCGAGCATGTTTAGTCAAGTTATGAATGTTAATAGTTCTATCCTACTTTAATAAATATACCATGTTTGATAGTTATATCATGCAGCCAACAACAATAGAGGAGTAAACGCTATATAACTTATATATTTACGTATATAATATATGTTTTGAACAATATGCGCTATGCGCTACTAGTATCATCTTAAATCCGATTTTTCGATCTTTTATTAATAAAACAAATATTTGTGTTTTACTGTCCGGTAATGGCCGGTAAACAGCGAAAAAGTACTTTCCAGGAAGTGCCTCAATGTTTTTGAAAAAAAAAATGTAACAAATTTTCTGACAGATACCAGCTATCTCCAGATTGCTACAAAGCATTGGAAAAGTAACTAACCGCGTCAACTTCTCAATTGTTTATTCACTTCGAAATGTTTCACAGGTCGGGAAAGAGTATTTGTATTTTGCATTTTAAGCTGTACACAAGTTCTATTTAAATCTAAATGTAAATAAATATATTGTAGGGAAAATATTATTTGTTACCGATTAAAAACACAGTGGCAGTTTAGATAATACGGTTATTTTATGACCTCTCTATTGACACCGGTCATGTTAATTCTTTTCCCCGACCTCTTTACATTTATAAGGTTTATTAGCGAAAAAGTTTTTTTTTGTATATTATTGTAGTTTAAAAGGAGCTTAGTATGTTTTTTACCTTAATTTTTGAATCATCCTTAAAAGAAAAATGTTCCAGGTCAACAGCAACCGCCACAGCCTAATAAAGTGCTCACTGGAGACTTGGACTCTTCACTCGCCCAACTCGCTAACAACCTCACTATCAACAAAGCTGCCCCAAAGTACGTATACACTTGAAACACTATGAAATGAGAGCTACGAGCACCCGACGATACATTATTACTTTTATTACTTTTTTTGGATTTTTCAATAAATACGAGGATCATACTGAAAGTTCTTGTAAAATAAAAAAAAAAGCAAGTTACTTGCTGTATTATATCTTTTCTAAATAGTATCCAGTCACGTCAATACATCGCTGCGTCTGATGGAACCACTGAGAAGAACACTTTGCCCACTCGTCCTTAGGGGTCCACCGCTTAATAATAAAAATAGCAGGCTCAGGGCTATACGTCGAGTGACTCGGTAATACCAACTTTCTTGTTGATTTAAATGACATCGAATGAATACAAAACCATTGTACGAAAATTTTCTCGCGTTATTTCTTAAAACAAATTATAATTTCCATCTTTAAAATGTAAACTTATTTTATATAATATTGTTCATAAGTGGACATTTTTAAAACTTTCAGTTTGACCCTCGTATTGGGAATTTCTATCGTTTTTGGAACAATTAACATATCCATTTTTGATTGGAATATCCCAAAAATGTTTGAGTAGCTAGATTTTTTATATTTTTGATATTGTAAAGTGACGTGATCGTAAAACCATTTTTTCTATAAGTATATAAATTTCTTTTTGAACTGCAAAGTTTTTATTCAGTGTAAGCATCGACATGTCTAGATAATTTCACTAGGCACTGACAGACTGACTGATAAACTAACCCATACTAGACATAAAATATTTTGGGGAAAAATACTTTCCTAAGAAGTGTGCAAAGGATTTTCTGAAAATTGATCTTTTATGGTTTAATGGTTGGTATATGAAAAAAATGAAAAATACTGTTCTGGTAAATTGTGAAAGGCTATGAAATAATAAGTATAAAAATACAAAAAAACATTGTTAGAATTATAATTATTTTTGAATGACGTAGTCTTTTTTAACTCCGACAAGTAGACAATCACCTCCATCTTCACTTCATTAACGTACCAAGTAGAGCAGTGCGATGACAGTAGATCGATAGCTTCAATAAGTACGAACATCACGTACCGGAGGAGGTCACACTTCACGATACTTTCATGTAGATGCTTCCACGTGTGTCAATAGATCGGTCGATATTTCTGAGTGGATTATATCAAAAATATATTTGGGACGTTCCAAACGAAGTGAACACCATAGCTGATAATAAAAACGGTCGCTCGAGCCCCATAGAATAGAATCCACTAAGAATATATCGCACGTAGAGCGATGCAGTGGAGCCCCAAGAGCGCGGTCAAGCCGGGCGGCGCCTGGAGCCCCCAGCCCATGCACGCCACCACCGGCGCGGGCTACAGGCCTATGGTAAGGGGGAGGGGGGTCTTTGTATAGTCTGTAAGATAACGCATAGGGAAGAGGAGGTAGTTTCTGTTATATGTTTATTTGTAAAAAAATTGGATTCTTAACTTCATTTTTCTCTAACATATTTTTTCTTATCGGTAGAGTTCGATACCTTTTTTTTTTAAATTATTAAACAATTTTTTTACCGTAATATAATTTTCTCCATTATCGAAGTAAAATAACTCAAAATAAAGCAGTTTTTTATAAAATCACATAAATTCGCTAAATAAAATTTACCATCCGTTCTATCCTACGCTTTATTCTATTATTTTGCATCCCTTAGCATGGCATCCCTTATGTTTACCGTTCGCAGGGCCCCGGCATGACTCTACCGCCAATGCCCCATACATTACCCCATACGTACCACCCTCCGCATTTTGTTCTGGTAAGTTGCTATTTTTTTATTGGTTTCGCTTTTTTTACTTTTAAGTATCGCTCTTAAATCCTGCAAATTATTTCAAAAGATATCCGACTCATCATCGCTGCAGTAACTAACGGACAGGTTGTCGCCTACGTCACTATCGAGTTTCCGGATCGACTCGAATTACCGGGTCCTTTCCAGTCCGAGGTCAGTCGTTACAGCAGTAGGGTACGGCCGCGGGGCCTCGACGGCGGCATCTCCTAACTCTCCGGCGGCCAAACCTGTTAGGCATTAAAACACTGTCGCCAGCCTCACGATAATTATGAAACACCGTTAATTACTGTAGTCGTGAGTGTGTCCGTGTCGATTTACAATCCTATAATGTATACCTTTCTAAACTACCCTCTTCTTTTATATCTGAGGTCGAGCCCGTCTCGGGTAACGGTCGCACGCGTGTTGCCGCACGGCGTCGTCTACGTCACGTTACATATCTTTAGATCATTTTTTTTTTTATTTTGACAGATTAAAGTAAATTAACTTCTAACATGATCTAATCATGGTCTAATCTTTTCGAGCATGACGTCTCGAGATCGAACCTTAATTCGAAAAATAAACATGAGATACGCAGTCTCAGTAAAACATTACAGATAACAACGGTACCAAGATGCGTGAGGAGTACCGAGTAATAATAATGTAATATTGCAGCAACAGCCGCCCATGGTGATGGGCGTGAGCGCGCCCATGGTGCCCATGATGCCCATGGGGTCGATGCCCCTGCGCCCCTCCGTGCCGCCCGCCACCAACCAGTTCAGTTAAACATTGAGATTAGATATCGCCTCAGTGAGGGAATATTTGTTTGAGTAGTCGAGATCGGATTCCACCTCCGCGTGTCTCGGTGTTAATTTTAATTCGCTTATGAAATGGTTTTCGTCGGGAGCCCGTGTTATCGGTCCGATCTCGATTTCTGTAGATGATTACTTAAGCCACAGATTAATTATTATCAGAAACGCCCCGTGGATGTAATATTGTATATAGTTTAGAAGTACGCTCGTCGGTTCGCGTTGCGATGAACCGGTAGATATATTTTTTCTTAAAGCCTTTCAGCTTATTCAGTCCTTCTTTGTTTAGAATGTTTTGTTTTAATACTTCACTACTGATAAGCACCACGTTTTTAGTATTACTTCTTATAGTTTAAAAAAAATAGAGTTACCTTCTTTTCTCTTGAACTTAATATTTAGTAGAACATTTGTATAATTAGTAAAATCATGTCATTTTAATATTTAAAAATAGTTTCTAACGAAAGGGTGCGTTATTTTTTTATCTGACAATATTCGTTAAACATCACATTCCACACATGTACAAAAATATGTTTAGCTTCAGATTTATGAAATATATAATAAATATATATATATATATATATATATATATACATTATTAAAGTAACATTCGGCACGATTGTGTTTCGAGTGTAACTACGTGTGTGACGTATGGTCATGGCTTTGGTACTCATAACATTCATAAATATTTAAGTAACTGTTGTCTCTGTTCACACGTAATCTGTATAAAGGTTGCCATGTAAACGTAATCTGCGGCGGTCTGTGTGTTTTAGGTACTGTATTAGATTGTTATATTACTACATGTACCTACCTATATTTTTCAACATAGCTGTTTGTATGCTGGGCGATCACTGCTCTGCCGGGATACTGTTTCTTACAAATTATAATCAATTTATTCAAAGCATGAATGTTTTAACTATTTAAAATTGATTTATTTAAATATTTTTTTATGTTATTAAAGGCTGCAAATCCTATGTTAAGTATTGCAAATTTTTTATTTGATTTGGATTAACGAAAAGTATTAAAATGTTGCTATTACGAATCTTATGATTTTAATGATATGGTAAAAAATTAGGAAATTTGCAATCCAGTTACTGCTTTAACGATATATTTAGAGGAAATTTACTTTTGATATTCGTAGTTAAATGATTTGAAAGTGTGGGACGCACCGTCTACACCACAAGTGTGTAAAGATACACCAGTGCTCTGTTTGCATGTTTTTAGACTAGATACATTGATTATTGTATATTTCTGGTTATTTAATAGTAACGGCTCAAGCATGTAACTGATATAACATTTGTTTTTAAATTTAATGATATATGATATCATTTGCATCATCATAATAATATTAAAAGTGCAATATTTCATTTGTCCCCGCCGTGTAGTCTCTATTTGCCGCGTCCAATTATTTCTTAGCTCTTCGTTTTAAAGGCGGGACTCGGTTCTTATTTTATTTTACTATTGTTACAGTTTTTTAATTGTATATTTTATTCAAGCATTTTAATCAACTATCTTATGATTTTATTTTTTATGTAAATATTCCTTGCTATGTTATTTTCTATAGTGCCTTTAGATATTCAATTTAGGTTATTTATGAGATAAATAAATGGATTTAAGTCTTGGTTTTTCGTTTTTTTTTTTTGCCAACTGTAGGGTCCACTTTCAGCCTTTTCGACTACATACAATCCATATTTTTTATTAGGGCTATCGATAGTCAATGTTTTGTATTATTATAGCAAATATTTAACTGTTATTCTTATGACAATACTGAAATATACTGTAACCTGTGAATAAGATATTTAATCGTAATTCACATTTAAGGAATAATCTTACATCGATGTAGAGGACTTCAAAAGAATATATTCAACCTAAAAATGTGTGAAATAATTGAATACCAAAAAGACATGTATTTTTAGCACAACTATCAATTTTTGCACAAATTAATTTTTTTTGATAGAATTATATAAGAAACCATACTTTTGTAACTAACAATAATGATTTGGTCAATCTTACTTCAGATGAAGCTTATAATGTATTAAAAGTATCTTCATATTATTCAATTATTTCATTACACTTAAAACAATAGATGGTAACTATTAATCTTTAGTATTGAATATGAAGTTACATTTTGAAACTTAAAAATACTCTGCAACTATAGTGTATTAGTGCAGTTCCCGGTTTGAAATAGGGATAAATTGTAAAATCTATAATTACTAAAAATTTGTCTTAATGTTTCTAGGTCAAAATGTGTACTTCGTTCATAGACAAATATCTATTTTTGTTAATATGGGCTGGTTTCTACCTAATCTTAGATAGAGAGCAATCCATCCCAAGCTTAATGTACGTGTGTTGTTAAATCGCAATAGCAGCGATAAATATGTATAATAAATAAATAAAGTTCATGTGTTATTTTATTATTCATCCTACAATAAAAGAGTGGCGTAGACCTCGATTAGTTTTATTCCTCAGAGTTCTTTCCTCAAGCCAATCTTTAATAAATAAGAAATTGTAGATATCTAAGTATTTTTTACAATTCAGGAAAAATAAAGTGTATTCCATTTCGTTATTTTTACTCTACACTAAATTGGTAAGACCTAAAGAACTTAGTGACGTTTCACAAAATATACCGAATATTATTTGCCTTCACAAATATGCCATTTCAAGTATGTACTAAAAATTTAAATATTATATACATTTCAACTGTTGTAAATACTATCTCCCCTTATTTCCTTTGAATGATCCTGTGTATCCCTAACCATTAGCCCAGAGGGTTCTGTGGACTGCTCAGTCGCACGAAAAACACAACACTCCAACCAACACGGCGACAGTGTGTCGCTATTTTATTTATTAAGTTTTATACTTGACAGTACTTACCTATAGACAGCGAAATAGAAAAGAGATAAGTGGTACTAATCAACTAGGTCAATTAGATACATGACACAGAACGCGAAACAATAGATCTTGTCCGTTAGTTTGCGAACTAATTCGCCGAAATTTCGATGAAAATTGTTGTAAAAATTTCGAAAACCATGAAAACATGAAAACTGATTTACTATATGTGATGTCAGAACGCTGTTGCTCCCAAGTTGCACCCTTCGCCAAGGTGTGTCGAGCCGCGTCAGACTCGTCACAGTAGTGGACGGACCCTTGTGGAACCACGGCTACCGCTACGTTGGTAGACCCGCCGGTTGCAAAAGCATAAGTATTCCACGACGATGTCCAGACCCTGTTCTGTAATACCTTCCGACGAATTATTGCGGGTTCGCAAGCGACTCAATGTGATCTCTTACTGCGCCTCCGTGAGTTCTAGGTTTGAGCAAACCCCTCACTAAATATTGCTGGAAATAGTATAGGCTGTTGGGTCCAGCTGACTGGATAGCCGTTGCGGGTCGGTTGTTAATTTATTAATTTTATTTGTTTTATTGATAATTATAAAATGATCAAAAGATGCGCATATCGTACATAAATGTTGCGAAATTACTAAAATTAAATAAAGGGGATTACTTTAAGTGATAACTGTGATAGCTTACTTTATTTATCGCCAATTGCTATACATTAAAACTCTGGAGGTTCTCCTTCCGCATTCTGGTATAATTATATATTATGAATGATGGTTAATTGTAAATAATTAAAAATATTTTTTATAATAAAATGAGGTCCCACAAAACATTTTTGGGCACAACTCACTATACAAAGTGTCATTGTCACTTTTTTAACACGCTTTTATTAGCTTCGGATGTATCTATCTACGTAAAGGAATCTTTGAACGTGATTTTGACCGACTCTGAAATGTCGGATAATTTGAATTTTGGCATAATTATCAAGGACCGATGACAGTCCAATAATTTAATCAATTCGTCCCGTTATCTTTGCCAGGATCCTCGGGATAAGCGAATATCAAGTACAAAAAGAGACAAACATATATCCGTAGCGTGCGCCTTGCACATGCGAAATAATGAGATAGCTAATATATGAAGCGACATATCGTATTCCCGGAGTCTCCTTTTTGTGCGAGGATACAATATACACAAACAGCAACCTAACCGTCAAATTTTTAACACGCTCTATAATAGTATTTTTTTATTATTTAATAAAATGATATATGTACCTTTATTGTATTTTTCGTATAAAATTTTATTTCATTCTATTATATAATCAAAAAATTAGACTCATTACACTTAAAGAATTAGTAGAAGGAGAAATCGTGAACGTAGTTTCTGCTGAAACAACATTACAGTCTATACCTATTAAAGAAACTGCGGTGCTGTGAGGTGACCTTAACGGCCACATCGGTGAGGCAAACATCGCTTTCCAAAGAGTGCACGGAGGTCACGCATATGGCACTCTCAACGATGCAGGCAAAGTTATCCTCTCAACCGCTGCAGCCTTTGATCTGGCTATAGCTAATTCGTTTTTTACTAAGACTGCAGAACATAAGATCACGTACAAAAGTGGCACTACTAATACCCAAATTGACTACATCCTTGTAAATAGAGCTCCTATTGGTCGGATAATAAATTGTAAGGTCATTATTGTGATGGACATGAAATTTAAGAAAATAGCCAAGGAAAAACAAACTCAAATACCGGAACTCACTAAATGGTGGCATTTAAAAGGCGAGAACATCTCCAAGTTCCGTGAACATTTAGCTAATATACATATAGATTTTGATTCAAACGTCGATACTATATGGGAGAACCTACGCAAGCCTATTACAACAGCTGCAAACAATGTTCTTGGGCGTAGTAAAGGCGGTAAGCCGAATGACAGAGAAGCATGGTGGTGGACAGAACAGGTGCAAAATGCAGTTAAGAAAAAAAAAATAGCTTTTAAAACTTGGCAGACTACCCAAACTACAGAAAAATTAAGAAAAAGACCAAGAAAGTATTAGCCATAGAATGCGCTAACTCCCAAAAAGACCTTTACGAAAATTTACACACGAAAGAAGGATAAAAGCAGGCTTACAAGCTGGCAAAACAGCGAAACCGGAGATCTAAAGATCCTGCTTGATGTGAAACCAACTAACCAAGATTCCAATAGCGAATTATTGTATAAAGACAAAGATGTAATAAAAATCTGGCATCAATATTATTCTGAACTTTTGAATCCTCATCAATCAACCACACAGCATCCAGAAATGAAAGTCAACATGGGCCTTATTTCACCAATCCACCCAATAGAAATAAAAACAGCATTACAGAAAATGTCCAATAAGAAAGTCCTAGGTCCAGACGGTATTCCAACAGAAGCCTGGAAATGTTTCTTTCTTCTTACCAACTTCTTTAACCGGATGCTGCTTACCTCCATAATGCCAGACGCCTGGAGACTGAGCACTATCCTACCAATCTATAAGGGGAAGGGAAGCAAATACGAATCTTAAGCCATACTATGAAACTTTATGAGCGAGTAATCGACAATCGATTAAGGTCCGAGTGTTCTCTCTCAAGGAATAATTATGGCATCGTACTGGGCTTATCAACCACGGGTCCGATGTTCGCTCTGAACACCATTGCTGAGGAGTATCGCGTTAAAAACCGACCACTGCACGTCGCTTTTCTAGACATGGAAAAGGTATTCGATCGCGTTCCAAGGGATACGATATGGTGGAGCCTTCGCAAGAAGAATATCCCCGAGCACTATATTACCATCATTGCCGACATGTATAAAAGGGTATCTATGATTCGCACGGTAGTCGGCGAAACAAAATCTATAGCGGTCACAGAAGGCGTGCATGTAAATGCTAATGCTGTATAATAATATATTTTTTAACTAAATTTCAAAACTTATTTATAAAAACCTATAAGAGACCTAGCGAAAATTTTGGTTTGAAATTTTGATTTTGGACCTATAAGGACCTAACGTAGACCTATCGATTAAGGCTATTTGCATTTTGCACTTTGCAAATTCTTTGATTAGGTGAAAAAAATCATCAAAACAAAATTATAAACTATATAGTCCACGCAGGAGGAGTTGCAGGCAATAGTTATTTTCATGTACTTTTTACTATTGTGTGTTTTTATTAGTTATATTTGTCTAAAAAAAATGTATTTGTTACATATTAGATACATGAACAAACAAATATTTATGCACGCAACACCTTACAATGGCAGCACTGGTTGTCCGAACTAATCGATGACAGCGGCGGATTTTTTCAGTCGGTTGGAGTGACGACATTTTGTCAATAAATTGTTAAATATATCTAAATTGTATTTTAATTCCTGTAGTTCTTAGTGTAAAATAGCCACAAAGATGGCAGATAATGAACAAAAAGCGATGCAGTTGATGGCAGAGGCGGAGAAGAAATTAAGTTCTTCGAAAACGTTCCTTGGGTCGTTATTCGGGTGAGAACAATGACTAGCCTGTTATTTTGATTAAATTACATTTAACGGGTCATTAATCTTTCGACTTAATCATTATGATATTATTATAACAATCTTAGGTAGTTTTTTGAAGAAGTAGATAAAAAGTAGAAATGGGTACCCTTGGACTATATACCAACTTAAGTTCGCTTTATCATCACTGCATGTAGTCTTTTCTACAATTGTTTTTCTTATTTTTTTAGAAAATAAAAAATAACAAGTAAACAATAAAAATATATGTAGTAAATTGGTTCTAAGAAGATATAGAGATGATTTAGTAATTTGTTATGTGATGTCATGTATTAAATAAATTTATTCTGCAAAAGAAGACTTTAATATTATTCCAAAAAGAATATTGTTATATTTGCATTACATAAATCATCAATTCTATGACTTGACCTACATATATGTGTTTGGGTATTTGTATATGGTTATTGACTAAAATTTAAGATATTTTAATTGATGACAGATATACATACACACTTATTTTCCACTGAAAAAAATATTTGTTTTTGTAATTTTATCTATATTATGCAATTTTATTAGCAATTACTTAAATGTTATTTAACATTCAATTTCTTCAATTTCCTAGTATAAACCAAAACCTAAAATATTTGTTTTGTATAGGGGATCATCAAAATTAGAAGAAGCTGTAGACTGCTACCTCCGGGCAGCAAACTTGTTCAAGATGTCCAAAAAGTGGCCACAAGCTGGTCAGGCTTTCTGCAGTGCGGCTCAACTCCACCTGAAGGCTGGGGTCCGTCATGATGCAGCTACCAACTTTGTGGATGCCTCTAATTGTTATAAGAAGAGTGATCCCAATGGTAAGTCTGTGTTTAGATCCCATAAAAACATTTTTATGACATATATTTAATTTTTTTAGTATATTAACTTTTGTAGGTTTACATAATCTCAAAACTATTTACATTTAGGTATGTCATGTAGATAGAGAATATGACTTTTATGGTGTAATTTCACCCATTAAAATAATCAATAATAACAATAAACACTTAAATACTAAATAATGCTTAATGTATTTTGTGTCCTATGACAGAAAATTATAAGTAAGGAGTATAACAAAATATGAATATTATTTATTTTCAGACATAAGTTGAAAGTCCTAACTATGTGCATAGAATATTTATGCTTTCTTTGCTGATTATAAATGATAACTACACTTATTGATATTGATGATGGATTCACAGTTAGTTATTTAGTTCACTGTATTCACATTTAACTAGAATTAAATGACTAATAATAATCATATAGTTTGTATTTTTATCCTTTTTTAGGTAACTATTGGTATTCATTGATATTGATTTTGTTATTTTGTATTTTTTTTCATTTCAAATAATGTGGCTGTTTCATTTACAAAATAACAATAGTTTCAACATGAGATGAAAAGTTTTTTTGGATAGTATATAATATACTATATTTATTCCATAGTAAAGAGTCCCGGAATTACTGTTGGTAGGATGCCAATTAATAATAGTGAGTTATGAGGTTAATGCTTCATATCCATTAAAGAAACATTTCAACTTGTTTTAAATGCTTTTATGTTTCTAAAGCCTATTATAAAACTAAAGCCTATGTTAATGGTATGACTGGAAATCAATATTTCTCCATATGTTAGTTACTTCCTTATCCAAAGTATATTTTAAATAGTCAATGTTTTTCATTTCAAATAGACTTATATATAGAATATATTTCATATATATAATATATTATATAGAATATATTTCAATTGGAAAACTTCAATTTCTGTTTCATAGTGTAGGTTCATAGTGAAAGACGGGCAAGTAACTATGGTTATTATTTTTAGGTGATGGAAGTTTAAGTAAGAATCACAGACTATAAGTAGTGCAGTAGTATTAGTAGTAGTATGGGTGCTACTGCCTCATGGCAGCATGTTTCACTTTAGGTCTAATTGTTGTCACATATGACACAACTCATAACTTAAAGGATCAACAAAGCTGTATGAACAACGGTTGAAACATCATATGAATAATTTAAAAGAATATTTATAGGATTCAGATTACTTACTTACTAACTTAGATTTACTCGATAGATCTTTTCAGTGTAATGGTAACTAAACTAACTAAAGCATACTTTATATTACACAAAAAAAATACCGAAAACTGATTGTAATAAAACCAATACGGATTTTTTATATATTTTATGTAACAATATGTGTTTTATTATGTTGAGCTGGTTAAGTTGACTACAAAATATTATTAGTAATTTAAAGCCTTGACGCGATATGACGTCACTAAAAATATTTATTGTGATTATGAGTTATAAATCTAAGACTCGCTTCTCTAATGTTAATATTAAGCAATATAAAATACATAAACAGTTCCTAATAAGATTATATTTTTAAGAAGATAATATTGTTTCGTATTATAATAAATCGTAGTAAGCAGTGAGTCAATTGAGAAATCGGTTTAAATAATCCTTACTATATATTTATTTAATAATCCTTATTATAGTATAATGACTTAAGATCTGTACCTTTGACCCGAGTAAAATGCCTGAACATAACGTTCGAGGTATATAAGTGTGTTACCATTCGTATGTGTAGCTCATGGAACAAACTTAAGACATGTTGTGACTCTGGACTCTTTCTTGACCCTTTAATGAATCAATTAAAACTACGAATAAGTAAAGGCATTTTAGAAAGCATACATAGGGAATTCCATATTGATAAAATTTACGTATTTTACTTAAGTGTTTTATTTGTGTGCAGGGTCAAGAAAGGTGTTAGCGGTCACAAAAATTGTGATCGGTCACGGTCGGCGAGGAACCGCCGGGGTCGAAGGTTTTCCCTAAGCCCCCGGAAGTTTCCTCGTTAATTATCGAAATAACGTCACATCGTCGTCGCGTCTCCCCGTTATAAATAATTTAATATTTGTAATCGCAGAGGCGGTGTCCTGCCTACTCAAGGCGATAGAGATCTACACCGACATGGGTCGCTTCACCGTCGCGGCCAAGCAGCATCAGGTAAGGAGAGACGACATCGCCCCGAGCGCGTCCAGCACACCTCACGTAGTCTCCGCCCGTAGTCACCGTTAGTGTGTCGCAGAACATAGCGGAGCTGTACGAGACCGAGTGCGTGGACCTCGCCCGCGCCATGCAGCATTACGAGCAGGCGGCCGACTACTTCCGCGGCGAGGAGTCCACCTCCTCCGCCAACAAGTGCATGCTGAAGCTGGCGCAGTACGCGGCGCAGCTGGAGCACTACGACAAGGCCATCCAGATCTACGAGCAGGTCGGTGACGTCATCTTCAGGCTCGATGTCGAATCGCACGTTACGGCTCCGTCATTTCCCGTCAGATCGCCAAGTCGTCCCTGGACAACAGCCTGCTGAAGTACAGCGCCAAGGAATACATGTTCCGCGCGTCGCTGTGCCACCTGTGCGTGGACCTCCTCAACGCGCAGCACGCGCTCGACAAGTACTGCGGCCTGTACCCGGCCTTCGCCGACACCAGGGAGTGCAAGCTGCTCAAGGTGGGCACCGACACCTACCAGCACCCGCCTTGACCGAATCGATTTTAACCTTTTCAAATAAAATAAATACTAATCACCAGGAGCTGATCGAGCACCTGGAGGAGCAGAACGTGGACGCCTTCACCGAGACGGTGAAGACGTACGACAGCATATCCCGCCTGGACCAGTGGTACACCACCATGCTGGTTCGGATCAAGAAACAGATCAACGACAACCCGGACCTGCGCTGAGCGGGCGCGTGTCCGTCTGTCCCCACCCGTCTCGAGACCGCACCTCGCCTCACGGGACGAGCGACAACATTATATTCCCCGTTTTGATACTTTTGTATATATTATGTATGTAAGCTTTGTTTCTCCGTTGTCGATTTGATTTCATTCTTGTTGATAAAAAAATACGTTTTTTAGAATTAATGTTGTTTTTTATTATTATTGAATTAATGTCTTGTAACGTAGTGTTTAAGCTCAGTATTTCCTATACTGTAATAATCTTTATTGGAAGATCGATTTGACGGTCACATGTAAGGATAACGCTTCAAAATCGTTCTAACTGCGAGGACATGCGGTAGAAAATTAAATATATATGGAATTTAATAAAATTTAAAGGTCAACTTTAAGAGACGGCGTGGTTAAAATAATTTATAAATTATCTCTTGTAGATTATTTACTGTCTATTTATTATATTTGATTGTATAGGTTACGCAGGTTACGCTTCCGGTCAAAATAGTAATATGTGTTACAATTATATGCGCCTCTATAACTAGTGGTACCTTTGAAAACATTATTAATCGTGCAACAATTGCTATACCACTGATTTTAATAAATATATAAGTTTAAATATCATTTATTATTTTCCCTATGTATATATTTTGGGACGGAAGTGTAACCGGTTATATTAGTAATGATTTAGTTATTACATATAGCGGTTAAGGCGGGAAGTTTTTCTAAGAATCATAATACATGTACGCGACGCACCACGAACTATTCCTTACTAGAAGCACACTACGAATACTCTGGCGACACGCATTTGACAAACAAAACAACATCGAAATATATTTCTAATCACAATTAATATAGGTATTTAAATTGCTTGGATCTAATAACAGTGTTGCTACATGAGGCTTGTTTTTGTCATTTCTTAGGATCTATGAATACAAAATTTTGTCCAATTATCCAAATTGTTAAAAGAATGCTTTGATTAAGTATTAATTGTTTGTTAAGTGGTTCTTAAGGATGACATTACTTAGAATAACAAAAACGGTAAATATATATATATATATATATTGTTTTTTTATTATTTGTCGTTACTAATAAAATCTATTTTTCGTTAAAATTATATTTTTATAATAATTTTACCTTTTTATTTTCATTCGCCATTCCATGTCTTCTATCTCCTTCCTAAGTGTGATGTCAGAATATTTTTTTAACTTACCGTATAATTGAATATGAAAATGTTTTTTTAAATATTTTTTGTTGTATCATGCATTTATATATATAAAAAAAATACTAATTTTAAAATTGAAGATATCTTGAACTATAGCTAGATGACAGTTAATAATAGAAAAAGGATGTACTGCACACTGATGTTTGTGTGAAAATAAAATGTTAATATTGAGTGTTGTTTTATTGCTAAAGATTAGTATTGTTTCCATATCCATTTTACATAAGAATTAAATTTTATGTCAATTTTCTCAATTTTTATTGAACTATCCATACATATTTCCTATTGAGATGGTAATTTTAGTTCATATCATAGTAATTCTTAACAGTTTGGATGAACTCGGTAAGTCTTGTTGCAATTAAGAAAATATTTTAAGTTAAATAATAATATACAAATGATTTATGTTTATGAACAATTTAAACTTGAATATTATTTTTCTTATGCTTGTCCTTTTTATGCTTGCCATATAAATGAGTTATCTCATTTTTGCTCATTATTTCTTCAATGAACGGTACGTCTACGTTTTCTCTAATATTCGATTCCTGGCGAACGTTTGCTTTTTGCATTCTATAAGGTGTTTTATTTTCATTCAAAAAAGTATTATAAAGTACTTGTAAAATATTAGATACCTGATCACCCATTTCAACTTTTCCATTAACTTTGATGGTATATTGGTGTGATAAAGCTGGCAACACTGAAAATTATTAGTTTTCAAAGAGATGAAAGCTTTAAAAAAAACTGAATAAAAAGTATATACACTTACATAAAATCATTAAATACAACATATTGTCAATATTGTTTATTTTCATTTGAATCTTAAAACAGTGCTTATAGTTACAGCTATTTCAACCCATAATCTTAAGTATCAATAAAATTAGCCAGTAAAAGATTTAATTAAACGAAGTATAAAAAAGTTTTTATCCTCTTATCCTTTGCTTGCTTTAAGCATTGATATATACAAGTGCAGTCACGTTCTATGTGTAAAAAATATATTTATCATACTTACTTATATTTTGGTTGAAACGGGAATCTAACCAAGAACCTTCCACTAAAGATTAGTATCGTTAGGTACGTCACTTTACCCGTATTTCAAGTTAAAAAAAAAATAATACAAATAAGTTACCACTAAACCTTAATGAGCTTCCCAAAAACATCGTATTCCACAGGCCACAGTAGTCCATCTTATCGATGTAAGATTAATATTTATTTTTATTTAAATATAAAACTATGTGCTTTATTCGAACTATGTGCTATATTCGAACTATGTGCTATATTCGAACTATGTGCTATATTCGAACTATGTGCTACATTCGAACTATGTGCTACATTCGAACTATGTGCTATATTCGAACTATGTGCTATATTCGAACTATGTGCTATATTCGAACTATGTGCTATATTCGAACTATGTGCTATATTCGAACTATGTGCTATATTCGAACTATGTGCTATATTCAAACTATGTGCTATATTCAACCTATGTGCTTTATTCAAACTATGTGCTATATATCCCGCTATACCTTGTGGGTACCTTATATTTGGGGTACCTTGTGGGTATTTCAAATTCTTCCACACCCTGCTATAAACGTCATCTCAAGTGAACATGCTTCTTACCTACCTTATCACTTTTCACACACGGCATCAAAGTGTTCTCCGATAATTTTCTTTGTGATTGCTTATAAAATATTGACGTTTCTCAAAAAGTGCTCACAATAAAAAATACCTGCCTGAGTTTGTTGTGTTGTTCTTATCAAACTATGGAGCGCTTGTAATTCTCGTAGCTTAAATTTTACGCTGGGGAGTGTCTTGACAGAAGGCCTTATTTCGATATGTGTGGTATCCAAATAGGCTCTCCTAACACTTCCCTTTGATGTACACAAGTAATCTCTAGTATGGAATCAAAGTGAAAAAGGTATACTTAAAAAAATAAATTAAAAAATATATGAATTTATATCTACTTTAATTATGCAACTTCAAACAATTTGAAGGTGATTGATCCATAAATAAATAATTTAAATTGCAAATTGAAATCGTTTGTAAGAAATAAAACAATAATTTTATACATAAGTTAGTTGTTGACTTCATAAAAACTGAAACTAATTTGTTCTAAGGTAGGAGAGCATTTTTTTCAACGTCAGGAACCCATCAAGGGTACACACCTCTATCCAGGGGATGATGGAGGGGATTATAATAATAATACTTTTATTGTACTCCACATTACAGAAAAATAAAATAATACAACGAAAAAACAATTATAAAAGTACAATAAGGCGGCCTTATCGCTAAGTAGCGATTTCTTCCAGACAACCCTATTCGAGTAAAGAAATAAGAAATCGTGAAAAGATAGGGATGGTGCGAAGTACATATTATTATCAATACATAATATATATAATTTTATAATAAACAAACATTAATTCATAATTTATACTGTATACATATTATATAAATATTAAATAATATACTACATATCTACACAAAATATGAAGCTAACTAACCTGATTAAGAAAGAACAGTTTTAAAGACTTTTTAAAGATAAAAATATTTGGGGATTGTCTGATGCTCAGTGGTAAGTCGTTCCACAGAAGGATAGCTCTAACGACAAATGAGTTGTTGTAAAATTTGGAACTGTGTGAAGGAATTTTGAGTGTAAGGCTTCGAGATGGCCTTACTGCTCTTGTATCAGTTTCCGTGAAAAGAAAAAGGTCTCTTAAATAGGAAGGGCTAGAAGGATTAAATAATAAATTGTACAAAAGTGAACGAGTGTGTAGATTCCGGCGAAGTCGGATAGGTAGCCACTTAAGTTGTTTGCGAAATAAAGAAACATGGTCATATTTTCGTAGTCCAAATATGAAGCGGATGCCAATATTTTGGATCCTCTCAAGTTTGTTTAATTGTACTTCAGATAGGTTAAGGTAACTTGCGTCGGCGTAATCAAGTATAGGAAGAAGAAGAGTTTCCGCAAGCATTATTTTGGTCGGAATGGGTAGAAATGAGCTAAGGCGTCTTAAAGAACTAATAGCCGCAAAAGTTTTCTTACTTAGTACCTTAACCTGGTGAGTCCAGGATAACGTACTGTCCAAATAAAGGCCAAGGTTTTTAACAGTCTCACTGTATGAAATAATATGACCATTAAATATAGTAGGTGGTAAGTTTGGCCAATCAGCTTTTGAAATAAAATGTGAACTACCAATAATAATTGATTGACTTTTGGACGGGTTAACAGTTATTCCGTAACGTTTACTCCATTCAGATATTAACTCGAGGTCACGATTCAATACAGTAACTGCGTTGGGAAGGTTTTCCAGAGAGGCTTGTGTATATATCTGGATGTCGTCTGCATACATGTGATAGAGAGAAGTAATTGAGAGAGTTATAGTATTTATGAAGATAGAAAAAAGTAAAGGTGACAACACGCCTCCTTGAGGAACTCCGGCACGAATGTCACGCCAAGATGACATACAGTCATCAAGCCGAACTCGCTGCCGGCGACCTCGAAGGTAACTTTGAAACCAGTCAATCACTAATGGAGATATGTTAATAGAGCGAAGCAAACTCAATAAGATGTCATAATCGACCGAATTGAAAGCATTGCTGAAATCCAGCAATGTCAAAAGTGTGAGTTGTTTTTTGTCCATGCCCAACCGAATGTCATCAGTTACTTTATGTGAGACTTCTACTCAATAATCCTGACGGTTGCCGCCGCCGTCATAATGGGACACCACGGGATCGTTTTCGTACTCACCACTATGCCCCGACTGATCCACGAAGAGGGCACCCCGCAACCAGGAGCACCCATCATCGTAGAGGGATCATCTTCTTCAGACCCAAGCCTGCTTCGTCTGAAAGGGCCGTGACTAGCCGGGGCTTATTAGAATGGCGCAATAAACCTTTATTGACTTATTCTAATAAGGATCACTGATATTTTATTGATTAATTCGGATTCGTTTGCAGGGTAATTTATTAAAGACTAGCTGTGCCTGTGATTTCGTATGCGTAGTTTTTGATTTCTATAAAACGTACCCTTTATACATTCCAATGTATGTCAAAACTATAAACCTTCAAAGTTTCATCGAACTCAACTATGTAGTTTTTGCATACCTATAGGAGTATTTCTAGTGCATTTATGTATATTTTTTTATGTTTAATCGCTGGTAAGTATAAAGTGATACGAACAAAGAAGAGATTATTAACTTCTGTATTTGTTACCAGATTGTTAAAAAAAACAAAATGTTAAGTGAAGCCTATTACACATATTCCCAAAAACTGCATCCAAACCGTTTAATACGTTTCTGAGATAAGCGTGCACAAATACACAGACATATACAGACATACAGACGAAGAGACAAAATCAAAAACCATTGTTTTGGGTTCCCTTGATTATAAGTATAAAGTCCTCCTCCTATTATGAATATTTAAAAATTGTTCTATGTACAGACAGCGATCAGTTATAGTTTTTTATATTGTATATAGATAAATTTCTTGAACAATTTAAATACTTTAAATTCTTTTGGTAAAGTGAAAAGTGGCAAATGAAAGTGAAAAACTAAATGTTATTCAGAGTGATGCTTCATGTTTATGTTTATACATACAAGTTATTTAAATTGGCTACTTTTTTTAACTGTTGCGTGCACAACTAAAAGACAAACAGATAAACAGATTTTTTTATTTTAGAAATGGATTCTGTTAGTTATCCCTTCACATCCTGGCTATTTATTTTGTAATATTTTCAATGTATAGAGACTACATCTGTATAGATTTATTACATGTATAGAAGAAGATTTCTGAGTTCTGGATCCTCTCCATGATACTAAGCATTAAAGCTACATTCAATATTTTCTTAAAATACAGTTAACGAGGGTAACGAAACCCACTACTACATTCTAGTAAATTTATACTTGTTTCATGATGTTTTATTGTTTTATTTTACACCCGTAAGTAAGTACCTGTAAGTATGACATAAGTATGACGTAAAAAAGACTTAAAAATGACGTAAAAATGATTTTCCTGAACTGCTTTGCATGAATTAACAAAAGAGTTTTATTTGATGTGTATTTGGAGACGGAACGTTTGCACGTAGATACCCGAATATGTATAGCATAAACAAAAGTTTTAATGTATAGGTATTCAAGGACATTAAACGTTTTGATAGTGCGATAGTTTCCCCTGAATTTATAATTTTATGTCGATTGTAAAAGATGACTAGGATATTACAGTAACATGCGGATTTTACACACTATTTATGTAAACCAGAGGCGTAGTGAGGGGGGAGGGGGGCAAGGGGTGTCATCATGCCCCGGGCGCTACTCACACAATGGCGCCAAAAGGTTTGCATATAAAATAAAAGATATTTATTTATTTTTTATTGTAATTATTTCTTGATATTATATTTTAAATTTAATGTCAGTGTATTACAATACTTGTTAATTCGTAAATAAAAAGGGACAAGAACAGAACAGCTTGAAGTTGGACTCGCAGACGAAGGGTTCGGTACTATTTTATATAAAAAACATCAAAAAAACAACGTATTTGTCGTGTGGGAGGAAAAGAAAATATATAACTAAATATTCTGGGAATATTTCAAACGCCTACTTGTTGCCGTTATTAAAACTGCACAAAAAATCACGTTTGTTGAATGGGAGCCCCCAATAATAATTATTTCTTTTTATGTTTTTTTTAAAGTGAATATATAAATAAATATTCTATGAATATTTCAAGCGTCTACCTACTGCCCTTGTTAATATCGAGCAACAAAATGAAGTTAGTTGTATATTGTTGTTGTTTTTAGTGGTACTTATTTGATATGAAGAGGGTCACAATAAGTTCCTATAAAATAAAGAAAAATACTTTCCCACCTGTTCTTAGGACTCTTTTCAACGGCATTTTGAAACGCAGCATCTTCTTCTTCAGCGTCCATAAAACTTTTTCCTGGGAGTTTTTCTTTTATTTTCGGAAATAAATTAAAATATCAAGATGCGAGGTCACGGCTATACGGCGGATGACCCATTATTTCTGCGTCTGACTTCTTCGATTATTCGCCCGGCGGCGTGCGATGAGTCGTTTTCCTGGTGATGGCGGATTCTACTGCTAGGTCGTTTTTCCCGATTCTTTTCTAAACAAAAGTTAGTGTACTAATAAGCAGTAACCGTTTTTTGATCCTCTAAAATAATTTTCGAGTAATGAACTATGCTTCCGAAGAATGAGGCTATCATTTTTTTCCACATTTTTACCTCTTTTTACTTGGGAAAGAAGCACCCCCTGAGCTGACTGTCTTTTGGTTTCCGGATTGATTCATACTTAGCTCTTATAGCTTTACCAAATCTGCTGATAGGTCACTCTTTTGTCAGTGTTTATAATACGCCGCACAACACTAAAGTTATCTTCAGTTGTATAGAAGACCATACCATAGAAGACCGCTTCTCGCACATATCAGCAGTGAGATTATTTGTTGCTAGACTTAGGTGTCCCTCAGGATACGCTATTGGACCCGATCTTCAGTCTTCACCATCCAGTCATTGCCGGGTATCCTTACACCTTAAGACAACAGGATAGGAGTTGTTTGGTGGTTCTTTACTTGGACTGACATCGTTGCCATTTGGTAGAGATTTCTCAGCACCTATACATATCGACTTGGCAGCGCTGCAAAGACTCCAGAATAGCAAAGGTTTAAATGTAGTCAAAAGCTGTTTCCTGGTCCACCAAAAGACAGACCAGACATTTACAAAACTCAGTCTGCTCTGGTGGGTGGAAGGTGTCAAATCTTGATGCCAAACGATTCGTGACGACTCTGAAATACAGCTTATAATTGTGGCTCAGAATTATAATTATTCTATAGTTTTTGAGGAACGCTACCTCTGTTCCACGCCTTCGGAGTAGTCCCATTGGTTATAGCCGAGTTAAATACCTTTTGAGCTCCTCAAGGACTGGTTTCTCTCCAGTCCTAACAAACTCATAGGCTGCTCGGTCTTCCACGGGAGTATTCGCATTTTTAAGTTGTTTAAGTGCCTCGATTTCCTCGAGATCTACGTCTGGTAGATCTTGGGTAATCATAGATCGTGGGGCTCTAGGGTCCCTCGCGGTTGTTGGAGGCTTCGGTGCGTGAGAGGCATATGGATTTGCGTAGAAGTCATTAATTTTAGCAAGTATCTCCGCAACTGATGTGACGGCTTCACCATTCGAGGTCAGTCAGTTTTGTCAGATGACTTTTTCTCAGTGGTTTAGTAAAAATTTGAGATTTTCGATTTCACTCAATCGCCTTCTGTATGGGACGAGTGTTCCAACTTCGATGGTCGCGCCATACCAAGTTCCGAATCTTTTTTTGGAGCAACTGGATATCTGATAAAGGATCCTCCTGTGTTTCTCGTCGAGGTCGCATCAGTTCCAGGGTATAGCTTGAAAGTTTGGTTTTATCTGGTTGACTTTTCCGAAAGTGCCCCATTCCCACTTCGCGTACAACCCCTATGACCCATATATTATGACGCTTAAGTCCCCGTCAACATCTGAAGCGGATTCTGGTGCAGCGAATCTGTCTTGTTCCAGCTGGAACGCTGGGGCACAGTTGGACGAAGAACAAACCTCATCATGCGGTTCCGCTTGAGCTTAAAATTGATATTCAGGGTGCGCCTTACCAGTCGGTGATTGTATACCTGTTATTCATCCCTAAATATGTGCTTCTTATCCGTTATGACGAAGTCAATCTCGTTCTTGTACAATATATATACAGCCACAGAAAAAGCATGTATCCGGAAGAAAAAGCATGTATCAGAAAATAACAAGTAAAAGATCGTCTATTTTTAGTATATATACTTATGACTTTATTTAATTATTTATTAAGTTGTGAGTAAACTTGGAGGTGCCGAAACTTACTTTATATGGGGGCGCTGAAACGATATTGTGCCCCGGGCGCGAGTTAATCTCGCTACGCCTCTGTGTGTAACGTGAATGTCATTAGGGTGTGGTTATCAGGATAGAGTAGACAGTAACCCACTACACAGATCCTATCAGATCCAAGGCAACCATGGTTAGGGTTACGCCAGCCAGCTATCGGTGTATTTTATGAAGTCAAAATTTGTCTACTATATTTGAGTATTTCTGAAATTTGCAGTCAGACTTTCGTATTATTATCAGTAAGTATTAGGGATGTTTTTTATATTATTAGTATTACACATATTCTTTTTAATTTTTCGAATACGTGAAACTCTTTTTGTTTGAACGATTAATAATTCAAGAGGTTCGAAGGTCCCTCATTCATATACAAGAATATATGAATATATAACAATTTATTGTACTGTTTAATACCGGCAGTTGCTGTTGATACACTCATCCTAGACTCTACAGACGTACAAAGAACTATTAGTGTCATTATTATTTTATTTTGAGAATAAAAATGTATCAAGGTGGAGAAGATGCCGTTAAATCAAAAATAGATAACAATAAATTTGAAGCATCCATAAGTGAACTAAAAACGAAGACTTTTGTGAGTCCTGTAGACATGGTGAAATATGGTAATAAAATTGTATTAGGTACAGGTATATTAGGTATAAATTAATTAATAGCTGGTGGTGGGTGTAGCTTTCTTTACTTTTATGTCGAAGGTCTTTAAAAAAGTTGGATTTGTAAGTTTAAAATATTTATTTATGGTTTCATAAATGAAACGGATTATTTTTAAAAGTGATATATTTTTTAAATACATACAATGGACATTTAAATTCAATGTTTTATTCAATACGCAAAATAAATTAACATGGCGCTAATTGCGCTTTTGGTTTAAAGGACGAATTATTTTAAAGAGCATAAATACGATTTCTTGTCGGTTGTACCTCTTTCGACCATTGAAAAACTAGAACCATGGCCAAATTTAATTGTAGATATTGTAATGTATAAAAAACTAAAGCAATATATGTTTAAGTTTGTTTTTCATTACAATGTTCACGTATTCATGACCCACAGGTTTAAACTGTAGTTCTATTGTCTACATGAGGCATTGATTGTGTGGTTTTCGTATTGCAGTCAACTCCGTCTAACTTAATAATGAATGTTTGAAAATATATTTAAACATGTTGCCTTATGTATGCTTATTTAAATAAATAGAGAATGAAAGATAACCGTCCCATACCGTTGCTCTACCAGTTGAGCTACGACGGGGATTAACTTAAATAAGCTAAACATAGCTATACATGTTTAAAGATCATTTTAATCAATGATTTAGGTTGTGACATTTTCTCAACGTTGATCTGTACTGCAAAGCTAGAAACATTTGTTAGGATTTTCGAAAAAAGCCTAATAAATATCATCACCGACCCAATAAGGACGACCTTTCTATAATGATTAATTCACCAAATTGGCCACTGGGCAGCGATACAGTAAGTCAATTGACCAATTGGTAGAGCGACGGGAAGGTTTCATAAGGATCGCGGGACCCTGCCAATATCAGTTTATCATATAATTTTATATCAATTTAAATTTAATTATTATAATTTACGAAAATAAAGAGACTGCTAAATATTCACTAAAATACTTAGCTAAAAAATTAAGAAAGTATAAAAAAATAACGTCTTTTAATGTCACTAAATGCTAAATCCTAGATAAAAATGTGTTCTGAAATGGACGGATCTAAGACCTCTCTAACTAAGTAATGATAGTAATACAGAATATATAAACAAGCCAGCACAAACATTTTAATAATGATATATACTCAAGAATTTAATTCTTTGTACTGTGAGTGTATTTACTTACCATAATAGGTAAGAAATCCTTACTTCCATAATTACTTACTTCCTTAACGACTATAGACATAACTTATTTTTACTAGTTATCCTTATATATTTTTTATTAACCTAATACAGAGAAACCTGGTTAGAATGCCCCTGGACATGTAACCTCTGTTATAGATAATTACAATGAGGTCCCGACCCTTTTGCACATATGCAAATACCGCTATGACTAGAATTTTGTTAATGGTTACAGTCATTCTGACTGATCGTCATGCAAATGTGGCCTGGCATGAAATCGTGTAATTTCAAACTGTTACGTTAAAAACAAACAAAAGAGTTTCACTCCCGAATCGAGTCTACTTCTCGACTTATGAAAACAAAAATAAACGCAATGCAAACTATTGTAAATCATTATTCCTCAAGTATAATTGTCAAAGTTTGGATAGTAGTGATTATTCATTAAGCATAGTTGTGGTAGTCATACTATAAACATATTTTTTGCTTATAAACATTCACCAGAGCCACATTAAAAGAATCAGTAATGACCCAACAATACAGAGCTATGCTCTACATTCGCTGATCATCATAATGACGGATACATCTTTTTTTCTGTATTTTGATCATTGTCAGTGAGTATTTATTGGGGAATTATGTTTTTGTCAAAATACGTCGGTATTTCGGGTAAAATATAATGTGAGTGTCTTCAAATGGAGGGCGAATAGGCTGCTAGGTTAATGCGCGTTATCACCTAAGACTACATTTCACTTACCATCAGGTAAATGTAGTCAAACATTAACCTAGTTTTGTATAAAAAAAAAATACGTTTATTATAATTAAAACTTTAAATATGTTGCGCTCTTTGATTTTAACAGAATCAGGTAGTGTTAAAAATATAAACATTAAAACTTACCAACGAAAAATAAAACAAAAAGGATAAAAAAAGCGACAAATGTTTCAAAAAACTTCTTAAAAAGCATATAAATATGATAATAATACAATGTAACAGAAGTAGATTCTTTAACAATATAGAAAAAAAAACCGGTTAGTAAACATATTCTGTTTCTGTAGTCTCCCTCACAACATTTTATTAAATAGATTTTATCTTGTTTAATACAACTAATTATATCTTATTAGGTATATTTTTTATATCTGCCGTTTCTAAATAAATTTTATCATGAAGTTTGTAATGTGAATATAAGAAATATGTATGTATTTTCTTATTTTATTTTTAAAAGATTGGTGTTGAGATGTTGAATGTAAGATGAAATAACCTTGATTAATATAAAAGTTTGTTTATGTACTACATTACCAGAGGATGGTGAGGTCACTGAAGAGTATCAAAAAGCGTATCGACGGTCCCTCGAGAATCCTGAGGAGTTCTGGGGTAAGGTGGCACAGGAGTGTGAGTGGACGCGTCCTTGGGACAAAGTTCTCGATGATAGCAACCCACCATTTACAAAATGGTAAAATAGTTTTGAAGTAGAAGTATATGAAAGACGTTGCGAAACTTTCACTTTACACACAGATTTTTATTTTTATTTTCTAGGTGGGTGGGCGGCGAATTATCTGTCTGTTACAACGCAGTAGACCGCCACGTGCCGACCAAGGGAGATCAGGTCGCCTTAGTACACGACTCTCCATTAACTGACACTGTCAGACGGATCACTTACTCTGAATTACAGGATCAGGTGAGTTTGACCAGTTGAGGTGTTGAATTAACTTCAATCTAATGTATCAATTCATTAAATAGGTTTCGTTGTTGTAGGGCTAATCAAACAATATATAAGGACCAGTACAAGTTCAAGCAGTTCTAATCCTTCCCACAGGTATCTCGTCTCGCGGGGCAGCTGTCGTCGCTTGGTGTGAAAAAAGGCTCCCGCGTCTTAATCTACATGCCCCTGATTCCGGAAGTCGTGGTGGCCATGCTTGCTACCAACAGGCTTGGGGCTATACACTCCGTTGTTTTCGGAGGTAGTTATACATACAATCAGCACCATGATAACAGGGGTATTGTGTCTACTAGTAGTATAAAGAGAGTACATACAGTTTCTGTCAATGGCATAATGGCATTAACCATTAACAGTTAACACTTACCATCTGTAACACAGATATCTCAAAAAATAAGATACTTAGAAAGAGTAACAAAAGCCAAAAGATTTTTTTTCTATACCATTTAGTTCACTTTTTTATTTATTGAGGAACGCTATGTTGTTTGTTGCTTCATTATAAGCCCACTATCACCAAATGCTGGGTGTAGGCCTCTTCCCTTGCACTCCACTTCCTTGGGTCTTTACCTATCCGCATCCAGCCTCTCCCGGCTGTCTTCACCAGGTCGTCGATGCATCGCATTGGTAGCCTCCTAACGTTTCTGTGACCAGTTCTGGGTCTCCAATCTAGAACTTATCTTCTCCATCTTAGTTTCATTTCTTGGACATATATGGCCTGCTCACTTTAAATTTCTTCGAGCTATAACTTTGGCAATATCTGTAACTCGCGTTCGTCTTCGGATCTCTGTATTCCTAGTTCTGTCTCGGAGATAAATACCTAACATTGCCCGCTCCATGGCTCTGTGAGTGACACTTAACTTGACTTGCTGATGACTTGCACAATGAGGTCGCGGTTCCATTTACCAGGATGCTGTTCAAAGGCTCTGCGTTTGAGGTTCACTGATATATTTCCTTTGAACACATCAGGAAACATACCGTAAGCGTATTAAAGTTGTGTATTTGTTAACTCCTTCGTTTCAACTATTTCTGAAATATGTACCTTCGAAATTCTCTATGGTATCCAAAATTAAGTTGTTGTTTCTTTATCTCAATTGTTCGTAGCATATGTCTTATTTTCCTACTGATTTTGGTAAGGAGTTGTCAAGATCTACCTTCGTTCTTCGAATAGCTTTTCTAGTTCTTGTGATTGTAGGGTGTGATCAGATCTTGATTTAGGTATTATATTCCATAATAATCCCACTTTGAATTTATGATCATCTGTTATGTTCTAGTAGATGAGTGGTATTCAAAATAACATCAATATCTTTGCAGATATATCTTTTTGAGCTGAGTATATAATCGATTTAATTATTGGTTCGGCCATCAGGGCTTGTCTAGGTCCACAACTTTTATCTTTTTTGCGGTGAAATGTAATTTAAGCAAATAGTCTTTGTTCATTAAGGTAGTTTGCTAATATATTTCCTTTCGAGATTCTATCTCCAAAACCAAACTTTCCCACGAATTCTTAACTTTCCAGGCTGTTACTCTGTTACTCATTTTAGCTTTAAGATCACGAAAGAGTGCGTGCTTCAATTGATAATTGGCCTCAACGTTTAAATGACTGTATTGCAGCCAATAGACACCACTTCGAATAAACTTTTTATATTTCTAATTGTTTTATATTTGTGTGTTAAACTAACACACTGTAAAAGTAATAAATGTGATTTGCTATAAAATAAATTTTTTTTCGTTACAATATTTATGGCAAGACTAGGTGTACCTATATAAAACTTTTTAGTGACAAATTACGTTTCAGTATTGCTACCGATATAAGACCTTCTCTTATAAGATACAGCTGGAGGTTATAACACGGCCAAAATTTTTGTTGTTTTTTGTGTGATTTTTCACATAACCTAAAACTCTGCGTGAACAGTCCAGTCGACAACAACCTTTATTTCCCCCACAAAAAGTTTACATTTCTAAATGTACATTTTTTGCATTGAAAGTTAGTTTGCCCTAAATAAATTAAAAATGTTCTTGATATAACATATGAAGTTATAAATCTAGTTGATATAACAAGTAATATTATTTTTCCAAGGTTTTGCGGCAAGAGAACTAAGAACAAGAATAGAACATGCTGAACCAACGGTCATAATAGCAGCGAGCTGTGGCGTGGAACCAAACAAAATAGTCAGGTTAGTAAAAAAAATGGGAATTGTACAGCGCCGGTGAATTTACGAATTCAATATATAATTACATAACCTAATTATCTACAATGTGTATAAATATACTATCTCTTTACTTGTAATATATGTGTTAATATTTTTTTACATTAAATGAAACAGTAACAGTATCGGTGGTCAAGAAAGCAAATACCGGTATCGTTCGGAAAAGCCCTTTTTGTCCTCATTCCGAAAAACGACAAAGTCAATAATCCCAAGGATACTAGACCGATAGCCCTAACAAATACAATTTCCAAAATATTTTTCTCTTTTTTACAAACTAAAATGACGCAATTCATGATTAACAATAGATATTTCAGGCCTAATCACCAGAAAGGGTTTTTGCCCGGAATTTCTGGATGCCTGGAACATAATACGTTAATATCGGAAAGCCTTAAAGATGCTAGAACTAGCGAGAGACAAATTACGGTTTGTTGGATAGACTTAGAAAACGCCTTTGGGTCGGTACGACATGAACTAATGATGTTCGCGCTTAAATGGTATAACTTTCCTATGGTAGTTCGCGACATTATTGCATCATATTATTCAAAATTAAAATTCTCAATAATTTTTAATGAAAACCATTCAAAACCACTTAATTATAACGTTGGTTTATTTCAGGGCTGTTGTATTTCTCCTATTATATTTAATATAGTTATTAATATTTTAATAGACAAATTAATTAGAAATGAAAAAAAGTGGGGCTATCGGTTTAAGTTCAACAACAAATACACAGAATCCATACTAGCTTTTGCAGATGATCTCGCGATACTGACACGTAATCCGAAACAATGTCAGGTACTTTTAAATGTAGTTGAGGATTTCTGTACGTGGACGGGCGGATTGAGGACAAAACCAAGTAAATGTTTTAGTCTGTGTCTGGGTAGACGGAATACCAAATATACCTCTTACGATCCGGGTCTTATAATAGGCGGTCAGTGCGTTAGTACGGTTACGGAAGCAGCTCCGTTTAAATTTTTAGGTAAAAAAATCGATTACCAAGGCCGTACTCCATCGTTGGATGTAATAGTCGATAGCTTTTTAAACGATCTCAAAAAGGTAGACAACCAACCAATAAGTAACGTCAAAAAAGCTTGGATTTACGATAATTATTTAACATCACGTCTAAATTGGCCTTTCCTCGTGTATGATATAAATAAAACCCTTTTGTCAAAGTTAGATGCAAGCGTCATAAAGACATTGAAGTTATGGCTCGGGTTAGCGCACTCAGCGGACTCTTCAACCTTATTTAGAGACCGTAACAACTTTGGATTAAAATTAAAGAAACCATCGGAGCTCTACAAACATCTAAGAGTCGAACTGGCCAAAGAGGCGGCCCTTAATACAAAAAGGAAGACTACTTACGACGAGCTCCCAATATCCTTCGTGAGACGCAGGCTGCGAGAGGATACAATAGTCACTTGGCAGAATAGGTACACAAATGGTGAAACTGCGGCTACCACGAAGGTCTTCCTGCCCGACGTCAGACGCGCTGCAAAGATAATGACTAGACTCGACATGGACTCCCTGACTGCGCAAATCCTTACCGGACACGGGGGATTTTCTGCTTACTTACACAGGTTTAAACTGAAAGAAAGCCCGACCTGCAGCTGTGATAACGAGACAAACGAAGAAATTGTACACCTGATTACTGAATGCCCTAGGTTCCTAGGGAGGAGACTTGCAACTGAAACTGAAATAGACATGACGATTGACATAGCAAATATACCCGCTATAATGGAAGATCCTGAAAAAATTAACAAATTTATGGATTACTGTAGATATGTGGGGGGGATAGTTATAGGGGCAAATAAGACCTAGGATTAAACTGACTAGGACGCGACTTGACTGAAACTAAAATTGTAACTTCCGGACAAGGAAAAAAAAAAAAAAAATAAAATAAAAAAAAAAAAATAAAAAATAAAAAATAAAAATAACACTGCTACTAGAAGAACAACCCAGCCATGCTGGACAACCAGAAGGGAACCGGTGACTGGAAATATAAAGTAAATAAAACCCACACATGAAACGAAAAGCAATTGCCCCTAACCCCATGTGGAACACATGGCTAATTAGGGCAAACCAGACGCAACAGCTGATTTGGGAAGGCATGTTGTCCATGCCATGACCCATAATCACGGTACTACCACCGAGAGGGGGACTATCGAAGCGAAGACGAAGACCATCTGGAAGTAGGCCGCATTGTGCCAATGCCGCCCCACCATGGCGGAGGATGTAAACCTAAAAAAAAAAAAAAAAAAAAAAAAAAAAAAAAAAAAAAAAAAAAAAAAAAAAACTCCATACTTACCTGTTCCATGGTCCGGGACAACTGCAGATAATTCTGAAAAAGAAATAAATAGTTAATGATCATATTATTAAGAAATATTCCAACTGTACATATCTTATAGTAAATGTATTAGTTATAGTAAATGTATTAGTTATAGTAAATGTATTAGTGATAATCTAAATGTATAAGTAATAAATGTAAAATGTATGTATAAGATCATAAGCCCATATACTGATTAAGACCATAAGTCTCAAGGCACACGCCCCCCTTGGCCGCAAAAAATCTGTAAATAAACATATAAAGAAGTAAAATAGGGTGTTAATTCTAATGTATTACGACGAGACCATAAGTCTCAAAGTCCAAAAGCCACAGCCCACTGGGGCTCCTGGGAGCTGTAAATGAACTTGTATAAATTAATGTAAAGCACTAACCAATAAATGTATTAAATATAAGCTGTATACAATGTAAATTAAGATGTAATGTTATGTAACGTAGTAGCTAAGCACACACATAACCACGAACTAAAAAACTTAATTCAGCCCGAACACTGACTCCGCCCACCCATGCGGAGGTACACACGGCGAACTTTAAAAAAAAAAAAAAAAAAAAAAAAAACCATCTAAGAGTTACCAAAAGACATATCATCGGAAAATCTAAAGATGATACTGTAACTTCTCTCCCAAAAGACAAAGTTGCCTCAGAGCTCGAGTCACGACTTCAATTCCATAAAAAGTTTATGATAGGTGCTCAAACAAATAAAGTAGGGCTAGGATCAAGTAGGAAAGTTCAAGACATAGACATAACAAAATCTTTTATTCGACAAGACGAAAACGATAATTACCGACTCCACGCGATGAGCCTAGAAATTCAAAACGAATGGGTGACCATAGGAGATTTTTGTATTCCACTAGCTTTGAAGTGGCGCACCTTAATTTATGATTGGTCCCCAGCATTATTAAAATTCTATCTTAATGCATTCCAAATGACTCTCCCAGATCAAAGTAATTTAGTAAGATGGGGCAAAGCCACCGAAAAGTCTTGCAACATCTGTGGGGAGGCAATAGGAACCGCGAAACACCTATTAGTAGGGTGTAGGGTACTTCTAGATAAAGGTCAATACTCGCGTCGCCACGACAAGGTATTAGAAATTATACGGGAAGCGGTTAGTCTTTCAGTAGCAAGAGCGCGGAAGGGTATAACAACCACCGAACGATCTATAGAATTCGTAAAAGAAGGCTCCTCCAAAAAATCAAAAGCGAAGCCTTATTCAATATTAGGCGCGGCTCCTGATTGGATTCTCATGATGGACACGTATGAAAAGCATTACAAAATCCCTGGGGATGTTGGTGTTTCGTCATCCAGACCGGACTTATTCCTGTATTCGAAACATCTGAGGCGCGTGATACTTGTGGAGCTTACTGTTCCTTGGGAAACAAACATCCCAAGGGATCACACATTCAAGCTCAATAAGTATTACGAACTAACCAACGAACTGATCAGGAATAAATTTATAGTTAGTTTGTACGCGGTAGAAGTGGGAGCGAGAGGTATAACAGCAAAATCTCTCTATAGCCTACTTAAAGATCTTGGCCTTTCTAGAACAAGCATCGGTTCATTTCTAGAACGTACTTCAAAGGCGGCATTAGTAGGTTCTTTCCAAATTTGGTTAGGTAGGGAGAGGAGTGTGGAGGGTGAAGGTGAGCGTTTTTGCGCATAATAAAGGGGCCCCTTAAACCTACTCCTGGGTCGCAAGTCCCAGGCACTGCTTACACTCCTCTCCTTGCAACGCGATGGGCCCGGCACCCGCACGGTGAATCCATGGATTGCTAAGAAGCTTCGTCGTCTCTGTCATTACGTTAGTAAATTATTCTTGAAAAAAACATAGTTTTCTATTTATTTTCTATCTATGTGTTTATTTGCTCATAACGAGAAAAGTAATTGTACGACTTGGATGACATTGGTGCCTTGATAGCTTATTATCTGAGTTATTTTAAATTTTTCTTTAATAGGAATGTCGCTGTGGCTAACCTACTTGTATTTGAAACATTATTTTTCTAGATACAAAGACATATTGGACGAAGCACTATGTCAAAGTTCACACGTGCCTCACAAGTGTATAATATACCAGCGTCGACGTGTGTTGGAATGTGCTCTGGAGAAAGGAAGAGATATGAGTTGGGAAGAGGCGCTCGAAGCCGATCCGGTGCCGTGTGTGTCCACTGAGGCCAACGAAGCTTTATATATATTATATACTTCTGGTAAGATACCTTATGCTGATATACCTGAAAATGCTGGTGACCTTAAAAGATCTTGGACACTGCACCGGCTAAAAGTGCGGTACACGATTTTTTACAGATACTTATGAATTAGCTTTGTGCGATGCAGTATTGGACTGTGACAGAAAGATGTTGGGGCTAGTATCATATTATTTTATAAGAAAATGTTGTGGACTGTTTATTTACGGTTGGGGTCACGGCTGGCTCGTTTAAAATTAGTATTATCTTTATTCTTGAAAGTAATTATTTTCCTAAGGTACAACCGACAAGCCTAAGGGCATCCAGCGTCCCTGCGGGCACGCGGCAGTTCTATGCTGGTCGATGCGCGCGGTGTACGGGCTGCAATGCGGCGTATGGTGGGCCGCATCCGACCTCGGATGGGTGGTCGGCCATTCGTACATATGCTACGGACCACTGCTAGCTGGTCTCACCACGGTGCTGTACGAAGGCAAACCGGACCGGACGCCTGATCCGGGTCAATATTTCAGGTATGTTGAATAATGACTGGGATTTGATTGGATAATGATTTTAGATCGCTTTTATTTTATAACTCTTATGACTAATCCATTTATTTCTTTCTTTAAACACAAATCTGTGAAAATAATCTGTGAAAATAACTCAGAATAATAGAGCAGCATCGTGTTAACGCTCTTTTCACAATCCCGACCGCTTGCCGCGTTCTTAAGAGGGCGGACCCAAATGGAAAATATGCACGGAGATATTGTGGCAAATCCTTGAAGACCATTTTTATCGCTGGCGAGCATTGCGACCAAGAAACTAGAGTAAGTAACTATTTATAGTTACTGCTAAAAGACCTTTAGGTTCTTTGTATTGAGTAGAAATTAAAAGTGTTATGCTAAATAATATTGCTTTCAACAAGGTTGTAATTATCAATCCCATCTGAAAGTACAAAAGTTATATATTCGTCTAATTTAGACATAAAATTATAAACATGTTTTATTAGCACTGGACCGAGAGTATATTCGGGGTGCCAGTGCTAAACCATTGGTGGCAGACGGAGACCGGGTCACCAATCACAGCCGCATGTTTGGGTTACGGTATGAAGGGAATTCGACCACATTCCACCGGATATCCTGTACCCGGATACGATTGTAAGTGTTTTTTATGCTATCACTGGTTCCCTGGTTTTTAATATTCGTATTTTTATTATTTTTCTGAATAATCATGATTTATTTTAGTGCGTGCATTGAGAGAAAATGGAACCGAGTGTCATTCCGGAGAAGTGGGTCGTTTAGTTGCTAAACTGCCTCTACCACCAGGGTTTGCTTCCACTTTGTGGCAGTCGGATGAGAGGTTTAAGAAAGTTTACTTCGAAACTTATCCGGTAACAATACACTTAAATAGATAGGTACTGAATTTTACATAAATTTTAAGTAATTCATAGTGAAACACTACCCTGAAGGGCTACTACGACACGCAAGATGTTGGCTGGATTAGCGCTGAGTCGTCAGTGTGGGTGGTGGCTCGAGCTGATGATGTCATCAACGTGGCTGGTCACAGGCTCTCGACAGCAGCCATAGAGGACGTCGTGTTGAAACATGCAAGGGTGGCCGACGCGGTTGTGGTCGGGGCTCCGGATCCTACCAAAGGAGATGTACCGTTGTGCTTGTATGTCATGCGTCCACCTCAAGATGGTGAGATTGAGATTCTTGTATACCCTGGGTGTTGTCGTCTTAGGATTATGTAAACTTTATAAACTTTTACAACATACCTATAAATTTATTCAACTAAATTAAATATGTTCTTAAAGTAATGTCTTCTAACTGGTTCAAATAAATATTCATTTCATAATATGTATAATATTCATTGTTGTAAATGCCGGTATTTAACCAGTTACAACTAATTATTCTAGAGAGGTCAAACCTATGACATTAACTAATAACTAGTAAATATTATTAGGTACCTAATAGCGATTACCTTCAATAACAACAAAACTTAACACTTTCAATAAAACTTTTACACGATAATTAAAAGTGGTAAATATAACATATAGGTATATTTTAAATATTTATTTAATATAATATTATTTTTATGCAACAGTTATTTATTATGCTAAGAATATTTATTAATTTATTATTATAATTATTATATATCTTCAGATGAAGATATGGTAGCTGAAAGTACAGTGACACAAGAGTTAATCGCGCTAGTGCGACACTTGATCGGACCAATCGCAGCGTTCCGGAAGGCGGTTGCCGTCCCGGCGTTACCGCGCACGCGCTCTGGAAAGGCGCTCCGTGGGGCCATATCGAAACTAGCGAGATCTCAGCGTGTCAAATTACCGGCGACTATCGAAGATCCTAGTGTGTTTGGTGAAATCAAGATGGCGTTGCAGAAGTTTGGTTATGCTATTGACGCCCCCGATCCGGAAATATGAATATAATAAGGAGTTTTAATTTTTTAATTATCGATTAGCGATATGAACGATTGATTAGGTAAGTTATTTATAAGGTGGTAGAGTCTAGCTATAGGCTGTAACTGAGTGTAAGTAGTATATGTAAAGGCTCGACTCCGCTCCGAAATAAAAAAATATATATTACTTTGTTTAAACTATGAAGAACTGACGAAAATAACAATTCAATAATTAAAATCTGATAGCATTTCCTCGAAGGTATTTTCAATGGACAAATAAAAATGGTCTTTGAGCTATCACTATAACGAAGACGGATTATTCAATTTGTAAAAGAATGTCAAGCATGTGCATGCATTTAAATCTATAATATACCTACAATATGTTTTTAATTATATTTGATTATGTACAAGTCTACTGAATACTACTACTAAAAAATAAGGTTTTGTTTAATGTAGCATTATTATTGCCACTTGTATGTGGTAAACATATAAACATGTTTAATTAATTGTAATATAATAATTTATTATTTTTAGGTTTTATTAATATTTTTTAAGGATGATACCGGTTATAAAATACTATTTTAAATGATAATGTCTTTTTTAATACATAATGTTCAAATATTGCATTAAAATAATGCTACCGATGATGCGTCAAAATATTTTTAAAGAAAAAAAAAATGTATATAATATATTCATAGCTCTCGAAGTATTTATTATTTATAGAAAACGTATGGGACGAAATAATAAAAAAATAAATCACAGTAGTTAAAATAACCTAGTTCTTAAAATGTATTAATGAACTCTTTCTTTTATTTTTGTTTACTTTGCCTTTTTTTGGCAACAACAAATTATTTTAAGAAATTAATATTAAAACAAAAATAAATATTTTAAAAATGAAAAACTAAAAATAATGATGAAAAACGAAAATAGGCACAAATTATTATTAAAAAATATACAGTTATTTAATCATTAATTAAAATTAGCCTGTATATCGTACTGGCCACTTTAATTACACATTTCTCCTCTTTAGTAAAGAATTCCAAATTCAATTTTTTACCAGCCATTTACTCATGTATTTATGTTTCGTTGATCACCATTCATTTGTTTTTTTTCTGTTTGCGTTAATCAGTTTACTTTTAATGCGTATGGCGGTCGTGTTGCAAAAGAAAACACAATTTATTTTTGGTTCCAATGTTTTCTTTCTGGCAATTTCGACCTGCAGAACAAGCCCCGTACCGGAGACCCAAGTTGATAATAAAGAATTGAAGGCTATTGTGGAAGCGGATCCATTGCAAACCATGTCCGAGTGAGCTACGGACTGCGTTGTCAGATATAAAACTGTGTTAATCTACTCGAAGCAAATTGGGAAGATTAAAAAGCTTGAAAGGTAGGTACGTCATGAATTGACTGAAGCAAACTGGCAATTGCCAAACGCACGTCGACTGTTGGGTTATATTACTTAACCTGCACAATAATGAGTGATTTTAATCGAATTATTACCTATGATGAAAATTCGAATCTCTAGGATAATCGGAAGCGCTCATCGCAATAGTTGGATCCTGGTCACCCAGCCAAATCCTGCCCCAAGCGAAAAGTCACCAAAAAAAATACTAGTATTCTATTGTCAGAAATTGCAAACCATGATGAAAAAGCTAGCTGCTAAACAAACTAGGCGTGTCAATCGCTCCACACCACTTCTGCTTCACGACAACGCTAGACCACACATTGCACAACAGACCAACAGACGTCCTCCCAATTAGAAGTGCTTCGATAAGAATGTCTAAGACATCCACCGTGCTCCCCGGACCTTAATCCAATAGATTACCGTTTTTTTTTCCGAAATTTGGATAACTTCTTGCAAGGGCAAAATCAAATCCGATGTGGTCCAAAGTAAAAATTACCTTCAAAGATTTTATTGTTTCCCGTTCGACTGGTTTTTTAGTATAGGGAATAATGAACTACCTATAAGATGGCAAAAGGGCATAGAAAACAATGGTTCATACTTTGAATAATTAAAAACATTATACTAAAAAATATTCGACTTTTTGTTCCTCCCAGACAAAATGCCAATTTCATATGAACGGACCTAATATATTCAATTTCCATCTCCACACACAAGCATAAATGGCTTAATTAAGTTTTGGTATTTATGCTAGCCTAAGGCTATTTTATTTTTATTTCTTTAATAAAAATAAAATAGCCTTTTATTCAGATTCTATAAAGTAATACTTTGTGAAGATAGTAACTAAATTATGTTTAAAAAAACTAAATTATTTTATAAAATCTTTATTGTACAAAGAATTTCACACTCTCTACCAATCAACCGATTAAATTCACAGAAAAACATTAGAGATTTAAAAAAATTTAATAAAAAAAGTGACAAGATTCAACACGATCTAAAATTATAACAAAAGAAAACAAAATACATTTATAAATATTATATGTTCCACCGCACAAAATAGAACATACATACATACAAAATAAAACAGTTCCACTTCCGGTTCCTTGCCACCTACGCCTTGTATATTTTCATGGACAATAGTAAACAGCTTTGTCTTAAAATTTAGTTTAAAGTGGAACAATTATGTTCTGTCAATACTACACTATTTAAATTATATTCATTTTTTAATTCATTTAAAATAGGTAAATCCTTTAAGGGTAATTGTATACGTTTTTATAATAAGCTCCCAAATGAAGCCTTAAGCCTATCATTAAATAAATTTAAATTATATGTTAAAAATAATTTAATAAAAAAATCCTACTATAGTGTAAAGGATTACATCGACGACGGTATGGCCTGGGAATGAACTGTATTGTATTGCGAATAGCTAGTAATCTCCGCAATTTGTTTTTTTGTTGTAAATTAATTTTGCTTTATCGACCTTCTGCATCACACCGATTCCTTAGAAGTCACTACTTGCGGTAGCATCGTGAGTCGGGTTGCCTTCCTCCCTCAAATATGGCGAAGGGGGTGATGACTGGCTCTTGTGTTATGCTCGTGAACGGGTGCTGCTTGCGGTGACTGGTTGTGTGGCAGGCCGAAGATTTATATATATATTTTTTTTTATGACAATTGCTAAGAATTACACCCGAGACGACGACGACGAAGCACGAGCTTTCATAAAAAATAGAGATAGATTTTTCGATCTACCTATCTCTTTTAAGTTTGATGATGACATTTTAGGCTAGCTTCCCTACTCTATGTATAATATCTCTATGTAAAAATTACCAAAAAAAAACAATAATCCATGCCATCTTTATTTTCAGTTTGTCAAATTATGACAGTTGACAGCATATTCATGACGCATTTATGATTAGTAATCTGTAATTGTCTCGTTGTATTCAGTAATATTAAAACCCAACCCATTATTATGCATAATAGAAAAAAATAAATATTTTGTGCCCGGATAGTTTAAATAAAAGTGAAATATTAACTTTTGGGTTGTGTTATTAAAAGAGGAAAATAAAACTACTTAATTAAAGAACCGGCTTTCGTAAAAGGTATGTGCCACTTTCATATTTCTTTCTATATACACGAAAGATCAATTAAAGTGTACAGAAGTATTGCATTTAAAGTCAATAAAGTATTTTGCAAACATCCGTGCTAAATTACTTTTAATTTTAATACAGTATTCCTTATAGATTTTACTTTGATAATATCGTGTTTTGTGATGATAAGAACCGATATAGAAGTCAGTAGAGTAGATAAAAAACGAATGAAATGTAAAGAACAAATTTAGATTAAATGGAGAACAATAAAGATTTGACCTTAATAATTTAGTTCGGATGTTGAGACGTGCTACTTATGGTAATTTGTATTTCACTTTAATTCCTAAACATTTGCAAGTAAATAAAACATGATACAATTTCGTACACGAAAGATGTGTAACATGTGTCCCTCTAACTGATTGGTATGTTTAACTAAACAGTAACTAACTAGGTATATGTAGTTTATTAAATTACAAATATTTTGAAAATTGGTTTCTTGGTTTTGCATTAACTTTTTTTATTTTACACTTTCTACAATAATTGGGGAGTGTTTTGTAGTGATGATATAAGTATTTAGAAAAATATATATACCTACACAGTAGTTTAATTTTATAAAGTAAAAAAAAATGTATCTAACAACAATACATGTTATAGATGTGGAAAGCTGCAACAGATGTGGTGGCACCTGCTCTTGCTGAGGCTGATGATTGGGAAACAGATCCTGATTTTGTGAATGATGTGACAGAGCAGGAGCAGCGCTGGGGACCAGGAGGACGCCATGTAGAGGCTATTGAGTAAGTTGAGCATAGTTTCAGTTTTGCTTGTATTATGTTTGTTTATTTTTAGGTACATAATCTTTATGGTAGTAATAACCACATTTAATCTTCTAGAAGACTGACTATGACTGACAAAAGTCACAGCCTTAAACTAGATCTCTAACTCATTTTTACGGGATAAATAAATAAATCTTCAAGAAAATATGATTGTTGCAAGGTATCCTATGCCCATGTCCTGGCCATGCAACTGACTTAGTGTAAATAAGTGTTGTCTATCCATTTTTTCTTACAACAACATACAATGACAAATACACAAACACCTACATAATATTAGTTAGTATGAATAAGAAGTAAATTGTTAAATAACCATATGTTTTTTAATATTATCATGAATAACATGAAGAACATGAATGTGATATCATGTCATATCACCAGAACAGTAACAAAGTCTATATTTAATTGTTTTAAAGGAAGTTGTTTGTATTAATATGAGTCACACAGCTTAAGTTTAATTTTCTCTGTACAATTATTGCAAATAGGAGCAAATTTTGTGTTATAAATATTGGTTATACTGTTTAACAAAATATTTTGTTAGAGAATGATGTTAAATTCATGATTTTGTATAAACAGTATGGCAAAACTGAGAGAGGAAGTATTACAAGCAGATACACAAACAAAGAAGAAACAGTATGAAGAGGGACCCAAATCTTCATATGGGTAAGTGATAATTGGTTCAATTTATTTTGCATTTTCAATTGACTTGATTTATATGACACTTGAAAGTAACAATAATTCAGATATGGAGGTAAATTTGGTGTACAACAAGACAGAATGGATAAGTCTGCCGTAGGTCACGATTACATCGGTAAAACAGAGAAACATGTCTCACAGAAAGATTATGCACAGGGTAAGTGACTTATTTAATTATTAAGACTATAAGGTTGGTTAAATTAATAAAAGGGCCTTTTAATTTTGGGGCAATAAGTTATTTAATACACAATGTAGTGTGATTACTAGTTTTCATTTAACCTAATTTTAAAAAATGTTTTATAGCTTCGTTTAATTTTTTTATAATAATAGTCTAATTGCTTTATCACCGCTCTTATTATTTAACTGTATCCTAATAGTTACCCTCATTCTGACCATCCAGTAATTTTTCGTCTGAATATGGCATATTTAGTAGGAAGGTAAGGTAGGTAAGAATGGAGTAGATTAATTGGTGATTTTGGTACGTGTACTACTCGTTCGTACTTATCGAAGGAGTAATAACCATATCTTCTTATCGTACTGGTGTTGTGTACAAAGAACAGTACAGCGCATCTCGTACTCGTATCATGTAGGTACAACGAATGCGAGCACTGTTACTGGCCGACTAATAGATCTGTGTCGGGAGACAAAATGAAGTTTGTTTTGGAATTGAATGTAGTTTGGAAGAATTGGAAGTGTAATTATTCCATGGCACATCTTTTATTTACAAAAAATCTACGAAATTAATGGCTAATCAATAATAATTCCATTAGAACCGTACAGTATATTACTACTAGGATCCGCCACAATGCGCTGCGGGAGTTGAGCTGAGCGCCTTCCCCCTTTTTTATGGTACTAAAATGGTCCATACCACGCCCAAGAACTTCCAATGAAGTTGCCGGCACCGGAAAGGTTAAGTTAAGCTTAAGTCTATGGATTATTCAGTTTTTTGACCATATCTTTAAAAGGAAACAATATTTTTTATCCTGTTTTTTGGAGTAGAAGCCCAGTCACGTCCTTGACTTGCGTGCTAATTTTGGTTAAAATTGGTCAAGTGGTTTTCCTGTGATGTTGCCTCCAAAAATTGATTCCCAAACGATAAAGAGCTTCGCTTAATCAATTTAAGACAAAAATAAAAGTAAACAGTTTTCATAATAAGTTTAATAATTCTACATTAAAAATTCCTCGAGCAGGTAACAAAGTAATTTTACTCGTAGACAACGACCTCCCTCATCGGCCACGCTAGAAAATAGCGCGTACTACTTCTAGGATTGTCGTTAAACAGTCCACACGCTCGTAAATGTTCTTGTGGTATTACTATGTCTCGGTTATCATGGTATTACTGTGGTTTAGGTTTCGGAGGTAAGTTCGGCGTGCAGTCGGACCGCATGGATGCCTGCGCGGTCGGACACGACTACGTGGCGCCGGCCAGCCGCCACGCCTCGCAGACCGACCACTGCAGGGGCTTCGGCGGCAAGTACGGCGTCCAGACCGACCGCAGGGATCAGGTGCGGGACAAGAAGCAGGGATGGACCCGCCTCGTTTTACTATTTATACACTCTATTTTTTCTATGTTTTTCGCCTATAATGGATTTGTTCGGATTGATGGGATATGTGAAGTATATAAAAAAAATACTCTGTTATTATTATATATAAGGTAGGCTAAAGGATTATACTATTTTTAATTTAATTATAATGAGTAATATACACATTTCTATTAACTATTACAATTTTCATTTTAAATGAAATTGTTTAATACTTCCTATACTAGTTATAAAGGCAGGAAGCTTTTTTTTTAACTGAATTTGAAAATATCTGTTTTCATATTAGAGTCGATCGATTGTCTTCTTTAAAATGATATTTTAAGGATTATTTGATCCTCATCCAGTTAATAGCTCACTCTTTTTCGGGATCGTTGGTATATTTATAATCCGGTAGTAGAGCGCGGCCGGGTGGGAGCACAAGGAGCAGATAGAGAAGCATTCCTCACAGAAAGACTACTCCGTGGGTTTCGGAGGTAAATTCGGTGTGCAGGCAGACAGACAGGACGCCAGCGCCGCCGACTGGGGACACAAGGAGCCTTCCGTAGCGCACGAGTCGCAAACGGGTATGTAGAGACATGAGCTCTCTCTCTCTGTTCATCTATTTTTATTAAAATATTGTGTATGATGCCATGAAATATATATAACAATAAACGATAGGAAAGAAGAAGATTTTTTTTTTACTATAATAAATATACATACGAATTTATTGATAAAATAATTTAGACACCGAAATAACCGAAGAAAATCACTGACTATTAAAAAATAAACAACCCGAACCGGCGAATGAATCCGCTTGCACCGGGACGGGTGTAGTATTAAAGTAATTGGAATTAGAGATTTTATTTGTTAGTTCGTTTTCATTTACACCGTACATAGAGACATGCGATCACGATGAGACGACGCTAACATCAACTAACGACCATCAGATCACTCGGTGGGTTTCGGCGGTAAGTTCGGTGTGCAGACGGACAGACAGGACGCGTCGGCGCTCGGCTGGGACCATCGAGAGAAGATCGAAGCACACGCCAGCCAAGTGGACCACAAGAAGGTCAACACATACACCTACACACGAACCTCTCTACCGACTGTATTGATTGGTAGCGGGCCCTCTCGAGGGGGTCCTCTAGTCGCCTCTAGAGGCTCGTGCCGGTCGGTCGGTGATATACTTTAAGTAGGTTCATAAATATAATATACTTACTTTTACTTAGGGATTCGGCGGTAAGTTTGGTGTACAGACGGACAGAGTGGACGAGTGCGCTCAGGGCTTCGACTCCGTGGATAGGGCGGGCGGATACACCAGGCCGAGACCGGACATAGGAGGCGCCAAGCCGGGCTCCATCAGAGCCAAGTTTGAGAACATGGCCAAGGAGAAGGAACAGGTGATTCTTCCGTTATTATAGTGATGGTTTCTGAAAGAATGAATAAAGTGATAATGATGGCACAGTACCGGCTCACAGAGGACTTGTATTTTTTTCGTTTATTAGTCAGTCTTCGAGAAAGCAGTTAGTGTTTTAAATATGATTAAAAAAAGTCTGATTTCATATGATGTTTTGGTAATATATTATATTTTTTTTTATAGGAAGCACTTCAATCCGTACAAAAAATAAGACAAGAACGACAACGACTCGATCGAAGCCTCTCAGAAAAGGTTGTTGGCATTTGTAACGTATTAGAATATAATATATATTTTTTTTCATAACTTTATTGTTTATTATAGGAGAAGGAACGCGTAACGAAAGAGAGGAGTAACACCGAAGAAGAAAATATTAGCAAAGATACATTGGAAAAGACTCAGGAACAAAACGCAGCCATCATTCCGACGGTGTCCGTACCCCCACGAGAGAAACAAGAAACTAAAGCAGAAATAAAAGAAGAAACTAAAACGGAAACTAGTCAAGAAATAGAGCACGAAGAAGTGAGACAGGAAACAAAGGAAGAAATCAAACATCAGGTCACACAAGAGAAACAAGATGCGAAACAAACCAACCTACCCGACGTCACGCTGGTGACCCTGGTGGGAGGCGCCAAGGAGGAGGAGAAGGAAAAGGAGGAAGTGAGTCATCGGTTATGAGACTTAAGAAATGACATCGATTGTTATAAAGTTTCCGATTAGGTTTATTGACGATTTTAGTGTATTTCGACTTATTCGTTTCGAGACAGGACAATAGAGGGTTATCGGTAAATAGTTGGCCACCTCATGCAGGCAGCCTCTCTACATAATAGTATAATAATAATAATATCAGAACAAATTAAACACATTGATCTAACCCCTAAGTAAGCAAATTATTTGCTTGTGTTAAGGGTGTTAGACAACGACACAAATACATAGAAATACACATATAAATACTGAGAATATATTTAATAAACGACCAAACCCAGAAAAACAGACATCTATGCTCATCACATAAATGCCTGTCTCCGCCGGGAATCGAACCCGAGCCCCATTGCGCCATGACACGTTAGGCGTCTGCGCTAATCACTCGACCAACGGGGCGGTTATACAGTCCCAACAAGATTTGTTCTACGACTTTTTAGGAATCTTAATAAATAATACATAATAAACGAAACTTATAATGTCCAAAGATTAAATTTTACCAAAGATATTTAAAAAGGTACTAAAAGAAATCTAACAAAAACAAAAAATAACAAAGTCAACCCTAAAAAAAAATCAACAGTAATAACAAAACAATTCTGTACCCGAATGTACAATACCTACTACGACTTCCTGCCCTTTTTCTTAGTCGGTCAAATTGAAGTCAATTTTACAACTCGTCCGCACTCTGAATCCAGTTTCCCTTCATACTTAATCAGACTGAGGACTGGACTACATTATTCTTTTACAAGAAGTCGCTTAATCTTTTATTTTTAAATGCAGGCGTATTTAAAAGGATTAATGCCGAATGTGACATGAGCTTGAGCATGACTCAAGACCGAAAACATTCGGAATACCTCATTTGGGCTGAAGCTGTAAAACTCCGGATATAAGTTCAAAGAAGAGAGCCTTTAACCATTGCAAAAGGCTCTTCTCGATCGATTCGATAATAATGGCGAAAAGCTCTTTGTACGACAAACTGGCAGTCCAGCTTTCTAGTCTCTGGCCAAAGCGCTCGAGTCGAACTTCTGCCAACCGTCGCTCTGCTGAAGCCAGATGGATCCCTGACCAATACATCGGCAGAGAACGCAAATGTATTTGCTTCTTTGTTTACTGATAATTCGCATCTAGACACTGGCAATGCTTATCCAGCAATTCTTCATCTCCTGGACTGAGCGGCTAAGTAACGGACTTTCTGAGCCAGCGATCTCTTCAAATAGTTTTCAACGGGTATTCCTCGGAACCCTTGACAATAAAAATGCCGGAGTGCCTCAGGGGTCCGTTCTTTCTGCATCTCTTTTTCTGCTGCACATTAACGGTCTGTTGAAGCCCGGTATCTATAGTTATGCAGACGACAGCACAGTTGTTAAAAGATGTCTGCTACTCGGGCTAGTAGAGATCAAATTGCAATCGGAAAGAGAAGTTTTAAGAGTTTGAATGACAAACTTCAGGTAGTCTCCGCATGGAGCAATGCCACTCTTGTCAAATTCAACGCCGTCAAAACGCAGACGTGTCTGTTCACTGCCAAAGGGAGCCGTTTCATCCTGGTTCCTACTTTCCAGAATGTATCCTTGGAATACAGTGATCGGCTTCAGTTGTTAAGCTTAGAGATTTCCTCGAACCTTAACCTTGGTTGGTTCATTGAGCCCAGAGCAAGAGCAGCAGCACTAAAGCTTGCCGTTCTTGCGAAGGTCCGGAAGTACTTTACTTTGGGACCGCTACTTGTATTATACAAAGCATAAATCCGGTCGTGTATAGAGTACTGTCACATATTTGCTGGTGCCGCAAAGTCTCGTAAAGAGTGCAGGAATTACACAACCTAATTCCCCCGGCCCCCTTCCATCACCGGAAGTTCCAACGCAAATGCGCCCCGATGCACATGGCCTTAGCACGTATTTCGCCTGCGCAAGGTGCGTGGCCTCCCCATGCTCAAGGTTTATGACAGTTCAGAGGCAGTAAATAAATTTTGTATGGGAAAAAGGAATTTTATTAAAATATTAATTTTAAAAAGTCGTAAAATAAATGTTGTTAGGATTGATGTAGAGAGGCTGCAAATACGCTCGCCTCTACTTTCCACACTCCTCTCTACCTAACCTAATTTGAACATCTTTAAGGCTACACACTACTACATACACTACATACAAGCTGCTACACTATATACCGATATATACCGATGTCGTCCGGCTCTTATGAACAAATAAGTCTCACGTCGGCTCCTCGAAGTTGCAGTCTGTAACGGTGTCCCGTTGTCCCGGCAGGTATCCCGCCAGCCCACCATCGTAGTGTCCCCGGTTGGCTGGGAGGGGGGGGAGGGCGACGCCGACGAGGAGGAGGGGGAGGATGGGTACACGGCGCGGGCGCTCTACGACTACCAGGCCGCCGCCGCAGACGAGATCTCCTTCGATCCCGACGACCTCATCACCAACATCGTCATGGTGAGACGACCGACCGACCGACTGACCCGACACGACACGACACGACCCCGGTCACTCGTTACTTATGTTTGCAGATCGACGAGGGATGGTGGCAAGGACTCTGTAAAGGCGCCTACGGGCTGTTCCCGGCCAACTACGTTCAGCTTCAGGACAAGTGACTGCCGACATTCCGTATATTGTGTACATTTTACGTCGTATAAGTAATATATTGATTTTGGGTTGAGTTATGTGACTTGTGAGCTCCTACACTCGCAGTTGTACCAGTTCATTACTGTTGTATAGATCTTGAAACATTTTGAAAAACTTTAACTGCTGTAGGTGTAAGGTAGTCTCATTTTATAAATAAAGCAATCCAAAGTCATGCGTATTGAAACATAGCTTTAAGAGAAAGTAATGGAAGTCGAATAACAAAAACAGAGGAACCGAGGAATTGGGTTTGAAATTAATTAATATTGTAATTGAATTTTGTTAAAAGAAGGAAAGTTGATAAATCGTAGATATGTATTGTGTACGTTACATTTATTAGTATTATTGTAGTTAAGAACCTCCCCTTCATAGAAACTTCAGATCGTCGCACAATAATGTTACTACCGACTTGATAATAATAATAATATGTACCGCTGTAATATTATGATTAAGATTTAAAATGTCGACCTTATACGACGAAATTAATTGGTTAAAATGTATCGTTTTTCTGAGATAGCTATCTATCCGCAGTTTGGTAAGTTATAGAAATCGGTTCCTAAGGTCAAACTGAAAAAGAATTGATTTTCTAAGACTAATCTTAATACAGACGGCATCTTATTAATTTGTTCGCCTTTTTTTATTAAGAGTAGGACGAGATGGAGGGGGGGGTGCTGGGGGTTCTTTTATTAAAGTTTGACGATTAACGAGACATATGAAATGTAACCTCATTTTATTGAATTTAATGGATATCGTATTGCCTAAGTATTTGAACAAATTATTTTATTAAGACATTTAATGCTGTTTTAACATTTTATATAATATAATAAAATCAATGTTTCAAATTTTGTTTATTTTTTCATCAACCAATGAACTTAGAATATTTTAAATTCACAATAAATATCTGTTACTACATCCATACCATATGTACGTGGGCACTCAATTATTTTATTATTATGAAAACATCCCTCAATATAATATTTCAAACAGGAATTAACAATTTCTTCGTCCTTGAGCTATCTGCAAATAGCTCCTATCCTGAGTTTAGGTACATTATAATTTTACTCAAACATTTAATTAACAAGCCAGATAATATCCCTAGGTATAACTTAAAACGAAAGTCTTATTAAAGTATTCAAAATGAACACAATAATATCCAGAACGAAGAGCTCTTATCAGAATATGCTGAATGAAATATTGTACCATTTTGTATGTAGTAACTTCCCGTATTATAAGTTACGATGTCACCTCCTTGTTAATAAAACCATGGCGGCAATCATTACACGCCGCTCGTTATTCTCAATTCGCTTTGACGATTCCATCATTTGTTTTGTAATCTGTTTCATCCCAGTCTTCGCAGTCGTAAACTTATTAAGATTTTAATAGAAATATAATGTTTTATTATATTCACTCGATTCCTAGGACAACATAACATTGAAAAGACGGGTTGTTTATGCCATAGTGGTGTCTTATGTCATATAAATAGGTACCTACATATTTATTATTACGATTTTCGCCAACCTTTATTCATAGAATTATTATACAACATGCCTTTATTACAACAGTTAGATTGTCATAATATTGATGTTTCGTCTTTTACCGGTATTTTTATATAAAGTATCAATCAATATAATGTCAAAAGTAAGTGGCTATTGACATTGGCATATTATGATTGTAATCTACGAAATTCTGAATGTATACCAAATTGTTTGTAATTTACCTGACAATAATAAGAACAATATGCGAACCAGATCAACGGGTAATAACAACTTTAAAATATTCCAAAGCTTATGTGCAGCCTACTGTCGTGCACGGAGAACCCGCGGCGAGCGGCCAAATACCCTATTTAGTTTCTATAAAGGAGTCCACACGAAGTGTTGGCAAAGATAGAATGGTTTGGCGGAATTTGTGCGGGGGAAGCATCATAAGCGAGTTAAAAGTATTGACAGCGGCACATTGCTTTGAAAGTCGAAAGTTCTTTTACGTCAAAAATCCACATTATCTACGAATTGTTGCTGGAAATCTTCGCACTGATATCACACACTCCGGCAGATCCGAGACAAATATTATCAATCAATGGAGAAAAGTTTCTAAAATTATTGTGCATAACGGTTTTTACTTCCCAAACAATGACTTAGCTCTCGTATTTGTGAGCGAAAAGTGGAAATTTAGAAGCAATGTGGATTATATTGTTATAGCATCTAAGAACTCTGATTATTCTCATCTTTGCAGGACAGCCGGTTTTGGCCGCATAGGCTATGGAAAGACAGCCCCTATTTCGCCAATTTTGCTTGTAGCTGAAATAGCTACAATGCCGAAATGGCGATGTTCTAGACTGTGGGAAATGAACATGAATAGTTTTATTTGTTCAGCTACCTCTTTTACTGACGTCTCGAGAGGTGATTCTGGTGGTCCATTAGCTTGTAAAAATACGCTAGATCCAAAAGAAACGCTTAACAGAGATTTGTTAGTAGGGATTGTAAGTGGCAAAAATTTTGACAGAACTACTCTTTACACGAGGGTCTCGGCTTATCACGACTGGATAGACAGCGACAGGGGTCACACGCTGTCAATAAATCTCTGTTTCATGATTACAGCTGCCGTTTTAATATATCTGTTGTTTTACTTTACTTCTGGAATCCTTATCATGCTAGCCTACCACCTTATTAGTGACACGTAAAAAGTAACAATTTTTAAACGTTAAGGTTTCGTTCTTGAGGAATAAATTAGTTTCTTAGTATGAGGATATGTTTAGGAGAGTAAATGGGAATACGGGTCTTCTGATGGCAAGTGATCACCGCCGTCCTCGATCTCTGGAAACATCAAATTAATAACAACAAGACTATTGCGGGTCTTTAAAATAGAGGAATAGACATGCGTTCTCAAAGTTAGAATTTGTTGTGGTGATAATTTATTATCTAAGATTTTTATATATATTATTATTACTGTGAAAACTCATTTCTACGAGAAAATAGTAACAATTTTACTGTTAGAATTACATAAAACTGTAAAAAGTATGTCTTTTGGTTAATGATGAATACAATGTTTGGTAATAACCGAACGAAACGTACTTTAATAATCTATACATATAACAAAATTGTCACTGATCCAAGTACATGGAAAATATTTTAAAAACACATCATAACACTTAACATTTAGTGTTTATTTCATCTAAATCGGTTCAGAAATAAAAAAGTTATGTCTATTTATGACAATCACGTAATAGGTACCATGTAATTTTTATTCTATACATGTAATAAATCTTTAGAGGAATAAGTAGTCTTTGTCCATTGAAAATATTTAAAAAATCTACCATAATGTGAAATAATAACTACCAGAATACATTTTCATCATTTTTAAAATCTTTGTCTGTTTATCTGTTTGTCTTTTAGTTGTGCACACAACACGAAAAAATTTTTTTTCAAAAATTCATACATCTTTATATAAGTAAAAGAATGCTTTTCATTTTGTCTGTTCGTTTGTATATCTATGACGTTTGTGCACGCTAATCTCAGAAACAGATTTATCGATTTGGATGCAGTTTTCGAGAATACCTATATTCACTTTATATTTTGTTGTTTTTTTAATAATCAGTTAACAAATAAAGAAGTTAATAAACTCTTATTGTCGTACCATTGCTGCTTACCAGTTCGAAGGTTTATTACATACATTGGTAAGTGCAAAAGGTACGTTTTATTAAAATCGAAATCTACGCGTACGAAGTCGCAGGCACAGCTAGTCAAGAATAAATCTAAGCAGATGCAAGACTCTAACCTATGGTCTCATACCCGTCGTCTGACTTAGCGTATTTATTTATTATAAGGCATAACTACAGAGTAAAAACTAAAAATAAGAAGTAGAATTACACAATATCAAAAGAGACAGGATAAATTTGAACCCCGATAATAGCTAGGCACGACGTGTAACTAAAAACAGTTTTAATAATTTAGCTGGAAGTGTATCGCTGGCTTAGACATAAGCATATCTGGATTCAAAAACAAAAACGCTAAAAACTAAATAAACAAAAAAATAACATTAGGTAAACTAAACAAACATACACAAAAACTTGAAAATCTAAATGAAAACTTTTGTAATAACAAACGATTACGAAATACGTGAATAAAAGGGGACGTTTCGTTTTTCCTTATGAAAATTCGCCCATTCCTAACCCAAAAGAATTTATACAATAGTTGCTTAGCTTTCAGTCTAGCTTCTGCATGTAGAGCTTTGTTTGAAGGTGAAAGATGCTCGCAAACAAATACCGGAACATTGTTACCGCTAACTCCAATGTGAGTAGACCCTAATTTTTGTTGTAACGAGTTACGGTTGACAAAAACTCATGACGACAGCGAGGGCCTCGTCTTAACAACAATTGCACGCTGTCTACTAGTATCTTTGTTAAGGCTGACTACCCTGGCGCACTTTAATAAATCAGTTTCAACTAGTTTGTGTGTCACTGTAGAGGCAATAGCTTTAACTTTAGCGACTACATTTTCTGAATTGTGTTGAGGAACTCCTTGTATCTCTATGTTACTTTCTCTGGAATACTGTTCCATTGGGTTGAGTCTGTCCTATAGAACAGAGACGCTAGAGCGAAGCTATATTCAGATTGTAAGTTTTTAGAATCATACAATACCTGTGTTACGTTTTTCATTCGATTTTATGAGTTCATCGTATTGGCTGGTGATATACAGAACTTAGGACTCGTTAAGCGTAGTGTTAATAGGGGACAGCTCACTGCGAACAGAGAGTCGAATCTCATTCTGAATTACTTTTATCAGCTCACTATTAACGCTCAAGTCCTGATTCAAGGCACCAGTTTTAGTTCGAAATGTCACATTATCTATTAAATTGAAATTCAAATCAAATACTCAAGTCAAATATTTTCAAATTTGTTACTCGCAAGGGGATCAAAACCCAAAGGGTTCTTTAGTTTGCATGGTACCTATTACGTGATTGACATATTTTTTTTATTTCTTAACCGATTCAGATGAAATAAACACTAAATGTTAAGTGAAGACTGTGATAATTTATTTCTGAAAACTGCATTCAAATTGGTTAAGCCATTTCTGAGATTAGCGTGCTCAAACATACAGACATACAACAGACATAGACATAGACAAACCGAAAAATCATTGTTTTATGTTCTCTTGCTCTTACAAAGATGATGTTTTTTTTAATATTTTCCATGTACATGGATCAGTGACAATTTTGTTATATGTATAGATTATTAAAGTACGTTTCGTTCGGTTATTACCAAACATTGTATTCATCATTAACCAAAAGACATACATCTTCAGTTTTATGTAATTCTAACAGTAAGATTGTTACTATTTACTATTTATACCGTAGAAATGAGGTTTCACAGTAATAATAATATAAATAAAAATCTTAGATAATAAATTATCACCACAACAAATTGTCTTATTTTCTTTAAGGTGCAGACTCGCCGTTTACTCTTATTGCGTTCTATTTGTAATCCATATATATATATGTATATATATTGATGTATATATGTATATAGGTGCTCAAACAAATAAAGTAGGGCTAGGATCAAGTAGGAAAGTTCAAGACATAGACATAACAAAATCTTTTTTTCGACAAGACGAAAACGATAATTACCGACTCCACGCGATGAGCCTAGAAATTCAAAACGAATGGGTGACCATAGGAGATTTTTGTATTCCACTAGCTTTGAAGTGGCGCACCTTAATTTATGATTGGTCCCCAGCATTATTAAAATTCTATCTTAATGCATTCCAAATGACTCTCCCAGATCAAAGTAATTTAGTAAGATGGTGCAAAGCCACCGAAAAGTCTTGCAACATCTGTGGGGAGGCAATAGGAACCGCGAAACACCTATTAGTAGGGTGTAGGGTACTTCTAGATAAAGGTCAATACTCGCGTCGCCACGACAAGGTATTAGAAATTATACGGGAAGCGGTTAGTCTTTCAGTAGCAAGAGCGCGGAAGGGTATAACAACCACCAAACGATCTATAGAATTCGTAAAAGAATTCTCCTCCAAAAAATCAAAAGCGAAGCCTTATTCAATATTAGGCGCGGCTCCTGATTGGATTCTCATGATGGACACGTATGAAAAGCATTACAAAATCCCTGGGGATGTTGGTGTTTCATCATCCAGACCGGTCTTATTCCTGTATTCGAAACATCTGAGGCGCGTGGAGCTTACTGTTCCTTGGGAAACAAACATCCCAAGGGATCACACATTCAAGCTCAGTAAGTATTACGAACTAACCAACGAACTGATCAGGAATAAATTTATAGTTAGTTTGTACGCGGTAGAAGTGGGAGCGAGAGATATAACAGCAAAATCTCTCTATAGCCTACTTAAAGACCTTGGCCTTTCTAGAACATGCATCGGTTAATTTCTAGAACGTATTTCAAAGGCGGCATTAGTAGGTTCTTTCCAAATTTGGTTAGGTAGGGAGAGGAGTGTGGAGGGTGAAGGTGAGCGTTTTTGCGCACAATAAAGGGGCCCCTTAAACCTACTCCTGGGTCGCAAGTCCCAGGCACTGCTTGCACTCCTCTCCTTGCAACGCGATGGGTCCGGCACCCGCACGGTGAATCCATGGATTGCTAAGAAGCTTCGTCTCATATATACCTACATAGTATCGCAAATGAATCTCACTAAGTGTTGAAGGTGAAACTAGTTGGGTAAATGTTATGTTATGTAATATGTTACATCTGAATTAAAACTATATTTTTTTTAGTCTTCCTATTTGTATGTTTTTATAACTTTCGTTGAAATAATTATCATTTTCTTTTACATATTTTTTTTGTAATATTTACAAAATTAAATTTAAAGTCTGTAGTCTGTACTGTACATATAATAAAATTGTCACTGATCCATTCATGTACATGGAATTAAAAAAAAATCATCAGGGGGCCTTATAAGAGCAAGAGAACCCAAAACAATGGTTTTTCTGTTTGTCTGTATGTCTGTATGTTTGTGCACGCTAATCTCAGAAACGGCTTAACCAATTTGAATGCGGTTTTCAGGAATATATTATTACAGTCTTCACTTAACATTTAATGTTTATTTCATCTAAATCGGTTAAGAAATAAAAAAGTTATGACAATTTATGTCAATGACGTAATAGGTTCCATGAAAATCTTATTCTATACATGTAATAACTCTTTAGAGGAGTAGTCTTTGTACATTGAAAATATTAAAAAAATATACCAGCATGTAAAGTAATAACTAACAGAATCCATTTTCAGCATTTTTAAAATCAATGCAAACGCTTACAATCCACGCTTACCATGCAAACGCAGGCTGAATTCTACGAGATAAATCAAAATAATGTACTAAATATTGTATACCTTAAAAAGTTCTACTAGAAAATCCGCGATGGTATATGTTTATCTCTTAGGGATAACCCATAATAGCAAATTTTAAACATTTACTTTTATCGAAAATTAATAGGTTATTTACAAAGCGATTTTAAGACATATAGCTTTACTCCTTATCTAATCAAGTAACTTACATACTTTTTACATTTAATATGGAACAATATAGCCCTTTAGAGCATGACGTAATTTAAATGAATATTTTCGAAGAACTTACAGATTTAAAATTTAGGGTCTTCGCGTTTGCGGCGGTACGGTCTACCGGCGCACTCTGGTATGGAAACGTGCAAACCGTCTCAAAAATGGCTTTTGTAAATGTTTAGTTTTGAAATTGTTAATGCATATAGCTAACTCAATGTTTATCATTTAAAATAGATTTTTACGTCGATTGTGTAGCTCAGAATGCCTTAAGTTTACATGGTAATATTTTGATTATGTTCAATGAAAATCTGTAAATGTGATATATGGTTAGAATGGTTATTAAAAACTCTGTTTAAGAAGTATTTAAATAAACGTTTAAGTAAAAACAGGAGAGGTATAAAAGTAATTACAGTACCTAATATTGTATCCTCATTTAAATTTTTAAATATACTTTTGACAGTGAGCGATGTCTGCCTATGTCGTAATTTTGATTGTATCACTTAAAATAAGTCATATAAAAGCCAATACAAAAAAAGGGAAGTGGGAATTATTTTACCACGAATTTAAGGCGTGCGAAGCCGCGGTCAAAAGCTAGTATAATATATATTTAAAAAAAAAAAAGATTTATTGGTAAAATTGGAACATTTAATAATTATTAATTATGAAAGTGTAATAATTCTAATATTACAGGATATCTTCGCCGTTTTAAATAAATAAAAAGCTAATGATCATAAAGAGTGGGATCTGTTATTTCAAATCCAATACGTTTTTATATTTCAACGTTGAAGCAATAAAAATTGTTCGATGATATTAATTGCTTTTCCTAGCATCACGTCTCATTTTATTTTTATAACTCAAGTTAACATTTTTCAGAAGTTTTTCCATTATATACCTATGTTTTAACATCTAGGCTATCAGTAAAACTTATATATATACGTATATGCTACTAACATTCACGCGCCTAGTACCTACTATACGAGACCTTCTTCTTACTTCTTTAAAAGTTACAGTTATTTTACGGTGTAACTTTGAACAACTTTCGATCTTTGAACTAACTGTATAAACGAATGAAAACGAATTAAATATATATTAGACTCATATACCTAACCTAAATCGTGATAATTGTACTATCTCATAAATATCAAACACGTCTTAACTTTCCAAATTAAATAGATAGAAGAATAGCCTGCTGATGTAATCTGGATTAAATGTATCTATGAACGTTAGATTTTTTATAAATTTTTGTTTTGAACAAACTTTGACTTTTCTCTGTTGTGATACGCAGAGATATTAACAGTTAGCTTTTTATATGAATAAAACTTTACTAAACAATACAACTCAATAACACAGAGTTAATTTCGAAACTTAAACTAATTATTGTTGAAAGTATATTTAATATATTTCACTGAGCCAGATTATATGGCTAAATAAGTACTCGCGTAGAGATCCCATTTCTCAACCAATTTTGATGTAAATTTGGATTCGTGTTCTATAATTTTAATTAATTGGCGGCGCCGCGGTAGTAACGTAACGAGCAGTATAGGGAACATTCAAGAACCCAAAACTCAAGATAAAAGTTTCAAATGCTCATAATTCGTGAACGGTTAAAGCTATTGCAAAAAAAAAAAATTGTTCTATAGGTTAATCATTTTTTTTTTCTAAAAAGTTTTTGATTAGAAGGACTATGCGGGTCGCTCAAAAACACTGCTTCTTCAGTCTTCGGTGGGTAGCATGGTAAGTACCTATTATTATAATATGTGATCGCATAGTCACGTGTTTCTGTAGCTATAAGTTGTTAAGAATTCATACCTATTTACCATATTTCAATATAACATAATGGCGGTCACGCATTTTGAATATATATCGCATGTGTATTGAATATATTTGTATAAATATTACAGATTTGTTTGGTGAAGGTGTCAATCAATATGTATTTTAATAAATAACAATTGCTACGACTCACATAGGTAGCAATAGCATAGCAATTTTACATTGGAACATAATAATACATTTTAGAATAGAAAACGCATCTTCATTAATCTGTGGAGGCGTTTGGTACTTTATTAAAATTCATAGTGAAAATCACATCGCGGTATTTGATCTCAGGAATTTGAAATGAAATATATGACACAACTTTATTGCCATAATGCTCGATATTAGTCGAGAGAAATGTAACGGAATGATTGTCGTCTAACTTTATATTATAGGAATGAAAATGGTAAATCCTTTAAAGTATGAGGTAGGTATATGTAATAAATCTTTTAAAGGTATATTTATTGTTTCCACAAAACTACATTTAAAGTAAATTACTATCATCACTTAAATAACATAATATAAAAGATAATAAATTTAATATTCTCTTACAGATTTTAATATTTTCGTCATTAATATGTATTGATTGCGCTAAGAGTAATATAATTTTGGATTTCTTAGATTCCTAATTTAAAATGTCGCATTTCGTCATTAAACTAAAGTAAATTTCGTGGGTATAGTCGTAGAAAGATATTAATATATAAAGTACCTATGACCAGTAAAGGATTTAGGTTTGAGGACGCCCTAGGCCCGAGACGATATGGCGCCCTTTATCTTTTGTAACAGTATATATATTTCAAATTTTTATTTCAAATTTTAGGACTTGCCTGATTAATTATTTCAACAAAGAAATTCTACCCTCAAAATGGTACTATGTTTCGATAGTAAGAGCGCAATAAAATAAACTTTAAAATTTGGTCTTGCAGTTTACAGAAAACCCAATCGATTTTAAATTTTAGTCATCTTAAAAATTTTGGCGCCCCTCAAAATTTGCCGCCCTAGGCCCGGGCCTCACGAGCCTAGGCCTAAATCCGCTACTGCCTATGACCTAAACAATATGACAGAATACTCTCAACATATTATAAACAATGTATTATAAACTGCAATAAGTAGAAAACATTTAGAGAGTCAGTCATCTTTTAAGGATATTGTATTATTATTAATCTACGTTACTCCGGATAAGTTGTCATTGTGATCTGATAATTAATGATTTTAACGAGTTAATGGAATAATGACAGCCGGAGTGATACAGGCTTTAACCGTCAAGTATGTACATGACATGCACTTAGCGATTATGTGTCATATATCCAACTATTTTCAATATATTTTATGTAATAAATAGAATTATAATGTACTTATATCATAGAATTTATATACTTTAATGATAAGTTATTATGTTTGCGAATCTTAAAACAATCTTATAACTTTTGGCATCAAATAACCACCTATTACTATGCATGAGGTCGCCCGAGTGCGTTACAAATTAAAGTTATTCTATTCATCGTCTCGTTTATTTCGTTGGCCAACAAACAGTTAATTAGTTTTCGGTAACCAGTTAAAAAGATATCATACATTTTCTGAAATAATGTTTTATAATCAAACTTTTAACTACTTATTACTTCGATCTTTCCTATATTTAGTAATAAATTACTCCGAGATCAGATGTAGCAATATAACTAGATATATAAATATTGATAATAATAACATATACCTATAATAATAATAATAATTATCTATATTTACTATTTCCGCTTATTCTGCTAAATATATAAGCTTGCAAATGTACAATTTCAATTTATTTATTTTTATTTATTTATTTATTCATTAGGTAAAAAAAATATATATTTATATTTTATTTTTTAATATTATCTCACTATTACAATTTACAGTTTCTTTTAATTTCAACATAATTCTATTAGAAGAATACTTATTACATATCTTATTGCAAGATTATGCAGTTATTTAACATGTTAAACTAAAACCAAAAGTAAGGAAAATGAAAGTTTTCTTTTGCGTTCATTAACAAAGTCAACATTCTTTATAAAAAAAGTATTTTTTTTTCATTGTCTCCAGCTCGAAAAAGTATTTGTGAGTTCTGTGAGAAACTCGTTTGGGACGGTTTGATTTGTGTTTCTTCTTATTTGTACAATTAACATGAAAATTAACAAATTTGAAGCGAACTGGTAGCGATCACTAGTACCCAGGATGCATTCCTTGCTTTCAAATCTGTCCAGAAATCGAAATTCCAAATGTGACATATAAATATTTTACATAATAATAATTATAATAAAACAAGAACAAAAATTATCAAATCATGTATAAACAAATAAATATCAAAGAAAAACATCAAAATGTACAAAGAAAAACAATATAAAAAAGAAAACTATACACACCGTAAATGTTTATATACTATAATATACTTGAATGGATTAACATGCAAGTATATTACAATATAACAAGTATATCACGATATATAAACAACGTTATAATTCAATACTACACAAATAACTTCAAACCCACGGCATCACGGACCTAATACCAGTCGTCGTTCAACACATTTGTTTCAATTTCCGCTCTTTGAAGCAACACCTCCACGAATATATTTAAAAATATTTAAACTAATCGTAACTCAGTTTAAGGTAGTACATAATCTTGTTAAAATGATCTACTGAGCCGCACCTTAGTCCTAAGTGTCATCAATACTCCTTTCAAGCTGTTTTATGACTACTTTGATAAAGTTAGTCAATTTATTAACACTTAAACAATTTGTTTGTTTGCGGAAAAGGCTTTCACTGTAGATTTGAGTGCAATTAATAAAATAAATACAATAAAAATAAAAAATTAATAAACCTTATTAATAATAATAATAATAATTAATAAAAAAAAGAAAATAATTAATTATAATTCCAAAAATCGTTAAAAAAGTATCTTGGTTTGGTTTGGCATAGAATAATATATAATAATCAAAATAGACACATTATTATGAGCAATGTAAATAAATGTATCAACACATGGATATGTTAGAAGAATGATTTCAATGAATAAATATTTATTAAGTTACCTGTAAAAGTTCAATGCTTTAGTGAAATATATGCATTGGGCGGTTCGTAGGGCGGTCCGATCGCCCAAATATAAGCGCTCCTACGAGCCTCGTAGCTCACTCGTTTCGTAGCAGACGTAGCAGTCGTAACACTTGTAGATCAACCCAACTAGCAGCGTAGAAATGGCTTTCGGGTAAGTTAATTTTTTAATATTTCTTATGAATAGTTTTTTTATCAGTAGTTCTTTTTATTTGTTCTTTTGATTTTTATTTTAATAGTGACTTTTCTTTTGTTCATTTCTTTATCGTCTGCTTATAGTTGTTCCGATGTACACAAATTATAAATATTTTCCTGTTTAATGAAAACAGATACAAACACACGTCAGAAACTTTATATTTTCATATAATTAATGTATTGGTGCTACTTGAATAAATGCATTTTAATATAATATTATTTAGAATACGATCAATATCTGACGCATTACCTAATACAGCCTTTTTTATCTCGTATATTAAAAACAATTAAATTAGAATCAATGATATAAGTCCTCCCAAATATTAATATAGTAAACAAGTATTAATTATTATTTGAGTGTCATAAACAATTTTATTATATTTAAGTTTCAAAGATAATATTCTTTTTTAATATGGAAAAATCATTACTACAAGTTTTTCAAAAAAATGATTATTTTATATAAAAATATATAATGTTTCGTACGTCATACTTATTATCACCATTAAGTGTAATACAAAATTTTATCCTCAAATTTTCCAGCGGCAAAGATGACGAGAGTAAAATTCATGTTTAATACACGAACACAGTATTACCATAAAATATTAGACTATCATATTATTCAGGTCACTAGTATTTAATTTTCTCTAACGCTGGTTGTTAATAGAATTATCGAATTTCAATCTTACGAAGCCATTTTCAGAATACAAACTGAAAGACAAACACGAGCGTGTAAACATGTGGAGCAAATGTTTCTTTAGTGATGTTCGTTCATGTTTTACTTTTTATAAGATTTGTTTTTGTCCATAAAACTACCTTTTAACCACAACTGACTTTGTATTATAAACTTGGGTATTAGCTCATTATTTTATTATTAAATAAACCGATCTTAAATAAATTAAATATTGGTATCATACGCCATGCTGAGTTGAATATTTAATAAAAGATTTGTATATAGACCATATTAATTCACACAGATGAATATCAATTTAAAGTTCGACATCAGTGTCCCTGAGCGTGTCTATTTGTGTCTTATCTATCAACGTCTATCAACATTGCACATTTCAAATGTAAAGGTATTGTCAAATTGAAATAAAACCCCAAGTTTCGAATGCCTTGTAGCAATCGTGTTCACGGTAAGACGAGATGAATGTATCAGTCAGTAAGTCAGTTAATTAGTCATCTACCTCCAACGGTTTCTAAGTTTCCGGTTGTAGGTACAGTTTAGGACTAACTCAAAACGCACTAACAGTGTCGTGAGGTCTTACAGTGCGAAACGTCGAAACGTCGGGTTAGATTTAAAATGTAAATATAAAATTTTATTCGTTGAACCCATGTTAAATCCTTAAAAATAGTTTTATTTCAATGTGTTGTACTCGTGAAAACCTTAGAAAATAGTATTGACAAACTACAGAACAAAAATAAATGAATCTTTTAGCAATGCTCTTAGACGTGAGTCAATAATTAGTATCAATTAGATACAGTTACTACTCAGCTCGAAGACTTGCAATTGGAGCTGTTCTATATCCTTTGTATCAGACCAAATATTTTTACCTTATTAAATATTGTTGACACCTTAGAGTACATTATTCTATAATAACATTCATAACTCGACTTTGTAAAAGTCGAGTTTAATTGGAAACAGAATAAAATTATTCAAAGTTTTTATAAAAGTTATTTTAAAAATCTAAGACTATTGTAAAAAGTAATTATAAAATAACCTTTTAACTTTAACAGTTGTAACATTGAACCTAATGTTTTTAATTTCGTGAAGATTGTTAGTTCGCATTCTTTGCGGATTTTCTACGGAATTTACGGAATTTCATTAATGGGTGAAAAACAAAGCAACGCGGTTGTAATCTTGCTGTCAACGGATTAAGTTGAAAAATATTTTTATTCATAATCTGTATTTTAATACCTTGACAATGAGACGTTAGTGGAGCTTGCTTTTGTTAGTATAATTAAAATTGTTCAAAACAAATCCCTTGCAACTAATGTGAGTTTATTCTTAACATTTACTTCTAAAAATTGTAACTCGACATTTCTAGTATTTTGTAAGAAATGAAAACAAATCTATATTAATTATACTTTTCAATTGTCATTAAAAAAACTCGTTCATCATGCTTTCTTTTTTATTCGCTATGAAAGAAAAAGACAGCATAACTTAGTCGTTACACAAAGTCAATATTCATTATGAAAGAGTAATTTCATCTTCATCTTACCGTTAAACCATTATAAGAGTTACTTTCATCTTTTAAGTTGTGTAACGATTACGTTACGCGCGATTTTTAGCAAATGTTTGAACAATTCTTTTGTGTACTTTGGACAGTTAATTTGTGACGTCACTTAAAGGTGTTTGCGTGTATTTTAAAGGCAGGCAATTGCATATGTTTATACTGAGAATGAATAGTTTTGGTTTTATGTAGCTACTATTAAACGCCGACATGTAAGAAGTCTCACAGAGAGCTCTACTTACTGGAATTTCTAATTATACCATTTTATGTCCTTCTATTTTAAGTGTCTATAAATGTCTATCACTTGTCGAACTTTGTAAGAATCTGGGCCTTTTAGGATCCCCTCATTCCTTGATTAAATGTAATTAAAATTTTGACTTATCTTTTATTGTCAGTTCTTGCGATTACAAAATCTTGTTTATTTAACTTCGGTTATACCCGTGGCTTCAGCTGGAGTAAAAATGCTCTTTCCCAAAACCTTACAAAATAAATAGTGTCTTAACATTTTGATCACATTCACTTCAGTAAATTTTAGACTTTAAGTTAAGCTCGTTGTAATTCTGGGAAGGGAAAATACCCTTTTTATAAATTGTTTTAAACTACTACAGGGAACGTTTACATCACAAACACGCCTTTTCCAATTTCTTTCTTCGCAACAAAACTACAACGTACCTACTGTCAAGTTGCACCAAGTAAAACTAATTTCTAAACAGAAATTAAATCTATTAAAAAGATCAACCAAATGGAACCAAACAACTTTGTGTCAAATAATTTGACGCGGGTAGGTACTTGAAATTCTCAATAAGCAATTAAATAAGTGACATCTTAACTTTACTGAATATTTCGATTGAATTGTCAATTATCTATATATATATATATATAATACCAACAGTAGGTAGGTATATTACAAAGTGTTCGTCCCAAAATTTATCGATACAAGTACCTCAGTCACTTGATAACCTGACACCGTGAAGAGTAACTTTGTCTAAATTGGGCAACCGAATTCGATGCTATAGAATTTACAAGTGAATATAATTTCGAAAAATTGTAAATGTGATTTTATGTAATCGTTACATTTTTAAATAACATAATAATATAACTAGTAACAGTATGCATACTTAGAACCAAAACCAACCAAAACACATGTTGTGATTTAATAAATGTGTTTCCTTTTGTATCACAGGTAACAAGTCTTTTATATCTTAACAAGGTCATGCCTAATGCTCATGTGTATGAACTCTATGCTAATAAAGTTAATCTATGAAATCTTTGTTTTTCTATTTGAAGATTATAGTCTCAAAAACTACAATTTAGAATTTCTAAATTATTATTTAATTAGATAATTTATTTATTGATGAAGGTTATACACTTTATAATATAACGCTACGACTATTAAAATTACTTCAATTGATAGTTCGGAAGTTATTCTTGTACGTGTATCCCGTGTATCCCATCATCCGTGCGGCGGAGTAGCGTGCAACTACTAGTACATTAAAAAATAGTAGAAACCCTTAAGATTAAAATATAAAAATGATTGTATGATACAAAATAACTGCAACTGGTATAATAAATCCTGAGAGATTAACAATCATTTTCATTGTTTTAAACTTTTAAGCTTGTTTTTAAGAAGTCTCTAAAATATTCTGAGTAGGATATTAATTATTTATTATGTTTTTAAAAAAAGTTTATATAGGTTTGAAATATCTATTAGCAAGTGGAGCCATGTTAAGTTTGTTTACATATTGAAATAAACATGCAATGAAAAATTTATGGGTACGGGCAGGATTCGAAACATTGAATAACATTGCCTTCGCTCTACAAATTGAGCTACCGTATCGCTATCGCTTCGACGAATTTAGCATTACCACCTACATATTTATTATTATATATATATATTATTTTTATAGGGACGTAGGCGACATCTATTTGTTAACTTAAACTAACTAAAGTTTCAAAATGTATAGTATAGAATAACAGAAAAGACGTCACAACCGAAATTAACGTTTGAAATAACATGTAGGTATGTCATGTTAAACAATTTTTTTCATATTTTCTTAATGTTTTAGAGATCTTGTTATTAGAGTTCTTAATTTTACAAAAAAACCAAAGCATTGGATGTGTGTTTTAATATCAATATCAATTATACTTATATAATATTAAACGTTTGCCCTCGGCTCCCAATGGAAATCTCCTGGATTGGTTTTGTTCCTTCAAACCATCCAATGAAAATAAAAAACATTATTTACCCTTTCAACTGCAAGAAACGAACTTAAATGTAAAAAAAAATATCGATTGTTCTAATGTAAGTGGAAGTAATAATACAGATTTCTTACATTTTCCCGATTTATGTATTTGGTGGCCATGTTTTACAAGAAAATCGTAAAATGACAACATTAAAAGTAAATAGGTATTCTTACCATACATCGTCGTATGGAACCACCCACGAGGCAGCATTCCAAGAATTCTGGCCGCATTTACTCTGTAAATAGCAACGATTCTTTAAACAAAAAAGTCTTCCTCTTTGCCTGCTGAAAAAATAAAAAGTTTTGTCTTTTAATTAATACTTGCACACCCAGTCTGCGTCGCCGGGCTTATTTTAAAGATATATTTTTTCGAAATACATGATAAAAAATACATTAAATATATGTAGAAGTGGGAGCGAGAGGTATAACAGCAAAATCTCTCTATAGCCTACTTAAAGGCCTTTCTAGAACAAGCATTGGTTCATTTCTAGAACGTATTTCAAAGGCGGCATTAGTAGGTTCTTTCCAAATTTGGTTAGGTAGGGAGAGGAGAGTGGAGGGTGAAGGTGAGCGTTTTTGCGTATAATAAAGGGGCCCCTTACTTAATAAGGGGGCCCGCGATGGGCCCGGCACCCACACGGTGAATCCATGGATTGCTAAGAAGCTTCGTCTAAGACTGAAATCACCGCATTAATCATTATAATTAATCTTAAATTATATTTTCTTCTACTTCTTTCTCTAGCTTGAACTGACCTTAACTTCAATGTAAAAAGCAAAAGCATACCAGTAGTTAAAAACTGACTATTTAATGAAAAATAATCTGATGGCCACCAAATTTTACACGATTACCCGCTGCCTCGATCTAAATATCATTGGATAAACTTACCTATCTCTAAAAAGATATCTCTACCAGCTACCCGTGAAAGTGAAATAGTTTATTATAATGGGCAGAAATAGGAATTGATCTTAATGTAAAAAATATTCTCTGAAAGTTACATTGAAATCAGTCTCTGAGTTTCGGAGTCTGTAAGGAATATACATACATACTTTTTATAACATACATACGTAAAATGTTATGAGACAATCGTATTTTTTTTTAGTAAATTATTCTGTTAAAATTAAATGTATTTTTCATGTCTTTATCTTGTTTCGCCAAATAATAAGGATCCTCTATCTATTTCTGTAGCCTCAACTTATTGCTTTCTTCTTCGTTTCATATCAAATGAAGCATGTTTATTCAGATGTACATACACACAATGCTTATTTGGAAAATAATAATACTCATATAAAATGTAATAGTAAAAAGCTTTTGAACTGTTAAAACTTTTTAAATTTCTACTTTCAACTCTATTCTGCGCGTTAACCTTGTTTTACAAAATGTATAGTTTATTTACCAATAATATGTTTGTAATTTGCAAGCACTGTCCCAAAATGTTATTTGGTGCAGTTCGTTGTTTATTCCACTTACCACTATTTTGAACGGAAAGTTCATCCTGACTTATTTACATATTTATTTGGCAAAGTAATTAGCTGCAGAGTTGTAATTAACGAGACTGAGCGGTCGTGCTGTGGCATAATGGCTGTCGGCCTCTATCTATCATGGCGTCGCATGTCAACTGTCACTTTTTGCAGTTCCCGTCAACCAAATTTTAATCTAATTTTGACATAACACAAATGAGACGAGTGAACCAGATTTGTTAATTATATAACGTTGTGCTTTACTCCAGTACAATGGAGAATTACAATTATTTTAATGTTAATTCTTGACCTTTGGAAGCGCACTTTACGAAACAAATATAGCATGGTTTTTAACTGAACTTCTTTAACAAAGTAATTTTTTATTTATAAAATATTATTTTGGGTTTTAATTTTAATGCTTATTAATGTGGTTGTGGAGTGTAATTACAAGCTAGGCTCCAACGGACGGCAGTAATGGTTACGCAGCTCATTTGTTGAGAGAAAATTACTGCTCAAAGCCGCACTTGGTTCTCAATTAAAATGCAAATAGTTAACAAGATTGACTTCCAAAATGTTTGATAAAAACTTTAGTTACGTTTAGTGTAATCAGTTGATATATCCGTTGTACGTCAAAGAAAATTAAAAAGTAGGTACTAGGTAATTAGATAGGTATATATATATACTTATCTAAGTACCTAGTAGGTAATTGCTATTACTATAATATATATAGTAATAGCAATCGACCAAATTTTGTTTTTCAAGAAATCGTTTTATTTGTAAAACACTAGAATAGCTTAAAAAAAATAGTTTTTTTGTGTTATATAATAGTTCTAAATAAAGTTTATCATACTTATATTATCATATTTCTAAATGCTTAAACAATCTGTTTTAAATATTAAACACCTATAGTGGGAAGAGAAACCATTTTTCATCTTCTTTTTTTTTATTTGAAGAAGTGGGTTTTGTCTCTGGGTTAACCAAGATTATAGTACCTACTACTTATGATATTCCAATATATATAAACAACACATATCCTGTGTAGGTGAATAGTTAGTTTTTTATTTATTGTCTTCAAGCATTATGAGCTGAGAAATCGTATGAATCCACGAGAGGTATAAAAAACTTTTGAAATGTAAATTCTCGTATATGACTAGGCCGGAATAATTACCAGCGCCTAAAAGCATACGAAATACCAACTAAAGTGATTTGCATTTAGATAAAAAATATTCCAAACATCTTGATGGGCTACATTTCTCTTCTTACCTAATCTGTATAATTTTTTGCAACAGGCAAGCAAAAGATCACAGGATACATTATTTCGTTTTACTTAATAGAGGATTGGTACGATTATTAAAATAATAAATATTACAAGAATAATATGAAAATTATCTTAATCGAATATTTTTTAAATATTCGAAATATAAGGTATTGCGAATAATATGTTTACAATAGAGTAATAATTATTTCCGGTTAGGAACTGAATCAGCTGTAGTGGACAACAAAATTACATATTGTTGTTATGTGTTGTTTTTGATGGACTATTAATTTTCGAAAAAAAAAATATGGTTGCCTGTAAAGTCGGTTTTACGGGCGAAGATTTACGTGACCACGTCTTTTTCTCGGTATTATATTTATTGATATGAATATTATTAAATTGCACAATATTTTAATAATTTGAGTGATTTTGTTGAGGATAGGACGATGAAGACGTTGTCACGTAAAATCATTTTATATATTATTTATTTTATATTATATTATTGATGTTATTATTTTTTACAAAATTTATTTACAGACTTTTTCGATACATCAATTAGTTGCGGAGATATCGATCATTGAAGTTATTGTTTGCTACCAGTATTTTATATATTTATTTTTTTCAGTTATAAAAAAATACTATTTCCAATTGTGTCTACCAAGTATGGTCACATGTACTGGCCTACATATTAAATAATAATAAGTACAAATAATGTTATGTGACGTCACTTCTGATTTTATATATTTTAATATTTTTAATTTTAAAGAATTAATTTGAAAATCAAAACACTTATTCAGATCGAAGGTTCAAATTTTTGCTAAATAAATTTGAAATTAATTAAAATTTGTAATTGTAAATAATGAAGTTGAAAATTAAAACATTTACTTAAATTAGATGTTAAAATTCTTGCTCAACACATTTTAAATCAAGTCTTCTTATATCTGCCACTTTTTCTTAATATTTGTAATTTTAAAGAATCAATTTGAAAATCAAAACATTGCTCGGCGGACCGATCATGTTTGAGTGGGAGAGAGACGCAAGGCATTCTATGTGTGTGTGACTCATCGTTACGTTACCGGGCGTTACACTTTTTCATAAGTGACTCCCAGCTTAACCTAATTTAAGACGTTGTCACGTCAAAAAAAAACATTATAACATTAAGGTTTTGTTGTAAAAAAAAACATTATAACTTTAACAAACACACAAATAACCTAAAAAACTTTAAAGCCAACTTAAAGAACCCAACGCACATCCATCGGAACAGAACATCTGTGTTCATTAGCAAGTGTAACGTAAGCAGACCTGTAGGTACCTGATTGTTACAAATGACCTGTTTGTTTCCGTGACCTGCCTCTCAATACGGACATTACTTCGATGGTACTTATTTGATTTGTATTGCTTGCTGACTTTTATTGGTTTTTAGAGTAGACAGCAACTACTTATAAAATATCTCTAACTTAGTTTTTGTACATTCACATACCTACATTTACCTATCTACTTATATATACCTACATATATATACCTACATATATACCTACATATATACCTACATATATACCTACATATATATACCTACATACATATAATATGTATTTATATATAAATACATAATTTCTAAAAAAAATCATAAAATGTACATTTATTTATTTTATTTTACAAAACCTAACGAGAATAATTGAGAGAAACTACAGGTTTCTTATAGTATAATTTGCATAAATGCCATGTAAGCATATTTGAAATAACAAAAAGATAAAAGGCAAAAGAAAAAAGAAAAATAGAGAAGACATTCCTTTGTATAAGAGCAAAGTATAATAGAATGCAACTTTACAATTCAATCTTCTGTTCATAAAAATAATATGTATTGACTAACAGAGCAGTAGGAACCTCTAACAACATAAATAAACATACCGTAACCTGGTATTTGAATATAACCACATTATTTATTGATTACATTAATATCTAGATGGCATCTAATGTCTCTATAGTAGGTATAGTCACCTACTATACACTTTAACTTTAAACATTTTAAATAATTCTATTGTGAACTTCTTAATAAAGAAGTAGATTAAAACTGTGCCTTCCATGATATTCAATGTTTCTACGAGAAGGCGAAATGAAAAATTAGTTATGATTTTTTTTTCAAATAATTGCTATCAAACGAAATATAACATAATATTGATAATGATTACAGTAAGTAATTCAAACTTCAATATTTAATAATTTAAATACACTAGCGAGTGGAAGATGAAATATTGGTTCAAACAAACATTCCGTGCCTATATTTTTTACAAATACATGCTCACTTGAATATCAGTTTATAAAACAGTGAAAGCCTCAACAACTAGAAACAAAAGTTCTGTTATTGTAAAGCTTTCTTATCTCGAATCCAATACAGAGTTTTATTTTAGTAAAAAGCAAAACAGAGGGCTGTTTATTTATTGGCGCTTTGTTGCAGGATATTGATGACATCAGTCCTCATTTGTGGGTTCTATTTATATTGACTTACTCTGATACTGACTGCACGGCTGTAACAAACTTACTAAACACTTATAACTTTTGGGGAAAAAGTTGAATAAGAATACTAATAATTACACCATAGATTAGATTGAGAATAAATGTTTTTAAGGGGCTTGTATTTTGTGTATTATTTTTTATAACGTTTTTATATTTGTTTGTTACTAATAATAACTATTAATTACTTATAATTTTTAATGGACTTTAATTCATATTTAGAATTCAGCAAGTTACACTAATAAAATAATAGTTTACTAATATAAATAAAAATTATTTAAACTTCAATATATAATAAATAACTGTATTCGTAAAGTATTATGAAGATTTTTTTATTACTTAAGAAGGAACTCTTAGAAGCTACTAGTGCGTCATAGCACGTTTAATTTTCATCATAGTAAGATAACCAATATAATGACCTGAAACGGTAGGTCAGTTTGCTATTTGAGCAGCTGTTGAATATTATGACCTTACCGACGATCAAAGAGTTATGAATGGGGTCTTGTATATCAATTAAAATAGGTAAAAACTTAAATTTATCTATACATTACACATAATAACAAAATGATTATGGCTAGTTTTTTTTATTTTTGTTATTTTAAAATAATAATATTAATTAATTTAGTGTTTGGTTTTTTCTTTCTGAATCGACGCTTTAATACTGTTCTCTTGACACATGCAATTCAACTCTATAATAAATGAAAGTTAGAACTATGTTATAGTACCTGGGTACTAATTGTGCTATAAGTCTAAATAATCCTAATTTTATTTCCAACTGGTTAAACTTTTCTCTTAAATGTGATATTATGTACGATGTTTTGTTTTAATACTTATTTCTAATTTATTTTTAATACTTTCAAAAAGTAAATATGTATTATTAAACCGCAACACGTTTGATTTATTAAATAAACAAGCAATCGGTGTCATTTCTCCAAGATGTTGATTTATCATAGTCAGTTATTTAAGAAAACCGACTAAATTAGAGTCGACTCACGCAAAGTACCTACAGTTGAGAACATTGTTGTGTTATATTTATTTTCTACAGAATGTAATTAAAATGTATATATAAAACTGAAATCTTAGATATAAACAGTTAAATTAAACTTGTCAAAGTATTTTTGTCTCCGAATACGAATGTCACATTCCTTAACATATTTTTAGCAAGCAAATATAGAGTTGAGATTACTTTAACACTTTCTCTTCCTAGTTAAAAAGCTTTTAAGAACATTATTTTCTTAATGATTAATCTTAATGAAACCTTAAGGCCATCTTAAGAGGATACAAATTCGTTTGATTACTTAACTACCTTCTCAAAGTAAGTTTTTTATGGAGTTCATATCTTATTGTTACTGAATAATAGTGATGCAGTTTTGTATTGTGCGTTTATAGAACTTTTGCGTGCGAATTCGCACGTACGCACGCACTAGTGATGTCTTTAGTATCGATAAAAAACTCTAAAGCTAATATTATGAAGGAACCTAATTGATGATTATCGTTTCGTCTTCGTCTTTCAACTAAAACATGAAATGCTATATATTCAAAAAACTTGGAAAATATAGTAATTTATTCATTATTTATTTATTTATTTATTTATTTATTTAGTCTTTATTGCCTAAAATTAGTACAATAGGCGGACTTAATGCTTAAAAGCATTCTCTACCAGTCAACCCGAGAATACATTATCATTTGTTTACTTAAATCTTTTCTATTTTAAATGCCAGAGATCACTTATGAAGTGTCAGGAGGACCTATTTTGATATCATATTTATCCATATAAGACCTACTGTAAAAACACTCCGCGGCTTAAAATTCAAGTTACGAGGGTGTCAGCGCGCCATGATCTGAGAAGAACCACACAAGAAACTCAACCGGGTTTTTTTTTAATGTGAGCACTGCTTTAAAATTCTAGAAACAATTAACGTAAAACTAGAACCATTGCAAAACCATTCTTAAGGAAGGCTTTGTCCTTAAAGAACTAGAAATATCACAAAAAAATAATAAATATATATACATATATTTATTATGAAAAATAAAATTTTAAAAAGACCCTGGCCAGCAAGACGTCCCGTCTACTTTGCAACATCACAAAGCTTTGTTTTCTATGTAATTTTTTAATTTATGTTTTGTTCAAAGTTTATTTGAAATGTATTTTGTTGGAGTAAAATAAGCTAAATTAATGAAATATATAATAAACGGTTATGAATAAAAAATGTCTTATTACTATAAAATAGTTTATTATGCTACTAAATAAAATAATGTAATTTGTCATATAGATAATTTATTTAGGTTTTAACAAGCATTTATTCCATTATTATTATTGCTTATTTATGTGTCACCATAAACCTACTTAGATCAATGCAATTGAGAACTCAAATATATATTTAAACTAACATACAATTCATGTTAGTAAATATGTTAATTAGAATATTATTCCTTAATAATGCCGGTTGTTATCCCTAGTTAATAATTTACACCCTCACTAATTTCACTTTCAAGTCAAAAGCATCAATAATAAGGTGTACATTATTATTAAACATATTCTCAGTAGTAGGGTCAGAATTTAAATTAAAGATAAGTAATTTAAAGTATTTAAGTAAATTATTATTAAAGTATTGGAAATTTAAAATCAACTGTTAATAATAATTTTATCGATATTTAAATTCAAAGGTCATCAATCCCTAAAGCGAACCTGCTGATGCTGTAAGATAAATGGATGCGGGTCTCGAGTCAGTGTCAGACGTCTCGTGGATGCGCACGCGTTGCAAAAAAAGCAATCGATACAATCATTCAATCGATACTTCTAAAAATAGTTACGCGCAACACTAGTTAAATTCATTCGTACATTTAAAATGACTCGCTGTATAGTGAATGGTTTCATTAATTATTTTCTTTTAAGTGACTGCTCCTGCTTCTTTTAAGTAATAACATTAATGTCTGTGTTTTGGTAAGAAAAATATAGATAAGTATAAATATATTTTATGGACGTATAATATCTAGTCTTGTTAGTCGAATAATATTTATATATTATAACAAAGAAAAAATATTTTTGAGACTTGTGCCGAACTTTTGATACCTTTTTCACAAAAATACGGCTCATTAACTCCTTCATAGCTAACACCCCACCAAACCATCACTGAAGTCGGATAATGCCCACGTTGCACTCTGTCGACTAATTGGGAAGCTTCCATAGAGCTTTGAGCATAAATATGGTCTATTTGTTTGTTAAAATGTTGCTCAGTTGTAGAATTTTTTTTCATTCCCTCTGCGTACCGCTTCAGTAGTAGTTTCGATTTTACCACCCTATTCATATTTAATTTATTAGTTAAGAAATTACCAGTGCGTCTCCTATAGGCTGCAAGTCCTAAATAATCTCTTAAAATACGCGACATGATTCTAGGTGCCATCTTCATTTCCCGAGATAAAATCTTTTTCTTTCGAAAAGATTTTTTTCTAATTCTTTACCTTACGGCTTTGATCACCTTTTTCGTACGAACACTACGTGGATGGCCAGATCTTTCTCTGTCAGGGAAAACAGAGCAAATCGCATTGTACCTATTAATAGTCCGGTACACAAACATTTGACTAATACCAAGTGTATAGAGAGTTTTAAAAATTGCATTTGGCTCCTTACCTACTCTGTGTAATGCAATTCTGTTCTCTTTATGACCCCACTCCATTTTATAATTATACAAAATATTATTATACAATGTATTGGAGCCAAAATGAGAAAACACAATAAGCAATCGTATAAAAAGACAGATTCCAAATTCAAATGTAATATTTTTTTGTTTTTAATTGTAACGGTATTTGTGGCGAGACTAAGTATGTGTAACGTATTATTTCCTTTTCTATCAAGTGCAAGTGCAGTGTTTTATCAGTGCGTTTATCAAAAATCCTTGCTAAAAGATTAAATTTGTAGATCGTATCTAATGAATAATCTGAAATTTTACATCGCAATTAGGTAGGTACGTTTCAACTTATCCCATTAAATTTGAAAAAAAATTTAATGAAATAAAATATATTTTTATGTGAGTTGATATCTATTTGTCTTTCTTATTATATTTTGGACATAAAAAAATAAAAACCAAAGTTGTATCATCTACTATTATACTAGAATGATCACATTGATATTGATATTATTGAAAACAAACTATAAAAATTACTGATAACTTTTGGCCGATGGTTTGCTAGTTAGTATCTTGGGTTAAATAAACTCAATTTTAATTTATTTTTATCTTTTTTTCCAATTTTAAGAGGATAATTATATAATAATATTATTATCTTGGTCCATAATATAAAAAATCTTTTCACGTTTTGTAAATCTACCATTTCTCAGAATGCCTGATATTGCTTTTGTAATAATCGAATGACGAAATTCGAGTATTGTTGGATTTGTCATAGAAAACCAAATGTTTGTGGGACTGAACTCAAATTTTGGATAAATTTATGACTTAATTTCCTAATATGTCTAATGGTACTTTGTAGTTGTTTACTAGAAACCCTTAACAGAAGTGAATGTTTTTGAAATTACATTCTAAGCGGCTACGTAAATTCACTATAAAATTACATTATCTACTTGAAATATAATTCGGATTATATGAATATAGAAGGAAAAATAAACTGATACGGGCAGGGAGTAGCACCCGCGACTACTGGGAAACCGTCCCGTAACCAGTAGTCGCAGGTTCGAGTCCCTGCCCGGTTTGCTTGAAATTATCGGTTTATTTTTCATTCTTTATTTATATAAATTTAAATAAGCTTAACATGGCTTTACATGTTTATAGATATTTTCAAACATATAATTCGGTCCGTAGACTTATGTTTGTAAATGGAAATATTATTTTTTTGTATAAATATTATATTATATTAAATATTTTCTGTCTTGTCTGCAACCAATGTTTTTCGTTAACCATGTTTCGTTGTCATTTCGGCATTCTATTAAATGATCTCATAATCTTTAGTCTCTTTTTGTACAGAGGTGTACAACCTAATTACATACATATATTATGCTGTTCATAGAATTATAACTATTCTAATGTACTAAGGTGCATTATGTAATCATAAGAAACTGTTCTCGTATTTTCGTCAAACTACTCGAAACTTGTAATATTATATGTGCGTCATGTGTGGCTGCAACAAGTTGAAGATTCTTAAAATTACCTCTCATTATGCGAGCGGTCAGGTCGGACAAAGAATTCGGTTTAAGAGAAAAAATGCACGACCGACGTTCCCAGGAGCGAATTTTGATCGAACAAGAGAATCCAACAAAATTATTACAAAATTTGACGCTATTGCTTATTATTAATATATTGTTATTTTTAACACATCTATGATTTAGGTTATAAAAAATAATTCTCTCATACCTAACAGTACCTATATAATTTTATATATATATAATTTTATAACTGTAAACAGTCAAGTTTTATATTTAAGTTAAAATCTGTTAAAATGGCCATAGTGAATAAAAGTATTACTTAATACCCAGTAACATAATACGCAAATTTGTAGATACAAGTAGGCTTTTGAAACTTTAAGCCTATTTAATTCTGAGCAATATTAAGCGGCGTCCGGCGATCACAAACAGATTACGAAGGGATTTTCGAGATTTCATTGATCTTGTTTGTCTCCACTTCGTCTCGTGTAGTCTGAGTTGTTTGTAGATAAAAGCAATTTGTTCTTTTGTGAATATTTAATAAGAGCGATGCAACTTCATTTTTATATTTTACTATAAGATAACGCACAAATAAACTTTCAAGGTTCACAGCGCTACTTAGGTAGGTATGCATTATGACATTCGGCTCATTTTCGGCTAAAATCCTTACTAAGCGTTCGAGCTTCTTATTACAATATAGTTTTATACAAATTGTATACTAAGTAAATAATGCTTTAATAGTTGAAATTACTGCATGGCGAAAAAACTATTAGTAGATACTACGCACCAAAGTAATATAATAATAATAATATAATAGTAGAAGTTTTGTTTATACATAATTATAAGTAACTAGGATTTATATTATAAAACCTTTTTAGACTTAGTTAAAATCAATAAAAAGCCACTGTTACAACTTGATATCTGTCAGACCAACTATCTACATATTTGGTAAAGGTATTTGGTAAAGGACTGATCTACTGGTATCACAATAAGTTTTTGAAAATGCCAACAAGTTTAGTTACAAACTATTCAATATGTAACGCTTATTCACTGTAAAGGAACAAAAAATTCAATATATTTTGACTTATTCTGTGGTATGCCAATATTGCGAGCCATGTTTTTGCTATTACATTTCGGGTTTTTGTTTTATTGCCGACATACGATTTACTTCTCCAAGAATTTATACATTATGTCGAAAAAACATTTTCGGAGTTCCTAATAATTACTTAGTTTGTTTTTAATAAACGGACGAGGTTCATGTCTTCTTTGAAACAAATTATTTCAAGTAGTTTTAGCATTCAATTAATAAACTTTAGTAGTTTATTAATTGAATGCTAAAACTAAAACATTCAATTTTCTGGCCTTATCATATATCTAGGTATTAAAATAAAATTAAACATGAGCAATATTAGAATTGAAAAGTAATCAATCTCATCTTAAACTGTTTCGACAGATATGAAAATATAAATTCGAAGTGGTAAATGTCATAGTTTGCGATCTTATTATGTAAACTGTTAACTCACTGTCGTGTCGAGTAAAATTGTCATTTGAGCACTCTTTGAGTTGATATTACGTCCTACAACTTGCACTGTGCGGAGAGAAAATATTCTTTCCTGGAACTACTTTCCTTTGTCTTTGAGTCTCGAGTTACTAAGACTAATAGGATCCTTGCCGTTGAAATATCAGAAATCTGGTTTTCATGATATATGCTCATGTTTATTTATTTTCTCGTTCTTATGGTATTAGAAACTGTGACCTACTTATTGCTTTACCGTATGGTTGTTTTTAGAACAGAAGTATTCGATATTTTTACTTAACAATACAAGTTTTCGGGATGCTTTTTTGCTTTAATCATATACAATTCAACTTTTAATGTCATTGGTGTAATTTAAAAATAGGTAGGAAACAATTGTTTCTTACGTGTAATGGTACCCCGATAAAACAATATAGATAGTCATTTAGATTGATCTTAATTCCTTTTTGACCCAATTTGTTTTGATTGCGTGTACTTATTCACTTATTAGTTTATGTCCTATCGCTGAGGGTTCGTTGATTTTAATATTTAGCGATGTTTTGTCTAGAATTTTAATTACCTCTGATTGAAAGAAAAATTATTATAATATAAATAAAAGTGATGTATGAACCATTTTCCGCTATTGCAGCGTTGAGATTAGTAGAACAAATTAAACTTTAAATATATATACATAGTATAGAAAATTTAAGAACACGGGCAGGACTTAGACCACCACCACCACCTGCGACTTCTGGTATGCGTTCCCGGCTGATTGTCAATTGAACTACCATTACGGTATCCCAGAGGATATTAGTTGGGGATATTTCCATTCCTTTTTTTAAAAATGAGCATAATATACCATGGCTACCTAATTTACATTACATTTACTGGTTCAGAACTTTTTTAGGGACCGACGTCCCTATGACGTCTCGTCTCGCAAAACGTTCAGTAGGTACCTAGTACCTACTAAAAGACTTATCTAATAATAATGTATGTTTTACATACGATTAAAATTTCTAACGATGTCTGAAATTGTCGGATTAAAAATGCCAATACATTATTCGCTCTACTTGTCAAGCCCGAACGTCCATCTAATCTCTCAAAATTACACTAGACATTTGCTTTACGTTAAATCCGTTTGATGTACTTATTCTGCCGCATAAGATCACTCCCATATGGGATCGGAAATCTGATTATTTCTTAAATTCTGTATCCGATTCTGATCGTCGTCCACATGTGGTGCGCAGTGTGGAGGCGTGTCGCATGGTGTCGCCGGTGTCGCTGGTGTCGCTGGTGTTGCTGGTATCGCTGGCGCTGGGCGCGGCGGCGGCGCCGGCCCCGCTGTGCGCCGCCGCCGCCGAGGACGACCCTCGCGCCGCGCGCTTCTGTCAGGCGCTCAACACCTTCCTCGAACTGTACGCGGAGGCCGCCGGGGAGCAGGTGCCGGAGTACCAGGGTGGGTCCCGGAACGTCCGATTCTATTTCCTTCTATTTCATGAGGAGTTGTAGGGTCACTCGTTCGAATCGTGTGGCGTGTTCATATATATAATGTGTTATAGTCAAATTCTACCGCCGATCCTCTGACCGTACCTGATGATAGAATTTTCTAGCTCTCGTCCGCGACTACCCTCAACTGCTGGACACGGGCATGAAGCGCCAGGACGTGGTGCACTCCTTCCTCCGCTTCGGTCGCCGCTGACTACGCACACGTACGCACGCCCGCACCCACACACGCGCATAATCCACTAAATGTCTACTTTGTCCAAAACATTAAACTCCGATCAGCTATGGATGTACTTACGCTAAAGTATTAATAGATTTAAGTGTATCTTGTTGTCGACATATTTCACGTTTCGTTTGATAAGATATTGTAATGTTTTAAATAAATACATATTTGTGACAAGCCGACAGTATTTTATTAACGGTTTCCCCAATATGTAAATACGATGGTTTTTTTTTCCACAATTATGTAATTTATTTCCTGATTTTTGTATTTATTGTAACTCTCTTGTGTAAACAACTCTGGATATTCATGAAAAATAAAAAAAATCGGATAAACTTGAATCCTTTATTTATATATTTACAACACTCATAAAAAAAAACCAATAAAAATATATAGTTTTGTATCTAAACAACTTTTTAATTAATTTAATATTTTTAAAAGATATCAAAACTTGCAATCAATGTCATCGGTAAGAAAGAAACTTATTTCTTTACAAAAGCATTTTTGTACATAAAAAGAGTATTATAAGTTTTTAAGACATATAGCACCGAAATCAATGAACAGTTGTATATTAAGTACTAAGAAACAGGTGATGAAGACGCCCCGCTTCTGCTACGATTATTAAAATAAATATGTTTTGTCAGGACCCTCCCCAGGTCGGCTCTCATCAGGACATCCACCACGCAGGGAGATGATTTGACATTATAAGCATATTTTATTATCTATTACTAAACCTGGGTCAAAGTCTAGTGGGTGCATCTTATGAGATGGTAGACAGTTAAAAATCGCATAGGTACGTATTAAATAAAAGCATTCTTACGTCTTAAATAAAAAAAAATGCGAAACAATCAGTAACGATAGCTTGCAAATTATCTCCTAACGCAAGGATCTGTATCTGTACCTCACGAATATTGGGATCGCATTAATATTAACCTACAATATATCTAATAATTCTTTTTAATTTGGTTCTAAATTACACTAGAATACTTGTCATGTTACAACCTATTTACAGACTTCACTAGACAGGAGGGATACCTCACTTTTAATACGAAAATAAAAAATTAAACAGACGAGAAAAAAATAATGAATCCAGCAATTAGTTTCGTTGTCACTCGCAGTTCACTCCGAGCATGTTGAAGCACACATTATAATAATAATGTTCGAGCTTTAGTTTTATCGTTTTGTAAGTAGTTAACAGCCAGTTACTTAACTGTCAGTTAGTTACCTGTCGGTTAATTAACTATCAGTTAGTTAACGATTAATTAGTTAACTGTCAGTTAGTGAAATGTCAGTTAGTGAACTGTTAGTTAGTTAACTGTACTTCGACCGACGACTTCTCCTTCAGTAGGTGATGTGCACGACGTCCCCTCCCACCGACAGGAGGCACTGGCTCTGCAAGAGTGATGACCTTTGTAAATATATACATACATACATACAGATTTAATGATATAAAAATTTATTATATTTAATTATTGGAAAAGAAGTGGTCATTTTTTTTTAAAGTCTAAAAGTATTATAAGCGAATCCGCGTTTCGTATGCGGACATGTGCGAATGAGCACGTGCGTGCTTGCGTGCATGCGTTCGTGCGAGAAACGTTTCAGAAACGCGTCGGCTCGTACCTGGTTCTTGTGCGCGTGGTGGTGCAGCAGGAGGTGCGCCAGGTACAGGGAGGTCAGCGCGTTCCCTCCCAGAGCTGCCGTGTAGGCGCGCACTATGGCCAGCACCTGTACGGTAATGCGGACATCAGAGAGGCGCTCTCGAGGAACGACGAGGGCGGGCGCGACAGGCAGGGAGGGGCACCTCGCTGGTGAAGGAGTGCAGGAAGCCGCTGAGGCCGCCGTGCTCCCTCACGGCCGTGGTCTCGCGCACGAACAGCAGCCGCAGCGCGCACACGCGGCGGGCGCCGGAGCCGCCCTGCACCCGGCACAGCGTCGACAGACACACGCCGCCCGCCGCCTGGGGACCACACGACCACTGGGTCCTTAGAGGCTCCTTTACATCTCCCCATCACCGTCCCGACAGGTCGAATGACATTATGAGAAATAGCGTAAACAATTTCTTGACGTAGACTAGGGCTTATCGAAATAGATATTTTCGTCAAAGGCCCGCTCACCGGCGCCGAGGGTCCGTCCTCCGCGGCCTCCCTCCTCGCGAGGCGCTCCTCGTCGAGCTCGAAGATGTCGTCGTCGGCGTCGGCGTCGTTCTCGTCCGCGCCGCTCGAGTCGTCCGCCTCGGACGGGTCCATCAGGGGTATCGCCGTCCCGGAAATCACCAGCTGGATCTCGTCCTAGAATATATTTCATAGATCGTAGCGCGCCGTAGTCGTCCGCGTCGTTATGTCGTCACACTCGACCCACTCGACCGCCTCCGTCGTCGCGGACGAATACGTCATTACCATAATGGACCTAGTGCCCTGAGAGTTAACATAAGAAACCTTTCCAAATTTGTTGTTTTTTTTTTCGTTTATATACCCCCACCCCGGTCGTCTCCTCCTCGTACCTCCGGCAGGTCCAGTCCGAAGGTGGGCGGCGCCAGGGCGGCGGGCGCCAGTCTCCTGAGCTTGTAAGCCGCGCCGCACAGCGCGCCGGCTGCCAGTCGCTCGCCGCCCCCCGCGCCGGCCAGACGTGCGCGCCACACCTGACACACGAGGGGACCGCTACTTAGACTCCGACGAACCACCGTACTTACTGGAGACGGACGGACGGACGGACGTTTTTTCGTAGTGAAGGATGGTTAAAAAACTCAAGATTTTAAAGTCGGGAGATGCGCTGCGTGCGTCATGGCTACCTTTGGAGAGATGTGATGCGTCAACGGATGGAAGGAGAATGCTCCCTCACCTCGAGAGGTCATTTTGCTGCGTTATATAATTTTCATCTTTTGCAAACCTAATCGACTTTGATTTCCTCCTTTAGATGTTATCAGTGCACATTTATTGTCACCACCACTTTAAACACTTCGATCGGCAACAACAAACATAACGCAACTGCTAAAGCTCGACGAGAGCTTCACAACGTGAGTGTCGATACTCGTATGTTGGTCGGTGTGTTGGGTGAACCACCTTAAAAGATTTCGCTAAATAATTTTGCGAACCCACATTAATAATAACAATAATAATAATATCACTGAACCAATTACACAAATTCATCTAGACTAAGTAAGCAAACGATACAAATACATAGACGGTACACATTATAACTACTGCTTATATATTTAATAAAATAACAAATCCAAAAATACAGACATCTATGCTCATGACATCAATGGCCGTTCCTGTCGGGAATCGAACCCGAGCCTCTTACCGCCGCTACACCATCGGCGTCTGCGCTGAGCACTCGACCAACTGGTCCGTTGACATTGACGTCGAGGATGGCGCAGTAAATGGCGAAATATCTGTTTGCTACTCTACACGTCTGAGTTATAGAATGCCCTAGTGGAGATGTTCCAGCCGCCATGTACTCCTTACTGACTTGTAGAAAGGCGTGGGGCGGGGCTCCGGCGGCGGGGCGGAGCGCGCTCGTGAACACCTGCATGTGAGGGCGTCGGACCGCCAGGGCTTTGGCCGTTTCCACCTGTCGGAACAGAACGCGTACATTATATTTACATCAGCTTTACAGCTAACTCTCTCTAACTCCACTCACGTCCTCCGCTTCGTCCAGCTCCAGCACGCAGGCGTCCTTGTCGGCGCTCAGCTCCAGCGCGGGCGGGCGCTCCTCCTCCGCCTCCACGCGGACCGCACTGGCGCCCGAGGGCTCCGCGGGACCTGGCGGCGATCGTATTATAAATAAAACACGGCACGGGGTAATTCCCGGAAAACCGACGACAGGGGAGGAAAGAAAATCACCTTTTTTTGTTAATGTATAATGTTATGTTAAAACCTTCATTAGTAAAAGAATCGAAGTCGGCACGAGAGCGATACAATATTTTTTTTTTTTTACATGTCATATTTCATCAATAAATATAATCATTGTTTGGTTGTAATATAAGTATATATATATTTACATACGAGATGAGATACACATTTTAAAATACACTTATCTGTAATAATACTATGCTTACACATGTCGTAGCCATTAGCCGCTTTATTAGCCGTGAAGGTTTCCCAAAGAGCTTTCTGAATTTCCATTGCATTTTTGTCGTTTTCTGAAGCCTGTAAGGAGATATATCTGTTTAATTTTATCAGAATAAAGCTCAGCCTCTACAAACTGTTTCGTACATATTATAGATATTATTTAGATTTTAGAAGATAGAAAAAGGTGTCCAGTTATTGTAACACCAAACTAAAGTAAATTGTAGACAGAAATTATTCTAAATATGTATAACTTTAAGAGAAATCTTTATGAGCTCTCGCTTACAAGTGATTAAAGAAGGTAGAGAACACAATGAAACAAAATTCTGTAGATCATCCCCTCCACAACTTTCCAGTACTTTGATCCTTGGCGGCGCCTGCAGCGCGCCAGTCGCAACGCCGCGCTGTGGCAATAGACACCTGTGGTCCTTTACCGTGATCCTTGGCGGCGCTGGCGCCAGCAGTGCGTCCAGACGCAGCGCTGTGGCAATAGACACCAGTGGTCCTTTACCGTGATCCTTGGCGGCGCTGGCGCCAGCAGTGCGTCCAGACGCAGCGTTGTGGCAATAGACACCAGTGGTCCTTTACCGTGATCCTTGGCGGCGCTGGCGCCAGCAGTGCGTCCAGACGTAGCGCTGTGGCAATAGACACCTGTGGTCCATTACCTTGATCCTTGGCGGCGCGGGCGAAGGCAGCGCGCCAGTCGCAGCGCTGTGACAATAGACACCTGTGGTCCATTACCTTGATCCTTGGCGGCGCGGGCGCCGGTAGCGCGGCCAGTCGCAGCGCTGTGCCGCTCGCGAGTGCCATCACGCAACGCTCGCCGATAGACACCTGCGTCTGCACCGAGAACAACGCGTTGGCACCCTGCGAGGTTTTAAAGGCGTTCATTAGTAGTTCACTACTTTCTGTTTTAACGCTTTTGCAGGTTTAACCGACGTCTCCAATATGAAATGATTATGTTTACTGAGAGATCTAGGAACTATTTATAGGTGTGTTTTTTTTTCAAATATATGTATATAAATATATACATATAGATTTCTGAACTTTATGGCCCGACGCGTTCCACTGACGTTGTCACCGTGATTGTTTCGTCACTCTAGTGCAGTGGTCGGCAAAGTGCGGCTCCAGAGCCGCATGTGGCTCTTTGGCTCCTTAAGTGCGGCTCTGGCACAAATATCTACAGAAGACGCTATAATATTTTCAAATAAAAAAAAGCTTTGTAAGAATAAAATTACATCTTATTTTGATAAATTGAAATTCTTCTAGAAATCGAGAACATGTATAATTTTTTGGTTCAAGTTAAAAGATAGAAAGATAATTAAAATTTTATATTGTTCTAAAAATATGTAACGAACATCGAGTTTAATTTCATTAGTTTTCGTAAAATTAAACGCAAACCATGTATCAGATACCGGCTGAAATTGTTCGTATTGTTTCGGCGAACTCCGGTGTGATACAAAAGTTACAAGTATGCGCGCGCATACTTCTTCTAAAGTACTGGGGGCAAATTGGCATCACAGACAAGCAGTTGCAGTGTAAATAGTTTCGTATTAACTATCGTGTCTGCCGTTGTCATGTCTTATTAAAAAGTTGTTGTATTTTTCAATATTTTTTGGATTATTTTTAAAGGTTCCTCAATAAACCTGGCTACCAATAAAAGCAAAGAAAAACGTAAGATGAAAACTGCGAATTTAAAGTTGAGTGGACAGAGAAGTTTGCGTTTTTTCAAAACTTGAATGGACTTGTCTTGTCTTATGTCTTATTTGGAAGGAGAATTTCGCCCATAATAAGAAGTCAAATTTAAAGAGAGACACTTTACAAAAAAGTAGGCCTCATTTAGTACTATCCTCCCGGTAATGCAAGGAAGAAAGCAGTTGATTAACTTCAGAAGACCCAAGAGTCGTCAACTTTTGTGTTTAATAACTGGATGCAATCTTCTAGAAATATTAATAAGGCAAGTTTTGTTTTTAGTCAAGAGAATGCTAAGAGAGGGAAACCGTACACAGATGGCGAATACAAAAAAAAATGTTTTATAAATGAATCCGAAGAGCTATATCGGGATTTTAAGAACAAAGCAGATATTCTGAAAAGAATTACAGAGTTACCATTATATCGAAGATCTGAAATTGGTTTCAGCTTTATCAAAAGCAGTTGACGAATCTTGTGATAAATAAATGATACGCAAGTTTCATTTTTTGTAAGATTTATGTCTCATTCAGGCCCCAACGAACAACTGTTAGGATAATTACCACACAAAGGTCAGACGCGTGGAAAAGATATTGCTAATGCTGTAATTGATTGTATAGATGCCAAAAGCCCAAAATATGAAAAGAAGAAAGAAATAAGAAGAAGCCCGGTGTAAGAAAAGGGTTTATGGCTATTTTGAAAGAAAAAAATAATCACGAGATACTTGTTTACGAGTAAGGAAATATGGCGCTCTAAATTCGAACGTCTTTGTTTTGCATTGGAAATATTGGAGAAGAAAAAATGTAATCTTAGTTCACAACGCAGGTGGTTCGCTTTGATTGACCTGGAGAAGAAAGTTATGATCATTTTCAACGCTTGGAATACTATTCCTGAATCTTAAGATCAGCTGAAAAAGCTGGCGTTTGCTGTTCTTTTCCTTTTCGGTTCTACATATATATGCGAACAAGCTTTTTCAAGTATGAATATTATAAAGAGTAAACTGAGAAGTCGTCTTATTGATGAGAACTTGGAATCATTATTAAAAATAAAAATTACACAATACAAACCTGACTTACTCAAACTTTCCAAAGAGATATAAGCCCATTGTTCACATTAATAAATATTTATTCAGTATGAAATTTAGTTTTATATAGTTTATTAAACATTTGCTAAACAAGCAGATATGTTTTTGAGAAAAAAGATTTCTTTAAGGTAACCCTTGTCGTTGCGACTTGGAAACGCCACCGACACAAATAAGACCTGCTCGTATTACCAATAAGAAAACCACAATCGTCATATCCCCCTTGTGCGTGAGCGTTCCCGTAGATGCTCAGTTTGATCGTCAACTGAAGAGCCAGACCAAATCAGTCTCAATTAAATTGGGAGTAAACAATAAAGCGAGACAGCCTTTTACGCCACTCCACCAGATGCTGTCTCTGTTTAAAACCTAGTGCTTTCCTGATAATTATAGGGACTCTCATCCCTGGATCGGATTACCCCGATATTAGCTACATGGCTTATCTTTAACATGGCCCCTTTAACATAACAAAACAGACTCTATTCTATTTGTTTCACAGCTGAAATAGTGAAAATGTATTGTATGTGTATGATGCTGTTAGTTATGTTTGCGTGTACTTATTTAGCGTTAAGTAGGAGAAGAAGAAGAATTATCAATAGTAGGTATAGTTTTATTTTTATATGTTTTTCTGTCCGGGAGTAACACTAAAGATGAAGAACTTAAAATATATCCTTAGATCACTGAGGTTCTTCAACTTTCTCACTTGGTGCAGGTTTCTCTAGACGGATGGATTGGATTCCGTGATCCCTAATGTTCTCCAAAGCCGCGTGTGATCCACAACATCCACAACGCTGTTGTACGGTTGGGATGTGAATCCACATATGGATGTTTTTACCACAATGCGTTATCAGCTCATGTTTCTCGTTTTCAGTTTCTAGACGTAACATGTCTAATAACTAATTATGTTTGAGTTTAGTATAGTCATCACGAACATTAATTTTTACTTTATTGCGATGCAACACGTTGTTCGTTTTTAGGATTCAGTACCCAAAATATAAAAACGGAACCCTATTATTTTATTTACATTTCGTTGTTTGTCTGTCTGTCTCCAAGCTGTACATCATGAACCGTGATAGCTAGGCAGCTGAAACTTTCATAAATGATATATTTTTGTTGCCGCTATAACAATAATTAAAAGCTTAAAACTAAATAAAATAAATATTTAAATGAACTAAATAAAATATATATATTTTTAAATTTAATCGTGCGGAAACCCTTCGTGCGGGAGGGAGGCCGACTTTCTTATAGAAGGAGGGAGACCATCTTTAGTCCGACAGGTTTTATATTTCAGTTAAAGAAAGCTTTTAGTCTTAAATTAAATCTGTGTTTGATTGGAAACCGAATAACAAGAGGTATACATACACCAAATGATCAGTCATAGCTCCAGACTACGACCCACTCTCGATCCCCACCTGCATCCTGAGCTTGGCCAGCAGCAGCTTGTGCAGTTCGTACTCCAGGAAGGGCAACTGGTCGGAAAGGTCGCGGGCGCCCGCCTCCCCCCCCACTGACCGCCGACCACGAGCCGCTGGGGAGGGGATAGGACCATTGAGCAATATAAACAATATACTAACATTCATTATCCCTACACCGATGAGTAATGACCAAAGTTCCAAATGTTTCAATCAACCTAAAACTCTTGAATGTAATGAGTAGATTATGAAGATATGGTATCCATCTTTTTTACATGTTGTTTCATCGGACCACAGAATAAATTAAAAAGGTCGTTTTTAAGACGATGTCGTACCTGTATTTGGGTTGGTGGCCGACAAATTGAATATTTTCTGTGATTTACATTAAACAATGAATAATTTAAGTAAAATTGTAATTATCTTCGTTTTACTCAGTCTTTTTATTACATTTACCTTTTTTAAACATCAAAAAACTTACATAAACATATTGAATAAGTGATTACTAAAATATATCTTTGTTTCAGAAATGATCCACATATTTTTTATTGTGACATGTGCTCATAAAGTGTTCCATTCTGTAATCTTGATAAGTTGCACAACTATTTAATAGAACTTGTTTTGTGTGATAGTTAAAATTATCTTAAAAAGTTTTTTTTTAAAGAATTCGGGTTTTTTTTGTTAATGAATAAAAAGGATTTTTTTTTATTAATGAATAAGAAGTATTAAAAAATAACTACGTTAAAAAAACCGACTTTAAAACTAAAAAGTAAAAAATAATGAAGATTTAATATTTATCCTATACTACCTATTATTTATATGTCCAATTTACTAATAGGTTTAAAGTCGGTGCCAAGCCATTTAGTATAGGAATTCGGTTGAATACATTTTCGTAATTATTTATTTTTTTGTTTTTCTTCGTATCGATTCAAGCTAGTAAACATATTAAGATTTAATTGTTCTTTTTTAGCCTTATTTACGTATCTTAATTTTTGAAGTAGGCATTTCATAATTCACATGTCCATTTAGTTTAAGAATTCTGTTGAATACATTTTCATAATTTTGGTTTGTTTTTTCACTATTCTTCGTGTTGATTGAGCTAAAGTCAAAGCTTAAAGTCGGTTTTTTTTAACGTACTTATTTTTATTTAATACTTTTTAGTTTATTGCTACATTGTCAATTAGCCATGGGTAGACCTATAAAAGGTGCTGCACGCCTTAAAAAATACAGATCTCAAGAAACGGACACGGATAAAAGTCGTCTCCGTAAAAATGCTCTTCGAAACATAATTTCACGTTCTTGTGAGACTACTAGAGATCGTGAAAAACGTTGGTTGGCCATGAAGGCGTATATGAAATCACGATTACGTCAAGAAACTCTTGATCAGCATAATTCTACACTCGGTAAGATCCAAGAGCGTTTCGCGAATGAGTATTTTGAACAGAGAGCTAATAGACTTGGTCTCATTAATGAGCCTTTAGAGAACGAGTCGACTGAGCAGAGGGCTAATAGATTAGAAGTGATACGAAACCGTACAGCAACCGAGTCTGCTCAGCAACGTGAGAACCGGCTAGCAGCGACTCGTCAGACTTCACATATAAAAAACAACAGATGTCACTAGTTACAGCACGCTTTGATTTCCTTCCGGAGGAGCTAGTTCAAAACTTGGACAAAAATGCTCATAAAATAAAAATGGGCCTATCTGAATCAAATTTTTATGGGACCAAATCGAAACTATTTCGCATCAAACAAAAAAAGAATTACGTAAATCGGTTCAGAAACCTCGGAAAAAAACCGACTTTAAGCTTTGACTTTAGCTCAATCAACACGAAGAATAGTGAAAAAACAAACCAAAATTATGAAAATGTATTCAACAGAATTCTTAAACTAAATGGACATGTGAATTATGAAATGCCTCCTTCAAAAATTAAGATACGTAAATAAGGCTAAAAAAAATCAATTAAATCTTAATATGTTTACTAGCTTGAATCGATACGAAGAAAAACAAAAAAATAAATAATTACGAAAATGTATTCAACCGAATTCCTATACTAAATGGCTTGGCACCGACTTCAAACCTATTAGTAAATTGGACGTATAAATAATAGGTAGTATATAATAAATATTAAATCTTCGTTATTTTTTACTTTTAAGTTTTAAAGTCGGTTTTTTTAACGTAGTTATTTTTATAACACCCTTAATTTTCCCAGTAACATTAGATAAAACAACTCAAGTTAAAGGTTTTGGCTTTCCCAAGGCCGTACTCCATCGTTGGATGTAATAGTCGATAGCTTTTTAAATGTTCTCAAAAAGGTAGACAACCCACCAATAAGTAACGTTAAAAAAGCTTGATATACGATATTCTTTCAACATCACGTCTAAATTTTCCTTTCCTCGTTTACGATATTAATAAAACCCTTTTGTCAAAGTTAGATGCAAGCGTCATAAACACATTGAAGTTATGGCTCGGTTTGGCGCACTCAGCGGACTCTTCAACCTTATTTAGAGACCGAAACAATTTTGGATTAAAATTAAAGAAATCATTGGAGTTCTACAAACATCTCAGAGTTACCAAAAGACATAACATCGAAAAATCTAAAGATACTGTAACTTCTCTCCCAAAAGATAAAGTTGCTTCAGAGCTCAAGTCACGACTTCAATTTAATAAAAAAATTATGATAGGTGCTCAAACGAATAAAGTAGGGCTAGGGTCAAGTAGGAAAGTTCAAGACATCGACATAACAAAATCTTTTATTCGACAAGACAAAAACGATAACTACCGACTCCGAATGGGTGACTATAGGAGATTTTTGTATTCCACCCCACCTCCACACCACAGCCACCTCTAAAACCTTTCGCTCTACAGGATACTGGACGAACTTAACAATTTAATATTTTTTAATACATATTTATAATATTGTTAGTCTTTGACAGCCAGTGCTCTGTAATGCACAATAAACTTATGTTATAATTTTCGAACAAACAGTTCCACTTAGGATTTCCTTGCCACCTTCCTTTTGATGGACAATTTTAAACAGCTACGACTTAACTAAACAGGCACACACTGTCTGTGTCCCCACACACACACACACACACACAGAGAGACACACAGACACGCACACACACACACACACACACACACGCGCGCACACACACACACACACACACGCACGCACGCACGCACTCACGCACGCACGCAACCGCACACGCACGCAACCGCACACGTACGCAACCGCACACGCATGCAAGCACACACATACGAACACACACTGTCGTACGTACGTATACAGAAAGACATCGCCTCCACACACATACGCATTGACACAGAGATATATACATACACAGACAGCCATATATTGAAATATCTTTTTATGCCTATTACTTCATAAAATATACAATACTAGAACTAGCTCACCAACAGCAGTAACAGTGATCGCCTTAGCGTATGAGGTCAGTCTGCTGGGCTTGGCGCACGTAGCCAGCAGTACCGACGGCACCCGCGCCTTCCTGACGTACATGAGAGGGAACAAATAATATTCACACGTAATGCACCACTCGTGAGGCACGGCTGTCAACATCTAATACAATACTATAAAACATAAGTCCAACGATCTACAGCTAAAAGTAAACATGTAAATAAATAAAAAACACGGAGCGAGCTGGACGCGAGCCCCCCGCGTGTGTCGTCACCTGCACTGCGGGCACGCGGCCAGCTCCACGCGGTAGGGCCCCGCCCCCGGCGCGTACGGCACGTGCGCCGCGCGGCACGCCTCCTCTGAGCGACACGCTGGGGGAGAGGGGAGAGGCGACCATTAGTAGGAACTCGACCGAGTCGCGCGAGAGTTCAATTAAATGGAATCTACTCACCCGTGGGGGGTTCCTCAAGATTGAAGTCGCAGTCGAGGTTGATGACCGCGGCCGTTCCGGACGCAGAGAGCACGCACACGTCCTCGCTGTGAGTAGATAGAAACATTATTATGACATCGAGCCGCCGTCCGGCTGAGCTGAGGGTCCCCCCGCCCTCGCTCACCGCACGGCGGCCCGCTCGCTGTAGGCCAGCACGGCTGTGCAGCGCAGGGCCCTGGCGTGCGCGCGCAGCTCCGTGCGCAGTTCCGCCCACCACGCCGCCCGCGCCGCGCTCTCCCCGCCGCCGTCCACCAGCTTCACGGAGCGAGCGCACACCGTGCCGCCTGGAGGACGAGAACGAACGAGATTATGTATATTTTCTTGAGGGATAGCTACTGTTGTGAAAAAAGTATGTATTATTGTATTATAGGTTACGTTAGTGGATGTTTACGTGACCTCGAGGACGCCGAGAATGATCCTCTCGAAGTTTAAGTTTGGTTTTGTGCCGAAACTCTTGGTCGTTTCCTGTTTCAAAATTGAATTATGGTACGACACCCACCTATGTGAACGATGAAGCCGGGTGGATATTCGGTCATGGTCAAGAAGGGATATTCCAACATTTCCAAGTTGTTGCTGTTCATGGACGGCCGCAGGATGGCGCCACCGGTGACGGCGTTGCCGGCGGACGCGTTCAGGGAGCCGCCTGGAGATATTCCGAATGCGTTTAGATGTATCGTAATAATTTTAACCCACGGATGAGAGTCCTTAATTTGAATGAAATTCACAGAATGTAGTGATCAAACGAGTAGCTAAATAAAAATTATAAAAGATGTAATTCGACCAACCTTTAGGAGTAACGCTCAGATCGGAGTCCGAAGATCGTCTGTGTATACCCATCGGTGTTGACGAGGAATTTGACGACGCGTTCTGTGCGGAACCGCTTCCGACCGGCTCCTTGCCTCCGTACGATTCGTGCCTGGCGTGTCTAGGTGATCCTTTATCCTTGTCACACTTGTCCGCGGTTTTATCGCGCTCTCGCTCATTCCTGTCGACACCGCACGCTGCATGCGAGTTACAACACACACTAACACGGTTAGTACACTCCACTACACCATCTACGTCTAAACTTTCGCTTCTATCTACACCGCTCTCTGGTAGAGATGGTATAGTCTCTAGGGGTGCGCCACTAAGAATGGGATGAAAATGCTGCAACACTGGCGTGGGGGTTAACTTGCTCGGGATGATTGCCGGTTCTACAGTCTTGGACATTTTGGACGACTCGGATTCTGCGGTTGAATGGATACTGTCCTGTCTTACCAATTTTCTTTCCTTTTTTCCTGAATTGTTATTTTTAATAATTAGGTCCGTTTGTGCTTTTTCAACTTTTTCTAATTTTTCATTAACATCATCAAAAAATTTTTGATTATTAGTGCCAATTGGACCAGGACTGGTTGGTATTAAAAGAGATTCCACTTTGTCGATCAAAATGGTTTCCATGGCAGTATGAATTAAACCAGTGGACTTCAGTTTTGATTTTTCTTTTCTAAAAGATCTCTGTTCATGTAAATGGTGTTCATCTTTAAAAGTTGATGGACCGCTGAAGGAGGCCCTGGATACGGGCTCAGAACCAATGTACATAGACACCTTAACGGGAATAGTTTCATAACTTTTGTGAAGGCGATTAAGAGAATAGAATCCTTCTTTATCTAGACTAAGCAAATCGGTGAATGATAAAAAAGGAGACCCTAACACGGTGTCACTAGGAGCTTTGGATGTAATGTCGGAAGCGGATCCAGGTTGACTAAGAGCAGTTTTAGGCTCAACGTGCTTTTTCTTTGGCAACAGCGAATAATGAGACAAGCTTTTAATCATACTGCTATGTGAAAATTTCGAAAAATGTCGCTTTATCCGCTTTGAAGAGCGATACATAAAGCCTTTCTTTTCCGTTGGGGAGGATGGGGCACTTATACTCTTTTGAGTTTTTTTATGGGCAAAAGGATTGTGGATTTTAAAAGAATTTGAATAATATATTTTTGGTGCTACCCACGTTTTATCTATAGGGGGCCTTGAGGTAGATGGAGTCTCTTCCATAGTAACAATGTTGTCGCATTTAAAATCTGCATCTTCTTTTAATTTTGAAATTTGATCTGTAGATGTAATTTCGTCGGACTTCTTTAATGTTTCAGATTTTTTTTTAACGTTATCTGAGCTTCCCGAAGTAGACGATTCTAAAACCGTTAGTTTACGTTCCATTTGAGCTATGAAATGAGGATCAACATCATGACTCAGAACTGACTTTACAACAGAACTTGTAGTTTCAATTGATTGGTCATTATCGTTCTTGTAAGAATAGCTTTCGTCGTCTTCTTCAGAACTACTATACATTTCTGAACTCTCTGCCGACAACGCAGAGGAAATGGATCCGTAATAACCATCCTCATCAGGTAATTTTAAGAAATTATCTTTTCTCATAACCACAGGGGTAGTAGGACATGATTCGGATATTTTTCTTTGTTGTTGAACATTTTCATTACCTTTAATATTTTCCAGAGAACTGCAGTGTATTTCCGGTATTTCGTTTACGTGACTTTTAAGAAGATTTGTATCAGTGTTTCTATTTTGAATATCTTCAAACATGTTTACTATTGGTTCGGATTCACTGGTTCTTCTCAAGGTCGACGAAGGTGAGTGTTCAGAGTCTTGGCTTTCAGAAATACGAGCCAAACTTGTATGTGCATGAAACACGGATCTTACCAGAACGGAAGCCATTCCAACACCTTCTTCTGCGATATTGTCATTTTTAACTAGTTTTGGTATCTTTAATTTCTTGATCTTTATAATTTCTTTTTTTATATCAGTAAGCGATATTCGAGAAGTATCGGAGGAAGATGACTTTATTGACACTTGATCATCCTGAGTATCTGTCTTACGAGACCTTTTAGTAAATTTTTTGGAAAATAAATTATCCTTTATCTTTTTGATGGTTTTTAACGGCCCGCTGGTATCAGTTGGGTTAACCTTATTCAAAAGTCTGTTTATATCCATTTGATCTTCATTCAAGTGCTTCAAGCTTTTCCGAGCAAAATAATCATCTTGATATAAGGATAAATCGCTGGTATAAGTTTTCTGGGTCGATGGCTTCTGAATGTTGAGCTCAAAGCTTTTTTCATCTTCGTCACAATCTAGTTCGTCTAATAAATTAGAAGTTTTAGGATTTAAGATGCTAACCATACGTGATAACTCCTCTTGATGAGTTTGATAATATTGGTTTAAATCGGTTTTACTATCTTCGTCTGTCGCCAAAATGTCCAAGTATTTTTTTAATTGTCTAACATTTATGTTAAAATGAGGCGGTGAACATACGCGACACACCATGCAAATATATTTTCATGAGTAAATAACGTTCAAAATTATATCTTAGTAAGTTATTTAAATGATTGTGATTTACACAACATTTAAAGCTTATTACTAATAAACATTATTTTATTCCATTTTTCTGTCATTAAAATATCAAAATATATCTTTTGGGGACAACATAATAACAATTTAATATTTCGAACAAAAACTTTCAACAATAGCATACTAAAATATTGATTCAAGTAGCATTATATCATAATATTATACTCACTGCTGCGTGCAGGGAACGCTTGCTGGAAGACTTGGTGTTGGCAGAGCCGTCATGCTGACGGCAGTACCTGACAGAGGGATATGTAATTAGTGAAACTATAGCTGTATAATTGTGAATACTGAATTAGATATTGGGAAAATACTTCCATGTATTTATATTGAGACGACACTGCATTACTTAGTCGTAGACTCGACATCGACATTATAGCTGCTCTTATCTATATTATCGAGATGAACCTCACCGATGGCTCTGGCGACCACCCCAGCCTCCCCCTCCAGATCGAAGTCCTGTTGGTAGCCCACCACCGCGTTGGCGCCCAGCTCGGCCGCCTTCAGACCCACGAGCCGTTGCACCTGCGTTACATCAAAAACCATTGGAAAGCGACCAAGAAATTCCATGAGTCATCTTCAGATATAACAGTAATTTTACACAACATGTAACTAACTCATAATTTAGATTCAGATTTTAATTTAGTGGATATAATTCTATCAGATGGTTTATTACCTTCTTCTAAAGGGAGCATTCTTCAACATAGTATTTTTATTTTCTAGTTCTTTCGAGCCACACAAGGATAATAATAAACTAAATCTCTATTTAACTGTTTTTCTTCAATTCTATAAACAATAACTATTTGATTTGATTTGACATCTTCGAAAATATACACAAAAATCAGGTTACTTACCTGGTTACTAAGTTTAATGAAGGCAACCTGTCTAGCCTCGTTGGAAGCCCTAGGTGTTCTTATCTTGTCTATCCACTGGTACTCGGGGTCGTCGTTCACTATCAGCTCTTCCACGAATCCATGGATTGCGGTCGCTCTGTACCCCGGGGGGATCATTGGACCTTGGAAACGCAAATTGAATTTTAGCCGATTATTATAATTTTTAAGATTTGGTGTGCTACAGGACCGAATATTAGTTTTTTTAGGTAATTTTCCTAGCAAAACTTGCATATATATCCCAAAGTTCTCCACATCGCTTACAATGAAAGAACTGCACTCCGCAACTCGATGTCTTGTATTTATTGAAGTCCGAGAACAGCTCCACCTTGACGATGACGTTTAGCTCCCCCCGGGTCCCGTGCATCGTGTCAAACACAGGGATCCAACCTGACATCACTGCACCTAGGAATGTACCCTCATTGGCTTAAAACATCGAGGTACAGTGTGTCAAAATTATTTTTATAACCAAATTATGGTTATGGATATGAATATGAGCCGAGAACTAATATGTTCCGTGAATTTAAATATTTAAAAAAAATATGTATTGTGATTGTAACAATTGAATACTAAGATAGGAGATGACCAAAACTTTGTTTTACGGCTATTTTGACAATGGTATTAATACAAACAGGCAACCGAGAAGCTCTCAAGACCTCTTATAAATAGAAAATTACATGTATTGTATAATATCATAAACATATTTTACTGTGAAAAAAAAACTTCAGATAATAATAAATATTTCTCTGATCGTAAAAAATAACGCAAGAAATATTCAATCAATCCCAACAATATTTGTATACAAGAATTCAAAATTTAATAAGATGACAGATAAATGCACATGAGGCTGTTTTATGTCATTGTTATACATGATCTATTTCTATATTTTTTTAGAACCTTTTTTAACTTACCTCCAGGTGGGCCAGTGGTGCCATTGACATTGTTAGCCTCCCGTGCCAGTAGGGGTGCTAGACTAATCACCACCTTCCCAATCGCGTCATTAGCTGAGTATGTGTCATGGTCCATAAGCCGCAATTGGAGTGGTTCATCTTGCAATTCTGATTCGTCCACCTTTATAGTTTGAAAGACGTGATCTTTTTTTTTATACAATATCATTTAAACTGAGAATTATTAGAAAAAAAAGTTATAAGATTTTCTGAATAAGCTGATAGTGTTACTGATGTAATTTTTTAACACTGAATATATTATTGTACAATATTTTTCCTGACATTATATATTGTTGAGAATAACAAAACAGTTTTGGAAAAAGGAATTGAAAAAATGCCAGCATTCTGGACATATATAAACAAATGAGTAGACGACCGCCAGACGCCTGCTAAAATTAAACAGCCCAATCTGTACAATCTTGTTATTCAGCCAAAATATTAAATAGATATGGAGAAAATTAACCTTGCAATGTTTTAAGAAAATAATGTCATTTTATGATAATATGATAAAGATTATAGATATAATTAGTTAAGCATTAACATATATAATATAAGTATATTTAAGAGTTTATTAATTTTACCATAAATTTATTAACTTTACAGTTTTAAAGATCTTTAATATTATTTCTTTTAATTTTGTATTAATCAAAGCATTAAAGAAACTCAGTTAATGTCAAAAATTGTTTATTTTAAAACTTATTAAGTAGTCTCTATAGGTATATGGTCTGATAAACACAAATATATAGATGATTGTAATTTGTTAAACTTCCAATTCTCAATATGTATTAAAAAAATATAACAATCTTGAATAACAGTATATTGGTTGATATTTAATATCATTCATTATAAATATAATGTATTTTATGTATAAAATAAAGCACTTTTTATATAAAATATGATTTAACTTCTGTACAGTATATGCTTATCTTTACATAAATCATTTGAAAATATTATTATCTGTTGCTAATACCTTATAAGTTTGTAAAACAAATAGATTTTTATAAAAAATTACATTATCATTATATTTTTTCATCATTAAAAATGTGAAATTCTACCTTATTCTGTAAAAAGATTTGAAAAGTAACCTGAACAGAGTTAGAACAAAATAAAATATAGCCAAGAATTAGTTTGAAAAGAACATTACATTAAAAATCTTGCAGTACTCTATAAGGTATGTGGTAATTAGAAACAACAATTCTATATAAATCTGTTACGCAAGCTTGAAGCACAAACAAACTAACTACTTTAAGATCTCAGTTTTAGTAATGTAGAGGGCAGATATAATACAATTTTACAGACTCATTCCGAAGAAACAATTGTTGGTGATGTTATTTTTACCCATTATTGTTCTTAATCATTCAAAAAAATTAAACAGATAAGTAAATATGTTGTAATTAATTTATTTATTAAATATAATTCACACAATAACACACCTACTTTTGAAATTATATTATTTATAATTATTCAATATACCTCAAATCTATACCACTCGGTGTTCCAATGAGGGTTCAATGACTTCCGACACACATCAGTTTTATGGGTCACTCCTCCAAACTTAATTTCAACAAATGCATCAGTTGTATCACTTGCTCTGTCCATCACAGGTAAATTACGACCCGCTAAAACCTTCACTTTTATTTTGCCGGGCATTTTGTATTTATAATCGTATCTTTAGGATCGCAAAAATTAGATAATACTTTATTTTAAACACTCAAAAACTGAAATAATCTTAACATTTTTCAATTCTATTAATATACTACTTATTATTTTAAAATTCATTACAAAAAAGAGGTAAAAGCGGTATTTTAGATAAAAATTTTTTTCTAGATATACACCAACTTTTTGATTGTAAACATTGCAAATACATGATACATTACTGCGTAATACTTTTTATTTATGTATAACACTATAAGAACTTGTGCTACAACGTGTTGCATATAAATTGGACTAGTGTTTATTTATAGATTTGAAAGATTTTATAAATACTTCTAAAACGCGGGCGACATTCTGTTACACAGCTGTTATCGGTAAATGTCAGACAAAATGTCAAATCAGTAAATTATTCTGGTGTTGTCCCTAGTATGAATAAGGAAAAAGAAGAAAACCGATATAAAGCCGATTTTATTTTAAATGATTTATTAACAACGATGTTCAATGTACATACTTAACTTTAATTATTTTATTTCTTTATTTCACTTGAATTATTGTGTTTTACCTTTGTAGTGGAACTCTTTTTATGGAACATATGTATGTTGTTCTTATGTATGAGCTATATGACTGATGTTTCGTTTAATTACTTTTGCTTGAATTATTAAACAACATCCCTATATCGACAAAATCTTTCACTGTTATAAATGTAGCCATCAGAACAATGCTTTAGTTATTATTCTGAGATGTAGCCTAATAAAATGACAGCCAATAATATAAATAAGACACTTTGCAAAGACCAAGCCATAAATAGTAAAATTGCAATTCCTATCAATTTTACAACTTATTAAAGGAAAATTATTTAAAACCTAGAAAGATAAAGAAAAACAATCAATAATCAAATTATTTATTTCATTACCAAAGAATCTCTTCACGCTTATTTCTATGAGGGATAGACTAAAGTACCAATATTTAATTATTTACATAATTACATAGTGGGAAAACTATCACTTAAAACTGTCCAGCAGCACCCTGTTCTTTTGTAACATATTTTCAATGTTTAATATTCCATACATATATATAATAATGGTAATTTTATCATAATGCATTTATTTAAATGGATTCCAAAATTAAAAAAAAAGTTGATATGTGGTGGGATAATTTAACAAGTAATATTGTGATAACTGATTGTTAACTAACAAAACACAACACACTAAGACCAATTTATCACTTATCTCTAATTTTCTCTAACATTTTGCTGATATCCTTACTGCCAGTCGGGTTGGGTCGTTTTAATTTGTGCCTTGCCGATAATTTGGGGACACAACTTTTTAGTGGCTGTCGTGAAATGGGACTTGGAAAAGTGTCAAGCTTAGAGTGGCCGCCGAGCCCGTCATACGAGATATTCAGTAAGGACATGTTGGGATCGTTATCTGTAAACTGTATCTTTATAGGTTCTTTCTGGTGGAAGATGCTAGTTCTTTGGATTTCTGTTTTTTTGTTGACTGCATTTCGTGCTGAATTGAAGAGCGCTAGCTCCGAAGGCTGAAATATATATATATATATATTTGAATGATATAGTATATATGAATTTCAACATCAACCAAATAATTTATACATCTTTAGTAGAAGGAGTAATTTATCAAATTAATTTAATTTACCTTCAGATTCCTGTTAGGTAAAGGATGGGTCGGATGGCGCTGTAGTGCCGTGAGCGCCAAACTGCTTTGTTTCAAACATAAATATGGAGAATCTGCAGTCTCTATTCTATTTACCATGCTGTTCTGAAAAAATGCATTAAACTGGTCATTAATTAAAAAAATATACATATAAATATTTTTTAAATAAAACCCTATGTTTAACTTATTAAATTCTCACTATTATACTCATGCTACATTTTACAAGAGACTTCGCTTGCATGGAAGAGAAAAGAGCATTAGGTCCTTGTTGTTTCATTATTAGTGTTTAAAGTAGTTAAAATTTTGTATACCTAAATTAACAGACAGTGGTAGCACCTGTTCCCTCAGTACCTCATCCGTCAAAAAACATACTAAGTTAATCAATGTCTGTCTTACTTTAAGAAATCTCTCTCTGTTAAGAAACAAATAAATCACAAAAAATTTTAAGGTGATTGTTGGTTATCGCGCCACTAACGATATTGAGGCAGACTTTTTTAAAATGTGTTTTACGCCTTGTAAGCATTATAACCAGTTCTATTATCCTAGCATATGACCTGTTTTCCGCTTTAATAAAAATCCTTCGAACCTTTGATCTCTGCATATTGCTCTTGTGAAATTGAGTTAGGTTAGTAAGTTAGTTAGTTTTGTCTAAGAAAATGGAGCAACTGTCGCAAGTAAAATTTTTTTTTTAAGCTATAAAAAGACTAACTTTTCTTACCTTATCCAATTTCACAAGAGCAAAGCAGAGTGATCAAAGGTTTGTATTTTTTACGCTTATAAATGTCATGAACAAACATGACATGACTGCTTGTAATAGTACAAGATCAACTGTAAAAAAAATCAACCTCGGAAGTCGCTGATCTTATATCTTACATAGATCTTAATATCTGCTAACTTACAATGCTAGTATTACTAGTGTCACTGTCAGGCACTAGGACCGCGTCGTTCAGGTCCTGGTCAGGTTTCATCTGTTTGACTGCTGACTCCAGAGAGTCAGTCAGGGATGTCTCAAGAGAGTCGGCTTTCCGTTTGTGTTTCAGGTTTTGGTATTTACGTTTTGTGTTTCTAAGTAATTCTTCTGTAAACCTGTAATATATTTGAATATAAAATGTTAATGCTGACTTAAAATCAATACTATTTTACATTCATTTTTTTTTTTTTTTTTTTTTTATTTTATTTAGGAACAAACAGTTGTACATAAATAAAGAAAAAATACATACATGTTAATCATAATAAACCTATAGTTCCCTGAATTTAAACACAAAAATAAAGAAAATAACAAATCTAGAAAAATAAAAAACAAAGTAATAATAATATTTTAACTCTTACAATTTCAGTTAATATATAAGAAAAAAAAAAATGTTTATACTGTTCATACGAGCTATGAACAGTTTATTCTATTAACAGATAATAGATTATTTACCATTAATTTAATTATATGTTATGGCCATTATAATATGCACTATACATACATAGGAATATAAAAAGAAAGGACAAACTAAAAATAATCTTACAATAATTTAGTGTGGAAATCTGTAGTGTTACGTTTTTCTGTGGCAATCTGTTGTTTTAGAAGATGTATCTGATCACGTGATTCGTTCTTCTTATCTTCTGATTCGCAAAGAGCACTGTAACACATGTGTATATATTTTTTACCTTGGATATCAAGTACAAATACTATTTATTTTAATGTGTATAAATAGTAATTTTATAATATTTAATATATTGATTAATTAAGTATAATCAGCTAATAAATGTAACCCTGCTGCTACGTTTTCAAGAATTAAAAGGAAAGCCGAGCATAACACACCTCTCTGCATCACAAGGAGTTGATAGGCTTCATATCATATATCTAAGAAAACTTTAGTGTTGATGTTTTTCTTTAATAACTTGATATTAAAAATATCAGTAGCCATCATAAAAATATTTATCATAGTAGAAATTATACCTGAGCACCATCAAATCAATTGTCCATGGTAAATATAATGAATACCAAGTGGCATTAAACTTATTTACCGCTTCAGAGCTGTAGCAAATGTAGCCACCATTCGTACATCTGTATATCCTTCAAGCATTTTCTCAACTTCTTCACTTGTTGCATTTAAAACTTTCTGTAAGCTGAAATTAATATTAAGTTACAACTTCTGAAAATCTGCTAGTATTTTTTTTTTTATTCAGTAAAACATGTGACAGGAATATTAGGAGATTATTATGTTTCTAGAAACGGCAAAAAATCATGGTCAGAGAACGAAACACTAAAAAGTTTTTGAAATTTAAATAAACAGGAATAAGACTATTACAGATTATTCTACTTTCTTATTCTTATGACTATATGTATTACCAAATTGAATACTCCTCTCATCACAACACTTTCAAAATATACTTTTACCCATTCAAAGTCTGCAGGTTCTTCTTCAAAGCTTCATTTTCCTCTTTCAATCTGTTTGTCTCATTGTTCTGTATCTTTACATACAGCAGCTGTTCTTTTAGTGCTGATATGGCAGAGTCCCTTGTTTCTAGTTTTTTTTCACACGCTTTTAAAAGTACTCTGCAAATAATATTTTTTTATTATTAATTAAACCAATCTATTGGTGTGGCAACAATAACCAATTCGCATTTTGAGAAGTACACAAAACAACACATTTTTAGTAATTTACATACAAATTATTTTTCAATTCCTTCTCAGTAGCACTTATTTTGTCTTCGTGTTCCTTACAACTGGCCCTATGTTGTCGTAGTTGTAACTGAGCATCGTCAAGCCGGGACTGCAAAGTGGCCACATCTTCATTTGTGGCCTCATTAGATATGGTGGGATAGAAACGAAACATACACTTTTCAGTCACCTTGTTTCGACATTGGGGACATGACTTTGATCTGTAATAAATAATAATATAAAATTGTAATAATTGTTGCTATAATACATTCAAGTTTCTTTTCAATAAATATTGAATGTTCTTAAAATCACTAAGGGTTTACACAAAACCTTTAGTTATGACTAGTTCAACTAAACTCTTGTGATTTTCCATTGGTAGTATTTCATTTACCTATAAATATTTTGATGAATTCAAATAGTACAAGAGAATTGTTTTATTGATTTAAATTAATTGTTTACTGATTTTATATTATAAAACTGTCTTACCTTGCTATCCATTGTGATAAGCAGTTAAAGTGAAACACATGTCCACATTTGGTCACATATATATTTTCTGCCTGGTTCACTATATCACTGCAGATTGTACATAGAATATGCATTTTTCTATAGTTAATAAACTTTTTGTAGGTTATTCAGTTCTAAAAAGTGTTTCGTTATAAATCTTTTTTGTAACAATAAATAATAAACAAAATTTATAAATAAGCAAAATGTCTTCAATAACAACAAAACCAACTTACCCTCTACTTACCAAGTTACATTATAAATTGAGCATGATTATTATTGTAGTTATTAAAACTGCAGCTCGTCTTTTCCAAATTTATTTTACGATTCAGCACAAGTGATTTTAAAATTTTTCATTTACCCGCAAAATAAAAAATACCAATTATGAATCAACTAGGTATAACAAAACTTTTAGTAAACTTTTAACTGTCAAAAAATTTGAGATTTACTAAGTCATTAATATTCCGTATTCAAAGACAAAACTGTACCACCAAGAGCACAGACTAACAAAATATATAATGGAATCTCTAGAAGGTAAACTTATTGCGCGAATGCATTCTTGAACATATCTCAAGCGTTTAACCGCTTGTGGCATGAAAGACTGTTATTCAAATTAATTTACCATTATTCTCTAGTATTTTCAAATTGACCATTATTCTTCAGCATTTTCAAATTGACCATTATCCTCCAACCTTTCAAAGTACAACAAGAGAGTTCGGCAGGGCAGCGTTCTGGGTCCTATACTCTACTTACTCTTTACCGCGGATCTGCCAACATCTGAATCCTTATTTACTATAACCTTTGCTGATGATACCGTTATAGTAGGTACAGATAACGACTAAAAAAAATCCTCACAAATACTCCAAAAAGGATTATATGACATATCCCACTGGCTCTAAAGTAATTTTTTTTTTATTTATTTATATCTTTTCCACTTAGAATCATAATCAGTGATCACTTGTGTACGTCAACATGGTAGTGTCAGGAGGACCTATTACGATACTAGATTTATCGTATCGCATCGTAAGCCCTTCTGAAAAAGCACTTTCCATCTTAATGTTAAAGCTATGAGGGTTCCAAACGCGTCCTGGTCTGAGAAGAACCACACAAAAAACTCAGCCGGATATATTTTTTGTTATTGTGATCACTGTTTCACAAACTTAAATGCAATTTTGGAACAACTAGAACCGTCGCAATCAATCGGAAAAGAAGCCTAATTAATGATTTCAGGCAACGAAAATGAAATAATAATAACAGAAAATATATATAATATATGAAATAATAATAACAGAAAATATATATATATATATATATACATATATACACATACATAAATCTTCGGCCTGCCACACAACCAGTCAACGCAAGCAGCACCCGTTCACGAGTACTTTCTTCTGAAAAAGCACTTTCCATCTTAATGTTAAAGCTATGAGGGTTCCAAACGCGTCCTGGTCTGAGAAGAACCACACAAAAAACTCAGCCGGATATATTTTTTGTTATTGTGATCACTGTTTCACAAACTTAAACGCAATTTTGGAACAACTAGAACCGTCGCAATCAATCGGAAAAGAAGCCTAATTAATGATTTCAGGCAACGAAAATGAAATAATAATAACAGAAAATATATATAATATATGAAATAATAATAACAGAAAATATATATATATATATATATATATATATATATATATATATATATATATATATATATATATATATATACACATATATACACATACATAAATCTTCGGCCTGCCACACAACCAGTCAACGCAAGCAGCACCCGTTCACGAGTACAACACAAGAGCCAGCCATTACCCCCTTTGCCATATTTGAGGGAGGAAGGCAACCCGACTCACGATGCTACCGCAAGTAGTGACTTCTAAGGAATCGGTGTGATGCAGAAGGTCGATAAAGCAAAATTAATTTACAACAGAAAACAAATTGCGGAGATTACTAGCTATTCGCAATACAATACAATTCATTCCCAGGCCATACCGTCGTCGATGTAATCCTTTACACTATAGTAGGATTTTTTTATTAAAATATTTTTAACATATAATTTAAATTTGTTTAATGATAGGCTTAAGGCTTCATTTGGGAGCTTATTATAAAAACGTATACAATTACCCTTAAAGGATTTACCTATTTTATGGAGCCTAGTGCCGGGCACAGCGAGTTTATTTTATATTTCAATACAGTAATTTTGTATGGAACTCGGCGGCAATACTAAAAACCACGCGGACGAAGTCGCGGTCGACCCCTAGTCACAAATAAAAATATTCTTTATCATGGTTTCTGCTGTTTCGAGTTGTTGTTCGTTCTAGATATAGCAAAACAGACCTTGTAAAGATCAGGACCCCGATGCTCCATTTCTCAGCCAAAACTTGTATTTCTTTTCATTCTTACTTCTTTATTTCAGACAATCAACGTATTTTAAAAATATTATAAATTATATTTCCATTTCTTCTTCATGTTATAATCTTGAATTTATTTATTAAATTCAATAGCAAGTCCAAAAAATCATATTGTCCAGTATGTAATTACAATTCATTATTTAATTATATAACTCTAATCCGATAATTTTATTTTTGGTTAATGTAAATTGTGTCTTGTAATCCACATACTTGTCATTTTGATTATTTTGTATTTCCATAGCAACATGGTGTAAAAGAGATGAAGCTATACGAAAAAAGTTGGCGCGTAACGGAAAAATGTGACGCGTAACGAAAAAATGTTACACTACATTTTTTTCCAACCCCGATAAAGAAGTTTCACTTCAAAAAGGGAGCATTTTTTTTTGTTTTATGTTTTTTGTGTTGTTTAGCAAGCAAGATTTGTAAAAATCTTGATAGCAGACCCGGCCACGCGTTGCTGTGGTTGCTAAAGTTTTTGATAGAACATAACATTGTAGTTAACTATTAAAGGAGTAAGATAATAAAAAATAGTTATGTGGACCGCCATGTTTTTTAAATGGATGCAATTTGTAAAAAAAACGAATGACTGATTCTGAAATCTTTGACTGATTTTCTACTTCCATTACAATAATATAATAATAATTAGAGATGCGCCGAATATTCGGTAAGTATTAGATATATTCGGCATATTTTCGCCAAATGAATCAGTTTTGGTGCCGCATGTATTCGGTTCGAATATTTCCAATTTTTTTGGCTACACGACACGGTAAAGAACTAAAAGATAAAACTTAGATTTATGTCATATTACAAGTCAAAGAGATCTTATAAATAATATGTGTTGAATAGAGCTTAATAATATAAGGCGATTTAATTTCAAATCAATGTTGATTTCAAGCAAAATAAATAATTATTTCGAAACATATCAAGTCAACATATTTATTTTATTATTGCTAACCTACAACTAGCTGCCATTTTTAAGGCTACCCACTAAAAAACCAACGGTTGACCAACTCATCGCCTTAGTGGGACGCCACGGGATCGCTTTCGCACCCACCGTGACGCCCCGGCGGAACCCCCTGCGAGGGGCCCCGGTCAACCTATAAGTACCTAGTATTTAGTATCAGGTTTATACTCTTTTGATCTCTCTTTCCGTAAACTAGCTGAGGTTCGAACCTGAGCATTTAAAGCATCTGGGATTTCTATTGCAGAACTATTTTGTGTTTGATTGTGAATAGTAACTGAAGTAAATTGTTACTGAAGTAACTAAAGTTATTATAATTCACCGAGACGGGTAGTGATACGGTAGCTCAATTGGTAGAGCGACGGGACGATTTCCGAGAGGTCGCGATTTCGAATCCCTGACAGTATCGGTCTATTTTTCATTCTATATTTAATTGAATTTACATTGTACCTATTTAAGTTGTGACCCATCTACATACTGTGTAAAAAAACATTTATTTAATGCAAAAATCTATACCTGCATACATTATTTACTCCCAATCAGACAGTTGGCGAGACAGAAACACACAAAATATAACTCAGCTTTTCTTTTTTATATAAATGTTACATTAAAGAAGTTATCGTACGGTGCGCTATGAGGGCAGGGATGGCCGGTTGGACGCATTACAACAGCGATTTAATTCAACAGAATTTCAATTTATTATACATAAACATATGTATACCTGTCGAAATGCCTTTTGAATTTATAGGTTTTTTGTCTTTATAACTAGTATGGTAAGTAGTAGCTCATTAAAAAAAAGTAAAACAAAAACAAATTAAATTTATGTAAAAATTATAGGGTAATCAAATTAATATACTTCGCTTAGCCCATTACGGATTTGTTGAAGGGTGTTAAAACGTAAAAAGATTTGTTCGCAGGACCATATCATATAATTAGTGGATAATATTTATAATTTAGAATGTCACTATTGACGATAAAGAACGGCGTTATTTGCCGCCAAACGTAGTTATCTATTTATATGAAACTTCAGCCGACACACGTCAGACCGGCCATCACCGAGAGCCGTTAGTATAGTTTCAATGTGCTATATCAACTTAAGAAATTCAAGCCTCATAATTGAAAAGAAAACATACAATGATTAAAACAAACATTTTCTTATTCATCAGTGGAATGGTTATAATAATAAAATCACATTTTTTTTCATATTTTTTAATGATACTCTAATTTTGTACATCAATTTCATCCATTTTTTGTTTTGCTTTTTTTAGTTCAGCCAACAAGATTTTAATTTGACTCTTATCTATGATCATTTCTTTGGTCTTATGTTCTCCCGTAAACGGTTCGTCGGAATGGAATGTTAGTTTTATGGTATCCACGGTTCCTTCGGGGCCCGGAGATGTAGTCACATCCGTTAACTTGTTGACTGTAAATTAATCTTAAGCTCATATAATCCAAAAATTATTAATTACAATTACACATAGAGAAAAAGGACAGACAATATTCTTCTTCTCTTCCTTTATTGGTTCCACTTAAAATTCTGACTGGGTTGAAATTTTAAAATAGAGGGGTAAAGAGTATGCAAAATGACAAAAATAAGAAAAAAATATACCCATAAACCCGTTATTTTTAATCTGCATTTCATATCCCTCCCTCCCCGTCTCAACAACGTCCGCTAGCGCCGCAGCATGCGCACGCGGCACTCCCAGTACTAGTAGATCCCTGGCTAGTTGCACCCCGCTGCAGCTACAGCGATGCGCTTGCTTTAACGTCCAGCGAAGTACAGCCGCTGCACGTGCACTTTCATCGCGAGATGCTATCAAAATATATTTTTTGTACTAATTATCTTTTATTAGAGTTAAATATGATAATTATTGTACGCATTATTCCCAAGAGTAAAGTTATGAATAAAAGGTATACTTTAATAAAAAACAAAAGGTACTTTACCTAGACTAGTTCCTTTTAATATTTCCATAATGCCGTCGTCCTAAAAAATAAAACAACTATATTGTATAGGTATAACAATACTAATACTATAAATGCGGAAGTAGGTATGTCTTTACGCTTTCAGGGCTAAACCGCCGTGATTTGGATGGAATTCAGTATGATAATAATTGTAGATCCATGTCAAACATAGGCTAGACCTTTATTTTAAAAACCAAGCCCTAAAGGGGTAAAATGAGGGCTCAAAGTTTGTATGAATAATCTAAACCATTAAACCGATTTCGATGAATTTCCTCAGGAAAATAGTGAATGACGTAAGGGCCAAATTATTATGCTTTTTTTTAACAAGTATACCCAAGGGACTGCGATAGGGGATTATTTTTTTATAAAAACTAAACCGCTGAACCGATTGTAATGATTTTTAGTATACATATAGTTGATTGTACCCATTGTACATTTTTAAATGATATACCTACATATATACATATAGGATCTAAGTAAAATGATTTGTATAATACCAAAATTCATGTATACAGGGTTATTATTAACCTAAAGTCGTTAGATTAACTTTATTAAATTTTAAGGTTATTAACCTCAAAGCTAACGTTTGTTTTTGGAACGTAGATCCTTATCCCGCGTAGTGAAAGGGGGCTAGACGGTAAAAATTCTTACCAAAAGTTGTCACGACATGGTTTGCTATCTTTCTCTCTCTTATAGAAAGCAAGCGAGATATTTTCATTTCTATCATTAATATTTTTCGTATTATATTAAATTGCTTAGTAGTTCTTTATTATTTAATTGATATTGGAGTTTGTTCTTTTAGAATCAATTTGCAAATAAGACAGTTTAAATGAAAATAATAATACAAATTGTGATCAAATTTACTCGTAATATTTGTAACAACGCCATCTATTTATACCTTAGGGAAACATAAACAAACAAACTACATTTGTATATAAACATATTTGTACAAAGTAAAACCGCTAGGTAGCGGGACAGTAAATAATTCATGGGTTTATTGATTAACACTTTAATTTAGTTATTCATTTTATTTACATTTATTATAAATTATCGTCGAAATATCATACAAAAATAGTATAGAAATATTGTAATAGGTAATATTCATGTTTTTATTTAACGTAAATTAATCATTTACCTCTCTATATCGTAGAAAAAATAGTAAATTTTATACCGTGGGACTAAAGCACTACTTTAAAGGGAGAGTGTTTTTTTTAAATCCAGAGCGAAGCGAAGTATTCTAGCGTTGAATCCCGAGCGTAGCGAGGGATTCTAATGTAGAATCCTGAGCGAGCGAGGGATTTAAAGGACATCACTCGAGCTTAAAGTAGCTTTAGTCCCGAGGTGCACAATCTGCTTTTTATTACATCTATGAGGAAACAAATAAAATGCAAGCTATGAATAGGAACAGTTTATTAGAAAAAAATTAAATGTTAATAAGGAGTTTTAGTCATTCAGCCTACTTTTTTCATACAAGATTCGTAATCGATCTCTTTCGTAGTTAAAAATTATGAAACGAATCCTTTCAATATTGGCGTTCGAAATTCAAGAATGTTTTAATCCCGGAGGGACTAAAGCAGTGTTTTAATCCCTGTTTTTTGGGAACCAAGCAGATGTTTTTGAATAGATGAGATAAAAAATATAAATAGGCTTGAAAAGATTCTAGTTTTTTTTTCAAAGTGAAAAAAAGTGTATATTTGAGCCGTTCAAACGCCGTCATTTTGCGCGCGCCCTGCGAGATGTCAAATGACACGTCTAGTCAATGTTTACTATGAACTTTTAATTCACTTCATACATATTTTAAGTTTTAAGTGCTTTACATATCCTGGAAGAAGATAAAAACCATCTTACAAGTATTGTATAGTACCGGAGTGCAAAAATAGTATTAGAAAAACAAAGTGTTTCTTATATTCCAAGAGATGCGAAAATACAATAACAATGGTCTATGATAATTAAAAGGGATAATATATGTCTTAAATTGTGTTTATATTGTTGTGAAGATCAATTTAACGTACCTAAGTATACTTTATTTATAATAAGTTTAATTTAATAGGTAGTTTAAATTTATAGCAAGTTGCATTAGCTATAGAACATTAGAAAATTTTAGTTTAAAATTAACCTAACCTAGTTTACAAAAGTTCAGTATTACTTTCTATAAAAACCGTATTCTTTTTTTGTTTTAACGAAATTTTTATGGTTGTCGATTTATTTCAAGTTAAGGACTGTATCTTCCTGTAATAATATTGAATATAATAAGTAGGTATAACGAAACAACGAGGAGAAAAATTTAATCTAAGTTTGAAAAAAAGTTCCTCATATATTTTTGTGGCAAAAACACCAGCTGATAGAATGAGAATGTGTGTAGTCAAAAGGCAGAGATTGACATTGGTTAATGAAGCCTTTTCAGAGTTACCTATCAAAAGTAGTGTTTAAAAAAATTGGTGACCTTTACAAAGAAGTGATATAGTAAGTAAGTCCTAGTACTGCCCATACAAATGTCTATGATATTACTCAGCCAAGACTATTGTCTAAATGTGATCACAAGGCAGAGCCTTGCTTTTCGCATATTAAAGATAAATTACCAAGTGACTAAGCTGTGCAAGTTAATATTAAACCGAAGTACAGAAGTAAAGGTGTCAATGTAAATATACCTGCTGAAAAAAAAAATATAGCATTTGAAACGATTATTTGATATCTTAGATTTTAAAATATTTTTGTACAGTCAATAGGTACTGCTGTCTTCACATGTACTCAGGTATAATCTCAGTTTATATAGTCTGTTTGTCGTGCCGCTCGTCGTCTGTTCCAACCCTACACTAGAAAAATATTTACTACAATAAACTTGTATTTTTCTTTGGACTTTGTTTTTGTTTATATACAAGAAATAAAATAGTTTGCGTATATTACGAGCTGCCTAGAATGTACCCAAATTAAACCTTCGAGCTTTTTGTGAAAAACAAAAACTTATCTCTATATTCTTCTTAACTAGAAACTTGTAGCTCTGATCAGAGAAAATATGTAATATGTATAATATAATATATATACAATCGAATACTTATACGTGTTATGTGCTTTAAAGTAGCTTCTTGTTTATTTTTTAATACATACATTTTTAACATTTGTCTATCTTAAGCGTCTATCTTTAGTTTAAAGTTTTTATTTTGAGAGGGAAACGGGTTTATGAGTGGTCATTCTGGCGTGAGTGTACCATATAGTATACCATATAGTATACCAGCGCCCGCGGGTTCTTTAATATTATAGAAGGCACAAGGCGTTTTCGGAAGATAGATAAGGATTGTGAAAAGCATTAATGATTGGTGGAAGATTATGAGCTGAAAGTAAACTTGGCACTGTAACTGTGTATCAATTTGTTGTTATCAGTGAAATATCAGTGACAATTGATGAAAGAGCGTATTATTGGTTTTCAATAAATATAGGGTGACCTTACTAGCTTGTTAATATACTAAAGTCTATACCGAAGTAGTTAAACAAAACAATATACAAAATGATAAACAAAAAACGAAACAGAAATATGTGGATTTTCTTTATGATCTCGTTGGTGACACTTACAAATAAAAATATTCGAGTAAACTACTTCTAGGAACATTGCAAAACGAGCAGACGGTTGGAGCAGATCTTGAGGAACGGGAACTACAAAAGTAAAGGAAAATATGGAGCGACACACGCAGGAGTTGAACAACAATCGCTCTCATACACAATTAGAAACGTAATTAATAGTAACATTTAAGTTAGCTCAATTGATAGAGTGACGGGACGGTTTTCCAGAGGTTTTAAATTCCGGCGGGTTTGAATCCCAGCCCACTTTGATTTATTTTTCATTCTCTATTTATTTAAAAAAGTAAGCGTAACATGGCTATTCATGTTTCTATATATTTCCAAAAATAAAAGCCGACCATCTACTCCGTGCACTGTTGGGTCAACCTGTGAATTAACTGCGAATTAACCTGTGAATAAACTGCGAATTAACCTGTGAATTAACATACAATAATAGGGCTCTAAATAATTCTTGAATTTTTTTTTATTTGAATATTATCTGCAAATGATTACTGATCTAATTTACCTACACAAAGAGTCAAAACTGGCTGGCTGGGCTGGTTAGCAACTAAGTTACAGTATAGTTATTTATTAAGCGTTGAGTATTTAAATTATGTATATAAAATTCTTTCGGACTCTGTCAGTACAGAGAGTGCCGATAAAGACTACCGATATTAGAGTCCTGTAATCCGCCAACAGAATCTTCATAAAATGCAGATAATAGAACGTAAGGAACCGCACTCTTTTTGTACTTTATTAAGATTTTATACTTTTAAGGAGGGATATAAGTTTCATACGTTCACTTAATTGTTATCAGAAAGTCTTTGGACAAGAGGAATTAAATTATTAATTAAATATTATATATTATGAACTTTTATTTGATACTCCTGTAATACAAGCTATGTGATATGTACCTAGGTATATTATTATTATATTTAAAATATGTAATGTATAATCGTAGTTGTATACTTATCTATACTTACTATACTTATCATATACAAGGACGTATACATATTATTTTTTAAACAATAACAAAAAATACAATTTCGTCGATCAGCCAATGATTAGATACAGGTTTATGTATAGGTAATTTTGCATGAGTTTCATTTTTATGTGTAGGTTTTTTTTTAAATTAATAAATCAACAAAGGTTCATCGATACCTAAATATACATCTAAATTATTGTAAAGAACAAGCTTCGTTACTGAGACAATTGAAAATACAATACTCAGTGTTTCCATCTATAAGCTATAAAAACAATATTTTATACAATTTCTGACTAGTTAAAGAAAAAATAATAAAGAATACATTATTGTAGCGTTAAAAAAATATAATGGTTTATATAAAAATATATAATTTATTAGTAATTTTCGATATGTAAGTAGTTCTCGCTGACTGCACAAATTAGTATTGAACTGATGGCTTCAAATATTATACGAACATAAAGTAAGACAGCTGATATATTAACGCTATCATTATTTTTGGTACAATTTACTTTAAAAAGAACCATCAACGAGTCACAAATTATGAAAATGAACAATTGAGCGAGAAACATCAATGCCAGTTTAAGATTTATATCTGATGATCTCCAAACACAGTGGTACATTATGATACCAAGCACCACCACCGGGACGGCCAGTACGAGCAACAACGATGTCAGCCGCACTGCTGGGATCACCATGGAATTGAATACATCGCATGTCCCAAAAAACCAAAGGAAAGTCATTATTAATTCTTCATATATTTGAATCACTAAGATAGATATACAGGAAAACTTTGTAACATCGATGTTGGAATACAAGTTCGTTCCCGCGCTGAAGATAAATAAGTCTGAGAACATCTTTAGAGAAATGCAGGCCGTCCAGCAAGGTATGAGTGCGTTGAGATACGATGTCAAATGATACAGTACCATCTGCGTTTTGTCCAACACATCAGTGATGATCTCGAAGAACAAGGTCATCACCATCAATTGAAGCACGCTTGTCAATAAATGTTGCTTGCACATGAAGCGGTAGACATTATTGGACCGGCTGTTAAGACACCACGACGCTAGACATACAAATAAAAGACAAAATATCACACACACGTTTCCTAATAATAATGTCGCTTTTACATCGTCCTCAGGTTCCGGTAAGTCTATTTTAATCTTCAATATTTCAAAAAGAGTCTTATCAGAACAATTCTGTTCTGTCATTATCGAAGAATTGTTCATTATTTCACTTAAATACAGCCGCGGTAGCTGGTTCCTTCAATAGTACTGCCAGTATGTTTTAATTAATAATTATATTAAGTATAATTAATGATTTTGATAGCATGGTTTGCAATCGATAGTAACTTGTTAATGAGATAAAAACTGTATAAAATATTTGGTTCAGCGATCAATAAATAACATAATTTTAATTCGCATTAAGAATTGGGAAAAACATGTACAGATTGAAATTGGTGAATCGAGATAAATGAACAAGAGATAAAAAAATATATACTTTAAGGTTAAACTAAAAGCACATTATTGTGCCCGGGAAACCGTTTAGAATACCTGAGATTAGACAGGAATAAGAGACAGTTTCACGTGCGTTATAACTATGACATTATGTAATTTAAATAAAATATAAATTATGAACAAATACACTTGTCAATAAATACTTTTCTTTTAGGTATGTATGTTATTCTGCATCTTCTATGTTTTATTTAGTAATCTAACATTTTCAGGACCGTCGCGTCCCCAGTACAATTGCAAGAAAATTATTCTTTGATATTATTACGTGCCAAAGACAAACTAAAAGCCTCACAAAATATTATTTGTGAACCAAATAGCCACTGTGTAATGAGATAAGAGAGAATAATGAAAACACTTTTAAGGATTTTTTCTCTTGATGTACCTACTAAAGGCATTTTTGTAGGAAATTAATTCAATTATAGAAATTATTTCTACTAATGTATTTTTATTATTATTGTAGCTATGATAAGTTTTAAGTACCTACAATTGTATTTATTAATATATTATATGTTTTATATTATACCTAAAGTTATTATAATTATAGAGTTGTTACATTTCAAAAGAAATATACTGTAAGTACGATCATTGATCAGAAGTTTCCGTTCCTCCGACCCATCTGTTGTCTAAATGATTATTGAAAATGCCTGATAATATCTCAAATTAACCGTTGATCTTAACTCAGTTGTTTTCAAAAGTTTTCAGATTCTAATGTTTGTGACTTGCGAGGTTTTAAATAGAACGATGTCAATAACCAAACTTTACAAGAGTTTCGACGTTAACTTCTCTTAAACACTTTGAAGGCCATTAATTTGTCTTTTCATTAATTTAAAAAAGTACATAAATTAATACTAATTACGATTATTACAATGAATTGGAAGTTTTGACATAAACAATGTTGCCCTAATTATTAATGTGTTTGTTAAAATTGAACATAATATTTTAAGTAGTCGTGCGATCAGAAAAGTTTCAATAGACTTCAGGAACACAACCTTCAAAAAAAATACTTTAAGGTCCATTTTCTTCTCTTTACGGAGGAAATGAAAAAGAATTAAGATAACCTAGAAGTATTTCGTCAACCGTGATTTGTTTTTATAACTCAACCAATTCAAATCATTAATCTGTTATCAGAAGTTATTTGTCGAAGATGAAATATAACATATGATAACCTGTTGAGTACCGGCTATTGTAACGGTCGGTGGAGCGGCCAGTGTACCTTGTACAAGAATCGATAAAGCGGAAGGTATCAGAAGCAGATTCATTCTAACACGGGACCATTTTTTTACGGCTTTGGGTCCACTTCGATCTTCATTTGTTTATTAAAATAGGATATTATATTATTCGTTAGTGCAGAAGTTTAAAATCAACTACCTACCGGCTGTTCCTCCACGACGTGACGTAGTAGACTCCTGAACAGCGGTGCAGGTAAGCTGCCCAGCGCGTGCAGGGCTGCCAGTGCCCACAGGGGGCAGTCACCATCGGAGCAGAACTTGAATTTCTATTATTGAATTAAATAAACTATTTCAAAGGATTTCTCATGTACCTACCTAAAATTGTTTTAGAATTGTCAAGGGATGAGAGAAGCTTTTTTTACATGTAGAATAAAAATGTAGGTAGTTCAGCATTTCTTGTAAATTTATTACAAAAGTATACAATTACAACAGATGACTATGTACCTGTACTGATGCTTGGTACAGGCCTCCTGCTAGTCATGGATAGAATGGAAAGTTAAAACATCTTCACCAACTTAACTTGAAAAACACCTGTGTTATGTTATTTTTGTCATACCGGGCTTCAAACCCGGAATACATAATAAATATGATAAATAAATGTATTTAACCTTAAAACTAAACGATAAAGCTTGATACCCACTTACCATGGTATATTACAGTTGTAGGCGACGGTCTGAAACAAACAATAAAATTAACATACGAACTAGCGGTTACGTACTGATGCACGGCCATTGAAGCCTGCCGTAAACATCTACGTCATATTAACATCTACGACATCATAATAACAGGGTCATTATATTCGTTCTAGTAGAATTGTAATATAGTTTTGGTAAATTAGGATTCTAAAAAACATTTAATGAACTATTAGTTATACATTTTTTTATTTATTAGAATGATTATTTACTGATTGATGGTATATATTTTTTTATTTATTGGAATATGCGAGTAAACCTATAGGACAGTATAGATTAATCTTCACAAATGCATGCATATGTCTAAATGTCTGATATTTAAATGCAAACATTCGTTACAAGAACAATGACAATGTTTTTTTTTCGGAGCTAATCTTTCGTGAATCATGATGACATGTAACAGCACCCATGGACAAGCTGCGCAATTAAGGTATCAGAGGAGTCTGCGAGGGCTGAAAGACGAGCGTACGCAACGCTGATTGGCTCTCCAGTAGTACACGCATAATAAAATACTTAGTACAATATAGGTACATACATACATATACATACATACATATACACACTATACATACATACATACGTTTATTTATAATAAATTACAACTGTAAAAAAAATATGTTTTCCCATACAAAAAATATTTCTTGCCTCTGACTTTTAAGTTTTTCTTACAAAATACCCAGTAACAAGTAAAAGAGGGAGCGAATACTTTTTTGTTTCGTTTTTTTTGTATTGTTTATCAAGATTTGTAAAAAGTCGTCCAATCTACGTTACGTAGGAACAGATGTTGTTGGGATTGATGTATAGAGACTTCCTGCAGGAGGTGGCCAACTAATAAGGAATAACCCTGTATATACACAACAATCATAATGGTTCATGAAAGTTTCTATACAAAATTACACACGTTTGAAATTATCCATCTCCGATACCAAATAAATAGTGATTAGGTAATTTAGATGAAACTAATAAAATATATTATTCAGTTTAAATTCATGTTTGATATTTAATGATTCGCAAACAATAAATCGCGAGGGAGATCTCACATCTATTTATTTTTTTGATAATAAAATAATAGCTACCACATAATACCACATCTATTAATTAATTGTTATTTTTTGCATGCGATGATGTGGTAAAATGAGGTCTCTCAGGAGTTTGTTACATTTTTAAGCAAAAACTAACGACTTGTAGATATAGGTTAAACATTAGAATTAAAATTTTTCTGTAATTTGTATAAAAAATACGTTTAAGAAATAAAATACAAAAAAAATACGTGGTAGTAATTACAGAGATATTAAAATTTGTTGGTAGATTTCCGACCAGTACTCGCTCTTGGATGTTACCACCTCGGTCCACGACCTATCTAACTTCATATAAAGAAAACATAAGAAATATAAATAATACCATTGTAGAACTATAAGATATAAGACGTATTATTTAAATGTAATTGTTTTATTTATCATATTGAACATTCCTTATTTCATAAACTATTAAACACACGTATGTATTCTGTACGTCTTTTCTTTTCTTCCCACACAAACGCCCTGAAAATTGGGGTGTTTTCATTTAATCAGTCCTGTCGCAGGTGCGTTGATCCAAACTGTTATTATCGTGTTAGATCACTCAATTGCTTTTTAGGAGGCACTTTATTATCAAAATCAATTAAGATATTGCTATCCTCTGTCGTGAGGTAAATGTAACATTTAAAGGTAATGTAAATATTGTTTAATAAGCATTTCTCATTGCGTCTAAAGTTGTCTAGCCAATTTCATTTCTCTAATGTTACAGAATGAATTTAATGGTGTCATAGTTGTTGCCAGAAACATCAACTACTCCTCCCGCCTCACTCCTTACACAAACAATACGCTATCACTAACACTTTATTTATTCTGTAAGTATTTGTATACATAAAGTATGAAATTTTATAGTACAACTTTTGCGTTTTACTGTGAAAGTGATAAGCAACCTATATGTTGAATCTGATAAAAAAACTAATACCAAACCAAACTTCCTTAAAATCCTTTTAGTAATTTTGTTATATGATTTTTGCTGTAAAAATTAAAGAATTTTCCGAAATAAAAATAAAACTGCATGTAGATGATAAATCAACAAAACACCAAATTTCATACAAATAGTAAAGCAGCTTTGTTGTATTTTAAAATTAGACATAACATTTTTTTTTGTAAAAGCAAAGCTCGCAACTCCAAATTTTTTCTTTACATAGACGAGACGATGCTTCTTAGCATTCTATGGAGTCACCGTGCGGTTGCCAGGCCCATCGCGTTGCAATGAGAGAAGTTCAAACAATGCCTGGGACTTGCGACCCAGGGGTAGGTTTAAGGGGCCCCTTTATTATGCGCAAACACCCTCGCCTTCTCTGTCTACAATCCTCTCCCTACCAAACCAAATTTAGAAATAACCTACTAATGCCGCCTGCGAAATACGTTCTAGAAAAGTCAAGGTCTTTAAATAAGTTATCAAGAGATTTTGCTGTTATACCTCTCGCTACCAATTCTACCGCATACAAGCTAATATAAATTTATTCCTGGACAGTTCATTTGTCAATTCGTATTACTTATTAAGCTTAAATATGTGATCCCTGGGATGTTTGTTTCCCAGGGCAAAGTGAGCTCCACAAGTATCACGTGCCCTAGATGTTTGGAATACATGAATGACAAAACACCAACATCCCCGGGGATTTTGTAATGCTTTTCATACGTGTCCATCATGAGAGTCCAATCAGGAAAATAGAATAAGGCTTCGGTTTGATTTTTTGGAGCAGCCTTCTTTTACAAACTCCACAGATCGTTTGGTGTTTGTTATACCCTTCCTCGCTCTTGCTGCTCAAAACTCAAAGCTACCCGTACGATTTCTAATACCTTATCGTCTTTGCGACGCGAGTATTGACCTCTATCAAGAAGTACCCTACACCCTACTAATAAGTGTTCGCGGTTTCTACTGTCTCACCACAGATGTTGCAAGACTTTTCGGTGACTTTGCCCCATCTTACTAAATTGCTTGATCTGGGAGTCATTTGGAATGCATTTAGATAAAATTTTAATAATGCTGGGGACCTATCATAAAGCAGGGTGTGCAAACGCAAAGCTAATGGAGTACAAAAATCTCCTATGGTCACTCATTCCCTTTGAATTTCTCTGGGCTCTTCGCGTGTAGACGGTAGTTATTGTTTTCGCCTTGTCTAATAAAAGATTTTGTTATGTCTATGTCTCGTCTCGATGTTTCCTACTTAATCCTATCCCTTTTTTATTGGTTTGAGCACCTATCATGAGAGAGAGAGAGAGAGAGGAGAGATGTTACAGTATTATCTTTAGAATTTCTGATGATGTCTTTTGGTAACTCTTAGATGTTTTTAGTGCCAGTTTTTAATCCAAAATTGTTTCGCAAAATTGTCCGCTGAGTGGGCTAACCCAAGCCATAACTTCAATTTCTTTATGACGGTTGCAGCTAACTTTGACAAAAGAGTCTTATTAATATCATAAACGAGAAAAAGCTAATTTTCACGTGATGTTAAAAAATTATCGTATATCCAAGTTTTTTTTGAAGTTACTTTTTGGTTGATGGTCTACCTTTTTAAGATCATTTAAAAAGCTATCGACTATTGCATCTAACGACGGAGAACGGACTTGGTAATCGATTATTTTTACGTAAAAATTTAAACGGATCAGCTTCCGTAACCATACTAACCCATTGACCGCCTATTTTAAGACCCGTATCGTAAGAGGTATATGTGGTATTCCGTCTACCAAGACACAGACTAAAAGCATTTACTTGATTTTGTCCTCAATTCGCCCGTTAACGTAGATAAAACCTTCACTACATTTAAGAGTACCTGACATTTTTTTGGATTACGTGTCAGTATTGCGAGATCATCTGCAAAAGCTAGTATGGATTCTGTGTATTTATTGTTAAAATTAAACCGATAACCCCACTTTTTTACATTTCTAATTTATTTGTCTATGAAAGACTATATTGAATATAATTGGAGAAATACAACAACCTTGAATAACAAAATCAGATAAGGTAGTTCTCTCTGCTTTTGAAAATTATTTTTAAAAAATCTAGCTTTTACCATTTTTTCTTTAATTTTTTTTTTCTTTAATATCATTAAATATGAAGAATACTGCCGACTTATGGGGTATATCTGTAAAGGTGATTGGCCAATGGCCAGTGGACCTCGTTGCGCCTTACTTCGCGACCATTTTTAATGATTGTATTTCTTGTGAAGTGTTTTCTGACCTAATGAAACATAGCAAAGTAATACCACTTTTAAAATCAGGCAATAATTCAGATCCTTCTAATTAAAGACCAATAGCAGTATTGCCCGTCTTTCTTATAAAGCATATATATGAGGCCTGGGATGAGTCACGGGATGATCTATCTAAGACTTTCGATTATGTTCAGCATAAAACATTGGTCAGGAAATAGTATCACTATGGCATTGAGAATATTGTTCTCAAACTCTTGATTTCTTACTTGTCTAATAGAATTCAGAGGGTAGAGGTGAATGGAAAAAGATCCTCTGGGGCTTCGATTCCTCAAGGTTCAATCTTATGCCCTTTTCTCTTTCTTGTTTATATAAATGACCTGCCTACTTTTGTAGAGAAACATAGTGAGATTATGTTTCTTTACAATATATGTATTGTTGTCTACATTATATGTATTTTATGATATTGTATTGATTGCTGATGACACTTCTTTGATATTTAAAGTAAAACGGCATCAGGTAAAGTATGACGATGTAAGCAAGGCTCTCTTTAGAAAAGTGCACTGGTTTAGTATTAACAACTTATTGCTTCGTAATAAAAATACTAAACTTCTTAAATTTTCTACTTCTAATATTAAACAGCAAACTAATGTACTTTTAAATGAGGAAGCGATTGAAGTGGTTTAATCCATAGTTTTTATAGGAATCACTGGGACTACAATGGGACCATCATATAGCTGGATTGGCTAGTAAACTTAGCTCGGCCGCGTACGCTGTTAAAAAATTAGATCCCTAACTGACGAGACTAATGCTAAGTTAGTGTATTATAGTTATTTTCATAGTATAATGTCTTATGGTATCCTACTGTAGGGAAACGCTACCGATATTAATACCATTTTCGTTTTACGAATAAGAGCTATCCGTGCAATTTACTTTAAGAGATATTTTAAAGAAAATTAATGTACTTAAGGTTGCCAGTCAGTATATTTTTGAAAATCTTAAATATGTACATAAAATACTGTAAATTTTATTAGGCACAGTGATATACACTCACACGAGGAACAAGCACAAGCTTAAAGTAGTGAGTAAATATTTGATGGGGCAATGTTTACAGTTTTACATCACAGCCCCAGCAAACCCTCAAGTATTACTGTTTAACAAATTTAAGAGAATAACTAAGGAACGTTTTTGTGCAAAATGATTCTACAATGTATCTGAATACTTAGAGAATAATGCACCGTGGGTATGAAGCGATCGCTGCCAGGCTACTTCAAGATTATTTACTCAGTATTGTAACTTAGAATTTAAGTACTACTTAACAAAAACATGACAATCTTAAAATGTAGAACTCATTTTCAATAAAGATTTTTGAATTATTGATTTCTTTGCCCGTAAAATATTAACCGAGACAATACTTTCCAAAAATTTTCCACTCCAAATTTTATAAAAATTAGTCTAATTCGTTTTATGTGATGCGATCATACTGACATAAAAATGGGTAGGTACACAGACAAGAACTTTAAAATCTGCGTCATGTAGGTAGAATTATTTAATTAATTGTTACTGTTATTATTGTTTGTACAGATAATTTAAATTTCTTAATTTTATAAGCTGTAGTGAATCCAAATAACTAACCACGTATCTTATCTCACTATGAATGTTTATCTCCATTTAAAAATCAAACAATCTCTTCTGTTTCGTCATAACTTATTAATAAAATGGTCTCAAGGTGTTCACAAAAATAAAGAAGACACTTAAAATGTAACTCACTTCAGTAATTAGTAAATGAGTGTAGAGTTACTCATTGTTAATGATGTACTGTTTTATGGAAACGAGAAGATAAATATTGACGTTTATAAAAAAAAGATAAAAGATGTCGCTATTTAAGAATTTAAGGAATTAAAAACTGAGATCAGTTTGTTGACAATAAATAGATGATCTCGGTATTTTTGTCTGTCCGGTTAGTTGACTAAGTCTAAGAATTCAGTTATATTTATGTCCGTTACAAGTATTATTTATTAATTGTTATATTACCTACTATATCCACTACTACATACCGGTCACGTTATCACAATAATGTAATTATAGATTTATAATTTAAATATTTTATAAGAAAATTGCAATGAAATAAAAGAATGAAAACAAAACACTTTGTTCAATCAAAAGTGTGTATTTTATATCCTTATATTTATATATTTTTTTATTTGTAGGAAATAATATATAATTCTATATTTTAAAAGTCGGTCAAATTGTAATTAAAATCTTACACTGAAACGTTAAATTCAGCAATTAGCCTGGATTGGAGAAAAAATGTGTAAAAAACATTCGATTCTTACAGTATATTACTGTATGTATAAAAGATTTCGTTCTTAATAGGACACAGAAAAGAGCGGAAAGAGAAAAAAAGGTTTCCATTGATTGAAATTTGTTTCGATTGAAATCATTTTCCTTATTTTTACGAACACTAATTGAAAAGATCTATTGCATGTAGGTAAGTGTAAATAAAACGACATTTTGTGTATTTGTTTGATATTAAGAAAAATGTTATTATACTTTAAATAACGTCCACTACGTTTTACGGATTATTTTTTTTATGACAATAAAAGAATATGTAACTCTAAGTCTTCATTTAGAGTCACATTTTCGTTATCTTCAGATATCATTACGTACCTTTTTCTTCTGTAAATGGACCGAAAAAACACAATACCTACTTATATTCTAATGTTAGATTCACAATTATTATCTGCCATCCTGTTCAGATTAATATTGAAAATGTCTATGAACCTATTAAGCCATGTTAAGCTTAATTCAATTTTATTCAGATTTATTATTTAAAAAAAACTTATCCACGCAACTTGGGATTCGAAAAAGAAAAACTTAAACAAAACTGGAGTTTAATATAAAAAACGCCTGAGGCTTTAGAAATATATGTTTACATTATTGAAGTAAAAGTGAGATTAAGATTTTATATAAGAATTTATTTATAATTTTGTTTTGCCAAGCAATATTAATTTGTCAATCATAAAGAAAAAATATCCAGTTAGTACGTAACGACATCTTTCAAACGTTCAAAAACTATTTATAAAATACTTTATCACTATAAATGAATTACAAAGCAGAAGTGCTAATTATGGATATTCTTAAATTGCTCTGAAAGTATTTCTCTAATTGCGTAATACATCCGTAAATAGCAATTTGCTGCACAATTGAAAGCAAACTCAGCGCCAACAAACATAAGACATAGAGAGGGCTCATTGAGGGCCATGAATATGAAGCAGGATAACTGAGACGGTTCCTGCCGTGCCCTTTGCAATTCAACAGGTGCAGTACCGACAGCAGAACATTCAAAAAAAATCTCTTCAATCATTTATTACTTAGTAAGTCTTAATTGTGTATATAAATTAATAATGCATTCCTTTATTCACTCTTTTATAAGTCTTAAAATATACATAAATGATATCAGGTATCTATCACAAGTCATCTATATCTGATATCTTACACAAACATTTAACAGCCGCTATTGTATAATGGTGAATGGGTTAATTATTATTCCACGCTGATTCTTGTTGTTTTCTTTTAAAATAACATGTAACGATTGAAGAATCGTTCAATTCAGGATAACAAACCCGATTCCTAAAATTCGTTCGTAGATGAAGGAAAATGAACAATTATTGGTTAATATTAACATTAATGCCTAAAAATATTATTATTCAAATGAAGGAGTTTTACGTGAAAGGCTTTCGTGACAATATCTTTGTGTTTAAAGTAGACGTTAACAATAAAATATACAAAATATTTCTAACGTCTACTTTAAACACAATATTTTATACAATAAAATATTGTGTTTAAAGTAGACGTTAACAATAAAATATACAAAATAGATTCAAGAATTGCTAACTGAATTGTTTTGCCTTCATTTAAGTAGGATAGGATAATTATATATTTTTTTCAATATGTTTAATGTTTAATGTAGGTATTATATCAACCATCGTGTTCACGGCTAGCCTGTGTATGATAAACTAGATATTTTATTTTGAATAATCAAAGTTATAATGAAATTACACATAAAAAGCACTAAAAAATCACGCATGTTCGATTGAAGTAATCGCAAAAAATCTAACACGTTGTATTTCGAAGATTGATAAAAACCACATAACCTCACAGTTTGGTTGATGACGTAATGACCATGAAAACCTTGGCAGTGCTGGTAACTGATCATTGAGTCGATAAGACTACCACAAAGAAACTGCAAGTTAGGACCATCACTGATAAAAAGTATATAAACTATGAATAATTGTCTATCGAACTAGGACGAACTTCAAAAAGTTATTATAGAATTAATCTTGAATAAATACGGTTCTAGATAATTGATCTGGACACCGACACAGTCATTCTGGTACAATTTAAACTTGAAATTTATATTTACTAAGTTTATAATATAGAAATTTACTTATTATGTCTCGGTACGTAAATATTCAAACTATGAGAAGAGTGTCCAGAAAAAGAAAATAGGTATATTGGCCACGTTATTTGGCTAATAATTTATTTACTAAATGTCCATGGTATGCCCATCAGGTCGGGAGTCCTAGAACTCTCACACAAGCTTCCGTTAATTAATATGAAAAGGTTAACCTTGTTTATATAATTATTTTTTAGTTTAGATATAATAGGTAGGTATATATTAACACATTCACACTTGTCACTAAATTCTATTTATTAATATATAATAACATTCTAACATGAAAATAAAAAATGAAAAAAATAATCCCATAATGTGACGAGATATTATGATTTAGAATGATTTCTTAAAATCAAAAGCTCTATAACAGATAATAGTCACTGTAATTCGTAGGTCTTGTCTGACGGTACAGCGCGCCTATAAAAGCGCCGGCGACGCAGCATCTCATCATAACACTACTGATTGTCAAGCTGTATACATTGAACTAGACTGCTATTGTTATTATTAAATTTAAAATTTACTTGTGTTTTGTGAGATGCTGTATAATTGAGGTGAGTGCATTTTGCAATACCTACCTATTATGAATTGTACCTACGAGTCGATTAATTACTAATTCATCTTAGATGTGTAGATGTACGTTTGTATCTTAATACAATTAAATGGGAATTTTATTTTTAAACTAAACCTAAATTAAACTTTAAATTCATTACTTAATTTGATATATTTGGTACTTCGATCTAGCAATACAATAAAAACTCAAAGAACAAAACCAGTCATTATTTTAGAAACGCGGAGTATAGTTTTAAACGAATTGTTGACCTTACAACTAGAAAATAATATCAATTATTAGATTAAATGAGACACAAAATTAAATTATTAAAATGTATGTCGATCAAACACATTGTTTTAGTGTAGTATAATATTCAGCTATGTCATCCCTGAAGGTCCATTTCAAATATTGTTAAACATGGCTTATTATTATTTATAATAAACCTATCCTTTGAATATATATTAAAACAAGCAATCATTAGTTAATTTTTCTTGAATATTTAACTAAGACTCTTTTACTTTTACGTTTTTTTTTATATATTATATAGATATGGAGCATGGAGCGCATAATTGAGATAAAAGAATAAAAAAAAGTAAGAATTAGTTTAATTTCTATGCAGAAGTTTTAAACTACTTAGATCTTCTTAGTCGCGGAAAAAAATATGGTGATATCACATAGGATCATTCGAACAGAGACACTGACCTCACAACACAACTCTAAAAAATTCTCTTAATAATTTATATTATTTAAAGTTCTAAACTTCTAAGACATATTAAAGCCTACGTCGTAGACAATGATGTATTTATTTAAGAATTAAATCATAGAAAAACAAACTTGATAGCATCTACGTCGTAGCTGTTCTACGGAGACTACGATTTTCGTCTATATCACAATTATACTTTTATAAATAAAACAATTTATTATTAACATATTTAAACATATTGTATGGTTTTTAATAATTATTTAACTTCAGTGTACCAGACACTTCCATGACTTCTAGTACAAAGAAATATCCACTTTTTTAAGACAAGGTATATGATATCGTCTCACAATAGGATTACAAACTGATTGTCCATAATCTTTGATTCTGATTCTTATATATTGATTATTGATATTATCTTAAATCCTAACAAGTCGTATGGATAGTTTTATCAATCAAGAATTGCAGATTTAATTATTATAATAAAAAAAATTAAATAAGAGAATATTAAAGGGTAGTAAGTTGTAAATAATTTGAACTTCTCGAATACTTTTTTTTTATACTAGATATACATGGCAATGCTTGACTACATTCCACATGATGGTAAGTGGAATGTAGTCTTAGGTGGTAAGGTGCATTACCCTAGCAACCTATTCACTCGTCTCTTGAAGACACACACATTTTATTCGGCAAAACCCACGTTGTATTCGGTATACTGTACATATAATAAATAATGTACCTAAATGATAAAGCTATAATTTGTTGACTTTTTTTAAGGTTTCTATACTTAAATGTGTCCTTTGGCAGTCCTCTGCCATTAAACATAGATGTAAGCCTTCCATAATCTAAGCGAGATTTAACAAAACCACATTTAACACGGATCATTAGTTTTTACATGACGCGCAAATAAAAAGTTTTTTTTTTCTATTAGTTAGACTTATTTTTAATTGTAATTAAATTAAGCGGAACAACTGGATTATTGCATTTTAAAATATTATGTATAATTTAAACGTCCCAGTAATTATTACGAGTTATAATTAATGAACACATTAACATTTATTAAAATATAATTAGTAACCACATCGCAGTGCCGCGACCGTACGAAATATATCGTTGCGCGGTTTAAAATCGCCTACCGTCTTCCCGAAGGTGCTTTAAGAGCCAGCTACAGATTAAAAAAATAAGAGGAAACGATCTTAAAAAAAATATATTCGAGAGGTGTTGGTAGTCCTTAAATGTCAAACATATTGCGTTGACCCCAAATAATTGAAATAAGGGCAGATAGATAACGATTTATTTTAAACGTCATTTGGATTTATTATTATAAATATTTTTTTACTTAACATTCAAAATATTCATATATTTATTTGATTATATTCTTATATTTATTTGCTACTAAAAGTTTATCTGTGACCAAATAATCTTTTTTTATATAAATTTTATTTAAGTATTAGGACTTACCATCATGTGAAATGTTTTTAAACGAAAATGGGCCCCAAGGACAAGGTTTATACAATATGCTGTTGTAGTCTTTAAGCATACGAAGCCTTTTATGTTTTATAATACGATATAATATAAGATCACTGCTTTTTAATAACAGTTGTTGTTTAATAACATGAGAGTCCAAAAATCATAAACAAACAAAAATTATAACGGATTCAAGTGAACAAAGGAATACCAATGCAAAGGAAAATCGTTTCGATATGAGATCAAAGGCTTTTGATTTGACACGGCATTAACAAACAAGATAGTCTCAAAGACTCTTCATTTTCAACAACTGGTAACTGGCACAGTTAAAAAAATAGAGTACCAACCTAATTTATGAAAAAGACACTTACTTTAAGATTCACTTCAAAATTTGAAATGAAACAAATATACATACGAACGAGTAATAATTGTCTTAATACTTTGAATTATAAATACAAAACATTTGGCTAATAATATTTTCAAAAGGTTTAAAAGTAACTGAACAGGGATTATAATCTGTAAGATATTTGTGCGAATAAGAAGAGAGTGCAAATGGATCACCATTACGAGTTATTATCAAATAACTCGCTACGATAACAATTAAAAATGTCAATTTTGTAATCCATTCTTTACGCGATATAACAATTTGTGATAGTTACATAAAGGTGAAAAAATGTTAACTTGCCCTATTTTTTTTTTGGTAGAGCGTTACTGTTTACCCCACGCCCAAGGGTAGGCGGGGGCGGGGAAGTGGGATGTATATCCACATGTTTTCAAAAGGCGTCACAAAATCATGCTACCGCGACGCCCCGAAGAAAAATAATACACTATCTTATTTGCTTCTAGCGGTTGTCCGTGACTACGTGCGTAGACTGGAAAAATCATATTTATGTATTTTGCCATATAAATATTATTTTTAGTCTACTTAGTCATAGTCTACGAAGCGAAGCACTTGCAACAGCTAGTAAATAATACCTAAATCATGGAATAAAAATAATCCAAGTTACTCCTTATTACATCAGCTATCTGTAAGTCGAAATCCCGTCAAATTCTTTTCAGCCGTTCCAGAGATTAGCGTGTACAAACAGACAGACAAACGTAGTAAAAAATATATTTTGGTATATGTACCTTTTATACATCCATGTGCAGTTACTAAAAAGCGGTTATTTCAATATTACAAACAGATACTCCAATTTTATTTATTTGTATAGATAAGTCATCAATATTTGAAACATCACGGTATTTTACCAATACACGGCTTAAACGGTTTCTTTAAGCATTGAATTTTATATGTATACTTTCGTAATCCACGATTATTAGTTAGTCGTTATTAATATTTCACCAAATCATGCGAGTATGGCATGCTTTGAGCGCATGAATAAGAACCAAGTATGAGTTCGAAACTAGGCGGGAAAATTTTGAGATTTTGGCCTTATAATAAAAAAGAATCAATTATGCGCCATTAGAATATCAGATTATAAATAAACGTATATTCTATTTAAATTCGGCTCTAAATCATTGCAAAACTTCCTTCCGCAGTACGAGACTGTTTGTGGTTTAAACCTCTAACCCAACACCACAAAATTGAATTCGTGTTCAATTCCAGTGGTTCAATAAGAGGACTTCACTAAACTAATGTAATGTATTCATCTTAAAAAATAGAATACATGTAGCAGACATATAATATGATTATATATTTTTGAGTAGAGCATATAAACCGAACTTACAGTATATATCTATTTTTGAAAAATTAAGCAACTTAATTTTTTTATATATCTATTAAAATCTTAATTGGTGAAACATGAATTAGGTACCCACATGTTTAAAGAGATGTTGAAATGTGACTTTCAAAGTATTGCTATCTTCTTAATGTTACCATATACAGTAAGATTATAAATGTCGGTTTGGGTTTAAAAATACTTTTTGTATTTTTTATATATATTTTTTTATTTTTAATCGCAGATATTTATAAGAGTAGGTAGGTAGTCCGATTTCATATTTTATTTATTGAAAAGGTTATTATTTCTTCCGAAGGCGGGGCGACACTATTTTAATTTTGACAAATTGTCTTACTTCAATGGTTAGAAAATAAGAGATTATTAGCTTTTTTGTTATTTAACCGATGTAAATAAAAGAAAAACACTAAATGAAAAGTGTGCACAAACATACACACATTCAAACACAGAAGAACAGACAAAATGAATAAAAAATGTTGGTTCTCTTGCTTGTATAAAGGTCTCATGTTATGATATTTTAAAATATTTTCCATGTACAGACAGCGATAAGTTACAGTTTTATTTTAATGTAGGTACATAGATAAATTTCTTCAACTTTAAAATACATATCTATGTATAAATATCTGTCTTTTGATAGAATTAAGAGTGTGCAACGGAAGTGAAAAACTAAATGTTATTCAAAGTGACGCTCAATTTCTATGTATAAAAGTTATTTACATTAGCCATGCATTTTTTCCGTGCTGCGTGCACAGTGAAAAGAGAAACAGATACATACAAAAATTTCAAAAATGTTAAAAACGGTTTCTGTTAGTTATATCACATCCCAGCTATATATATATATATATATATATATATATATATATATATATATATATATATATATATATATATATATTTATATTTTCAATGTTCAAATTACTCCTCTACAGATTTATTACATGTAGAAGAAGAAGATGCACGTGTAAAACTGAATGTTTGTGCACGCTAATCTCAGAAACGGCTAAACCAATATGATTGCAGTTTTCAGAAATATATAGTATTTAGTATTATTATAGTATTTAGTGTCATTTAGTATTATTTTCATTTAAATCGGTTAAGAAATAAAAAAGTTATGTCAATTTATGTCAAATACGTAAAGGTACCAAACAAATATCATTCCATATCTTATATAGACACATGTTATAAATCTGTAGAGGAGTAGTCTCTGTACATTGAAAACATTAAATTTATATAGCCAGGATTTGAACGGATAATTAACAGTTACACTTAAAAACAAAAAATATTACATATGTATTTGGAATCTGTAATTTTTATACGATTGTTCATTGTGTTTTCCCATTTTGGAGCCAATACATTGTTCAATATTTTGCGATATTAAAATGGAGTAGGGTGATAAAGTGATCAGAATCGCTGTGATAAAATTACACAAAGTAGGTATGAAGCCAAATGCAATTTTTAAAACTCTCCATACACTTGGTATTAGTCAAATGTTTGTGTACCGGGCTATTAATAGGTACAATGAGACTTCCTCTGTTTGTGACAGAGAAAGATCTGGCCGTCCACGTAATTTTCGTACGTAAAAGGTGGTCATAGCAAAAAGTCATCGAAGAAATCGTGTCCGAAAGCAAAATATTTTATCTCGGGAAATGAAGATAGCACCTAGAACCAAATCGCGTATTTTAAGAGATAAGTTAGGGACTTGCAGCCTATAAAAGACGCACCGGTCATTTCTTAACTGATAAATAAAATATGAACGGAGTGGTAAAATAGAAACAACTACTGAAGCGGTACGCAAAGGGAGGTCACAGAAAAATTGTTTATAGATGAGAAAAATTTTACAATTAAGCAACATTTTAAGAAAACAAAATGACCGTATTTATGCTCAAAGCTCTAAGGAAGCTCCCAAATTAGTCGACAGAGTGCAACGTGGGCATTATCTGACTTCAGTGATGGTTTGGTGGGGTGTTAGCTACGAAGGAGTACCTGAGCCATATTTTTGTGAAAAAGGTATCAAAACATCGGCCCAAGTGTGTCAAGATACCATTCTTGAAAAGGTAATTAAGCCCTTTAATAATACCATGTTCAATAACCAAGTATGGTCCTTCCAGCAAAATTCGGCGCCGGGTCATAAAGCTCGGTCCACGCAGTCTTGGTTGGAAGTGAACGTCTGGGACTTCATTAGAGCTGAAGACTGGCCGTCGTCTAGTCCCGATCTTAATCCGCTGGATTATGATTTATGGTCAGTTTTAGATACTTGCTCCAAACGCCATGAAAATTTGGAGTCCCTAAAACAATCCATACGATTGGCAGTCAAGAATTTCCCCATGGAAATAGCGCGTGCTTCTATTGATAACTGGCTTCAACATTTAAAGGACTGTATTGCAGCCAATGGACACGACTTTGAATAAGAGTAAAAAAAAAATGTTTTTTATTTGTGTATTAATCTAATACACTGTACACTTTTTACTAATACACTTTTTTTCTTTGTTACAGTATTTATGGCAAGACTATCTATAACCAATGTAAATAACTTTTAAATAACTTGTATCAAAACATAAGATAAGAGATATCACAGATAAGTATTTAAAGTGTTCAAGAAATGTATCTATATGCATATAATAAAAATGTAACTGATCGTTGTCAGTACCTACATGGATAATTCTTAATGGGAACCTTTATATAAGCAAGATAACCCAAAACAATAGTTTTAATTTTATCTGTTCGTCTGTATGTTTATATATCTGTATATCTATGTCTGTATGTTGGTGCACGCATTAGCTTAACTGAGTTCACTCAGAAACGGATTAACCAATTTAGATGCAGTTTTCGAGAATATATTGTCGTGGGCTTCACTTTACATTTAGTGTTTTTTTTTAATTTAAATGGGATAAGAGATATAGAAGTTAATAATTTCTTATTTTCTTACTATTACGGTGAGATTTTTTTTCAAAAATTAATAGTGGTCTATCTCTCAGGGAAAAGTAATACCCTTTCCTATAAAAAAATACGAAATCGAACTACCTACTATGTAAAAACAATATCTATGATTAAAATTAGAAAAATAAACTAGAAATACTCTTACACGCAAAAACTACTTAACAGAGTTTAATGAAATTTTGAAGGGTTATAGTTTATACATTAATATTATTAAAGGGTACGTTTTATCGAAATCGTTTATGAGTACGAAGTCGCAGGCACAGCTAGTGTTTAAATATATTTCATCTCCGGTCTGGGCGTCATAAAGCACCAAAAGTACGGTTTTATTGTAGGACTGTTCGTAGATTGATATAAGAGAGTCTATAATCTTTTATTTCATCTGACACGATAAACAAATATCCATATTTATACGTATAATAAAATTGTCATAGATAGATTACTGTACATGGTTGGGGGCAAGAGAACCCAAAACAATGGTTTTTAATTTTGTCTGTTTGTCTATTTGTTTCATTAATCGGTTAAAAAATAAAAAAGTTATGTCAATTTATGTCAAATACGTAATGTACCTATTACACGCAGATCTTTTTCTACACATGTATTAAATCTGTGGAGGAGTAGTCTCTACAGTACATTTATAATATTAACAACATATACATTTATAGCCAAGAATAAAAAAAAATGTTTTTTTTAAAAAATATATAACGAATGTAAATTACTTTTATACATAAAAATTGAGCTTTCCTCTGAATAACATTTACTTTTTCACTTTCTATTTATGTATTTAAAGTGTTCAAGAAATGTATCTTTATATTATATTATATATATACATATTATATTATTTATATTATATTATTTATATACATATAATAAAATTGTCACTGAGCGATTTCTGTACATGGAAAATATTAAGAAAAAAACATAATGGGGGGTCTTTATAAGAAAGAGTAAGAGAACCCAAAACAATAGTTTTTAATGTTGTCTGTTTGTCTTTATGTTTGTATGTCTGTACATGTAGGTATGTCTGTATGTTTGTGCACGCTTATCTCAGAAATGAACTAACCGGTTGGGATAAAATTTTCGGGAATATATTATCATAGGCTTCACTTCCTGAAGCGTTTTTTTTTTTTAATTTAAATCGGTTAACAAGTGAAGATAATAGTCTCTTATTTTCGTACCATTACGGTAAGACATTTTTAAAAATTGAAATAGTGTTCTTCCCCTCAGGGAATAATAATACCCTTTCCGATAAAAAATAATACGAAATTGGACTACCGTCTGCGTAAAAAAATATCTTTAATTAAAAATAAAAGAAAGTATATAAAAAAAGTAAAAATACATACAAAAACTACTTGCCGGAGTTTGATGAAACTTTGTGCGGGCACTTTTTATCGAAATCTATGCGTACGAAGTCGCAGGCACATCTAGTATGTAATATTATTTCTCTACTTCTTTTGAGATATTAACACAGCTTACATTATAAGTATTAAACATTTTGATTGCATCATTGGTGATGTTATCACAAACTTGGTGCTCGGAGCACCTACCAATCCTAAGTATCGCTCGTTTATTAGAGGAGTATATCAAGCTTTATCCTACAACATAATATTATCTTTAGTAGTAAAATTGTTAGTAGGAACCATTACGTCATTTTTAGATTGCAATTGATCCTCCAATTATCCCGATAAAAAAAAAACAAAGTTGTAGCCCGTATCGATACAGGTCCTAAAAAATTGGTTTCTTGCTTGAACCCAATCTAAATTTTAAGACTCAAGATCCTGTTATTTTTAGTCAGTTATTTATTTTTCATATTAATTATGAACTACTAGTCTAATTTAACTAGTTTATCTACTATTTTTAGTAATATGCGATTACCAGAAATATAATATCAATAATTGTCTACTACGAGTATATCTTCAATACTTATATAAAATCTGGTATATGATAACATTATTACTAGTACCTTTAAAACGGCCTAAGCATTAAAACAGTCAATATTTACACAAAAACCGACAGAGAAACCATCAAAAGGATACTGAAAAAAATATTGTTTTTAGTGTAATAAATGGAAAGGTATGGGCCACTGAGCGCAGTTATAAATAATTTAATAAGATGCCCTTAAGGGACTCAGACATTTACGTTGTTATTTTTATTTTCTTTTCCACAATTATTTTTTTAAACCTCCGTTGAAGATGAAAACAAAAGGGAATTGGAAACGATATAAATTAAAAGACATACCGTTATTTTAAAAATATAGGGATTTCATGAAATAAATCAAACAATTTCGCAAAAAAGATATACTATATTAATAGATGTATATGAAAAACTAGCAGTTGTCGGTAGTTTTTCAAGTTGATTCAATTCCAACTCTTTTAGTTTAGTTAAATTGTTTTTTTTTTATTATTTGCGTGAAGAATATACTTTTCCGAATAAAAATAATGTTCACTGCGGCAATAAGCTGTCACCACCAAAAACAGCGATCTATACATATAATAAAATTGTCACTGATCGATTTCTGTACATGGAAAATATTAAAAAAAACATGATAAGGGGCCTTTAGGAGAGCAAGAAAACCCAAAACAATGGTTTTTCATTTTGTCTGTTTGTCTGTATGTCTATATGTTTGTGCACGGTAATCTCAGAAACTGCTTAACCAATTTGAATGCGGTTTTCAGTGCTATATTGTAACAGTCTTCTCTTAACATTTAGTGTTTATCTCATTTGAATCGGTTAAAAAATAAAAAAAGTTATGTCAATTTATGTCAACCACGTCATAGGTACCAATCAAATCTTTTTCTATACATGTTATAAATCTGTAGTAGTATCTGTACATTGAAAATATTAAAAAATATATACCCAGAATGTGAAGGGATAACTAACAGAATTCATTTCTATCATTTTTGAAATTTTTGTCTGTTTATATGTCTCTCTTTTAGTTCTGCACGCAACAAGTAAAAAATATATAGCTAATTTAAATAACTTTTATACATAAAAAATGAACATCACTCTGAATAACATTTAGTTTTTCACTCTCATTGCACACTTTTCACTCTAACAAAAGATATATGTATTTAAAGTGTTCAAGAAATTGATCTATATACAATACAAAAAACTGTAACTGATCGCTGTCTGTACATAAAAAATAGAAAATATTTTCAACTATTGTTTTGTAATATTATTGTATTGTAATATTATCCATGATGGGTATGGGAAAGTACTTTATATAATCAAGAGAACCCAAAACAATGGTTTTTGATTTTGTCTACTCGTCTGTATGTCTGTATATTTGTGCACGCCAATCTCAGAAACATATTAAACGATTTGGATGCAGTTTTTGGGAATATGTGTAATGAACTTCACTTAAGATTTTGTTTTTTTAACAATCTGGTAACAAAAAAAAAAACTTAATAATCTCTTCTTGTCGTACCATTGCTACGTACCAGCGATTAAATATAAAAAAATATACATAAATAAACTAAAAATACTAATCGTAGGTATGCAAAAACTACTTAATTGAGTTCGATGAAACTTTGAAGATTTATAGTTTTTACATATATTGGTATGTACGAAGGGTATGTTTTATCGAAATCGAAATCTACGCGTACGAAGTCACAGGCACAGCTCGTACATGTATTTAATCTATAGAGGAGTAGTCTCTGTACATTAAGAATATTAAAAAATATATAGACAGGATATAAAGGGATAACTAACAGATCCCTCTTTTAAAATTTTTGAAATGTTTGTTTCTTTATCTTTTCCACATTTAGTTGTGCACGCAACACGAAATAAATATATGGCCTATATAAATAACCTTTATACATATAAATAAGCGTCACCCCGATTAACATTTAGTTTTTAACTTTCCAGCACACTCTACAATCTATCAAAAGGTATATATTTAAAATGTTCAAGAAAATTTTATTTATACATAAAATAAAACTGATCGCTGTCCGTTCATGGAAAATATAAAAAAATATATAAGCAAGAGAACCCAAAACAATATTTTTTCATATTGCCTTTTTGTCTGTATCTTTGTGCACGCTAATCTCAGAAACGGATAAATCGATTGGGATGCAGTTTTCGGGACTATATTGTCATGGGAGTTACTTTACATTTTGTATTTTTTTTTAACAATCAGTGAACAAATAAAGAAGTTAATAATCTCTTATTGTCGTACCATTGTTGCTTACCAGTTTGAAGGTTTGTAGTTTTTACTTACATTGGTAATTACAAAGAGTACGTTTTATCAAAATCGAAATCTACGCGTACGAAGTCGCAGGCACGGCTAGTGTCTAATAAAGCAAAAAAAAAATTAAATGGACCGTTTAATTAGTACTCACAATATATACTTAGTTAATAAATTGGTAACACTTATATGTTTACACATTTATATAAAAAAAAACTAAGAGGTCTCAAGGGACACCCGGATGGAACGAAGTTCCTTTCAATTAATTATTGAAGGAATTGTAATATATATATTTTTTAATTATAATAATATATATTTTTTTATTATTACATTTTTTATTAATATAAGAGTATTAAATTATTTATATGAGCCAATATGCTAATGAATAATATTTATATACTATTTTTGTATGATATTTCGTCGATAATTTATAATAAATGAAAATAAAATGAATATCTAAATTAAAAAGTGTTAACCAATAAAACCATGGGTTATTGTCCCGCCACCTAGCGGTTTCACTTTGTACTGATATGTTTATATAACAAATGTAGTTATGTTTCCCTAAGGTATAAATAGATGGCGTTGTTACAAAACATTACGAGTATATTTGATCACAAATTTGTATTATTATTTTCATTTAAACTGTCTTATTTTCAAATTGATTCTAAAAGATCAAACTCCAATATCAAATAAATAATAAAGAACTACTAAGCAATTTAATATAATACAAAAAATAATGATGATAATAACAAAAAAATGAAAATATCTCGCTTGCTTTCTAAGAGAGAAGAGAAATAAGAGAGAGAGAGAGAGATAGTAAAACATTTCGTGCCAACTTTTCTTAAGAATTTTTACCGTCTAGGCCCCTTTCACAACGCGTGATAAGGAACTACGTTCCAAAAAAAATAGGTCATTCGTTAGTAGCCATCCTAGGTGGGTGAACGACCTTATTTTCAAATACGTAAACCATCTCAGTTACCTGAATTAATACCAGGGTTTACTTACGATTTAAGTAATTACTACGAATTGGCAATTTTCGAATAGACGAATACGTATATATTAATCCTGACTATTAGAAATGGATCACGAATCAGAATAAACTTAAAGTCTGACACTATTAGTTTTAGCATCATGGACACCAAGCAATATCGAACTTCAAGTAACTAAATTTACTATCCCCTGTAATTATATATTTTATTTATAATACCCAGAAATATCTCTTGAGTAATATCGTCGTGTTTTAAAATCATGTGAAAACGCAAAAAAATATTATTCAAAAATATGAATTTTCTTTAGTTGAAAAAAAAAATACATCTTTTAATAATGATTAAGTATAAGATAAAGGTTTTAAGCAGTGAAAGCCTCTATATAAATTTGCTTTAATTAAAAAGTTCGCTAAATCATTTAGGACTTACAAACGCTTCTTTAAAAACGAAGACTTATTCATTATAAATAAAATTGCTTTCAACCACAAACTTTTCTCATTTTTTAATACGGAGAGCTAAGTGTATTAATAAGACATGATATTGTCTGCTTCGTACTTGAACCTACAACTTATATATTTTTTTTTTTATTTCAGTGCCATGGCATTCTACTGGATCTTCTTAAGCATCTCAATGTTTGGCAGCGCAAGCCTACAGTACATCAACACTGCTGGAGCAGATGCCGAAACCCTGATGGACCCTCTAGACTCCACCATCCATTACCCGCCATTACCATACATCAACTACTTCAGCATGCTTACTCCTAAGAACAACATCGAGACTTTACAAAACGATGAAAACACAGAGCACAATCAATTTTATCAACAGGATCACGGACCTCTTGATTCTCAGAGAAAGAGAAGAACAACTGATGAAGACATAAGAGATGGAAGAGATAAACGCTGGCAACCCAATTTAATTGATAATGATAAAACTATTTACTTACCAAATGATGGCAAAGGCAGTCCTTTTATAGTTCAAGCGTATTCTGGTATGGTAGACGAAAGAAACTCCACAAATATTTTGCCTAATTCATTAGATAAGAAAAGTTTTAGCCCATGGGGTGGTAAGCGCGATAAACCGAACATTATGGAACGCATGTGGACTTGGAAGCGTTCCGCTAGCATTCGTGAGCCGAGCATGCCGAAAAGAGTTCGCTTCAGCCCTTGGGGTGGAAAGAGAAGCGGTCAAATGATTTATAAGCCAGGAACTAAGGGCTCGAAGATAATTTTCTCCGCATCCGTTCCAGAACTAACTCGGATAGTATCTAACTACTCGCCTAACAACAATCGTCTAGACTTGGCAGGGTTTCAATTCGTTCCATCGCTGGATAAACGACATCCTATTAAAATTCTGGCTTTGAGTACAAAAATGGACGAGAGGACGTTACGGGACGCCCTTCCATATAATAGGTTTATGGAAACACTGCCAAGAGTGTACAAACCGGGTCATCCTTATGTGGACGTTAATTTAAAGAAAGACGGAAAGCGCAAGGTGAAATTCAGCGCCTGGGGCGGAAAGAGATCTCCTCCAATCATTGGACCAATCTGGACCCCAGCCTCACAGAACGTCAAGGAAACCACTTTGGACACAATAGTTTTGATTCGAAACCACCAAGACGATGAACCCGAGAAATTGTTGTAAACCTGACAAATGGCACATTGTAAATTTTATAAGACAAATTTGGTAAAGATTCTCATTACAATTTATTGCTAAACATTTAGATTCCATGTGCCATATACTATAGAATTGGGAGATAAAGTCTGCAAAAAAAAATCTAAAAAAGAATTTTGTCTGTGACGAAAAGGCTGGGTTTGTCAGAGACAAATTAATCTTATGTGTTATGCCAATGTTTAAGAAATTATTAGTCAATTGTTTTGAAATGTAATGTTTAAATTATTGTAATTATTGGTAATGACTCAAATACATGCCTATATCTCAATGTAGTATTTAATGCTCAGTTTCCATTTTAAATATATATTATGTTGGTTCGCTAATACACTCATTCTTCGTTATGATGAACAAAGATAAAAATAATAAATATGACAAGTTTAAATTTATATACATATAGAATGAAAAATAAAGCAATATAAGATGTACTTGTCATTCTATAGGTATATACATTAATAAATGTAAATAAACTTAACATGTCTATACATGTTTATAGATATTTTCAAATATGACAAGTTTACTAATAAGTATAGGTATTCAACATTAATAAAAGTTTACCCACTTAGTTAACAACTAAATTAACATAGTTGTCACTCTTTATGAAATTATAAGTAAATGTTTTTTTCTCTCAAGTAAAATAACTTTATTATCAATAATGGAAACATAGTTTACAGCAGTGAATATATAAAATAAAAAATATAGTTAAACATTGGTTTAAGCCTTATAAAGACATATTAAAACATAATGTTACTGGGATAATATAAATGAATGAACTAAAATACACAAGACTGAGAAAAAATCCAAATTAAACAGTTCGTAGTATAATATGGAAGCCGGACTCAGTTTCAACTGGTTTGCTTAGCTGCCCCACCTTCAATTTGAAAGCCTCCTCTTCAAATGCTTGTTGCATCTGACCTCGTCCAAACATTCCCAAATCCCCTCCCCGTTTAGCTGATGAACAATCCGAACACTTTAAAGCAACATCTGGGAATGATGCATCATTGGATATAATCTGTTTACGGTAACTTTTAAGTAGATCCAAAGCTTCTTCTTTAGTCCGTGTTATGTTATCTTCCCTCCATGAAGACGGACGCCGGCTCTCAGTATGTTTGACCAGGATGTGACTACATCTGACCTCGCCGGGTTCCGCAGGAGCTTCTGGTCGCTCCCATTGAGACTTCTTAGTGTACATGTTTAGAAAATAGGTCATCCCAGTAGATCGACTGGTCCTCATCTCCCATCCTTCGGGTAGCGGTGCCTCGATATCATTTGACATTCTGCAATTTCGTGAACGATGTTGATGCATTTACACGACACAAGCTCACCAAAGAAATCGATCGTAACTAGTAATGGAGGAAAATGTGAGGAACGTATTTATGACGATATAAAACCTCTAATAAAAAACCATTATACTCTTTTAAAACTTTGTTCATCATAACAAACTAAACGAGCAACGTAAATAACCTTAAAATATTTGTTTACAATCTTCATGACAATAATAAATAAATAAATCGTACATACCTTCTTCCAATCTTTTTCCTTCTTCTAAATGGTTTGCTTTCAATAACCTAGTGATACTGAGGTTTATTAAAAATTAAGAACAACAACAATACTTTCATTCGATTGTTAGGCGGTTATAATACCAAACTATTTACGCCATTACACAATGAGCAACCGGCATTCTTGATTCTGCAATAAGAATAAAGTAGGGATGGCTCATCACTAAATGACGATTCGAGATCGATTAATCGAAGAATCAATTTTTGTAGCTCAAAACATCGATTTTTACGAATTGATAGTAAACCCATATTTCAACCTTGAATATCGACATAAAAAAAATCTGTTTTGGTAAAAACCATTAATTATTTATTATTGGTTTAATGTATCCGTAAAATTACCTTGTTGTTTGATCAAAAGGATTATTATTCAAAAACTCCTGAGATGGCTGTAGGCTTAGTTACCTTTCATAATAAAAATATAAAAAATAATCCTAGATTAAAAAAAAACATTTCCTGCCATATATCCTATTCTCGAGTAATAAATAGAATAAATACTTCAATTTTAGATAATATATCACCGCAACAACTTGGACAAAATACAAAATAGTATTGAAAAAGTCAACGCAACAGACGAGGAAAAACAGATTTCCCCACAAACAGATCCCAAATTCCTTTTTCATACAGAAAAAAGAATTTGGGATTTTCATAAATTGCTTATCAAAAATCAACTCTATACATTTAATACACTTGCATTGTGAAGATGATGAATAATTTAATCACTATTTATTGCAGGTAGTTGTGCAGCTGAAATATAATCCTATATTTTTCTGGTAAAAACCAAAAACTCTATTTATCCCCACATTCACTCAATAGCCATAATGTATATGAGTATCGTAGAGTCATGTGTTCCTTGTTAGCACCTTTTCTCAATAGCCGGCAAAATTGCCAGTGATGAACGAAACCGCTTTGATCCTAATATACTTGATAGACGGTTGTTTTTAAAAAATTAAGATATTCGGCATACGGGGACTATGCACTATATTATCTATTTTCTTATTATTTTTAATTTTCTTATCTATTTCTTTTTATTTTTTAATGTAATAAATATATTAAGAAAGTAAATGTTTTCTTCATACCTGATCTGATACTTATATATGATAATAAAAATAATTGTTATTATCGAATTACCTGATTTTATTGATAAAAGATGGTTTATTATGGTATCTTTCTTTGTTTTAATAAAATGGATAAATATTTACATTGCAATTGCAAATTTAAGAAAAAAATATATCGATTTTTTAGATATCGACCTCTTAGGTCTCGATTTTTTGTGAATCGATTCATAAGATAACGATTTGAATCGATTTACAAATCGATCTTCAACAAAAAGAATCGTTATCCCTAGAATAAAGAATAAGAACATTTCAATTTTCAATATACACAGTTTAGTTTTATACTCTGTCAAAGTAATTCCTTTTTCGTACTAGGGATGTAAACCGTAATATAAAAAAATAAACCTTCATGAATCGATTAGTGACACTTATCAAAATTATTGTGTGTATGTATTGCCCAATGCCTTCATAAAGGCTTCCTTAAACACGGCGAGTAGCTAAAAATGAATCGAAAGCCATTTGCCAGCCAATTAATGGCTGATAATTTGATTTGATATTTATTGTTAAAAAGTTACATAATGCGGACTAAAATGTTGCAAAAACCATTTTAGATATCAGTGAAACCCGAAAAACAGTTAGAAAAATAATTAGGGGTATAAACCATACAATTAAATAAAACTTAACACATATAACAATTAAAATTCCAATTTTGCGTTTCAATTTAATTTATTTGATAACATGAGTTATACCTATATTTAAAAATTATATACCTAGTGCTCTTGTCTCTAAAAAACATTGAATTTGTTTAAAAAAAAGAAATATTCATCAACACGGTCGAGACTCGAGCCCCTGACTTTTCTTTTGGCTTGCTAATTGAGCTACCGCGTCCAACCTGTCTCGATATTATACTCTATATAAGACGGACGTGACATCTTCAATTTCTTACGAAGATCCCAACTTCTCTTCTAATTCTGCTTGGTTTGTTGTTCTTTGAATGCGAGTTGAGAAGTAATCATTTTGGTCAAATACATGTTAAAAAAAACACATTTATAAAGATGTTTTATTTACTTACTGCAAGATCTGCCATCTGATATTTTTTTGTTCAACACTAAATGCTGCTAACGCCAACAGATGGCTCTTTTTAGGAACCGTCCGTTTCAATTCGTACTGTACACTATGTTGAATTAAAACTTAAGACAATTGTCGCCTTTAGATACCTTTATTGCTAGTAATATGTCGGAAAAGAAAGTAATTAGGTAGTGTATGTACTTGAAAATTAGTATCGATATCTCTTCCCCAATATCGACTATCGTTATTATAAGCGATTAGTATTAACTAGTTAATTTATTGCACAAATAAAGAAGATTAAAGAAGAAGAAAAAACGTCGACGAGTACTGAACGAAACTTGTCTTTTAATGAAAATTCCCTAGGCAAGGTGGGGGGAGGAGTAAGAAGTACTCACTCACTACCAAAATATGAAATAAACTTCTGCCGTGATGTTTCCAGGTAGACTTTACATACTTTACCTCCTTCAAAAAAGTTCCTACTTTGTCCTCAATGGTCGGCGAGGCTCTTGTTTCGCCTCTGGTGAGGCAAGAGGTGGGGGGTGGCGGTGATGACACGGCAGTCGGCAGGTGACCCGCGTTTGGCCTCTCATATCATAAAAACCAGGTAGGAGAAAAGAAACTTATATTTAAGATACAATACTCTGATTGGTCTATAATTTTATTATAGATAAACAAGTGATTTTTAAGACATTAGTTTTGTGGTTGAGTTGTTAATCGTACTTTTGTTAGGGTTCCAAAGAAAATTTAACTTTTTGCTTTGATTATATATATATATATATATATATATATATATATATATATATATATATAATCAAAGCAAAAAGTTAATTTTATATATATATATATATATGTATATATATATATATATATATATATATATATATATATATATATATATATATATATATATATATATATATACATATATATATATATATATATATATATATATATATATATATATATATATACATATATATATATATATATATATATATATATATATATATATATATATATATATATAGGGCTATAATATATATATATATATAGGGCTAATTTTTAAATTCCTGAAAATACGTGCGTACTGTACTTGAGAAAACATGTTATTCCAATGCTTCGTAGGAATCTATGTAGGTACCTAAATCTGTACTGCCCTGTGATTATGTAGCGAGTTAAAGGAGTAGGTATATATGTATATTATGAGAGTATGCAGGACTGAAATGTAACTTTCTTTATGTTGCAGATGTCCACAACTAACCAAAGTAACTTACCATCGTATGGATGGTTCGTTTGTACTGACAAAAACTTCCCATCTTTTGTTTATATTGATGATGAAACTGTCCATCATCAATGTAAACAAAAGATGTGAAGTTTTTGTGGCATGTTATCGGCGGAGATTAATATGTTTGAAAATGTCTATAAACATGTATAGCCATGTTAAGCTTATTTAAATATAGAATGAAAAATAAATCGATACAGGCAGGGATTCGAACCCGCGATTACCGGGAAACCGTCCTGTCGCTCTTATTTATATGTTTGTAAAAGCTCTGCGCAACACTCATTATTATCTGTAAGATTTCAAATACATACTGTAAAACAAATTACCAGTAATAGAGCGTTATCAATTTATCACATGTTTAGCAAAGCTAGGAAATCCTTAATGTACAAAAAGTCCTGAGAAAAATTCCCAAAATATTTGATTGGTGAATATTAATGAATAAGGAAGACTGGAATGAAATCTAAGCAATCATTTAGATTTGACTACGACTACTGACTACGACACGTGGCCTAACCTTCCACAGAACTTATAGGTAAATATATATATATTTATTGCAGTTACTAAGTAGTAAAAATGAAAGAAATAGCATTCCTAGTAGCTTCTTTAATATTCTTAACCACGACTTATTCAAAGAAAGTTATTAAGTGCCGATTAAAAAGTTTACATCATAAAAGTGCTTTTTATATAGTTGACAATAAATTATAAAGACTTGTAAGTTTTTTAATAAATTGATATAAAGCAACATGTTAAAATAATAAAGGTTTTATTTAAATGTAGGTAGTTAAACTTAATAATATATTTAAATCAATTTTTAAATAAATATATAATGTAAAGTAAACCGACATCAATTCGAATCTTATTTATTTTTCATTCTATGTTTATTTACAAATAAGCTAACTCGGCCATACAAGTTCATATATATTTACAATAATTTTAATTGATTATAGATATACATAAAATCAAAAGGTTCTTTTTATTGTATTATGTATATCTATTTTCACATTATATTAATATTTATTTTTGATTACCTACACATATTTTTTTCTTTTATTTTATAATACTAAACTATAAGAAAATAAAGAATGCATGATTTTTAACATCAACATTAATATTTGTAAATATATGTGTGTATTTACAGTAAAACTTATTAATTATTTTTCTCTTATATCCTAAAACCAGAATAATAATAATAATAATAATAATAACTATAATAAATTCATATAAATATAGAATGAAAAATAAACCGATACGGGCAAGGATTCGAACCCGCGGCTAGTGAGAAACCGTCGCGGGTTCGAATCCCTGCCCGTATCGGTTTACTTTTCATTCTATATTTATATAAATTTAAATAAGCTTAACATGACTATACATGTTTATAGATATTTTCAAACCATAACTGTAATATTTACATAGAAAACGATTTTGATCATCGATACCACAAAATCTTTGAACAATGTACCATTATGTTAACTTTATAAATATTTATTTAAACTTTTCTGGTTAAAGCTTTAGATTAACTGTTAGAAGTTTAAGACCAAAATTTTATATTCGTGAGAAATATTTAAGAATATTCATATTTTTAGCAAATCGTGGTTTCCCGGGTTTTTCATTGATTCTTTATTTTATAGTTTTCTTTGAAAAAATACAGGGTAGATACAGAGTAGATACAGGGTAGATACAGGGTTGATCACCGTTGATGCGGCTAAAGCGCTCGTTAACGCTGGAAGTGTCCTGGTGGGCTGGAGCTCAGCCAGGGTGGAACTGCTGGAGGCGCAGCCGCTGCGCTGCTACAGGTGCCTGGCACCTGGGCATGTGCGTGCGGCTCGCCCGTCCGCGGTCGACCGCAGCGCCGCCTGTTTCCGGTGCGGTGGTGAGGGTCATACCCGAGTCACTTGCACCGGAATGTTGCGGTGCGCGGTCTGTGCGGACCGAGGTCTCACAGCGTCCCACCTATTGGGGAGCCGAGTGTGTAAGGCTCCTCGAGTTCAAGGTGTAGCACCTAGTGCAACTCCTTTGGGCGCGGAGCCCAGCACGAGGGAGGGAGACCAGCACGAGGGAGGGAGCCCAGCACGAGGGAGATAGCCCAGTAGAAGGGAGATAGCCCAGCACGAGGGAGAGAGCCCAGCACGAGGGAGGAGGGAGGTTGGGAAGGAGAAAGGTTCAGCCCGTTCCTTGCCAGCTGTAGCCCTAGGTGAGAGGGGGGCGACCTCTCTCGCCATTGCACAGGTCTATGACGTAAGGGTACTCTGGTTGCCCGGCGTACTCTTATCAGGAGGGGTTTCGCTTCGCAGTGCTTACGCGATCCCATGGCGTCTCATTGTAGCGATGAGGGCAACCGTTGGTTTTTTAGTGGGGTGCCTTAAAATGGCAGCGTCTCCTATGTTGCCGGGTGCCGCACATACCACCTGGCCATCGCCACCTGGCCATCGGCTGGTGTGACGATGCGGAAACGCTATTATTCCAACGAAAATAAAAAAAAAGGAAACCCAAGTATCTTGATAACAAAGAAAAGTATTCTTAGTAAAAGTAGTATTATAAAAATGAAATTAATTTTAATTGTTATAATCGCTTCCATTAATTCAAACACCAAGTAGATTAAACTTATTCTGAGTCAACTGAAGCCTTTGATTAATTCCAAATCTTTACTAACTAATCAATTCTAAGACATTTATAAAAATCTGATATAATTATTAAAATCTTAAATTATCTTTTAATAATAAGAAAACAAAAATTCCTTGTTTTATGCTCGTTACGATTTTTTTAAATAATATATTAAGCTACTTTACAGTAAAATTATATTTTTAAGAGCTAATAAAATAATATCTCTGCACACATAATTAGTGTGATTAATCATTTGAGTCATAGACTACAATAATCTAGACAGCTTTACAGATAAACAAAATTCTGATAATTACTATATTGATAAAAGCAGACATGAAAAACGTATTAAAGTTTTTAAGTAGACCAGCTGGCTCGTGATTGGTCTTAAAAGTTGCGCGGAGGCGGACGGCGCTCCTGATTGGTGGATATATAGCGTAAGTATCCAAGTTTTGGCGCTTTTTCCATCAGTTGTGAGAGAATTTCCCGCGCGTGACACCGTGGTTACATTTTGAATAAACTTCTCGGAGTTATGACAATTCTGTAGCATTTTATTAGAACGCAATTGGTAAGTTACTATAAATTAATTATTTGATATTTATGATTTGTTATTTTATTTCATAAATATAAGTTACAACTACCTATATTCCTAAGTTTGATCTACTTCCAGATAGTGGATTTTTTATTCATTGATATATATTGTAAAAATATATTTTTACAACACACGATAATTAGAATCAAGTGAGAAAAATTTCAAATTTATTATATGTTATTATAAAAATATACCGATACAAGTTTAAATAATGAAGAATATTCAAAAATTTGTATTACTTACGTTACTCAAGAAAATAAAAAAAAAAATAGAATCCTATTAACATAGATAAAATATTTTAAGATGCAAAAAATACATGACCTACCAAAGGTTAGCTTGAGAGTACCTACTTCTAGTGCTGCTTCCAGGACCCTTGTAGTAACGACACGATGGTAAACTTAGCTTTTTATACGGATTTATATTTTACACACTTCAAAAAACATTTTTGTCATAAAAATATTCTACCATCATACCAACTATAAATTATTTACACAACTTTAATATAGTTTTTTTTTTTTTAATATTAAAACTATTAATATTTGCATATTTATATAATTAAAATAATAAAGCTAATATATATTTGATGTATGTACTCGCATTCAATTTATTTATTCTACAGTAGAAAGATTTATGTAATGTATGGTAATGAAACAAAACGAAAGAGAATACATTCTGACGAAACTCGACAATTATTAAAGCGAAAATCCTTAAGCTGTGTACATTATATTAAAAAAAAAGGGATATGTAGGAATGAAAAGGATTTATATTATTCCCATTATCATTTTAAATGAAGTATTATTGAAGGTATAAGGTAGTAGAGTAAATTCCACGTTATATAATTAAAATATATAAAAACACCTGAACAACCAATTTCTAGGTTTTTTAGTATTAGGTAGATTTTTATGTCTGAAAAACAGATATAAAAATACGTGTCTGAAGTGCAAGGGGGCGACTTTATTTTTAATGTAGTTACGTCATTATTATTGCTGAAAATTAAATGTCTATGGTCTCATAATATTCCTGAAACTCTGAAATAAAACTTCGTGATAGCTCGTTTCGTAACTGTATGAATTGTGTTTAAAAAAAACAATTTATATTTTAATAACGTAAGAGTCAGTTTAAGCAAACAGTTTCAGGGTTCTTCCTTATACGTAGTTCTATTTTTATATTTTTTCAACTATCAATTTGTTTTCAATATTAAAAGTAAAAACATACTTCTTAGGTCTTAAATATATCATAAAATATTATTTAACTTCAAAGATATCAATAAAGAATATGTATATATTTTTTAATGACTCCAGTCTTTCTATTATAAGTACATACTCGTATTGTGTTAATACGTTTTTAATTTGCTTTTTAAAAAGAGGGGATAGGTTTTATAAAAAGTATTTCTGAATTACATGTGATATCTACACACAAAAAGCTTACGCTGAAAAGTCACTTTTTTTAAAGTACGTGGTTCAGTTAGTTTAGAAATAAAAAAAACACAAACCCATTAGACAGTTCATGTAATAATCAACAAACCTTTCTTTAAAAATAAATTCTTACTAACAATATGAATACTTAATAATGATTGTGACTGTGATTAGAAAAAAATAAGTGTCTTCATTACTACGAGTTATATGTGTTATGTCTAAATATACAAAGACTGCTCATAACTTTGCGTTGTATAGAGAATATAACGAGAAAAAGAAAAATGTTATGAAATAAAAATTATTTTAACCCAATTCAGTATTTTTCTTTAATGTATATATTATTCTTGTTAGAGTTGTGGTTAAAATGATTTTTGGTTTATTTAATTTAGTTTTGGCTTCAACTGGTTTTAGAGAATATTCAAAGTCTTACTTAAAACAAGATCTTTTATTACCATCTGTTTTTTAAATTACTACATATATAAAGTTTAAACATTGATTCTAATAATTAGTTCTAACGACTATTAAACGGAATCTATAACAATGGTATTAATTCTAGCATGTAGTCAATTATTTAGATACAAAATACTTACTATTTTTAGTAGCACCTCAATTTTCGCACGAGTTGTAAATACTCACAGAGGCATATGGGTATTGTATAATTAATATTTTTTAATTCCTACAAATTTAATAGTGATTATAATGTATTTGTTTGCGCTCGAGAACAACCCCGTGAATTATTCTAGTGGTATATTTAATTATCTAAAGCAATAATTGAAAAAAAAACACAGAACAAGGAAATCACTATTTATTCTAGTACAATAGAATAATTAGTGATTTCTAACCTAACCAGCTCACAGAGAGATATATATAAGGGATATGAAAAAATAGTTAACTTTAACTTTATCTTCGTACTATTATTATTTTCTTTAATTTTTATATTTTATTATAATTTAATAAAAACAAAAATCAAACAATAAAGAAGGCGAAAAAGAAAACATTTTACTACTGCGGTCAGGTATTTTTAGAATTATCAATAAGACATAAGAGTAGGATCTCGCAGGGAAGTACCTTAGATCCTACATTCATCCTTATTACAATCATAAGCTATCGAACATAAAGTAGTTACTTAAATCATTATTTTATTTTATATTATTTATTTCATGTTCCACAATTAGTGATAAAGAATACAATACTAACAAAGACGTGCACAAATGATGATCTTATCTCATCCGAGAGATCTCTTCCAGCTACCCATGAGTGTTGGAGATGAGGTTATAGATTGCTTTAATTTTATTTATAAAGGAATATGTTGGCATCAAATATTTAATCTAAGCTTTAAGTTGAGTCTGGTGAGTGAATGGATAATCAAAGATACACAGGCCAGGTGGGAACATCCAATACAATATGACACCTCCTTTGACATTCAACTGGTTTCATTCTATTACTGAAACTGAGCGCATCGCTATGTTCTGAAAATTGTCCTGATTTCCTTTTATTCATCGTTAGAACATTTATATTGCGTATATTAAAAAAAAACACCAAATATAGAATAGCAAACCGTGAAAAATAAATATAGTAATAGCAAACCGTGAAAAATTTTTTTTTTTAAATAAAAGTAATAAATAATAATATAATTAATGCTTTATATAGCACTAGTTATTGCCAATAACTTCGTCTGCCTAGACTCAAAGTATGCTGTGTCAGACAGCACCACACCCACCCACAGCAATACACTATAGTTTACATCACTAAAATCCCATTAGCTTTATCGTATGGTAATTATATCCTGAATTAGTTTATGTAAAAAGTATTCTATATGTTGACCGACGAATATCCATCTAATTAAAATTTCACTTAAAATGTCTAGTAGGACGTATTTTACCTACATACTATTTAAAAATATGTATAAAAATATATAATCCTGCCTGAACTATAGATATATCTACAAATAATTTAGATTTATTTATACAAGTTAATACAAAAAAACTAGATAAGGAAACATAGATGTAATTGTTTACTAAAGTACCTCTGTTGTGCTCTAGTAAGTTATATTAGGTTGAAAACCCAATATAACAAGACATTATATTCTATAAGAAGAATATCGCTATAATTTTAATTAGCAGTAACCCGTTGTTTTAGGCTGATTACACACTGTTTATTTAAGACCGTATCTTCATGAAGTTTCAATTAAGAATATTGTTAAATTAAGCTCACCTAGTTTGTTTTAGTGTAAAAAGGCTTTCTAGGAAAATTATTGAGGTTTTTTCTAATGCATAAAGAAAATTATTAAAATATACAAAGCTTATTAAAAAAAAGCGACTATTACATATAGAGTTATCGTTGTAATTTACTAAGCTCTCATTCCATGAGTGAGTTGATAGTTTTAGTTAACAGACCTTATGAAAAAATGATAAATATAAAAATCTAAGCCAAAACTTTTAATCGATCCCAACATAAAGTTTTTCTGAAATATCTAAAAAAATAAAAGTACCTAAGCGAAAAAGGTGACTTTATTTTAGAAATGATTGTTAATATCTTTGAAACATAACTTTTGAGAAACGTTAAGTTTCAGAGGGTGAGGACTAGTAACTAGCTTTTGAAGCAGGAAGGTATTACATTTATATATTCAACGAAATTGTTATCTTTATAGTAGCTGACTGGTAGCGTAGGTAACTGACTAGTACCTATGAATCAAAACAATAAAATGAGAACTTCTTTTTGGTAATATATTTGTGACACTTCCACTTAGTGAATAACATATAATGACTCATTAGTTAAATTAAGTTCAGTTATTTAGACAACACTGGAATTTATTTTAAAATACTAAAATTCACAGGTTTCTCTTCAATACGATGAGATTGTACGAGATTTACGAGATGATCTTATGTCAACCTAAAAAATAATCAAAACAAAAGTTTAGCGGTTAAGCCGGCAAAACTGATCAAGTTTGAAGATTTAGGTAAAATATTAGATTAAAGTAGATTATAATACTTTGTCTACAAGATATTTTTACCAAAAAAGTTTTGTATGAAATGTATTTTGGTAACATTGTATTTGTATGACTTATTATAAAAATCTATATTTTCTGAGTATATTACATGTCTTTTTAAGTACTCGTATAAGTATATGTTTCCACTGCAATCTTACATTACGGGATAAAAACATTGCTACAAATTTGTTAAAAGATACACGAAGGACTGGGGAGGTTGTTGTCAAGTGTTAGATTGATTGCAACAGCCGCTGCAACGAAACATTCAATATTCCTTTCACACGGAACTACGGGTTTAGGTTTTGAACAATACATGCTTGTTGCCAACTCACTGTTTCATATTACACTACCACGTGACTACAGCATTCAAATAATTCAACCGCTGGACGCTTATTGTATTTTAACATTTTTAAACATACTACAAAAGAAACCGCAATAACCTAACCTTACCTGAATAAAAACATTTATCTGTATGTTTGTCGGCTACACTGGAGTACCGTTGAATTAATGAATATAATTATTATTAGTGGAATGCTGATTTAATTTCAGTCTGATTCACTAATGTAGCCAGCGACGCAGTAGCTCACTAGTGACCTAGTAGTTGATACAGTGACGGGGACGGCATCCCAGAGGTCTAAGGTTCGAGTCCTGCCCGTGCTTCTGAGCTTTTTCATATTATTTAAATCTTGACCAGTAGTAACAATTGTTAGATGTGATTTATAACGATAGCCATCAAAATGTAAAAGTTTTAAAGTATTGTGCGATTTTTGCTCTTAACCAAGCAAAAGCTAATATTCTATTATTCCCGTAATTATGAATAATGGAGTAACAAAACCATAAAAGAAATCGAAATATGATCCAAAACTATTTTGTAAACGTGAGGTCTGCGTTGCTTTTGGCTTTGATCATTCACAAAGCTTTTATAGATATCCTTTCTATTAGCTGAAAGGGTTCAATACAAACAATGTGCTTATCATGTTTGCTTCAAATAACTGTCGTGTCTATGAGATTAAAAAGCCTATGTTGGAACTTTTAAATATATTTGAAGTCTAATAAGAAATGAGATAGTTCTACATTGTACCTCGGCAATATCACGGACAATAAGAAACTTAGTAGCAACGGAATGAAGTTTCTAACTCTATCAAAACGTAATTCTTGCTGTCACTGTGTACAATAACCGTATTAGGTTATAAACTAAGTTTATAACATCCTTGAAGGAATGTTTTTAATAAAATTAACAGTAATTATGTTCGAATAATGAATGATGCAATTATTATTCATTAATAATTCTGTCTCCTATGCGAAACTTAAAGGATTTGATAACTACATATAAAACATACAAGGCATTTTTTACACCACGACGACTTATCGTCAATATTATATCGTAACTTAAAAGGTGGATTAGATTCAAAACCCTGAAGTGCCTCAGTCACTTACACCCGCATATTGTAAATATTAGTAATGTAACTTTAATACATATATGAGGAATTCATAATTATTCTCTTTATTCATGTATTAAGATGAAATATGTTTGATTTCACAAATCATAATACATTTTTACAAGGATTGGCGACGCGAAGACAATCATTTGTAAATATTAGATTATCAAAGTTTAAATATTGCGGGTCGCAGACGTTAAATTAATTTACGAAGGATGTATAATTATGTTACAAATATAAGTCAACAATGATGTGGCTCTCTCAAATGAAATTAAATAATATTCTAATAGGAATTAAATTATTTTAAAATATCTCGTTTGATATCTAGCTACATAAAAGGAGGATATTTTTAGTCTGCATCTTAGACTATATCACCTGCAATAATACATACGAAAATTGTATGTGAAATCCATTGAGGGTGTATTACAATAGTATCAGGGCTGGATATAAGTCCAACTTTCATTTTGTATACGATAGTGTCACGGCTGCTTCTCCACTAAATGTGACGAGCGCACGTTTTTGTAATGCTATTGTGTTTTCACAATGCGAGAAGATTTTATGATTCCAGCCTGCACTGAATATACTATATGGACTATCAAATCATATTTCATACCCGGGTAATTGTTCTAATGTGGAGGTAGCTTGACTGGCACTCGAATTTGTTAAAACTGGTTTTTAAGTATCGTTCGATTAATCAATTTGTTTTTTTTTTAAATACAGATAAGAAAATACTTTTATACTTGGAGATTTTTTACAGACTTGGAGATAATGGCACTTACTAAGCTTTTACAAAATGTATATGTATATATTTATATTTGTTATTTTACATGTCTGATTTATGGTATTTTCAATCATTAAATACTGTTTCATAACATACCAATGATAAACAAGAAATGCAGTTAATCCAAAGCGGTAAAGCAAGCGTTGAGGGAAATAACTCCTCGCATTCCAGACGCCTTCCAATCAACCGACGAGAACGATCTACAGTAGTTATCTCTCGTTACCTAAGTTGGCTGTAATCTATTATAAAATATGTAGTAACGAAGCTAATTTATATTTTAAGCGTTTTGTGACATCGACGGCATCTGAATTACAACATTAACTTAATAATAACTATATAATTTATACAGGGTAGCAGGCAGCCTCTCTACATCAATGCCAACAACATTTCTTCTACGACTTCTTAAAATTAATAGTTTTTAAAATTTTAGTTTTCCCATACAAAATTTATTTGTTGTCTCTGAACTGGCATTAGCTCTGAGAGTAGAGTCTATGACGCCCGGGCGTTTGTGGATATTTTAGGTACTTCTTACTAAATATAGAGTACTAAATAACGGAGGGAGCAAAAATTGTTCGATTTTTTTGTGGTTTATCAAGTTTTAACAAGCAGTTGCAGTGTGCGTGTTCTTATAAATACATATCACGATTAGTCTAAACTCCAGTCCGTTTTAGAATACATCTGTAACTAGCATATTTTTTTTTAATCATGAATTATATTGATTGGTTATAAGTTATAACAATGCTTTAAATAATAAATCTACTAAGTATTTCCAAATGTCTAACATGTAAAATATAATAAATGTAGTACATTTAATCTCATTTTCTATATTAAGGATTACATTGACATAACATTGATTCTTAAAATCGTTACACCGATATTAAATGGGAAATAAATCGGGACAGTCTCCCGGGAGAACGTGATCGGGACCACCCTGGACATTAGTGTCCACAAAAATGGGAAACGTGGTCACTACATGGCTTTATTAAGATGTCCTTTTAGTATATTGGATCACGAATTATTTTTAATGAAACCGTCGGAGCAAGTTCCGTTACAATTTATTTTATTATATCTTTTAATCGACAAAAAATGTAACATAAATAACGATATTTTATTGTAGTTTTGTGTATGAAGATATGTATTTATGTATTAGTACTTACATCACATGCAGACCTTTTAACTAACATAAGATTTATAATATTTTAAGATGGGGTGGTATATTTTTAAATTAGCTACATAAATTCAAGTAAGACATTAACAATTCTAGAGCATATCTTGGCATCTATACATATAATAAAATTGTCACTGATCCATTTCTATACAAGGAAAATATAAAAATAAAAATCATAGGGGGCCTTTATAAGAGCAAGAGAACCCAAAACAATGGTTTTTCAGTTTGTCTGTTTGTCTGTATGTCTGTATGTCTGTATATCTGTATGTTTGTGCACGCTAATCTCAGAAACGGCTTACCACATTAGAATGCGGTCCAGGAATATATTATAACAGTCTTCACTTAATATTTAGTGTTTATTTCGTCAATTTTGGTTAGGGAATAAAAAAGTTATGTCAATTTATGTTAATCACGTAATATCAATTTATGCAAATCTTATTCTACTCTATACATATAATAAAATTGTCACTGATCCATTTCGGTACATAGAAAATATTAAAAAAAAAACATCATAGGGGGCCTTTATAAGAACAAGAGTACCCAAAACAATATTTTTCATTTTGTCTGTTCGTCTGTTTGTGTATGTTTGTGCACGCTAAGTTCAGAAACGGATTAATCGAATATATAGTCATGGGATTCACTTTATATTTTGTTTTTTTTTTTTAACAATCAGTTAACAAATAAAGAAGTTAATAATCTCTTATTGTCTTATTTTGAAGGTTCATAGTTTATACATACATTGGTAAGTACAAAGGGTACTTTTTATCAAAATCGAAATCTACGCGTACGAAGTCGCACGCACAGCTAGTACCTACTTAAATATTATTATGACATAACGGGTTATTGGACAATCCTATGTAGATATATTCCCACGTTCGAGTCGGCTCATATTGATTTCCTTCTACGTAGATTTAAAATTATTAAATATATAATTGAGAATCAAAACATTCACATTTGCATCTTTCTTATCATTTTTAAAAAATATGTTTTTTTTATGTAACTTGTTATATTAATATGTTATCACTAAAACAGTTCCTAAAAGACAATTTAATTTTTATTAAATAATAATACCCGTTCGTAAAAATAGTTTTAAATGGTCGACTCGTGATAATCTTAGTGAATAGGTACCTACCTTCCGAGTTAACACTAATTCTTTAACTGAATTGTAAAAATGGCGCCAACTCCTTTATAATTATTCCTTACATTTCATTAAAATCAAATTAACCTTTTTACAGAAGGACCTAGTTCTATTAAATTAAGCTTACAGTTTAAGTCATTACGAAACATCTAATTATAAATAAAATTATGTAAAATAATATTATAAAATAGTTTTTTTCTATAAAGACTATAGGGACTATGATTCGGAAATGTTAAGTTTTGTTTTGTGAAAGTTTTGTGAAAAACGCATATATTGAAAAATATACCAAAGACTGCACCGACTTAACAAATTTAGACGTGACTTTACAAATACGACAAAGATTAGTTTTTTAGTCCATAAAAATAACATAAAATAAAATAAAATATATTCAGTCAGGATCATGGAGATAACATTTTAAAATACATGGCGGGTGTGTGTCTGTGTGTGTGTGTATTGGACAATGAATAAGAACTCAAATGATATTTACTACATGTTAGTGGTAGGAAAGCTTTAGATCAAATCAGTTATTTGAATGTGTTTAGGTAGAGTTTGTTCAGGACAAAGAAATCAATTTAATTTGCTTAGAGAGTGCTCTTGTTGGATGAATCTTTGTTATACATTTCAAGTTGGTTTACTTACGTTTGATTGATGTCTTATGACAAACCTACTTTATTTCTTAACATACTTTGCAATTGATTTATGGTGTGCTAGTTTTAAATTTATATTAAAATGTCAAAAGTTAACAATCAACTTTCAAAACAGAAAAAAATATATTGGAATAAAATTACAAATTATTGTTAAGGTATACTTAGTATTATACCTAGTACTTGTAAAGTGTACGAGTATGGGGAATAAACTGAAATAATTAAAATATAGTCTTTGAATATTAGTATTAGTTTACATATTTCTAAATAAACTTATTAATACCCGGTTTTCATGTCTCATGATTATTTTTTGATTAGCATTTAAACAGCAGTTTGCTCACTAGTGCCTGAGTCATAGATCCTAGACTCCAAATAAATATTTACAATAACTGTAATACTTAAGTCTTTTTCGTAATGAAACTTTTCAATATTATTTATAAAATATTTCATCTTATTTGTAGAATTTCTTTTTTGCAAAAAAATTTGGTCGTATGCTTTGTATTCAAAGAAAATAATACACATATTATACTAATAATATTCAATAAATAATACAGATTTTCAGTTTATATAACGTACTGTACTGGAAGAATAAATAAAAATTTTGTTAGATCGAGAACAAAAGGTTACGATAGTTAACGCTTCATAAAAAAACCTTACCTAAGTTTCAAATTTAATTGTTATACTTTTTATTCTTGTTTTTATATGCGGAAAAAAGCATGGATAATTATACACAATACATATTACATAAATAATCTCACTTGGTTCCTTCATGTCCTATGCGACTCCCGCTTTTGCGCACGCTAATCTGAAACCCCTTCAGGTGATTCAGAACAGGTTTACACGGATTGCAACCGGGGCGCCGTGGTTCGTACGCAACATCGATCTCCATAGAGACTTGAACCTTCCGACCATCGCTCAGTACTTCAAGGGGCTTTCCCAAAAGTACTTTGAACGTGCTGAGCGACACCCGAACCCACTGGTGGCTGACGCCGCAGAGTATAGACCACGTAAGACTACTTTAGTCAGAAAAAGAAGACCCAAGTCGGTACTCGTTGACCCCGACGACGCGTTCACAGTAGGTAATAACGTGTACGCGTAGGCATAAGTGACACCAGACAACATACAGATACACACCGTCTATACCGGTATAGACGAGGTCCCAACTGAGTAAGTGCTCCGTCGCTCCGGCGTTCTGCCGTCGGAGGACGCTAGTGTCCAAATTTTTTTAAGGGTAAGACCCCCCCTTTTTAAGGGTAGGTCTTCTGACCCACCCGCTCCACCGGTGACGCTGTAATAGTCAACAGGGCTAACAGCATAGACAGACAAAAAAAATAATAAAATAAAAAAACTCTTAGTTCTTAGTTGTTTAAGAATATCCTAAGAAAATATTTTGTATTTTGTCTCACTGTACATGTTTAAGATCTATATTATTAACTCCACTGGTATAGCTTAGGAGCACATCCAGCCATTTCCTCTCAGGTACTACCACTCTCTCACCACCGATCAGCGTGAAGTAGCTCTTACTGGTCAGCTCTTATTGGTCAGCTATTTGTACGGTGGGTGACGTTTGTTATTTGTTAGTGTTACTCAAGGTTGGCAACGCATCTGGAGAACCGTCTCCAAACCTCTAAATAAATTACAACTTCTTACATGATAGCACTATACGCTAAAAAATAGAATAGTTTTTAGAGCTTTAATTGTTTTTTTTTTGGTCAAATTTGGGAAAATAATTTTCAGCCAGGAGTAATTTAAACAGTTAACAAATACATACTTATAAAAATATTTCCAATTCCATTGTACATTCCATAGTTCCATTAGTTCCATTGAACTAATCTTAAGCTTTTTTAATTTGTTAACAAATATTTTTCATTCCTCTAATTAAAACAATATCGTTACAACCACAAAAGTAATTGGAACTTCATAGAGCTGCACTGAGGTACATATATAATGAACTACTAAGCGCTTTTAGCTCGCAATTGTTCCTGAATTTGACTAAAAGCTAGAATGAATTATTCAAAGAAACTAACGATGCCACTTTATTGGAATTTAATGGATTTATTTATATTATTTATTTATTTGATATTATTTATTAGGCACTTATTAAAATTATTTTACAAATGTACACCTCTAGTTGTAAATCTTTAGTAATAATTTTATTTTACATTTTAAACTAAATGTCAAATTGTTTTGAAATAAATCTAAAAACAACTACAACATCCAAGGGTAGAAGTACAAGAAGTTTTAAAACTAACATACCTTTGACCAAACATTTTCCTCGTAAATATGGACAGGAGTTTGAAGACCCTTGTAAAATTAGGTTGATTTGTAAGTTTAAAACTTAGTACTGGAGATGCGAAACTTTCAGCGGATTTATACGACTAATAAAATCTAGTTTAGTTCCCGAGGGACGGACACCTACTTATGAAGGTAGTTTGAAAGAAAACATGGAAGTGAATTTCAAAACTTTTGCTGCACATGCGACAAATATATATCTTTGAGTCGCTATTATTTTTTATAAAACTTTATTTCAATAGTAAATTTTTAATTTATAATATTTTTATAAAACTTTGTTTATACTAGTTATGCTTATAGGAAGAAAAATATATTTGGTCAATTAGTAAATTCATTCCATAGTAAATCTATTAAAAAATCAATAAGCACACTTTAAAATAAAATGAAAATATATTATAAAAATCTACATAAGGTAGCAACATCTATAAATGGTACCCAGGTAACAAATGAGATGTAAAGGAAATATAAAAGAATTTTATTAAACACCGACGGATATAAAAGAAGTATGTAAGTATTTAAAAATGTAATAAAAATGAAATTTTCCAATTACTGTAAACAGTTATTGTTATATGAAGCGATAACCACGCGGTCGTGGGAGAGATCTTAACGACTGTAAAATCGAATAAGAATCAAGCTCTTTGCTTACTTACAACCTTTTCAAGTTTCAGACTTGCGATTACAGATGCGACTTGCGATTGAAATGTCGCATAAATGAACACATTTGTTTGTCTGTCATGCCTACAATGTGTTTGTACCTTCTTATGAAATGCTTATTGAATATGATACTCATTAAAATAATTTAAAGTAAAAATATACATCAACAACTTAATAAAAATGTACATAACATAATTAAATAATGGCTATTATATAATTATCATAACTATAAAATCTAGTACAGTATTGAACTACGTATAAGACAACATAGTGAGTGACGCAAGTCTGCGGGGCCTAAAGGACGATAAACCAAAACGTGTTAAAGCAGACGGTTTACTATTACAACTTTATGTTTCTCAGCCATCTCTAATATTTATTGGTTAGCTCGTAAAGCCGCCGTCAAACGACACTAAAAAGGTAATTTCTTGTTTAGCGTATTCTTTGATTTAATTACATTTATTGTTGGTGTTCTTACTTTTAGTATGAAATCTTTGTTCATAATATTTATAAAGAATAAACTACAGTCATAAAAAGATAGCAACACTTTTTTATCTGGGTTTTATAAGTTATTACCTATCCGGGTCGTGATTCTCTCACCGGCCGCGGCACTCTAGCGACTGTGGTATCATTTTATTTTTACAAAACCTCGTTAACTTATCAAGATACAATATTATTTAAAATATTTTAATACGTATAACATTTATTTCCTTAAATACTTTGTTATTATAATGGGGTAAAAGACATAAGGCGTGCCAAAAGATTTATGAGTAAGATCCCAAAATGAAATAAATTAATTAAAAAGGACGCCTAAACATAAAACTGTTTAAAGAAAATGTTTTGAAATTTAATCTTTTGTGGGTCGGTGACGGCCGCATTAGGTTAGATACATGTTATAGAATTTGGTATGTCCATATGTTCTGAAGGAAAAATTCTAGTTAAATCTGTGGCCGTAAATGAAACTTGGTAAGAGCACTAGTTTTAGATATATTATATCCATCGGCGGTTATCAAATGGTTGACAGAGGTCGTCATTGTTATTTAAACGAGACGGATAGAAACGTTATCCCAAACATAAATTTATAAAACCAGTGTTTTTTTACAAATAATATCTCGTATTGGGTGTCTAGGTCACATAGTCTACGTTAAGCTTATTTAAATTTATATAAATATAGAATGAAAAATAAACCGATACGGGCAGGGATTCGAACCCGCAACTACTGGGAAACCGTCCCGTCGCTCTACCAACTGAGCTACCGTAGCGCTGTCCGTCTCGGTGAATTAACCATTCTATATGTGATCGTCTTTATCGGGACGGTGGTGACATCTATTAGGTTTCTTTCGAAAATTCTAACCAATGTTTCTAACTTTGCAGTATAGATAAACATTGAAAAAATGCCACTACCGAAATTGATGTTTTTGATAATATCTATAAACATGTATAGCCATGTTAAGCTTATTTAAATTTATATAAATATAGAATGAAAAATAGTTTCCCAGTAGCCGCGGGTTCGAATCCCTGCCCGTATCGGTTTATTTTTCATTCTATATTTATATAAATTTAAATAAGCTTAACATGGCTATACATGTTTATAGATATTTTTAAAAACAACTCCAGTGAATAGTTTCACCACATAGTTCATAAAATAATTTACTAAAAAAATTGTGGTTGCTTATTTTTGTAGCACTTACATTACAATATTTATTCTAGGTAGCTTATAAAAACTCAGCGAAGACGTATTTTTACAGTAGGTACCTACACCATGCATCGAAGAAATCTTATATTATTTGAGCGCTGAGATATTATTTTCCTTGCTTATACAGTGCCTTCATATTTTTTTTAGTATGAAAATAAACATATAACATTTATTAGAAAAAGGGTTAATTCATCCATTGTTCACCCACATCATGTTCCGTCACCGACTCGTGGATCTTGTTTAATTCACTGAATGTACATACAATTTTTCAATAGGAAATAAAAATAATGGGTCAATTTATAAATGAACCCCTTGGTTATTATATTAATGAACAGCTATGTCTATATCTAGTTGTCTCTTTAGGTCCAAACGGCAATTATGGAAAAATGTTTTGCTTGATATAATTAAGTGAGGCCGGGTGTAATCTTCCTACTTCTGATTTGATGCTAACTGCCGCAAGATTTATTTTAACATCTATTTTTAGTACTCCATTTTAGAAAATAGCCATCATAACCTTATGTAAAATATTCAATGACTATGAATTATTCTTTTAAGGATTAAATTGGTTAAACAATATCATCTACAATTTTTAGTTTTAGTTTAAAAAAAAAGAATTTTCCTATACCTATGATATAAAAGCAGTTCAACAAAATAAAACTAACAAACTTAAGACATTAGACTCGAGTATATGTCATTGAAACGTAAGTGATTACGAGCGTGAATAAACATGAGATATTAAAGGTTAAAGAGAAAAGTTTAGTTCGAAGAAGCTTTTCTTTGCCTGATTTACTCCCACATGTTAAGTACCTTCCTCAAAATGTATGTCTTTGTAGAAGTTTTTCAACATACAAAATAATTTAACTTCCGATCGTAAATAAATCACAATACAAAAACACTAATCCTTTAAACATTCAGAATATTCATTCATTCATTCGACATTCATATACAACGTATTCCATTCATCTTGTATCGCGCCGATGTTTTCGTAATTTTTCAACGTCATACTGGACAGTCTTTAACTAATGGTCTGGAAACTGCGATGATTAACAACGATACATAATACCTTTTTGGTTATTAATATTTAACTGCACAGCTCTTAGTGTATTCGGGAGGGGATAATAATCCCGATTATCTTAGCCTATTTGTACCCTCTTATGCTATACTACGTTATATATGTTATATATGTTACATATGTTATATGTGCAAATCTCTTGGGTATATGCAGACACGGTTTGATGAATATTTAATAACATTAATGTTAACTATAATTAATATTAGAAAAGAGCAAATAAATAATAGGTAATATCCGCAAGTTCAGATTTACTTTAGTATAAACAATTTAAAAACTTAAGGATGTGTTTCCAAAGAAGATAGTTACCAAATCCCATCAATACATTGACATACACGTACACATGTAAAGAAACAATAGTTTGAATTTATTGGTCTTTCATATATATCTTTAAAATCATGTTATATTATTTTTGTATATACCTATAACTTAGTTTATTATTATTATTACACAACTATGATTTATATTCTGACCTGAAAATACATATTTCAGTGGCTGCTACCTAATTAGTGTCCCTACTGGCTACCTAGTGTTTGATATCCTAAACGAAAATCCTAAGACCTCCGTGTTTAGGCCGTTGTGTTATATATTATCTCTGGTCTTAGTGGAGTTTCCTAAATGTGCACCTCGTTAGCTGCTACTGGTGTTTGATAAGATCTTATCGACAGACAGACAGACTGATGAGGTGTTTAAATTTTATGAATATTTGTTTGAAGAATCAACAAAAAAATCTAACAAAATAAATCTAAACTGAAACACATTAGTTAAGTTTTATTTTATTTGTTTTTATTTATCGTATTTTTTTTATAAAAGCGTGTTTATTATTTCATTTAACTCTTACTTATTTTATATTAAAAACTACAAAATTATTAATAAAACTGGGAATTTATTAAACATCTATCCTTTGCTATAATTGGTTTAATAACATTAAGTTTGATTTTGTAGCAATATGTACCGAAACCTTCATTATTTTCGTCATAACTGTGAACGCGTCCTTAATACTATTATGTGTTTAATTTAAATGGTTTTGTCTAGCATTAATAAAATTATTTGACCACTGATATTGAAGTAGGCTTCGTTTAAATCAGTTTGCAGATTGATTTCATTTCTGTCCTCTCCATTTTCTCAACCTTGTCGTAACAAAATGACAACCGTATAATTTTAAAAAATAATAAAAAACATCTGCCATTATTCCTTAACCGAAATAAAATAAAAATTACAGTGTTATTATTGTTACAAGTTATTATTATTACATTATTTCTATAGTACCTCAATAGGTATATAGTATTTTTAACAAAATGGATATTCTAACTATGAGAAACACTATGAGATAATAGTGAATGAAGTACTTAATATATACTGCAATAGTAGGTAAATATAAACACTATATATCTTAATGTTCTTCTCGTGGCTGCTGACATGTATGACCTGCACTCAACAGTCGACAACGCTTACGACCTGACTCCAAGTTAACATAAACAAGACGTCTCTCTGTGACACGTTTTATTAACCTTTTAATTGCGAAATAATTAAAAATCACTAAGTGCTTTTATATTTACAAGCTTTCAGTATAATAAAATAGTATAGAGGTTATAACAGTTATTCCGTCTGTTTGTTCGCTTAACACGAACAATTGTGAAATAATTTTGAAGAATTCTAAAATATTGATAGCTTTTAGCATGAGTAACATAGAAATATTTTTCATAAGACAGTTAATTATTCTGGATTTCTGAAATAACTATAATAAAATTAGATAGATTTTTTTATGTGAAGTGCAAATCCGCTTTATCTTATGTGTATCGACCTCATAAAGATAACCTTTATGTAAAATTTATTTCTATGTCATTTATGGGTTCATAAATCAGTAATTCAGTATATTTCTTATATATCCTTTAACACAATTAGGTACATTATATTAGGTAGATATATTTACAATAAATATTAAATAAACACTTTTGTATATGTAATAAGTTGTTAGCAGTTTACCATTAAGTTACTATAAAATGCAAATAGAAATCATTGTATTGGATTAAAACAGAAATAACAAGGTATAAATCCCATGACAAGTTAGGTCACACAGGCTGTAGTTTATCGAAATGTTTGTTTGGAGAAAATTACGATATCCCATTGAGTTATGACACGACGGCTGCAGATGAATCTCAGGTGGATTTATAGTCACATCCATTAAATATATCTGCATTTCAAAATAACACTCAATCATCAATGTACTATTACTCTGAATACTATTTTACAATTGTTATAAAGAGGAACTTAACTATTCTTTATTAAGCCTACAATGCCTACAACAGCAAAAAAATGTTGTACGAGAGCCCTTCTTAAATATTTGTATAATTTTCATTTAATTTTTTTTTCAATATTCAGTGAATATTTTCAGCGCCCTTTTGCCGTTATTAATATCAAGCTAATCACGTTTATTGTATCGGAGCCCCTAAAATATATATTTTATTTTGTTTTAGTATTTGTTGTTATAGTGGCCAAAGAAATATATCATATGTTAAAATTTCCAATGTCTAGCTATCACGATTCAGGAAATACAGCCTAAAGACAAAAAAACGGACAGACGGACAGCAAAGTCTTATTAATAGGTTCCGGTTTTACTCTTTGGGTACAGAGTCCTAAAAAACTAGTCCAAGTTTTTCGATTCGGCATATTAAGCTGAAGAACACAATTAATAATAAATGTCATATTAACTTTACAACTTCTTTTGCACCCTTCACAACTGAGTTTTTTAATTCAAAATGTTATCTGATCCCAAGAAAAAGAAAAGTAATAATCTATATATTAATGAAAGAATGTGTTGAAAATTGAAAAAATAACTTTACAAAATATATTAATATGACATGTCAAAGGAATACTTCTAAATCATTTCTATGTATATTTATAATCTCTGCCTCATTAGTCAGAGACATAACGAAATTGTCGACAACTTTTTTAGAATATGTATAGGAATTTGAGAGATGGAAATTATATTTTTCAGTACAATAAGCAGCACTTACGCATTATCTATAAACCTACAATATCTACAATTAAGCCTATTAATGGCAAGTAAATAAAATTATCAAAATCGTACATCACATTAAACTCATAAAGCCGGTAAACTTCAAGTCTCAGTGTGGTATTAAACACATTAAGATAAGCGACTATCACAGATAATGCACTGAATACCTTATTTTCCGGTGTAAATATCCGAATGTGATACACTAATGTACTCCTATCACACCACTTATCTGTACACCTCGTGCCATTAAAAATATACATCTTTTATGATTTTCTATAATTTTGACGGAAAGAAATCTGTCTATTGTAGTACTGCTTAAAGCTAGGTTAGAAATTAATATTTTTATTGAAGGTGCCTCTCTTTAACAAGATAATTATATAAATTATAACTATATTATTAATGAGAGGCACCTATTTTATATATATAACAATAACCCAAAATAGAAGATTTTCAATAATTTTATTCCTAAGTAATCCATTAATTTGAGTAAAAATATTAAACAACCTTACAAACTTGTTCAATCTTCTTGAATCACCTAACTTTTCATGTAGTTAGGTTAGGAGATAAGTGAAATAAGACTAGAGTTATTGGAGAACATGTTTTGTTTTGAATTACGGTTTGTACTAAGCAATAAGAAAAATACATCTTTCAAGTAGCTACTATAAACATATAAGTACTATATAATAATAACAAATTGCGATAGTTTTTACTTAGTACTTAGGCACTAGTCATATTCCTTTGAAAAAGTTATTCATGACTGGTCCAAAGTTTGAACTCGTTAAAAATATTTTGTACTAGAAATAGGTTGTAGATAGGTATATGTTAGTTTTGATCTGATCAGTGACGTCAGTGAACGAAATAATATGATTATACTAATACCGAAAATAGTTTGTATAATGTCGGACAATTATACAAATTTATAAACTTAATTATTAGACATTAATTAAATTATTTATGTGTCAATAAACTACCTAGTTTTAAATTTATAATGAATCTAATTCGATTCCATATTATGTTAATTAATCTTGTTTTATTGATAAATATTTATGAGAAATAAAACAACATTTAAAATATTATCTTCTTTCTAATAATAATTCGAATAATATCTTTAAATGGTCGGTTTTGTTTTCTGATGAGTGCATTCATACGATATAAAAAAAGTTTGGCTGATTTACGTCACTATTTTCGCGCCATCACGAGGTAGCGGTTTTAAGGTACGAAATATTTCTTTTTATTTATTTATGAAACCTCGTTGGAAAGTTTTATGATCTGTTTTACATATTACTTTATTGAAATATGAAAACTATTTTTAATGCACGACCTCATACTTTATAAGACATAATATTGTTGAGGAAAATTTTAAATCGCAATAACCCTACCTTTATGCACTTATGATCCCATAACCGCTACTAATATACTAATATGAGCCTCGTGTATACTTTAAACTATCTTCTGAAAAGTATTAAAAATATAATATCTTACACATAATATTGTCTATTTCTAGTTACGTTTAGTTTTTAGTACCGAGTGAATTTCAATTCATAATTTATTTAATGTGAAAATCTTCGTCAATTTCCTGTGAATTGTTTGTAGAAGACTCGAGCAATAGTTAGTTATGGATAAGTTGATAAAGTTTTCCAACATCACATTTGCTAAATCCAAGTAATTTGTTTAATTAATAGTGAATTGATTGTCTAGACAATGTGCGACACTAGTGTCACACCGTGTGTCTAGTGTCACATCGTGTGTCGTGTAACAACTAACAAGCTTCAAGTCAACTACGTATTGATTGAGGATTAAGTACCTCTCCAATTAAGTTTCTTAAATTTCTTTTGAAACGTTTTCGAACTTTTGTGTCGTGTGAAGAAAGGAAAGGAAACCTATTAGACAAAGAGTAGCCTTTAAAAGATATTACAATCGAAAATGGAATTTATTCCTGGTATAAATGGATTATATTTGAGTGAAAATATTAATAATATGATATGGGTATTGTATAAGGGGTCGTTTATTATTTAACGTTTTGATACAGATCAAATAATACCGGATGTAACACGGACAGATCAAATGTTTGAATTTTGAGATTGTTTTGAAGTATCTTATAAGACTTCGCCCGCGGGTTGTTTATTTTAATAATGCCGGATGTAACACGGACAGATCAAATCAACATTTGATTTCATTAAAAGGTAAAATTATAAAATTTTAATTATATCCATTGCTTGTATCCATATAATAAAAAATGTTATTTCATGTTCAAAGACTAAAAATGTACAATAATATAGGTATATACTTTTAAATTATGATAAAAATAATAAAGAATTAGTGGACATGTATCTGAAAGTATCATTGTTTTATGATACACTAGCTTTTGCCCGAGGCTTCGCACGCCTTAAATTCTTAGTAAGACAATTCCCCTTTCCCTTTTTTGTCTTGGCTTCAATATGACTTGTTTTAAATGATACAATCAAAATTATGACATCGGCAGACATCGCTCACTGTCAAAAATCTATTTAAAGTTTTTAATAATGATACAATATTAGATACTGTATTTTTTTCTATACTTCTCTTGTTTTTGCTTAAACGTCCATTTAAATAGTTCTTAAACAGAGTACTTATAACCATTCTAACCATATATCACACTTACAGATTTTCATTGAACATAATCAAAATATTACCATGTAAACTTGAGGAATTCTGAGATACACAATCGACGTTATTTTCACCATCAACTTGCAGGTCCAGTTTTATTAAAAAAAAACTGTTTTTAATGATAAACATTCAATTAGCTATATGCATTATCAAAATTTTCAATACTGAACATACACAAAAGCCATTTTTGAGATGTTTTGCACGGTTCTATACTATAGTGTGCCGACCGACCGTACCGCCGCAAACGCGGTGTGCCTATATTTTAAATCTGTAATATCTTCGAAATTATTTATTTAAATTACATTCTATAAGGGGCTATATTGTTCCATATTAAATGTAAAATGTATGTAAGTTACTTGATTGGCTGGCTCTTGTGTTATGCTCGTGAACGGGTGCTGCTTGCGGTGACTGGTTGTGTGGCAGGCCGAATCTATATATATATATATTTTTTTTTCTGTTATTATTATTTAATTTTCGTTGCCTGAAATCATTAGGCTTCTTTTCCGATTGATTGCGACGGTTCTAGTTGTTCCAAAATTGCATTTAATTTTGACGTTTGTGTAACAGTGATCACAATAACAAAAAAATATATTCGGCTGAGTTTGTTGTGTGGTTCTTCTCAGACCAGCAGGGCTATTCGCTAACTTTTGACTTTTCTAATGACCATCAGCTGTGACGTCATGGCAGTTTGTTACTATAGTTACATAGTTTGTTACTATAGGAAATTAGTTGTTTGACAACCATTATGTCCGCACTTACTGATAGTGCTTTTCATTTTAACTGTCAAAAAAGATACGGAATAGCCCTACAGGACGCGTTTGGAACCCTCATAGCTTTAACATTAAGATGGAAAGTGCTCTTACAGAAGGGCTTATTACGATAAATCTAGTATCGTAATAGGCCCTCCTGACACTTCCATGTTGACGTACACAAGTGATCACTGATTACGATTTTAAGTGGAAAAGATATAAATAAATAAAATAAAAATAAATAAAGATTACATAAGGATTAAAGCTGTTTTTCTTATAATCGCTTGTTAAATAACCTATTATTTTTCGTAAAAAGTAAAGGATACAAATTTGCTATTGTGGGTTATCCCTAAGAGATAAACATATACCACCGCAAATTTTGCTTGTAGAACTTTTTAAGGTATACAATATTTAGTACATTATTTTGATATATCTCGTGGAGCTCAGCCAGCGTTTGCGTTGTAAGCTCAAAACAATGTGTTTGTTTACGACTTCGCATTAGAAATCTTGAAATTATTAGTGGTTCTCTGATATAGTAAGCATGTTATTATACATATAAATCTTCCTCTTGGATCACTCTATCTATTAAAAAAACTGCATCAACATACGTTGTGTACTTTTAAAGATCTAAGCATACATACAGACATAGAGACAGACGCGGAAAGCGACTTTGCTTTATACTGTGTAATGATATTCATAGAAAATAATACATATAAGTTTCGACAAATAGTGAGACTAATTACACCAACTCACGCTTGACCCAAACATAAACCAAATAACAAAATTAAGACAACAGAGTTAGATTACTATAGTGAGGGCATTACATCGATACGTGTAGAGAATACATGAAAAATAATATTTAGGACGAACTAGGATTATGTCAGGACGGTAAATACGAATTTATTTTATATATTATGACACGGAAACATTTCGTTCTTCTGTAAATGGCCTATAAAACAAGTTTTATGTAGAAAATCGGATAACTACGTTTAATTTAATTTAATCTTTTGTGTTGGCAAATATTTTGTTGTATTAAAAAGTATTAAGATCCTGCCTCTTCGGGAGTATATCTTTTTGTATTTTGTGAATAAACAATATCTTTCCTTTATTAAATTTCTTAAATAAATAACTTTCCATATTTTATTAAATATATTAACATACCTACTTTATGTTTTTTGGCGCGGAAATTAAATAGTGCACGTGTGTACTGTTACAAATATATATATATATATATATATATATATATATATATATATATATATATATATATATATATATATATATATATATATATCAGATCAAATTTTATTTTTGTAGGTACACTCTAATATATATTTAAGTATTTAGGTCTATTATTGGCCTGAAAGTGTTATTTAGGTAGTGTTTAAGTAAATTTTATATGTTTTTGCCCTTGTCAATTATTAAAGTAGGTATTATATAAAAGAGTTACTGTCCGTACGCATATGTCTCTTACAGAAGTGTTTGACAGCGGAGTGAATGATCGTTTGTGTAGCAAAAAACACGAAACTTGAAAACCGCTATGAAGATCCAAAACCACCTACGATAACATATTTTTGTTAGTATCTGTTAGTATACATGCGAGATTATTTTATCATTTAACAAATATATTATTAATTTATCAACATTTGAAGAACCTAATTTCTGGTACACCGTCCCAAGGATTGTGTTAGTAAATTATTTTATATTAAATTTTATTTTATATTAACATATAGGGCCCCAAAAGAGCTCGGGTTCGATTTACAACAGGTACAGCCATGTATGTGATGAGCATATACCTAAGTCTGTCTTAATTTCTGGGTTTGGTCGTTTATTAAATATATTCGCAGTATTTATAATGTGTATTTCTATGTATTTGTTTCGTTGTCTAACATACTTAACACAAGCAAATAATTGGCTTACTCAGGGGTTAAATTATATTGTGTAATTTGTCCTGTGATATTATTACTATATTATTATAGTATAACTTTGCAGATTACGAAAGTTTTATGAGAAAAGCTATTGGTGATTTAATTTTCGGTTTTATGTGACAAACAGACTGACACACTCTGTGTCTCGAAGTAATTATCAAATAACGTCAGATAAAGTATAAAAGGTAAACATTGCAAAATGTAACTAAATAAACTATAAACTGTTTATTGATTTACAATAATTAATAGGGTATTCAAATATCTATTCAATATAGGTATACTCTGCATTATATCGCGAAACTGATATATATTTTTTATATTTACAACTTCGAAAGTTAAGGTGTCGTTTGCTTTTAAATGAAAGGAAACCCCCTTACAAATAGGTTTTCCTCTGAGAACAGTGATTGCAATGGCCGACCTTTCGTAGTTTCAGATGCAATATATCGCACAGCACTTAACCAGTAATGGAAGTGCGCAGATTTTCGAGTAAATATATTTACCCGAAAGTACTTTTAAAAGTCGGGAAAAATGTTTGCTTGGAACTTAAGATTTAAATTTAATAGGATCCGATTGAAACCTTAATGGCTTTTAGTTAGTAACATTCCATATTTCGTAGATATTAAGTAGTTAGCAAAACCGTTTTCATTCTTACCGGTTATTTTTTTCCTGTGAATAGTTGCGTACTATTTATTAAGTTTACTTTTTTTTTCTCTTTCACTCGCAGTAAGCACTGGGATTTTGTCCTTTTATGGTGTCCCTTGAGACGTTCTACAATGCCAACGAGCCCTTTAAAATATTTAGTGACCTCATCCTTGTCGAATAGTGGTTACCTTTAATTTTGTTTTTATTTTTATATTTAATATTAAAGTAACATATTTTGTAATTATTGTTGCGAGCTGACAGGCACTTCACCTGTTCCTCTCCAATTAGACAATATTACATCCACCGTTATGATAATATTTATATAAATGAATATATTTATAGTTTTCTATAATTATACACTAAACTACTTTTCATTTCCGTAAATGTGGAAAAAGAGTAAAAAGCGTCAAAATTAATAAATATTCACTCAAATAATAAACTGCCACCACACTAAAAGTTATCCAAATCCGTCTTATAGTTTTGATGTACTTAAATATAGTAATAATAGCATAGACCAGTATTATGTTTTATGATCATTTTCCGAAGTAAACAGTATTATAATAATATAAGTTAATTGGGACAATAATATATATATAGGTACGTCTACGAGTAAACAAATAGACAAACAAAACAACATTTTAAACTATTGTTTTTATTTCTGTATCATGTACTCCTTTTTTTTTAATACTTATATGCTTCACAAATTTTGTCTCGCTTGTGACTGATTGTAAACAAGAACTAAAATTTTCATAACAGAGCATACAGAACCTTTTAGGAAGCCTTCTGCCTCTACACGCCGCTAGCGATGACCCTGCTAACTAGCCAGTAGGAAACAATACGACCAAAGACAATAGTTTACTAAAGAACTAACTAAGAAAGTTACTTCAAAAATACAAAAACAATCCTAATAGCCGTTAAGATATATATATGTATATCACTTTTTACATTTAATATAACTTCCTATTGTTTATTAATTCATTTCAGAGTTTGTCATGTTTCTTTTTGTAAATATTTTTTTTTGGCAAGGTAGTGGTATTTTCTTTTAGTCACAAATTTAAAAACTATTTAAAAAAGATAGGGCTGATGAAACTTTCCATCTTTATGATTCCAAAATGTAAATAAACTAAAAATCGCTTATATGTTTATCGACAACTTAAAATAATAAAAACATTTCTGTTTACTAAACAAATGTACTTATTATACAACCTAACGCGAAGGCCATCACTTGTTTGCTGATAACACCTACATGAACTTTATTAGGGTACATATTGGGGGGTCGCTCGCTCCAGGGACACGCTGCCTCACGATATTTCCTAATTTTTGTCAACAACTAGACGTAATTTCGTCGCAGACAACAGAACAGCTGTCAAAATGTATTTCTGCTGTTGATTGAACTGAATGTTTTATCAGGATTACTTACAATTCAAAGTGACACAAAATAAATCATATTTTGACATTCGTCCTTAATTCGTTTAAATATAATCACCTAAAATAATCAAGTTTTCGGGAAAATCTAATTATTTTAAATATTGTTGTATTTTTTAAAAAGTACTATCTAATTAAAGTATATTAAAAAAATGTATTGAAATGATGGATGATATAAAGGTAGGTACACTGATGAATTGATGCTTCTAGACCATCTAGATTCTAGATCATCTAGATTCTAGACGAATGGAACTGGGTACAGCGAGCTTAGGCTCATCTTGTTAGTTTGGATAAGAAACCATAAACCATACGACCTAAACCATATTGTATTTTATTGAGAAAAACTAAAAAATATAGTTATGTATATACCATAATACCTATCTCATTTAAAATATGGTTTTATTTCCTTTTCAGGAATTTAATCACAGACATGGGTGCGTCAAAAACGTGTATTCTCTTGATGACGATGTCCTTGGCATATGCTGTCTCCGCGCAGGAGGTAGTGAGACGAGTTCCTCAAGGTTTCCTGGGCATGCGAGGCAAAAAGTACTATGAAGTTGGTGAAAATGATCAGTTATACAAACGAAAACCTCAATTTTTTGTTGGAGTTAAGGGCAAGAAGGACTATGAACTCTCCGATGATATAAACTATAAACGTGCTCCGATGGGGTTCGTTGGCATGCGAGGCAAAAAGGACCCTGTATTCCCGGACTTCATGGTCTACCCTGAGAACTTCGAGTACGTACCAAAACGATCAGGATCTCTCATCGGCCAAATAGACTATTCTACCGACGACAACATCCAGGAATACCCCATGCTCAACGAAGTTTTGGAGGAGTATCTGCAAAAACTTCGAGAGAATATAAATACCGATGTTTCAAACGAGTCAAGTTCAGATAGATCTGATATTATAAATAACGAGGTGGAAAAGCGAGCGAATATTCACAAATTCTTCGGCGTTCGGGGAAAAAAATCGGTACAAACGAAAAGGCCTGAAATGTCGTTTCGTGGTAAATTCATAGGCGTGCGTGGGAAAAAGGACTTGAAAAACAGTGGCGCCGAGGAGTTTTTGCTGGACGGACCTTGGCCCAAGAGAAGGATGCAGTCCGGATTCCTCGGAATGCGCGGCAAAAAGTGGACCGACAATGACGCAGCTTTAGGTCATTATCTAATTAGCATTTTAATTACTTTTATTTTGCATACAGATTGTGTGCTACGTCGATAATATCTTCATTAGGTCCTTCTAAAAACCCATATAGATTATTATATACATAATAAAGATTCATGTAATAAAATTCACTAATGAAAAAATATTTATTTCAGATTCGGAGCCCAACAGTGACATAATTATATCAAATTAGGTTCAGTCTTCAAAGGTATCAAGTATCAAGACTAGTCAACTTAAACATATCGTAATAAGTGCGCATGTTCTTTCAAAACACACACACATATAAGGCTTATGGTAGCGTTCGTAGTCTCTAGTGGTCTGTACTTTGAGTCTTGTCTTGACTTTTAGTCAGTAGAGTAATACGGTTACATTTTTAAAAGTGTATATTATTTTGGTTTACATTATGTTAAGATAAACAATTGTACTATTTATTTAATTTATACTATTTATGTTTTTTTTATCGTAATGTGAAAAATATTATATTTTCGTGTATAAAAGCGTATGACGTTTTATAACATAAATTATTTTATATTTTAATTTATATGAGTTCAATACACACTTCAATATATTAATTAGTAACATTGGTACAGTTGGTATGTAGGTGTAATTTATTGCCAATTTCAATTTCCGCTTCTCTGTCCCTCACGTTTCATAAATAATTTCCGTCAAATATATTATACCTCAAGTAATCTTTAAGTGTTATAAATGTATTAACTATCTCGTCTCGATGTTCATGTCTCGTATCGCGAAGGCTGGCGAAATGCTTATAATTGTAATAAAATGTAATTATAATTAATAAAGGCGGTTGTCAATTTGACATTTCTTTTATTTCTCCTTGAACATGCTTTAATAATCTGCTGTCAAAATTATAAAAAAACACCTAAACATAAAATACAAATATGACAATAAATGCAATTATTAGGTTTCTATTGTATTCAGGTCTCGGTAGTGAAGGGTGAACTGATAAAGGGTGTCCAATCGTTAAAGTAATTAATTGATAGTAATTAAAAATATAAATTACAGACCAGTTCAATAGAATTTGAATAAATTCTTATTTTGTAAGTTACCTACCTTAATTATTCTAATCCAATGGATGAATGGATCGCGCTCATTCATTTTAATATTTTTTTTAGTTAACAAAGATACTGGTCTAAGTAGGTTTTAATGTCTTATTATTTTAAATGTAATGCTTTTTGCTTGGGGATAGATGCCTATTTGCCTGGATAGATCATAGATGCCTCACCATAAAATCGCTTAGAAGGATAGAAGCTCTTTTAAAAAATCAACAAAAGCAAGTAAACAAAATGCAATATTTATTGATAACTAGCTGTGCCTGCGACTTCGTACGCGTAGATTTCGTTTTTGATAAAAAGTACCTTTTGTATGTAAAAACTATAAACCAATGTATGTAAAAACTATAAACCAATGTATGTAAAAACTATAAACTAATGTATGTAAAAACTATAAACGTTCAAACTGGAAGCAGCAATGGTACGACAATAAGAGAGTATTAACTTCTTTATTTATTAACTGATTGTTGAAAAAATAATTATACATTCCCGAAAACTGCATCCAAATCGATTAATACGTTTATGAGATTAGCGTGCATAAACATACAGACGAACAGACAATATGAATAAAAACATTGTTTTGGGTTCTCTTGCTCTTTCTTATAAAGGCCCCCCCCTGTATGAATTTTTGAAAATATTGTTTTTTCGTGTTGTGTGTGCAACTAAAAGAGAAACAGATAAACAGGCAAAGATTTTAATAATGGTAAAAATAGATTGTGTTAGTTATCACTTGACATCCTGGTATATTTTTTTAAAATATTTTCAATGTACAAAAACTACTCCTCTACAGTATTATTACATGTATAGAGTAAGATTTGCATGGTACCTATTACGTGATTGACATTACTTTTTTATTTTTTAACCGATTTAGATGACATAAACAATAAATGTTAGTGAAGACTGTTATAATATATTTCTGAAAACCGCATTCAAATTGGTTAAGCCGTTTCTTAGATTAGTGTGCATAAACATACAAACATACAGATATACAGACATACAGACATACTGACATACAGACATACAGATATACAGACATACAGATATACAGACATACAGATATACAGACATACAGATATACAGATATACAGACATACAGATATACAAACATACAGATATACAGACATACAAATATACAGATATACAGACATACAGACAAACAGACAAACTGAAAAACCATTGTTTTGGGTTGGGTTATGATGATGATTTTTTTTTTATATTTTCCATGTACAGAAATGGATCAGTGACAATTTTATTATATGTTCAGATCTTCATATATAGGTACTATGACATGTATAACATATTAAATATATTAATCTCTTTAACAAAAAATCCAAAAAAAATATTTTTCAGCAATGACTTATTTAAAACTTTCATTAAAATTATCTCTAACGAAACATACATTACTGTTCTAACGTTATAGAACTAAAAAATAGAAATGGAAAATAATAAGTAGTAATTATTATAGATATTTTTTTTTAAATAGAGATTATTTTACACAAATTATTGATGATTAAAAAAAATGTTATCTAAGCTAGAATTAATACCATTACCACTTAAAAAGATATGGAGCGGTGAATAGTAAAGTTTGAAACCTTGCGGGGTCATTCGCGTCCGCTGCGAAGGTACCGCCATCATTTATCATCAAGTGAAATATGACATCACAGCACAACAGTTTCATTTCATTTAGGTAGAGGGCGCTTAGGGTACGTATTGAAAAAAAGCATTCGCTGTTTTGTTTTTTGGTAATAGGGTATTTGCGTCTATCCTTCTGCGGCATCTATCCCGGATTTACATTTTATTTATTATTTGTAGAAAGTAACCCCGAAGTTTATCTAAGAAACCTAGTATTTCTAGTAAATATGGTTTAAATCACGCAACATGAGGAGGAGCTAAACTTTATTCGTGGTTTAGGTTACAGAAAGCGGTTAATATCTCAAAATCTATAATATCATATTGTGAATGACTATATCAAATCAAAATAAAAATAATTTAGGAAAATAAGTTTTATATAAAACACTTATTATTTGTTAAAGCTACCAGCAGCTCGGAAAAAAAACCGCACAGACCTGAGTAAAACTGGCGACAAAAACTTTTTTTAAAGTAGTACTTAAATTCTAAATTATATAAATACATTACAGTACTGAGTAAATAATCTTGAAGTAGCCTAGCAGCGATCGCTTCATACCCACGGTGCATTATCCTCTAAGTATTCAGATACATTGTAGAATCCTTTTTCACAAAAACGGTCCTTAGTTATTCTCTTAAATTTGTTAAACAGTAATACTTGAACGGTTGCTGGCACTTTGTTTTAGAATTGTATACATTATTATATTGTAGGTACTAGGTATATATTATAAAAGTGAATAAATATTTTAATCAATTTTTTAAGTCGAGTAACAGGTAGCGCGAACTTGTGTCTGTTCCTCGGTATTTATATTGTATTGTTAGGAATCGAGGGTATTTCTTAATAATTAGTAGGCATCAACTCCTATAAATTAGTAAGCAAGTGTTAGGTTTATTAACTATCGTGTTATAGTCGTTTGAGAGCGGAAGCTCTGCAGGTGTGAATAGTGATTGTCGATGTGATCTTTTTTTTTTTTTTTTTTTTTTATACGATCTAGGGCAATGCTTGACTACATTCCACCTGATGGTAAGTGGAATGTAGTCTTAGATGGCAAGGCGCATTGCCCTAGCAACCTATTCACTCTTCTCTTGAAGACACCCACATTATATTTGGCCGGAAATACCGACGCAGGCAAATTGTTCCAGTCCTTCGCTGTACGCACTAAAAATGAGGAAGCAAAGCGCTTCGTTCGGACAGGTGGAATGTCCACAACAAAAGGATGGATACCTGCCGTGCGTCGGGACGTCCGGTGATGGAAGGGGGACGGGGGAACTAAGTCGTGTAGTTCCTGCGCACACTCACCAAAATGTATCCTATAGAATACTGAGAGGCTAGCAATTTTACGCCTGTGTTCAAGGCTTTGGAGGTCGGCTTCGACCAATTCGGGATCGCCGATAAGCCTCTTTGCTCGCCTCTCAATTGAGTCCAGAACCGCAAGAGCTTATCTTGCGTTTTATTACTGTGGTAGATTTATGTCATAGTTTTATTACTAAATTAATTATAACGTCGTAATCTGGCTTTCGTAGTATTAAATAGCGGGAAATACGTGAATTTGACAATTACTTTGAATTCTTATTATTTTTTTAATTAAATTTCTACATGAATCCTTAGAGTATATTATTATATATCACTGTGCTTAATAAAATTGTCACTATTTTTATGTACCTACATGATTAATATTTTTAAAAATATACTGGCTGACTGTACATTAATTTGCTTGCAGATTGTAAATTGCACGGATAGCTCGATTTTGTAAAACGAAATTTGTATGTTTAATCCTATGCTATGTTGAATATCAGAAATACCTACTAGGTTTCATTCGTCGTCTTTATCGGGACGGTGGTGACATCCATAAGGCTTCTTCCACCACCACCCCGATAAAGACGATCACATATAGAATGCTTAATTCACCGAGGCGGACAGTGATACGGTAGCTCGGTTGGTAGAGCGAAGGGACAGTTTCCCAGTAGTCGCGGGTTCGAATCCCTGCCCGTATCGGTTTATTTTTCATTCTATATTTATATAAATTGAAATAAGCTTACAATGGCTATACATGTTTAAAGATATTTACAAACAAAACTATATCTTCTACATTTTTCACGTTATCTTACGTGGATGGCCGTCCTCATGATGTTCACCTTCAGTCGATGTTCTGCACAGCTTACACTCCTTAGAACGTGCAACTGTAGAATATGGAGGAGCAAAGTATCCCAATCTTTAAACCAAGTCGTTGTGTATGTCTTTGGTAGACATTTTTTTCACTCTGAGGTAATTGATCACGGTACTGAGGTACTTCATCGATTTTATCTATTTGGATGTTCTCTCTCTGAAATTTCGTATTTAAATGTATTCACATCCCGGAAATCAAGGACTATTTATATGATTATGTTGACTTAGTGGGTAGTGGCAAGCTAAAGATATTTCTTTTAGATTTTTATCCTAACGGGAAATAATCGATTATCATTACTTTTGGATTAGCCCTCGTATTGGTAGTCTTTATCGGGACGGTGGTGACATCTATTCGGTTCGCATCCCTGCCTGTAGTTTATTTTTCATTCTACATTTATTTAATATTTCAAGTTTGACGCCTTTATATGTGTATAGATATTTTCAAAATAATTAGTTACATAACGTAACGATTTTGGAAGGCCTTTTTTTAGTATATTTTTTATGGATATTGCATCACAACCCCACCAACCCCTAGGCTATAAAAGTAAAGCCGCTTACCTGCACCGAAGTTGCTTAAGGCACAGGGATGCCTATACGGCAGGTTCAACGGCAACCTACCGTTGTTAGATTATTTCGGAATTACTAGTCTTTTCGTACCTTTAGTACCTATACTAAAAGTACTAAAAGACTAGTGAGCTTGCAAGGCATATCATACTACCACCTTGCTACCTTTCCTCTAGAAAGGTTCCGGAACTATAGGCACATTCATTTCCTGTATACTTTAGTGTACTAGCGACATCACTCGCTAGTACACTTGGGAGGGGCTAACTACCAGTAGGTACATAGGTGATGTTGGAGTTGTCGGACTCACTCGCTTCCTAACAGGTGGCGCGACCCTGTCTATATTACACGAGGAACTGCTGGTGTTCAGGAGTTCAGCTACAAACCATGTACCGCCGAGTCTCAGTAATTCTCATTCTGTTATATTAATATGAGGAATACTTTTTACAAATCTTATTAAACAACACGAAATAAATAAAAAATATATAGCTCCCTCTTTTACTTATTATTCTGTATTTTCTAAGTACTTAAAACGTCAACGCCCGGGCGCGATATCTACGCTCAGAGTTAATGCCTGTTCAGAATTCAGATGCAACAAATAACTGATGAATGGGAAAACTTAAATTTTAAGAACTATTTATTTTAATAAGTTGTAGAGCAAATGTTGTTGGACTGGTAGTGGAGAGATTGCCTGCAAGAGGTGGCCAATTAATTACTAATAACCCTGAACATATGGGCATGAAGGAAAATAAATAAAATAGCACTATAAATTTCATAATATTTTTTATTAAAACTTTCTCCTTATAAATCCATCGATTGCTAACATAATAAAGAATAGAACGTACATAGAAGCCATGTCTGTGATATACATACATACATAGTTAATATAGTGACAGCTACAACTTTTCCGTACTCCACTAACGTAACACGCGACGCCATCTTGAAAATAACGAGTCGTTTGTATCGTTTGGAGATGCATTACCACGGTAAAAAAATAAAAATAAAACAGTAACCCGGGACACAGTACAGTTTGTACCTAAATTCAAAATGGCGTCGCATTAACAATGTTTACGTAACTCTCATACAAAACTAGGAAAAAATAAAGGCCGTTGTATATATACTACATGATTTGTTTGGATATAAAATGGACGATAGCAAAAATTGTAAAATGTTACCTACAAGCAGGAATACGTTTCGAACAATCTAGACTGAATGGGAATACCTCAGAATCATATGAAATTAAGAAATCCTAAAAATAAATATCAAGCAATTTAGTTTACAAAAAAAAAAAAAATCTTCAAGTGCATCATTTCCCATCAGCCAATAGATTTGATTATAAAATAATAATGGAATACACAATAACGGAAACGTCCCCTATTCATAATATTACTAAATTGATAAATAATTGGAAATATTTGGGTTCGAAACAATACCTATGTCTAAGCTCCATTCAAGGGGAAGATTTATGACAAGAAAAATGTCATAAGATGCTAGAAGAGGAAAATTATTGATTTGATTATTTATATAAAGACGGCTAACTACTTAATATACAATTTATTTATGCATGTTCGTGTAACCTATAATAGTATCGAAGATTTTCATTTGATAGACCCTTGTTGATGAAAATAATAATAACTCTGATTACATTAAATTGTAAAGGGTCTAAAATATTTCCCGAAGAGATGTTAAACTGACAACTTGTTATTATTAATCGTTTATTCCTTTTCCGATTTATATTATATTATAATAACTAGTGAACAAAGAACTGTTAATATTTAAATTTTTCGAAACCTATTTCCAAATTTAGTAAAATGATTCTGTTCAAATTTTCTATTATTTCAGAAGGAAGGACTTTTTTATGTATAATTGAAGTTAATTTGGTTAATTGATTACATTATATTTTTTTTCTGCTTGATATTTGGTAAATTTTGGTAAAAAGAGACCGGAATTCATCAATTAAATGTCAAAATAATTTCCTCTTACCACTGTATTCCTTTTCTTTTCACATACGAATGATTATAAATGGTCGCTAATTTAATGAAAATTGATATAAATTGAAGCAGTTTGTGAAAAGACTCGTGGTAAAGGTCTATAGCCAAATTATTAATAATAAAAAAACATCACAATAAATAGAACTTATTTTAAATAATTATTGTAACACTGTACAGCACAGCGTCCTATACACAACCTATATGAACAATGACAATCCAAATTAATCGAGTTAACAGAATTAATGATGTTAACAGATTTAATTTAACGACGCCCCCCGATTCTATACGCCTAACTACATGAATTATTATTTTTTTTAATATGAAAATATTAATATATTATAATTCTCATAACGAGTCCAAGCGGTGATTATGTATCGCTTACGAATAGCAAAATAATAAAGCATTTAAATCTTAATAGAATCGTGGATCTGCGATATAAATGCAATAGTTAATTATTATCATTATATATTTATATCATGTGCCAACTCTCAAACTATTCGTTCGGAACTATTTATGTAGAGTCAAGACTCGGTATTTTTTTCTCCCTCTAACACAATGTGTGTGAAAGAGAAAAATCCGCACGAATAGCAAACATGGAGGTCATAACAACTCCTTTCTCAGTACATATTGGCTAGGATACTTCATATACACCCTAGCCGGCTTAAAAAAACTTTAATTTTGTACTTTTCACTGAAATCATATTTCACATTAGCACCATTCCAAATAAATAGGAAAATATTAAAGGCACCCCGCACGGAAACTTCATATCAATCTCATTGAACGATCTGCTGCTACAAATAAATTACATTTAATGAATTCTGCATTCAAAATTCAACTTTGATTACGATAAATTTACATTTAATTTGAACGGATAATTCTAACGGAAATCTTGGAATAAATAAGTTAAAATTCAAAAGAAAAAAATCGAAACTCGTTACCATTATTGAATCCCGTCTCAAACTTCATATTACGCGTTCTATTTTTAAATTGCTAAGTTAGACGCTTACCTAGCCAATATGCGTGAGAAGCCATTCCACTCTGTACCGTAGTACGTAACGATTAGATCGCATTTTGCAACGTCAGCGGGTGGTTGTGACCGTGTCCGTTGTGCGTGGCGAAGTCGTCGGCCAGTTTGTTGGTCACTTCGGCCATCCGCTCCGTTTGTATGAAGTTGGCTGATATATGGCCAACGTTCGCATTGCCGTTGTTGGTGTCCAACATAGGCGTGTTGTCGATTTGTTTGGTCGGGGTGTGCTCCTCGGGTTTGTCCACCGTCTGAAAAAAGACAAGTAAATATTTTAGGAAATTTGATTGTGGATATAGAAATAAAAAACTGAACAAATTGTTAGAAATTGACAGCCGTGAGAAGAGGAGTTATTTTTTTCGAAGAATTATCAAGTTATAGTACCCGGCAATAAATATTGCACATCGACCTTTGGAAAGAGACAATCGGATAATTTCGGCTTCATAGAGCGTTATCACTGTCGCAAGAAATACAATCATTCCTGTATCTATTAGGAGCTGTTAAAACAAGTATAATTTTCTTCTTTTCTAATTATGTATATTTATTTTATGTATAAAAACTTTTTTTTTCTATAAGTGGTTATTTTAATTGGGGAGTAATATAATTTATTAAACATGGTTTTTATTATTTAAAAAAAATATTATTTAGAGCATTATATACCACACTACCTATTTTTCAAATTAATAATTAAAGCATAGAAGAAGCTTCATATGTTTAAGGCGTACACTGCCGTAGACAAAAATTTTTTTTCTAGTGATGTAACATTGTGTAAACTTATCCGCGATATCGATAGTGACCCTTATCTCTATGTGTAGTACCTACTGTTTTTAAAAGGCTGTTTAAGTGCTTTCCATCACTTACTAGAATGAGATACATCAGAAAGTACTATCACCTAGAGGATTTTGCCGTGTGCGATAACGTTCAGCTATATTCCGTTCTAGAAAATAACTAAGGTAGCATTTAAAAATAATCAATACGACAAATAAACTAGAAAAACAAAATCAAAAATATTTATTGAAAGTAAATTAAAAAAAATGGTCAGGTTAACACATATTTTTAATTTTTTATTCGCCACTTTGAGAACGTCTTTAAAAAGAAACGACAAATAAATTACAATAAAAGTACAGCCATATTTATCTAAACTATTAAATATTAGTTATTAAAATATTGCGGACTAAAATAGTTCTATTCCCAATTTTTCTGTGCAATCGTGTCGATCCATATCTGTCGTCAGTTAACGTCCACGGGAAATCTAGAATAATAATCCGTAGATATAGAACATAGATGTTGCAGAATTCATTAGAATAATACTGGATTAAATTATCGATAACTGTGCTTTTTACAACACTGTAGCAAAAAAATATAGAATACTTTAAAATACTTAAATATCATAATAAATATTGCATATAGCAGTTCTATAATTTGGTCATAGGATGATTTTCTCTTTATAATTTGTAAACCATTTAAAAAATAAAAATAGTTTATTGTAATGAAGAACAACGTAAAAAAAATACCATGTTGGATCACTTACCGATGAAAGGTTACGTTTTGAACTTAATTTTCTTTCTGGAAAGAATGGGATTTACAGCCTCTTATAATGAAGGACATTGCTCTTGCTATTAGGTCATATTTTCTTTCAACAAAACGAAGAAAATATGTAAATAACTATATGAATTCGTAAATGAAACTAAACAAGAATAAACCACTGACAGCCGACATCAAACATCGGCGTTGAAGAGTGGAAAAAGGTTTACGATCATACAATCAAATGTGAAAATGAATATAGAAGCATTCAACACAGTTTAGACAATTACACTGATGGACTAGTGATAAATACACTGACAGTGATATTGACCTCTTTGAGAGCACAGATGGTGTAATGGAAGTAGCTGAGAATTAAAATTATTATTATTTAAGCTATTGCATGGCTCCTATCGCGGGCCTTGAGCGTGGAGACCGAATCCAGAAATTCCGTAACGAAAATAACCTAACACACCAGTATTGTGTACCTATCATTTAACAATAGCGTAAGCGCAGAGTTGATAATATTTGTTATGAACTTTATTGTCTACAGCTTAAGGTTTAGTTTAAAATAAATGTTTTACTTGTGCAAAAGTATTTTTTTCAACAAGGATTTTCATTTCAATGACTTTCTGTTATGGTGTTACAAAAGACCCTGAGTACAAGAATTTAACAATCGTAATTGAACTTTATTCCTGAGATTTAAGGTTAAAAACGTTTTAGCTGTTAATATTATTAACCTTTTTATGATATTACATAGCACTGATAATTTCTCAATTAAATAGGACTATATGGTCCTATTTAAATTGAGAAATATTACCACTCTTATTTAAAATTTTATCTTATATAGCATAGGAAAACCCTATAAATGAGTAATTTATTCACTAAAAGAAAAAAAATGTTTTTTATAGATCACCACGCACACGCAAGTTACACAACTTGAATTAACATCAAAGAAAAAAAACAACTACATAAATAAATAAATAACTATAATTGCATAAGTTGATAAAAAAATGCTGTGCAATAACTTTATAGTGATAGGGTTCCATAAGCCGGGCAAACCCCGGCATCTGCCTAGTAGTTACCGTCCCATTAGTCTTCTTAGTTCCTTAGGGAAAGTATATGAGAGAATCATCCTCTGTAGACTTAGATCGGAAGTCGAGAGACTCAAAATCATCCCAAATGAGCAATTCGGCTTTAGAGCCAACCATTCATGTTCTCATCAGGTGCAACGCCTCACGGAGCACACACTGATAGGGGCCACTGTGAGGGCCAAGAAGCATAGGACAGGAGCGCTCTTCCTCGATGTAGCTAAGGCGTTCGACAGGGTCTGGCACAATGGACTGGTGTACAAGCTATACCAGTTCAAGGTGTCGGACAGACTCGTACTCATCATACGAGACTACCTGTCGAATCGCTCCTTTCGCTACAGAGTGGAAGGCGTTCTGTCAACTCCCCGCCCCATCAGGGCGGGTGTCCCCCAGGGTTCAGTTCTCTCGCCCATCCTCTACTCCATCTACGCTAGCGATATTCCTAGGCCGCGATCTAAAGTGCACCTTGCCATGTACGCGGACGATACCGCGCTTTACACGTCCTCTAAGGATCACTGGGAGATATACCAACGTCTCCAATCCGCAGCCGACTCCCTTGAGAGTTGGCTGCGGAAATGGCGGATCGAGGTAAACCCTGAGAAGAGCGTTTCGGTGCTCTTCGAACGGGGCCCCCCAAGGATCCTCCCGCGAATCAAACTCTTTGATAAACCGATACCTTGGAAAGACGAGGCAAAATACCTAGGAGTAACGTTAGATAGAAAGTTAGTTTTCACTGCGCATATTAGGACCGTTCGTAGCAGAGCGGCCTACATATTAGGTCGTTTATATCCGCTGTTAGGCAAGCGGAGTAAAATGTCCCTTCGCAATAAGGTGACACTTTACAAAGCTTGCATACGTTCCGTCATGTCCTATGCGAGTCCCGCTTTTGCGCACGCTAATCTGAAACCCCTTCAGGTGATTCAGAACAGGTTTACACGGATTGCAACCGGGGCGCCGTGGTTCGTACGCAACATCGATCTCCATAGAGACTTGAACCTTCCGACCATCGCTCAGTACTTCAAGGGGCTTTCCCAAAAGTACTTTGAACGTGCTGAGCGACACCCGAACCCACTGGTGGCTGACGCCGCAGAGTATAGACCACGTAAGACTACTTTAGTCAGAAAAAGAAGACCCAAGTCGGTACTCGTTGACCCCGACGACGCGTTCACAGTAGGTAATAACGTGTACGCGTAGGCATAAGTGACACCACACAACATACAGACACACACCGTCTATACCGGTATAGACGAGGTCCCAACTGAGTAAGTGCTCCGTTGCTCCGGCGTTCTGCCGTCGGAGGACGCTAGTGTCCAAATTTCCTTAGCTTCCCTCCTGACTAACGACGCTCCGAGCCGAGGTCCGTGTCTCAATCTGAGACGCCCTCGGGACGTCGTTCCCCATGGGGGCCCATCTGGCCCCCCCTTTTTAAGGGTGGGTCTCCTGACCCACCCGCTCCCCCGGTGACGCTGTAATAGCCAACAGGGCTAACAGCATAGACAGACAAAAAAGCAATAACTTTACCGCGGCAGTCTCCGAGTGCCACACGTCTTTTTTTATTATTTCATTTTACCCCAGCTTAAAGCCACCACTTATAGAAAAATGTGTGGCTTTTATACAAAGAATAAAAATAATTATCAATAGAGGCAAATTATACTTGTTTTAACAGCTCCTTATAGTTACAATACTGTTTCAATTTCGTGCGACAGAGATAATGCTCTACGAAGCCAAAATTAGCCGATTGTCTCTTTCCAAAGGCCGATGTGCAATATTTATTGCCGGGCACTATACTTAAGTGTACAGATGACTCAATTAAGAGACATGTCGGTATACAACAGGGTGAGTCCGCACCCGACACGCGCACTCACCTCTAGTTGCGTGGACAGCCCCAGCAGGTCGGCCACGTTGCCGTTGTTAGTGGGAGGAGCCGGTCGGGAATCATCCTGAGAATAAATGTATATACTTTTATTATTGGAAATGCAGTTCTCGTTATTATTCGGGGATAATATGATTGTTTTTTATACAATTTCGAAGTCACCTAAACATAAGGTATAACAAGTAAAGGTATACATGAAATATCAAAAACTCAGCTCACATGACTAGCGGCGAGGTTCAGCAGCTCCCCCGTCTCCACGTTACCGTTACTATTATCAATATTACCAACTTTTTCTACAATTTCTGCAGTTTGCGCATTTTCTACTTTCACTTCACTTTCAACATTCACTAAATTTACACTTTCTGTTGAATTCTCTGCAGTGGACTTCTCACTGGCATTCGTATTTGGTATAATTGCACTTGTTGCACTTTCATTTGGTATTGTTACACTTTCTGTAATATTTGCTACAATTTCTTTTGATGGATTTGCACTTGGCATACTTTCTTGTGTAATGCTTGTGTTAACTTCATTTTCTTGTTTAGCATTTGTGTTAACTACAATTTCTTGTGGTACACTCGTGTTAATAAGACTCTGTTGTGTTTCATTCGTGATAACTAAATTTTCTTGAGTTATATTTGAGTCTGGAGCACTTTCCTGTGTACTGGAGTTGCCAGATTCGCCATTAGCGGGTTGGTTTTGTTGCGCTTTCAATTCTTGCTGTTTTTTATCTTCTTCAGCTTGCTGTAATAAAAAAAAGACTCAATTACTTTTTTGTCTAATATACAGTTGAAATTCTTGAGTAATAATTTTATTTTTTATTCAAAATCGTTTGTTTTCTCATAACTTTATAGCGCTAAAACTGACAACATATCACTTTACTCATTTTTTATCTTTTTTTTCCGATTTCCCCCTTCTATCATCAAATTTACCATAACATTTACTTATCAATTCTTATCAGAAATATTTCTGACAAAATATTTATTACAAGTAATAAATAATATTTATCAGAGGAATACTATGACCAGATAACTAAACAGATACCATCAAGTACCTTAATTCAAGTACCTTTTACATGAAATTATCTACATCAAGTACCTTCTACTTGCATATTATTAGTGGGGACTACAGTTTGTGACTAAAGTCGGGGCGCGTGGCGGGAGTAGTCCGCGTTGATATTCATCTACTCGTATTTCCTAAACTATGCATCCAAACAACATACAATTTTACAATGGTCTGATAGAAATGATAAAGATACGTGATATTTCATAAGAATAGATATTAAATGTTTGAAAATTTATCTCTTTAAATGTACACGAAACCAAAAATATGTAATTGAAACTACTTACAAATATAATGACTCAAATATCTACCGTGACACATAGAAATACCAAATGTATTAGGTACATATATGTTATAACATATACAAATCAAAATGTACCCACCTATTTGTATTATGAATATATTAATATTGAAATTACCAAAACATTCTGTATACAATAATGGCATTGATCCTACTACTTTACTTAATCTATACAAATCAAAAAGTAGGCATCTACTTTCACTAACAGGGGTATTTTTTTTATTACTTAAACCGCTGTTGTAACTATTTTCACTTTACACTTTACTTTGAACGGAATCAAAATAAAGAAGAATTGGATATTATAAAATACCTTATTTAGGCCTTAACATTAATTTCATATTTATTTTTATAAAGAAAAAGCACCCAAAAAACGTATTATTATAAAAAAAACGCAATAGTTTAGAAAACACTTAAGAAGAATATTGTATCAACGTATTACCTACTATGGCCCCAGTGTATAAGCCACCGATCTACGTTGTTTCTCGTGACAATGAGATATTTTTCGGCGATAAAAAGTAGCTTATGTCCTTTCTCAACGTCTCATCTATAGTTATTTCAATTTTCATAGAAATTAGTCTAGTTTTTAGTTTTTTAAGTATGAAAGCGTAACCGAAAGACAGACAGAGTTACTTTCGAATCAATTACAAAATCACATTACAATAAACAGCTAAAAATTATAATGATTGTACAGTTATTTTCGTTCGCTAGTTTATCTCATTGTTCTAGACGGTTATAGATCGTCGGATCCAGCCGGACACTGACCTTCTTGAGCCTGGTCCTGGCCATGATGGCCTCCACTCGTTGTTTCCTGGCGAGGCGCTCCCTCTCCTCCCGCTCGGCCTCCCCCCGGCGCGCCTGCTCCGCGCTCTCCGCGGCTCGCCGTCTCTCCTCCTCCTCGCTGCGTCGCGCCAGTCGCTCCTCCTCCTCCCTCGCGCGACGCAGCGCCTCCTCGCGCTCCAGCTGCTGCTGCGCCTGAAAGCGGAGGGTTCTGTTGAATCTCGATCGTGTATTGTTGTTTTCGGTGTCGCCGCACCGGATTCGATGCGTCAGCCCGGCGGTAGTTCGAACCCGGACGAGTGTTATCCGCCATTCTCACCTCGATCGCCTTTCTCAGCTTTTCCTCCTCCATGCTCCTCTGCAGCGCCGCCAGCTCCCTCGCTTCCTCCTCCTCCCTCCGCTGTCGCTCCTCCTCTTGACGATTGCGCTCCGCCTCCTCCTCTGCCTCGATTTGCAATCTGAAGGACGCGAGGGCGCAGAGCATAACGATACAATTAGATCGGATAAGATACGAGACTAGTGGAGAAGGAAGGTAACTTCGATAAAAATATCTTTTTTATATTATTTCTTTCGTCGTCATTAACAATTTATATTAAATATGAATACTTATATTGGACGAAATATAAGTATTCAGGGTATAAATATATTCCTTGTACGTGTGAGAATTGTTTAATTATTTTTCCAACAGTCGGCTTCTAATCTCTCACCTCCTCCTCTCGGCCTCCGCCTGTCTCTCCAACTCCTCCCTGGCTCGTCGTCTCCTCTCGGCCAGCGCCGCCTTGGCCTCCTCCTCCGTAGTGATGCGGCGAGAGATCATCGAGGCTGAAATAATATAAGATCTAAATTAAATAAATTAAAAAGAAAACGTATAAATTAATTAAGTTTTACCTTTTAATTACTTATGAATATCATATGAAGAAAAACATACTGATAAACTTAACAAGTCTTATATTGCTTGCTATTATAATCATTTGAGTAATAAAAAATAGGTTTTTTTATGAAGCAGTACCACATTAGTAGACTGTAATTGTTTGTTCTGTTATAATCTTGCATTTGACTACATAATATTTTTTTACATTGATCTTCATTTAATTATTGTTTGATACAATATTTTTGTTTAAGTGTAAGCAAAACTATATTTCAGAAACAGGCTGTCTTAAAACAGTCACGACATTAGTGGTCGTGCCAAGTGCCAACAATGGAAATATTAATATACGACATATTATACAACATTACCGTACTTACCGGTCATATCATTATCCTCAGTCTTTTCCTGTGAGGGCTCCTTCCTCTCGTCCCTCTTTTCCTTCTTTTCTTCTCTTTCTTCCTTCTTTTCATCTTTCTCTTCCTTTTTATCTTTCTTGTCTTCCCTCTCTTCAATGGTTTTTTCTGGCTTCTGTACGTCTACTTTCTCCTTTTGTTCGATATTCGTTACTTGCTTAATTTCTAACAGTTTATTTTCGCTCGGTTGCTGAAATAAAGAAATAATAAATAAAAAAGTAATATGTAAGGTATTAGAGTCATTTTTATTAACTTATTAACTCGTAAGTTTATAATTGTTATCTACCATGAAACAATCTATCTATCTCATATAAAGTACCTGTGTGTCAATCCGGAGAGCCTCCAGCTTCTGCGTCACTTCCAAGGCGCTCACCACATTTTTGTCCAGGACCATACTCTGAAAAATACATAATTATGTAATGCACAGTTAAATTATAAGACATGCGAATTAAGAATTCTCCGACATTATTCCCGATAAGGTTGATTATATTTAAGATGCTAAATATATCGAGGCGTTAGCAACACGGTAGCTCAAATTGGCAGAGCGAAGGGAACTTTTCCCAGAGATCGCAGGTTCGAGTTATGCCCGTCCCGATGTTTTTTTGAATTGTGTTTATCAGTTTGTTTGTTGATTTTATGACGATGGACTTGTCCAATATCGTCTAATAGTTATTATCTTTTAGGTCCACATATAAATTGGACGATATATAAAGTAAGAAATATTTTTTACTGTTACTATATACCTACAAAATATTACAATGTATTATTGTATCTTAGGATAGTGTCGTTCGCGACTTCACCCGCGGATACTACTGCACTAAGTTTGAAACATTAGTTATGAATTGAATTATTGAAATGATTAAGAAGAAGTGTCATATTTGTTTAAAAGGTATTTCCAGATACTGATTGTATTTATAGTGCAGTGTTGGGTCTTCTAGTACCTCAATTAAGAAAATAGGCCAACTAATGCAAAAAACACTTTTAAATCTAATATGTCGTTGCAGATATTAGTGAACTAAGACAAACTTTTCAGAATTAATATACAGGGTTATTAACAATTAGTTGACCACCTCTTGCAGGCAGCCTGTTTACATCAATCCCAAGAACATTTGTTTTACGAATTTTTAAAATTAATCGTTTTTTTTTTTTATTTAAAATTTCCCATACAAAATTTATTTCTTGTTTCTGAACTGGGTACTTCGGACAAAATACAGAGTAATAAGTAAAAGAGCGAGCAAACATTTCATTCCGTTTCGTTTGTTTCGCTTTTTTTTGTTCTGTTTATCAAGATTTGTAAAAAGTCGTAGAACAAATATTGTTGGGACTGATGTAAAGAGACTGCCTACAGGTGGTGGTCAACTAAATAAAAATAACCCGGTATATTAGTTATACCTTGGACATCTCCTTCTCCACGTGTTCCTTGGCGGGGGAGCGGGATGGAGATAGCGCACGACCCGGAGATACTGACATAGACTTGCGGTTCTGGAATTATTATTATTATCATATGATATTAGTAGGTATAATACCATCAAATAAATATATCTCATAAGAATACAGTGTTAGTGGTATCATATCATATATGATACTAATTTCAGTTTATGAAAAGATGTGTTACATTACCTTATCGTGTTCTTTGGATGGCTTTGGCTTTCTATGTAGCGGCGGCTTGCCCTCGCCCGGAGCCACCGGCGCGGCGGGGACTGACAAACAAATATTCATACATATCTATATTTTTTTTGTTGGAGTAAATGTAAACTTTACGTGATCTTATATCAGATGAAACACGTTATAATTCGACTGTTATATCGTCGTCGGCGCTACGTGCTCACCGCTCCGCGCCGGCGCGTGCAGTGACAGCGGCCGCGGGCGCCGCGCCGACGTCGGCCGCGACACGACAGTCGCGTCGCGCGACACGGACGGCGTCGTGGCCACGCTGTTGGCGCCGGTGTCGCTACCTGCGGTCAACACGATGATGATGATGCATGTCAACACGACACGACACTTGTGTGCGTAGACCTGATATTGTAGTAAAGTATTCGATTTGTGTGTTGTGTGTGATTGTGTTTGATGGTGTTGTCAATTGTGTCTTCATATGAGGTGTGTCTATAGCGGTACCGGTCGGTGTATAAAATAAATAAGTGTATAGTGGTTTGTCGTTATTCATGTAATATGTAATAAATATTTTAATGTGTTGTTGTTAAAACGTACACAATACTTGTTATATTTTTTATATCAAGCTATTATTAATTAAAGCCTCCTCGTCGGTTATTACTGAAAAAGCTGAGGAAAGAAATCGCTAAGCGTCCAAAACTTCACCATGCACAAAGAATTAAATACATTTGTTAAAACACTGATCAGTATTATAAGAAGGAATATTAAAACACATTTTCACAAATTTATTTGTCTAATTAATATAATTTTATTTCTAATTAATTGCAATCTGATTTGTTTCTTTTGACATTTTTTTAAAGTTATATCTTAATGTTTTAAAAATAAGCAATTTTAGTAAAATTATTTAACATTTAATACCTATTTACAAACGCAGTAAAAATTAATTTCTACTCATACAGTCATTAGTAAAATTTTACTTGTTACTATGAAACTAAATTGCAAAAAAGTATTTAAGAAAATATTAAATTAAAAGTAATTACATGCAATTTATATGCCAAGTTCAAAACACACACAGACACGAACATATAAAATAACGTGTTAAATGGAATTAATAGCGTCAAAGTAAAGTCGATTTACTGCCAAGCAGATACGGAGTAATTTACATTATACAATGTTAAAACATCAACCCTGGGCCCTGATTCTGTATGATACAAGAGATTTCTTACTAATAACGCGTGACGTCACAACAAGCTGTAAACTTAAAGGCGATACATAAACGCGGCAAGATGAGAAATTAAAAACTATATTTAATAAAGTATTTGCTATGACCAGTTACGCACCGCGTTACGATAAAATCGTAGAATCGTATTCACTAAGCCAATGTCAAATATTATAACACGTTGTCGTGTGTAATTGTCTTGTTTTCAAAATTCAAAATAACGTGCTTTGAGCTTGCGCGTTTATAATAACGTTAGTACGTTTTGGTACTTTTCTAATTAAAATCAATTTGTTAAGTTAACAAATTAACAAAGTATTATGTATTAAAGTTAAGAAATAACGTACATTATTTATAATAATTATAAACTACATTCTTTATAAATGTTGTTATTCTAATAGATGCGACTACTACCAAAGCTGTCATTGTTTCTTTGTTATTTTATATTTATGTTCTATGTTATACGGATAATTTAAAATGCCTCTTTAAGAAAGATTTAATTATTATGAAATTAAAACATAATTGTGAACACAATCAATAACACAAAACACTCAAATGTTTCTCAAATTCTCGTCTATGACGTACAAAAGGGGTTTTCTAGTTTTCTTCAACACCGACTTTGTAATGCAACAATTATTACACTAAAATATAATATAGAACTCTTAATGTAAATTCTATCTGAAAGTATATTCTCTATTTATTTATTTATTTTAGGATAGTTGTCTGAGAAAGTAATGTGGTAGACATTACAATGACATAACATTGATATTTGATGACATTACAAGTATTTATGTCAATTTATATACATCATAACGCGTTCTAAACTTTAACGCGCCACATATGGAATTGACAAATTATATTTTGCAGGGCACACTATCTATGTGCAGTTTTTGATTTCACATTACAGGTAGGTCAATGAATCTATCATCGGTTTTTATTTGAAGGTACCGGTTTTAAAATTTAAATTTATAATGTTCTTAGAATTTTTGTAGGTTTGAAACCAAAAAAAATATCTTAAAATCTTTCTAAATTACCCATTAGTTTTAGAACGAAACACATGTAATGGCTTTAAATTTCAATATCATATCATTTATGTGGACATTACTCTATCAGACAAATATCCTAATCTAGATAATCGAGAATTAAGTTTGAGACGGAATTTATATTTAATTTTTATTTTATTTAGTGTAAAGAATTTTGCACTACAAAATCGGCTTCAAAGAAAATAGGAAGAAATTTTAAGTAACAAGTTTTGAGTGTTTTGTGTTATTTATTGTATTTTTAATTGTAATTTATAGTTAGGTAATAAATAAACTCATTTTTAAAAGAAATTTAAATGATCGTTTTAAGCTACAAAAGAACCATCATACATGTTTTGGTAACAACTCGTGTTTATTAAATTAACAATAAAGGTAAAGAATGTAAATTATAATTGTGATAAAGAATATAAGTAATTTTTTAACTTTAATAATACTTTTTTTAATCGAATACCGAATAAATTTATTTTTATAGAAACGTGCCAACACTTACCACGGTTTTTGTAAACGTGCGATCTCATAACATGTTATTTTGACATTTAAATACAATCCCATAACGCTGGACATGTTTGTAGATTTGACAATGGCATAGAAAATACGATCCCACGAAGATTTCACAAATTTATTGGAACGCCGTACGTAACACGACTATTTGCTCATAGCGAATAAGGGCCCTGTACATTCCAAATTTTAAAATGACGTAAACCTACAATATAATGTTAGCAAAATAACATTCCAAATTAAAAAATCAAATCTACTAACGCTGATCACTGCAAACTCGACTCTCTACACAGCACATAAAGTACAATTTACCTCGCGGCGTGTTAACACCCGTACCGGCTATCGAGGCGGGGCGCGGCTTCCTCGGCGCGGACGAAGCTCGCCGTACAACGCCGGTTGTGTTCGACATGGCGCTGCCCGGCCGGGAGGGCGTCGTGTCTCCCGAGCGTGTTTCTGTACATCGATGGTTTTGTTCAACATTTTATATAATGAAAGAATGAAGAACAGGCAATGTAATGTGATCACGTGTAATGTAATGAGTGAAGCGGAGTGTGGGGTACAGTGAAGCTGGTTATATACTAACAAATATGTTATAAACACTATACATCTTTTAATATACATATTTATTAAAATAACCCCCGCATTAGATATGATTTAATCCCTGTATCGCGGTATGTTACTTAATAACATTTATTCTGTTAGGCCTTGTACGTGAGAGATGACATGATATTTCAATAACTATATATCGAGTTTGAAAATATCTATAAACATGTATAGCCATGTTAAGCTTATTTAAATTTATATAAATATAAATGAAAAAAAACCGATACGGGGCAGGGATTCGAACCCGCAACCTCTGGAAAACCGTCCCGGAGCGGTAGGGTAGCACAATTGGTAGAGCGACGGGACGGTTTAACAGAGGTCGCGGGTTCGAATCCCTGCCCGTATCGGTTTTTTTCATTCTATATTTATATAATTTATATACAGAGGTTAATTAATATATTGGACAAATTTTAATTACAAGATAGCTCGGTTAAAGTAATGATTTAAGTGATTTATGAATGGCCACTTACCTCGAGGTGGAAGAAGTCCGCAACCAGAGTAAGATCAAGTTTTATACAACATGTCACAAAGAATAATTAAAAAAAATAGTAAGAAAGTAGTGGTAAGTTTAAAAACATATGAGCATTTTATTATTTTTGAATGATTTGCAACATCTTGTACAAGGAAATATTTATATTTACCTCGTGTCCCATTTTCGTTTATATTTTGCCCTTCCTAGACCGCAATAATCCCGAATATTTAATTTTGAATTTATAAAATCAAATAAAGAAGTACATATCTATATTTTGACAAAATTTTAATCTCTCATATAATTCTATGTAGTTTTTAATGATTGTCAATATTACTTGAAAAAAAAAAGAAAAATTGTACATTGTTTTAGGTATTTAGCACAAACATAGTATATATACAGATTAAAATAGAAGCAGTAACTATTTTAATATATGTATTTATAATTTTATAATTATCCAACACACGAAAACATTCAAAAAGATAGCAAAGCGACAAACAAGAACAAAAAATAATATGTATTACTAATATAACAATAATAAATATTTTTTTATAACGTTTTTTAATTTTTCAAATTTTTGTAGACAAGAACCCAGCTGACTCAAGCACCGCAAAGCGTGAAGCGACCCAGTTAACAACCCAGCGCCGACCTGCAAGCTGCTCTTAACACTAATTAGTGGCGTGGCTTTCAGTTTTGGGAGGGAAGGTTTAGTAACTTGATATTAAGCATTATTCATCTCGAGGTCACTCCCAGGTCATTTCAAGGTCAAACCAGAAACCACGTCTGCGGTATACATACGGCTGCGGCTGTGGTGCGTGGGCGTGTTAATCCGGTCGAGGCGCGTCATGGAGTAGGCTCTACCTGGTCGTGCCGGCAGCGTGGGCACGAGGTCGGTGCGGCGACGAGCTACTGACGACCACAGCGGCTGGGGGGACACTGGCTCGTCTGCAAGACCACTTGGGTGTTAAGTATCTGCCTGCATGTTCCACCGCTGGGTAAAGAACTCCTCCCTAGTCCTATTATCTGCTGGGTAGTGTTATTTTACTGGGATGAATATGAAACAACTTTGTAGTTAACGCTGTCGTTGGGAGTGTTTTAACAGTTCCGTGAGATACAGTTTTAATTCCAACGAATTGTTAAATATGACATTGATATTGCGATACTCTTTACCAAATGTTTAATTTTTAAATATTTGTGTTAGAACCCGACAAAACTAACATGACGCTATTACCAATATAAAAAAAAACTAAATATTCTAACTCATTATTGTTTAAATAGGTTTTATTACAAGAAAGATCATTGACAGATCATATTACCATATTCGGTAAGCCATCACAAGGTCGCTATGCCGGGGCCGAGATGTTCGTATTCGTTCGTGTTCGTGACGACAACGTAACGACTACGAGATTTTTATGTTAATTGAGTAAATAGTTTGTATTGTAAAGCTGTGTAAATAGAACTGAAACAGGTTGTGTAATTCTATATATTTAGAAATACATATTTAGTGTTATTATAATTGTATGCATTCCATTTTAAACCGTTGTTACTATTATTTTAATATTAATGCAATGAACAAAGGAGTTAGAATTTATTCTGTTGTTAAAGTATTGAAAAATGTTTGTGGAGATAAATAACAATAATTCGGCGAAATTAACGAGTCTTGTGTACAGTGTAAATTAATATAAAGGAGTAAAATATATTTTTAAATATATCTAAAAACTTACAGGAAATTATTTTTTTGAAAACGTCGTTATTATGTTTATACAAAATTTACACTTAGTTGCTGAGCTCCTCAAATAAATACAAGAGTCTATTATGTTCTTAGCATTAGGAACTAGATTGCGAAGTATAGTTTTATGATGTTTTAGCAACACTGATTCTTGTTATACATATCTATGAGTAGCCATATCCACATAATGTACTTGTACTTAAAACAATAATTTAAAATACTTACACAAACTTGTGAACATAATTCCTTAGCGGCGTAAATAAAAATACTCGTTTTAAAGACACATTAAATATTGTTGTAGAATATATTCCTCTAGGTTATACAAATATATTTTAGTAATATAAATCATTGTAACATCAATTTACATACTTTCATTTATAATATTCCTAATCTGAAAACACAAAATATTTCTAGTGTTCTAAGAAAACGTGAGCCGAAGCAAGCCCCAAAAGCGTGTTCACAAAAAGTGAGAGAGAGAAATAACACAGTACGGCTACTAAAGAAAGAGAGAGAAACGGGAGTGGGTGATAAAATGTTACCTTTATTGTCAGTATCGGAAGTGTCGAGATGTAGAGCGGACGCTCGTCTCGTGAGCGGCGCAGATGCAAACATCACATTGGTAGTTGATGCCGCCCTGGAAAATACAAATTAATTTTTAGTACGATGAACATTATTCCAAATGAATTCTGGTTAGTTGTTAAGAAAATCTAAAATATTGGTACTTTTAGTAATAATTTGGTAATAGTCAAAATGCAATGCAATAGTCATTGGGTTATAAGGACGTTCACATTCTAATATTACAAATCATAATGCTAAATAAATTTTCTAACACATATTAACATCACATTTTACTTAAGATTATATCAAAAATTCACGGTCATATATATAATACACTATAATATAGTCTCAAACTACTTGACATAATATTACTGTTATAGGAAGGTTTTCTTATAGTAAAAAGTGGATTATATTATACAAAACTATCACTGTTTTTCACTTCATAGAAGACATGGTTTTCTTTTGGCCATTATTTTCGTATGGGGTGATAAGTGAAAAATGTTAAAACGCATCTCTATCGAAGTTGCAAAATAAATAATAAAACAACAGTTAGTACTTACTACAATCGATGCTAAATTAATTATCATCGATAGATTTTAATATTTTGGTGATTCTGCTCCATGGACCTACTCTTTGGACATTGCAACTAGAGTCTGTAGTTTCACTAATGCAATGTAAGACTGAATCTATTAACCTATACATATAATAAAATTGTCACTGATCCATTAATGTACATGAAATTAAAAAAAAAACATTATAGGGGGATTTATAAGAGCAAGAGAACCCAAAACAATGTTTTTTCAGTTTGTCTGTTTGTCTGTATGTCTGTATGTTTGTGCACGCTAATCTCAGAAACGGCTTAACCAATTTAAATGCGGTTTTCAGAAATATATTATGATAGTCTTCACTTAACATTTAGTGTTTATTTCATCAAAATCGGTTAAGAAATAAAAAAGTTATGACAATTTATGTCAATCATGTAATAGGTATCATGCAAATCTTATTCTATACTAGCTTTTGCCCGCGGCTTCGCACGCCTTAAATTCGTAGTAAAACAATTCCCACTTCCCTTTTTTTGTATTGGCTTCTATATGACTTATTTTAAGTGATATGATCAAAATGACGACATCGGCAGACATCGCTCACTGTCAAAAGTATATTTTAAGTTTTTAATAAGGATAGAATATTAGGTGCTCTAATTATTTTTATAGATCTCTTGTTTTTACTTAAACGTCCATTTAAATACTTCTTAAACAGAGTACGTAATAACCATTCTAACTATTTATCACACTTTCAGATTTTCATTGAACATAATCAAAATATTACCATGTAAACTTGAGGAATTCTGAGCTACACAATCGATGTTATTTTCACCATCAACTTGCAGGTCTAGTTTTATTAAAAATAATTTTAAATGATAAACATTCAGTTAGCTATATGCATTACCAAAATTTTCAATACTGAACATACACAAAAGCCATTTTTGAGACGGTTTGCACGGTTCCATACCAGAGTACCTCAGTAGACCGTACCGCCGCAAACGCGAAGACCCGATATTTTAAATCTGTAATATCTTCGAAAATATTTATATCATCTGAATATTGAAATTTACCGTTAAAATGTTTTGTTATTTTTTTTTAATAATGGAGATAGGCATTAAATAATTACCAAATTTATTTTTATTTAAAGCACTGTCGAAACGAGTCGAGTTGCCAAATCTGCTGCGTCCAATTTATTCTATTGTTTTATGGACACAATGGTGACATTTTGTATATTATGTTACTATACTTACAAACAAATGAACAAGGACAACTCTGTGTTAGTATTTGGCGTTTATGTATATTTGAATAACAACTAAATATAGTACAACATCCACATGCAATGGTGACGTCAAAAAAGAGATGATGATACGAGGAAGAAAGGAGTAAGGTCTGCCCCAACGCGTCTCTCAGTTCTGACTTCTGACTGCTAGTAGCCTGGAAGATGATGACGGGCCCATCAAGGGATGAGAGCATAAATTAAATAATATAAGAGATTTTGTTAACTGAAAAGGTCAATGAGAGTAGTTTTTTTGTCGAAGATGTTTATCTCATTGTTCTTATCGATGTTATTCAATGACAGGTACATAATATACCATAATTATCTGAGCTCACACGTTATTAATTGATAAATAAACAAAGGAAAAACTTCATAAAATAAATATTGTTATTGATAAGACCTTTTTTTTGTACGCGTAATTGTCTGTTCTTGAAAAAGATTAGATAAAACGGATCGATATTGTTGTTTTGAGGAATTATACAAACAAAAATTGGTTTTACAATAAGTTTGTATGACTTAATTATTAGAGATGATCCGAATAGTGGTTTCACGGAATAACCGAATACTATTTATTCTGTTTAACCTTTAACAAACCGGATATTCGGCCAATCATTTGGTTCACCATTTCATTGTTAGTTTGTCATAAAGAGGTTCTAACATGTACGTTACGTATAGCTTCTGACTAGATTAACAAATAAGTTGTTTTGAGTTTAAAAAATAAATTCTGATTTAGGATTCAAAGGTAATGTTGACCATACTAAATACTAATTGTAGGTTACGAGAACAATTAAATAAATTTGTTGACTTTATATGTTTCGAAATACCTAACAGTTGATATGAAACGTAATTGCTTTTTATTATTAAGCTTTATTCAACCGATTATTTATAGGATTTCTTTGACTTATAATATGACATATCTTAGTTTTGTCTTTTATTTCTTTACCGTGACGAGTAGCCTAGAAAATAGAAATACTCGAACAGAATATATTCGGCACCAAAACTGCAAATTTCAGCTGTATACGAATAGCGAAAAAGATGCCGAATACCGAATACTTACGGAATATTCGGCGCATCTCTAGTAATTATATTTCTTTGAAGGTAGGTTAATCTAATTTATTTTCTGTGTAAGCTTTGAGGTAAAATAGTTAATGTAATATTACTATTATGACACTAACAAATACTACCTTGTTTCTTTGGTGTGGTAGTAACATGTTTATCGTGAGACATAGTTACCATAAAAACTTTTTCATACAACCGTCAAGGTGCAGATTGAACTAAAGATTGTCTCAACTGCATCTTTAAAGAAGCAATTATTTTTTAATGTTACATCTTTAATATATAATAACAAAAATAACCATACCATATAGGGTACGTACAAGTACAGTTACGAACATGTAGGTTTTTATTTTATTGTTAAATACGGAAATAATTACCATACTGTAGATATTTTTATTTGACGTACAGTTAGTACCAATAAGTAGTGATAAGACCAGACTCAAAGTGAACTAAGATCTATTGTGTGTCTGTGTGAGTGCTGAATGTAGGTTGTATTAATAAGAGCCGGCGTCGTCGTGTATTCGACTCGTGCGCATCGCTTTCCGACGTCCTGTTTGTAGGATTCAAAGTAGACTTTGAGCATTATTTTGTAATTTCATAACATTTTTCTGAAGTAGCGTGTACCTGATACTAATATTCTATTAAAAACATTCATTAATAATGATCACCTTCTCTAAAGTTATAAAAAGAGTTATCTAATTATAATTTGATTTCCATCTCTTAGTCAGAGACTCCGTCCGGAACAAGCGGAACGCAAACTTTAAATCTGCATAACACAAATTTCAAATATGGCTCTTATTGCTTAAAAAATAAGAATTATATTTCGTTTAAACAATTTAAAATCAAACTGAATATTAAATAGATTTACTTTACTTGGCTTTCAGTTTAATGATATTTACTGGTTTGTTCCAGCAATGGTCAGTATTTAGTAGTTGTGTGAAAGGCAGCTTCTTTTCCTTACATGTGTGAGTATAATATATTATAGAATAATGACGAAGGGAATCTATAGCTAGCATCTCACCGGCGGCTTCTCTTGGATAGTTATTTAAATCACACATTCCTGATTTCAAAAGAATATAAATACTTGGTATGTGGCAGTTTGTTTTTATCTTTATATCTTTGAAAGAACTAAATCATATCTTTTAAAGAGTAGTTCCAATAATACGAGTACATACATGTTTTCATTTAAAATATATCGAATATTATTATATTCGATATCTCCAATATTTTTTAATATAAACTTTAAACCTTTAACATTAGTTCTTATTTTTGTTTTTAAAAAAAAGTGCTCTCTTATCCAATTTGGGTAACTATCAGTTAAATTAACAACAGTCATAGACAACAGTTGTGTGTTAGACTAGTAACAATAACTATGTTTGAGAACATGATGTTCTTTTACTTCTACATAACTAAATCATGCAATTTTTACATGCAAAATGTAATTACTTATCTATATATTATTGTACTTACGTGGTGAGTTAGTTTTTTTTTTCAATTCAAATTCTTAGTAAATGGTTTTTATTTAATGTTAATATGTAGGTTAATCTAAACGACAACTCAAACTATTAGTAAAATTAATGAAAAAGGACATAACAAAAAAAGAATGTAAAATTCTTACAGCGATTCAAAAAAGTTCATCTGATCTATGGGGTTGGTACTGGTGACGAGAAATATGTAATTAGTGCAAATAATAATACAAACATAATTATTAACTGATGTTAAGCCAGACACCGATAATAAAGAAATTATAAAAAAAATGAGGTTATCATTTTTTTTTAAAACAAAAAGTGTACTTAAATAACCACATTTGGAAAAATAAAATATAAAAATAAGTGGTCGTAATATAATACTCAAAGCAGAAATAAGATAAAGGCGGACACAAACTCAGCAGTAACTCCCTAGCGTTCAGAGCGTTTAAAACGCTCAAAAAAAATTTTAACTGGTGTAACATATATAGCAGCATTTTTATACAATCAATATAATAATTTAAATGAAATTGATTATGTATACTAATAAAGAGTAAAAATATATGATTATTCGTTAAATGATACCTGCGCGCAGCCCAGAAGAATCCAGCCGAGTCGACCGGCTCGAGTAGTCTCGGAGTGGACGATCCGAACGCGAACGCCGGTCGAGGTGAAGAGCGAGCGGCTCGAGCGCGTTCTAACCGCTCGGTGCGGTCGCGCTCGCGCTGCAGGAGAGCCTCGCGTCGGGATATCGAGGCCTCCCATATCGCGCGTTTGCGTTCCTCCACCTGGGAATAGTGAAATATTTTGATTATATGTATCTCATTTTTACTTTGGGTACCGCGTAGAGAATATAGTAAGTACAATATCTTTAAATGTACAAAATTATTTATAATCCTTTATAAAATAAATTATTTTTAGGACGGCCCGGAGCATCGTAACTTGGTACCACAGCATCGACGTCAACACTATCACTTAGCGGTGTCCGTGATGTACCCGCGTGCTTTAAATATATACCAAGAGTGAAATCGATCAGTAAGAACATGTAATACACCTTGTACGTACAAACAAACAATTATTTAAATATAAATTACTTGTATATATTTAAAATATATAATTAAAGAAAGTTTATTTGTTAGATGTAGATATAAATTCAACATGCAATTGTACAAAACAATCTGTATCTTTTACTTTCTAAATAAAACAAAAACAAATATTTTCAAGATAAACTTTTAATGGAATAAAATTATGAAAATACCAGGTAATTGAAAAACTACTAAGATATGTTGTCAGTAGGTATAGTAATTTACAACATGTAAATATCTCAGGTAATCAGTGCATTATCATAGAAGTCGTTATTTATCTAGTTGTCAGTAAAGTATTGGTTTTAAATTGAACACACACACACAACTGGTATAACTTACTTTTAATTATACACTCAACTAAATTTTCCAGCTCTCCCCAATACGGAAGAAAGAGAAAAACAATAAATAAAAGGAGTACAGCGGCGTCAGAAAACAAACATACATACATACATACATACATGTGCTGACAATAAAACTATCAAGTTCACATCATGTCTTCTGAATGGGTGGTCCTTTTACAATTGGGACTGGTGCTATGAGACCAGTGTTAAATACTTTTACTAAATAATAGGTATATTGAAAAAGCTTTTGATGCTCACCTACTAGATAAATCTAGTCATTGCTGCGGTACATTTAATACACTTTTGGTGCAGATGTTAAGTGCAATTTATTTCATAATAATGCAACTTATTTATAAAAGATCTTACTTTGTAGCAAAACTGCGTTAATTTTGCAGGAATATTAAAATCCGTTGCTAACCATTATTGGAGATATATGACAAATGAACATAACTCACAGACAGACACTTAAATACACCTCATTGTCTCGTGAACACCATTTCTGCAAAACTTTCGAAATTACAATGAAATAAAGATAGTTAGTTTATTTAAACACTTCAAATATTTATTTAATTTACCAACTGATTTTAGATTTAACAATTTATCGTAATTAGTAATCTTGCCTTTAAAAACATACTAATCTGATAAACTTAAAAAGAACACTTGACTTGCAATCTGCAACTCAACGGGACGTGAACACGCGGCTCCGAGCATGCAATTTAAATAATTTACTTTAAACAATGACCATAAATTGTACTCAGCTGTTATAGAACAGAGGTGGAGAAGAAATAACCAGATTATAGGTTTAGCAATAAATAACAAATTAATTACCCTATTGCAATGTCGAATCGATATAATGGATATATTTACAATTATATATCAAAAAATAGGTAAATTTAACTTAAATAAATTAAAAGAAACTACGTTCCGAGTTAAAGATAGGAGGCCATATAATGTTTATATGAGAAAAGATTTAACTCGACTTTCACTGCTTAGCAACAAAATAAAAAAATCAACACATTTTTCTATTATAAGTGCTGTTTAAAAAACTTAAGAACTATAATAAATAGTCAGAAGCTGTAACGAGGAGGAAGTCGACGCGTTATTTTCGTCCTGACTCCTGGAGATGTTAAAATTAAATATATTTGATGCACTGCGACCGCGCAGACATACATCAATATAGATAGTTGGTATAACCTGTATGTATATCCATAACAGTAAATAGTTTCCTGCTTTATAATATCTATTATTCTTTACGTTGTTATTTGAGTTATTAAACATTTTAATATAGCGATTTTCACGATGTTGTTATGGCTGTTTGTGATACAAAGTATTTGTTTAGTATTGAAGTTTGTCGCCAAGTTAGAATGCGATATGGTATGTAATAAATAATTTAATTCAAAACTACAATAACTTATATTTACGATTTATGTTGAATTTGAACAGTAAATAAGTAAATAGGTGTAACTGTGGTCGAGTTATCTATAAAAGTAATAAAATCGTTCGTGTAATATAAATATAATAATAATAATTGCAACGTGTTAAGTACTTGATGTCTATCTGTCTACACAGATGTCTTGTTATTTCGAATCACACAAAAAGTACTGAACAATGACAATTGGTATGGTTATATTTTCTCGTTCTAGCAATATGATCAGTTTTGCTTGAGCAGAGACGATTATACATAATTATTTAATAATTAAATAATCAACTAAAACATATACAAATATGCAAACAGAGCTCGTGCCACTTTCGCTAGGAATGTGTTCGAACATTGCTACAATTCCCAAGATACATTATGCTAAATTAGATCAGCAAGACGCACATTAGAAAATGAGCAGACGTATGTTGTATGTGTGATGTCTCGAGTATTAGAGTTCCTTCATGTGACCTCATAATTGACGGACTTGGTTATGTAAGCTGACCTGGTCACACGGTGCCTTATTGACTCGGTAGATTTATCGTTTATAGAATAATTGTTATTGTTCTGATAATGGAGACTTAAACACGTAATTAACATTTTATTAGACCGATGTGTAAAAGTCTACTCAACTTTCTTTGCAAATGATGACATTTTTTAATTATTTTGCGGTATTTACGGTTTTAATTATAGCATACTTCAGCTGTATTTTAAGGTTAACATCATAATGGTAGTTAAGATCGAAATTAAACCTTCAGACACGTACCAGAAAGTTCAATTTCAAATGAAACCTCTGAATTGATACTTGACATTAAACGGTTGGTTTGGCTGGAAAGTAGCCAGAATTTGGCTAACTTATGCGACAAAATTGAATTGTCATTCCTTATTAAACACGAGAATTTATTCGAAATTTAAAAATAGTGAAACAATGATGTTATCTACAATCGAGATGAAATGACACGTCCATTTCGGTCGTTAATTATTTTCATGTTTACATAAACCTTACGTCGGATACAAAACACGAGCTAAATGACATCAGACAAGGACGCTGTTATGAAACGCGACCAGCCTGTTCAGAATAATTACAATATCGTGGTGATTTACCATATTTGTTGAATTACTTAGTGAAATATTTACTAGTAACAAAACAAAAGCACATTAGTACAGTCCTTTGACTGCAGCATAATACACCTATAGGAGATGACTCCACCGGGGCACTTTAATAGAAAATTAGTGTAAGAAAGCTGTAATAGCAAACAGTATTGTACAGTAAGTTACGAGTGGATTTCCCTAACTTCTTGCCTGCTACAAGTGGTAAAACTTTTGCAACATATCCGCAGAAGTTTATTCGGGACGGCTCCACCTACCATTGGATAGATTATCTGCTGTTTGGAAATGAAGAAATTATAAAACAACTACGGAACGAAGTCACATTTTTAATCTATCTGAAAGTGGAAAGTTATTGAAGTCTTATCAAAAACTCAGATAACATACAGAACATCAGATAAGAGAAATTTCTACTAACATAAAAGTAATATTCAGTTTTAACCAGAAGGGTCGACTCTAAGACATATAATAATATTTGAACGACTAATTCAATTTAGTTTCTAGTTATGGGGTCATTGACTTAATTTGGAGGACTATCAATTACCAGTGAATCACCTTCGATTGCAATATATATAAATAGGGTTTTAAAAAAAAAAATGTTATTGAATGGCAAGTTACAAAGTTCAAAATTATCGTATTTAACACTTAAGATTATGCCACCTATTAATAACATCTAGATAAAAATAATACGTACACTTCAATGATTTATATTATTTATCAACGACTTCCGTCACAGTGGTAATGTCATACAATTAAATAATTGTAAATGCAAATGCTCCAGTAGCAAAATATCTTCAGTATCATTTCAAAGATCTTCCAAAGGCTGGCTCAAAGGTGTATCGTATTGTTATTAACAATATAGAGAGAGAATTCCATTCAAGGATGGAATCTGAACTCTGATCTGGCATAATACTGGTTTATTTACGAGCAGCTCTTATAATTAACTGAAGTAAATAATAAGATCCTTTTCAAATGTCTTATGTTCATTTGTAATTCTAATATTATCTTATAATTCTCCAAGGTTCAAGTTTTCTAATTGTTTAAGAATGATGTCATTATTTGTTATTCGAATAATTAATTACTAGGTAAATGAACTGGATGATCATGTAAAGATCCACATAACAAATATATATATATTAATAACATTGATTGAAACGTAATATTTTTTTTTAACCCGGATGCTCATTTACGACTACAATGTGTGATCATAAAAGAACTATAAATATTTTAAAATATCATCAAAATAATAATCAAAGACATTAAAATAATTTAACTTTCCAGTTTTCTAATTTTCACCATCGTAAACATTATTTACTGGAGTGGAGAAAGTATATAACATAGAGACAGCAAACAAGCAAGACTAGCGTTGTGTGTTTGACGCCACGATGGCAACCTTGGCGCACTTGATCTATATTCTAAGATATGATAAGATGGATCTGATCATCCGGTGTTTTCACTTAACAGAGGATCGATTTAACAAACTAGTATTATTCATTTCTTCTCGATTTTTTCATTAACAGATAACTAGACGTATGTCATGTTATTATAAAATAAGATAAAAGATAACATGAGATATTGATGTTATCTATATCTTTAAAATTATCTCTATGATACTTATTTTTCAGAGCTACACTGAGTGGAACACGCAGCTCTAATATGTACTTATAATGTTACATTTGCTTCCTCAAAGTTTGATATTATGTATAACCCCTACATTGTTCTGTTTCATTCATATTCAAAAGCCGCACTTGTCATAACCTTGCGAAGGTTCTGCAGAAACTTTAATTTTATTATAAGTGGTATAGCGGGTTACACTCGACCGACCACGTGATAAATACATAAAAAAAAATAAAGCATAAATACATGAAGAAGAAGTTATCAAACAGACATTTTTTAGCCGGGTAAAGAGTAAAAACTGAAAGGAACGTATATAAAAAAAAAACAACCACTAACCCCTACCTGGGTCCGTCGGTCTTCATCCTTTGATCGCGCTTCCGCCATGCGCCGCCGCCTGTCTTCATCGCGCTTCTCCCTCTGCGCTTGCGCAGCGGCTGCGTGCGCGCGTAATTCATCCAGACGCTTCCTCTGTTCTGCTTCTCGCCGTTCGCGCGCTAACCGCGCTCGGTCTAAGGCCTCTGATGAAAGTAAAAATAAAATGTTAAATATTGGACAGTATATTTAGTAATTTAGGCAGTTCTTATATCACAACTACAGAAATATCGAAGATACGATAATGAGAACGCGGAATAATATAATCAGGCACTGATTAAGAGATATCTGTTATGAATATGATACGTTATATTTTTTAACACGTTCAATAAATAATAACAATGTACTGTGGCCGAGGCGTCATCCATAACTCGGATCATACTTTCGCCTAACAAACTCAACTCGAGACATGACGTAAACTAGAGCGATTTAGAAAAATCTACCTTTCTCCCATTCGTTATATTTTGGGGCAAGTACATTATGCATTTTGATTCGGTTGATTCTTTAGAATGAATTTTACAAACCGTGAATTATCAGACGTTTATTGAAGCTTGGCATGTAAGTGAAAGTGGTGCGTTTGCGGTAATTAATAATTATATTTCGGTGCAGACCATATTACATACGATATCACTGATCAACTAATTGTAGGTAAACCTCACCCTGCTGCTCGTTAGGAACAGGTAAAATAGACTTGAGAATGTAATGTTTACTTATCTTTATGCAAGTGCAAAATAAAAAAAATAATAGTATTTAATATTTTCATCTTACTTTTTTACGACACATTAGCAACATATTACTTAGCATAGTTTTGGTTTAAATCCTAAATTAACCACAATCCCAAATTAGAAACGTATAAGACCGGTGCCAGTGTCGACTTGGCCTAATTATTACTAAACACGTACACCCACGACGAGCCTTATAAAATAAAGGTCAATATAATATAAGGTCCGCCTACGTTCATCAATGATCTTATAAATATTTCTTGTATTTCAATATACATATTTGCAAAATAAATGTCTTACGTTGTAAAATAAATCGTTTATAAAGACTAAATAGATTTCACGCAGGAAACTGAACTCTTGTTGGCTCTGTTCCATGAACTTTTAAAAAAGTGCAACTTAAGTCTGAAGTTTCATAGCGCAACGTATGTCTACTTCGAATAAAAATGGACAGAGTGGAATATAAAATGATCGATCAAGCGGCTGCTGTTCAAATTTGCTACTGGAAGAGTCATACCTACATGTTATTATAAATATTATCCAATACACTATAACAATTCCAACACCTTCATTAAATATGGAATACCTATTTAAGTAAAGAGTTCACTACGAGTCTTACCGAGACAAGATTGAATATAACCAATCAAAAGAATGAACGAAGGAATGTCGATATGCAATGGACGAATTCAAAGCAGTTATTGATTATACATTTAGTAAACAATGTAGAGTCATATAGTAAGAATGACTTGAATATATTGCCTCGTTTTATTAAAAAAGAGCAATTAAATAACACGTTTTTTTGATAAATTCCCCGATCCTTATCTCTGTTTACCTTTCGTTGAATGTAATCTAGTTTGCAATTCATATGAATTAAATATGTACTTTATCTACTTATAGGTTTACATCTTGTTTAAATAATCTTGAAGTTATTCATAATTTTTATTCTTATTAAGTGTAGGTTTTCATTGCCATGACACAAATAAATATGACTGTAATGAAATGTATGATTGTACTTCATTATTTGGTTGTCTGTGTATTGTATGAATTGCAACGGAAAACTGAATCCAATATGTACTTCAGGAGTAGTCTTGTTAAGTATCATCAGTATCCTACCCTATTATAAAATACACTGAATAAAGTTTTCTAAATATATTAATATACATGAAATATATTTGTATTTGGTTCGTTTCTCCGGGGCACGACATAGCTCGATCAACTTTTCTCGCAGCATATTACATTTTTTGCTGTTAATGCCCAACTTCAAAGTGAATAATGGTAGTGAACAAAAAAGTTTATCCGGGGTACCGCAAAAAATGGTCTAGCTTTAGAAATCATCTAGGGCTTATTCTACATTTTCATTTTCGTGAAAAGGATCCAGATCGAAAGAAAATATTATAGCGGTAAAATAACAAAAAAAATGTTAAGTCACTTTATCATCATTATATAACTATAAATTAACTGAATTTAATAGATACAGTGGAAAAAACATATTATCATGATATAATGATCATCAAATCTTATATTTTTGCTAATTTAAACAAAATAATTGTCTTTAACTAAATCGAAATCATATTTGCAGGTATAAAACTAGAATTAACTAATTCTTGAATGAATTTCAACGTAACTTATCTACAGCTATTGATCAATAAACGAGATGAAATTCTCGATTGAGATTAACTTCTGGCGTTGAAGTGCCAGTTGCAATGAATTTACTACATTTATGTTTCTTGGATAACTCCATTCGATTGATGGAAGATACGATAAATCACTTAATGTTTTAAGGAAATAAAAATAAACTTATGAAACGGAAAAATGTAGTTATATTATTCTCATTCGAAACGCTATCACCTCTCAATTTTTTCTTTTAAAAAGTTTTTCAAAGGAAGAAATTTAATAACCCTTAATTTTATTTTTTTTATGGTTGCATAAAATAGTGGTGTATCTATAAATGCAGGATGACTTAATAAAATCTGAATAATGTTTGTCTAAATATATTATGTATAAAATATGCAATAGTTGGATTAACTGCATTTTACACTTACTTTTAGTAGTCTTAATAATATCTTAACTTAATACACCAAAACCCAGTGGTTTTGGTGTGAATCAGTATTCACAATACTCAGACGGTTTTTTGTTTAGGATGGATTGCATACGAGAAGACTTGGTGGTAAGTGGTGCCGTCGCCTAGGGACATAAATATTTAATTTTGGAAATGCGTATCACTCAACGAGAGAATCGCTGTTTATTTTTTATAATCTTTGCTGTAGCAATTGTATTAAGTACATGATGCAATCCGAATATAAAATAATACGGTTACTTTTAAAAAAAGGTTTAATCCTAAGCAAAAAGAAACATCAACTTCATTGTCTTCCGGTATTGAGAACGGAAATTGCCATTCTCTGAAACGACGTCATTGTATTGGTATTAAGGAGACTTATTGTTAATAATATATCAACAGTATTTAGTATTAACCACGATTAATACTTGGCTGTGTAATAAACATTGGATTTAACTAAAAAAAATTGTATTGTATTGTAGTATATTATATATCTCACTATCAATACAAAATACAAATCGAGAATATTTATTAAAGGCATTTGGGGTTTAGTTTCTAATTGCAAATGTAGTTTTTTTTAAACGTTAGCATCACCGTCAAATTAATTAAAATATTTTTTGTTTATGTTCATTATTTTGACTCCTGGTAATAAATTTATGTATTTTGACAACATTCATTAACATAATGATTTATAATTGCTAACCACTAAAAGATTAGCCAAAAAAAAAAACATCTCACAACAGGGTTGCTAATAGTCATTTGTAATTGGTGAAATTGATAGATAAGACTAAAAATATTCTTAGCACAAAGTATATTTATGTTGATTTCATAATCTACACCATTGTGTCTAATAATAATAAATTTAAGTAGCAATTAAAATTGTGATTTAAACAAAATGTATTCTTTTATTTATACATATATTTTGGATTCCTTTTTATGAATCAATGCAGAATATTTAAAGGCTAGAACAATTTTAACAAATATTAAAATGATTATTCAAACAAATAAGCAATCTTTAATTAACACTTGTATATTTGAAAATGTAAACACATTTATAAATGGTGTCCACATATTTAAATAAAAGCTATAGAGATAGTGTTCTGACTCCAAAAATCCATAGGTCTCCATCAATATTCAACAACATGCATTTCACCATCAATATAGATTTTTCAAATGCCTAATTCACCCACCTGTTACACCCACATTATAACCTCTCTTATAGCAAGGTGACAATATATTTCTTGATTTGATAACTTCTATTTTTTTTTATAAATAAACCCTTTTGGAATAACTTAAGGTATATTTTTGAACACTTTATCAGTTTATTGATTGGAGACATTGAAGGTCATTTTGTAGCTAGACAATTTTTTGCACCTAGAAATTTACAAGTAGTGGTCATTGCACTGAGGCAGCCAATGACCCTTTCTATTAATTTTCTATTTATTATACTTAAATAAAACAATTCTAAATCAACTTACCATACAACTAATGCAACTAATTCTCAGAACTTAATTCCAGAGCATTATAAATTATAATAATGATAATACATAATTGTATATGTAACAGCATTTATAAAAAGTACTAAATTGCATATGTCACATAGCTATAAAAATCTTTTCAACATACACTTTATGTTTAGGCATCGGGAATATCCTATCATAAGCCAATCATTTATAGGACTTTAAATAAAGTATCCAAAAGAACTTTCAAAACAAAATGCAATTTAATCATCCATAGTTGTGAGAAATGAATAATACAATATATATATATTTGAAAACATGTTTCCGAATTTAACAAAATGAATTTATGTATGCAAACATATAAGTTTATTAATTTGCTAATTTAGTCAACACCAGCTGACTCATCACTTTATGAGGTCATTGGTCAGGGTGTGTAGGATTTATTAAAAAAATTAAAGTTAATTTACATGACACACTCAAGGGACCAATCAATTTATTTCCTTATATAAAAGAATTCAATATTACTTACCAAGTATGTATATTGTTTTTGTGACTAAATTTGAGGAATAATTATTGATTTTCTGTGAGTAATGTTAAAAGAAAGTGCAAACTATAGTATTTAAATTAATCTTACATCCAAAGATAATTTTTAATTTCTTAGATATTACAAATCAATAGTTTAATCAATAGTTGACTTAACATTCACTCAAAATCTACAATTTGTTTCATTTTAAAACAAATAATTGTATATTTATTTATGACTCTGTTAATAGATTTTTAAACAAGATTAAACCACTTCCAACAATAAAGACAAACAAATATGTGTTACAAAACAATATCCTTGTTATTTATACATAATTGAGTAACTTGTGTTTATAAAAACAAGTTAATCCACCATGGTGTCTATTAATAATTCAACTTGTTTAAAATGCAAATGACATTGTAAAAAATTATCAATGGTATAAGTTGAGAACTGGTATAAGAAGAGCCTTGAATAATCCTCCCACATTTATTATGCAGTTTTGATAAAAAATTTAAAAGGAGTTACACAACATCAATTAAATTCAAAAAGATTAATTATTTATGTCTGTTTTGTTACAATTTTAATAACTAGGTAATTGTGCCAAATCAGATTTTTATAAATTTGTATAAAAGAAAGGAAAAAAAAACAAAGCCACTAAAATATTTTTTTTTTGAGAATTCTTGGCAAGGTAACTTCATAACTAACATTAAAGTAGATATAACACCCAAATTCTTTATTACTACTTAGTTTATATGACTATTTTAAATGTTTTATTTATTTAGAATAATGACATGACTAAGTCAACAAAGATAACCTAAAATAATCTGTAAATGCAATTAATAAACTGTTGCGTCAGTTATTAAATAAGATTTGTGTTAAATATAACTATATTTGAGATATATATCTGTCATCATAGAAAATATACGATATGCAATTTTTATTACGATAGTTATAATAAGAGCAATTTGCGCATAAGTTGATAAAGATATTGATAAGATAAGTAGAAAGTGAGCAGGTTGCAGAGTCAATGTGTGCTGTATTCTCGAAAATATATGCACATACATGCTAATACTTATATACTTACGTCAGAGAACCGAATGATAATGTAAGACATGACTCAAGGTACACATCATTTTCCAATGACAATATTAGCTCACCGAACCGAATCAGCATCAGCGTAATACGACAATACGAAATAACGGTAAATATGCAAGGAATCCGGCAAAACCGTAAGGTGACAATATGACAGGAGGTCCGATCCTTTCGTTTATTTTCACATTCCTACGCACTTCTTAACGCCTGCGGTCGTTTCTCTAAATTTAGAACATACCACGATGTCAAAAGACGTCCAAACGTAGATGAAAAACAAAACATCAGATTGCGACGGCCCCAACCCACTGCGGAGTTGCGGACATTCTCGAAAGCTGAGCACAAACCCACGACGTGGGGCCACGACGCGATTTAGGGTTAGACGATTTTGATCACATTTCACATTAAAACGGCACGTATTGATTTTAAATGCACATAATACCTTTACTTTCAGCTTTTTCCGTAATATCTTTCACGTCATCAACCATCTTGCTCGATGACAGTCACTCACTGTTCACTTTTTATTCGAACATATTTCGAAAACTCATACTTCGTTCACTATTTTCAACCAGACGGCCAGCCAGCGCTCCAAGCGATCTATACAACGACACTTCGTTCCGTTCACTGCCAGTGAAGTTCCAACAGCGATAGCCGGTTGGCGAATATTCATTAAACAGAAGATGGCGTCTTAGAATGTTTGAAACTTTTATTCTGTTATTTATTTTTCCAAATTAGCTGTCTTTATAAACCGATAAATATTGAATAATAAATATTTTGTAGATTGGTACAATTTATGAAATGTTGATATATGGTCGTAATTTATAATATCTGTATAATAGTTACAAAATATTTTTAATCTGTATCTTTATCATAGTATCGTCGTTGGCTTCTTATGTAATCTGTGTCTCCGTTCTAATGTAACTGATATGTGTTACAAGCGCCATCTCGGAGCAAAATATAAAATGTGTGTTTTGATTGAAATGTTTCAAACTTATTTTCAAGTAATTTTCACAGATAGCGTTGCAAGCAATTAAAGATTGTTGATTATGGCATGTATAATTAATAATATTACAATGGGCCAGCCAATGATAGAAGAAAGGAAGACATATAAACCATATAAATAAAGATAGCACAAAATACAGTAGCGGATTTAGGTTTGAGGACGCCCTAGGCCCGAGACGATATGGCGCCCTTTATCTTGTATATAGTAGTAATAGTATATATATATATATAAATGTATATGTATGTGTGTGTGTGCATAATAAACATATATGTACATATATGTGTGTGTGTATAAAATAATTAAAATAATAACAATAATAATAAGAAATCTAATTCAGGTAGAAATTATTTTTTAACATAACAATTAAATATAGAATTAATAATAAATTTCTTTTAATGTAATTTTTTTAATCTTTTTGTAAGATATTTCAAATTGTCGGACTTGCCTAATTAATTATTTTTACAAAGAACTTCTACCCTCAAAATGGTACTATGTTTCGATAGTAAGAGCGCAATAAAATAAACTTTGAAATTTAGTCTTGCATTTTACAGAAAACCCAATCGATTTTAAATTTTAGTCATCTTAAAAATTTTGGCGCCCCTCAAAATTTGCCGCCCTAGGCCCGGGCCTCACGGGCCTAAGCCTAAATCCGCTACTGACAAAATAATAATCTATTCGAAATATGTATATATTATGTTATTTATTAACTTATGAGCAAAGTCATCAAGACGAAGACCTTTTTACTCCCACCAGTTTACATATTTATTAAATAGTTCTTATCTTTTAATTGCTTCAAGTACAAAATTTATGTATATCAATGCAATTAAACATATTACTTACAAAATAAAATAATAAAAAATGAATACCCATCAAAATATCTATACATATTTATTTTTGACTAGGGGTCGAACGCGACTTCGTCCGCATGGTTTTTAGTATGGCCGCCGAGTTCCATACAAAATTGATATTTAAAACCCTTAAGGGTGGAATTTAAAAATCTTTTCTTAGTACACCACTACGTGGAAAACAAATGTGTCCTCCAATTTTACTCCCTCTACGACCTGGGGCTTAGACTGTATGCTATATATAACTAAGTCAGTCAGAACCTATTAGATTATATTAGATTTGTAGCATTTTCATTGCTGCTTAACTTCTATTAGTCACAGCGAGATGACATATACCCTATAGCCTTCCTCAATAAACGGACTATTCAACACAAAAATAATTTTTCGATACGGGCCAGTAGTCCCAGAGATTAGTGCGTTCAAACAAACAAGCTTTATAATATTAGTACAGATAATGTCGGGAAAAAAGTGGAGAATGTTGAGAATAAGTCTCTCGTTATTTATATTTTAAAAATGATTAAACAATGTTTAAAAAGGTAATATTAAAATCAAGATGAATTAAAATTATCTTATCACTCTATCAGAAAATAAATTTCCAATTAAAACTTACCTACCTATAATATTTTACTCTATATTAATGATTTGCCCTTTTATGTAAAAGGACTATGTGACATTGTACTTTTTGCTTATGATACCTCGCTTATTTTCAATGTTGATCGTAATAAAGCTAATTATGACAAAGTAAACAGTGCTCTGTCACGTATTCTTCATGGTTCGAAATTAATAATTTGGTCTTAAATACTAAGAAAACTAAATGCATGGAATTTACACTTCCTAATGTCAAAAGTCAAAATTGTAGTTTACGCCTTAACAATGAATTGTTAGAACTGACTGACTCAACAATTTTCTTAGGTATAACTTTAGATAAAAAGCTCCAGTGGAACCCCCATCTCTCAACACTCGCTGGCAAACTCAGCTCTGCCGTCTTTGCAATTAAAAAAGTAAGACAATTAACAGATGTGAATACGGCTCGACTCGTTTATTTTAGTTATTTTCATAGTATTTTGTCTTACGGTATTTTATTATGGGGCAGTGCTGCCGAAATGAATTCTATATTTGTTTTACAAAAAAGAGCTATACGGGCTATTTGTAATCTAAGAGCTAGAGACTCCCTAAGAGATGTTTTTAAAGAAATCGGTATACTTATGGTCGCTTCTCAATACATTTTTAATAATATATTATATATATATATATATGTCGGGTTCGATCCCCGACAGGGACAGGCATAATTGTGATGAACATAGATGTCTGTATTTCTGGGTTTGGTCGTTTATTAAATATATCCTCAGTATTTATATGTGTATTTCTATGTATTCGTATCGTTGTCTAACACCCTTAACACAAGCAAATAATTTGCTTACTTAGGGGTTAGATCAATTTGTGTAATTTGTCCTGTGATATTATTATTATTATTATTATTATACGTCAAAATTTAAATACTTATACTAAAAACAGAGACAGACATACGATAAATACAAGAAAAAAAAATATGGTTGCCTGTAAAGTCGGTTTTACGGGCGAAGATTTACGTGACCACGTCTTTTTCTCGGTAGAATATTTATTGATATAATTATTATTAAATTGCACAATATTTTAATAATTTGAGTGATTTTGTTGAGGATAGGACGATGAAGACGTTGTCACGTAAAATCATTTTATATATTATTTATTTTATATTATATTATTGATGTTATTATTTTTTACAAAATTTATTTACAGACTTTTTCGATACATCAATTAGTTGCGGAGATATCGATCATTGAAGTTATTGTTTGCTACCAGTATTTTATATATACCTATATTTTTTTCAGTTATAAAAAAATACTATTTCCAATTGTGTCTACCAAGTATGGTCACATGTACTGGCCTACATATTAAATAATAATAAGTACAGATAATGTTATTTGACGTCACTTCTGATTTTATATATTTTAATATTTTTAATTTTAAAGAATTAATTTGAAAATCAAAACACTTATTCAGATCGAAGGTTCAAATTTTTGCTAAATAAATTTGAAATTAATTAAAATTTGTAATTGTAAATAATGAAGTTGAAAATTAAAACATTTACTTAAATTAGATGTTAAAATTCTTGCTCAACACATTTTAAATCAAGTTTTCTTATATCTGCCACTTTTTCTTAATATTTGTAATTTTAAAGAATCATGCGTATAATATTATTTATGCCTATGATTATATTTTGCGTGCTAAGTAGTAGTCATAAATCCAAAAGAATCTAAAAAATAAATACATTTGCGTTTAGGCCTTACTTGTTAAATTAAGTTTACTAGTACAAGCAGCTATAAGACGAGCAAACTGTAATTTAGCATCAATAGTATTTACACCTTGAAAAACTGTGAATTCCACTACTTCCATCGATTTCTCATTAAAAAGTACATTATTTTGCACCTCTTTGAAATTTACGTTACCGGGCGTTACACTTTTTCATAAGTGACTCCCAGCTTAACCTAATTTAAGACGTTGTCACGTCAATAAAAATAAACTCGTAACGCCAAAATTTCGACTTCAAAAAGTTAACAAATCCTTCATGGGCTTCAGTGTACGCATATATAATAAGGTTCCACAAGATATTTTGGATCTTCCTTTTCTTGGTTTTAAATCTAAAATTAAAAATATATTATTAAATAAATCTTATTATAAAATTCAAGAATTTTTGGATGATCGAAATGTATGGAACTTGGGTCATTGACTCATTTGCAGGGTTGATGTTATAATGTATAAGTCAAACATTGTTTAATTTCATTTAAAAAGAGCAACTGTTGAGTTTCTGGCCAGCTCTTCTCAGCAGAACAGCATTCCGAGCTGGTGGTAGTTTACTCACAGACTGACTATACTGACCAATTTAATGTAATTGACGATTCAAAAGTGCGTGTAAATGCCTACTTGAATAAAGATATTTTGAATTTGAATTTGAATATTATCATATTTTTGTTTCATTATCTCAATTATGTTATATTATTTACGAATTGGGGGCAAATCAAATTTCCTAATTTCTTTTTTTTAATTTTGGAGCTGTAATTTTAATTATCTGAACATGGTTTATTAATGAAAGAGCAAACGCTGGTGATTTGTCTTTGTCGAATCTCGTTTCTAATGAAGATTTTAGATTGTAAAAGTTTTACTAGAGAATTGTATTTGTCTATAATTATGAGAGAGCTAATATACCAACTGAAAAGCCACTTTTCTTGTCCTTGACTAAACTTCAGGAGAAAGGTTTTTAAGCCTTCTGAAATTTTCACAAAATGCTTATTAAACGTTGAAATACTTAAGAGACCGCGTTGCGTGTTTTTAAAACTTTATCGATTGATTTTATATTGTAATGTAAGATAAGAATTTAAATTAACAACAGAAGGTAGTAGAGAGGTACGATGTCCAGAAGTGGGCAGGTGCATCTCCTTGCCCGGTACGCCTGTCCTCATGCATATTGCATTCATTGTTGCATGCATTCCTATACTCTTATGGATTGATGGTGCACCTGACACACATGACAGCACGCAATAGGTAAGCATCCTTAGGTCTCAAGGGCCAAGGCATTACTGTGGAAAAAGCAGTGGTTGATACTTGATTTGGACTCAACGGTTGAGCCCTTTGTTACACTTTCAAGAGTCAAAACCATCACTGATTTCCTTGTCGAGATATTCTGTTTAAGTTGATTGATGGATATCAATGAACAGTTAAATTGGCACAAAAATTGTCCTGCAGAAATACAACGACAACATCATCTAAAACTACAACAATAATAACGGTTGAAAAACGTATTAATGTATTCTACATCGCAAAATAGAAAAAGATGCTTGATGCATCAAATATCTATTGCTTCATATTTAAGACAAAAATTCATTTAATTGACTGAGTGAATCATTAACAAGATCATTTATTTTTGTTTCAATGCCATATACGGTATATATCAGGATTTCAAAGAAGTTTTTATTTCATTTCTGTTTAACTTCGCTTGCGTTAATCCAGCAGGTAAGTTTATGAACGGTATATAACTAAGTATATACAACTCTTTCTTCGAAGAGTAAAATGTAATGAAGTGCAATTTTATTTGATTATTTGCTCCTATCAGTTATTTTAATATGCGAGGCAATTGATTGCAATATGTATAATTGTTACCATGGCAGCGGATGTTTTCTTCCTTTAAAACGAGTTTTGCAACAATTTACTACAAGATTTCTCTTTTTAGGGGCTCATTGTCTGTTTGATTATTGTTCTTTGATAAAACACTTTGTTTATCAAACTGTTCTGTTTCTACTCTTTATTAGTTTATAAAAATATAATTATTTTCAGTACCCTTAGTAAAAAAATTATCAATGTTCTACTGAATATTATAATAGAAGTTGTAGGTAATGTATATTTTTTAATTTTATCTTTCTGTTTGTATGGAACGCCATTTATTTATTTATGTATTTTATTTCATTATTTGATTATACTAACCACTATGTAAAAAATATGCTAATGCTGCATTTTTTAATTTTTTTTAAGGTAAATAATTTAACCGTACGTTATTTTCCACAACTCTATCGAGTTAAGCATTGTTACTACGCTGGAATAGTTGTCAGTTTAATTATATTTATATTTTGGTCAAATTATTTGTAATGTATTTGTATATTATAGCTTATTATATTTATTAATATTCGTATACATATGACAAAGTCTTGAATCATGTTACTATTACGTAAAATACATTTATAATTTATTACATTGTCGAAGTTTTCACGCAGATCCTTATTTTTTCTCGTATTAAGTATAGCCTATATTTACCAGGGATACTGTAGGATTTAGGGATTGCAATCCGGCGCCATTTTCAATCCAGTCGGATACGAACGGTTTTAGATCGATCCGGTCGGCCGGATTAGTCCAGTCATGTTAAAAATCATGTCAAAATGAACTGTTAGTCATTAAACCATCCTTATTACCTGACGACTTTAAACGGAGTGTTATGTTATTCAATTATGCTATTTGTATGTTCGCAGCTACAGTCAAAATGGCTTAATTTTAATGTATTATTAATTATTTTGGCGTATGAGGTATCGGCAGATATGTCTCGAAGGCACAAGTGACACTGGGTATAATAAAAAAAGGGAAATGGTGGATCATATTGTGAGGTCTAAATATCATGTTTTCAAGCAAAGCCATCCAGGGGCCTATCAAAATGAAGGGCGGTAGATAGTGATTTCGTAAAATAAAATTTAAATTATGACTCTATGTTGGCCGTGACTGTAATAAAAATATTTCTATGGCTAAGAATATAAGCCATATAAATATTATTTTTACTGTCTACGTTGACGGAGTCACGGGCAACAGCTAGTAAAACATATATGCACATAAGGATGCATCCTAGGTAGATAAGAATTTTTAAAAGAAGTCTAATAGAAGACGACCATATTTAAAATGTGTAATTCACCTTAGCGGCTAGCGTCTGGTAGCTCAATACCATTTTAAATCTAGGAAACCGTCGTATTGCTTTTGGTAGGTCGACAAGACATTTCGTGGTTGCGGTTACAAATCCCTCCCGGTATCGGTATTTTTCTTTATTTATTTATTTAAAAATTTAAATTAAAATCTCTTCTGCGTAGGGCCTCTATAGCTAATTTAAATGAGTATAAACTGTCATTGAAGTTTTTTTGAAGTCAGATCTATTAAAGTTTTATCGATACACATTTTCAGCTTATGAAATCTTTCCATAATAGACAGAAGAATTAAGGGTCTGGTCGCCGGATCCGGTTAACTCATAAAGATGCCGGATCCGCCGGATTACCGGATCTAGTAGGACTCTAATGGTTTTTAAATCGGTCGAGTAGTTTTGACAATTTCAATTCAAACAAACAAATAATCAAATATCTCCTCTTTATAATATTAGTGTAGATTAGAAACTGCAGAAAATATATGTAAAACACAGATCTATTAAAATTCTCCAATAAATTAAGCCGACGCGACGACCCAAAGATGGAAAAAATAATAAAGTATTTAAAACTGTTCTAAGGTCACAGAAACGTCAGATCTAGGTTAGGGCTCATATGTGATAGAACGAGCTGTCATTAGGAAACAAATGTGATTATTCAAACAGAACTGCGCCAAATAATAGGCCAGAACCTTGCCTCTCTCATGACCCCGCTTGGTCACAAGTTCCAATAACATGTTGTAGTTACAGAATAAACTCTATTCTATTTCATGAATTTTGAAATACAATAAGTTTATTGTATTGCGTTATTCATGGGAGCAGCTAGCAACACCGTGGTTATCAAATTTCTTTAATCTAGATCTATTTCAAAAAATATATCTAACATGGCTCAAAAGATTATTAGACAATTTCAATACAACTAACATTATTTATAAACTCTGCGGTAGTTGTACCTTTCCAGAATTTAAATGAGAAGAAATCACTGTGGATACAAAAAAAAAACTTTTCCAGCAATATACATACAAGAACTATCAGTAACTATCATTGACTTTATACTCATTACGGTTGTTTAAATGGAACTTAGATGATAAATATACTCACAGTAAATGTAGGTATATTGTGGTTCTATTTATTACATATTAGTTACCCTACTTATTATATAGTTTTGACACTTTTATACGACTGTGTGTGGTTGTCTCCCTATTCTTATTTATTCTGCCTTATTCTTTAAATTTCTTTAAATTTTCTCCATTGTTATTTGTAGAATTCATGGAAATCGGGATGCAATGGCACTTTTCCTACCTTCTTTTTACCGATCAAACACTTCTTGATCCCCTTTTATATATTCTCCCCTCTGCCGTCTCTTGTCCCACTTAATATAATTAAAATGTGACCTGCCTTTCCTTTTTTATTTTATTGTGTTGTTTTAGAAACGTATTACAACTGATGTTGTAATACGGTCTCTTCAAGGTCACACCTTGGAGAGACAATAATTACTGTCCTAACTAATCTCCTTCGTGTCTTCTCTATTCTATAAGACATGAATTATATACTGCACGATTTCACAAGTATAAGAGTAATATCTACAAAATGGAATCGAATCCAGTGAGCTCATATAACGTAGTAACTTCGTCTTAATGTTTCACAACATGATCAGGTGAAGACTGACGTAGTACCAAGAGTAAGACAACTTCCAACCACCTTCTATATTGACATTAAGATGTTTTTGTTCGATGATAAAGAACAACTTTTTTTTTTTTAATTTTACAGCTTGTTCCAATATTGCAAAATAGTTTTGACCATTTTGAGTATTGGAACTGTACGATTTCTAATTCTAATTAATTACCACTACAACTACTACTAATTCTATCTCTATTTCGAATTCTAGGAAAACTTCTTCTAAATAGACATAGATCTAATACCTATTAGATAATAATCGATAGAATTTGAACTAATAATAATCTCACATACGTACAACAATAAATATCAACATTTAGGTCGGTATAAGTTATTCAAAAGCGAATTATAAGATTGCTTGTAAATTATATTTTTTTAAAGTTTTGACACGACAGTAATAAATATTTAATTTTGTTTGACTATTAAATAGTTCATTGATTTAAAATAATCACGAACAGGAAGCAAATATACTTTTTTTTAGTAGGTATGTGGCGGCGTTAGATTTATGCAAATTAGTTTTTATTAACTGATATTCGTTAACAGGGAAACCAAAATATGTATTATGTTAGGATAAAAAATAATCTAAGGTTTTTAGAGAGGTTTGCAAGATCTATTGCGGTCACGCCAAGTAATAATTAAGCGGGCTATTTATAATAGCGCAGCATTATTTAAATTGGTTGCATTAATATCGAAACTAATATCAAAATATACGTTTAATGTTTTAATGCCTTCTAAATTTACAAATTATCTATTCTATGGCTATTATTTATATTATAACGGAGCATACTTGATTCCAGACTAAGTTTTACAGTTACTTCGATTTTGAAAACCAGTCATTATTCAAGATCCAAATAACTGTCTACAAACTAATGTTATTTATTTGTCACTAGTTCCTATCCACTGCTCCGACCGCCGAGAATAACAACTGTTATCATTAACACCAAATAGACCTTGTATTAGAACTTACTAGCATCATTTAAGACATTAAATAATGTAAGATGCGGAAATAAAAGCAGGATCTGTTTTAGTGTAGAATGCATATTGTTTTACTAATTTAAATTGCATGAGTGTTTCTTCCCATTACCTCTTGTGCTTTAGAGTTTATTTCATTTTAATTATTTAAGTAGTTTTTCGGTTATTACGTTACTAAATTATATAATATTGCACCAAAATATAAAATTAGACTGTTTGGATTTAGATTCAACATATAAACCATGCTTCAAAGGTAAAAACATATTATTATTCTTTTCTTATTCTTTAAGTTATACGATCCTTTCAGAACCCACGTACTGAAACGATCTTCACTATCAAGTACCTATGTAAGCGATCCTGTAAAGTCAGACATATAGCCGTCTCCAATTTTCGGTTTATATCATCTATTTACTGGAAATAGTAAGATCTTTATTCGTATGTTTATAATTCGTCCTGGCACTCTTTCTCCACAAGCTATTTATTATCTGAATGTTGCAGACTGATATCATTTGCTATTTTTGTGCAAATGCAAAGGTTGGTAGGGTAGTATACGTGTTAGATCACCTAACTTTTGGAGAGTTCCTTCGACCAGTATTTTTTTTAATTTAACAATAATAGTAATGTGACTTGACTTCAAGCACCATTTCTAATAGAAGTTACAATTGAAATGTCGGACTTTTTTTTTTAGGGACATTCGTTCGGATAAGGATTTGAAATTGAAAGTTTAGTTTGTCTGCGTTAACAAGAAATAGAAATACTATACCTACTTCAGTGATCTAAAGAAATTCTTAGCCACGTAAAACTTTCACCCAATATACACTAAAATATAGAGTATATGTGATTTGTAGGAATATAAGTTAACATAATTACGTTTATTTATAAAAACAAATTGCATATAGCAATGACTTCTAGATGATGAAGATCATGTCTGAAGAGGATTGTTTCCAGTTTCATTAGCCTACTTATGTTGTCATTTTATTGAGAGATCATTTGCAATATCGCTTTAGATGATATTGAATCCGTGATACATTTGCGTGATTATAATATAGTCCATAAATATTTCTACAGTTGTCAGTAAACAAACAAACACAGAAACTGATCGGAAGAAAATATTAAAAAGATTCCCTTCCTCTTCTCTGTTTTGATCAGATAACTTTCACCACCAACTCATGATATTGGTTATGGTTATCGTTATCGATCACTGGTTCTCCTAGGGAACATCATCCCTGAGAAAATTATCTATTTAAAAAGTAGAACTATCAATGCGAATACCGAAAGATACGGTGCTAGCAGATCCAAATTTAGTTCACTGCTTGACATTCAGTATCTTAAACATTAGTATCTACGTCTGTAAGCTTGAAACATATTCATATAACGATTCATACTAGTTTGAAATTCTTTGAAGAATGCAACATTTTGGTTATTTGATAAAAAATATCATGTACACCGTCTCCGTGGTATCCGTGGTAGACCATAATATCGAGTCGCCAGCAACGTTACCATCCATCGGGAAAAGTCGTCAAATTCGTGTTCTGGCACGTTGCTCGATGAAAAAAGAATGAATGCGCTGGCGAACCGGTTTGGCGTCTAGTTGGTTGGTGTTTGTTGTGTCGGGTGCCTAGTCGAGGAGGGTAGCGGGATCCGAAAGGACGGCTTTTCGCTGGCCACCTGCAGCTAGTTGCCAATTAGTGGTTCAGCTACCCACGAAATGCTTGCCACCAGCTAGGCTGCGGAAAATCCTAGGGTGGCTCAATCGTGCTGGTTGGTGACCAAATGCGGGGGCCCGATGGCTTTCCTTGGGAGGGATCGGGGGTCCCTGCAGTCTAAAGACTTGGATCCAAAGGCATGACATAAAAAATTTCGATGTAGGGTTCGATAAGTACCATGTCGTTCAATTGCCATTTCCCATCCTGTTCACTCTTATATATATTTTTTCTTTTGAAAAAGTACAAACAAAATAACAAGTTTATATAGCGGTAGCACTCCTCCTCAAACAAAGTGCATCTCACTAATAGGTTTGCACTCTGTTATCGTACTTATCCATCACCACCTAGAGACAGAGTAGCAATACCTGCGACATGCAATTGATGAATGTGTATTTAAAAAACAATTAACTTGTATTGAACTTATTGATATATTTATTGATGATAAATATTTTCTTCTCCAGTCAATTTACTGATGGCAGCTCTACTTGTAGTTTGCAGGACATAGTTGTGCTGGTCTGATACGTCCATCATCCCCTGATGATGATTCAAGTGATTTAACTAATGAATGTGTATAAAAATGATAAATGCATTTCGCACTTCTTGTTCGTCATAAAATCAGAATGAATAATATCATGTTTAATTTCTTTCTATGTTTTCCTGCAGGGTGTCAATGCTATTACATATTTTATTAATATCATACTTCTAATATTTAAATATAAAACAAATATGAGATCTTAGTAATAGTAGTTTTTTTTACCACATGTAAGTAATAGATGTAATAGATCTAGATAATTCAAAGAGTTCTATCTGAATACAGGAGACTTGGAATGTCCAAATTGACCGAAACATTTCCTTACTTTCAAAATATTGAAATTATAGGTACCTAGATTGAAACTGTGATAAGAAACGAAATGTCGATAGATATTAAAAAAATTAAATATTGTTTCTTTAATATTCAACACATAGTTGGTTACTGACACTTATTGAGGGGTAAGGATTTTCCACATTACATAAAAGTTATTAAAATCACACAAACATACCTCAATAACACAAGAGTTCAATGTTATTAGCACTACGATTTCCAATCTACGTGTTCAATGCAGTCACGATGAATGAACTAAAATGATGCATGAACATCAGATCCTTCCAAGTTGAAAAGTGCCAGAACTGTTAGATATAAGTAAAATGGCCGTATATTTATTTAATTTGGTCGCATTATGAACTTCGATACGTCTCTACATATATAAAAAGTCTTATAAATTATATGATACGCTTACCATTTAACGGGTATACAATCTGGCCGAGTGATAGTTCCGTTTACATTGTAAGTTGCACCTGACTGACTGGCCACTACATCGGCTTACGGCTATCACCAGACATCAGTACACGTTTGACTTTCGAACGCGGTAGATGCGCCGGAAGTGTTTGAGCCGTTTTTTAGGCGTTATTTGACGTGCACTTGCAAATAATGTTTTAATTAGATAATTATTCATAATTATGTGCTGAAGATGATTTAAAATTAATTAATGGTTACATATTATTTTTTAGAATTAGTGACTCGATAAGTGTTTTCAGTGAAAGTGTTTTTATAATATTTAAAATGAAGTCTTCATTTATTTTATTTGGCGGATTTTTATTACTGGCTGTTATATTAGGTAAGCTTTTATTTAATTAATAATCAAATTATGTATTATGTTGTAGACTTAAAAAAATCAAGAAATGTGTACCTTGTTTTACAAATAAACGTATTCGTTAACAAAGAATAATAAAAATGAGTTTTTTTTCTCAAATGTCAGTCGTTAAATGGTTCAGCCATGGATATACAAAAAGAACAAGGTATCAAAACAATTGTTATTAAGATTTAATGACTGTTTTCTCAGACACGAGTAAAGTTTCGATAATAACTTCCTTTTATCAATTATATATTAATAAATAAAACATCTACAAAACTCTTTAGTGCACTTGGACTTATGTATCAGATATTATACAATTTATATGAATTGAAACTAGGCGTAACAAAGCTCACGGCCGACAACTACCTAATGTTATATCCGTTGCAAATCAAATTATACTAAATGAGTTTCTACTCTTCAATATGAACTGTTTCATATACATTCTGACCCAAAACCTTATTTTGATGTGTTGAACCTTTCTGTACTTTAATAAAACTAGTTCATTGGTATGCGTCACTGGTGTTGTTTAAAGCTTTAGGGTTGAAGAATGTGGTCCAATCGAACCTCAAACATGCAGTTTGTGTCAGTGCAGATTACGCAGACTATGTATAAAAAAAACGCATGGTAGGTATTACATAAACATTTTCGGTGACGGTCAATCCAGGACTTTATTATAATATTCTCTCTTTCTCTCTATACTATTCCGCAACCAGATATATATTAACACTGGTAACATTTAAAATATGTAGTATAACTTATCGAAAGCCCAAAAATCAATGACGTTATATAGTAAATGATTTTTATTTTTTTTTCAATGACCGTAATCAGTATGTCTTACGATATAATAGTTGTAAATAAATCCACTGTTCATGAAACAATCGTTTGCCGGTCAAGGTTATAATATATGTCGTGTTATAATATATCAATAACTTTACCTTTATCTTTTTTCTTAAAAAAACCACACACAATCACACTCAGGTACACTGGACAATTAACTTTACTGGTGCATTTAAAACTGAAATGTCAAACTGTCCCTTTACTATAATTAAGTAACTCCAAGCCTCACGCATGTTGGTATTTTTATATCTTTGTATGCCATAAATAAACATTACCCTTCTATTGTAGAGGAGAGAACAAAGTATACTATCTTCAATATATTATACCTATTGATGGCACACTGCCTTACCGTAGTGAAAGTAGTTCGTAATTTATTAACGACTTTGACACATTTAATATATACTCGAATTTATTAGTATTTTCTAATCGTGAAGGTTATTAATATATTAGTAGTTTATATGATAATCTAATATTATAACGTGGGTTTGAAAATCTGATTCTTGTAGACGTCAAAATAAATTGTAATTTTATATTCTGGTCAATAAAGTAACAGTATAGACAGTTATAGTCTTTTTTTAAAGTTCGGGTGTTAGCGAAGATAATTTTGTTATACAAATATTGTAATTTGAATCTCGAACTAATAAATTAATAAGAAAGGATTATTACCAATGAGCATGATGGTCGTCTTCGAAATGAGGATAGTGTTTCTGAACTGAGGAATCCTGTTTTTCTTGCTGCTATCTTTTGGTTTAACAATATTTTGGTTTGGTTGAAACTTGGAGCTCAATGCTATTTATAACATTTAATTTTGGTATGTTTCACGACCTTAAACCAATTATCATAAAATGATACCAAGAATTACTATGATATTTAATATTTGTTGAATGATTCTCATTTAACTCATCATATACCTTATCATATAATATATCAGATGCCATTGTGAGACAAGGATAATATTCAGACATTACCGTTTAGCATCCATCATCATAGAGTACATCAAGTTGTTATATATCATATCATCATATCACCAACAAGACCACCGTAACGGTGTCAACACGACACACATACGTCGTCACACGAACATTGATACGCGTAACTACATACATAATAATAAATGTATAATATAATACACTTACTTAGAGATTTTATTCTGTTCGATTATATTGAGTTTAACCTGGAAATAGTAGAGAAAATCGATGTTTTGAAAACTTTTAATTTACTCACATAATGAACAATGTTAATTAATGTTATGCGGTATATCCAATACCGTATTAGAGAATTGTATATCTTATAAAGGGTTGCTGATAATTTCAGCCGATGATTTATGTCTATCTCCTAACGTGGATTTACAATAACAACTTTAATTTTATTTGTACAATAAAGATTTAAATTCTTCTTTACAACACATATTTTAAGTAACAATGAGCAATTTTTAATAATAGTTAGCGTGAATAACTTTAATTAATTATTTATTATCTAATCATAAAACTTTTAGACAAAAAATATTTTAATTTTTTAATAAAAATCTTTGATGTCATGAAATTTAAATAGAAAAATCATTTAATCGTGATTAAATGATGAATCTTTTTCAATGAAATAAAAAATATATATAATTAATTTCAATATGTCAAACATTTATGAAAACAATTTATTTAAATAATTAAAGATCGTGGTTAATGTTCTATAAATATACATTGCTGATGTAAAATATTAGTGGTAAGTACATAAAAAGGAGCGCGTTGAAGTCTTTTCCTTATACATTTACAATCACAAACCTTCTAGCTTAACACATATCTTAATCGTAAGTTAATTGGCGTAACTAATAGCTATAAACAAAAGTGACAGAAAATTACACGTAACTCTTTTCTTATTTTTAATTAGTGGACCTATCACGAAACCGCAACACTTTGGGCTTGCAATAACTTAAGACTTAGTACAACTTAAGCAATGTTTATTGCAATGTTCCATAACTTTGTTTAGAATGAAGTATGTTAATATTTAACTAAACAATTTCTTAAACAACTAAGTATTAATGTCATTATTAAATACTGCAAATATAACATCATACTAAGAGTAAGTGCTAAAACGTTACTTCATTTAAGAATCTTTGCAAACTTTCAAAGACTTATGAAACATTAAAGTGGAAAGCCAGAGGTCATCTCTGTCGTAGGTTAGGGAGGTTAAACCTTTTGTGCTCAGTTTCATGAATTTTGGTTAGACAACAATACCTTTAGGCTTTCGTTGCTTTTAGTTGACCTTTGCCTACTCTTAATCTAAAATTGGTTGTTCTTTTATAAACTCGGCATTTAATGTTATTTTTATTTAAATTTCACGACTTCCAGACTAACTGAACTAATTGTACTTCTTAGCACAGACACACAAGCATACGGTTTTCCGAATGCAAAAAATAAATTAGCAGTAAAATCTTGTGTCTATTTTTGTAATGGGTAAATGACGTGGTAAACAGCCAATCAACTCTGGAACAGTGATATCAAATCATTGTTTATTTAATCTTCCTTCCAGAAATTGTTTGTATTTGTCTTTGACGGTTCTTGATTTTCCGTAACCGACTCATAAGTACCAAAATAGTTGTAGAGTCAACACACCCGAGCCGCGTCCACTTTCCCTTCAACGAAAGTCTTTCTATTTGTCGCATACCAATTAGCATAATTTAGGCGTGTCGAATTCCTTTTCGTTGTTTCCTCGCTTTGAGTAAAAGTTGAGAGAATAAAATTAATTAATAATTTCGTTAATTAAGTAAAAATTGTATCTATCTCGTATTTATCTTAAGTAGTAGAGGTAGCTTAGAAGAATTTACTTTTAAACCGCAGGTTATACAATGCACTGCGTTTATATTTAGTAATATTCATTACGATATTTTTATTTTCAATATATTTTATAGAGTCAATACTATGTGTATAAATTTATTTCTTATTAAATTGTTTTCAATTTTAACGATTTGTATTCATGTTTTTATACTAGAAACGGGACTTAATCGCGTACATTTTTAATCGAAGTATTTTCCTCGACTCTCGACGTTTCGGCAGTAATGCAACGGTCGTGGTCACGAGTAGACTGATTTCTTATTGAAAAAAATATTCTTCTTACATTTACTGAAACATAATTTCATACATTACTTTAAGTCTGGAGATTTGACGTACTAAGACTTAGCGCAACGAGTTTGATTTAGAAAGTGTTAACTTGACAACTAATTATTATCTTTAGTTTATAACGAAATCTATTTCAGTGGACACTACAACTTTCTTTAGAAACTAAATTAAAAGATAAACAATGATTCTGTTTGTTATTTATTCTAAGTCAAAAATAATTCAAGTACATTTTATATATAACTAATAAAATAATTAAAACTTTATAATTTGAACATGTAACTTTACAGAAGGAATTAAAAACTGATCCTTAACCTATCTTTGTCACCAAGTATTAAGATATCAGATTTCATATTGTTTTTTTAATTTCCTAACCCTAAGGTTGTCTGGAAGAAATCGCCGTTAGGCGATAAGGCCGCCTTTTGTACTTTACAATGTATTTTCGTTTATGTATTTCTTTTTTTTTTTTCCTCATGTATTGTGGTGTGCAATAAAGAGTATAAATAAAAATAAATCTTTTCTCAGTTCAAAAACCGAAACTTAAATTGACCGTGTAGAATGGGTTATTCATATCGGGGCTAAATCTACAAGTGCATTCTTAAGATAAGTCTGAAAACTAAGCGATCAGAAGCGATCTATAAAGAACAGGATATATGTTGTTTATCGTATATATGTATCTTTAACCTACTTTCTGAGATATCGTTTCATTTCTACATAATCAAAGGTGCAAGAAGTCAAAAGATCACATTTCTCTTGTTTAAGTTCAAGTTAATGCTTACTCTCACTCAGAAATATTATTTATATGATTATTTCAATTATATGTCAACAAAAAGATGACTAACATAATCAAATAAAACATATTCCCATAAGTGTCTCTACTTTAATATACCTCAGTTTATATTTTAATTAATATTATTTTTCATATTTTAAAATAATCCTAAAGATATATATATATATTTGACGTAAACAAAATATATATATATATATATATATATTTTGTTTACGTCAAAGTTTAGGTATATTTATCATTGATATGCTCGTAAATTGTTATTAATTTTGTTTTATAGAGCACTTATCTAAGTTTTAACCTCTGCACCTTATATCACCTTGGGCTAACAAACGCTAAATTATTATTGAATATGACGTAATGGGAAGTAATTTATGTAATGCCCTCAGGTAACGAAGTTACGAAGGTTAAATTGTAGCCCAATTTGCTCTTAGCCTTAGAATATATAAAAAATCTAAAGTAATCTAAACTGAGTAGACAATGAGTTCAAACATATTAAAAACATATATAGGAAAAACGAAATGATTGAATAAATATTGTAAAATCAACCTAAAGTATGAGGGTGTAAAACACTAATAAAAGCATGAAAGCATATTATCTAGAAAATCTCACATAATATGTGGAATAATATAAAATTAAAAACTCAGAAATGGAACCCCAGGTCTCCGGTGGGTCCTTCAATATTTAGTGTCTCTTACTTATTCCCTATTTAATGATTTATGAATCATAAAAAATTGCAAAAATTTGGTTGGTAATGTCTTTAATGAACATAGAGTCATTTATTTTATGTTAATTAATTATGTCATTTAAAAATGCTAATGTTGTGTAAAAGATAAATTATCTAATTAATTATAATTTCTGAGCACTTCAAATTGAATATGATTTAATGAAGAACGGTAAAGACAATTATTACTCGTAAAACATGAATCAAGTTACAAATATATGTATTATATTATATATAACTATTTTCGAACAGAAGCATTGTGTTCTCGTTAAATAAATTCAAAACAGTTTAAAAAAGCAGTTATTATTTAGAAGCACGTCTTATGGACATTTAAGTCAAGGTCAAGATGAAAATAACCGATGTCTCATGTCATTTTTACCAACGATCCCACGGTTTAGCGCATTTGAATTAAAATTTACATATAGAGAGACTTCATCCAAGCATTGTAATATTTCTATTGACGTAAGAGTTTAGCTGCTAGGTAGGATCACGTAGAATCTTATTCTATAATCCCATATTTTTTCACATTACGCAGAATTAAGTTCTTTTCTATTAATGACGATGTAGCTTTGCCTTTAATGGTGGAGAAAGTCAATTCAAGACTAAAGGTTGCTAATATACCTTGAGTTGTTCTCGTAAGGTTTCGGAGAGAAGATAACATTTATTAAAGGTTATTGAGTTCATTGGACTGCTAAGGTTTGGTGACAAATGAATTTTCTTAATAGAACCGATAAAAAGGTGTTTTTTTCGCGTATATATTTATAATACTTTGATAAATATAACATATTATATTATAGATATAAATGTTAGACCGATTATTAATTTTCTTCTGTATTTTTAGAATCAAAAATATAAAGAGCTAAGGCTTTACAAAACTAAAGTTATGAAATCAAATGTTCCAACCTATTGATGATCATAAATTAGTTAACTCTCAACAGTCAGGGCTGTTATTAACCAACTTCTGGTAAACCAGTTATTTAATCATGAATGTTTGATTCCTATTTATTTCTTTCGATTGTCCAAAATCCAAATTTGTTTACTTTGTCACTCCAGAGTTACAAAACTTTCAAGGTTTCAACTTACACGTTGGCCAATGTGATGGTGATGATGAAAGACTATTTGGTTATCACTTATTGAGTGAAGACACGATGGTGTGAAATGCAATTGCAATGTATTATAAATTGCCAAATGTTAATTCATAATATTGATAATGATCAATATTGATGATAAAACCATTTGATTTATTGGTTGTTGGCCATGACGAACGTTACTCGTTCTAAATGTTAGTAATCGAACCCGGGACCCGGCACAAACATTGTCTACTACCTAGTTGTCTACACATGAATATTTTCCACGAATAAAATAAACGAAACAAAATAAATTATACGCATGCGTTACGTTTCTTAAATTGAAACGTAAAATACTTGGAAAAAAACTTAATAAAAAAAAATAAGATATATTTACTGTTGAATTGTATATATAATACTTTTGTTTTGTTTAACAAATGTGATAGTATCAAAGAATGGTTTGACAAGTGTAATGTCTTATTGTGTGGCGGGTGTTGCATTGTTTGTTATAATGTAAGTATGTAACTTAGTTAACAACTCTAATGCCGCAAATTTAATTATACCAATTATGTTTCACACGTCGTTATAATGTTTTTTTTTAAAGAATTCTAGTGGAATACATATATAACAATAATCTGAAACTTTGATGCATCAAAAAATGGGGTTCAATATGAAAAATGGGTTTGATGTCTGTTCAGTATCTAATGTTGTTCACAATTCACATAGACATTTGTCTCTATCTATCTCTGTATATTCTCTCTCGTCGACAGTGGACATTGTTTGTCTTATAATACATATTGTATATTAAATATCAATAATATGAAGGTAATATGAAAGCAAATATATAACTTCTCGCCGCATGAACACTACTATTAAGGATTATTCGTTAATTTTTAAATGTGTAACATCTTTAGTTATTTAATAAAATATGATGGTGGTTAACCGTTATGAATATCGACAAGAATGCTGTACAAATTACCACTCACAGTATGTAGTAAAGGCTTATGCACACGATGTCTTTATAAGGAACTAAATGAAACGCAACTAAAGCGCAACGGTATGGTCTCGAGCATCAGCATCGCTGCGTCAGATAATTTAACTTATCTAAATAATCGCGGATGTAAATTTACTTTACAAACCTGGTCGCTGTGCGTTTCTTTAAGAACGCTCCTTATGACATTTCGCAAAACGGTAAAACTGTTCATTAATATTAATATCATAATACATATAAAGATAAAAATATAATTCTAGCTAAGAAATTCATTTTTATAGTAATACGGGATGAGATGAGGAGCCTCCACGTTAAGTGATTAGACGTCAACGACAATTAGACGTGAACATCAATAAAAATAGATAGTAACTGACCCTTCTTACTATTAAGGATTAGGGAGCATTGAAGGAGAGTAGACACAAGGAGAGAAAGGGGACTTGAGCCACTTCTTCCACTTGTCGTTCTTAATACATGCTATATTTTTATACCAATCTATCAATAATAAGCTGATAGCATTATATTATAAAATTTCTCAAAAAGAAATTTACAAACAGACACTTGACCCTAACCATGGTCAATTGATTGCCGTCGTTACACCGAGTTCACTATGTAATTATGGAGAAATGTGACAGACCGTCAAACAAAATAATCGGAGCATACAAATCAAATTGACTGTGAAATAAGCGCTCAGACGTCAGGGAAGTGACGTTGTAAAACAAAAAGAACGGTTTTCATAGAGTAATGAAAAAAATAGTCTGTCAAAAAATACAAGTCAAGATAAGAAGTAACTAGAAGATTTTTTTTTATATTTTAAGCATTTATGAAAATTTGGAATTAAAAACCCTCATTATTATTGTTTATAATCTAATAACAATGTCAAAAGTCACTTAAATAAATTTATATTAGATAGAGAGGAACCTTGGTTTCATATTATAACGATCGGTTGCAGTGCTATGGAAAAACCAGCATTCGTTTTGCAAGAAATAAAAATGTGCTTTCCAGTCTTGAGAATAAATTAATTATTTTATGTGTATTGGTTCGTAGTTACGACTTCCTTTAAAGAATACATAGTAAAATTAAGAGGCAAAGAATATGAATATAAATACATTTTTTATCAAAATTAATCCTTATCTTTATTTATAACAATGTTATGTAAAATGTATTATGATTATATTTAATGAAGTCTATACAATAACAATATATCTAGGAACGGTTAATAATTGGTGTTATATTCCTAATATTATGATATTTTATTTATATAACTTTTTTTTCCATCATGTAAGTTTACGCAAGCGTACAACAACTGCGTTTTTATGTTATCCTAAAGTCATCAATCAAATTATCTCAATCGAAGGTTAAAGTTTCGAAACACGTGTTAAACAGCGTTACTATTAATATTACAACTATTGGGTGTATTGAGTTGTAAACGACCAACACTAAAGATCATAATCACTATTATACAGTCGAGGTTTCGTTATAAGGCCGTTGTAACATCTCCATCTTATTATCTCGGTGTCTTTCTGATGCGGTTACAACACTTTACATTACTAGTGCGGGCAATGATTGCACTCTGATTTAGAATAAAATAAAAATATCTCTAATTTTAGTTAATTATCGTTTTAACTAAATGTACATTAAAAAACCTTCCTCTTTAAATTTTTGCTCGGATCACGTGTTTTAAAATGTTTCTATTTTGGTATGTTTTCAATGTTATACTAAACTGTAATGTTAGAAACAGGCAATGTTTATGTGTCCCCTACACATTGTCATTGTATATTTATTTAAAATAAGCTTAATATTGCTAAAAAAAAAATATTGTCAATATCAAATATTCATTATGGTTTCTAAATAGTAGATTAGGAATTCTTAAGCTATTTTACGTAATTTCTTAGTCATATAATTTATCATCGATTATATCAAAGAAATCGAAAATTTACCCACCCGTCTCCGGGTTATAAACCGCATAATATCATGATTAATAATTTGACTTAGACATTTCACTAAAAGTGCAATACAGAGGGCATTAAGAAATTAGCTTCTTACGAAACTTGACGTGGCTCATAGGCTTATAACAAATGATATTCATTTTATCAAACGGCCGTAATAGATTGTATGTCATTATGTGAATGTCATTATTCATCATTATATCGCTTTTGTGAATAAAATGTGTTATATCTTATCGGTGTAATTTGATCTTTGATACCTAAAGTGACATACAAAGTAAGATATTAGAGAAGTATTTATTAATATTCTGAATTTAAATACGTAACGGTTATGAAAGGCTGTCCATTACAAGGTAAGAAGAGTCTCATAGTTGTCAAGTATTAACATAAAGTTTACAAGTATTTGTGGTTGAGTTAAAATTGTTAAGTTTATTTAACATTAACGTGCATGAAGTTTCTCTACGGTAAGAATGCACGGTTTCTCCGTTACTTGTAACAATAGTCGATATTTACAATGCGTGCGCGTGCGCGTGCGACGTGACTATTATTAATAGGGTTGTCAACCTTGTTAGCTGTGTGCTGACAATTAAAACGACAATTATTTTACGTACAATAATTCTTTAAGTTTTGCTTTATTATCTTTTTTTGTTGAATATATTATTTTGTAGTAGGTTTTTTATTTTTTTATATTATATAGTATTGATAAAAAATAAATATCAGTGCGAAATATATATCGTACAGTGCCAGTGTTGGTAGCCCTGGTATAATTAACTGTTTAATATATTGAATTTTCCTTGTTAGTGTTTGTGTGAAATTCAGGAGACAATGGAGCTTTTGTTATGAAATATTTCCACTATTTTCTCCACAAGAAAAGGATAGGAAGTTTGTACGTAACTTATTTATTGTCGGCGGTGTTTAATTATCTAATACTAGTAACAGATTTATAGCTCGGTTCCCAGTTGAAACAAATAGGAACCTTTAATGAGTTAAAAACATACAATGATGTTAGTGTTTTGTTCTTATTATATAACAGTAATAGTAAAAAGATAACAGCAAATATACAGAAAGAGAAAATATCTAATTAAAAGTGGAAGCTTGTAGTGTAATAAGTGTATTTAATAATGCCGTTTAAGATTTAATAATAATCTCCGTCGTCTCGTAATACTAACGCAAGACTTGATCATTATAATTATACATTTTAATATACACCTGTTATTCTTCTAGAGAAAGTCACTGTTTTGTCCAAATTATAAATAATTTATGAATTATATAATTGCAAGTTATCTAGAATCTTGATTATACGGAAAATTGTTTGAAAACTTTTAATAAAACGTAATTATAATGTAGATGAAAGTCGTTTGTAATCACATTTATTATATCATACATAACAAAACAAACATACGACCAAAAAATATATATTAAATATCTTATAAGATATAGTATATTGTTTGTAGTTTTATACTTCGATTGGTTATCAGAGCGTATTTATTTTAAATGCAATCAGTATCAATATTACTGACCCTCGGGCAAAACAATTGACAAATATATTTGTTGCCTAGTAATGGAAATCTATAAACAATAAAAAACGCTCTAAGATAAATCTCACTAAAATGTCATTTTGGGTTCATAAAAAACTATTCTAATACGTTACCGACATTCATGATTTGTTTATTTCGAAATAACTTAATAATTAAAAAAATAAATTACTTTTTAAATAGATTATTACAACCACACTTATAAGTATATAATATATGTGGTACACCAGGAAATTATCAGAGTGAATTAAGAACTAACTCATTATTGCAAACAAAATATTTATTCCCAACCTTTCACTATTAGGTACGGCCTGGATTATCATTATTATATAATATGGCGTCACTTATTAATAACTGTCAGGGTGTCATTGCGTGTTTTTGTCAGTGTTGGCATCAAGCCTTATTTATATTTAACCTATGATGTTTATTTCTTGAATGACACCTCTTTGTACATAAGCTATTGTATAATATAAATATACAAACCACTAAATGTTACCAGTTACAAATACATGCCGATGTAATCGGTTACCATAACCTAATATGTCAATATTGAGGAAGGGCTTGAGAAGGGTAACCGTGAAATATCTAATTAATTATCTTCAAACGACGTTTCTGTTTGTCTGTCTCTCAAGCTGTATTCTTATGTAAGACGAGACATGACTGTACTTAAATAAATTATAAGTCTACAAAAAAGTAGTACGTAGTTGAAAAGAAACCAAAATATCGACATTCATTATTAAATGTTTCACATTTGGAGTCTGTCAGTAAGATATTCTTTTATAGACCAAATATAATATTGTCAAAGTCTGGCATCGAACCCAGGAGCCATCGATTAAAAGTCCTACATTAGTATTGAGTACCGACACGTCTATTTAGGACTGCTATTATTAGGTTACAAGTGTAATTAATTAGTATTTATTTCGTTATCTTGCCGAGTTCGAAAGGTTAGAAATTAAGTAACGATTAAAAATATTATAATTATATATTCAAGATAATTAATAGTTAATATTACCTTATTAATTAACATACACCTGTTAAATAATTTCATTGATGACTCTTCAAGGTTGTCATTAATTTTTAGGCTTCTGTGCGCCGCTTGGCGTCAGTGAGGAGTGCTTGAAAATGGTATTATTATTAGTATTATATTTTGTAAGTATTTGCATTAATATTGCATAGTATTGCTTTTGCATTGTTAAATAAATTGTAATTTTATTTAACAATGCAAATGCAATGCTCAGATATTGAGCATCATTTGTATCATTGAGTGTACCTAGAATGAGAAGAGAAATGAGTGTTAACAAAGATCTTCCTTTTTATTTTTTAATTATCCTTCGTAACAGTTGTTGTGATTTTCTTGTAGAATGGTACATTATTTATTTATATGCAGAAATATATATATATATATATATATATATATATATGAAAGAAATACATTCGTTTAGATATATTAAAATCTGATCTCATAACCTTAACTAAGCTCACTAACTTTCGAAGCTATTTAGAACAAGTCTAATTTCATGATAATTTAAGATACTATTGTAGATTGTTGACTTAATGTAAAACCTATTAAGCTTTCGGATGTGAAAGTAACTTTGAATTGAGGATAACGGTTAACGACTTAACTAATTACTTATCTAAATATTGGTCAATCTTTAGTTTAGTTAGTGACAAGTTGATGATGGATCTATAGATAATTAGGTAAAAGTTGAATGGACTAATGCAATTGATATAAGTAAAATTTCTTTAACTATCACTTTAAGTGTATGGTAAAATGATGGAAGTTAATATACATTAAAAAAAAACAGATATACATTCGGAGAAGAATAGAACCACCATCTTTGACCTAGTTTCAATGAGTGAAGTTGAAATTAATATAAAAGGCGAAGAAAGCGACCTGATACAATAACAGAGGTGCCTCAGAAGTATTTTTTATTCCGATGTGTTTTAGTGAACGTCTGTTGTAGTCTAGCTTCTAGCTTAAGGTAATTTGGTCAAATTAAGTCTATAATAACTTGAGGTTTAAGGTCACATTTGTAATATTCATTCTAAGTTTGTAATCATTTGGCTGTTTTTTTTTATTTCGTGCTACTACGTATAATAATAACGTATATATTGAGCGCATCTAATGAAATCCTACAATTATCCATTGCCCTTGCGAGAATAAATAATAATAAAAAGATAAAATTTTATTCTCCGGTTCAGCAAACGTATAATCAAATATTATTATTGTTGTTTTAAAATACCTTCATCCTCATCTCTACTACTAGGCACATGTTGTACTCGTGCGTTACTCTTGGTACAAATCAATAAGAATCTCTTAGTTTTTGTTTTGTTTTCCTGACACACTGAACTAGTAACTTTAATGTTATATTGATGTACAATCCATGGATAAGAATGTATCAGAGAAATGTATCTGTTATTGGAGCAGCTGGTTTTGTAGTACAGTTCCGTGTTAAGGCTAGTTTTTGTCTCGCACGATTGTAGAATAATAGAACAGGATATCAATATGTGCTTATATTTTAAGAATATTGATTTTGGTGTTTTTTTATTATAACTCCAAAATATAGAAATGTATTATATGCTCTTAAATTATTAAATATGATTGTTTGGTTTTTGTTATTGTTTCTAATAAAGATTTCTCACTTACGATACAGATTGAACAAAGAACGTGCTAGGTCATAAAACTAAATTTTTAGATCTCTAAGAATAAACACAGATAAGTGATTTTTTAATTCATGTGAAATAGTCTCCAACATATAGTAGGTATGGTAATGAAAAAAATATATAATCTTATGAATCGTTGTAGGAGTAAATCATTAGGTATATGCAACGAATTTCAAAAGTTCATACCTTTTATGTTTCCTTTGGCATTTTGTTGTGATTTTTTTTCAACTTTCACTCCTTAACAAAACGCTTCATAACATTAAAGTTGTGAATATCATACACTAAATCATTTCCGCGAATTAGCCTACATTTAAGAATTCGTAAAACTGGTTACCAATTAAGGACCAATTAAGGATCAAATATAAAATACATTGACCTTAATATAACAGCTACTATAAGAATATTAATTCTAATAAATAATGAGATTTAGGAGTTTAACTTGGTAAACAATCTTAAGGATATCTTTAAAGCGGTTTATATAACTTTGATTGGGCAAATAACTTACAATTATTTAATAATTACTTTATCATTAATAAACATTTGTCTTTTATAATAAAATGAAATTAGTGACATTAATACTTTGTGAATCAGACATCGTAATCTTTAATAGAGTGAGCATTAAATATAAACTAATAATATAAATGCGAATGCGAATATTTGGATGTTTAGATGGATGGATGTTTGTTACTCAATTACAACAAAACTACTGAACGAATTTTATATTTGTAGCTTATATACCAGAACAACACATAGGCTATCGAAATACTACCTGTTCTTAGCCGGTTTTTGATTTACTGAATTTTACATAATGTGCCCGTTTTTTCTACGCCGCCAAACATTTCGGTTTCGGACTTTTGCCACATTTCATATTTATTATTATCACACACATTTTGATTAATATTGCAGTTCTTACTCATACACTTTAAAATGTCCATGCAAACAAAATCACCGGCCATAGGTAGGTAATATAAGCCATATGAATATTACTAATATAGTGTGAACGGAATCGCGGGCAACAGCTAGTAAAACATAATATTAATATTATGTATTAGTCGGTGTGTGATATAGATTAAGTAAGTAAAACTAATCAATATAGAATATTAAGCAACTCATATTCACGACATTGAAACAGCGATGGTGGCGCTCAATTAAAACGTTTTAATGACCAAGGCCGTCATAATCACAAGTACAAGTACTTACACCCCATGTACCATGTACTTATTACTCAATGTTTTAAGATGTGCGTGTTACTAATTTAACTACAGAAATAAGTTCATTGTGAGCCGGCCTTGCCTCATCGGGCTACTCGTGAGCATTTTATTAAAAACATCCAATAATGATCTTAACATATTCTTATTAGGTACCCTGGTTTTTAACATATATGTATCATATTTCATCTGTACTGAAACAATTAACATTAATTATAAAATATTTTCACTTAACCCGTCACTTGGGTCTTGGTCGATATTCTTGGCGCCACGGATTTACTGCGGACATCTTATTTAGTAAATGTTTCTATTTTTAATTACTTCATAATTTATTTACTAGAATTGAACATTATTTAAGTAAAGGTCGTTTAATGTAAAAACTAGGTATCGTATCGATCGATGGAATATCTTAAAGTAATGGAAACTATTGCGATTACTGTTTTATCGCATATTTTTGTAAATATTTCTATTATATTATGAAGTAAAATATCAGGCCCATGTTATTCTGGGAAGGAAACAAAACTGAATTCAAAAATTTTATCTTTTGCACTTTGGCATTTTGCTTTCTGGTACCTTTCGGAGATCACATTAAAAATAAGTGTAGGTACAGCAACAACTTTCTTTAAAAAAGTAATCTCTGATGAAACCAATATCTCTTGTAATAGCCGCAGACAATAAGATGTATGTAATGACTATAAATAGTATTATTGTTACAAATCATACATCAAAAGTCACGTTTATTTCGAAAGTGCCGGCGACCTCGCCGCGGCCGCGTCTACTTTGAGGCGAATGTATGGAATTACAAAAAACTGTGACGTAGCCATGGTCAAGTGTGATCACTCAACCTAGACGAGAGAGAAGTCGGCATTATATATTAAAACTATGACCATATAAACATACTAAATACAACATATTCTTGATGCTTTTACAAGAGCAAAGGATATTAAATCAATTATGGATTTTTTCATATTCTACAGAATAATGTAAATATATGGTATCAACTTTAATTATATTTTAGCATATATAAAGTAACATTATATTTATCTAATAAATTATATATTGGCTTCAACAGATGTATAAAAAACTCCATATTATCAGAACATGACCTTAAATCTAAGGTTGCGTTTATAAATTAATTTAACCATACTGGGGAGCAGGCTGATAACACGGACAACTTAATTAGGTATTTCTTTCTAAAGTTATGTTTGTTTTGTTCTTGAGTTAAGATCCGATATCTAGTAAATCTATATTTTCTACTGTACAGATTAACAAATATTGTCTTTATCTCTTCTTCTTTAATTATTTAAGATTCAAAAAGTTAACATTATAATTAATTTCATAGTGTTCATTTCACAATATCGAGTGATGTTGCAATTGACACTTTATTTAAATTATAATATAATAAAAGATTAATAAAATAGTAAAGTGTGTATGTTGAAAAAAGCTACAGTTACTTTTTATACAGTTACATTTTACTTTTGACAGCTTAAGTAGTGATGTCCAAATTGCATTTTTAAATCGATTTCTAATAACAATTGATTTTATTTACATAGAAGTTTTAATAGATTTAACATATTAATATTCCTTTTTACTAAATGTTTTGTATCGTTTTATAGAAATGAACAGGCGTTCAAATGACTAAAAACAAACAAAACAAATACTTAAAAACATGTCTGTAAAACAATGAATAAAGTATTTATTATATTTTTCATGAATACCCTCATGAGGTAAAAACAACATCCGTCACCTACAAAGCAACTGCCATATTGTGTGAATTGACCATTTCTCAAATTTTCAGGCTCAATAAATATCGGTCATACTTAGTAGAGCACGTCACTATTATAACAAAAAGTGTCCATAAAGCATTGCATTTGTTTACTTTGGTTTTAAATGTAATAATTACGCAACTACATATGCGAGTATTTGTTAAAAGTATAATAAAGACTTTAAGTATCTATCAAAAAAAATAGATAATTAATTATAGGAACAGTAATCAATCCATACTTCTAGACACAAAATAATAAACCAAGCATATGTGGGTTTTCACTTTAGACCCCTTAAAAAGTATGTAGAGAGTTAATTTTTTCCACATTCTCAATTTAATTTATTACTGAATTCTTGTTACCTCCTGTTTTAACAGACGTCATGTTTTATAAATGATACAATTAACATGTTTTAATTATTCAATCATTAAATATTTCTGTATCATATCCATTCCTTAATAATACAATTTCATTTTAGGATTATTATATTGATATATGTAACTAATATACACATATATAAACAGACACTACATTACACAATATTGTTATAAAACTGTATGAATGTTATGGCCTCCTAACTGCTGGCCCACTGAGCTGTTATTATAACCTGGCGGCTGTCTGTTCGTGAACTTGTAGTTGGCTCGTTAAAATAACATTAATGATTTCATGACATTTGTATGTTGGCAATATTATAATATCCTGGCTCTACCAGTGGCATCGCTCATGCCGATAGATAAAAAGTTATTTACACAGAGACTGAATATTTCTCGGTCTGCGTAGGTTTCATTCAGTTTAATTCTACGTATTCATAATATGCTAGTAATTAAATTTATGCAGTGATTCGAACATAATTACCCAACGTTAACGCGAATCTGTCTTAATAAGAAATTAATACACGTTACATATTTATTTTTTACAGCTTTTTATGGTAGAATATATTATTTTCCTTACAGATACATTACGTCTGATATAAAGGTATTGAAAATAAAAGTTAAAACAAGCGTGTCTGGTCTAGAGCAACTAGTGTTGTGTTGCAGCGAGGTGATCAAGTATATCTCAACATATTGATAACTGACCGAGCGGTTACTTTCTAGTGTGAAATGGAAAGTGAGGTGGCGTGTTTCGGACTCGTTGAGATGAAACACTTCATATTTCCTGACCATCGGTAGAGAGTTTGGGTTATATTATTACTAGCAGAATATCTCATTTAAAAACATGTAGACCGATTTAATTGCATAACTATATTTAATAGAAATAAAATAAAAATGTGATGATAATGTTTTAATTATTTAATTTGTGTTTGAAAATATCTATAAACACGTATAGCCATTATAAGCTCTTTTACATTTATATAAAATGAAATGAAAAATAAACCGCTCGAGAAGGGATTCGCACCCGCGACCTCCGGGAAACCGTCCCGTCGGTCTACCAATTGAGATACCGTATCGTTGTCCGTCTTGGTGAATTAAGCATTCTATATGTGATCTTATCGGTTTATTTTTCATTCTATATTTATATAAATATTTAATTTGTGTCATTAGCTAACTAACTTTAATGATATAATAAATAAATTTCTCCAATCACATTTACCATTCAATTTCCACGGTTAACGGAAACTACGTGTGATAGTAACTATCACCATTGTTAACGATAAAAAGTGATCATTATTCTTCTAAATCACTTACACATAATTCGATAGAACAATGACTATGAAGAAGTAATTGTCCGTGTATCCATGCGATTTCATGGTAAATTTCATTTAACTTATGATTTACTGCAAAATGAACTTTACGATTTTAAATATAAGGTTTAGTTTTAGATGATTTTATTCAATGGGGCTAATTTTTCGCATTAAATATTGCGTTGTGCCTCATAACATGGTTAATATGTAGCAACTCACACAAAGGCAGGTCTAAAAGTATTCTTTATTAATCTTATTATTTTGTGTAAGCCACACTCTCCGCATGCTCTTATACTGTTAATATATATTTTATTCAACCTGAACGGCAAGAAGAAACTTGTTTATATTACTATTTTATAATCTACATATAAAACAATAATGTTTAATACTATGATATTGGGAGAGCTACCACACCAACGCTAAAATTCCGATTATCTCTTGATAGAATTCTACAACATCCTATAAATTTCTGTAAAGAAATATTCACTTGCAAACATTTGACACTCGTACCTTTTTTTTAAGAGATTTCGAGATTAATTACACATGATTCATTCTTTAGACATACCTAGAGAGTATTTTAACGTTAAAGTACCAAAGATACATAGAGATAAAGATGTTAAATAATATAAATTTAACACTCACACACACTCACTGTGTGTATTATTTATACACATAAAACCCCACACAAGCGCGACCGTTGCTTAAGAATTTGTACATTTTAATATTAGTCATAGTTACTCAGTGGTGGTGGAATAGGATATGAAAGTATAACACCTTTATGTCATCCTTGGGGAAACACTATGCGCATTTAAAGATAGTTTTCACAACAAAAGATTTTAATAATCGTATAAAATTATCATTTTCTTAATTATTCTCAAGTTTTTCGTCACGAGATGGAAAAATCTAATAAAATTCCCACAAAGTTTGTTGTGAGTTCTTTTCATTGCACGATTCTAAATCGATTTTAGTCATCATTCCTTCCTTATAAAATAAAACTGAAATAAAATGTTTCTTTACAATTAGTGCCAAGTAAATCTACTACTGTCTAGTAAAAGTACTACGCTCAGAACTATCATGCCTATTTATTTAAACTACATTACGTTAAGGTACATTTTGCTTTTTTATTTAAACCAATAACTTCAAGGGCATCCGTAAGTTCTCTGATTTGGGTCATCATTATCTAAGAGCAATATAAAATCGACCTTGAATTATAACACCGCTTTTTTTTTTACTAGTAAACCAAGTAGCCCTTCAAGTATCCGGTCAGTTAGTTGATGGCGACATGACGGGGTGTTGACCGGGGAAAGTGGCTGATTGATATGAATCAGATGTGCGTTTCGTAAACAGATGATCGTTGTCGTGTTTCACTCATTTTATATATCTTTAGATTTGGGAAACATACAATTATGAGTGCTTAAATGTGCAGCGTATAAACGATTCGAAATTGTAGCTTTATCAAAGGCACGATTCGATTGAAGTAGCGGTCGTAGGCGTGCCAATATATGGCAAAACCTTCGGAGGACGGAGAGAAATCTAGGTCGCCTCGGTCAGATCCTGGAGACTTTCATAACTAAACGGAAGACAATGGTTAATTGAGTAGTACTGTACTGGTTTCATACGAACTTGATACATTTACGTGTTGAGTTTACATAATTTATAATGTGTTTGGGTTTTTATGTATTTTGTTTGAACTCAACAGGTTTTTCGTGCCGTAATAATGGAAGAAGGTTAATAGTTTTAAAAACTACTATGTACTTTATAACGAATATCTTATTGCAATGTACATATGCCTTGATCCCATTGAGTGTCTGTACCGATCATATAAAATAATTAGAATTTATATACTCGTAGTATAAAAGACCCTCATAAATCTTTACCATCCGATCTAAGTAGATATTGTAGTAATAATTACATTAAATATTGTTTTTTTATTCATTATTCATTTATTATTTCAGATTTGGTTCAGCCGCTATGTGTTCTAGAGTCCGACTTCGGTTTTAAAATCAACTGTGCCTTCAAAAAATCCGGACTATTCAGGGTACGGAACCTTGGAGGAGTTAAAGCTCACGCTAGTATAGGTGAGATATTATTGATCTCGTCTAGATAAAGTTGTCATTTCACTTAATGAATATTGACTATTAATAAGAATATTAATTAACAACATTTCTCTTCAATTTCTCTTTAAATGTTTATTGATTTTATATAACAAATAAATGTTTTATATGTCTATAATAGCTTTTACTTTTTAGAATGACTTCCATATTTCTTATTTTCCGTCCTTACGTTATATTGGGGCTAACGTGGTATTATCGTTTGCATTTCTTTTGTTTTGCAATGTAAACTTAACGAGGTTCCTTAATAATATTATAGACATGTACCTACTTGAGTCAATTCCGGATTTGCATATTAAATTAAAAAATATTTATAATTTACAGTAATTTTAAAATATTTATAATCAATAAAAGTAACAGGTTTTTTATAGTAAACTAAAAGATATATCGATAGTAGTATAGAAGAAGAGAAGCTATGCAGCTTCCTAGTAATAGTGTTGCGGTGGTACTTGCGGTGACCCGCTCAAAAATACCATTACTATAGAATAACTTATTAAAGTACCTACTTACCTACCTAGGACTCCTTTACTAAAATAAAAAATAATAATAATTGTGGGTCGTAAATTTAATGAATGCGTCATTGTCATTTATTCTAAATTGTATCTATTGTATAACTTATATTATATCCGGGTTTGAAACTAAACTGTAGGGCAATCTGAAGACTCTTTCGTGGCTTTTATATTATAAGAGTGGTATTTTCAAATTAACAATTATGCAAAATTAGAACAGATCTTGTGGTCATTGACACCTAACATTTAACATTTCATTTTTCGCTATAAAACTATTAGTTGTTGGTTCGTTATAACCAGTTGGATTATCTATCAATAACTTCATAATAGTTCAAGGTCGCCTATAGTAGGATTTAGTTTGAAAAATGTATTTTTATACAACTGTGTAGCTTTCTAGCTATTACTTTGTTTTTATTCCATTCAGGGTTTAGTCTTGGAGATGAGCTGGGCTTCGACCAGTCTCTAACAAATCAGGACCCCAGCCGACGTAGATCCGTCAGCTTCAAGAATGGGGCTCCTAATATCCTGGTCGATACTACTAACCGACCCGTGAATAAGCAAGAAGTAAGTTTAATATATTGTTATTATTAGTCTTTAAGTGGATATTGAAAGATAACGAAAGTTCAGTTCAGTAATGTGTCTTAACGATTTGTTATTTAGAAAAAAGATAACATCCATTCTCAATTATAAAGTTGTTTAAGTCATTCAATATATTAAATAAATATAGAATGAAAAATAAAGCGGTACGGGCAGGGATTCGAACCCGCGACTTCTGGGAAACCGACCGATTTTTCATTCCATTTTTACTTAATATTTAAAAATAAGCTTAACAAGGTTAACATGTTTATAGATATTCACAATCATTCAAAATTATATAAAATTTCAGAAGCGGGGCAAGCAGAACCGTATAATGATGAGACCCGTAGCACCTGCAAGTCGACCGAACCAAGCATCTATGGACAAACTGACATCTCTGCACAGACGAGTTTCAACCATGGAACCCATTATAGTTCCTGGGCCTGAGACTCCCAGCTATAGACCCCAACCCACTGTAACAATGGCTAAACCTATGCCCATGGGGATTCCCGCTTTCAAACCATTACCACCAAAGGACGAAACCCTTAAAGTATTACCAATAGTATCAAAGAAGACTTACTCTCCATTTGCTGTTCCGCAATCCAAAGGACCCGGAATGACATATCAAAGTGAGAACTTATCACCAATCAAATACCAAACCATGAAAATCATGCAAACACCATACAAAGCCAAATCATCAAGCTTAAACCCATTCGTTCCCATGCCATCACAAGCCATTTCTATCATACCAGCACCTACTTTCACAACTTACTTGCAAATTCCTAAAACCAATCCCATTTCTAACTTTGTAGACCCAGTTCCTCATCAAGTTCACGACCTGGCGAATACATATCCAGCGTATAATATCAAAAAAGTTGATGATTATAACAGTATTAGTGGTTATAGCGATGATACCACGCTTAAATTTAATAAAGAAGATATTGACGCTAAGATTGCTGAAATAGCAAAAGCTGGCAATATTTCTACGGAGGCTGTTGAAGCAGCCATAGCACTTCGACAACAGCAACTTTTGAGTAAATATGCTAATATTCCACTACCCACTACTACTACTACTACTACTACTACTACCACTACAGAAGCAGCGTTGTATCAAGTTGAACCAGAACCAGAAATCATTGTGGCTCCAGTGCCACAGAAACCAAAGAGGTACTCTTTCTCATTATTATCTGAAAAATTATCTTATTTTAAATTATGAAATTGTCACTTTCTCTTAAGACATTAGCATTTATTATTAATTCTTCTAAATTATTAAACTAATTAGGTTCTAATTATAATATTCTTGATAAGGATAATTCATTCTCAGATTAAATTTCTATTATACGTGAGGTATCATAAATAATTGTATCAATATTAACGAATAACGTGAACCTTTCTTTATAATATAAATATATGAACGATAGTATGTTAAACATTTAACATATATAAGCGATAGATTTATCAATATTGCCACAACAAGAACGCATTATTAGAAGTCAATATAAATTAAATATCTTATTATGCTCTGGGACCTCATCAGTCTAATTTTAATAATTTCAGAAACCCGACAGTAGGTAAAGTAATGAACGCACCAAGAGAATACTATCCAGTAGGATACGAGAAGAACTTTGATGATCATTTTCAATCTAAAGTGGATCTCCCCGACACCAGCTTCCATTGTGGAGATCAGAAGTACTTCCCGGGATTATATGGGGATGAAGGTTTGGGATGTATGGTAAGAATTGTTTGGGGTTTAATTAGTATTAAATAGTATTAAATAGGTTGTATATTTTAGAGAAAAGGTCTGAGTATCTGTACTATTAAATAAACAAATTGTGTGTCGGCATGTAATCCACCTGTAATGATTCCTTTGTAGTTGCTTCTTTACACGTCACTAACTCGAGGTTCAATAAACTGGAATCAATTTAAATGTTTCGTAAACAATTAGATGTATTTATTTATTTTAATGATAGCTTGGCAAATGTAATCATGATCCTCACTCTTGCAGGTATTCCACGTGTGTGCTCTGACTGATGACGGTCTGGTGATGAAATCCTTCCTGTGCCCGGAGTCCACTCTGTTCGACCAGACTATCTTGAAGTGCAACTGGTGGTTCTACGTGGATTGCAAACACACCGTCGGGTTGTACGATACCAACATACCGGTGTCTAAAAGCTACCAGCTTATGAAGGCACTGACTTTCTTTTCATCTTATAAAAAGGAAATGGAAGATGGTGAGCATTTAGAAGTATTTCATATTTACAAACAGTATATATTCTAGTTTGTATCGAATTCACGTTCTATTTTTTAAATTATGTATACCTAATTCTTAAAAAATATTTTTACATTTCAGGTCAACCGATGAACCCAGAAGACGTAGGAGGAGTAAAAGAAGCTATCTCAATATTAGAAAATCAAGACTTGAAGCCGGCCGAGAGCGAGAATGTGCGAATAGAGACACAACTACCGATAATTGATGAACGACACAACCACAAGGGTCTATCTAATACCTCATCACCGGTGTACAGAGGAACTAGAGATTATAGTGATTCTACTGAAAAGAGAAGAAGTCAAGTAAAGAAACAAGAAGGTGCAAATGATTTTAAACTGATTACACTTGACGCCGACCTCAGTTACAATAATAAAAGTACAGAGAGAGCAACTTCAGAAGAAACATCAACTGAACGAAAACAAAGACGAAGGTTAGCGTTTAGACATAGGAATACTAGCAACACTCAAACTAGTACTACTAGTACTTCTACGACCACTACGAGCACTACAACAACTACATCAACTACACCAAAACTGACAGAGATGAGTCCATTAGTTGAAATCATAAAAACAGAAATACAACCGTTAGAAAGTATTGATGTGAAACAAGAAAAGCTAACGGATTTAATCGATGACAAAATAGATTCCTCAATATTGTCCGAAAAATTACCTCCAGTTCGTAGATTTTATAGATCGAGTGCAGAAAGAGATAGTTTAAAGAAGAAGACAACGAGAGAAAGAGAAATAGCAATAGTCAATAACGAAAGAGTGCACATAGTGAGACCGACTACATCTTCAAAGCTAGATTATACAGAATCAATTTCTAGATTGGATGAAGCAGTTTTAGGAAAATCAAGACTCAAAAGAGACAACTTGCGGCACTTCAGAGTTCGATAGCAAAAATAAATTAGTCAATTACTTAGTGTCATAGAGATCTTAATTTATTTATTCCTCAGAATACGTTAACGTGTTTGCTCAATTGTAACGTTAGTTTATCAAGTGATATTACGGTGTATGTGTTTAGTTTAGTATAAACGTGTTTTCTTATCACAACTTTTATTTAAACCCTCATTTATGTTAGAAAATCTTTATTTTTTGCTCTTTTTAAAGCATTTGAGAAGTCGATCACAAAGTAACGGGCCGACAATTATCAAACCGGCGGCCGCCATTGCCGTGGCCGCGGACAGACAGATCATTTTGCAATTTAAATATGCTTACTTAAAAGGAAAATTATAATTAGTATCACAGATTCATAGGCGTTGCATCTGAAACAACAGAAAGTATATTATAAATATCTGTGAGACTAGTTATAACTCTAAATAAAAATAGGTTAGAATTTCGAATAAATTTATTACATAACGTTATAATAATTTAATAACAAGAACTATCGTTTGCTTGATTTTAAAAAGCATTTAAGTAATCTCTCACAGACCAAAGGACCAGCCGCGATGAGGCCTATGGCGGCCATCGCCGTAGCCGCAGTCATACAAATCATTTTAACAAATTGTTTAGGACATTTGAATTAGAATAACCGAATACAATTTAGCTGTGGACAATTATATTAGTAGCAGCTATTTTGAATATTGAAAAATTAAATTGGGAAAATATAGACAAGCAGATAAGTAATTTGATAATGGCACAACAAAAGAAAAAAAAAGGTGTAGATGTTATACAATTTTGAGTGTAAGAGATATACCACAGGCGGAGTACATAGGTTCAAAAAGACAAATGTTTACGAAATCAACTCACGAATAATGTTTATAACCTAATAGTAGTTTTTTGTCAGTATGGTATCCCACAATCGGGACATATAGGCACGGAAGGGCAGGTACACTTGCGGGAGAACAGCCCCCGGGTACAGAGGGGAGCACACACGACCACCGTCGCCACACCTAGCAGACTTAGCAGGGACACGCAAATCATATGCGGCCTACCCCACGCCGCTATATTTGAGGTACCTGGAAAGATAATGTATAGCATATAAACAACCCAATAAATGTATTTCATCAAATCAAACACATATACACGAATTAGACTCCATTAGTCCAAAGAAATTAAACATTTTAAATCTTTGTTACTCAAAATATCTACTAAATATTTTAAAGACATACGTACGTCGCTGACCTGCGTGTCCTGGGATGACTTTTATCGCATGTGCGTGTTAAACACCGAAAGATAATCCTGATATCAATATAATTCTAGCACAATTCCACAATAATTTCATACTCATAATGTTAAATTAGTTAACCAAACTTCTGACAGCTGTTGTTAGTTGCTCCACAATTTTTCATTTTTTTTTCAAAATTTGAATTATTCTTTAACTTCTGTCACGATTATATGGCATCATATTAAAATTTAGAACATTTAAACTTTTTAGTGATTTATGGGGCCGTTTTTATGGCTTATGTTTTAAATATTAAATATTAATAATCTTTATTTGTAAGTTAGCAAGTTTTTTTCACTGCCTACAATATTTCACAACTACTTTTTATTGAGGTTACTACATTTAAGCTTTAATATTTTAAATAAGATTATGTAGTTGAGCTATAACTATTTATTGTTGAATTTCGGATACCTCATAGGAGTTCGAATGGCAGGAAAAGGAAACACCTGTAAGGGCTCTCCATCCCTCTCGGAGAGAAAGCTGGTCAAGCCCAGAGCGCCATGATTACATGACTAGATTCTATTTCACCAAGTTAAATGAGTATTGTTTTGAGAGTAAGTAAGTAAATAAGTAAGATGGTAAACATTTACTACAATAAATCAAATTGTTTAATGCTTTTAAACTATAAATTCATTTCCTTACAATTATATCTCTGTTATAAGAATTTCAAATAAAACAAAAAATTAAAATCAATTAAAATTTCAAATAAATAAAACAATATAATTATTTTACAATGAGCAAATAATATGATTTTGTAACTTTTAAACTATCGCGTTTCATAATATATAATTACTTTAAAAAAAGGAATTTACGTTAAATAATTATTAAATATTATATTACTAATAATATGTGAATTTGTATCAGATGATTTTTCGATGTATAATCCACAAAAAAATATATATGTCCGGATGTCCTATCATTGTGTTTGACCGTGATTGACCCCGAAACGCAGCCGATTTTATATAATGGTAACATGTTGTGTGATAATGATAATGTTTTTAGGTCCTAGGACAGGAGTTATGGAAATAGAGCCGTGTCCACAGACTCGTCACAGTGGTGGCAAAAGGGGGCCGCCTCTCTGCGTGCTATCTTGTGCAGGTACTCACCGAAGCACCCATGCCCCGTGAGTACCTGCACAAGACGGAACGTTAGAGTCCCGTGCCGCCGGCCGATCCAACGATCGAGATGGGGGGAAATAGCCCCCACCGCCGCAAGACCGGCCGACAGGGACTCTAAGTCCCTACTCCACTGTCGGATCAGGGCTCGGTGAGTTAAAGCCCTGAGCCCAGATACTTGATACCCGCCGGTCGCCGCACTCCCACAGGACCTCTCTATCCTGCAGGTACGCCCCCAACAGCCTGCGGAGATAGGGAGGCACTCCATGGAACCGGAGCACCTCAACCAAAGTCTCGAACGGCAGGCTGTTGAAGGCGTTGGCAACGTCCAGCGAAACCGCCAGGACGACATCCCCTCGGAAACAACCTCTTCGGTCAGGTCTCTCAGAGCTCTCAGGGCGTCGACCGTTGAACGACCCGCCCTGAAGCCGAACTGAACGTCTGAGAAACCCGGACCTACCTCCTGGAGGTGCTGGACGAGACAGGCAGAGAGGACTCTCTCGAAGAGCTTGCCCATCTCGTCTAGCAGCACGATAGGCCTGTATGCGGAAGGAGAATCGACAGAACGACCCTCCTTCCGCAACAGGCACAACCTGCCCTCCTTCCAGGCTTTCGGGAACTGTCCAGTGCGCAAACACAAGTTGAACAGTTCCCGAAGCCTGCCTCCCAGGTATTCCAGGGCGATGACCAACACTCGCCCTGGAATACCGTCCGGCCCCGGCGCAGTATTGCGGGCTCGCAGGCGATTCAGCGCGACCTCCAGCTCGGCCTCCGTGATGGCTGGGACAGAACCAGCTCCCCCCTTTTGAGTGGGGGGAGCCATCACGAGAGGAGAGTGGCTGGTGGAATCCGGGAATATTTCAACCACCAGCCGCTCGAGGAAATCCAGCTGAAGGGACTCCATGACCGGGGCGGTCGCAGCGCGGATCTTATTCCGCGCAACGCGATACGGTCGCCCCCATGGATCCCTATCGAGACCGGCCAGAATTTCCTCCCGAGCCAGATCCTTCGCCTTCCGAATCGCGAGCTGCAGGGTCGACTTCGCCTCGCGATACTGACCCTGCAGCTGGGCCTCCATCTCTGGGTCCGAGCCGCGTCTGCGGCGACACCGGAAAAAGGCCCTGCGAACCCTGCAACAGGCCACCCGAAGTTCGGTAATTTCGGGCGACCACCAGTAGACACCCCTGCGCCGGGGCCGGAACCCCACCCTCGGCATGGCCGCATCGCAGACCCTCGATAGGGCCCCGCGCATGCGGCCAGCCAACCCCTTGACGTCGGTTTCCTCGCTGGGGGGACCGGGAAAGGCCCAGCCCTGGACGATGGCTGTCTCGACAGCCATTTCCCGATCCAGCCGCTGGACTGCCCAGCGAGGAAACTGACATCCCCCCGCGGTGGCCCGGCCAGATCCGGTCGGGAGGCGGAGATCTCAAATCGGACGTATAAATGGTCCGATAGAGTCTCCACCTCCGTCTCGAATTTCCAGTCGTCGGCCATGCGTGCGACAGCTGGGGTGGCGAACGAAACGTCCACCACGGAACTCCTTTGCTGCCGCACGCAGGTCGGTTCGGTCCCTCTGTTAAGGAGTGACCAGACGTGGACAGCCCTACCCCTAGCGTTCGTGGCGTGGTTCCCCCAGGCCTCGGATTTGGCGTTCAGGTCGGATCGGCGGAGTGTCTTAAGTTCGCCTGTAGGAAGGCATGTCGACGTCTGGTCATTGCGACATGGCTTCCACAGGCGGTTTACCGCCGCCGCCGCCTCTGGGAGCTGGAGAGAGGCCAACCACCCTTCCCTTCCTACGGGGAGCCTTGTAGACTCCGCTGCCCAGCTCATGGCCTGCTAGTAGTCCTATCTCCGCGCAAAGTGTGCAACTGAGGACTCCGGTGCAGCCTGCGCGGGAATGGCCCGCTACGCCGCACCGGTAGCAGACCGAGCTACGGTCAACTCCGGTTGGGCAGGCCGCACGCGTGTTCGACAGTGAGGACGTTTGGGTCGCCATGGCCTCCTTCTGCGAACAAGTCATTGCCGCAAAGGAGGCCGCGGAGCGGGTCAGGGAGCTAGCCTCTACCGCAGACCCGCTTCGTAGGGTTAGGCTGGGAAGAAGGAAGCGGGAGTATGCCCACCGCTTCCTTCCCCAGCCGTAGTGCCTGGGCGGGAGAGGGGGGTGACCTCTCCCACTCATTATAGGCCTACGAGGTGAGGGTGTCCCTAAGTTGATCGGGGCCCCTCGCAGGGGGTTCCGCCGGGGCGTCACGGTGAGTGCGAAAGCGATCCCGTGGCGTTCCACTATGGCGATGAGGTCAACCGTTGGTTTTTTAGTGGGTAGCCTTAAAAATGGCAGCGTCCTCTATGCTGCTAGGTAGTCCCACATAACCCCTCGGCCATCACCTTCCTGGCCGCTGGGATGATGCGTAACGCATTTTTCCAACGACAAAAAAAAAAAAAAAAAAAAAAAAAAAAAAAAAAAAAAAAAAAAAAAAAAAAAAAAAAGGCCGCACGCGTGTGCCCGAGCTCCAGACACCCGAAACACCGCATGGGCCGCTCCTCCAAGACCTCGATCCTGGGCCGAGCTCCACCCGACCAACAGCCTCCCCGCAGCGAGCAGCGTTTTTGCCGCGTCAACAGGGCACCGGGCAAAGGCAACGCCCATGGCCCCATTGCCCCAGCGAATCTCCCCGACGTGGTGACGTGGCAGATCGCGGCCGCCACTTTGTCCCTTGTGGCGGAGTCGCCAGGCCTTTAATCCTGATACCGACCCTTTTCATTTGTCGGACGACATCCGCCACCCCCTCCAACGTAGAGCGGAGACACGCCGCCAGCTTTTCCGCTTTATCCGGGGTCGCCTTCGGTAGTTCAAGGAGCCTGGCTCCCGTGGCCGACCGCCGGATTTTCAAGCCGTCCTCGAGTCCGATCTCGCCGAGATCAATTTTCTCGGCGGCACGCTCGAGGACCTGCGCGTAAGTTACGCCCTTTGCCGCGGCCTCGGTCTGCAGCGTTATGATCACCGCAGGTGACCGAGACTGCGGCAACTTAGGCTGTGAACCCTTTCTCCCTTGCGGTTTTTTGACTCTTGCCGCCTTTCTCCTCCTGTCCCGCCGCCGTTTGGAAGCAGGTCGTTGGGCCTGTGGTTGAGCCACCGGGGGCGGAGCTGGAGCCCGAGCAAGCCTACGAGTAGCGGCTACGAGAGCCTGAGCCGGAGCTGTTGCCGACTTACGAGGGGCACCGGAAGAACTTTTTTTGCCCCCTCGAGCAACGGTCGACCAGCCCACAGGCTGTGGAGCTGGAGATGATCGAGGAGTTAAAGGCGGGGACCTCGCCTGTAAGACAGGCCCCGATCGCCTATAGGCGCAGACAGTCGGTCGTGAAGCCAGGTCTGCAGCCGCGGCTAAAGCAGCCTCTCGCCTCCTATCCGCGGCCAGGGAAGGCCTGAGGTTGAGTTCTGGGAGGAGCCGCTCCTCGATACCTCGGAAGCGAGCGTTGACTATCTCGTCTACCGAGGCAATAATGGAGCGCTTCAACTCCTCAGTCGCGTGTACCTCCGACGAGGGCATCTTTTGAACCGCGGCTTTGGCCGCAGATGCCCTCATCTCGGCGAACTCCCTTCGATGGGCCCTCAACTCCGCATTCAGGGCTTCGACCTCCCTGTGGAGACGCGCGTTATCCTCGCGGATACGGCGCGTCTCCTCAGGCTTGCTCCGGGTGGCCAAGACTCTGACGATATCGAGCAAACTGCTCGACTCGTCTCTGAGGGCTTGACCACCGTGCCTTTGAGATTGCCCGACTTCCTGGTCCACTCGAAAATGGAATGTCGGGCGGCGGCTGCACTCAGCTCATCGGCACTTAAACCCGACGGATCCGGCTTAGGAAGCACCTCCAAGGAGGTATTCTCCTCGGAGTCCGGTGCACTCCCAGCCTTGCCCGTCGTCTTTCGGAAGGCCTGACATTCGAGCCTACGCTCAAATGCGGCGTCCTCGGCCTCCATGTTTAGGGCTCGCAGCTCTGCCTTCGCCCTTGTGAGCCCTGAACCACGCGCGTTTGGAATGGAGCGTCCACGACGAGCGGTGTTACACTTTGTAACACCAAGATCCGAGTCACTACCGGACGCTTCTTACTGCAAGCGCGACACATCTGAAAGAGGACCACGCTTGCGCCCTACACAAACCTCTTGATCTGACATGTCCGTCAAATCACAACCGTAAGCTAAACGTAATCCGATGGGCCTGCCAATGTCGAAAGCGGATGAACCGACCCCCGTGGTCGGCTCATCCGCATCCAAGTCGATGATGTCCAAGTCAAAATGAAAATCCGTGTACAGTGAGCTAGCCAAGTCGTCCTCTCCTACGTGCCTCACACTCAGTTTTTTTGGACAGGTCGGTGTGGTCTCGACCTGTGCAGGGACTCCTGCACCAAGGCTTTTTTCGCCCACCCCGTATTACGGAGGGCAGATGGCAGACGAATCTGCCACGAGGGTTTCTCCAGCGCGAAGCTTGGGACCCTCCCGGGGACATATTTTAAAAGAAGCCTTATCCATGATTCCTTTGAGGGGTGAGGTCCCCGCGGGTGGTGCCCTAGTCCTTACACAACGCCTCGGCAGGCACCGAACTTCAGGGTTCACGAAGAAACACAAACACACATAAAACGAAACATAACAAAAACGACGAGGATAATTACGTTTGCGACAGACAGAGGATTGAAAAAAAACCGAAATGATTTAAGAAATTAACTTTAATTAAATTTAAACTTATTACAAATTAACCCTATGAACGATGATTCCACCTCGATGTGGGAATATGGAATGATCGTTCTTACAAATAATATTAATTATTAAAACTCATGGGAATACAATGCAAATGCTTTATCAACAAATTACTTTATTAAATATAATATTACAGAAACTCAACGTAGGCGGTTTCCATATAGTAGTTCTATGTAACTCCTCCCCCCTAAGAAAAGCGACTATTTCAGTACGTTCAGTGAAAATGTTGCCGGAATGGTTTCAGGGTTGCCAGATGTTTTCAGGATCTCGAGCGATGGCTGCTTTTTGTACATTTTTGTTATTTTTATATAGATAACGTCGAGTTGCTAAGGTAATACCAAGTATAGCTGTACCTAATAGTATAGTATAAAATGGTATTGTGGTATGGTACAAGGCATCTTTTTGAACTTTGTCGATTCGGATAGGAGTCTGGATCATAAGCTTGTCCTGGACATCATATAATCCTTGAAGATCAATAGATTTTAGGTGTATGTGAGTCGCTTTGGCTGACTGCTTTAAGGTGTCATAGGGTATTTTCAGTAGTTTTAGGGGTTGTCCTTTAATTTCGTTATAATCATTTGCTATTGTGAATTGCTCTGATTTCAACCGACATCCAGCAGGAATCGTAGCTAGGTAACTTCCCTGTAGTGATGTGTAGTCCTTTTGGTTACAAACCAGTTGCACTTTCGTTTGTTGAGGAAAGGACAGAGCGTAGTGCTTGTCATCGAGTTTCTCCATTGCTTCTTTACTCAAGGTGACTGTAGTAAATTCACAGGTTTCTTGTATGACTTGATTGATGATCAATTCCTGGATACAATCTGGTCTGTTGCGAATCTGATGATGAATTTCTTTCTCACAGAGATACCAGTTTTTTACCTTCGGGCATTCAGCCTCCATGTACACAAACGATATCTCGATTGTTGCTAGGAAAGGGAAATGTGGGATAAGAGCCTGGTCGTGCTTGTTCGGTACTACTGATAATTTATAAAAATCATAAGTTTCTTTAGAATAAATTGGAAACTTAAATATAAAAACTATTTGTTTATTCATAAACTACGACCCTGGTTTGATAATATTATAATATTCCCTAAGTTCTAAATCTAATATTTGCTCTTTTGACCAAATTGTTTTTAATTTTAAGATCATAGATTCTAATACCTCAATGTCTATAATAGAATGATGTGTACTAGAAGCCTGGATAAAAGCTAAATTATTTTCTATTCTAAGTAATTCTAAAGATAAATTTTCTATGTTTTCACTAATTAATTCTAGAAGTTGAGCAAAATTTGCGTATTTTGTTAAGCTGTCGTCACTTATAGTCTTATTCTGTAATAATAATTCTAAAGTACTATTTAACATGATTTGGTTATCTACTATTTGTCTAATAACGTTTCCATGTTTTAACATCCACTCCTTGTTTAGACTGATATGACTGTTAAATTCAGATAATAATTTTATTTGATTATTTTCTAATATTCTAATTGCCTCATTATATTTTATCGCATCATCGTGATCTAAGTTACCGGTTAAACTTTTTATCATAGTACCTAAACTATCTATAAGACCTCTTTTTACTCTATTAGGCTCTAAAGAATGTAGTTGTTTTAAAATATTGCCAAGCTTATTAGTAAGGTAATTAATTTGAATTTCATATAGGTTATAGGTTATATTACTCATGCGATTTTTACAGTCAAGCAGTTGAGTCTCTAATGAATGAATATTAGTCTCAATGTTATCTAATTTTATATATTGTATGAATGTATGATAATGCGTAGTCAGTTTCATGGGTCCGAGTTTGAAAGGTAGTATTCCTGGTCCGTCGTTAAGATTCTCGAGTTTTATCTCCTGAGGTTGAGTCATTGAGAGGGTTGTTACTAGGAGGATTATATACAGCATTTCTGGTTTTCTCTTCGAATCGATTTTCAGATTCCTCCCCTGGTCTGCTGCAGGTCCGTAGATTCAGGATATCCGGAACGGTGCTTGATAGCCAATCCGGGTGACTCGCGACGCGATTATCGATGTAAGATATGGCCTTGAAGTCTCCCGCGAATATCCTACCGACTGCGCCAATTACGTTTGCGACAGACAGAGGATTGAAAAAAAACCGAAATGATTTAAGAAATTAACTTTAATTAAATTTAAACTTATTACAAATTAACCCTATGAACGATGATTCCACCTCGATGTGGGAATATGGAATGATCGTTCTTACAAATAATATTAATTATTAAAACTCATGGGAATACAATGCAAATGCTTTATCAACAAATTACTTTATTAAATATAATATTACAGAAACTCAACGTAGGCGGTTTCCATATAGTAGTTCTATGTAACTAGATCAAACGAAACAAGACAAACACAAAACACGAAACACAAACCTCCCCCCCCGCGGAAGCCACCTCCCCGAAGGTAAGTAACCCCGCTTTTCCACCCCTGTCCGCGCCGGCCGAAGCCGGTGCCCCCCATATCTGGGGGAACCTCCCCTATCCGCAACCAGAACCGACAGATGGCGGCACTATCGACCGCACACTGGGAGCTCAAAGTATCTAATCCAAGTAGTAAGTTCCATCTTTACTCATTAAAAAAAGAAAAGAAAAAGTATACTTGTTTGCTCATAATTTACATTATAAACGTTAATTTCATTGGTCTTGTATTAAGAAACAGGTTGTTAACACTCAACAAATACTTTAACAATAATATTCTTTGTAGTTTTCCTTTAAATAAAAATGTATCATCAGCAATATTATTATAAAATATTTGTTTATAAAAGAGACATCATTTATAAAAATAAACATGGAACCGAAATGGGCCTAAGATCGAACCTTGAATGTCCCATACCAATACAAGTCCCATGGTATCATTTTCGATTTACCTCCGAATTGTATAACCACAAAATGAACTTTCATATCTTTACAGACTTAAATTCTTGGGCGATTGAAATTGGTGGTAAAAAAAGATCGTAACCTAGTGGTTACTCTTAAATTGATTCGAAAAATATATGTATAAAATATGTATATATGTAATAAAAAAATATATGTTTAAAGTATTTATTAAAAATCAACTAACATTGCAACATAAACTTAACGATTTGTAGAGCTAGACCGCTTCTGACAGCAGGGACTCTTACAGGCCGTTACCGTAACTGAAGGAGTCTTCTTTCCTGGACATTTTTTTCTTTTAAAGCAAGTATCCAAAATTATGGGTCCACAAGAAATGCACCCAGCTGCAATAAAAGCTGTGATACAAGTCATGCAAATTATCATATCGTCAGAAAATCCCTATTTTTTGAGGCACTTAATGAATTTGTGCATCTCAAACTGCCGGTAGCAGACGGGAACGCAGGCGAGGAATGTAGCAGATGCGATCAGGGCGTACAGAGAAAGGCAAATCATTTTTTCAAGTCTTCTAGGCCAACTCCGTGGCCAGTGGTTTTTTTTAAGAGGATTGATTTTGAATGAGACTCCTGTGAAACAAAATACATTATTTACATGTAACGACATTTAAAATATACTTTAAAACTATATTTTGCATACGACTTTGTGACAATAAGTGGGTACCTATAATATTGTTTTTAATCAATGAAATATGTAAATACACTCGAAAAAATAAACTTCTCCTCTTTCACAACTCTGCATTCCAAGGGATTTTCCACTTAAAAAAACATATTTTTGTTAAAACATATTTGCTGACAGACTCACTAATGTGACAGTAACGGAAGGTTTTTAATTAATTTGAAATATTCTAAAGTAAGTTACTGACGTGCCAGAATCAGTATAGGCAGAAAATAATTGTCTTTAAATTAAAATGATAATATTTGAATTGTTAGCTCAGTATAGTTGTTTGCTTAAAATGAAACGTCGTTAAATGGTTTTAGAACTAGTATAATAATTTAATATTATTTCATAACCAGGTAAGGCAATAAAGAAATTGTTAATTTAAATTAGAAATAGAACTACAAATTGACATGGCATTGTCACGGTGGCAGAATATGTGATAGTGATTTGTTTGTGTTGAAAATTTTAATAAATATTTCATATCTATTGCTTTAAAATATTTAACATATGTAGCTATTTTGGATTTGAGGGGCAATTTGCTATTGCCGCAGTAAACGCGTGAGGAGTAAAAGTTTACCAATGAAACTTCTTGTTATAATATATTTGACGCTGTTGGTGTCAGTGCTATCTTTACCAGCAGTGAAAAGGACTTCGGATAATCAGCTGCCACTAAGAAATGAATTACTAAACAAAGACAGTAAAATAAGAGAAACTCCTCGTGATTGCAAAGCTAAGTGTGCAACTAATATTGCCCAAAAAGCAGCAGCAGAAGCAAAGGCTGCTCAAGCGGCACAGAATGCGGCTGGCGCTCAGGCAGCTCACATGGTAAGTAATGGCAAAATTTACTTTTAAAAGTTCGATTATCTCTTTTTAATTAATTTTTAACATAATTATTGCTAATAAACAGGTAAAAACTCAACTAGCAGAAAAGGCGCTCCAAGCAGCTAAAGCTGCAGAGGCGGCTTTAGCTGGTAAACAAGCTGTTGTTGAACAGCTTCAGCAAGAAGTCAAAGAAGCTGAAGCTGTGGTTGCAGAGAACACTGCTGCAGTACATCAGCAGCAAGCTGCTGTTAACGCTGCTATACAGTCTGCACAACAAGCAACAGCAGAAGTAAGTTTAGATTGATTTTGGGAATTGCAAGCTAACCTTAAATCATTATAGTTACTGATTGGAATTCATAAATATATTAGACTATTTGGTATTCTATCTTCAACAATTTCTTTCCAATCAGACTAGAAGCAAGTTTTACGAAGTATTAAATAGATTCGAAACTTACTATTGTTGAAGTACATTGTATGCTTCTGAAGGTGTGAATTGAAGATTATTGTACTAAATTTGGTTGCAATTGTTGAAGACTAATACCAAAGCTTTGATTACTTCGTAAAACTTTGCTAATTTTTTAAAGGGTCTTGGATTAAACGTTGATTGAAGATAGAAAAAAAGATCAATTTTGAAGAGTTTACGTATAAATCGAAACGAGAATGATTTGTATGTCGTGCTGCACACTTATAGCAGCAGCTGCCCTTTTATCTTGTGCTCCGGTAGTGATTGATAATTTAATCGAAGGAAAATTTTTAAGTTGCCTCTGTAAAGGAAAAAAGTAAAATGTTCATTTTCACCCGCGGTTGATATTTTGTAATTTTTATTTTTTTGACATAAAATTAGATGATTGGAAAATAAAATTAAAATGTAAAGAGGGGTTTTATTTTAAATTTGTAACAATTGATTGCCAACAGCACAAGTTATTGATGCAAGCAGTTCAACTCTCTGCCCAACTTGAAAAAGCAGCTCATAGTGTTTTAGAGAAGGTGAAGTATGGACTTCAGGAAAAGTGCCACAACCTCGCAGAATCTCGTTCTCGTTTGGCACATCTCCAGCATAAGTTACAGTGCGCGTGCGCAGAGTGTGCCGCTACCAAGCAGGCTGCGCACACAGCATGTGAAGCAGCTAGAGCAGCTTGTGGAAATGCTCGCCGGAAAAAACGCATGTTGAAATCTAATCGTAGAAATGCATTTATAAAAAAGCAAACTAATTTAACTTGATTCAGAATGAAATAGTAAAATAAAAGATTGAGACATTATGTTTTATAAAAAAAAATAAGCGGTTTACTATAATATTTTTGTTGAGTATCGTTGGTTGTCCTTTGAAAAGGTAACTTCAACGTAAAAAGAGTATGAAGTGTAAGAAATATTGTGAATGATGATGTTTTTAGACTTATGTGTACTATGTTTTCGTATAAACTTGTTAAGAGTTATCCTCGTTAATACTTTCGATTGGTTTAAGCTTCTGATAAATATAGTTGATAGATTTGTTTTATTTGTACATATTTGTATTTTTCATTACTTTGGAATTATTTGTTGATAACCCTTATTCAATTATTTATGGAGTTATTATATTATTAATTTACATAATAATGTTTATTTACAGAGATGTGATTTTTTTTTAAATATAATACTTTAAAATTCCTAGTTTAATAAAAATATAACATTTGAAATATAAAGTTTTAATTTTTGTATGTATATTGTTCATAAGAACAAAAGCAACTTGCTCTGGACAACTCGACAAAATAAAATTAATTAATAATAACATTTTGACCATGGATCCAGAGCTCATTTTCAATGTATCTGACATGAGTGTTTGTTCTCTATGTATGTTTGTACTAATACTATTAAAAAATAATAAAATTAAAGCATGTATATTATATTTAATACTTATTTATCAACTATACTAAAAGCATCATTCAAGTTTTGAGGACTGAATGCCATATTACTATTTTTATAGTTCACATATGGAGAACTGGTTGCTGATAAAGCAACATCGGGATCTATAAATTCATTTGAGGAAGCAAATTCATCGTCATCTGTGTTAAATGAACCAGTAGATTTAACTTTATTAACATATCTGGCTGGGGGTTCTGCATAACGGCCTCCAACTAAGACTTCTTGAGGCTTCTGACTTTGCTTTGGTGGTCTCCACGACTGGACATTTTCATTTGCGTGAAACGGTCTTCTTTTCTTTTTAAAAGGTAATGGATCTCGATCTGCTAAACTATCTTTATGTGGTCGTACATCCGCAAATAAAGTTGTGCCAACTTCCACTTCCTGTCCTTCGAATAGTTCCGGTTTTATAAAAACAGGGTGTTTCTTTGAATAGGCGTAACTGTGGTCAAAATTTGAGTTGCTCCGGAAACTTTGCCAAGAATCTAACCCTTGCCCAAAAGTATCCAAATTATCAAAACTAGTTGGTGGTTCCGAAAAACTAGTTGGCATCGAAAAATAATCAGAGACGTGTGGTTCATTTATAACAGTATGAAGTGGAGTGCCATAGGAATCTGTAGGAGGTTCACCAAAGTGTTTGTGTGCTTGAAAATCGGACACGTACTCCTTAGGGGGTTCACCAAAGTCAGGGTCTGGAGCATAATATGAGCTATGTGGTATTTTTTTAGGTGGTCCATAAACTGGTTTGTATTTCGATAGATTTGGGGGACCATAATTAGTTCTTATTGGACGCTTCATGTAACTGGGTGGGTTATATTTTGGTTTAACCGTTTTCTTATATTTCTTAAAATGTTTCCTTGGTTTTGAAGAACGATATATTTTTATAGGTGGTCCATATATTGGCTTCGGAATTCTGTATTTTTGTTTGGATACTCTTCTATATATAACATTAGGAGCATGGCTAGATATTGGTATTATAGGAAAATTGTCAATAAATATAGCCGCTTCTCTTTTGGATAATCGTTTCTGTGGATTTTTTTCTAGAAGGCCATTTTTTGTATTTAGTTGGGCCTGCACGCGTAAGACTGCTATGGTTATCTGAAATTGAGAATTTAATAATAAGACATTTTACTTTTCATAAAATTTTTTTTTAGCTAACTGTGTAATCGAAATTTCTTAATCAAAAACACAATCAGCATCTCACAAAGACCTTGATTTTTATTAATTAGTCATAGTACTGGGACACTCGGAAAGTTTTCAAACTAATTAAAGGCAATCAAACAATTCATCAGGTTTCAAATTGGTCTAAAAGGCTAAAAGTAAAGACAAATTAGATTAAAAATCCTTGCACGAAAATAGAAAATATAACAATTTTTGTTTTAAATTTCGAACAAATTTTTATTATTTTGAAACAGTCGAAATATCTAATAATAAATTGTAGATTATAACCAGAGTACTGAACATAAAAACATTTATTCGCAAAACTTTCTGAGTGGCCAACGTAAATAAATTATTATTTTATACATATATGTGTATATTTCGGTAATAAAGAAAAATATATTTTTTGAATATACAGGGTTATTTGTGATTGATTGGCCACCTCTTGCAGGCAGCCTCTCTACATCTACGACTTTTTACAAATCTTTCTGAACAACACAAAAAAAAACGAAACGAAACAAAAAAGTGTTTGTTCCCTCTTTTACTTACTACTCTGTATTTTGTAAGAATTGTTTCATTTCAATTCATTCTATATTCATATACATTTAAATAAGCTTAACATGGCTATACAGGTTTATAGATATTTTCAAACAATATTATATATATTTACCAAATATGTATTTACCTTATATATATTTACCATATATACCAAACTAATCGGGAAAACTACGAGTTAATTAAAGCGAGTAAAGCCGAGAAAAAAAAATGTAATATCTAATATAGTAACTAATTTAAAAAAATGGGATATGTCGCCGCGATGATTTAATAAAATAAATTAAGGGACAAACTTAACTTAATCTAGTATGTAAGTTAATTATTTATAATAATTGTAATCGCTTCATCCGTATTTTCAAAACAATATTACTTTAAATCTAGATAATTAAATATCGACATGACTTAGTTGTTGTATTTTGCTATGTTATTTTACGGATGAAGTTAAATAATTACCGTTTTGAGATTTTACTATAGTCAAAATTAATTATGTTTTGTTAAGAAGGCCTTCGCTTAGTATTACATTTTACTACATGTAAATAACTGTAAAATGATTGTAAATGGATGACATTTTGATTCAGAAGTTGGTTAGTTTACAAACTTTACTTTATTACATTACCTTACTTTATTAGTTTTAGCTATCAATTAATTAATCTAAGATTTTCGTAAATCGTCATTATTATGGCAATGAATAATGCAATATTGCATAATCGTCATTATTATGGCAATGAATAATGCAATTGTAAGAGAAATCAATTTATTTAATTAGAAATATGTTAAAAAGTTGTTCAGGCGACGAGCGTTGCCCGGTATTGTGATATTGTTCGACCGTAAGGGTTGATGGGGACGCTTTTGGTAGAGCAGCCGTTTGAAAAGGTCGTAAGCAATTATTCACTATATTTACTAATAATAATTGTCATTTTTAATCTTATAATTTTTTCTACTTTTATTTTAGTTCTATTTTACTTTGTAGTTGATTTGTTGGGTGTTTTATCAAGTACATTAAAAATAGCTTTAGTTTGTCTTTCCCTATTTCATTTTATAGTGTGTCGATTCTTTAAACTTAAGGAACTTAGCTATGGATAAAAAATCAGACATCTTTTTAAAAATATAGGAAGTGATTTAAATCCGTTATATATATTATTGCAGTTTTAAATATTTTTTGTGAATTTCTAACAAAGTCCTATTGCGTAACAAACAGACCTGTATAGAAGAATATATTATTATGATATTTTAAAGGTATAGTTACAAGAATAGGTATTTTGAAGGCAAATTTAGTTTTGAAAATGTTCAGTACACAATACCCTTGTTTGGTTACAATAAAAATACAGACATTGTTTGAGGAAAATATTATTATAAATATTTATTTTAGAAACTATCACAAACAATTTACATAGGAATTTTGTGAAGGCAATTTGCATACAAACAGATTATTTTCTCCATACCCTAACCTATTTGCATTTTTAACTTTCTCCAATTATTATTTTTCTCTAGGGTCTCGACCTCTTTAACCTCGCAAGTTTTGAATACAGAGTATCTTGTCGTAGAGGCAACATGTTCATAACATATTTGAAAGTTCATCTAATGGTTCATAAATATTTTATCTCCTATTTAATATTTTTTCTTAATTTTAATATTTTTCATGTTACTATTAGTATCCTCTTAATATTACAATTTATTGGTTTCAATTAAATATATATTACAAATCATCAATAGAGCACAGCAAAATATTTTATTTAAATCCAACTTTACAGTTTTAATATTTAAATAATCTAATTTGATGTAAAGGGTTTATTTTGAATGCAAGTTCTATTCCAAAGTGTTCTATGCGTCGGTTGACTAACGGAAGTAACGAATGTAACGGCACTATTATGAAAATAACAATGATTTATTAAAGTGATGGGTCAATTATGATGAATAGTATTTTCTTAGATCTTCACGAGTTTAATACATTTACATAAAACTTCTTAAAAGATTCAACCTGTTTATAATTGGATTAAAATTTTAATCTTTACGCTTAGATTGCAGCAATCGTGTAAAGAAATGGGAGATGCATGTCTGTCAGTAAGACAGTAACTTAGTCATCTACTTCGAACAATTTAAATGTTTCCGAACTTTGTGTACATTTTGAATAGCCAATAAATATATTAAATGAATAATTATTATTATATGTTAAATAAATTATTATATTAGATAAAAATTAAAATTTCAAGTTTAAGTGGATTTTATTAGAATTTTCATGCTGCTTAAGAATTATCGTTTTCATATAATTGACATTATTTATTTGTTATGAACAATAAATGAATACATTAACAAATAAAATATTATTCATAATTTTATTTCTAGCTTATAATGTTATTTTAGTTTTAACATCTTACTTATTTCAAACACATTATGTTATGTAACTTCTCTTATAATCTATCTCTTATATTTTACACACGATCAAAATTAAAAATAACGAATGGATTTTAATATCAATAATAATTACCAGAAAGTTAATTGACGAAAAGATCTCCAATTTAGGAGAAATTTATAATAAAACCGACCAATCAGTTAATTACGTCGTACAAACATTTATATACCTACGAAGTATAGTTACATATTTTTGGTGAAGTTGAGTGACTGGAAATCAAATAAGTAAATAATATAATAAATAAACATGTCATTGTTAGTTCAATGTAAGAAACTAATACAGTTTATTTATGATATGTTACTTGATACATAGGTAAGTGTTAGTTTCGCCTCAGTGTTAAAACTGTTTTCTATCACATGACTTCTCGTGTGTCGGAGTCTGTGCTACATATTGAGTACGTTCTATTTAACATATTGAAGATCTTTTTTTTTTTATACATACATAAATAGGTTTAGAAATGAATTGGGTATCTTATTGTATTTCATTTCTTGTTTAAGTTTATTTCTGACGTAGGTAAGTCTTTTTAGTTTCGTCCTGAATACAAAATAATTACACAAACGCAATTAATATTTGTGAAAAGATAATTTAAGTTTATATTAGTTTCAGTTCTTATATTTGTGTATATTTTATATTAAGTAAAATTAGATCAAGTTAAATAATCTTCGTTTTGAATTTTTTTTTTATTTTTTTTTATTTTTTTTATTATTTTTTTATTTTTTATTTATTTTTTGTCTGTCTATGCTGTTGGCCTTGTTGGCTATTACAGCGTCACCGGGGGAGCAGGTGGGTCAGAAGACCCGCCCTTAAAAAGGGGGCCAGATGGGCCCCCATGGGGAACGACGTCCCGAGGGCGTCTCAGATTGAGACACGTTTGAAAATAGCACAAACAAACAAAAAACCAAAACCGATACATGCTATGAGACATACTAGCGCTCCGGCTCCGGCTTTCAACAACTTAGCGCTCCTAAGAATCAAGTCCATGGAATGTTACCAGCGTGTTTTGCTGACGGTGCCAAAGTATGGGAACGAATTTTATAATCATTTAATTCATTCGGATTGCGACCTCGCATCGGCGCAGTTTTAGAAGCATATAGAATGTATTTTAATTATTAAATTAATTAATTTTAGATATTATGTCTTATTTTTTTTTCAGCCTCCGCTGCGACCATTTATAATTAACAGAAAAACATACCAGTAATCGGTTAAAATTTTCTTAGTTTCTCCACTATTTATTGCATTATGACTGAAATGTTTATTTTTCATTATACTTATTATATGTATATAGGTACGTAGGTACAGTTATTGTTTGTATGGTCCGGTGTTTGACTTGTAGGTTGGTACCTACTTTTGTTAAATTTAGTATTTTCTCAAAAGTTTATATAAAAAAGCGGTCCAATTATTATTATCGAGTTTACAGAATATTTTATTCTAAATATTCATAAAAAGTTATAAGAAATATTCTCTGATTGTTTTAAAAAATCCGTTGCCCAAACAATAAATTCATTCTTTGTACTTTTATCAAAAATATATAAAAGTACGTTTTCTGTAAGTTGTGTTAGTTTTAATGACTCAATGATTATGATAATAAATCATCATCTCACGCGACGAGATCAACGCAACGCTGGATTCCTCTACTTTCGTGTAGTTTAAAAAACAATAAAGTGAAAAATTCGTGACTTTAGTGCGCACATATACCTACATACATACAAGACTTAATACAAGCCCAACATAAATAACTACATTAAATAGCTTGATTTTTCTTGTTCTAATATAAAATTAATTTTCTATATGATACTATTTTAGTAAGTTTCCTGTTTGTGTTAGAAAGTTACTAACCGCCTCTGCTGGTGGTTTGATGTTTCATTGTTTCAACTAACATATATTTGACTTTTAAAAATAAACAAGTCAATTTATAATAGAAAACATAAACTAAATTCATATTCTCAAAATTCATAAGCAAAATTCATATACCTATATATGAGAGTAAAGTTATATTGCTAGATAATTAGATACTGTATAGATTCTTATGAAAGTAAAAACTATGGTAATTAATTTTTTAGGAAAAATAGATGACGCCGTATATAAATAATATATTGCCTACTATAAATCCAATTTACTTTGTCTTAGATTAAAAGTTATTAAATTAATTTACTGCTTCACTTTATTAATATTAACTCATTTTCTAACAATAGGTAACAAAGTTCTGATATAAATAAAAATTGAATTTATTTTTGATCATTTTTATGAGTTTAAATATATTTAAGGTACTAAAAAGCCTAAGTATAAGAATAAATGATTATTATTACAATTAATGATCCTAAGAAAGGAACATAACTTACCGCTAAAAACAAGTAACAAAAAACGTCCGGTTGCATTGTAAATAAATCACAAATTTAATTTAATTTAAATTAGCACAAGTTAAATATCACTAAAGTAAAGATTAAACAAAATTAATATAAACAAAATATTAGACGTGGTATCTGTTCGAAAGTCCGCGGGCTAGTGCGGCTGCGTGCGTGTTCATAGCGAGCGCGTAGCCAACCGAAACTGTATGTATGAATCTCATATTAATTATTAAAACAACTTTTTACTTCAGTATTATTATACTTGACAGCCAAAATATTATCTACTTCATAATAAAAGGGTGATAAAATAATAATTATATCGATAACTGTAATAAGTTAGTTGTAAAAAAAAATACAAATAAGGCTGTCTTATCACTACATAGTATAAAGCAAAGTCTCTTCCCGCGTCTGTCCCTATGTGTGTATGTATATAAGCTCAGATCTTTAAAACTACACAACGAATTTTGATGTATTTTTTTTTATATATATATAGAGTGATTCAAGAGGAAGGTTTATATGTATAATAACATGATTAATATATTAGAGAACCACTGATAATTTCAAGATTTCTAGATTTCAAACACATTGATTTACGCTTACATTGCAAACGCCGGCTGAACCAAGAGATAGATCAAAATAATGTACTAACTATTGTATAACTTAAAAAGTTCTGCAAGAAGGTCCGCGATGGTTTGGTCCGCGAAAGAAAAATAATGCCTTATTTACGAAGCGATTTTAAGCAATACAGTATTAATCCCTATCTAATTAAGTACCTTAAATACATATTTCATTTAATATGGAACAATATAGCCCTTAACAGCATGTTATTTAAAGCAATGTTTTCGAAGATATTACAGATTTAAAATCATCACCGGGTATGGATGTATTCAAACCGTCTCAAAAATGACTTTGTGAATGTTCAGTATTGAAAATTTAAAATGCAAATAGCTAACTGAATGGATTTTTTTATTTTAATAAAACCAGACCTGCAAGTTGATGGTCAAAACTATTCTTAAAGAAATTCTATAAGTGTGATATATGGTTATCAAGTACTCTGTTTAAAAAGTATTTATATGGACGTTTAAGTAAAAACTAGAGGGTATTAATAAAAAACCGTATCTAATATTATACCCTTATTAAAAACTTTAAATAAACTTTTAACAGTGAGCGATGTCTGTCGATGTCGTGAGTTTGATGTAAGGCGTGCAAAGCCGCGGGCAAAGATAGTATAGTTATAGAACACAGTCAAAAATAGTTAATTTATGTGATTTTAGTGAACGTTGTGGTATAAAATTTTAAAATAGGTCACCGCCGACATCATTAGGCGAAAAAAATATTATTTATGCACAAAACATCAAATATTTTTTCGGAATGAAAATTAAAATAATAATTATAAAAGCATCTAAGAATCAGAAACTAAACTATTAAAATAAAAACTAAACCTGTGTTAAAAAATAAATAATAGTATTATTAATATTTTTATTCATTTATTAGTTTTCTCTATCTAGTCATAACATCTTCATATATAATATTTATCAGCAATGCTGGGACTCATACACACAGATACTCATATTTATTATCTTTTATTACATATGTATAACTTAGATCGTGAGACAAACCGACATTGTGTCATATTATATAAGTGTCAGCTCTTAGTTTTATTACGTGTATGTGTGTGTGTTCATTGTCATAGTGAGATTTATGGAAAACGATCAGTCTGATATTATTTTGATATGTAAAGATATTAATTCACAACACCATAATGAAAGATGAGAAAAATGATAAGAAAATGGATAAGAAAAATGATAAGAAAATGGATTACCCTGTTTTCATAGAATTTTTGCGGATATGGAGGAATTTTATACACAGCGCAACACTCATGGAGCCAGTCAAAAATACATCACTTTTAAAAAAAACTTGAATTTCTAGACAACTCTTACTTTTTAATAGTAAAAGTATTACCAAGTTCGTAATCACTAGAACATTATGATTTCACGTCGAATTAATGTTTTTAAATGTTTTCATATGAAGCGGTTTCTTCGTACTTTGATTCGCTACGAGTGTTTAATTTTAATGTTCTTTTAATTAAGCTTTTATAAAAGTTATATTATAAGGAGTTACGTAAGGACGCTTTTAAAAATGGGAAAAGATGTTGCTTGTTTTGTTGTACCTACATAATATTTGATAAATATATTTCAGATCTTGCTTAATATAGTCGTTATTTTATTATTCTTAAACGTTTGTTTTGTAAATATTATATCAAGTCTGGGCATATTTTTTTTAATGAAAATGTGTATTTATGTTTATTATGAAGGTAGAATTTTAATAAAACTTACATTTTTTTTTATTTTAACCGCCCCGTTGGTCGAGTGGTTAGAGCAGACGCCTAACGTATAGCGAAGAATGAGGCTCGGGGTCGATTCCTGACAGGGACAGACATGTATGTGATAAGAGCTAGATATTTGTATTTGTAGGTTTGGTCGTTTTTTAAATATATATGTATCTTCACTACATTTCAACTGATGATAAGGAATCTAGTCTTAGGTGATAAGGCGCATTACCCCAGCAACCTATTGACTCTTCTCTTGAATGTATCCACATTGTATTCGGCCGAAAACACCGACGCAGACAAGCTGTTCCAATCCTTACAAAAGTAAAAAAGACGAAGCAAAGGGCTTCGTTCGGACAGGTGAAATGTCCACAACAAAAAGATGGATACCTGCCGTACGTCGGAACGTCCGGTGATGGAAGGGGGCTGGGAGAATTAGATCGTGTAATTCCTGCACACTCACCAAAATGTATCCTACAGAATACTGAGGGGCTAGCAATTCTACGTCTGTATTCAAGGCTGTGGAGGTTGGCTTTGACCAATTCGGGATCGCCTATAAGCCTCTATAAGCCACTCAAACGCTGCCCCATGGCTTCTCTTTCAAACTGTACTTGGTCACTAGTAGCCCGAGTACTAGGCACATATCTTTCTACAACTGTGCTGTCGTCTGCATACCCATAGATACCGGGCTTCATGAGATCGTTAATGTGCAGCAGAAAAAGAGTTGCAGAAAGAACGGACCCCTGAGGCACTCCGGCATTTATTGTCAAGGGTTCCGAAGAACACCCTACCTCAAATACTTGGAGAGATTTCTGGCTCAGAAAGTCCGTTCAGGCCAAGCCAGCCAGGTCAGACCAGCAGATATACCGTACACTGAAAGCTCACTTAAAAGGCTCGCATGCCATACCCTGTCAAAAGCCTTCGAGACGTCCAGAGAGAGTTTTGTCCGATGGGTGGTGATTTTATGGTCTACCACCTAGCAAAACCACCACCTTTATTCTCAGACATCAATAATGTGTATTTCTATTATTATTATTATACACCCTTAAAACAGCAAATAATTTGCTTACTCAGGGGTTAGATTAATGTGCGTAATTTGTCCTGTGATGTTATTATTATTATCTGTAATGTTTTAGCAGACCTTAGTACTTCCTGGTAGTCCCTGGTGACCAGGTGGATACAGAGTTTTGGTAGAAAGTCCACGTTTTTTATTTAAAAAGTGCATTGTTGATAGGTTCCACAACGGTTTTTTGCTACTTTTTGGGACTTTTTGGTACCGAAGTCATCACTCTTTATTTACTAAATTGAAAGTTTGTTAGAAAATTAACAGTATTTGCTTTTTTAACAGCACAGCGGCCGTTCCGATGTTTTATGGTACACTTGACTCGAAAACCACAGTCTAGCACTTCTTTGTTACTGAAAGTTATAAATATACCGACGGACTATAAGGTTTTTGTTGAAGAGTTTATATGTAAGTAAATGTCCAAAACACAACGTATCAACTGTTATATAATATATAATGGCTTAATAATGATATGTTTCTTGAATATAATATTTTGGTGATTACTTGATCCATAAAGCAACTATATTTCTTAGTATAATTGGTAACAGCGCCATCTCGTAATAACTTTAGTAAGATAGATGAGTAACGTCAAATCGGTAAAGATGGTTTTATTGAAACCGCGTACGAAGAGGCTTCTCAAAAGTTTGGATAGGTGTCACTTTTGTAAGAAATATGCGATAATAATCCTACTAATATTATAAATACGAGTGTAAGTTTGTCACGCTTTCAAGTGAAAACTACTCAACTGATCATTATGAAGCTTTGTACACATATTTTTGGAGGTATTAGAAGTAACATAGGATTTTTATTAAAAAAAAAAAAGGAAATTAAAAAAGTTTAGAAAGATAAAAACATTGTTTGTCAATAAACACGTGGACAGAGTCGCGGGCAACAGCTTGTATATACAAAGTTTTAATTAATTTTATTATATTATAATAAAATAGTAATATGCCACATTACTTGTTGTGTACTTTAAATATTTAAAAAAATACATAAGAATCCTTTTTAAAATATTATATATTAATTTTTTGGGGATATTTTATTTTAAATATAACAAAGTAAAAGGTTTCTTTCTCAGAATTATAACTAAAGCATAGAAGGAGCTTAAAAATTTTAAAGCGTACACTGCCGTAGACAACAGATTCTTTTCTAGTCATGTGACATTGTGTAAATCGATATTGATCTTTATCTCTATGGTCGTACCTACCATTTTTAAAAGGCTGGTTAGGTGTTTTTGATCACTTGCTAGAACGAGATACATCTAAAACTAAAATCACTTTGAGAATTTTGCCGCGTGCGATAACGTTTTGTTGTATTTCGTTCTAGAAAATGACTTAGGTAGTATTTAAAAATAATAAATTCGACAAATTAACTAAAAATACCAAATCAAAGTCATTTGTTAAAAGTAAATTAATTAAAAATATGAACAGGTTAACACATATATTTTTTTTTTTCACCACTTCGAGAACCTCTTATAAAGGAAATGACAAATAAATTACAATAAAACTACAGCCATATCTTTCTAAACTATTCCTCAAATGTTTTCCTTTCCAATTCTTTCTGTGCAATCCTGTCGATCCATATCTGTCGTCAGTTAACCTCCTTGGGAAATCTAGAATAATAATCCGTGGATGTGAATTTAATAGAATAACACTGGGCTAGCGTTTCCATTTGCGTCGTTAGAGTTTTGGTTTGAAAATGGTATCATTTGAAAGGGGTTGGTCTCCCCTTTCTTTTAATACTATTCCCAGCCCGAGAAAATGCGTAGTTTCTTTTTTATATGTTTTTTTTTTTGTGTGAAATAAACTTACCGTGTTATCACCAATATAAGCACTAAAACACAATGTTTAACACAAGAACACTTCAGATCTATGCAATATGTTTATCAATTATTAATGTGATATTATCAATTTTTCATTTTAATTTAACAAGAAAAACACAATTAGCCACAACTTTGTTGTTTTAGATTCCCTAATCTTAAATGGCGGCAACTTGACATATGACGTTTGTGATTTAAAATGTTTTTGAAATAAATAATAATTAATATTTATATTACTTTTTTTGTCAAAACCGACTCTGTTAACCCCGACTCCACGTAGTCTTGCCTGTCCTACCCCTAGAGTTTTTTTGGAAATCCGGAGGCTCGGAAGGAGGGCAGCCCCCACCCGCCGTAGCACTGTGTTGAAACCCAATGAAGCCGTAGCTATTGAGTCTGGTCGCCGAAGGCCACCAACGAGCCGAAGTGGCGAAGGCGAGCTTGGGTTTCAGTTCAGTGTTACGCAAGGGTGAAGGGGCTGGCCATCCTGAAGCGTCGGAGACGTCACAGAAGTCTAAATTACTTACATTTTAGGTTAGTTTTTACGAAACTTCAAATCGAAATATCTCCAAAACTAAACATTATCTCACAATAAAAATGGTGTCAGGGGATAGGGCTTCGATCCCCCTTTTCTCCCTATCCCCCTCTCTCTTCTCTCTAACTCTAAAATAATTATAGAGGTTGGTAAAATTGAACTTGTTACCCCTCATTCATTATCTTATCATTACATTCGTAATTTTTTCATTTCTTTTTTACAATACAACTTGTAAATAGTTTTGGGTTATAATAACAATAAAAATAAAACTGAATAGTTCTGAAGATATTTTAGGTGATAATACATGGGTTATGATTTGACTAAGAAAAGAAATAGGAAGGGGGCGGACGGACAAAGCTGCCTGCATAGACTAGTTCTGTAATAATAGTACTAATTATTTAATTAGTACTATTAGAAAATTAAGTTATTATTACTTACCATGGTTTCTTTTTATAGAAATATAATCTTTTCAAAACTAGGTATGTATTACATATACAACTTGATAGAACCCACAAATTGTTCATAGACTTCCGATTAATATTGTTGTGTACATCTGAACAATTTTAAGTTTTTTATTTCTGCATAGTATCTAATTTTGAAATATATTATAGATTTTTGCAGCCCAAAAAATTAAATAAATAATAATAATATTTTAAATAATAATTGAAAGTAAGTACATATAACTTATTTTTTCTATGTGTATTTTTGTCTAGTAATTGTAATGATAGACAGATAGATTATAAAGAAAGAATTAATATACCACTAATTTGGTACATTTGTGTTATAAAAAGGTTCACAAAAAAGTCAAATATATCAGTGGCATGAAAAATTTTATTTGATTTTCATTTAATTACATAATTATGCTACTAAAATAAATACAGAGACTGTCTCATTATTTTCATCTTAACTATATTTTCAGTTAAATTATGAATAATCAATCAATAATACATATTATAATTAAAGCATTTAACCTAATTATTTATTTACAATTCAAATGGATTTAGGTGAATGTCAATAATTATAAATATAAAAACTGTGTTCTTTATAAAAAACGTGAAATTTATTTTATTTGGTATTTTGTGTTACATCTTCGAAAGTAAAGCCGCTGCGTAAAGGACACTGGTGTCCACGTCCGTAAGACGTGCACATTTTGGTACATGTAGAAATCGCAGCGTTTGACGGTTTCCAAAAATCATGTGAAAATAGTGTTTTCAAACTTTATTGACTTATCTTACTGCTACAGAATATTATAATTTAAATTACAATTTTATAAATAAAAGATTTAATGGAATTCTTAGTGGAAGATAAATTCGCTTAAATGACTCGATTATAAAAAACTAACCGGTGAACCCGTATGGACAATACAATTTTTCTTATCGAATATACAATACGAAGACGAAATAATTTTATGACGAAGAGCACTTTAAAAAAAACTATTTTTTAAATATTTTGAAACAGCATTGGTCGAAATCAAAGATGTCGTAACAATATATAGATATATTTAATATATAATGTAGTGCTCTAGCAATCATTGACTAAAGCTATCTTAATCTAAGCTCGTCGGAAGATTCGGATCGACGCATGGTTGCCCTGCCAACGACGGACACTGCACAATGAAGGGTAGGTTAGAATTGGAAGTCTAGGTTTCTATAGTGAAAGGCACGCTAAGTGTATTTACAGAAATGTGCTTTACGTTGGCATGGCAAAGTAATATTGTCCCTATGAATACATTTATTTAAATATTTAATACAAATATACTGGTTTTATTTTGTTTTTTATTTTTTTGGTTGTATTATGTAACTATTAATTGTCATTTACAGTGTGTTCTAGTCGTTATTTATTTAAATAATTGTTCATCCTACTTTTATTAATAAATAAATATCTATATTTATAGGAACAAAATTATGTGTTTGGTGTTATAATATTGATATGTAGTTTTATAATTAAAATAAATAAAATAAAATAGCTTTTTCTTAACAAAATGAAGAAATAATATTAAAACCGAAAACGTTTTTTCTTCTTTTTGTTTTTATTTATTTCGGAATCGAAAGCAAAACACTCGTAGTTAGGTATATATAAAAAGTTTACTTAATACAAAAAAAAAACAAATATTTACACCAAAACACTGAACGTTATGCGTGTTAAATTATAACAAGCTAAATTAACTAATTTCACTAAAATAATATTTTTTTGGAATTAAATTAGAAATATACATATTGTAATTATTTACAAAGTCGGTAATGGAAGTTCATTGTAATTAAAACGACGTCTTGGAGATGAAAATAATGAAGGAAATTATATGACATAAATAAATATATCAAATATAAATTGAGCGAAGCACCGCCGAGGGCACCGAGAGTAGCGGCAGTCGAGGTGTAAGCGAAAAAGAATTCAGAGGAAGTTAAAAAATACTAAGCCTTTTAAATAAATATAGAATGGAACAATCATCGACACGAGCCGAAGGAAGGCGCGGGATACCATCCGATGATATAGGTACCACCGGCCATTGTATATTTATTTAAAATGACATCGGAGGCCGACGCGTCGAGGAAATTAGACACATAACTCGTATTGCACAATCATTGCGTAGCCTCTGCCGTGTGGTAGTGAGAGTATCTCCAGACCTGCGGCGGCGAGTACTCCGCGTCGGGCGCCGCCCCCGCGCCCCACATGAGCACGGTCTGCCGCGGGGGCTCCTCCGTGGAGCCGCTGGAGCCCGGGCTGGGGCCAGCCGGGGAGCGTCTCTCGCACGGGCCCGCGTAGCGCCCGTCCACGTAGTACTCCCTCGACGGCGGCCGGTACTGCGCTACCTCGTAGGGCGCCGGCTCCAGGAAGCCGTTCGGCGCGTACGGGGTGTAGTGATACGAGAGGGGCTTGTACTGGAAGAGATTATCCGCAGCCAGGAATCTGTCGTCGAGTGGAGGGGGCGGGTAGTGCAGGGCGGGCGCAGGGGGGTACTCGCCGTAGGGGGGGTAGGTCCCGTTGAGGTTGCTGTAGGCTGCGACGGCGTCCGCGGCCAGGTAGTCGGCGGGAGGGGGCGCGGGGGGAGGGGGAGGACGCCGCTTGTTTCTACATGTCGATAGGAAATCCCTCAGTTGGGTCTTGTATCGTCTGGCGGCTCGCGGGGGCGTCGTGACGGACTCGCAGCCCGATAGTTGTTCCGTTTCCGAGAAGTACAGGCTCGTCAGGCCCGTGTCCAGATAGCTGACTTTGAAATCCATAGTCCGCTTGCCGTGAAGATCACGCCCTTCTTCTTCCCTGGAATGAAAAAATAAAAACTAATAAATTTAAAATTGTTAGTTGTTAACACCGAACTTAGCTCTAGCCCAGTCTCATTTTCTGCATTTGTATTTTCGTGAGCTCTGGTGAAGCTTTACAATGTTCAAGAAGGAAATCATGTAAGACAGACATTATGCTATTTTAATTGCATTTTGTACTATATATATTTTTTTATTCTATAGTAGCAGTATTCGCTGTAGTATTTCCGTTATCAATAGCCATTCGGTAGAGCGAACTAATGGGTTTTAGTATAGAAATTACCGATAATTCGAGCGACAAACAGACAAGGCAATTGTTAAATAATCAGTCTTATAAAGGACCCTATAACTTAGTCAATATTAACCATCACTCACATGAGAGGTCTGTGTGTGCTGATGACGAAGTCTGGCTTTGAGTTCTTGTACACGAGTCGGGAGGACGTCTGAAGCCATTGCCATAAACCATCTTTAGTCTGGAAGCGGTAAGCAATCATTCCTGACGCTCCCGTTTTTAGTACTGGATATAAGGAAACAACTATTATCATAAAGCCATTAAAAAAACTGGGGTATAGAGAAATAAACTGTATTTCTTAAATACATATTACAAACAAGTTTCTTCTATGTTCGTTTTTGTTGTTTAGCAATTATTCAAACAAAAATATATTGTATCGGAAAAAATGTGTGCTCATAAAAAATAAGTTTCCTATACTTACGTTCTTGGTGTGCGCTGGCTACGTACGCGAGGTCCTCGTAGTGCACGAGATCATACCCCCCCATGTTAGATAACTCACCGTCAGTGTATCCTAGAAGAAGTTTTCCCCTGGAATATAAATTGTTTTATTAAATACACTTTAGTTCATTGAAAATATTATAACCGATTATTCTTGAAGGCTAACATAATTGAATAAGTATAAACAACTCCATTGAATCTAAAAATTAGTTTTCGTATAACGTCTCTGACCAATTTATTATTTATGTTTAATCTCTCAGATTTTTTTTTCTATTTGCAAACCGCGATGGTTGTTGTCCCAGCTAATTAAAGGTCAGCCCCTATAGAGAATTGGAAAGACAGACAAAAATAGATTTAGGATTGAGATTGTATTTATTATATAAGTACCTAATTATTCTGACATTAGGGACCGACATCATGGTTTTAGAAATACCAACTATTGTGTTAATTATGTTGACAACAATAAAAATATTAATGTAAACTATTTATATTAAGTATATATTTTAGTCTTCATAATAGCAGAATGGTCTTTTATATTTATTTTGATATTGATCGAAGTGTACAATACAATAAAATAAAATAGCGAATGAAGGTCACTGTTGGAAGAACTTTATATTCTTTAATAACTTTAAAACATTCCCGTGTCGGTGTGTTTATCCCTTTGATTGTGGTCCAGCTACGCCGATAACCACATCTGAATCCATTTGTTACGCCGTATGTTTAACAATTATACATTTTTTACGGGACATGAGATTATAATTCCTCATCCGTAGTTATGAGAATAATATAATTTTCAAACGTACATATATAAGGTATACCTAATATCAAAATCAGTTATTTAAGTAACAATCAATAGGCGAGTTAACATAATTCTTGAGTTTGCCTCTGTCTTGAAAATTATATCACCTATTTACAAAATGTACTTCAACTTACCGTTGATCCATGGATACAAGTGATAAGTCTAGTTTGTGTTTGCTCTTGAACATAACTTCTTTCTGTGGTATTTCCAGCAGGCTCGGTGGTCCGAAAGGTGCACATATTGCAAATAATGCCAGTGGAGGCTCTTCAGTTTTTTTGTTCTGACCGTGAAGTACCTTTATTCGACCTCTTATATCTAACCTCTGCAACATAATAGTATGTATGTAAGTTTTGAAAATTGCTTATAATAAAAAAATAAAATAAATTAAATTATTAACTTAATTACTTCAAAAATAAAGTGAAAAATAAGGATTTTGATGCTTTATAAAAAACCATACTAATCCCTATATACTCACCAAAAACCCTGATGTATTATCCAGTAAACATCTAAATCTTACTGTAAAACTTCTTTCTAACATATGTGATCTTTCTGATCTTAATACATCTTGTAATGTCAAAGTGCTAGCTTCTGGTGGAAGGAATGAGTTCCATAACAACTGTCGCTGCAGCTCCTCGCGGTCTTCTGAATGGACTAGCTCATAAACTGATTGATGGACGATATCTGACTGAAAAAGAGATTTTTTTTCAAAACAGCGGACTTTATTTGCCGGGAAATGAGTTTATTAAATTAAAAATATAATTGACAGTTCCAAATTTTTCAATGATTTACTGATTCCTTTAGTTTAAAAATTTAGAAGCAGCTTTCAATCCAATTAGTTCAGAAAACGAGGCAATAATAACATAACTAGCTAAAATAAATTCATCTACCAAAGAAAGAGCAAGTCACAACTAAACCGTAAATCAATAAATCGTTGATGACCCTAAAAATTGATTCGTAACCGATCATTAAAGAATCATCTGTTACGAAGATGGATAAATTAATTCTACATCAATGAAAAGCTAATAACAACTTTATTCCTAACACATTAGGTTAATATCTGATTGTGTACTCAAAATTATGAATTTTAACACGTCGTATAACAAAGAGACGTGTAAATAGTGTGGATAATGTGCCGACAATAAACGATGCAAGTAGAAAATTAATTGATAATCAATGGGGTTGTGCAAGGCACCACACTGGGTCCCCAACTTTAGAAATGACATGTTAATGAATCATCCACGTGAATGTACCCTAAGTTTTATGATAAAATTGGGGCTCTGAAAGTTGAATGTGGGTTCGAACATATTGCGCTGGCATTAAATGTCAGAAGATGATTTGTTTGGTAATTGCTTTTTCCTTATCCGGGGCTAGAGTTGCTATGGCAAATCCGAATGTTTTGTTAATACGCTATTGTTTTATTATTTTTTATTGTAGTTTTTAAGATTGATGTGCGTTTTTACTTCCGAAACATTGACAAGATTATTTTGTAATGAAATTTCAGTTTAGTATTTGGAAATAAAAACACTAACACATCAAAAACACAACATTACGTACAAAGCCTTTTATTAACAAGTTATAATGTACCTATTTGTTAATGTGTTACATCTTTTTTTATTTATAACTATGTATTTTCCGAATATATACAATGAATTAATAAAAGTTTTAATAATCAAATAATTTTACCTTAAATTTTACAGATATTTAGGGAGCCATGTGCGGTCATTAGGAGGGGAGAAAGGATCGATGGCCACCTGGTGAGGCGGCTTGAAGTTAATCGACCCTTGTTCCAAACGTTGCTTTTAAGGGTGCGTTATTGTAATTTTTAAATCAAACTTTATTAGCCGTAGGGCAAAGTTGAGTCATATAGATATGTTTGGAAAATTTGTTCGATTGTTGTTGTGATTCATAACTCTAATGGAGGATGTAGTAAACGTAAAATCTACTATTGCAAACCGTTCAAGAAACACTTTATGCATATATTTACTTTTATTCTATACTTAAACTTGCTAAGTAGGTATAGTAAATATAAAGTAATAAGAAGTAGCTACTCTAAGTGGGAAATCCGAATTTTCGTGAATTATCAAAACATATGGATAATCAAAGGTATTGGTAGAATTAAGTTTATTTTAATCAAAGCCATTTACAGCACCGGCTCGATTAATGATTTCTGAATCGTTAATTTCGATCACTCATAGAATAAGACCACCTAAACTTGTATCAGACCCGACAATAGGTAGGAACGATTCAAATATAAAGTATCTTTCAATTCTTGAAATAAATATTTTATTAAATTCCATTATTTATCGTGATTTTTGTAAATATCGACACTGCCAGTGTAGATATTTACCTAAATGACGGTAATTTAATATAATAGTTCTCAAACTATTTTTGATTACCAACACAATACCCATTAATAATTAATAAGTCATATCTACCAAATAATCTTTGTAACTCAGGTAACCGAATTTATTAAACTCGTGCTCTAAGCAATGAGGGCAACTAAACAATTGTGGAGTTTTATTGTGGGTCGTTATGTTGACTTTGACAGCAATATATCATCGCGACTTTATAAGCTGAAATGACATTTATTTAAAAATATATTTATAGAATATAGAAAAGGCATATAATCATCATTTTAAGCACTAGTTATTATATGAATAAAATCAGAATTAATTTTATTTTTATGTGTCTCATGGTTTTATGAAAATTATATTAAAAGAGATTTTACGAACAACATCATGCTATGGTTGTCACCCCGTGTTACCCTCGGATGGGAAAAATTTAAAAAAAACTTTTTCTTTCCTTATTTCTTCTTTACCTCTCTCTTTGGATGAATTGTCAGTATTTGTGTCTTTAATATAATTATTACATTACTTAAAATAAACGTTTATGAGTGCTTTATATTGTAAGTACGCTTAAAACATTCGTTATGTTGTTAATGTCGACTTATTATATTAATACACATTCAATTATCGTTATCGAAGTATTAGCAATTAAAGTGTATTTACTGCAATTGGCATTATTATTATTGTGTCAGAAATCCATTAAAATTAATAAATATATCTTTGTTTTACGACTGCTTTATACTCTTTATATTATTTTGCGATAAGGTTCATGATAAACTGGGCACTTTAACGACGCCTAAATTCTTTATAACAGTTATCGCTGTAATTAATATTTTTATTAAGTCACCTGAAAATTTGAGCCGTATATATTAAAATGATTAATAAAACGCGGTTGCGTTTGTGTGGAAAATAATGTATTTTTTATAATAGGTGTAATTAATTAGGTAAATGCGATAAAGAGTGAAATATGCATTTATAATTTTTTGTTATTTTGGTGACCTGCTTGTGCATCTCTATATAGGTTAATGGTCATTTTAGGATATTATTCTAAAGAATATACAAAACAAAAAAAAACTACTACAGCCAATAGATGGTAATACTAAAAAAAACTCACTAACATATATATATATATATATATATATATATATATATGTTCGCACTTTATTGTATTGTATATACTTTATTGTAATTAAAATTAGGGAAAAGTGTTTTGAGTATACAATACCTGGTGGAAGCCTAAATAGCTCTCGATGCTGTGCGTCGCGAAGAACACCTCGCCTTCGCAGGTAAGGATCATCAAGAAACCGTTGAGGGCCTTTTAGAAAAAAACAGTGGAAAATGAAAATCTTACAAAAAATAGAGTTTATGGAGAAATATAGTAATTAGAACATTGAACCTGCATGTTTTTGTAAAGCCATATTTTAAGACTAAATAAGAAAAACTATAAATTAAGTAAAAATATTAATATTTTATAATAGTAATGTCGCCCTCTTCCTCAATCATTATAATGTAAAGATAATTGAATTAAACTAGAAGATTATTGTCTTTGTGGTTTGGATTCATTTTAAAATTAATGTAATTACTTTTGAATTTTCAAAACATAAATAAAAAACCAGTATAAGGAGGACTTTTGTCAGTCTCGATAAACGACCTCGCAGTTTACTGATTACAAAAGGCAAATGGTAGCAAGTTTAAAAGTTTCCAGACATCGTGCAACAAACTGAGACGCGTCGAGTCGAAGATATTAAATATTAAGTATAAGTATAACTTGCCTTTTATTTATAGCTTAAAGGGCGATATTGATTTATTATCAAGATTTATGGGATTGTATTACATTGGGTTTCAGGCTTCTGTTGAGGACGACTACGGTATTAAGGAATCTGTTATTACACCGTATTCTGAGATTACCTACTTCAATAACTATTTTTATTTGTAAGTTAAATTAACTTCCTTTGCATATTTTTGGATTATGATTTGTTTTTACAAGAAATTTTGAAGTTTAATTACTTTAGTCCACGTATAAAGTATTATCATAATTTCCTACTAATACGCGTTCAAAGAATGATTTCATATTAGTTGAATAACCTACCTGTAGAAACATCTCTCCGTCGGGCATGATGTGATCATAATGCGTGTGATCTCGGCGATGTAAGTCTTCCTTTTCTTTGTGCATGACCACTGAAACAATTATATCATAACTTATTGTCAAACACATAAAAATGTATTGATATTTGATATATATATACCGGGCTATTTGTAATTAGTTGACCACCTCTTGCAGGCAGTCTCTCTACATTAATCCTAACAACATTTGTTTTACAACTTTTTTCAAATCTTGATAAACAACACAAAAAACGAAACAAACATTTTTTTGCTCTCTCTTTTACTTATTACTCTGTATTTTGTAAGAAGTACTTAAATACTCAAAGTTAATGCCAGTTCAGAGACAACAAATAAATTTTGTATCAGAAAATTAAAATTACAAAAATATTAATTTAAAAAAATCGTAAAACAAATGTTGTTGGGATTAATGTAGAGAAGCTGCCTGCAAGAGGTGGTCAATGAATTACTAATAACCCTGTATATATCATAGCGAATAAGGTTATTTATTTATTTTTATACAAATATTTATAGAGAAAAATAAGAACCTAAATAATAAATAAGTGATGAAGTCAGATTACATAATTATATAGTAGTGTGTAAAAAACCAACAATTCTACGTGTTATTGACTTTTAAATGTTATAAGTCTATTATTTGTATTATAAATTCCTCATGTTAATGTTATATGTATATAATGTTAAGCTCTCAATAACAATTCTGTTAATTTAACTACAGTAACTTAAAGTAGAAAGAAGCTTATAAATATAAGGTATCATCATATTTCTTTTGTTTTCTTATTACTCGTAAGTAAATACTTAATTTTTATTTTTAAAATAGTTTCAATCCTTGGCTGTTAAATGTAGAACTGATAAAATATAATAATATAATGACCTAAAATAATATTTTATATTTAAAAATCAATACGACTTAAATACACAAGAATAAAAATAACCACCAAAGCTTGATCCGGTTGAAGTTTTCGAGTCTCCGGCGACTATAATACAGTTTATACAAAGGACCTTTGTGTAAATCGCGTAATACGTAGGGCTGGTTCTTATTCCGGTTATTATTTGCGAATAGGCGGGGTTTGTGTGACAAATCACGTTCTATGTAACAGGGATGCTGTAAGGGGTGAGAATTGTTAAGGGGAATAATAAGTTATTTCGATGTAAATAGAGCCTAGACTCAGGTGAATGAAACGGAAACTCATAATAAACTGTGTATATTATATAAATGTACTAAGGTTAGTATATTCTTAAATAACATTTTTGGCTTCTTGGTATAACTATATATTTTTTTTGTCTAGCTACCTCAAAACGCAAAACAATTAATAGTATGAGCATTCTGTATTTAAGTTCGCTTTTAAAAAAATCAAACTGTCAATCGTTACGGTACAGTGCTTGCTGTAATTTGGCATTTCGCTTTCAAACACAAACAAACAAACAGACATACGCTAGTCGTTCCAACCGGCCAATTATGTGTGGAATACGCCATGTGCAGGTAGTGAGGTGACAACAAGATATCGATGACGATACGATTATTTATTTTTATTTGTATTTAGAAAGGTCACAAAATCAGTACATAGAAACGTACAATAATATTATTTAAAAACTTAAAAGTGCTTATAATTAAAACTATATATATATATATATATATATATACAGTTTATAAAAAAATATGTACACAATATTTAATTTAGTTATAACAAGCTTATAAGCACTTTTAAGTTTTTAAATAACATTATTGTACGTTTCTATGTACTGATTTCGTGACCTTTCTTTCATGTTTTTTAAGTGTGTAATCATATATAAAAAAAAATTATAGAATTAAAAATATGATGATGGCATAAAGTTGCATCTGATCAAAATACTAAAGCGAAAGTTCCATAAAATGGTGATAAAAAATAAATAGATAAATTAAGTGTTTACTTATCGAGACTTTAAAGACACTACATTTTATAGAATATATTCGATTTATCGTCGCGATCAAGATAAGGTTCCAATCGAGTCAATTTATCGATAATGTCCGTTGATACGTCACTAATCGAACTCAGCGTTCTTATCACCCATTAAAATCGTCATTATGGTTTGTCGATATGTTTTTATATTGTGAATTGAATATTAAAATTGATCTTGTATGGCTTAGTAATATAACTTCGTTTGATTATAATGTTTCAAAAAACTTTGGTCTTTAATGTAGATAAATGATATTATTATATACATATATACAAAAATTACTATATCGAGTTTGAAAATAAGCATATCCATGGTATATCATTAATTCTAATTAACAATATTATTTCCACCAACCTTCCTCGTTAAATAAATCCTCAGTATAAATAATTACAACAATGATTGAATCTATCCGAGAGATAAGATGTTATCTTTTATTTAACGAAAGGATTGTTTATTTCTCGTGGAATATCAGTTATTTTATAAGTTACTAGCATAAATGTCTATGTGTGTATGTTCTTCTATCATTAGACCATTGATACGATTGTTGTAGGTACTATGATTGTATGTAAAAAGACAAAATGACAGGAATTTATTTTTTGGAAAATGAATACCAAGAAATATCCGCACAACCTCAGGTAAAGATGTGGTTAACAGTTAATAAGCCAAAAAAATATTTAAATAATTAATTTAAAAACATCTTACTAAAAGTTTTGAAAATAAATAAATTATTATAGCCAAATGAGCAGACGGTTCATCTATAAGTAGGTAAGTGTTACTGTCGCCCGTTAACATCTGCTAACGTGTAGTTCAAGATGTTGAAGTAATGACATGAAGAAAAGGCCAGTGTGAAGAAAATCTGTACGAGTATGATGAACAGTCTACAACTAAATATTAGTACTAATAATTTTTAATAGTACTATTAAAAATTTAAAAGTTGTTTAAACAAACAAACTAAGTCATGAGCTCATTATTTCACAAAAATTAGGATATTTATAAGACAATAAATTAATCTAATTGTTATAAATAAAGGTTTCATAAATACAGTATGTATGTATGTATTATACATACATATCTAACAGCTGGGGATAGCTTTCACGTTACTCGCAAATCATTTACATGTCTCTATCATAAAAACATTCAGACACGTATCTATTACTAACAATAGTTTATTCGTACGTCACGGATGCATTGACGGACAATTAATTATATTACAAGTGATTGAGTGAGTACACACGCTATATTCATTTATACAGTTCATTTTAACAAACAGCTATTTGAAAGTCAAGTCCTATACCTACGTGAGGGCCAAGGAGTATATCAGTGGCTGCTCACCCACGACACGGACAACCACACTGTCAGGAAGGTAACCCTGAAATATCGAGCTGGTCACGTCGATGAAGGAAGTTCTCTCCATTAATTCAATGTTCAAGCTTAAATTTTACTTCCCGACAGGTTTAAAAATAGATGGTACAATAGTCATGTAAATGTTAGGCCCCTGGAACATAGTCTTTTTAAAACGTACTTTTATATTCTCACATAACATATTTTTTACACATTTAAAGTTATGAATTATATAATTATACCTACATTAGTAAAACTTCTAAAGTCAAATATGTTTCTGAGTATTTCTCTTTATCGTGACTTGTATCTAAAATAAATGAAAATGAAACGATTATTTTTCATAATTTTTGCATAGCTTGTAATTATGCATTATGAAAATAAGAAATACAAAATGGTAAGTTTATTATAAACATGCAACTTTGATTACAGGCGACATGTTTCTGAAATTGTTTAATAAAACACTCAAGGACTGCGTCGCTGTTGCTCCTAAGTACTGTATACGCCATTTTGATTTATGGACTTTTTATTACAATAAATACATGTGGGTAGTTTTAAATCCACTCTTTTTATTGGTTTGGATTTCATAAATACCTACTATGAAATAGGTTTCAGTAATAACTATATGTACTTAAAATCGTACTAAATTCATAATACTAATTTATATGATCATATTAAACTTATTATGATTTTATTACTGTTATATATCATGCAACGTCGAGACCAGACCACACCAGACCAGACCGTTCGTAAAAATTAGCTGGTTTTGTTTTCACAATCTACAAATATATCAGCAAATTGTAAAGTGCACCTTTTTGGGTAAGAGTCAGTTTTTAAACAATTTTTCGTTGTTATGGGGTGATGTCACGGAAGGCTAGTTAACGGCCACCGTGGGTAATTATTTCTTTTTTTTTACCCAATTTTGGTGTTATTGTTACTTAATTTCAAGGTGATATCGTTTCTGGTGAAAGTTAATAAATGATTAAACATTATCGTAAACGTCAATTAGACCTAAAATATACTGAAACTAATTAAGTGGCTTTAAATAGATATAAAATAAGTGAAGTAAGTCATATCAATATCACGTATGAAAATTTTGATAATGTTTGTGTATGTCAGTTAATACACATATTAATTAAAAATATAACTGAAAAGGTTGAGATGATATACAGTTCTAATAAACTTAAATGGACTAATAAATAATATATAATTAATAATTAATGTTCCTACAGTAGGTAACCACCGGTCAGATAAGTCTCCTGATAGAAGCAACGAATAGTTTTTGTGTCCATTCTCAGGTCTCATTAGTGCTCTAGAACTAAATGAAATATGCTGAACCTAGAAGGTATAATTTTTCAATTAGTGGTTTTTGCTTTAACCGATAAATGAAGAATTTTAATTACTTACAATAAAAATTAGAATAATAGTAAAGGTCCTGTAGTTATTTTATTGTTAGCAAAAAGTTTTATAAATTTATGTTTAGTTGGCAACAATACTTACTGATGTAATTCCACAGAACATGCAAAACTGATCCTTCTGTCAAGGTCGGTATGGTCTAAAATCAAGTACAGTTAGTTATTGATGTCTAAGTAAAATAACATAAAATATATTTTGCTATTGCTTTCTCACAAGAATGAGAAGAACCTATACTAAAACCATGTACGGAAATGAGACAACGATATGGTTTTTGTTCAGGACTGTTGTAGGTTTTTACTGTTTTATTTCTCACAACGATTTGCGCAACAAATCTTGACAGTGTGTCATATTTTTTTAACTTGGTTATTATAGTACATTTTCCTACCTATCTGATGTACCAAAGCACAGTTCATGCGTTAAAAATAAAAACTTATAATGTAGGTTCCTTCCACGATGTAGACACTCATGAACACAGGAACGAAATAAAGTTAGAACAGCTATTAATGTATGACAATATAAACATTTAAATAATTTCACTTCACTCCTAATATCTACTTGGAACACCTTTCATGTGGTGAAGAATAATAAATAGGTGCAGCGGTTCCGGAGACTACCCTTCACATGGCAACGAGACATAAAATCTGCGCCCTCTCCCTCTCTCTCTCTGTAATACGTATGATTAAAGATGTGTCCAAATGTAAAATAAATATAGTTTTACTAAATTGAACAGTCAAAAACAGGCGGGAAAAATTACAATTCAATAATGATACTCTGCATTCAAACATATCAACTATTTAAGTTGGTAAACTAGATCGCTGTTATTTACAAAAACACACACAAGAACGTTAATAATTCCACAATAGATAAACAAGGATCACAAAAAACGGCATTATGGCGTAACACACGGCTGACCAGGGGTTCATATACCACGCCACCACGTGCCATATTGTGAAACGGTTGCACCAGATGCTTATTACGTTTTTAATTGTTTTTATATTGTCTGTTTGTGTTTTGCATTATTTTTAAACCAATATTTAATATTTCTTTTATGATTAATAAACATTAAAGTTGAATCAATTAGAATTAATCGATATTTTTTGATATATATAAAAGGTATTTTATTTTATGAAAATGAATAATACCATTATTATCTACTTATTACTTAAATTATGACAATATAAATAGTTTAAATAAAACATCAGGCCTCTCAGAAGCTACACGATCACTAAAACATCACAGCAAGTATTATAATACCTTTTTAAATTTCATTTGCATTTTATAATAACTTAATCCCGTTAAATGAAACGAACTTTAAAACAATGTATTAATATTAATCGATCAATCACAAAACAATTCAACCTCCTTGCTCTATTGTAAGTCATCGTGAGTATTTTTAATCTGTATCACGACATGCGACGTTCGCGCGCAATGTCAACACCGGTTTAACGCTCAACGGACTGGTACAAAGGTTTTCAACTAATTAGACGTAAGAGTTTTGATAATTGATAATGTACCTTTTCAAATATGGTATAATAATAATTTTAAGAAAATAAAATATTATCATTGACTTTCCTGTTTTTAAATGTTTTGTAAAAATATTTTATGCCTTATCTTAAAGTTTGAAAGAGATAACAAAAAAATAAATAAGAAGAAACTAAACAAACCCGTGTCAGTATAGTGGTTTATGAACATATTATAAATACGCTCTTAATTTATTGCCCTCCAACAGTCTAATGCTTCATTTTGTTCTACAGCTCATAATCCTATTACACATGTAAGTATGAAATACAGCCGATTTACATATCGAATTACCGAGGCGACATATATCGGTACTGTGTGAACCACTAATTTCTAAAGTAAACAAATCGGTATAAAAATTCTCGAAGATATCATAAATCACTCGAAAAGGACGTCTCAATACCCATTTTACGGTTAACGTGACAAAGACGGGAATAGATCTGTTTATTTCGATATAGGTTGGAGGGAGATGGCAATGTTTTCTCGTTTCGTATTAATTAAGGAGCGTACAGAAGATAAATCATTGGCTGTCGGCGCTCCCTGTGGGAATCCTCGAGAGTTATTGGGACCTTTATTCTAAATTTACAATTACAATATTGTAAGTGTTCGGAATATTTAAAATTCGAATGTAGTTGTATCGGTCTCTGGAGTGTTGATTTGTATTCTGTAAATTCCTTGGATATTTCTTTACACTCCGTGAATAGCTCTGGTCTACAACCATATTATGGTTCTTGGTTGAATAACTTGGTTCAACATTATGAAAGAATGAACTCTTAATTGTGGTATTTATGTCTAAAATCATTTTATTTTAATATTATTAATTAATAACCATAGCTTATTTAGCAATGATATTCCAAGTTTCGACCCTAAACGTCATACGTTCCGTCAGTCAGACAGATTATCTATTCGCCAACTGTCAGCGTCAGTTGCACAGTAATCGGTAGATTTGCTCACTCGATAGCTGACTGTCACGCTGCGAGGACGAACATATTGTAAGGTAGCTTAGTGTTGGTAGATATAATAAAATGTCTATATTTTTACTTTCTGTGTCACTCTGTTTCGATAAGATAAGGATTTTTAAGTAATTAATTAATGCGATATTTAATCCAATCAGAAACATTATTTCTAATCAAAATATAGCAACATTGACATACTCAAATATCGATACCATTAATTAAAAAAGTCGAAGTATTCGGAATGAGATTGGGTCTGCCATTTAATTGATAGCGGAGGCATCCCAGAAGAAACGGTCGTTAGCTTATCTGTATACTGATTTCACACCACGGCTGCTGAGCGGGTTACATGACGCTTATGTCTTAGCTGAATATGCACACCATGTTAGTAGGTCTATCTATCGATCTATTTTGATCTAGACGAGCAATTAATAAACATTTATCAAGTGTTATTTTTTTAATCCGACTTAAAATAACCATAATCGGACAAGAATTACTTAACAAAAATAACACTGGCAATACAAAAACTGAGAACCAACAGACTGCAAAATAAAAATCAGAGCAGCATAAAATCCTGCCATATAAAGAAGGCTTCGGCGGGTCACGCTTCGCAAATAAAAAAACTTGTACACAAGTAAACCGGGTATGTTAACGGATCTGATTAGCTGTATATTGTATAATGACTTGATTCTTAATAAATGAAATAAATGCTGATATTTATTTCCTTATGCATGCTGTCTCATTGGTTATGTAGTTTAATAAGACTGAGGTAGGCCGTTGATAGTTGACCTTTGGATATCTATGTACCTAAAGTTAACAGTTTTAAATTTAGGATATTTTTTTTTGTTAATTATAAATGTCGTGTAAACTCTCAATAGTGTTGTGCCTGAAATTATTATCGGGCACAACACTAGTGGTCGTTTATACCACCACATATTATGATACTTATTGGAAAATATATTTTTAAATAGTTTTATAAAAAACTACAATTAAAATTTTGTGATTATGTTAGTTATACCTACTTATTTTTTTTTCAGTTTGTTTATTTATATTGTAAACTAAAATAAATATATATATATATATATATACACAAAAGGTGTTAAGAACCATACAAATCAAATGAGTTATACAATTAAAAATATATACTCAAATATATCTCATACAAATGCACTAAATAAAACCAATATCAGAAGAAATCCAAACCTGTCCGAAGCGTCATGAGAAATGAAAATAACTTTTGGCTTCACCAAGTTATAAATCAGAGGAGTGTAGCTCAATTAAAACCAGCTATCTGATGTACTTCTGTTACAGAAGGCCTTACCTTTATTTTTAATGATACATTGGACCTCTTAACGCTGCCCGTTTATTTTTGGACCCTACTATCTCTTTTGAAATGTTTCGTACCCAAAAGATGTCACTAGATGTGTGATATATTTTTATAGGAACTACATATTTTGAACTTAACTTAATACTAGTATATTGTACAGCTCAAAAAAATTCTTAGATATTAATATATTTAAGGTATTTTTGTTATTATTTTTAATTTCGTACTTTTAAGGTTCATTATTGTTTGTGTTATTTGAAATATTGTGTTATGCAAAAGTCGATAGAAGTCTTGCACTTTATGTTTCATTCGAAATAAAAATCGCATAAAACTGAATGACAGTGACAATTAAAATAAACTATGGAAATCAATCGATTCAATGAGATACGGTTTCGATTACTTATCGTAACTTTCGGCTATTAACGATTGTAAAATTCGGCCACAGAATAATTCATGATATTATGGGCATTATTATAATGTCAATAGCTCCAAATTTGCCTGAATTATATTAAAGTTTTCGAGTCTGAGATATCTTAAATTCTTCAGGGCATTAAATGTTTTACATCTACAAAATAAGGTTGAATATTGTCTGTATTATTTGATATATCGGGTAATTCCGAAGGCTCGTGCGCTCAATCAATTACGATCGGAATCGATTCAACGATTGTAATCGATAATTATCCGTGAGGCAGCTGTAATTTCTTTTCGGGTAATGTCAATGTATTTTCATAATACGCGGAATTAATTTAAGTGCGGAATAAATTGTTTTTTTACACTTTCAGCGCCAAAACCATGACGGATGTGTCATGGCTGCTATATATATTATATATTTTGTGTCTCATTAGGATAACTTGCAGCTTTCTCTAGATATTATCTTATTTTTGTATATACACCACCTTCGAAATTTTATAGGAATGAAATCGATATTAATTAATTAATATACAATTATAAATTAATTTTAATTTTATTTCATGGAAGGAACGTTTGAAATATTTAAAAATTTTAAATTACCATACAAAGTAGTAACTTATTTTATATACTTAGTAGTACCTTATTTTAATACCGAATATGAATATATGTATTTCGTAAAACATCAAAACAAATATATCTGTCCATCTGTACATTACTTTGCTGTTGTAAGTTGAGGTAATAAAAACGATATTTATCTAAAGGTTTATTTATTTTTATTCTTATCAAGTTACTTTGTAAATCCAAATGTATTTTCGGAAGACTGATAACGATTTGAAAAATAAAGTAAGGACAAATATAGTGTAAGTACATCTTAAAAACTTCATTCAAAAATAGAGAAAAATATACAATCAGTAAGATACAAGATAGAGAGAGAGAGATGAGAGTATTATTGTTACACGACACATCATTAGAAACCAATTCCTAGTAAACAATCATTATACAGAACTGTACTTAAAATGCAAACAAGAACCTCGAGGTATGGGCGCGTCCATAAATATCAGTATGAAGATGTCATTGTGTAATGAAACGTCAAAATCAGCTGATGCAGTGGTTGTAAATCTTATGTTGCTTTAGGGTTGCTTAAATCACACTGCAGCTGATTGTACTTGTTTATGTGCAACTAAATAAGGTGATAGTTGCATTGTTCCAGTGTTATCTGTACGTAGCGAATGAGGTTTGTTTTACTGGTTGATATTCTAGAAATACTTTTTATGAGATTGAACTTAAAAATCATTATACATATTTCAGTCAGCTTGAGAAAAACAGATTTTTTAATAAGTGATACTAAAATGTTTGTACCAATTAAAATTTACAAACACAAATATCTAAACTTTTTCACTTAAGTAGGTAAGTAAGTAAAAAAAATGGTTATACAACGTCAAAAGTATCACAAATACAGTGAATTTACAGAGTATGCAATCGATGTCTTATTTATATATTATTTGACAGCGGGATAAAAGTCTCATAAAGCACGATAAAACCAGTTCCTATTCCAAAATTATATAAACCTTTTTTTAATAATAATGTTAAGTCAAGTATTCATTTGCATAATTATAACAGTTCTGTTTTCTTTTAACTTTCATTATATTGTATTGGGTTCATACTTTAATACGTCTAAAATTGACAATTTGACTAAAAATACATAATGAATTAAGAACCAACATATTTAAACGTATTCATTTTAATCGTTCTGCAAATTATTCGCCATTTCCGGTCTCAGCTTGTTTCCACTATCAATGTCAAAAGGCCGGGTGTATGAAATCCTAATTGCAAATTTTTATTTACGGTACTGCAGGCTGCTTTACAAAAGTCTAACTTATCTCTATATATTTGAAGTTTAATTTCCATTCATGAAATCTTATCACGTAACTCGCAATTTATTTTCTTTTAAATTTCTCCACCTGTTTTTAAATGTTCGTATTTTCGAATTACCGCCATTTTAAAATGTCATCGAGAATCAGCTGTCATCGAAACTTGCTCATGGGTTTTGAATAAAATGCTTTATAATTTAGATAACATGGTAAATTAATAACTTACAATTATTATACAATACCCTTTAAAAAACACAATTTAAACAATAATTATATTATATTAAACATTACTAAAGAAAAAATAATACGAAAGGCCAACATTTTAAATGGGCATAACTAATGAAAGTTTGTATATAAATGTACATTTTTATTAACTTTAGTAAATATATTTTACTTTGTATTGGAGTCAATTACAAGTCAAGAGAGTATTTTTTGCTCATTATTGCGACCACCCGCGTGTGGTCAGTATTTGACAGTACTAAGTCTAGCTGCCAATTGCCATGTTGCAATTATATGTATTAAATAACGGTTTTATGTTATATTACTTTTATAAACATTGTATTAAACAATTATACTACTGATGTATATGTTTAAGATCATTGTTAAATGTTTCCTTCCATTATAAATTTAATTTTATAATTGATAAATAATATGTACCATTTCGAAAACAGATGCAGAAGTTACAGAAAAGTAATGTTTTATACTCTACAATAGGTCACTATTTCTATAGATTTATCACTTATTACACTTCCACTAGGTAACCATGCTTCTCATAATAGTTTTCGTTATTTTTTAAAATTTATTTTAATTTGTCAATGATTTTAATTTGAAGGAACGTCAAAATTCGTTCATTTTTAATTGTTTTGACTAACTTAGATGTTTGTTTTTAATTTTTATTATAACTTGTTTAGTAATTTATTATCATTGATTAAATCAATGTCATCGTAAGATTATTGTTTAGTTATTTATAATATATTTTACGAAACCGTTTTCAATTAATATTGAAAATATTTGTTATCAAGCCACCATCTACTATTAACTGTTGTGAGCAGTTATTAAATTATATTATTGCGATAAAAATAATGCTATGTGTATTCGAATATGTACACACTAAGTAGAAAAATAGAGACAGGGATGTCCCCTGCTCATTGCATTAACATAAGTTGTCGATCGTCGATAATGAATAGAATTATTCATATTGTATTTATTTTTTTTATGGTAACTTAGTCCACATTCTCATTATATACATATTCGGAAATATAACCTTTTCATGAATTCCTTAAAAAAATGTCACTAACTAAAATAAAAATTGGTTGGGATGTTAATTATCTGAGAGCCATTTTAAAACGATGTGTGCTGGTGCTGTAAATAATGTAATGAAAAACGATTTTGATTTAAAGAAAATATCACCAAATATATTTACAGGAATTATGTTGCTTTTTTTTACAATACTTGAGTTATTTGTAGTTTATTTCATACTTCGATTGCTACAGTTAGAAATTATTACTAACCCTATACTTATACACCGAAGGCAAAAATTTGATTGCCGGGCGAAATCTTATAGTTTATTAGTAATTATGTGTTCAAATTCTTTTGTCAAATTTCTAAAGAGACTTTGAAATGATTGTACATTCATTTCATACTCTATATCTAAAGCATAAGACTCCAAGTGGTTTGAATTTAATGAACATCATTAAAAAGAAATTGTAATTGTTATCGTAAATGTCGATGTAATTGGTTGCACCGCACTATTTAAAATAGCGAGATACGCATCAATAATTCACGTATTCTTTTAAATACATATTATTTTTAGCACATCTCTGATCAATACCATTGAGTCAGTTTGTTAGACATTGTTTAATTTCTGAACGACTTCACCAGTTCAATTACAGAATATATTTTAGTGAAGAGATTGTTCTTAGATATCCTAAGTACCAACATCTACAAAGAACTTTAATCACGCTATTAATTATTATATATAGTGTTAATCAAAATATAATCTCTGATGAAAGATATTCAAATGTATTATTATTGCTAAATTATTTTATTTCTTTAATACTTATCTATCTATACTATCATGACAAGTTAGAAATATGTATATAAATGTACATTTTAAATAAATATAAATATATGAACGATATGAAATTTTTGCAAAACATTAACAAAAATCTATTACTAACTGATTTAGCTCTCCCATGCTTGCAGGTAAACTCTCTTTTAAACTATATGCAACAGAGAATACAATCTAGGTCTCGCTGAACATCTACAGGACAATCAGCAAGTCAAGCAAGATCTAGTCAACAACCACCTGTCCTTCCACCTCACATTTTTTAACAGTTGAGAGGCGACAAGCATTTATTACAAAGACGTTATCTTAATAATAAGATTAACATATAATGTACGTATTGAATGTCTTCTTTAAGATGTATTTGTGGTTTGTCTTTCTATACGATTGACGACAATGTAATCAACTTCAAAACCTATTTCAAATTGTGTGGTTTTCTTTTATGGAATTAGCAGATGGCCCATCTGATGATAAGTAGTTTCTAGTCATGGATATTAGGAATATAATGGAATGCAGAGACACAGAAGGGAAAGAAGATGGTTAAAGCAGAAAAGGTCCTCAGTTCTCTCTCTTACTGTAAGAAATGTAAGAAAAAAAATAAAAATAGTTAGTTATAAAGTAGTTATTATAACTAACTATTTTTTTTTCTAGATTGTGGTTTACTCCGGCAAAGCTAGCTGTACTTTCTAAGAAGATTGTTTTGGTAGATGTTACAAACAGTGACTAATGGACAGCCAACGACATCTACGATAAAATAATTAGAGATTTGGGATGTTGGTTAAATCAAAATATTTATACAGACAATTTTTTTTTTACAATCTGTGCTTGATGAGTATTGTATTGTTTTTCGGTACCTTATTAAATTATTAGGTATATGTTATTATTATGTTAACGTATTAATGGTGTGGTACTAAGTAATTTAAATTTCGATTTTTAAAACTCAAATTAACATTTCTTGTACAAATTTTATATTTTATATTAAGGCCTTCATAATACTTAAGAGATCCAACTATAATTCCTCTTTAATACATATTCTACTCAGGTGACATATTTTTATTTATCCTTTAATATCTTCATATTTGGAAGTTTGTAAGAACACATGCAACTTATAAATAATGTACACATTTTTGTTCTACGGAAATATATATATTTGGACGATATCTTTTTATTTTATGGTATTCATAAAATAAATTAACAATTTACATATTCGTATTTGGAAGTTTGCAACAGAGTATGCTAATTATAAATTATATTAATGTTTTTGTAAATAAATGAATGTTTATTTTATTAATACTGTATAAATATTCCAATCATTTAACTCCTAAGTGTAGCTGCGTATAATAGGTCACCATCCAGGTGGCTTGCGCGTGCGCATGCTGCTTTCTTTTATCTTATAGATACAACGTAAAAAACAAAGAACCACCTGTTTGCAAAGACAAACCATCTTCGTTATTGACATCATCCCAATTAAAATTTAGTGTCGAGGACCTTATTTGGTCTTACAAACAATTAAAATTGTATTTTAAACAAATATATTTCGTCTGACGTCCGATCGGTCAGATTCGATATTCAATTAAACGGGAGCCGTGAGATAAAATTAAGACTTAATTAAAACTCCATAATGTAACAAAGAAAATAAAACAAAAGTGTTTAAATGAAGCGAAGTAGCCGAGGCGTAAAAACATTTTGTCACCAATATCGTGTCCGCATCGTGACTGGATTTGTTTTGTTTTTGTTTGTTTGTCTTGTTTCGTTTTGTTTTGTTTGGCGAATTTTATCAATGGCTAGCGTTGCACGCGGCGCGTGGAGATGAATATCAAATGAACACATTGCGTTAATTGCCTAAATTCCAGATATTATAATGAGATCCGTCGCCTAATATAAGATTAATTAAGGTTCTGTTATTGGAATGTTGTGAGAAAATCAAACAAAATAACTACCTACACGTATTTAAACTTCCAAATTGAACAAATGTAAATTCTAGAGTCCGTATTCGACTCTGCTTCCTCCGACTGAACGTACCTCTCAGTGAATTGAACCACCGGTCATGGCAAAGCATAATTTAAGTGTATCTTTCAAAATTTCAAAAAACTTTAATTAGCAAATTTTCTTCATTCGAAAACTTTATTTATATTTTCGATGTAAATGTGAATGCTTTTCTAGCACTTGATAGCCCGTCGTTAAGTAGAGGCTGTATTTAATGAAAGTTATCTTTGACACCGGCTACTGTGTATATGTGTATGCATTGAATATGTAGAGCTAGTAACATTTAGATAATTAAAACATATATATGGCTCGCAATGATTTATTAAAAATATATTAAAAATATTTTCAAAATTTTAAAATTGACACAGACAAGACTCGAACTTATGACCATGACGTTTGACACTGGGATACCATGCCACCACTGCCTGCCACTTGAGTTCCAATCTTTATAAATCTAGTATTCTTGATGTAAAACTGTTTTTTTCTGACGGAGACATCTGTTATGCTCCCTCCGAAAATCCTAAGAAAAGTTTAACTTTGCTTAGCTCATCTTTACAGTTCAGAATAATATTGAGAAGATGCCAGTATTCATATTTTTTTACAAAACAACAACCGTTTAAAGTAAAATTTAAGTATATATCGGGTAAATATTGTTGTGCTTTCTGTATCTTGTAAGCTCTATGTTCAACGTCTCACTCATTGACTTGGCGAGTCATAAATTTGACTCATTTGAATGCGACCGATTGTGATCGACTGCGCCGGCGCACTAACTTGTACGCTTATTAACAGTTCCGTGTGTGGGTATATTTGATATTCATATATATATTTACACTGTATCTTAAGAATTAAAAACATTTAGATATTTATATTTTATTCCTGTTACATGTACATATTTGAATTGGCCTATATTGAATATATATATACATATTTAGTATAATTACTTGTATCTCGTCAGAGGTTTCATATAGAAAGGTATAATAAAACAGTACGAACTATTAACTACGGGAGTAACTAATGATTGATTTATATAGATTGTCTATGTATTTTAATAGAAATAAATAGCGAGGTAGTAATTATCTTTTAGTAATTAAACGGTTTTTATATCAGATTTTAATACAAGGTAAAATTTAAAAAAATATATCTGTCATTATAACTAATTAAAACTGCTGTCATGAAAATATTCTTTTATATTATTTCGATTATTTACCGACCGTGTAATTAAACGATTCAGTGCAACTTTCATTTTTTTCACAGAACGATCGGATGGTTACAGAACGATCTGGAATCATTAGTAATTAAGTTAGAAAGTTAAGAGAAAACAGCGAGACTTAACTTAATCATTTATCAATTATATAGCTATTATGTTGATATTTATTATTATTTAGATCGCATCGAGACCATTTGTTCTGTTTAAAGTATTCAAAACACTAACTTTGATTTTTTCATCAATTTATTTCTATTTGATTAAAAATTAAAAAAGTATTTAATATTTACATGTTTAACTAATACTATTTTAAAGATATTAGTCAATTGGTTACATTTTTATATCTCGTTTTTAATGTTAAGTAGCTAAGTAGCATAAGTAAACTTATTACGTATTTTTTGTTTAAATGAATTTGTCAAAATATTTAATTTATCGTAAAATATTAAAATATACTGAATTTCGTAAAGACTTCAATATAATTATGCTTAAATAATCCTTATGAGTATATCAAGAACTAATCTAAGAGCAATTATTTTCAATATTATTTAAGTAGGTATATCAATCATTATCGTGGTGAAAAAATACATCTCGACAGTTCCAGAATAAAGTATAATTTTTTCAAATACCTACCATTATCTCTATTATCTCTTAGGTACTTTTGACCCCAAATAAAATTATAAATATTTAAAGAACAATCTTTTCTTCATTCTTCTTTCACATTGAGTGATCGTAAATAAGACACTAACTTTACCAAATTCCAAAAAGGTACGATTTACGTATATGTGGTGTTACAATAATTTTATTTTACGTGTCGGACGTTATTATAATATATAAAGTATTCATCTAAGTAAGATAATGCGACGTGAAACGGTAATAATAGTATTTATTTCACTTTCTACAGAATCTAGATTTATACGATAGCTAGATAATTCTATTTTTCAAACGTTTAGCAAAAACTGTGTTACAGATAGCATCTGTGGGGATGTGGAGCGGAATGCGCCTGCGCATCGAGAGAGCGGATGAAAGTATGGCGTTGTTTGTTTGAACATTTCATAAATATGTAGTATAATAATATTCTATTATTATTATTCACTATATGTTTGAAGTGCATTAAGTTGTTTTAACCAATTAATATTGTTTTTATATAAAATGCATTAATGGAGATCCTTTCGTTTCTGTCAGTAAATATTGTATTTACAACAAAATAGGCCTTACCTAGTCACATAAAATGTAATTCATAGAATAGCAATATGCAAATGAAAGGTGATTTATATAAGACCGGACAGTTATGAGTGGTTCATATGAAAACTATGTAATTATGCAGATCAAGGTAATGCCTGAGTTACAAAGAATTAGAAAAAAAAATATTACATTTTACACTTGATTATTATTACGTAAATGGCTAATTTAATTTAAAAAAATTGCCTGAAATGTTTATGAAACATTATTTCAGGGTGTGTTTTTTTATTTTATTCAGATAATTTATAGAACGTGTTTAAATATAATTTGTTTTGTAAGCTGTCATAATCTGAGTATTTTATGGAGGTTTATATATTATATAGTTTATAATTAGCGGTCTCATTAGGGGTGACATTAATTATATTAATATCTCTTTATAATATTATCTAGGCAGCGCCCGGAGGGGTGCGCTCAAATAACCAAATATTATATTATAATACTAATTGTGTTAATAAAACCGGAAGGTGTGTTATGGACAAAGAATGAACCTTCATTTCAAAACAGTTTTTAAAAAACAAAATTAGCTAGATACTTATAAAATTTACTAAGTAATTTATATTAAAATAAAACATAAATTCGTTTTGAAGACAGACAAAAAACATATGTAACATTAAAAGTAGATGTTTTGATTAAAGGTAGCTTAATTTTGATAATAGAAAATAATCCAAAAGTGAAATAACAATGTTTCTAAATCATTTATATGAAATATGTATTATTAAATATTAAACAAAACAAATATGTTGTGGTTTTTGTTTTGTGTGAAATAACAAGTTTCATTCTAAAATATTTACCAAAATATTGCTTACAATTTGGTTATAATAAAATTTACGACAGCTCCAAGTAACTAGTAACTATGGAGAGTGGATGATACCGCCATCGAATATAATATTATTGTTTCTTATAAAACTGTCCCTTTATCTTTTATATGTAGTTCTGAATTATCTTGTTTAGTTAAGTTTTTAACATAATGTTTTTTATAGAAAGTTGGCAACACCCAATCACAACTCTGCACGGAGCTGTCAAATATGCTATTTTAAAAAATCTTTTGGATTTGATTAAAATTGAAATAGACATATTTAAGAGATTCGAATCTTAAAAGAATATCATAAATACCAGTAAGACTTTCTTCACCCAACAAAAATTAATTTTCGGATCATTATTAATAAGATGTATTAAAAATATATTGTAACTTTCATATAAATATTATAAGACAGGGTTTCATCAGCTCAATACAATTATTTTCACTTTCACAGTCTGAGTCGGGTCACTGCCGAAATTCAGTCACGCAATCCGGCCATTAAGGGTTGTTTCCACCCACCCCCTTAAGGAGTCGGCGAATTTTACAAACTACCCTCAGTAATTTTGGTTCCCTGTACGAGTCCCTTCGAGGGTAACTTTTTTATGCGCCTATTGGTCGGTTTCTAAGGATATTATACGGTGCAGTTTTATTGCCCTGATTTTTCATTACGATATTTAGGAGATATCACCATTTTATTCTGTTATATCACAATTTATAGGATACCATTTGTTGTACTTTTATTATGCTACATAAAACTAGTATCAGTTTTGATTGAAATCCGAATGTTCTATTTAATATTCAATTCAGTTTTGTATTTAACCAGTTAGCTGATGTGCGTCGGATACTTATTATCTTCAATCACTATCTGGACTATTTATACCTACTAGAAGCTTAACATTTAAAGTAGGCTGTACGTGGGGGTGAGGAAGGTTGTTTATATTTTATAAGTGCGAAGCGCACACGAGGGCGCCGCCCTGCCACAGACAGACTTACATATTTAATATTGTTACACCGGTTAGTTAAGTGACGCATTTAACCTTTTTATATGTGTGTAATTTGAGTACAATTTTAATTTGTGTAAACATAAAATAGACCAAAAGTATGTAAAGAAAAATGTAATCAACATTATGCATCTCTTTTCCAGTTATTAATGAAGTGTATGTATTGTATATATATATTGTATATAAAATAAAACCACCCTGTAGTGGAAGCGTGCGTCTTAGTTAGTTTTACGAGCTGTTTCAGCTCAACTCGTTAAGCTTTAAGCCGCTATAATCGCCCTTTAATTTCAGAATTAAATAGGCCTCGTATAACGTTAATTACTGAACCTGGCTTTTTAACTAATTAAGAAATAAACGGAACTAGCTGATTCAAATCTTTGAATCCAACCATTGAGTCACGTCGAAGAATATTATATTAATTAGAAAAACTTAGGATTTAATTACTCATGTAGATTATATTAAAATAAAATAATATTAATTTTTACATTGAACTTTGGTAATAGAATTTCCACGTATAAGTCTTTTATTTGATTAATATCATATTAGGTTTATAAGAAATCCCGAGCAGACAGATAGAGATTTAATTTTATAAAACCACTACGACCACGGACCAACAAACAAATTCATGACATTAATGTAAAGCATAAATAAACATGGAGTTTTCGTATTTATAAAAAGTATATTAAAAGTTAATTTGGCGTGCACGTGAGTCAGCGACGAATATATAATTGATCTGATAAGAACTAAGTTAAAACACCTTTTAGCTTTGTGTACTTACTTTTATGAGAAAAACTACTTTTTATAACAAGGATAGTTTGAAGTTTGTTTGAATTGTTTTACCGACTTGAAAGAAAGATGAATAAAGTAACAAAAAAGGTTTGATACACCTTGGTCTGTTAGTTTTTTAACGCTTGCAAACATTTTAGTTTTTTTTTAGTTATAATTATGAATCAAAAATATTTTCATTTTCTTAGACTCCATTTTAAAGGAAGCTATTAATGATGTAACTTTAATTAAATCTTCAAATACTAAACAATTACCGGCTTTATTCTGCAAATCATATAATGTGTTTTATTAATTATAACAAAGTATTGCATTTGTACGTACTCATACTTTAATTTGACTTAATAGGCAAGCAAGGAATAATTCTCTATTAAGACCTTCAAACATTACTAATTACAAAATGCTTTTTAAAAGGATACACTTATTTTGCTAAATACATATTTATTAAACGACGTTCGGCCTCCAAATAAAATTCAAGCTACAAACATAAAAGTAGTAATCGAGGACATCAGACGTCTCCAGAGCCGGCCATAAATGAAAAATCCCATCAATTTAAGCACACTCCAATAAAAACGCTGAACTTCGTATGATGGATTATACCGCCTTATCACACTCATTGTTTTCCATAAAACGCCATAAAAAGACTAATTTGTCACATCGACCGGACTTATCGGGCGGTAATTGTTTTCAAATCTGAAAGCCTCAAATCTGATAAGAAATTTCTAAGTACCTAAAGTTTATAACATGAGGGAGTCGCTACTACAGATGGATTTATTAAACGATTTCGATATTGTTTAATAAATTTATAAATAATAAAATGTAGATTATATAAGTCAATAGAGCCTTCAATATTACTTCTAACAATAAACTATAAGGTTATATCATCCCTGGCTTCAGAAATTTGTTTGAAAAGCCCCGGTCGATATCGTACCGCCCCGCGGCAGGCACTCAATACTTCCTAGTTTTTTCACTACTCTGTCGTTTATTCCTATATATGTATACTGTTTTCATAGTAACTAGTTCTTGTATACAATCAGGTATTGTACAATTCTATACGTGACTTACTTATTTTATTAATACTCAAATAAAATTACTAAGAAATATATATAATTTAATGGCTACCGGTGATGAACATTTATTTTAAGTTAAAAGTTAGTATCCCGCGGTGCGGCGACATCTTTAGGAATCGAAAGAATATTTGTAATCAATGCTTCAATATTCGATTTAATTAGAATTATTGAGGTTTAAAAGTACAGTGAGTTCAAAAACTGTTCCTATTATTATTATTATTATTATTTATATAGAGGTATTGTTCAAATTCCACTTACAACGTAACCTAAATTTAACAGAATTCTCGGGTTGATTCATATATTTAGTTTTTTACATTGAGATTGATTTATTGGCCTTTATTATACCTATCTATTGAAAAAAAAGCCAAAAATTTTAAAAATTAAATAAAAGATAATATTATTATTATTTATATGGTTCTTAGTTACTCAATATTTTATTCAGAAAATAGGCTAAAATGTTCACCCGATATTTAGCGTATTATTCATTTTAAATATAAAATTATAATTATTTTTTCACGTGATTGTACTTTCCGTATAGTCCACGTCATCGACCCCAAGCAAGACACAAAATAAAGCACATACCAATTGCCCCCTACTGATTTTTATATTCGAATCTCGTTCAGAATAAAATTATAAAGCACATTAATAAGTCAGTAAATGATATACTCGGAGACATCGTGGTAGCCGACGTATGCAAAGTAGTAATAAAGGATTTACGCGTCCAATTATTATCAGGGCTGTAATCGGTTTGTTTTTATATTTCGTTTTGTTTTAGGATTGTGTACTTGATTGTACTTGGTCGAATTTCATTGGTTCATTTTATGATAGCAACTTTATTTGACAAGTACTGTTATATCATTAGAAAATAGTTAAATTGTGACGGAAAAAGTATGCACGAGAAAGTCTTAACTAGAAAATTGTTGAAAGTAATTCTAAATATATGTTTTCCCTATAAAATAATCAAAAATATTGCCAATAAAGACTAATAGGCCATAAAAGGAAATGACGTATATCGTATTACAAACAGTAGGCAAGGAAAGGAGCCTTAATTATTTCCTTGTAGACTATATCGTGTAATCGTATCCTGAAAACCATTTTATATAAATTACATAACAATTAAAGTCAATATTATTTCAAGCAAATGTTATCTATTTAAGAGTTATTTTAAATTACACTGTTGTTATGGTAAGTAATTTACTTTAAGAAGTTAATTAGATGAAATGTTTAATGTTTTTAATAAATACTAAAAAAGTATTTTTTTACAGGAAAGTATTATTTCAACCAGGCAAATTTGCACCAAAAAAAATGTAATTGATTTTTAATTTAAATTTCAAACTGTTATATGTTCTAAACTTGGGCAATTAAAGAGAATAGCATCGATTAAATACAATCGCAAAGTATCGATTACCTTCAACCGAATCGATATCGAACACGATTCATTTATTAATACAGGGTGTAGTGCAATAAAATGTACTTGACAGCATTAAATACGTGTCATGGAACACATTTATAAGTAATCGAATACACCGGTATGCGGTTCTAAGCAGTTTTGTTTTACAAATGGACCGATGATTTAGTAGGCTTTAGTTATATCTTGGAGTGTTTATGATGAGGTCGATGTTGATGAAACGATGAGATACGGTCCACTAAAAATAATTATGAGAAAAAACCAAATTCATTAGTCTTAACTTTGGGTTACTTATTGATTTTTGACTATTATGTAATGCTATTAAACTTAAAAAGTAATAATCCATTATAATAACACTAGTTTTACAAAAACACTTTACTCGACGCTGTGTTATTTTTAAGTAAAGACAAAATATTAGTCTAACAACACCTACCTCACCTACCTTAGCTGAAGTAGCTCCCAATAAGTCCTGACAAAGCAGCAGTATAGATGAAGGTAATGTTACACTCTGTTACCTACCTTGGAAGTAACTTTTGGTCCGTAAGTAGCTAACGGACAGCCGCAGTATGGAGAGGCGGTCCAGCTTGCTGAGGATGTTCTGCTCGAAGGGTAGCAGAGACGCCAGAGTGTCCAGCTCAGCGTTGAGACGCTCTCGATGTCTTTTGCTGGGGTTACTCTTTGTGACGCCGTCCTTTGAAGGGGGTTTGATGCTGTAATAATAAAATAAAACTTTATATCATATACATGTTTTTTATGTTTCATAAAATTTAGTGGTGATCCTATCTTCTTGTTAAGTTCTTTAGTCAGGTTATATTCAATAATATATATTAAATTATAAGGAAGACGAAATGGTGATAAAGACTCCACAAAAAATAAGTGTAAAAGTAATAATTACAAAGAGGTCTATAATGAGGTTATTATATTAAAAACAATGTAGTTATGATAATAGTAGATGGTCGTATAATATTGGTCTAAATATTATTATTTTTGAAGAGATGACCAAAGACCGATCGTAACAATAAAGTAAGAAAGCATAAAGTAAGGCGTTGTCATATAAATTTATATTATTAAAGTCAATCAATGTAATATGTAAATGAAGCCCTTGTTTTCTAAACATCAAAGTATTTAATAAGCAATATAAAGCGTTACGAAGCTTACTCTTGTGAATTGCGATCGCGTGTCGGGTTCCGTGGGAGGACGTGTCACATACACTGGACTTGAACAAAATAGGTCGTTTATAATTACTATATTAATGTGTAAGTGGTGTTATAAAACAAATATGTATATTTTTTATAAGTCGTTATTTATAACTTGTAATATTATATCTATATATAATAAAATAATTTTAAACGTAAGTCATGAACTTGCAACCTCTGTTGTATTCTTCTTACGTTTTATTAACTGAGACATTGTGTCACTTAATCAAAGTAAGAAATAATTAATAAAAATTTTCATGATTTCACTTCTACCGTCTGAGTAATTATACTTTACTGTAAAGTAAGTTCCATTTTTTTTTAAACAGAGCTACGTTGTATTAAACAACAAGGGGGTCATAATTATATTATATAGTATATATTATTAAATATAAAAAGCACGATGTTAAGTTCGCCCTTGCATAAGTTATGCTAACAAGTGAGCTCGCGTGACTTGGACCTCGTTTGCTACTGTGAGGGACGCGTCATAAACACTGGACCAGTGAAAGCGGTTATGTTTAATGTGTAGATGGTTTATTGTTCGCTCGCTTGTTTGCTAGCTTATCCATGTTATATGAATACATCATCAGACAACTATAGGTTTTTAGGAAGTACATTTAATTAATCTTAAATATATTCATTATTACAAGTATAAATTAATTATGATTAATGGTTAAAAACAAAAGCAAGGATTAAAAAAATATATACGAATTCACGCTTAGTTGCGAAAATTATTGCGCAGTAAAAATGATGAATATTGAGTTAGTAAATCCTCAGTCTACCGTAAACAAATCTCCTTATATAGGATGGATTTTCTTATCGCATATTTTAAGATATAACAAAATACACATGCACACGTACTTACATAACATATCTTTTAAAAGATAAAGACGTAAAGAAATCTGTTATTTTTGGTCGGATGAACAGTTTTATTGACTAGTTTTTCTTTCGTGGGATCGAGAACTTACAACAATGTGAGATGAAAAATAGTATAAATATCTTGAGTCCAAATAAAAAAAACATATTGTTAAAATTGGTTCAACATTTAGGTTAATAAGTTTTCAGGAATATCAATAATATTATTTTCTCTGGTGTTTTTTGTTTGTTCATACATATATACTTTATTTATAACTAAATAATGTCGGGGTTGGGTCATAATTAATATTTTACATTATTTGTTTTCTTAATATATTGTTTGTGTATTAAGTCTTGCATAGATTAGTAGCTGAAAAAAACTAAAAATATATAGAGTCGGTATAATACTATACTTATTTTTGAATAGTAATAATCTGATATGAATGCAATAAAAAAACATGTTATAACTGAGCCATGGTCTGTTGTCCAAGTAATTAAAAGATATATATATCCACAAAAAAATATTTCTAAATAGTCATTATATATGACTATCAAATTATATGATTCAGATAATAAGCGAGTTAATATATGTCTGTAAACATTTAGTAATAAGCGGCTGCACAGTTGGCTGTGTTCCAAGTTAGTGCGTACATTAGGGCATTACTCATTGCCTCCCGTCGTTTTTGTTGATTTATTCAAAGATATCAAACGCCCTTTGATATCTTACCGATACAAATTTGAGTTCATACGCCACAGCTGTGAGAATGAAAAGAAGCCTTACCACCACGTCAATATGGATCAATTTACTCTGCTACTTGTATAAATCAATGACCGATTATTTCTATAAATTGTAACTCGATTAAGTTATAATGGCGGGTTATGGTATTTAGATGTCTACGAATTATTGCATGCCAATATATCTTGTATTGCGTGGATGGAAGGACTAAATTTCCATGTTTATTAAAAACAGCATGTTTATAATTTCTGCAATATGTATACAGAGAGTACCCTTTATATAATACTGGTACTAGATAGTACATAACTATAAGAAATGATAAATGTCATATTTTATTATGTTAAGTATTAGCAATGATATTTGAAGAATAGAAAAAATATAGTAACTATTCATGAAATATGAATAATAACATATATCATCATTTCATTGTTAGTCTTCTACTACATAAAAAAATATTAAAAATAAAATATATAAATCTATGTAAGATATAAATAATAAAACAATTTTGTAATAAAATACAGAACTAAACATAAAGAACGCAATAAAGTTGAATATTATTTTCACTATAAAAACAAATAAGACTGAAACTTAACTTATACAAATATTGAAATACTTATCGCTGGTATGATAAGTTTACTGGAAACGTCATTAAAATGACTTGGAAATTTTCAATAGACCGATAATTACGATGACTGTTTCATTTCTAAGAAAAATCTTAATAACTTTTTTTGCTCTCAACTGAAGAGTTAATATAATTTGCTCGATTGAATAAAACCATTGAATTGTGGAGATTTTGTATCTTTCAGAAATGTGAAATTTCACGAGCCAATTAGCTCCTACGAGTATATAGAAATATATTTACTATTCTTTTTGTTATTACTACGAGTGTGGAAAATGACTTTAATTATTAATACGCGTATATTATGACTTGCATTTTATAGATTAAATGATATCCTTACATTGTATGATACTTAATAAAACGAATGGTCTACGATTTCAAAATTGTATAAAAACGTTGTTATAATTTAAACTATGAATATTTTTCTGTTAGGGCCATTTAATAACTTTACAGATATGATCAATTTTCTTAATTTCATGACTAAAAATATTAAAAATATTATTTATAATGTGTTATTCCCAGCTTTAAAGTTGATAAAAGAAATTAAAAACGATGGTCGTTTAAGCAAAATACATAAAATCATTTCTACTGTTTATATCTAATGCAACACAAAAAATATTACGATTAAAATTATCTAGAGTAAAAATAGTAAAGGTCATTACACAAACACTTAAATAGTTTCAAAACGAAACTATTATTGTCCGAAACAAAAGTAAGGCTATTTCCCATATTTAAGTGTAATTTCTTTCATCTAATGAACATTTAATCGACGGAGTTTAATCTTAACATTTGAACCTAACGGGAAGCACTAAGGTACCATTAAAACTTACAAAACAACCATTTACAATGCTCTTAAGTACAGGAAAAATATAAGAGGAAATTAATCTGCTGATAATGAAATTAATAATCATTGTCAGTAGATTAAGATATTTGATTAGTAATACCTGTGCAATTTAATTTTGCTATTTTAAGGAGTTTTGCCTCATTATAGTTCTGCGAAAATCGTTAAATAGGTACTAAGAAAAACCAGATGCACATCTAAACGCAATAAGTTTTAAAATCTCTATATATTTTGATTCTTGTGATAATCCTAAAAAAAATACCATAATTAAAATAATGAACTATTTATTGACTGTGATATAGTGCCGGTGAAAGTATAAGACATTATTATATTAAAAGATTATAAATAATAGTATTGTACGCGAAGAAAACTGTTTTCGAGAATTATCAAGTTCACTTTGATGTCGCGTGTATCTTAGAAGTGTTATCGACAGTCATAACAATTATAGGTGCAAAAGTCATTGACCCGCTGACTTGAATGGGTGTCGTGCTGACATGCGAACACGCTAACGAAAACGAATCTTACTACCGTTAACACGTCATGAGGCAAGGGCCCATTTGTACCTGCAACCATCTCATGCAAGAGCTTTCGGTAGATTTACTTAATACTAAGAGGTACATTTCAATTTGCTGTCTAACTTACATTATTTTTCAATTAACTGGATGTATCAAAAGTGTAGTAGCCCTTTCAATTTTCATTGAAACAAGGTTACGATGGCTTTATATTCCAGATGCGTATTATATTCAAATTGTTAAGTATGCTATTTCTTTTTCCTAAGAAACGATCTGAATTCAGGTTTGTAAAATAATATTAAGTTAATTTTTTTGTCTTGTAATCTTTCTTGATTTTGTAGAGCAAACGAAACCTCACCTAGATTAAACAAAAACTAACCTGTTACGTCACATTCAGTATGTTTACAAATGTGTTCTTCCTGTGGGGTATAATTATAAACGTATTAGACGGGTCAATGTACCAGGGTTAAGGCCGTTAGGAATGACCATTTTGGATCACTTTTATTTATATTTGTTTTGACACTTCAAATAATAATATGGAATTCACTGAGACCTATTTTAGGTCCGAAATCGTTCAACGTATTGAGAATTAGTAAAATATTGTAATGATCCCTAAAAAGAGTGTAATCCAAATTAAATATCCTTCCTAACATTTACATAGTCTTTTCATTATTTTAATTAGTTATTATAATTTATTAAAATACGTTTTAATCGTACTAAAGTATAAGCCCATCAACATTGTTGTTAGATTTATGAATATATTAAAGAATTGTATAATTCACATCATACTCGTCGAAAATTGTATTGGAAAATAGGAAAATTACGAACAATAGACGCTCACATAACCTTCGCAGCACTTAGTACCTAATTGAATAATCGAATATGAGAATTTAGGACAGATGTATACACTGCTTAATCAAAATATTAAATTGAAAAACAACTTTAAATGAACCCATTTAGAATTTAAATTACAACCACATTAACATCGGATAGGACATTCAGCAAAAAAAACTGAGTTTGATTTGGTCTTCGTAAGTGGTATTTAGTGATATCCAAAAATAAACTCTATCTATATTCATTTAGATATAATTTTGTTTGGAATAGGAAAATCATGTTCATACATGGATGGTCATGTATGCCAAGCAAAATTAAGTGTGCCAATATCATAAGCGTTCTCGCTTCATCGCGCCTAGCCTTCGTCTGAATAACTGTTTTCCGTCGATTTTTCTCATGTAGGTATATACTATATACTACGCACATTTCTATTCCCGTCAAGGCCTTTAATCTGAGGAGCTAACCAAAGATTTGTACTGAAGAGTGCAACTTAATGTTTGTAATTGTTGAATGGAAAATGAGCTTTCGGTGACATGGAAAGATAATTTGTAACGCTTTAAAAACATAACGTTTAACATTTTATTTTAAAAAACAATTGATTTAAAGTAAAATTTGAATTGGTTAGATATCTATTTGAAAATATTTATAAAGATGTAGTTTTGTTAAGCTTGTTTAAATTTATATAAATATAGAATGAAAAATAAATTGATCGGTCAGATAAATATAGACTGAAAAATAAATTGTTACGGGCAGGGATTCGAAACCGCGACCTCTAGGAAACCGTTCCGTCGCTCTACCAACCGAGCTACCGTATCGCTATCCGACTGGGTGAATTAAGCATTCTATGTGATCCTCTTTATCGGTGTGGTTAGATATCGTCAAAAATTTTATTTCGTAGAAGTACCTACATTTATAGATGTCTGTATCTGTATAATGGTACTAGTTTAATATATTGGCTTTCCCGTTTACCCTATGTCCTAGGTCGCACAGTTTGTAACAGTTACTGATTGCCACAAATCATTGCAATTGTCAACAATTGCTGTATTTTGCAACTGTGAGGTAACGAGTGGCGATCTTCGTTATTATACTCATTTGATTCATTCATGCTAATATGCTGAAGATACAGTCAGAAAAAAATATACTAAAAGTAAGCATATTGATTGGATCTTATATTCCCACTCATCTACTTCTGTACAAAGCTGAGTAAATAAAGAATATGCAACCTGGCGTTAACTACAAAATGAACAGGCTTTAGACTCAAAAAATATAACTCAAAGGTTATCTGTATTTTTGAAAGAATATTAGCTATGTTGTATCGAACTTTATTAATTATATTTGAACTAAGTAACCAAAACAAAACTAAAATAGCCTTAGGTCCGGTACTTATCTATATCACCGTAAATTACTAAAGCAATAAATCAGCCTTTGCCCCTACCTATTTAATAGGCATTACTGTATTCAGGGTAAATGTACCAATTGTTGGTACTCAAGCGGGCACGCGGCGCACCGCGGGGGTCAAATAAAGCAGGTATACACGTTAGACCCTGCCACCTGTCAAAGTAGGAAGGGAAGCAGTTTGTTGCGAAAACGATATTAGATTGTTAAGTAATTGAATGCATTATTATTAAGCGTCCCTTTAATAATGTAAAGGGTGAATATAGGCTGCCCGTCATTTTATTAAAATATATTTGATTTAGTCCTTTTTAAGAAACATCTATAATAATATATATATAAGATTATATAAGGTTATTCGTGAATATAAAAACTAAATATAAAAAAAAGTATCTAATTTTTCTTATATAAGATAAAAGTCTGTAATTACAGAATGATAATCTTTTTTTTTGCCGACCACACTTAACAATAGTAATGATACAGGTAGACATGTCAGTCCCCCGTTACAATATTAACTTCTGTCAAAATATAAAACTAGGCTCTTTGTAGTGAAAGCGACCGGAGGGTGTATTGGATTGTATGGAATGGGGCAGCGAGCTCTAGGGTTAGCATGAAATCGGATTACTGGCCCTTAATCGTAATTATTTAATACAATAATAATTTAAAAGTAGAGATATTTAGTAGGTCTTTTTATATAACATGTATTAAAGTGTATTACATTTGTAACCGGAAAGCGAATGTGTTTTTAAACAATAAAATCAAAATGGCGACTATTTTATTAAATCTTTTCATAAAGTTTAGATAACTAACCAACAATCGCAAGTAAAACCAAACAAATCGCTTATACCACTGTCGGTCTATATGTGTGTATACTTAGGTATGTTCTTGTTTTGACTACATCATTACAGATCATAGCCGGAGGCCTCCTTAATACTATTTTAATAGCCGTCATCTCGAGACTGATTTCATTTTGAATTTCGGTTCTAGTCAAGTATAAATGACCCGAAATTTTATAAGATTGCTCTCATCTCGCAATTGCTACTGAACTGTTCGCCCTCATATATCTTCTAAAATATAATATTTGTGTGAAAATGATTTATTTACATAACTTTAGTAGTAGTAGTAGTAGTAATAAATGGTTATTTTTCTTAAAATAACACCCTTTTACTTCTAAATATAACTTTTAATATTAATAAATCAATCAAATATCTTCTTCAAATAATTATTCTGTAATATTACTATCGAAATCCGAACAATACAAGTTAATACACTTCAAGCAGGGATCACTAATCTCCTATTTAGTGAATGGTTTTATTATACACTTAATGGATCGTCACAAAATTGAAACGGAAACTCTCTATTCTTAAAATAAGTTTCATATAAATACGTATTAAACTACGGTTAAAATATGTTAAACATTATTTAATCTTCTTAGTAGTCATACCAATTAAAATTAATAATGTCTTTTATATAAACGCGCTAGTTAAGGTTTGTCGCCCCTTGTATTTTCTAGAATAACGTCAACAAACATATTTATGATAAATTAAATCTATACTTACAGTTTTTATACCATTGTTTTTACGATAATTAAAAGCATCTTATTACCATCATTGTTCTTAGTCAATGAATCTTCAATAAAAAACCTTATATTGTATTTTCAACTTTTTGCAGCCTTGCCCCAATATTTGTGGGAACGCCATATAGTAATGATTACTAATTAATGATAATCAAACGGCTATTTTGATGTCATTATGTTTCATAATGAGATTAATACTTTTTGTTGTTTTGTCTTCATGTTCATTCATGTCAATATAAAAGCATATAGGTAGGTATGTAATGTATATTTTAAATCAGCAATAAACTCGTAGCACTTCTTGGTGTTAAAACAAACTGATAAACGAGTCGCTTAATTAATTCTTCTAAAACCGAAAGATAAAAAATAAAAAGTTTCGTTTCGGTCGATTTACGATACAAACCTCAGACCGGACCGGAGACGCGGTTCAACAGTAGTTAAATAATGAAACCCGATATACCGATCGGTTCGGGAGATTGTACACGTTGTTCTTGAAACTATTAAATTGTTTTGGTTACACTGTATTTTTAACTTTATTTTTTTTAATATTAAACGTTATTTATGAGATTTATGTTTGACACATGTCACTTCGTTATAAATAAATGTCGTCAATACCTACCAGTGGTCACCGCCAGTCTGCAAGCCCCCTAACATTACTGGTATTCCTCGAATCACCTACACGCGAGTCAAACCTTCGTATTCGATCAGCTGATGCGGTGTTTGATAGGATGCAACTCTCAGGTTTTTTGCAAGAATTTGAGTTACTTTTTATGATTAATATGTGATATAAATGGTGTTCGGTAGTATTTATTAGTTTTATTATTAATCTGATGAACTAACTCTAGTTCTGTTAATTTAATAATTGATATTATATTTAATATACAATGAAAGGGATTGGTATTACTTTTTGATAATAGTCTTGTTCAAATAGGATTAAATGTGATTAAAAATCTTACAATGTTAAAGTAAGTTAATGTTAGATTAACAAAAACAAATACCAGTATATAAATACTAGTAAATATTGTTGAAAAATATTGTAAGAATTTCCTGTAAATCAGACTTAAGCACTTTTTTTAACTATTTTTAAATAGTCTGTATCTGTTTCATTAATACAAGAGAATTGCAGTTACAGTAGTTTTCAAATTAATTATAGGCCATTTACGTTTACACTTGCAACATTATTAGTTAAAAATTTTAACTTCGAATATTATAAGTGCATTTGATATTTAGGGGGTCCATTTTAATATATTTCTCAAAATTATTTTGTGACTTACGTCGATATTATTTAAAATAATATGGATTTATTTCAACGAATTTTATATTTTTACTTAGATAAAAAAAATGATATTATTAATAATTTTCATATTTTTTTATTAATATATTGAAAATATCAAACAATATAGAGAAAATGTTCATCGTCCTATGGGACATGCGCTTTTGTATGATTTCGCGCTACGATACTTAAAAACCGTTCTAGTGTTGTTTTAGTGCCTCATTACACAGCGTCACTGACACGCTAACAGTCGCACCATACCTTTAGGTCCTTTGACGTCGCACTGGTTGAAAAGAAACGGTTATATATGATAAAAATGTTATATATCTATACCATTTTAACATGGCTGGTGTTTGTGTTCTAATCCCTGCTTGTAACACAGTTATTGGCGGGCGTGACAGTTCTACTATGTAAGTATGTAAGTGTGTATATCTCTTTATCTCATTAGGTCCTTACAAATATAGTACGGGACCACGCCTTACGACCAATGGTAGCGGATTTTTATTACAATGTTCTAGACTTTTACCGGTTAAGCTGTCCTCATATTCTATTAGTTAAATATAAAACAAGCGATAATCAATTTTAAAACGACGCCTTACGGTTTTTTTTTATAAAACTTGTTTATCTTAACACAATTGTAATTGGTTGAAAGGTGTATGAATTGCGCCAAACGCTGAAAATCAGAACATACTTTAATGAACAACGTGTAGAAACGAGATATAATCGCTTAATTTCTATTTAATTTATATTGTAAAGGGAAGTGTATGGATACGTGGTTCTTATATAGAGATGTAGTTGCTGGTTTTAAACTGATTTGTATGGTAGCTTTATTCCTAAGGCTTATATGAGGTAATGAGAGTATAACGGCCGTATAAAGAGCTTAACAGAGTATAAGTCTAAATCCAAGTTAAACCAATAAAAGGGTTTTATTAAATGAAAACCTATTGGATTCACGGTGACGACCTGACGGCAGTGCATTTAATTTTAGAGAGAAACGTACACTGAACTATGGGCAAGTTTCAGTATTTGTGTTTCTATAAATTTGATATGTGAAAATTTTACAAAAAATCATACAATTGTTTCACCATTAGATGTAAGACAATGTTTAAAATTAGTATTAAATTAATATTTTGAAAATATGAAAGGATAAAGAAACAGAACTCAAACAAACCCACCATGTCCAGAAGAAATTCACCCTCTTATCCATTGGAAATAACTAAATTATCAGTAACATACAATTGTGATATCATTTATACTAAAAAAGAATTAAAATAAAAGAACGTTATAAAAAAAATTAAAGTAAAAAAATACTTTATAATTTCCAAATCTATTTTCTATTTTCAAAGATATGAAAAAACCATAATTTACGAAAGATTCCCCCCTGTGATATAATAAATAAACTTTTGACATTTTAATTTATATGAATCAGCGATTTTATTTCCCTCTGTACGTCACCCCTTACTGTATTAAACGTGGCTTATTTGATTAGCAAACACTGTTTATTGAATTAAGGTGAATGGTATAGATTTACTTTCAGTAAGGTTTGATTACTTTTCAGTTTATTCATGTTTCTTTGTACGTATATATATTGATGTTACGTATATGATTTAATGATTTAGTTAGGATTATGAACTGAGTCGCAGTATAAAAAAAATATTTTTAAGGTTTCGATTTTTTTATGATTGTTTTAAAAACTATACTTCATAGTTTTTTTTTATCACAGCTTAAAACAACTATATGATTATTGTCAAGTATGAGATTATAAAGTATGTTGCCTCTATGATGAGCTCATTTCTCTCATTGTGAAACAAAAGATAGCAGAATTCTAATTAATTATTTTAACGGGCTGACGAAGCGTGAGGGGTTTTTTAAATAACCTCTCAGTCGATTCGCTATTAATTTACATAATTCATAATAGTTACAGAGCTATGACTAACTGCTAGCGGAAAACCTAAGCTATTGAGAACGTAACCAAAAGATTATAAGTAAAAAAAAACTTTTTCGGTATATAGGTATATATATGTACAATATTTTTTAGATATTATTTTAATTGATGATCTTGGGAAAGCAATGTTTATTTCAATAGGATACATAATACGCCGTGAATAAACGCTTATGAATCCGCTATCACTCGCACCTAACTTATCATTGTAATTACTGACACAGTTGCTCGTAGATGTACAAATGAGAAAAAACGTCCTAGAAATAATACAATGTAGTAATCAGGAATCGATGGTTGGTGAGGTCGAGTTAATACTATTGTTATAACTATTGTTTGTATATAAGATGTCTGTAATTGTTGTCATTATATAAGTAGGCTTTATTTTAATTATGTATATGTATATATAAAAGAAAAGATCTACAGGGCTGAGGTCTGTAAAGATAAAGATATGATATCAATGATTTTATAAATATCTATATGTATTATTTGAAGCAAAACTAAGTCTCACGTCGGAAAGCTCGGCAGACGTACTAAACTCACCCTAGCGGTACAATAATAATCGACTGCGGGCAAACACCAATTTAACGTGTGCCGTAAGACACAGGCGGAAGCGGTTACATGACACTATATGGTTTAAGAAAAGACACTTTTGTAACTCGTTAATATAGTTTTGTGTACAAATTGTAGTTTACAAAAATTGATTAAATAATATAACAGATTCCACCAAGCCACTTTATTTTAGTAACATCTCATGTTTGAACTTAATATATTGATGATAGAATGTATGTTTGTTTGTACGTCGCGCCGCTCCTTACTTAAACAGCCATACACTATCGCAGTGAACAATCTCGATCCGATTAAACGCAATAAAGCAGTGTGGATTCACAAACAAATTAACATAATTAATATACTAATTAATGTGAAAAAAAACAACTTGTAATAATAGTCTTTGAAATGTTTGGAAAGTGGAATTCCACTCGCTACGTTTGGATTCCAATTAAATGATAGTTCGATGCGTTCAAATGATTTCTTGACATGATATTGTATTGGCGGTTGATGACGTCATTACTATTGCACTTATAACAACACACAAATGATTACTTGTCTTATTATTTTATTACTATTTTACAAATCAGTTTTATAAATATTTTGTGTATACATAGTAAGAAAAAAAAAATAACAACAATAATATAGCGACTTGGTATTTCCCATAGTTTTTTTTAAAAAATCCTAAAATGCAAGATAATGTGTGAAGTATTAATGTCAGATATTTATAGTACGACAGTCAATAATCGTCTAAGCGTTTTCTCGCCATTGTTCCGCCTCTCTCAGCCATTGATCTGTTAATGAAGACCTCACAAGAACAAGGGAAGACGGATTTGACACTTTTGTTGTCGATATCGCACGACTTTCTAATATCATTGTTTTATTGCGATTGATTATACAAATAAATATATATTATTTTAGAATTGAAAACACCAACAAACAACGCCTTCAAAAGTTTGTTTTGATGTTTTTAGTTCCAATTATACAAGTAAAATAGGTTTTGTAAATGAAATTTTATTTCTAAGTAGTATCTACCTAATTACTTTTAAAATATACATTTTAAGTAACAATACATAAAGCGAAGACGTATTTTAGTCACTAAAGTGAGTCATTTTCAGTCAATTTCAGTTTGCCTGTAGCTTGGATGGTGTTGATGGTGTCCAGTTGAATATAATATAGAATAATAAGCGACATGCTACAAAACAAACTTAATTAGCTTTATTATATTTTTTGTAAATAGCTAACCTATGATATATTGGGTAACACCGTTGCAATAACGCTTAAATATAGATGAAAACATTAAAATTCAATACATCAATCCCAATTTCAGTAACAACGAAACAATACTAAGAATAAAATAGAAAAAGCAATTTCCAAACGTAATTGTGTACGAATTTTTCGATACCCGTCGTGGCCTTTCCGACCCTACGTCACGTGATGCTCAGATAATTACTGGTCACGCAATAACCCTTCAATGTCCATTCACAGGGGTGTTTTTGTATGTATTGAATACAAAATGAAAAGAACTGGGTGTTGCGGGTTGGGTTGGATAGAGAACTTTTTACTTCTCATTACAATATCTTAGTACATTGAAATATTGTTATCGTTGCAGTTCAATAAAAGTTTATTTTTTATAAACTCAAGTGGCCACTTTATAGGTTTTTGTTGGTTGTGTTATTTATTTATAAATAATGCTTTTCTTTTCTTGTTATAATATAATACAATGTCAATGTTCTTCATTATTCATTTCGTTCGCTTTAATAGTAATATACTTACCTATAACTTCCTCGAAACATTAATTCAAAATACCCAAAATCCAATACCAAATCATTAAACGCACAAAAAGAACTCTATTATAATGCAATAAAAATGAAAATGGCTTACTATCGAGATATATCATTCAGCCCCAGTACATTCACCCCTGTTTAGCTTTTATAAATCTATACTATACTAGAGAAGGCCCAGAAGAAATGGGCGTGGCATCTTCCGATAGCATCTGTTCCTTTCCAACGCCGGCAATTTCCTTACCTATCTCTTTCTATTTTCAAGATTGGTGTTTCGATTTTTCTTCGTCGGCTTTGGCATTGATACATATAACTATACTATTTACAGCTCTATTGTTATTTATTTTACGTGGAAATATATTTTAAAGGCAATAAATATCTTTAATATAAGGCTTACAAAGCCCTAGCAGTGACGTCATTGGAAGTAAGGTCGATACTGGATACACATTAGTATTGAGAGAATTGACTGGTTGTGACTCTACATGCAATCTGTGAACTACTACTTAATATTATGTTATTAAAAGTGAAATTTATTGATTGTTTTATAAATGTACCTTATATAAAACTGAAAAGATTTTTTCAGCTTAGTTTGTTTTTGTTTCATTTTCTATTCTTAATTTATCTCAATATTTTTAGTGTATTTTCTTTGTTTCTATGGTTCAGGTTAGTATTTCTTATTGTAATTAACATTTAGATCTTTTGGATAAGTTTGTCATTAAAGAGTTTTCGAGATGTCTGTTAGGATACAAAAAATTGTGTTGATTTATATAAAACTATAATTGTGATTTTGATAAATAAGAAATAAGACTTTTCTCAGATCTTTGACAAATACTTCTCAGAGTCAGTGAAAAAATAATTTGGAAATAATTTTACTTCAAACAATTACTTTTGAATTTGTATTTGAATAAATAAACAGAAACACAAAGTGTTGTATAGAATATTGAATATCAATTAATATAATAAATTCAGTTATTTGCTAATTTTAGAAAGTTTGGAATCTCTAATTTACAGTAACCGTGTATTAAGCTCCTCGAGGGTAGGTAAAGCCAAAAATTACTATTCACAACTAACAATAACACATGCAAATTTCGACCGAGCATCGAACAGGCTACCATTACGTACACTGCTATCCGTTATTATAGATTTAGGATCGTTTGAAGGTCAGATATCAAAACCAGTGTTGGGAGCATTCTGTTTTCTTATAATATTGTTGAAAGTTTGATGTTTTGTTATTATAAGAGCAGTTCAATTTAAAGATCTTCAGGTTACTGAGCTTTTTCGTTGTTTCGTATTTGTAAGAGCTAAGGCTTTGCGGTGGTGGTACTTTGTCAGCCTCATAATCCCAGTCTCTAATAGAACCTACGACCTTGCCATCACGCGTGCTACGATTAAAAATCTGAACCATCACGCCATTCATTGACAGTGTCAGTTTGCGTGTAAGAACCACGTGGCCATAGTTATGTGTGTTGCACACGCAACACGCAATAAGCCTTCAGGCACGGAAACCAATTTGTTGCGATGCACGGAAGGACATCGCAGTCTTGAGCTTTGGTCTCACTTTTATACCGTTACCACCAATTAAAATTTATCTTTTCTTAGTCATTTTTACGAGCCTGTAAGCCGTTGCGAAACGCCGGTATATACCACCAGGATTAACAGTATCATCTACTCGTGTTTTAGAAAAACAAACGTGTAGATGATACTTTGGTTTCTGGTAAAGCTATCACTTTTGGTATATTTGGTTAATGGTAATATTAAGGAAGTAAACAAAATTTCATTTGTTCATTTGTTCTTAATCTTGATAAATATTTTTTACTAAGTTTTATTAAAAAAATATTTTATGTAGGTATTAGAATTTACTAAAAAATATTATTTATTGAATGTATTCTAATATGATAGGGTTCGTTTTTGAATTTTTAAGTAAACTATAAAATTGTTTATTTGTTTTGGGGCGATTCAAATACCAAAATTAGTTTAACAGGAAAGTAATATATTTTTTGGAAACAAGATTAAAAAGTATATTATTTGATATGATACAAAATAAAATTTTGAGTTATAACCCTTTGAAAAGCTGAGCGGAGTCGCGGGCGCCTCTCTGATATATGTCTCAATTACTATACCCGGTATGCGCTTGCGCAGTGGGGGCTTGCGTTTAATATAGCGGTGACGTTAGATTTTATTGCGGTATAATATAATACATATTTCGGATAAATTATCGCCCCTTTTATTCACTTTAATTATTGGTATTGTGAGATTTATGGTGTTGAAATAATGGATTCTGTACCCGTTGTGGTACTGGGCTCCAACTTGAATATTTCAACATATTAACAATTTTATAAGATGGTAAATATATTTGATAATTATTACAGATATTCAGTAAGTTTTTCGTAATTATAAATACAATTAATCCGAATACTGCCGAAATCCTCGTCTCATAAAACGGTCAAACGCTTTTGACGTGCAGATGTTAAATGTTTAATGATATGGAAAATACTTTGGTTTAGTAATCCTATACGCTGCTGTACTACAATCGCTAACACGCTATTATATGCCCTATAATTTGGGACACAAGTATCACATTCCCCTTCCAATATTTTGAACGTAATTCCCACAAGAAGTAGGCTTTATCGAGAGGTGTTAAAGACGTTTATCGGATGACATGTGTTTGTTATTTGAGTAATGTTAAGCCTCCTTAGTGTCGTTTTACGAGCAGTTTCGATGTCCGAAAGTGGTGGTCGATTTGACCGAACTTTCTGAGAATAAGCTGTTGTATCAATACGACGGGTTAGGACCGAGATTAAGAACAATTGTTATCACACACGATCTTGATAATATTCTAATTATTATTGAAATAAATTTATTGGCTAAGAAGAAAGTTCTGTTTAAAAATTGGAGAGGTTATACCAAAACGTATTTTATTTATTTGCAAGTGTAACTTAAATGATTATTATTTAAGAATATAGACAATTAATAGGTACATATAAATATTTATTTCAAGTATATTTTGGTGCCAAACTTTAGAACCCGTTGCGCTTAGGATGATCTTTATCTGAGATTAGTTAGTAAAACCTAACAAATCCTCGTTTCCAGAGCAATGACCGGAGATCGGTCAAGAGCGAATGAACGAACAATTAAAGGATGATTAGATTACGTTACAGATTTCTTTGAATATTCCCATGACGGCTACCGTCTGCCAAAATTCTCCTTAATATATGTTTTAATCCTTTTGGAATATAAAACACGACGTCTCGTAGTTTGTTTGAAATCAACGAAGCATCCCGTATTAACGAATCGAGTTCAAATAAACATAAAATAAAATAACTAACACTTTAAACGCAACTCCTGTTACATGAGTAGATACAGTTTTTTAAGTTAAAGTAAGAAAGTAAATATATTTTCTAAGGAAACGAGGGCTTAATGTTAATAATTATCGGCGTATCCTGTAACATATTAGATAATTATTAACTTTGCTACAAATGTTGAGAAATACGGGAATTGTCTCTGAGAGCCGGATGACCACTTCCATAAAATACTGTAAGTCTAATTGCGAGCGACACAGACTAAGAGATTGTGGTTATTGATCAAATCAATAACAACAAAAAAAAAATTTCTGGTATTTTAGTACAAACGTGCTTTTTAAAGTAAAAGAATCTGAGATTGCCTTTCCACGAAGGTCAAAATTTTATGCTAATAATTATTTACTCTTCAATTACCAATTAGTCACTAGGTATAGATTTACGTGTCAAGTCCTTTCATTAATTCATATATTATTAATATGGATACCAATGGTAAGGCCATTAAAATGATGAAACGAAAAATTTATGAATACGGTCAGGATTCGAACCTGTAAAATCTGGGACACCGTTACTTCAAAATAATGTTTTTCTATCCAATGAAGATTACCAACTAGAAAATGGTGAGCAGAATTAACTTACAACTTATATCAAATTAATGAAAGTATAAAAGACAATTACTCTTCAAGTTTGAAAAGCTTAACCATTTGATTGTCTGAATCACAGTTTTCTTCGAAGCGGTTCGTTTGTTTAATAAACCATTTCTACTGAACTCATTATTACTTGAAGATTCTTTAAAAAATATCCCTTGAAAGATGGTTCATTTTATATTTAAAAAATCAAGGTTAGTACATCATAGACTTACAATATATATATATTCTTATAATATATATAATTTATTTTATCATGTACCTTTTATGCTCTAATCGAAAGTTAGTTTGTTAAGGTCATTTTTTCTCCATATCTTTTAATAAGGGCCCAGAAGAGCAATATTATAGGGATGTATTTTTACTTACTAACTTAATGCTAAAGTAAGTTTGGTGTAACTACTTAAATAAAATATGTGTGTCCGTGTGTGTGATTGTAAAGCTTTTCTCCATCAATAATTATAAGAGTAGACGACTTTTACACGGTTGTATGTTTTGTTTGCTCCTCAAAAAAATATGAACGTGCGTATGTATGTATATGTGTGTGTGTTTGTTTGAGTGTGTTATAACAATGATAGTAATTACATAATGATAAGTCATTTAAACGCTGCTCGTGGTGCGGGTGGCGGGAAAAGACGCCTTGAGTACAGTTAGCAAATTATTTTAAATTATTCTATTATCCTTAATTACAAATATGACTGACTTTAATGTTTCTTAACTATAATTCTACAAACTAATGTCAAATTAAAAGTTATTATTTAAAGATATATTATGACTAATATAAATAGCACGGAGTACGTATTCCTTTATGTGTATAGAAGAAAAACGACTCCAGGACAATAATGTACCTATAATAAGAGCACGAAGTATGTATTAGGTATGCTGTAAGTAAAATTATTCTCAACACTCATATTTCGTAATAGTTTTAAAATAAAATAAAAAATTAAGGCATTTAGAAATAATCACAAATAATGGCGGTAATTACCAAAACGGGGAATAGGATAATTTGCCGACGGTACCTGAGTATGTTTCGTGGAACGAATTCCGAAACATTTGTTTGATGCGGTGTAATAAGGATCAATTATGAAAAACTTACGATTTCTTTATTGCCATTCTACAATGAATCGTAATAGTAGAGCATAAGTTTTATTTTACGTTGGCTGTTAAAACAATGTATTGTTTTCGGTTCAGCTTTGCCCTGTATATAGGCTTTGTGGTTGAAATGTGTCGAAACTTTAGCAGAAAGAACTTTTGAAATGGCAGAAATTCGATTTCGGAAATTCTTGTTTTGTACAATTTATAAAAACTCACAAAAATAGAAAAAAATATATAAATCATCTTTCATTTAAATAATATAATTTGTCTTACGCTTTATGCTACAAAACACTTATAGAGCGGTTTTTTGTTTTGTATACAAAATCTTGGGTGGAAAGTGGTAATGATGAGATATTTTAGCCAGTATTAAATTTCTAATTAGACCGATTATAAATATTATAACCGATAACAGACTTACAAATTGCTCTAAAGTAGTAAGTAACCAATAATTATGTATCTAGAAACAATACATTATAAATAATCGTAAAGATGTTTTTCTTTTAAAAACAGTTACTTTGATCTACTCTAATTTAAAAAGAATTATTAAATACTTATTAGGGACTGGACACACGAGCAGACGGTGAATATGGTAATTGTTGCTGTCACATAATATGGATATATGCTGTTATAAAAAATATAGACGCGTTACCGCCCTTAAGGAATTGGTGGGTGCAGGAGAATTGGACCGGGAGAGGAGAGAAGAGTGATTGAGCATCCGGCTGTGTCACTCACCGTACCCAAATGTAGTTTTAATAGTTTTTTCAGCCGTTTTCTTTGAGAGGGTGGAATTAGCCCGATCGAACAGTAGTTTATAAGAGCAGCGGACCAAATGACTTTACCGAATGGATTTACCGCCTACAATAGAAGCAAATACAGAAATAAATTATTCTTAAAGAAAAAAAACGACAAAATATTATTTTCATTACCTAATGTATTCTATTAAATCAACAATACTTGATCAGGCAGTCATTGACCTACAGTTGTTATCTTTTAACTCAATAATTATTTTTTCTTTAATCTCTTTCAGCAGGTCATCAATTGTATGGACCCTCAAGACGTTATAAATGACGTCAAAGATTTTAAATAGCTATATTAATCTGTATCATACTAAGTATCATATAATAGGACCTCCCTCTACTAATCTAACTGATTGCCGGCAGATGTCTCATTAACCTTTAATGTTTCAAGCGAATTTTATACTTAATGCAAAACAAAATGATCTATATTACTAACGAGTACTTGCAACCTTTATTTGACTGTCCGCTTTGTGGAAGCCGCGGTTTTTGCTTTTAGAGTTATGTCGGGAAACTTCAATTATTTTAATTACAATAAAAAAATATTATTCTATAAAATGTACTATAAATAATTATTAAATAAGTAGCTGTCTGTGTTACGGTAAAGACGATATAGATTATAGAGTCTTGGTGGGGTAAAATAACTCTTTTAGTTATTTTATATAACAGTATTGGTAATAGTTATATTATTTAAGTCAAATCAGTGACAAATTATAATATAGAGCTGTTATGTAACATTAACAAGGAACCCACTAATTAAATTTAATCACTCTCATCTATTTAATAGTAGAGTGTATTAATTTACAAAAGCGACCGTCGATGCAATTAGTTACTATGAGGGATAATTATATTTTGTGTCATTGTCAAAGTCGTCAAGACGTGGACAAGAAGATGTTTTTTTCTGATAGAAGTATGCATGTATGTAATTTGGTTTTATAATGATATCGTTGCAATCGTATCATCATTGTATTGACATGTTCGAATGATGTAACACTATTTAATATTAGCTCGTTCCATTCCATTCATTCTCATTATTTCGTCTGTTATTCCTTTTCCGACTCAAATAATTAGTCATTTATCGTAGTTTAATATAAATAAAAATCTTTTAAATTATCACTAATAATTAGTACCTACCCTCCTATATCCTACATAGTAACTGGGGCAATAATCGATAATCAAATCTAATATCATGAAAATTTGTCGAATACGTAAAAGAAAAAGAGAAAAATGTGTGTATGTACATACAGCCCTATATTGTTAAGCCAAGCACCTAAAACTAAGAATATGAACCAGAGCATTCATTCAAAATTTAGATGCTGTAATCAAGTAATCGAACCAGTCCCGTTCAGACCTCTACAGTCACTCAAGTCCCTCGTATTCTCATTTATGGCTCCATCCAGATACAATGTTATATGTTGCCACCATTCAAAACATCACAAATAGAACAAAGTGTTAAATATATTAAAAAAACATAATAAATAATTGATGTTCGGAGTATACTTTCCAATAAAAGTAAATCCTACGGAAAACTATTGATTTTATATTATATAGTAATATCATTCGTTGAAAGAGTTCTATATTTTATTTAACTTAATAATAATAAAGAATTAATAAAGAAAATTGGTCTATTATTAGTAATATATGGAAGTAGTATCTGCAGATATAATAATTATATTTTCCTCTTTAAGTAGTTATTATTTACTGTTATTGTAGTACAGTTATTACTACTTGTAATTAATGGAAATGCGCTCAGTTGAGTGAAGCGAGACAGATGGAAAAAATGATTTCTAAGATCATCCTGTATGCATTTTAGTTTTACTCTTTATGAGCTATTTTGATCGTTTCTTTGCGTTAAAAGTTTTTTAACATATCTTCGAACTGACAGGACATTGAAGAAGAAAACAGTGTATTACTTATGTTTTGGTATTATTACGTTCTTTGTTTATTAGTATTAAGTTAAAGTAAATACAATTATGAATTCAGAACAACAAGCATCCGTTCACACAATGGCAAGTTTAAAAACAAAAAAAGCTGATTACGTACTGACTCTACTCTACTCGTGGGAGATGCAATTATTTTACAATTTCAATCAAAAATATCACCCTTTCACTTCCACTTTACTATTTAAATGTCAATCTTATACTTCGTCTTAAATCTAATTATTTCAATTTGAACTTTACCTTTGAAACAATAGAGTCTTTTATCTTTAGGCTCTGATTTTTCATGAACAATTTGGTTTCGTATGATTAATGTATGTTCTATATTCTGGAGTTCTCACTGATATTTAATTTTAAACTGTATTACACTTCCAGATAGTTGCTTTTTCAATGGATTTTTGATAAATCCTTAAGATGGAAATTAGAAAGCATTTGAAGGAAATTGATAAAAATAATATAAGATTACATTGAAGTGTGTAATCTAGAAACGTCTTCGTAATGTTCATAGGAAACTTTGTTTTGTTTCGTGCGAAGATTATTAAAGATAATCAGTCAACGTCAGTTAAAGAATAGGTTTGAGACGTTTATTATTTAAAGATTTACTGGTAGTTAACTACTCGTATATTTAGTTACATGGACAGTCCGTGTACTTAGAACTTAGTTATTAAAACATCAGCTCATAATTCAACTGCTCATTTTTATAATTGAAAGACTTACGTTTCTGATAAACTAATGTGACAATAATAGTTTATTGAATTTTCTAAATATTTGGATCAGGAAGCACGCGTACTAATACGCCACGGAACCAAACACGCAACACAACACACATACAAGCCGATACATTCTTAGACTCGTAAACACTGTTGTTACTTGTTGTTACACCAATTAATCTACCTTCTCGGTTCCTTGAAGTTCAATCAAAAAAACTAAAGTATTTTACGCAAGTTGCATGTAATATGCAAATCCAAAGCAGTTATTTCTACTAACTTTGACAACCTGCTATGAGGAATATAACATTTTTTAACTTAACTTCTTTTTACCTTTCACTCGTAAATCAAGTAATATAAATAACAATTAATTTTAATATTCAGAAATAAATAATATTTTCCTTCCATATAGATCTTTTTTTTTTGCATTTAATTTGTCAAATAAAGCAAACTTCGTTAATTTTATTATTAGTAACTAAGAAAAGAAACTTAAACCTTCATTCCCTAATTAATTATATCCCTTAGATATTTACCAAACCTCCGCTTAGACTAAAATGTTTATTAATCATGATTTCAAAGTTTGTGACTCCTTTCTTGTAAGCAATAATAATAATTAGTCAGTGAATGGCATTTATATGTATAAAGTTAAAGAGAAGAAAATTGCTGAAACATATTTCTTAAAAAAATGCTTTATTCTTTAAATAGGTAATACTCATAGAAATGACATAAGTTATAATATTTATTATAAATGTTAGATATATGTATCTGTACGGAACACTATATTTTGAGGAAATTTTTATTAAAACAATTTTGATTAAGGAGAATAGCAAATTTGTAAATTAATTTGTTTCAATGTAAGCAATGGATGGACACATTTGTTTTCACAATGACATGTAGGTAGGTAGGTACTAGATATGTATCTTCAACTCAATGTTTTTGTCTCTGATATTGCGATGTTTACAAGCCCTAGGAGTGAAGCCGTCGGTATTCACTAGTCATGTATACCGTATAGTGTATTTCAAGATATACAATGATGTTATTTTCTTGGTTAACGGCATATTTTTTTAAAGACGTAGTTGTATTTTCAGAAAAACTGATATTGCATGGCACATTGTATAGTCCGGTACTAAAGATGCTTGAATGTCAGCAGAAATATTAAGTAGTAAACGTTTTTTGTAACAATAACCTTAATGGGCCGCTTTTATTTAAGAACATTTTATATTCAATTAACATAACCACCTTTACAATTGACTACATTTCTCGAGACTTCTTCATTTTGGACTATATTTTTTCTGGTCTAACAAACACTCGCTAGACAACAGAGCTCAAGAAACTTAGTAAGATCGGCTAGTAGAAGATTCTTTCCTGCTGATCTTTTGATCTGATTCTTTCATGTTCTGGTACGAAAAAATAAAAGTGGGTTTTGTTTTAAGGCCTTTTGACCCTTTTATTAATTAAATCATTAATCCGTTAAACAACTCCCAAATTAAGCAATTCTTCTTTATTTATTTTTAATGGTGGAGACTTGAATAAGAAGGTAATTAATAAAGATATCTCAGTGAACAGTGCTTATTGGTGTGAAGATAATTTATTGCATTACTGTTCAGTTTCCCTGTTTTCATTTAACTGCAGCTCGTATACGGGCTGGCTCGACCGTGGTACCACCACTTACGAAAGATCGGAGTAAACAGCGGTTATAGCTCTCTTAAGCCCTTTTTTGTACTTCATCAAATGTATCTACAAGCTTCATTTTGCAGGGCTTTAGTAATCGCTACACTGCACTTTTGTCACTCTTCAATAAATAATTACCAGTCTCTTCAGTCTACCGTGAAGTAAACATTTGGTCTGAGAGTAATCGCTAAGTACTCATTATTATACGTATGAATCATACTACGTACTGACACCAAGCCCTTCGATAACTCTGAAGTTCAAGAAATGACTTCTTGAATAACACAATAATTAAATCTAAATGCTTCGTGAGATTCTTGAATAAGAGATGTCTTTTCTATCATCTTTGTTAAGTCAATCGTTTTAAGATAGCCTTTATTCTATTCTTATCGTAAAATGAGATTAATTTGCTGACATTTTTGTTGTATTATTGGTATTACTACTACATAAAAATCTAAGATAAAAAAAATCGACTATTTAAAAATTTTTTAGAACTACCTTTTATAGCTATATTAAGCTTTTAGATTAATTTCTAGTATTAAATGAATTTACTTAAACTGTATTTTAATATTTATTTTTTATATACAAATAGAATCTTAGTATTCATATTCACTAAAGGTTTTATTTTCGGCAGCTTTGGAACCAAGAATATTGAAAACTGGTAATTTTTTATTTTATAAATAGAAATATATATTAACAAAAATTAATTATTTTTATTTCGGTAATCATAAGTACAAATATAAATGACGTATGGGATTTTATTAATTTGAGAAAGTGTCCAAACATATGAAGGTTCCTTTTTACGTATGTCATTAGAACTATAATCGAATACACATAGTAACATGCGAGATATAGACGATGAGTGTTTGCGTGTCTGTCCAAGAATTAACATATTTAAGGAAATATAAGCATTAATCAGATTATCTTCAGATTACGGATATGTCAAAGTAGTCTCATCCATATTTTGTACACAAAATTAATTTAATTAACATTTGTATTTTACACTCAATATCTAAATATGCTTCGTTATTTTTATAACAAAAAGAAAACATATAAATGACAGAATATATTATTAAAATATAATATAAAAAAATATGATAAACTAATCGATCTGTTTGTTAGCTTTATAATATAATCTATATCTTATTTTTCTCTTTAATCATGCAAGCTTTTAAAAATAATATACATGTATTTAAATCATATTAAAATTGTTAAAGTGTTAATTATTAGTTTCGGAGGTACAATACAATTGAATGTTTGTTTAGATCACACTCTTTAACCTGAGCACAACAAAGCATCTCTATCAGTTGTCAATCATTAAACACATTCTTGTTATGCGCCCGCGCACCGTGACCGGTGAAACTGCACTATTAATACATTTGTATGTGTGTGTTTAGCTTTATCTGACCGTTGGGAAGCATGTAATAACGGCATTTATTACATATTTCTGTATAACCATATATATACGAACATTTATATTATCACTTTTAATTATAATATTAAATATCTAAAATACAATTATAACTAAATAGGTCGTAGTTATAAAACTGTGCCGCCCCGTTATTGTAAGAGATTTTAAAGGATGAAATTAAAGTAATGCTAATGGGTTATATCAACATTGTTTTGTTGTCCGTTTGTGCTCTTATTATTGTTTAATAGTCTTTGTAATAATTAAAACAAATATATCTACTAACACTCACGGAGACTTCTACACAAACCAACAGTCAATGTTGCAAACAGTACACAAATATTTTACTTAACTCAAATCAATCGTCAATCCATCAAACCATCAATTCAATGATCATCATTTCAATAATATTGATGCGCTACGATCGTTACGTGTTTTTTGTTACTATTTAAATTTAGAACTAAATAAGATATAACGGCACTGTGTTCTGAATATCCTTCATTATAATTAGTAATAAATAATTCACGTTGCTTCACTCTAGTTAAAAGAGCTCGCCTCAAAAATATTAAAACGTAATTGCAACTATTGATATCTCCGGATGATCAATTTTTTTCATCCAAACTGCATTCATCCACCCAATTAAGATGGTGACAGATAATTAAAACTACAATAAACGCTTAATATACTTATTTTTTAATAATAAGTAGGGGAAGGTGTTACGATGACTGAATTTAAATTATAAAAACTATTCGATTATAAAACTGACAAACACTGTAAGTGACAGAAAACGATTCTTTAATGTCATTTAAGTTTATTGAATAAACATTTAATACAAATATGTATTTGAAAATAATTTACTGTTTTAATACGTACGTACATACCTACATCATACTTATTTGATGTTTTTTATTACTGCTTATTTTTTTTAACCAGATATGACTGTTTGTAAAGTACAAATCCCGTGTTAGGGTTTGTAACTATTTCGCAAATAAAATAGCATGTCTGAGTTGAATGCGGTTTTTCGATTACACCCTGAAATGTTTAATTGCGGTTACCGCATCAACCAGCCGCACCGTGGGTATTGACCACATCGTAGACATTAGGTACTCTATAATACTATAAATAATACATTTTTAAATGTATTTCTATATATTGATGAATTAGCATGATTATTATATGTAATATATAACACACACTCATATAAGCACGGACAGTACCTAACTATACCTACCTGCAGTCACGGATGATCGAGTTTAATAATGGTAATATTTGTAAAATTTAAGAAGTTAATCTAAAACCAAAAACCATGTTTATTTCAAATCGAATGATAATAATAGTAAGTAAGAAGTTAAGACATTAATTATTAAGTTTTCCTTGAATTTGATAGCATTTTGTCACATTGTATATAATTAGACCGATCACACGGCCACGTGCGCAGGCGCATCGCAAAAACCAAGCCTCGTTTAGTGCTCTTTGTAAGCATAGTTGTTATGTAAATTATGATGACAAATTGTTATGTAACTTTTATTGTTTGCAAATTTTTATGAATAATTAACTAATAATAGCAGGCATGCAACAAAATAAATGTATTGACATTAATTTGTTATTTGTTGGCCAAAAAAGTGAGTGGATTAACATGAGCATATTTGATGGTTGCAAATACCAACCGTAGATAAATGACGTAAATATTCTTTAAAGTAGGTTGTTAAACATGTCACAGGCCTATTAACTCCGCTGTTTTAAGATTCTTCACTTTACTACCTCCATAGTATATTAAAATATAGTTAAGATAATAAAACCCATATACAAAATAGTGTTAAGAACGAAGTTGTAAGAACGAAGATACCTAATATTTAAAAATCTATAGTAAAATTATGGACTTAAACTAAGTTGGTATTATCAGGACATACTGTACAAGTTACAATTGTTTTGTTCCTAACGCTTAGCAAAATAGAACAGGTAAATTGACTAAAAAAAAAACATTGATATTTATGTTATAGCTTCATAACAATATATATTTTTTAAATTAAATGATATACAAGTTTACATGTGCTTGTTGCCAAACACTCTTATTATTGTTCAAGTAGCCCGCAAGTTCAAACGAGGCACATTATTGCATCTGCTTCAAATTACTTTGTCACGGTCTTAAAATCTTTAAACGTTTTGTAAAGGGTTGTTTTATTAGTAAAATACACCTTGTTATAAATTATTACTTGATATTAATAACTTTGTATTTTTTATAAACATAAAAGATTATATTATACATATGGCTTTAACTTAATTTTTGCAAAAGAATAGTAATGTGAAAACGAAACATTAAGAGAAAAAAAGAAATGTAATTTAAACTACATTTAAGAACTGAGACATGATAATTTAGCGAAGGAATCTCCTCGAGGCTAAGATCAATAGTCAATTCTGATCGCTGACAGATGAAACCTTAATCTTTTAAAAGCAAAATCCTTTAAATTGACCAATGTTTTGTAAACTGTTTTGAGGTTGTAACTATGTAATATAATATTTAGGGTTCCGTACGCAAAGGGTACTAATGGAACCTTATTAATGACGTTTCTGTCAGTCAGTGTCTTTGTATATCATGTCAATTATCAATTTAAATTTCGACTATATAAGAACTTTAATAAGTAAATATGAATTTAAATTAAACATTTGAAATTCTCATTATAACCTAATTCTAAATAACATTAATGTAATATTTTGATTATCCTATTAAAATAAAATGTTGATTGGTTGATATTAACCGTGGTTAAAGGAGAGGTTATCCCCTGGATTAAGTAATAGTAACTGTATGACTGTATAAGTGTCTTAGTTAAAAAATAATGTTCATTTATGGTTGTTACCACGTGGACGAACGGTAAACAGTTACATTCTAATATCTATATAGAAAAAAAGTATTTTATATATGAAAAATCATGATTTCAGTATAACAAACCGATTTGGCTGTAGTTTTTTGTTGTTGCATTTTTAAATATCAGGATAAGGTTTTGGTAAATCTACCGGATAAGTTGGAAACTTGTATCATATTTTTGTATGAAAAAAAACAAATGTGAGTTTCCAATTGATAAACCACTGAAGATAGGGAAAAAAAATAGTCTATTCTATAAAAAATAAAGTTCATTCAATAACAGTAATATTTTAAGTAAGTAAGATAATTTAGTAAGTAGCGGATGCAATGTTCTTACAAGATAAAAAATGCAAATGTATACAAGAAGTCAAAAACAAACACGACATATGCGTTTGAGTAAAATAAGCAGGATTATTGAAGAGTTATTTACGGAATTATTATAGAGTCGGTCCTATACGTTCTCACCTGCAGCAGATGGCGCCCTGGAGTTGTACCTCGCCGTCTGAACTGTACTCGCCTGTACTCGCTTGATTTTAATGTTTAATTATTAAAATATATTGCATTTGTTATACTAACAATGTGACGTATTTATAGTGCAATAGAATTATTGGAGCCGTTGTAATTGGTTAAATATGTTATTTTAATTTTGATATTGATTACGTTCAATTGTAATACAAACAAATAAGTAATGCTTTATTTTTATATGATAATTTATCATTCGCTCAGTTATTATAATGACTCTTATTAAATTCAATTCAATAGCTTATAGAGCTTTTAATACTCTTATAAGATTACCATTTCTCATATAAAATATTATTAAACCTGATAGGGAATCTATAAAATGAATATATCACGTGTTATTCTAAATATCGGCTTAACCTCTCTAAATAAATAAATATTTAAATTGCAAACTTCTAACTTGCAAACTTTTTCTAACTCCCTCTTAGTGAATATGCTTTAATAGAGCAATAAATCGGTAAGATTTCTTTTATATATACAGACGGTTTAAAATGTATATATTTTAAAATGTTCAAGTAAGTTGTCAACACATGACATCTCGTTTAACGGCTAGTGTCTTATGGCTCTACCCGAACAAATGACGGCGTCACGGTCACTGACCCCATCTGCCGTATTATCATTTACATACTATTAATTAACATGACACTATACTCAGTTATCACATTAATATTAAATATTAAGGTTTTTACAAAACGGCATGTTTTTAATTAATATATAGAAGTATAGACGTGGTTAGTTCAAGAGAGTAAGTTTAATAAGTAACTTAATTTAAATAATGTTTTAATAACAAAGTTATAACGTATTAAAAATATTATTTGCATATAAATATAAGTATATGATAAACTACGGAACTATAATTATTTATTGATATATTTCTTTGAACTTTTTAAATTATTTGTTATAAAAAATCTCTACAATAATTTTATAAATGATTTACGACAAAAATTAAGTATTTTAAGTATATTCAGTTTATTTGTCATATATATGTTTGTTACATACATCATATCTTTTGTAAATGTTAGCTTTATGAATATTAAAATTAATAGTAATGTTTTCAATGATGTTGGTTCAATATTTTTTTCAAGTTTTGAGCATTTAGTTTAAGCCAGTAAATATTATCAAAGCGTTTTCAGCCAACTCTATATTCAAGTAAAGAATTATCTTCACTTCCATATATAAATGAAGATCAGTAAATTTCGAAGATTTATTATTAATAATTAATTGCTGACAAGTAAGTTTTTCCTTATTTTCTTATATTTATGATAAATAGAGATTTAAACATTTATCTCAATTTATCATAAATATACATACTAATGATGAATATAATAAGCCAAGTATTATTTTAACACTAACAACGTTTTCTGTACGGTTGTATGTTTTTGATAAAATCATTCAAACCTCATCTTTATTTAGTTAATGATTCCCAATTATTGTAAAATATTAAGTCATATTTAGTAATATTAATGGTTACCATTTGTCGGCAGTTATAAAAAATATTTTAATGGTTTCGTTGTGAGCTCAATACCTACTGTAACAAAATGTTTATGTGTATGTGCCTGCCTCATGTTAATATGTAACCTGTCATCGTATAGAAACCTCAATCCCAGCCGTGGGACACGAGTGTATTATCTTACCGATATCCTTACAGTTAGCAATTAATTGTAATAATATCGAAGATACCTCGTGTTCACACCCGCAACTCAATTAACTATTCACGGCAATCGATTTAACTGTATCGATACAACCATTATCCTATAAATTACTAATCGAATATATATAATAGGCCGTGAATAATTTTTGAATGCCCATATTGATACGCTTTTGAATCGGATTTCGCTAGTTCTGCCACGTTTGGTAACAGTTTTCTAATTGTTATGAATATTTTTAATACTTTATCTTAGTTTTTATCTCTTGTAGTATATAATATTGAACTTGAGAAAAATATTATACATAATAGAATTTATATTTCTCATTAAAATTAAATTTAAATAGTATAGTGTAGCTTTTTTGTCGAATTAATTCAAATAAAATTATTCTAGACTGTCACTAATAATAAATAAAGATCAAATTTCAATAATAATTTGTAACTTGCCTGAATTGCTTTTTTGATGTTTTCATATCTCTGTCATTAATCGATTTGTTACGATTCTCGATTTTAACGATCATAATTGCTAGATATTTTCCGCTTAAATAGAAATCGAAAAAATGTTTTGCACATTAAAATAAATGTACGTTTTGTTACAGTTTATATCTCTGAAACACTTTTGCAGACAGTTACAAAATACTAGTTACAATAATGGTTATAAAGAAGTACCTAAGTATAATTAGTCTCTACAATACAAATAATTACATTATTGTTTTAGCGAAAATATTTTGACATGAATATAATACAGAGATAATGAGTTAAATAAAAGATTTAAAAATACTTAGAAATTTAAGAACTAATTGTATAAATATTTATATTATTTTAATAATACTTTTATACTAAAATATTGTTAGTAAATAAAATGTTGATTACCTAATAGAAATATCACAGTTTTTTAGATCTAAGGTTTTGAAAAAAAAAGGGAATTAATGATAATATATACCTGAACAATGTATTTATACAAATATTATTATTGGTTAAACCGGTCATTAGTTCTAATAACTTTTAATATTGAATTAAATGTTTCTTTATTTTAACAATTAGAAACTGTAGGCTTATCTAGTTTTACCCATATGTTAGATCAGATGAGTTGAATATTGTTTATGTATTTTTCATTACATTCATTTGTGTAATTTGTTACAATATGCATGAACAATAATAATAATACTTGAAAATATTTATTCTGTAACTGTGCTAGTGCACATCATAAGTAGGAATAATGTTATTTATCTTCAACCCTTGTCAAAAGCTTGTTATTTTTTGTGACACACGGGCTCAGTCTGGTCCAAACCCAATATAATCTAAATCTAGAGGACGTACCTTTTCCCATTCCTCCTTCGTCGTTTGGTCGCATAGACTGTCCCCAGCTGGCTGGTGTGCGGCTGCGGCGGCCGAAGCAGGCTTGTGTCCACGCAGCCGTCTAGTGCGTAGCCACCCTGCCCGCTCCAGCCGCACAGTTGGAGCTTCGACTCGCTGGCTATCTTGCCGGCTAAGTCCTCCTTAGGGAAATTCGGCTGGATGTGCGGAGACAGCTTGCTGGTTTGCTCAGTTCATAGCCGGCTTAGTTACGCGACGGGAGTATGTCTGTTAGTTCATTATCGATTAGCCGGCTAATGAAGCGACGGCTAAGTTATGATCGTATTCTAATTCATTCAGCTAATAGCAACATCGACTCACTATAGTACGACTTTGGCAACACTGTTCTTGAGCACTGGTTGTTCTTCTGTTTAGACTCTTCTTATATTTCAGCCTCTTTCGGGCTTGATTTCAATGACTTCAGCGATGATGTCTTGGATTTAAACTACCACCGCTTGGTAATTTATGAGAAGATTTTTAGTGTTTTTGTTTTGTTCTTTAAACTCACTGTTCTTGGTTCTTCGAAATTATTGCACTGGTAATATTTTTATTGTTATTAAAATTAACGACTATTTTTACTATTAAACAATAATACAATAACTCTATGGAGACCACTTTTGCACTTAAATTAGCTAAAAATACTCACTTTGGTGTTGTATACACATGATATGTTTTGTTTATATTTGAAGGATAATAAAATAAAAAATCATTAACTGGTCGAATGTTAAATCTTTTCACTACACAATAAGTTGGAAGTCCGAAGCTTCAATGGAAGATGCACACGGGTGGTGTGGTAGAGCGCGTGGCGCGACCGCCGAGCGCCGGATACTGGCCGGTGTACCTCAAAGACCCCTCGCGGAGGTGGGCGGGGCTGCCGGCAGATCACGCCCACCGATATCCTCCAGCCAATCAGACTGGAATCGGCGTCATCAAAGCGCATATGGGACGTAGTGAATATTTTCAGAATCGAATGTCTTTTTGATGTTTTTTTTTCCAAGCGACTAGATTTCGAAATGCCACTGTTATAAACTCCGTAAAAAGTTTAAAATAGTTTTTTGTTGTATTATATCGAGTAATTTATAGCATTTGTCATTCGCCATTAGTGAAATTCGTCGTTATAAATCTTCAATGTTTCAAAAAAATATTTACAACATTATAAATATATATTATTTGATATAAAACTGTAATTTATCATCTTCAAGTTAACAAAAAGTATAAATTACAAAATCGGTCAACCCCAATCCGTCCCCTAAGTGTGACGTCACAAGATGGCTGCCATGTAGGGGAGAGTTTTCGCATTTTCCCCTCGACCGTCGGTATGAACGGACTCCAAATGATCTTTTTTACAGAACTATTATTGTTCCTAGAATGATAAGCATTAAAGTATATGTTCTGTATCTTTATTTCAGTAGTCTCTACAATCTTGACCAACAGCCAATAATGTAACACTTTTGAGATTTGTAAATAGTATTTCTTTACAAGTGTGTTACAATACTCTATAATATTCATATAATAAAAAACACAAGTCGTCTCTACCTCTATATTTTGTTCGTAGCTGCCTTTTGCTCTGATTTAAATTGCTCTCTGTAAAACAGATGGAATCTTTAAACTTGTTCTCTTGTAACAGGTTTGATTCCGTTCAGTTGACTTTGTTTAAGCAAATTAAATTTAAAAGCTGGACCTACCCATACATATGTACTTATACCTATAGGTATCTGTATATAAACATTAACTTTTGAATTACTTAAAACACATATTACTATAAATATAAATATTTTTTCTTTTGTTATTTTTAATTAAAACACAAGCAAATCCGTAGACAAATCTAGAGAGCAATAAACGAATGATTTATGGCCTGTCGGTGACATCGACGTAAATCATAAGAGAATTGCCGAAAATCACGCATATATGAATATCTACTATGATTATGTGTGGTGCAAGGGATGAGAACAGCGCTTTGAATTGATTTGAAGTTATATACTAATGTAACTATAGTACAATGTGATTTAGCGTTTTCTGTTTACGACAATTATGACATTTTGTACGGAACTTAAGGAATGCAGAAAAGGATTTAATCCTGAACAAAAATAGATAGGTAGGTAGGTAGTTGTTTCGAGAGTAGTAAAATAACTTTTAGTCGTTAGTCACGAGCGAGAGAAGTAACGATCAAAACCTTCCTATACAAACGAACACCTTACCTTATAAATATATTTTTGTTTTATTTTTTGTATCTTTTGTTTTATTTTTTGTACAGACTTAGGTAGAATAAGGAGCTCTTACTGTCAGTGAGTTATTAGTGTTTAATTACTTCCCAAATTGTTTCTCTCCCTCACAAGGCAGCTCTACAAGGGAGTGTAGTCACTGGAAAATTCACCACGCTACCGCTTATGACTCCGCCCACACGCTCGTAATAAAATTTTTGATACAAGTATTCATAAAAAGCGTTATATTTTTGTTTTACGGTTTAAATGTCCCATAAAAATTATATATCTTCAGTTAGCACAAACCTTGGATTACAAGGTGTTATAAACAACGAAAATCATTATTTGTTTTTAACTAAACCTACTGAAACTACTTTTTCAGGTTTCTTAATTGGATATTATTATATACCTACTCAGTCACGCCTCGATATTAACGAGATATCCTATATAAATGTATTTGATTTTTTTTAAATATCCGTCATCGTCTTATTTAACCAAATATTTTTTGATTTTTCTTACGTATAGTTAAAACTTGTTCTGAAATTCTTGTCAATTTACTATAAAGCAAATACTGCATATCTTAATCAAAATATTATGACATTTGTTTTTAGCAAACAGAATAGTTTCTTTAAAATATTCTAATTTAAAAATCTATCTAACTCTCCTTATAATTCTTTAATAACTAAATTCTTAATCCTGTTACTAAATTTATGCCTACTTTCAAGATTTGGATAAATTACTGAGACAGTCTTGTACTAAAAAGGTTTTTAATTAATAAATAAACATTGTTTATTTTTTCTTACAACTAGCGACATCTAACGTCTGACGCTGGAACTATCTTCATAGAAGGGTTGCTTCGTCAAGTCTTCCTAAGTATAAAAATCAATAAACCTTACAAAGTATATGCAATTACCGCTAGTTATTTTATTTTATTACATTTAACTTTAGTATTTAAGTTTATAATTAAGTATATAGGCAATTACTTAAAAATTTAAAAAGTACCTATATGAATAATGCATTCTTAGTTCTCTTCATGTACTTTAAGAAAATTCAAGCTAAACTTTTTTTGGTTATTAATAACTACCACTTATGCACATTATTTAACATATATAGGTAGTAGTAAATTTCAAACACATTCAGTCAAAACTTAAAAAAGCATTGCTTTACAAAATATCTCATTCATAAAATTTCTTTTAATTTATAGAACCGCAATTCTAAATTTAAAACATATGCCACGAATTTCCTCGATAATCGTCTACTAATTTGCCATTCCAAATTTAAATTTTATTCGGGATATTTTTTTAATGGCTCCAAAGAGGTTTATTCGAATTTTAATCAAGAATTACGAATTTTTTTTAACCGAATGGCTCCAAAAAGGTTTACCGCAGAGAACTGTCAATCAAGTTCGGTGCATATTATTATTTGGGGTTTTGTAATCACAAGACCGAAGTTTGAATTCGACAGCTTTTGGGAACCAAAAAACACTTTGAAGGAACCGTTTCAATTAAATTATGATAGGTAATAGGTTTTAAGAAATCGGTGTCGTCAAACAACAAACAGACGTAGACGCATGTTAAAAAAAATAAAAACACAATAAAGCACTTTATTACAATGTCGACCTGTAAATTAAAAAATACATGAATTGCAAAATATCGTCCCGATGGTAATAAATTTTCTTATATTTGTATGTTAAATATTGATCAATTTTAGGTTATGTATAAAATTTTTTCAATATATTTTTGAGATAATAAATATATTTTTGAGATAATAAATATATCAATATTATACGGAACACATTTAAAAATGGCGATTTAAACTTTCCAATGTGTCCTAATTGTATTTTGTCTTGCGGCTGTAATTGTTCAGAGCTAGAGATATAAAAACGCACTTATACGATTTAATTTTTTGTTGATTTCGGATTTATCCCTAATCTTCTATTGACACCGTAATGAGGGGAAATATTGTACGACTAATATTATATCTGAATCCATGGAATCGACAAAAAACTTATACTTTTAATATTGCGACTTTATTTCAGTTCCTTGGTCTGTTAGGTGGGTTCTTAATCTGTGTACTTAGGTATATCTTTCTTATTAAAGTCAACAATATTGTTATTATATATTGAACTGATACCTAATTTGATTTATTACATTTAATTTTTTTTTAACATTGTTTAATCTAACGTAAAGAACGTCATGATAGTTTAAAAAATAGGATAGATTATAATATGTAATGTGACATATAAATACTTTATATTTGTGTAGAAATACCTCTCCACAGATTTCGGCAGCTTGTCCAGCAACCGGACGGATTTGGTTCCGTGGAACTAATCAGACTAATAAGTAAATTGACGAACTCACGCGACGCCATCTTTGAATATTTAACAATGGCCCCCTTTGTTTCATAACTTCACTATTCACTAATAGTTCAGTTACAAGGTCGGACTTTTCAAATACTTTTTCTCCGGAATTCAAATAACAGGTTGAATTAATTCTGAAATCTTAAACTAAGCTTTAATATATTATTTATATAGGTGTTTCTGCATCTCATAAAAAACTTTCCAGTTAACTGTTTTAATACTTACCAACTCTGAAGCTTTGAATGTTTATCGAGAACAAAAAAAACACACACAGACATGTAAAGTTGTAAAAAAAAATACATTTACACGGAGAATAGAATATGAAATTGGAGGAAAACACGTCTTCTCATATTAAAACAAGTTGTTATCTATAGATACCATAAATAACATGAATACTCAATTGTCTAACTCTTTATACTCACTTTAATACTTTAATAGTCTAGTATCTTGAATCTATAACCTAGTGCTTCTAACTAGATACTCTAAATAATTAACCACCCCTTAGCATTTTATAGTACAATTAACACTTTTTTTATTATGAATATAGAATATGTAATAAATAATATGATTAGAAATTGAAGTAGAATGGATGTTATCCATAACTGTACTTTCGTTAAGATATTCGAGATAGGTTACTGTAGTTTGATAAGATCTGGAACAATAACATTATTTCGTTATTTTTATTATTACTATCATTTATATAAAAAATTAGATGTTTCTTTAGCTTTAGGTAAAAAACAGCCTCATTAGAACGGCCGGAAGCTTTTTACACTTACACCTACAGTAGTTTTTAGGAATTAATTATTATCTATATTATTTTCTGTACCCCTGGTAACCTGTTTGCAAAGTCTTACATAGATCGTTTTAGTAGTTAAGGTGTCAAAGCATGACAAACAAATAAACTCACATTCCCTTTACAGTGTTGGTTAAGTAATTCTCACTTAAAAGTAGATAAGCTTTGGAAAATAATATTGTTACAGACGGTTACGCGGCTTAGATTGTTCATAAAAAATATCATCCCTTAGGAATAGGAAACCTGTTTTATAATAAAAATATATAACAAAAAGGTAGCCTCTGTGGGAACTTGGACCTTGCGTCATTATCCATCTTCCTGAAAAAATTCGTTCAAGCTAAACTACTTTTTTTATATAAACTTTTCCATCCTTAAGGGATCGTTTTTGAAAAAAATGTTTGATTCAGGGTTTATAACTATTTTCAATCCGAATTCTACTCAAATCGGGCCTGTGATTGAGTTGTGAAAGAGTAACAGACAGACAGACAGAAAGACTTTCGCAATTATAAGTTTAATATAAATGCCAGTTTTAAGCGCTGTTAAATAATTTTCCGTATTATACTTACTGCATCAGAATGTGGTAACGGGTAAAACATACATTTGAGAAAAAAATCTATTGTTTATCTGTCTGTTCATCATTCAAACTAATAAAATAAATAAAACTCGGTTTTGGTTCTTAACCTTTAAGAACTAGTAGGTACGCTTTTACATTAAATCTAACGAGTATCCAGATGTGGTTCATGTGAATGAAGTAAGAAACCTTTTCGTTTCGTTGTGTCGTACTTCTTATAGTCTTATAGACCTTATAAGAAGGTATTATAATGTAAATATATATTTATTAATATAAAATATTTATATACGTATATACATTAACGTGTGAAGAAAAAAATAAACATCATTTCCTTTTGAAGGATAATACGGGAAAGGAGTAATGTAAGATATAGCACAGTTAAAGGTTGTATTGGGAAAAAGCGCAGGCGGCTTTAATTTATATGTAATATATACTTAAAATAAGATAAATTGTATGTTTATCAAATAATTTAGGTCTGGCTTTTAATCTTTCCTATTCGAGAAACTAATATAAACCATCTAACTAAACTAAGTAACCTAAACTAATTAAGGTAAATAACTAAACTTAAAAATAATATACGTAATAATAACTGAAACGTAAACTGTAGCGTAAAACAATATTTATTGCAATGTCTCGTAGCTTTTTGTTGTTGTTGTTTATATTTATAGGATACACCCTGGCCTTAGTGACTGCTTCATGTTATATTATTTATATTAATTGTAATATGTTATATTGTTATAAGTGATATTAAATATATATTAGGTTCTTACATATGAAATTGGCGTTTTTCGTACTGGCTACTTTAATCACAAATTTCTCCTCTTTGGTAAGGAAATTCAAATTCTTACAGCTATTTACACATGTTTTTTTTTCGGTCAACCTCATTCAAATGTTTTATTATTCTGTTTTTTTTTCTGTTTGTGTTAGTCAATTAAAAAAATGAAAAAACTTAAAATATTGCATTATTTAAGAATACTAGTTCCACCGTGGCACCAGTGTTGCGGACACGACTCGGCAAATTAATGATGTGTATGTCGGTCGTGTTGCAAAAGAAAAGACAGTTCGTTTTTTGGTTCCAACGGTTTCTCTGAAAATTTCGACCTACAAAACAAGCCCCGTAAACGGCCGGAGACCCAAGTTGATAATGAAGAATTGAAGGCTATGTGGAAGCGGATCCATTACAAACCACGTCGGAGTTAGCCAGAAGCTGTGGTGTTAGTAATAAAATCTACTTAAAAATTTTAATCTACTTGAAGCAAATTGGGAAGATTAAAAAACTTGAAAAGTTTCCCACCTTTCAAGTTTTTTAATCTGATCTGACCTAACGAGTTGACTGAATCAAACCGGCAAAAGCGCGTCGACTGTTGCGTTACATTACTGAACAGGCACAATAATTAAGGGATTTTAAATTGAATTATTACCAGTGATGAAAAATGGACTCTCTACGATAACCGGAAGCACTCATAGCAATGTTTGGATCCTAGTCAGCCAGTCAAATCCTGTCCCAAGCAAAAATTGTCCCAAACTTGTAAGTGTTTGGTGGACTACAGCCAGTATTGTTCATTACAGTTTTCTCCAATCTGGCCAGACTATTTCGGCAAATGTCTATTATCAGCAATTGCAAACCATGATGGATAAGCTAGCTGCTAAATAATCTATGCTGGTCAATCGCTCCTCACTACTGCTACTTCATGACAACCCTAGACCACACACTGCACTACAGACGGCTACCAAATTAAAAGAGCTTCAATTCCACTGTACTCCCCGTACGTTGCTCCAATAGATTACCATTTTATTGTAAATTTGGATAACTTGTTGCAAGGGAAAAATTCAACTCCGATGGGGCTGTCTAAACCGCCTTCAAAGATTTTATTGCTTACCGTCCGACTGGTTTTTTTTTAGTAAAGCGATTAATGAACTACCTACAAGATCACAAAAATGCATAGAAAACCATGGTTTTCTATGCACTTTTGTAATAACTTAATCACTTAATGAACAAAGTATAAACCATGTAAATATTAAAATTATATTAGACTTTCTATTCCTCCCATACAAAACGCCAATTTCATATGTAAGGACCTAATACATATTATGTAAACAACATACTGAACTTCTGTCTTCGGCTTTTCTTAAATCTGTTTCAACAACTTTTCCGTGCCGGTGGCAAATTTTACACAAAAAAAAAATCTGTAAAGAACTTACTTTTAATAAACAAAGGTAACTTAGCACTTAAAAATGCTGAAGACGAAGAAAATATTTTTTCATTATAAACATATGTATTTCATATAACATAGTAGATAACTGTATTTGTTAGAGGTAACTTTGTCTTTAGTCCTGAGAGATTTTAATTCAGATTGACACAACTTCATGTTAGGATTAGTTATATCGATAGAAAAGCATCAATAAGGTAGAAGCTAATCAAATGTACTAAAATATTTTTACGACTCATTAATAATGATGGTTCGAATAAAAAAACACTAGAAAAGGATGGGAACACTTTATTTAGGTTCAGTAGTATTTTTTTCTACATATAAGTTATTTTCTATATTCCCATATAGAAAATAAAAATTAAAAAAATGTATTCCGTACGTGTGCCCGTGTGCCCGGGTTCGTAAAATACATACATTCAAATTAATTTTATATTTTTATATAAACTCAGGCCATTACTAATTGTTATTTATATATACTTTACGAGACTCAAACGATAATTTTTGATTAATATCAATTTCGACTGTGGCTGCATTTGTAATTACAATTTTAAAATTCGCACTGTGTTCACTTCACCTGCGCACGCGCATAGGCAATCAATATCTTAATTATAATTATTTTTATCAGTAAGTCAAGTAAATTGGTCTTGTATGTTTGTATCTAATTTAAAAAAAAAGTTGTTTTGAGTAATATATTAATGACCAACCGTTCATAATAATATAAAATAAGTCTCTTAGAAAAAACCATAACTTTAATAAAAGTTGAATATAAAAGTAATTTTAGTACGAACATAAATAAGATTGGTTTTGTTAATTAAATTGTGGGTTCGTCAATTAATTTGGTTCATTATGAAAGGCGACAGTTGATTGATTTTAATGTTTAAGTATTATGATTTTATATAAAATAATTAAATATTATCTTGGGTGGTTTATATTCCCCTAAGTGATAACTCCTTTTAATAATCCGTTTTTTTTAAACTAACTCTAATGTGGTTTATTCAAAGCTTTTAATTACGAAAACTGGTTCTCTTATATAAGGTCTCCCATTGTTCACGATCCTTAAGACTTGATTCTTTTTAATAAATACAATTACTCCGAAAGTGTTTTATATTTATAATGAAAAATAAACAAAAACAGTAACGAACGCTCGCATATCTCTATTTTATTTTTCCATAAATACTTTATTCATCATAAATATAAACAAAAGATGAGTTTAATACTTTATTCTACTACAATATATATATATATATATATATATATATATATATATATATATATATATATATATATATATATATATATATATATTATATATATATATATATATATATATATATATATATATATATATATATATTCAGTATTATAAAACTATATTTTTGTTTTAACATTGCACCTCAATTACTTAATCTAGAAGTACAATTATCCTTACTGAGTGTGTGTGTGTGTGTAACTGCCAAGTTTGTAATACACCCAATATACATATAATACTATTGCTATTGAAGGTTCACTTCGTCTGTCTGTCTGTTGAATGACCATAAAAGACTTTAAATTAACATTTATAAAGAAGAATGTATTGTTTAATGTCAATTAATAACAGTCACTTCTTTGTTTTAATTACTGTTTTTTTTATAGTTTCATTTCCATTGCGATGGATATTAAATATTATAAGTATTTCCTACGTATTAAATGTATCTAACCTCCTCTAGATGATAGTTTATTATGTTTTTGTTTGTTTGTATTTTTATGTTTTTACCACATTTTTGTTTACTTTAGAAACCCTTTAATTTAAGTTTCATAATACAAAAACTGATTTGGGCTATTTTTACAAAAAAAAAAAAATCAGATAAAGTCTCAGGAAATAGCTAATTTAAACTATAAAAATGATGTCTATGAATGTTAGTGTCGTATTAAAATGGAACAATTTTTACAACCACGTAATATATTTAATTTTATTATTTGCCCAGACCTCAATTAATAATAAGCTTGTAGGTACCTAAGTTAAAATTAGTTTCTCATTTTATTGATAGCTAGTGTAATATATTATAAGTGAAATATTTATTTATTTTAAGAAAAATAACAGTTTTATTATTTTTCTTCATAATAATAAATAGGTACATTAAAGATAAATATAATACTTATCGCAGTGTTTAATGACTTCCCCTTAAAGGGTCATCGAACTGTGACCTTAGCGTTTTATTTATATATGTATTTGAATTTACTTAATATTTATGTCAGATATAATAAATTACATGTGTTAATGTAATGAGGATAAGATTCTGCCACCGATCTACTAAAACTGTTGGAAATATTTATTTTAGATAGTGCTTATGCTATTTAAATAATAAAAAGATATATGTATATTATTTTTGCACTATTTTGTAAAACATACAAATCATCAAAATAATGAACAAGACGTCATTTATGGTGTTCATTTTATATAGTAAATAAAATATTGTTAGATAAATAAAAAACACCGGTCTCTCAAGTAATATAATATCTCAAATTATTCTTATAAACAAATAATATTATCACTAAGATGATAAATGATTACGTAATCTATCACATCACATTATATCAAGAGAACAGAAAAATATAAAACTATAGCTTATCTAACAGTTCCAGGTGTTCCAGGTATTCCAGCTGCGAATCCGTCTGTGATGTTGATTTTTTTGTTTTTATTCAATGGTTATATATTTAAAGCTAAGTTCTAATATCCAACACATTTTATCATCCTCTAGAAACACATAACATTATAGTAATATATTACATTTTATTGTATTGTTATCTATTAGACATAAAATATGTAAAATTATTATGTAAAAGGGAATATTTTTTAATTTTGTCTGTTTATAATTTTAATGATATTAAAACCTATAAAATTTAGACCTCACGCGATGTTTAATGACTAAATGCATTTTATTGTGTTACGGTATTTAAATTATACACACAAACTAGCAGCCGTTATACCTAATATAGGTAGGTATATGTAGATTATACTATATATTATAATATATTTTGAATAATCCAATATTTGTACATTATATGTTCATTTTCAAATCGGGGTCTAGAGACGTATTGATAGAAGAGACAACTACACACATCCTGGGGTCTGTATGGGACGTTATAAGGAATAGTTAAAAAATAGTCTAGATATGGCAAAGGGTTAAATCTTTTTTAATTTATTTGTATAATGTAGCTCCCTCCTAAAGCTAGTCTCAGGTAAAATACTGGTCTAGTAATCCTAATTATTATTAGTTTCACTTAATTACTAGACTTTTACGAATATATATGTAGTATATCTACAACATTAATAAATAATAGTGTTAAAGATGAAAATAAAAAAAAACATTTAAAATTTTAAATAATTAATTTATTCTCAAAAATTAACAATATTTTGTATCGATTAAAAAAAAACAAACATTTATCATTAAAACTTACAACAACATCAAGTGCAGTTTTAATTTCTGTACAATTTGCATGTTAGTTTGGCTTTAACGATATTTATACAGAACATTTATTTTTATGTTCGTTTAACAATGGCAACGATGGCATCACTTATGTTACAGCAGATCGTAATATGAGTTATTTATTGCAATTACAATGTAAGTTATTTTTGACGGTAAAGGTTTTTTCCTTTGTTATTGTATTTGACCTTTTAATAGATGATGATTTGTGATCCATGCCTTATGTTGTCTTTGTGACGCGTTAAAAACAAACAATCAATCAAACTGGACCACATTAGCTAAAAGACCCGGCTTTGTTTGGTTGTTTAGTATTATTATTATTTACATGCAACTTTCATAAATTTATACTTTATATACCTACCTACCTTATACCGAACATACCTTAGTCTTCTGTGTGAGTATTTGTTGTATTCTATATTTATTGGGGAAAATTATGTATCATAGTCTTTAAACGATTATCAAACAAACACAAAACAGTTTTTTTATAAAGACAATTTATATTCATTTTAGCCCCGTTATAGTAATTATAGTTATGTTTTTTTTTTTAAATAACTAAAAATTATTAAAAAAATATAAATAATTCCATTGACGTGACATTAACCTATGTCATAATTAACATTTTAGTATTAAAAATGACATTCGATTAAAAGTAGAAAAAGATTAACAACGTACTCGATACAGGACTAATTAATTTGTAAGTACCTGTATGTAATCTAAAAGATACCGTTACAAGAGATAAAGCTGTTTGACTTCTTGATGTAAATTACATATTTAAAAAAATAATGTTCTAGTCACAACAAATAAGAGAATAAATAGAATAATTAATGACCGAAGAAGATGGATAAAATTAGTAAAGAAATAAAATAGAAAACAAATAAATAAAATTTAAAAGTTTATTAGTACTTAGAATAAAACATTTTGCAGCAATAATTACAAAACAACATTGACACATAACATCTGCCCTTAAGGTAAGAACTTCTATTCTGTTATGTCCGTTTAACAGGGCACTATTTTAATAAGAATGTTTTACCAATCTCTACTGAGTGTAGTTTTTAAATCAAGTAAAGGATCTAAATAAACCACGTTTGTTTGTTTCTTCAGTGAGGGTTTTAAGATTTTTACAGCTTCAATTGATTTTAATATAATATATATGGTTTGTTAAGAAGCGTCACTGTTCTTTACATATCCAATTACTTAAAAAGCAATGGTAATTGATTCTCTCTGTTGTAAAAAGTAGATCCTACATATTATAATTTTGTTATGACTGAGTTTACGTTTTTTGCATAAATATCATACTTTAAAACATCATTTATGGTTTAATAATAATTGCCTGAACAATATCGCAATAAATAACACAGACAACCATTTGCCACCTCATGGTTATTTATCTATTTCATGTCTTTTATTAATTTTAAAACCATTTCCCGTCGCGCTTATGAAGTCATAAAGCAGGTACAACAAACTTAAATAAAACAACAATATTATACAAAATAATACTTTAACAGAAACAAGCAGCTATCTATGTCGTATTTACAATAATAGTGTTTTAGATTGTAATGTTAAAATTATAGATTAGATGATAATTAAACATACCGACGTAGATGGCTGCCTGTTTCTGCTAAATTATTTAAAAAAAATATTTTATATAATATTTTTTTAGGTAAATACATATATAAAAAAGTATTTCTCTGTTTTGTTTCAGTTTCTAAGCATTGTAATAAAATAAAAAATAATTGAACATATTGCAAAAATATTTTATTTTTCACACTCTCACTAAGGTTTTTAAGAAGTTCAATGATCTGCCGATAGACATTTTTATGTCAGAGTGCGTGCTCGACGCTTAACAGAATAAAATAAAAAAACCAAACTATTTCCCCTTGACATTTAACACAATAAATACTAACTGTTCCTATCCTTCACGTAACATTACAATGCATGCCGAGTAACAACTAATATCCCATAAAACAAAGGAATCACATAAACTATGATCATTTCTTTTCACCTATTTTACATTTGAACTATAAACATTTCGACACTATAAAGAACAGAATAAGTAGTGTTTTATTGCAATACTTAATAGGAGAATACATCAGTGACAAATCGCTGAGTAATTTCTAACTTCACGTCAAAGCACTTATTTATATGCCAACATTGTACATCAAGCCAGGTGTGGAGAAAAAAAATGGCCGACTAAATGCGCGCGCATTCTGAATTAAAGTGTCAAAATGACGCAGATGCGGCGCGTGCGATGAGGACAGGACTTTAAATACAAACCTCAAAATAAAGGCTTGTTATAGTAGTAGTGTTGTTATATTATCAGGATCGTTCTTATGTTCCTAGTAAAATATATGTTATTTTGTTATTATACATTTTTATATTGTTTACATATAATGCATAAGAATTGTCATTATTTATAACCACCTATTATTGCGAATCTAAAGTACCTGTACATAAATTACATACGAATGACTAGCAAATATGCACTCTAGCTGTTTCTTTATGATAAAATAAAAAATATTTTACTAGTATAATTCTAATGATCCCATAAATACAATGATACTACTACATCAGTAATTTTTAATTATTTTGATGGATTAAACGTTTTATTTATACGGACATTAATGGTTATTCCTTGATATTACCCACGTTATTTAAAGTTAATAAAGTATGTCCGGAACGAACAAACGAACACACAGATGAGAGTTTTTATAATTAACTCGGCATTTAAAACAGTTTAATATGGTAGGTTGTGACAGGGGTAAGAAGTTACAGTGACAATAGCGTCAGACCAGAGAATGCTTAAGTAATTTTTAAAAGAATTAAATAACGCCGCCACTATCACCTCACCTCCCGTGACAGCCTGTGGCTCCAGGGTTCTTATGGAAGAAGCATGGGGTGTCGGTAAAAAAAAACTACATTTGTAACATTTTCTATTATACGTAATATTGGTCTACAACCTGTTTTTGATATATTCAAAGATGTGTCTAGTGTTATACAGTCCTAACGCTTTCTTCTTGTAATAAAACAACGTTTTTACAGTTTTATTACTTTGTATTTTTGTTACTTAACTTCAAAAGAGCCATTTAGGAGTTAGCGTTAAAAGTAACATTTGCTTGGGGGAGGGTGTGACATGTAATATGGTGTTTCTTTTCAACGAATAATAGAAGAAACGACTAACTCAATCATAAAAAAATATCTTGTTCCGACACAGAAGATAGAGACAGGAAATCCGGCTCACAAAATCATCATTTACCCATAACGAGTACCATATGACAATGCATTATCTCCATTTTTACTTACCCAGTTGCTAGAAATTCTAAGGTTTTTTACAATTCTTTTCTCCAGAAACCATTACGCCTTATCCTAAAGCAGCTGCTAGGAAACTAATATAACACGTAAAACTCGCAAATCCACTATCGTATCGTATCCACTAATACTTCAAAAAAAAATGCTTTAGCATTGTAACGATAGAAAAAGAAAGATATAAAATCTAAAAAATTAAGTTAACTAAAGAGTTTAATTAAAAAATCATGTTCAAGAAATATAGTAGGTACAAAATATCAAGAAAACCATGGAAGCAACTAAGAAAGCTGATAATCATCCAGGAGTATAAAAGAATGGTATTATATAAAAACGACTAAGAAAGAGTAGAAGATGAATATTTTTGTCTGATATGTTGTGACCCATTTGATTTCAAAAATTCTGGTGCGTAGGTAGAGCGTATTATGAGTAAGAACTGGTCACATGTTATATAAAAATATTCTTTATTATAAGGTTTTTATTACATTTGGTTCTGCTTGTAACATTTTGCCCCCGGTAGTGTAACAACCTGCCCCTGGTGCGGGATTGAAAGTGAAAGGGTTTTATTTCTAATTTGTTCTTTTATATCTAAACTAAAGGACTGTTATAGAAAATGTAGTTTAAATTTAAATATTGAATAATTACTAAATCAAATAAATATACACTCTGGATATTACATACATATATACAAGATATTTTAAAAATAAAATGTTACTTCAACCCCATTCTGCCCTACTGTCAAAGTCTATTTTGTTTTTAGCATGAACTTCAAGTAACATAATATACGCAATGAAATTTATTTTTTCTTATAAATAAAGACAACTTGATGTGTTTTTAATAATCGTACGTTTTTTTTTCATTTTTAAACCAAATATTAATTTTGTGTTTTACATAATATTTTTTTTTATAACATACATGTCAAATAGGAAAATAAAATCTGTTCTACAGAAGCAGCGGAACCAGACGTAGTACTTCTTTCTCTTTTTATTAATAGAGTATTATCAAATATCAATCTTTAATAAAATCAAATATGGACCTGACAAATATGGACGTATGAACGTAATACATAATACTATCACTAATGCTACCTGCGGCTCATTGCACAGAATCTGCGGAAGTCAACTTTCTTTAAAAACTGTTTTTTCAACTTTCAAATCTTTTTCTTTCATTTTCTCCACAAAAAGCTCTATAATTCAAACAAAATAACATACAAAGAAGTTCACCCCGAGGAATCTTTCTAAATATCAAATATTCAAATCAGATGGACAGTTTTCAAGACTTCCTACAAAGAAACTGACAAATTTATCAACTTTATCTGTTATAATTAAAATACATTATCGTCATGTAAGCTCGCAAAAGTATTTTAATGCAAGAGCTATTAAAAGCACAGTCTTATAATACTTATTATAATTTAGTAACCAGTCGTAAGTTATTTTTGTAACGTAACTGAACATAATAACTAATAATTAATATATAATATCTTTAATACGTGCCTGTCTTCGTAAATGCAAGGTGAATAAGGCATCGTTTTTTTTTTTAAGTCCGACGACATTGAATTAGCGCCGAAACATTGCAAACTTGCCAAATCATACTAATAATCACCTCTGTACCTACCGTCAGAAAAATATGTATTTTGTTTTTGCGTATTGCTTATTTCCTTCCTATTTTTACTTTTTTTAGTTGTGAAATAATTTTTAAGTAATGATTTTTACAAAATCTATAAGTTGTTTTTTTTAGACTTATTTAAAAAAAAAAAAAAGACTTAACAAAATGTAATGATACTAAGCGCATTAGAAATAAATAATTTACGTCAAAAAGAAAAGAAATATATGTTCACATTTTATTTTGTTTATCTTAAAACCAAAATTTTCTTTTTTGCAGGTTGATTTTTTTAGGAAACAGTAGTAAGGCTTAGTGGTCGGTTCATACAATACATTATAATTGATTAGTTTTTACTCGACAACTTACATATTAAATCAATTAATATAGATATTTGAAAGTTGGAAAACACTATGTATGAAAACTCTTTAAATCTGTTTTTATTAACATTTATTTATACACAATCAGTTTACAGTAAACACTTAAAAAAAAGACGTAATAGGTACATTGGATAACTTATTTCTTCAAAGAAGTATCTTTCAATTACCTATAACAGTGAAAAGAAACTAAATTAAGAAACTTAAGAAACTGTAGGTATTGTTAAAATATAACAGCAGCCATGGGTAGCAATAACAACTCGGATATCACTTTATTTATGGAGAGCCTGTTGGAAACGAATGAACAGATGTTTTCTAAAGACAATCTTATTTATTTAGTAGCTGCCCTTTAGCACCTAAACAGCATAATACATTGGCATCATTTTGATAAAGTTGTAATAAAGATTTAAGAAGAAGAATATGGAGATAGAGTTGTGATAGCTCTTCAAACAGTGAAGTTAAGAGTGAAGAGTGAAAAGTGTATGTACTTCGTCAGTGTAGGTTGACTGCGATAAGTTGCAATCAAAACTAGGAATCAGATATTTGGCTGTGTTGGACAACGAGATTGTAGTAGTGTCGTATATAACAAGGCATGTATTGTTAAAATTACTTATTGCTTTTCTCTTTCTAATAGTGTTTATATTACATTAAATAAGTATCTATAATAATTTATTTACTACGGCATCCAACAAGAATACTCTGCCAATAAACTGTATAACACACACACATTCTCAAATACACTTACACGCACTCAACAAGTTTATTATATGAGGGAACGATATAATAAATATCAACAATGTTAACTACAGTGAATATACGATCTGTTATAAATGATAATTGTATGAATGATATTAAACAGCAATGAATAGAAATGAAGCGCATCCTACAACTATAGAATACATTGTAAATAAAAACATTTTAATTTACCTACATTTAATATACATCTTATATATTATATGTTGTATTACATTTCTATGATAAAAATAGTTTAATAAATAAATAATACATTATAAGAATTAAGTCGTATTGCATAATTCCATTTAATTATGTAATTATTAATATATAGATGTGCAAAAGCGATCATATTGATATCAATCTGTAAGTGATTCCTCGAAGCGAGCTTGTATGTCTGTACGTGACATGTTATCATCGTTTTGCACCTTTCACTGAAGGAGTGATTGTCTTCATTTTTTGCGACACCGTCTTTAAACACACTTAGCCAATTACTTTATTCGGTTAAAATGTGTTCTGATGTACAATACAGTCTTTTATGTATCAAACCCTTGCTTTTCGCATGATTTTATGTGAAAAATATATCTTAGTGATCATAAAAAACATACTATTATTTTTTATAATATTTTTCTTGGTCTTTTATAATAATCAAAATAAACAGATGATTTGTAAGTTAATTAGCCATTTCAATAAACTCTTTCATATTTAAACATATTAATTATTTGCCAGAATGATTGTCTACCAGCAATCAAATATATATAGGGAACACGAGATATGTCAGTCAGTGAGTCAATCAATCATCACTCTACCTTCTAGCGTAGAGTAGTAGAGTGCAGGGTGCGCTCAGAAAACACTTACCATATCAAATACTATAAAAAATATTGATAATACTTCAGCAAAAGCACTTGATCGATGATATTAAAAAAATATTCTATAACGGCTAGATAGACTAATTAAATAAATTAAAAATATTGTTAATTAATAAATTACTTAGAAATTAATTAAAACATTCTTTACGGCCGCCCTTTCGTTGTTTCATTAGAAATAAAAATATGGATGGGACGTTAATGTATTTTACATTCCATTTATTCAAATACTAATACATATAAGCCAGTAAAATAATTAATTTACGAACTAACTGTCGGTTCAATACAATTGACCTTTTTAATTCCTAAATACGTAAACGGCCTATGAATTATATTTTAATCTAATATAAACACCTTACATGTCATTTTTACGATTTTATCTAAGTGACACATAGATAAAAATGAGTCTGTGTGCAGGTCTACCTGTCAAAGTAATATTAATTAATTATTAAATAATTATTACAGGATGATTTAATTTTTAACACTCATTATATTAATTTTATTACATTCTGTAATAATTGAAATAACATCTCCTTAATATTCAGTAATTTAAATAAGTAAGACAGAAACGGTATGAAAAATATATTAAATGTAAGAATCTACTGTATATAAATTATTTATCCCAATAAGGCAAATGTTAACATAAAACATTAAAAACTAGTTCATTAATTATGAGCTACGGTTTTTTTTTCTATCATATATATTAAAAACAACAATTAACTTATTTAATAATAAAATAACAGTCTGTCTGTCCGATGATTAAATTTACTCCTTCGAGTCCACTCCAATACAAGAATAAACAATATCACAAGAGTTCTGATGACGAATTTAGGAAAAGTTCTAATTTTAGGAAAACTAGCAACTTTAGATCATTAAAAAATATTTTAATGTAAATGAATTATATCCTATTAAAGTATTATACAAATATCCCAAAGGAAACAATATCAACATAGAATCTTTGTGTTCTATAATCCGAGATTAAAATCAACCCTAGATAGCTTCTAATATTAATACTAGATAACTTAATCCAAAGGCTATTGACACTCCCGAAGTAATAATAATATCTCTATATTATGATGCAGTCATGTGATAAACTTTTAATATTATAATTCCATTTTGAATTAACTTTAATAAAAAAAGTTATAATTTATAATTTATTCTCAGCTTTCCAGAACATTAAGTAAACATTCCAAGTAATGTTATTTACGAGTCATTTGAAGGTCATAAGTGAATAATAATACTTTGATAATTGACATTCAAATTAAATTTATTCTCAAATAAAACCTCTCACTTTTATCGTGTTCAAATATTTTTTCCCGACACCTGGTTTATTTAGATCCTACTTAAATTGAAATATGTATTCTTACAGACAATTAAGAATTCTAATAGTTTAAAGGAATACTTGAAGGTACCAAAATTATGAGATAGGTAAAGAAATAAATAAACGGAACTCAAACCGACACTAATTATAGTATAAAGTGGTCTCGTCGGTTCAAAGGAAGCCGGCTGAGCGATTCGTCTTGCCTATTTAGTGTTAACTAAACCGACCAGTGTAACATGAGCTCTGTTACGGTTTTTTATATGATGTACTATTTTAAATAGTACTGTTATTAACGTGTTTTAGACTTAAATTAACGATTTGATTGTCTTGAAATAATCAGGATATGAGAGAAATAAAAACATGATATAATTATTTCTTCAAATAGAAATTAAAAGGTTTTGTTTAATTTAAAAGCAAACACTATCAATGTATATATTTATTATTTTCTAATGGTGTCCACTGGAAGAAAGAATTTCCGAAGTATGTTTTGAATATTTTTTTGTAAATTTTTTGTAAGTTTGTGAATATTTTTTTCGTGAATAGGTAAATGTTTATAAAACATTTATTAATATCTTTAAAAACTACCTAAGTCATCTTAATTTGAAACTTAAAAAAATCGTAAATAAATTAATATATATTTTCAAATCAATAACAATATTTTGAGTTTTTTAAAACTTTAACCTTCATATAGATGAATATCTGAGATCTTTTCTTAATCAATTGTCAAAGAACACAGAGGAGTCCTCAGGCGGGTCAGGAGGTCCAGGGTCCTGTCATCATGGTCAGCGGCGTCACATCAAACATCACTCACTTTATTAACTATATAATCAGTAGTTGAAGAGATCATATGAAACCGTTTATTGTACAAGTAGACACTGTTCATTAAGAAAACAACTTACATACGGACTAAATGCATTTGAGAATATTTAGCTATAGTTTGATATAATTATAAAAAACATAACGTCAGAAAGACTATACATGTGTACACATCTGTGCTTGTGTGAGTAATTTTAAATATGAATCTACTTCCAAATTTTCAGTTCCGGATAAAGTTTAACTAATAGTCCTAACTGAGGACTGCAATGTCAACAGATATATGGGCTTATGAATAATGTTAATAATAGATCAAGGTTGTTTCTTACAGGAATACAATTATTAAAATTAACTTCATAATTTATGGAACTTGTTAAAAAGACACTGACAAATGTCGTGGAATTAAATACTCTTATGTTTTTATGAGCATTGATGAACATTCATACAGAGGCATTTAAGCGAATAAAATTGCTATTGCTATAATTACACATTATAATTTTCTTTTTTTTTTCTTTACATCTGTTTAAGTTAGTATTGCATGTTGTAATTGTTATCTGACTTTGCGGATAATTTTTAATAAAATAAAATATCTAAAGGTAATTTCGTAGGTGGCGCTTACATTACTGTATTGTTGAGAAATCCTTATATTCTTTTAAAAAAATTTCGTGTTAACCAATCAGATTAGATGTTGACGAGATAGACAGCCAATCACAGCTCTTATACTTATAATTGATATCTCTGATAAAATAATTATTATTCTGTACATTCGAGAAAATATCTTGAAAGAAGTGCTTTTTTTCTGTCTGTCTGTCTGTCACATACAGCAGTGGTCAATAACCACGGGTGTTTCATTGAAATCAATTATAACAATTACTAATACAAACAGACAGTATGCAAACTATTTCTATTCCACGTATCGTACAGTTTTTATGTATAAAGAGAAAATCTGCATCGATGCGTCGTCGTGAAGTTTTAGGGTTCCGTAGAATAATATAATTATGGTGGAATTAGTTTTTATTGATGAATAATTATAATTTGTTTAAGGGTTTTACGCGTATTTTTTTTCGAATCTATCCGATAGATAGTATCTATCTGTAGATTAAATTACTTTTACCTACGCATTGAATGTTAGTAAAATGTTTTTTTTTTAAATTCTAAGAAAATAAAAACACACACACATATCTATATATATAAATATATTAAGCAAGACGATAAAAAAAAATGCAAAAAATACTAATTTAAAGTGTTGTACTGACAGAACCCAGCCGCTATGCGCAGGCGCACGCCTCGGTTTCTAAGCACCGTCCACGGCTAGCAGTAATGTATAACGCGCATGCCATCCGGTAATTTGTTATACGCTTCTGTTTACGTTTTACTTGTGTTTACTTGCGCTGTTACTATTATAGAATACGCACTAATGTAGGTATTACTGGTGCTTACTACATTTACTTTGACTGAACTTTCTTATGAGTAAATATTTATTTTTACTTCTTTTTTCGTCAAATTACTGTAAAGTAATTTTCTGCATAAATAATCTTTATTATAATACAAACTATAAAAGTAACATTTAACTTAAACTTTGTTAATAGATTAACCACATATTTTTCTTTAATACTACGTTTATAAATTGCTCAAATAAATAATCTATAAATATAAAAGTTTATTAAAAACGCTTGGAACATCTATGATAAATAAAACAAAATGTCGGTACTTTAGGTATTACTGAAATTTAAAGTTAGTGTAGTTAAAGATTACTACATTATGCTTTTATTGATATTCGACTATCTGGAAGAACTAATTGTTGTCCTTACTTATATTATAAATACGACTGTATGTTTGTTTGTATACCTACTCGTAGGTCTTAGGATTTTTATAAATATCTCAGAAAGCTTCAGCCATGAGCCGTCGGTGAATGATAAAGAAACATTTACTTTTTTTCCTTTTGATCTAGTTTTTTTAACTAACTTGAGATCCTTTAATCTAAAAGATAGTTTATTTAATTACTAATTAAATTACAAAATACTTATTAAAATATAATTCAATAGAGCTTCAGTCACCGATTGGTAGTTAATATAGATAGTTTCTATGTATAAATGTTTCTCTGAAGGGACACTTTAATAAGATATTGAATTGTAAGAAATTCGAACCCGGAACTATAAATTACAAAGAATGTACTTATAAGCTTATTAAACATAATGTTATGTTAAGTTGTCGATGCACAATGACTTCTTAGAAACTGTCGTGTCTGTCTGTGTATCTGAAATAGAATTAATCATATCAATCATATCAAATAAGGATAACAGACCGTTACGCTTCAGTTGATACACGAACCAACTCACCTGGAAGAGTTTTTAACATTAATAATTGCTGATTATAATAAAATAAATAGGTATTTGGTTTCTTAGTATTTAAATTAAATCAATTATAGACAATTACTTATGATAATTTATTAAGTCACATGTAATGTTATTTATTCTCCTGTTTTCTTTTATACATAAATTAAAATGTTCTCTTGGTGTTTAACAGGATTATTATAATATATACACAGCTGCAAATGTTCTAGCAATTTCTTTATATTTTTTATCTAATCCAGAACAGGGATGAACCGGTTTTGAGGAAACTCACTTGTTTATACTTTTAGTAGAATTATTAGTAGGTTTTTGGTAAACCTACAAGGTTTTTTCACTTCAAATTAAAAAAAAATATTTTTTTACGTTCTCGGAATAACTAAAATAAAGCTGAAAGGTAGCTGTTTACTAACTTGTTTAAATCTTGATTGAAAATATACATACCTACCTACCTACGTATACCTTCCAAACTTGCAAAGTTTAAAGACACAAGAGCAACTGGTTTGACATTTGAACGAAATCTTCGTATTAAGTAGGTAAAAGAAGTTTGTGTTCCTAATTATCTAATGCCTACTGAATTAGTACAGGATTCATAAGATACTATTTTTTAGTATTTTGATTAATTTAATAATTGTGGTGATATAAATATTCTTGACTAATATTTTGCTACTTGGTAAGGGTGACAAATTACGAAGATACTGTACCTACAGTAGGCACAGTAGGTACAGTAGGTACAGTAAGTACAGTAGGTACAGTAAGTACAGTAGGTACAGTAAGTACAGTAGATACAGTAAGTACAGTAGGTACCAACCACAGACAGTGCTTCCACCATCCTCTGTTTTTGTTTTTTTAAAATCATAGTCTGTTTGAATCATGGTGAACAAGATATTATACGATGTTTTGCCTCAAAAATTTTATGCAAATTCTTCCAGTACCTAGATATTCCTTGCTCCAAATTTTGATTAACAGACAAATATCCAAACATACATCATCACATTTATGATATTAGCAAGATATTAAGCGTAGGTAGATTAAAATAATGGCTAATGATAATGTAAAAATGTTGTTATTTTGTTTAACCGTGAAAAAAAAATGAAAAGCAGGTATTTACAATCAGCCCGACCGGAAGGACGCATACCAATAAACTATTCAGAAAGGCTTTATCTAAAATCATGATAAGGACATAATAATTGCAACCAGCCGGCGACTAAAACAGAATTTAAAAGTTAAAAACGACGCCATCGTAACAACTTACTAGCGATTATGGCATTTGGCAAAAAAACCGTGTTAAAAATTATACATACCTTCCCGACAGGGAAAGATCGTAATTCTTGTTTCAGTTTATACAAAAAACAGCTCTACAAATGTTACATAAAGCACATTTTTATTTGGCGGCCACAGTTGTACGCTTTATAAAAAATATAAACGAAAATACGTAGAAAAACCGCGTTAGCAATAAAGTTTCTGTAATCTTTACTGTAATAATCTACACGCGGGAATGGGAAGGTTGTTAGAGGACTTTGGAACATTAAGTGTGAAGGAGATAGATATATTTCGTAGATTGCCATGCGATTAATGACCAGTAGCCAATCGGAGGGCGCCGTGGGCGGGACGGGGAGGAAAGGAATTCGAAGTTTGAAATTGGTTCAAACGCAGTCAGATGCTATCGAAAAAAGTATCCGATGTTGAAATGTAATGGAGGATTACAAATAATAACCAAAATATATATTACTTTTATCTTTATCTACAATCTAGATATATTTTGCCTGTTTTTTTAAGAACGCAATTATTCATATTCATTATATAATCCTAACTCTACATTTTTTTAAACATATGCTAGATTATCTACGCTTTTATAAAATTTAATACTTTAATAAAAATTGTTACATAATTATAATTTTAAGTATGTTTTCTGTAGTTGTTCCTTCACTACCGACGTATTATTCTTTACTTACACGAACCACGAAGAGGTTTGAGATCTCGTAGAGTGTTGAATGCTAAGGCTGGTTTAGTTACTATAATTAATATTATTAAAAATCGTGGCTGTATATTGGGCTTTATATAAAAATATTGACTACATTTTTCTATTTACTTATACTTATAAAAAACAAGAAAATTACATAGATATAATCCTTAAGTTTTTCTTTTCTTCAAATTCAAATTCATTGTCTCTTTTTGTCTGCTATCTTACGCGTATGTTAGTTTGTAACTTACTAACTACTATAATAACAGCTTTTGTCTACGAGATGCGATGTTTTTATAATAATCCCTACTAATATTATAAATGCGAAAGTAGCTCTGTCTGTATGTCTGTTACGCTTTCACGCTTAAACTACTAAACCGATTTTGATAAAATTCGGTATGAAGATAGAACTGAACTTGGGAAATGATATAGGATAATTTTTATTGCAAAAAAAGGATAGAAAAGGTTGAAATAGGGGATGAAAGTTTGTATGATAGTTAGTTATTATAAAACTAAGGCAGGGAGAGTTCTAATGTCGCGCTATGTAACCGAATTCCACGCGGGGGAATAATTGTGATCATCATCGTGTTAGAAGTATCAAGTAGGTTTGTACAATAATACTGACGAGACATTTATGAAAAGTTAACAGCTAAACCTTTGTCATTTTTAAAACTTTGAACCTATGTAGTTTATACCACTTAGTTTTTTGTTTCAAAATAAGAATATCTATTTATTAAAATCCTTATTTGACGTCTTCAGTAAGTACCTACCTACTTTTTATAGATCAATCATTTCATATTCATTTATTGGGTCACATAATAGCCTAAATTATATTTTACATTCTTTATTAATTTTAATCCGAATCAATATTGTATTTTTTTAACAGTCCGAGTGGTAAAAAATTTAATACCTAGTATTTTCTAAGACTTTCACGACTACAACACATTGAAATAAAACTATTTTTATGAGATTTAACTCTCGTATAATTAATTCAAATTAAAATTTACATTTTAAAATTAACCCGACGTTTCGAATGCTTTGGAGCAATGATGTTTCCGATAACACGAGATGGAGGTGTCTGTCAGTAAGTCAGTTAATTAGTCATCTACCTCCAACGGTTTCTTAGTTTCCGGGCGTACAGTTCAGGATTCACACAAAACACACTAACAGTATCCTGAGGTCTCATAATGCGGTCAAAGACATGGGATTTTTTTTTTTAAAGTGGGTCCCAGGTTTTAAATAGTCCCCAACCATCTTTATATATTCATCTTTATATTTAGGATGTTTTTAACTTCAATAACTTCACGAACCATTCTTGGATAATTTAATAAGATCTTTTTTAACATTTAAACCAAACAATCGCATCTCTAGCTGTGTTTGTTAGAGATCATCTACAGTTTATCTAAAGTGTAGTGTAGTATTTAAGTAGTTTACCTACCTAGTGTACTTACCTAGTGAAATAGGGGAGACTGGGGTAAACGTGACATTTAAAGTGACATATTTTTTATTGGTTTCATTCATTTAACCGAGTGTATATTTGTTTGATAAAGTAACTATTCAGTATTTAAATTTAAAATACATTTTCTGTACCAGTTCTTTCGTTTAGATATAAATGAGAAAATTTGAAAAAAAGGCCTGTCACTCTCAACCCCACACCAGGGGTTGGTTGTTACACTACCAGGGGCAAAATGTTTCAAATAACCCAAATATAATAAAAACCTTTTTTTTTAGGAATATTTTTATATTACATGTGACCAGTTCTTACTCACAATACGCTCTACCTATTACGCACCACATTTCTTGAAATCAAATGGGTTACAACATATTCATACAAAAAATATTTATCTTCTACGCTTTCTTAGTCATTTTTATATAATGCAATCCTTAAGAACCCTGGAGCCACAGGCTGTCACGGGAGGTGAGCTGATAGTGGCGGCGTTATTTAACGTTACTATAGCACTCTCCGTTCTGACGCAATGGTCACTGTACCTACTTACCCCTGTCACCACCACCTCCCGTCTTCCTATGTTTTTATTTACTGGATAAGAATATCTAAAATAAATCATCAAAATATGTGAGAGCTATTTTATTTTATTTCAAATTCTTATGTATTATTGTGCTTCGAAGACAAACTATACCTAAACTACCTCCTCGTAACTACCTATAGTAGGTAATTAGTAACATCTAAGTCTGATTGTTTGTTATTTTGTTGTCATTGGACCAGAATTGTGAGTTTGTAAGTATATACATATTTAAAAATTATCTAGGTACATGTTATTAAAATTATATTCGAGTTACAATAATTACCTATTGATTGTGATGCAGAACTGTTTCACTGATTTGAGCAAAGAAACATAAAAAAAAGGGTTCTTATAGTTACCTAATAAAATATACGAAGTGTGTGTCCGGGAATTTCTAAGTTAGGAAATGTTTGGTACCTACTTCAACGTATTTTTAAACCCCGATGATAATATATTAACTAATACAACGAGTTAAATAGTTCAGAAAGGTACATTTAATATTTACGGAGATAAATAAAATTAGATAAAAATTAAAAATTGCAAATCCAAAATGCATAAAGAATATTAAGATTCAATTTTAATAATTAGGAAAGAGGAATATATAATAAGTAAATTGCAAACAAATACCTCCTGTTCTGATGAGGTTTATTAAAAATGTAATGATAGGTATGTATTTATCATTTAACAATGTATAAGTAACTAATAAACCTACGATGTTATAATAATGTAATATTAGTAGGTACTGTACTTACTACACAGTAGGTAGGTACATTAAGGTATAAAATAATCGCTATTTTACAGGTCACCGTTATTATCCTATCAGCACTACCATCAGGAGCGGGGACATGTCACAATGCAGGTACATGAACCATTTAAAAATAATTTGATACTATCTTTGTAATTGCCCGTATATCTTTTATACTATGCAGCTCTGATTTCAATAACTAATTTTTAAATATAATTGCAATTATTAAGTGTCCCAAACCCTTTTTGGATTTTATTTAATATAAATTTGTTCAATCTTTCTTATCAAAAAAGTAGATAAATTTTATTTTTTAGAGGTATTTAGAGGTTTCTTACATGTATTGTATTGGTCATTTTTTATGTTGAAAAATAATTATTACTCATTATTTTATTTTAATAACAGCGCCATCTGTGATACATTTATCAGATTATGGGTATCAACTCTACTTGGTGTTAAAATAGTTCTGTTAAGTTTCAATAGATGGGACAACATCAAAAGCAGTTTTTATAAGATAATAAAAAATTTTGAAGATAAAATGTTTTAAACACTTGGCAAAACTGATTAAATAAAATTTTAAAAATCACAAAATGTACTAAAACATACATAATTAAATGGAGTTTGTTTGTAAATGAACTTAACTATTAATTAACTATTATAATGTTAATTACATAAATATTATGAATCCTATATATGGTTGGCCTCTTTCGAATATTTGGGATGCTCGGAGCGGAAACACGTGAGGTAGTGCCAGGCTGTGTCCACTGGATCATGAGCCGTGTTATACAGACATTTGTTTATTATTGCCTCGACAGTGTCTTGATCTGAAATTAGTTTTTTTAATTATCTAAAATGTCAGAGCCATACATAGAGCCTCAACCTCGGGGGGTCAGATATATAAGATAAGTAGACTTTATTTTTTTTTGTGAATTCGTAGAATTTTATACAATAATATGGAACTTTTACGGTCGGGGATCGAACCCAGGACAATTCCATTAAAGACCATTCCAAGATTCCAATCCAGAAAAGCTAACAACTTGTGTAATAATTATAAATTAATCATAAGTTATGTAGGTATATTTAAATTTAATAAACCTTCGTCTGGTATATTTTTTAAAACCACATCTTGTCTGAGAACGCCAGTAGAAGACATTATTCCAGTTTTCATCAGATAACAGAATACAAACTTTTTGAGTTCTTTGCTTAATTCCTGAAATATGTTATTATATGTCATGTTAATATTTATAAAATAAATACCTACACATATTATTTGTGTAGGTATTTATTTTATGAATGGGAATACCCATTGATAAACTTATCACACAACAATCCGATTACAGACGAAATCATAAATACAATGTACCAATTTAAACACGCGGTGGGGTGAAGCCAGGTTCAAACTAATAGTATTGGTCAGCCGCACCATATGTAATATAACACCAACCATTTGAAGGTGCTTTTGACACCTTAATAACTCATTTTTTTTTACATAAACATCTTAAACTTGGCTTACATGCCTAGCCTTGGGTGATAAGTAGACATAGATGTCTTCAGTTTCAGAAACATACCTCAAACGGCTGTTTAGGTATTACCGTCTAAAAATCATGATTCTTATCACTGACTGACCTATTAATAAAAATTATAACACGTTTCCAGATTTTTTTTTATCGTTATCAGGACGATGGTGATATCCCGATAAAGACGATCGCATATAGAATGCTTAATTCACCGAGACGGGCAGCGATACGGTAGCTCAGTTGGCTCTCATTTTACATCTATGTTTTTGATGGGTATAGAATTTCTAAAATACCAACATTATAATGTCCTTTTTTAAAGGACAGAACGTCGCTGGGGTTTGCGCCGGAGTCATTGAGGCAGACCTCCAGATACAGGTCTGTCGGCATTGAAGTCGTTTGGATCTTGTGAAGTTGCGCCTTAAATTTAAAATCATTATCGAATAAATCGGGGCTTACGCTACTGTGGTAGGATTTTAGCTTTTTATTATTTATTTGAATTAAATAAATACAAACTTCCAGCTGCTATTTTACAAAAACAAAGCAAAAACGTTTTTTAATTATAGGACTTACCGGTACACAAACTAATAAACCAATTAACAGTACAAAATACATTTTCACAAACATTTCATTGCACTCGTTTTCTCTAATGCCTGAGATGTAATATGCGTTGCTATATTTATACCCCTCATGTACTGTTTGAGTCACGTTTATTATATTACTATTATATTACTATAAACCATTGTTTTTTATAAACATTCTATTATACAATAGTGTTGTTACTACTGCCCGTCTAGTACAATGCCAGGACATCATTACAACACTGAAACAGTAAGTATTGAAGTATGAACTTCAATACACTGAATACAAGGTATTGAAGAGGAAGATATAATTAAACAATATTTATTTAAGCAAAACAATTGTTAATAAATTACCAAAATGTAATTAATTCTGCGCCATACTACGCCTAGAAACAAAATGCTTTTGATAATGTAGTTGCAGAACCCTGCTGCAGTCACATGACTGCAATTTGTATGCATAGAGAACTCAGAACAACATCATACTAGTAGCTCCTACGACTTCACTAGCTATTATAGCATCAATTTGGTGAATTAGAGAGACAAATACTTCTCTCTTATTCTCATTCTTATCTCCTGCATCTTTCCTCAATTTATAAAGTATTTGGAAATGTCTATAAGTGGATGTTTATCGGCGGCCAACTCTATTTCCCACCAGATGGACCATTCTATTTGTCAAACAATCCCATAAAAAAGGTGTCTTTGGCCGCGTGCAGTTTACTGGAGTATATTTTTATTAATCATATTTTATAATGTATAGTAAGTTAGTTACATTGAGGTACTTTGAGAGACTTTAGAGAGAGACTTTATTGCATAGTTATTAGTAGTACTTAGACATATCTAATTAGACATGCTGTATATTGCTCCATCAGTATAATTGTTGGTTTTAATTTATAAGTAGGAGGTAGGTACCTGGTAGTCGTAACACCGCATTGGTAATTACAAGTATGTATAAACTTAGAACGAATTGGGATATATTAAGAACTACTTGTTTCTTACTTCTTGTGATGCAGGATAGATATGGATTTTATTATATTTAATTATTAATAAAAAAAATAATGCAAAAAATAATAATTGGCATTAATACTTTATTTGAAATACAAATTAAATTCGTGAAGGCAGTATCATGTATGATATTAAGTTTCGAAATTGTTCAATTCATTATGACATGGTTGTTAAAATTACAGGATGTTCAATTAATAATGACTTCTTGATGCGAAAGCCAATTAGGGTCATAAAAGCTGGCTCCATACAATTGTTCCATCTATTGGAAGATGGAGTGGCTGGGATCCTTCTCGTGGTAGCACTTGGCGTAGTTCCAGGCGGTCTGTTGAGGAGTGTTGCCCTTGTTGGCCAAGCAGAGGTCAATCAACTTCTCCACGGCTGGCTTGTCGGCTAGAATAATTTTAATAATAATAAATCAGTTTTATTTTAATTTTAAATTCACTAATTATGTAAATTATTATTTTATCGTAAAATAAAACTATCGTGAGGTTTTATATTAATTCTATTTTTATATTATTGACACAATCTAATTTAATTAAGTTATTGATATTTTACAAAAACAAAAAAAACACATGGATTGAAAGTAGACATTCCAAAAGTAGATATCTTATATTAGTAAAATTGTCACGATAGCTCAGTGGATGGAGTGTTAGCATCTTGATAGTTGAAAGACCGAAGGTTTGCCCATGTTAATGATATTATCATCTTATATATATGTCATTGCTTACCTGCATTGGGTACTTTGGCGAGAGCTACATCCTTCTTGAATTTACCCTCCTTGGTCATCAGCTCGGACTTGATCAACATGCAGAGGACGTACTTCTTCAGGGGTTCATTTTCTGTCTATAAGAAAATTAATACTTGTTACATCTTAACAAAAAAATAGATTCTCTAATTGTATGTTTTTTTTATTCCTTTCTTGTGTTAGCCAATTAACAGGTTTTTAATTTGTTATAACATTAACTTATTAACAATATATAAACCTAACATTATGAAAAAAGAAATAATAATATAGGGATACAATAAAACGAGTTGTTATCCTATACGTGTAGCTTACAACAAATTTATATTTAATACTATATTTTACTATGTTTCAAAAAATAGGATTTTATAGACTCATCAAGCTATTTCCAAATTCTGAATAGAACTATTGTTCTAATGGTACTGAAATCTCCAACTTACTTTGAAGTCCCCTGACTTCAGTTTGTTGACAAGCTGTTCATCAGGCTTGGTCTCCACCAGGCATTCTGACTTGTGCTTGTTCAACTTCACCTTCTGCTCATCAGTTAAAGCCTGAAAACACAATGTTATTGAGATTTATAATATTTCGTACATCAAGTGTCCCTTACATTTTATCTATCTTTATACTAAATTGGACGATTTACCTAGGTTTTAGAAAAAAGACTATTATAATACTACCTACTTGCTAGATGTGATATTAGAATATAAAGAGAATTTTTGAATATAAAGAGAACTTAAAATACTTACGAATATACGAAAGAGGATTCTATAGAATTTAAAATAACTAAAATAATAATATCCTACTCATTAAGAAAAAACATACAAAACCTAACAAAAATATTAATAATTTTATTAAATACATATTGTCTACAATTGAGATGTCTACTACATATATGACATTAAAATGATAATGAATATATAAGAGATGATAGTGTTGCGTCATCTCACCTGAGCGGCCACGAAGCAAACAGCAAGCAAGATGAAGGTCTTCATGTCTCTTGTATTATCACAAACTACTGAGTGAAATCTGATGTCGCGGTCCTTATATACAATGTTGCAGCATCTGGATCCTTCTTGAAGGATAATGAGATAGCCATCGGGGACGCCAACCTTTTTTTATGTTTTTATGTTTTTGTTTATTTATTTAATGTTTTTTGTGTTGATGTGGATGTTATTGTTTGTTTGTATATTTATTTTGACATTTTATAATATAATATATATTGACTGTCTTGATATAATATTTTTTAAGATTTTAAAGTCCTAAAGTTTGCCTTAACCAATCAAATTCTAATATATTGTATTTTAAAATTGATTGTTAGGAATACATTTTGTAACAAAAAATATATTTCTAAGTAATGTCGATACTAAATTATTCCATAGGTGTTATTAAATTGCAAGCAGAGCCCTCAGCACCAAGTAGTATTATAATGACGATCTTATCTACCTCCGACGTCTCATCTAACCAGTTATTGGATTGTACTTTTTTGATTGCCAAATATTGTGGTTCCTAAATAGAAAAAAAATATATAATATATTGAATGGTTGTTTTAGTCTTGTAATCGGCTCCAGTGTTTCTTTAATGTTGATGGGTTCAGTTCTTACATAAGGGGTACTTTTCGGTAAGATATTATACAATACATAACCCTCTAACCCGCATCAAAGCAGGGTGGTGGGTTATTTTATCCAACCCGTCTTTAAATACAGAGACTCTGCTTACAGGAATATTATAGATAAAAAATACAAGTTCTCTCTCTTAAAACATTTCTCGATGTGATCTAATGTAACTAAAAGTCAGACAGATAAACATATATATACAAACAACGTTAAACTTATAAGACCTTAAATGATGATGATTGTTTGCTATAAGGCATATATATATATATATTTATGCCTTATAGCAATTTATATATATATATATATATATATATATATATTAGAAGATGTAATTACTATATGAAGTTTATTTCTAGTTCTTCTCTCTAGATTCTCTAACGTTTCATAAATCGATGCCTACTTGATTTGAATAAAATAGACAAGGGATCATTGCTGGACTCATTCGATGATATACCTATACATATATACAAATTATACTTCAAATATATTACATTATATTTTGTGCTATGAAAATTATTACGACGTTTAAGAACGGTTTCTTTGATATTTAAATAAATTAAATTTCGACCAAGTTAAGTAATTAGAATATATCATCAACATGGAAAACTAATAAACAATATATATCTATGTAAATATTCCAATATAATTTTAATAATATATTTGTTCGGTTCAATATCTATGTAATTTACTGAAACGCTCTGGAAAGATCTTGGCTTATCCCGAGATGATTTTATTTCAAGAACTTATGGATCACACTACGCGATTTCATATTGTATTAAATATTTGATTTAATACTATGAAGGTGGCATTTTAATTTTAAAGGTTATATAAATACAGCCTGCAATATTAGAAACATGAAAATTATTAAAAAAGTGCGTAATGTTGTTAAATGTGTGCGTTTTCTGTGATTAAAATGTAATAAAAAAACACTAGTCACTTTTATAATCTTTTTTACCTCAAATCGCTTGAGAGCAAAAAGCAGGTAGAAACAACGATCTACCAATAATTTATTCTATTGATAAAATCTGCAGAGATAAAAAACATTAGCATAATTTGTGGAGTCATTCAACTTCATTAATTTATTATTAGTTTAGTTTTGTTTTTGTTTATATTTTTTAACGACTTATAAAATATTAACTATCTGTGCCCTCTACTTTGCTCACATATTATATTATATAAACATTTCCCCAGGTTACAACGCCCTTTTAATAATTCTACTAAGATACACCGAATAAGTTCTCGAGGTATAAGTCCACGTCCAATTCCCAAACCTCGTAGGGACAGACATTCAAATAGAAAAGAGTTTCAAAAGAGACGATTGAAAAAAGAAATCACTTGTACTATTAATACTTGAGTGTATATATTTTTTTCTTTCGTTGAATTCTATAAGTTTATTTATTACATATATACTTAATACAATAATAGTAATGCACAATTTGGACAAGTTAGGAACATATTAAAAAAGCTTGTCATATTATTCAGATCAGCAAGTCTAGACTTTATCTACACCTATTGTGGTCCATCCAAGAGATGTTAACAGATAAATTGCCTACAATCATTGTAACTACGTGACAGACTGTCAGCAATTCATCTTTATTGATTTATTATTGTACGTTGACCTCCTGGCCTGTACGTACTAGTAAGTAACCTTATTTATTTATAAAGTTAAGAGTTTTATACTTTTGGATAGAAATTTACGTTTATAAAGTTTAATTAGTAGGTATATACCTTAAATTAACATATAACAAGGTTTATACCGTTTCGGTGGTTGTCAATACATCAAATTGTAAATAAATATTATATGTATCATCATTATACACACTGATATTTACAAGTTAATATATTGACTACCAATAATAAAATATTGATATATATAGAGGGTTACTTGTAATTAATTGGTCATCTCTTGCAGGCAGTCTCTCTACATCAATCCCAACCACATTTGTTCTACATAATATATATAGCAACCTACAACCCAATAAATATCAACGTAATTAAAATCCTAGGATTATAAAAATCGATGTCCCCAGCTAGTGAAAGTTGCAGATATTATTTTAATGTCTTAATAATTTTAACGAGCTGGTCATCTTATTGTTTTGGTCACATGTCACCAATTTAAACCTTACAAGGGATTACGACTACTTTCTCTTCTTCAACTTGTTATATTCAGTGTTTCGTAAAGGTCAATTTTCGTGGTCTGAACTTAAAATTTAAAAGTTTCACAATAAATACTTCTTCAGAAAACATACCTACAGATAATTGGTATAAGAGGCACATATTTGAAAGTAAATGTCTTTTTCTTGACAATTACGAAATGGAAATGAAATAAAAGTATATAGAAATACAACATGGGGGTGAATGCCTAGGCTATTATAAAAGGTACAATTTCTTTTCTCTCCATTTGTTCTCGTCTCTCGCATCTTCAATTCTTCAAGATTGTTAGCGCCTTAGTATATCGATGGCCGACGCCATGTTTTAACATTAGGACCTTCTGCTCGTTTGCAGTCAATAAAACATGATGTTTCTCGATACAGTTTTTGACAATCTAAGATTAAGAAAAGATCCAAACGATGCTTACCTAATAAGGTTTAAATTATTTTCAGATAAGTAATTTTAATCCATTATTATGTATTGAGTTATGTTAGCAATAACATTTAATTTGTTAAATATAAACATACTAGCCGTAGTATAGCTGGGTTCTACATGAGGGCTCGACTGTAGTTTAGCATGAACAGTAATTTCTAGAAAAACTGTGGATTCCAGATTATCCATCGTTTCCTTATTCCATAGTTCATTATTTTACGCCTGCTGATCATTTGAAGTGGCCCTCAGTATTCAGTTCCTGCGTACTGTACAGTACTGCGTCCTGGACCACCAGCAATGCTGTTTTTTGACACTGAGCTTTGTGATTGTTTACGATTCCCTGTTTTTGATTCTGCATCTTCTTTGTTTTCTCTGGTTTCCAAAGTTCTTTTTAGAATATGGCTTCCAGAATAACTTAGACTGACGACTTTGCTGCCCAAAAGTTTTAGACATGCTTTTGGTCAGGTGCTATTTGTGTTCTAGATAAGATGTCCAGCCATGAGATCAGTAGTCGTAGGAAGCGCCGCCTCCCGGAGGTTGCTCGGCTTCTTAGCGATGCGTCCGGAAGCGATTCAGAGCTTCATGCTGCAAAATGCTCTTGCTACTTCTTGTGGACGTGTATTCTCGACGCATAAGGCTCGCCTTATGCGTTGCTAAATTTGTCGACGCCAAATTTGAGAGGGCGTTGGCTGCGCGGTCAGTGGCACTTGATCCCGACTTTATTGAAGAGTTGAGTTGCTCTATCGTGTCCTCACTTCTGGTAATGTTAGCAAGCATGCATTTGCATGCTTTGCAAGCATTGAGGAGAACCTTCTCCCGGAGAAGGCTCTAACTCCACTGGGTCCTGGCAAGGTGTTTTTTTTTATTTATTTTTTATGGTTCGTCTGGTTTCTCCCCCGTGGGAGGAGGGAATCCGTGTTCAGGGTAATAATTTTTTCAGCTTATAAATTTTATTTTGTATAAATGGGTATATACGGTATCGTGTGGAATGTAAAGTGTTACCCTGATGTAATAGATATACTATTATTTAATATTATATTACATATAAATAAATTATGTTTCTTTATAGTTTTTATATTTGATACTTTTTTGCAAAGGTGAGCATTAGATTGACCTTTAATATCATTGCTGTGATCATGTTTATTGTTATACAGTGTACGTATGCATATTATGTATTTTTTTTCTCATATCTATTAGTAAGTGTACACTGTACATGGGTACATATGTGTGCATGCATGTGTATGTGTGTGTATATATGCGTATATGTATGTACACATGTTCGTATGCGTGCGTGTTCATACATTTACATTTTTATTATTATGTTATTATAGTTAAGCATGTTGTTGCCTTTTTTGTTTCCTTAAATATTTCTAAGCTTAACTGTCACTAGTGTTAGTCCTGTCATGGCACGGCGGCCACTGAAAATAAGTGCTGGAGTCATTTACTCCAGCAAAAGCTGAGTGGTTAACCGTTTTGGATGTCACAGTTACTATTTCTTTTTGTTGTGTTTTTTTATATATTATTTTTATTAGATTTTCTTTGATTTTATGTTTTGTATTTTTTTGTTTTAATTTAATTTAATTTAATTTAATTTAATTTAATTTAATTTAATTTAATTTAATTTAATTTAATTTAATTTAATTTAATTTAATTTAATTTAATTTAATTTAATTTAATTTAATTTAATTTAATTTAATTTAATTTAATTTAATTTAATTTAATTTAATTTAATTTAATTTAATTTAATTTAATTTAATTTAATTTAATTTAATTTAATTTAATTTAATTTAATTTAATTTAATTTAATTTAATTTAATTTAATTTAATTTAATTTAATTTAATTTAATTTAATTTAATTTAATTTAATTTAATTTAATTTAATTTAATTTAATTTAATTTAATTTAATTTAATTTAATTTAATTTAATTTAATTTAATTTAATTTAATTTAATTTAATTTAATTTAATTTAATTTAATTTAATTTAATTTAATTTAATTTAATTTAATTTAATTTAATTTAATTTAATTTAATTTAATTTAATTTAATTTAATTTAATTTAATTTAATTTAATTTAATTTAATTTAATTTAATTTAATTTAATTTAATTTAATTTAATTTAATTTAATTTAATTTAATTTAATTTAATTTAATTTAATTTAATTTAATTTAATTTAATTTAATTTAATTTAATTTAATTTAATTTAATTTAATTTAATTTAATTTAATTTAATTTAATTTAATTTAATTTAATTTAATTTAATTTAATTTAATTTAATTTAATTTAATTTAATTTAATTTAATTTAATTTAATTTAATTTAATTTAATTTAATTTAATTTAATTTAATTTAATTTAATTTAATTTAATTTAATTTAATTTAATTTAATTTAATTTAATTTAATTTAATTTAATTTAATTTAATTTAATTTAATTTAATTTAATTTAATTTAATTTAATTTAATTTAATTTAATTTAATTTAATTTAATTTAATTTAATTTAATTTAATTTAATTTAATTTATATATATTAAAAAGTTATCACAGTGTTTAACGTCATTACATGTACATTTATAATAATTCGACCAATCGATACCGTATAAATATGTAAATAAAGATTATTTGTTTCAATAAGTGAATTTGTTTCAATTTTTTTTATTTCACTTTTTACGTAGCGAAGCACGTATCTGTCCGCTAGTACTAAAATATTTTTCTTATTTCTATCGCTACGACAACTGTCAGGGCAGACTATAATTAAAATACAATATTATTTAATATTTGACATTGCCATGGTAACGCAGTCCGTCGGAAGAAATGTAAAACATTCCAAAATCACCATCTACTTACACATTAAAAATTAATCAAAAAACTATTTTCCAGTGAATCTAAACATTTCTCAACTGCCCTTGAACACACACAAAGAATTTAATAAAAATCGGTCCAGTCGCTTAGGAGGAGTTCAGTGACATACACACGCACACAAGAAATATATATATATACAGGGTTATTTGTAATTAGTTGAGCACCTTTTGCAGGCAGCCCCTCTACATCAATCCTAACAACATTTGTTCTACGACTTTTTAAAATTAATAGTTTTAAAAATTTAGTTTTTCCCATACAAAATTTATATACTGTCTCTGAACGTGCATTTAACAACCTTGCAACCTTGAGTAAAGAGAGGCCACGCACCTTGCGTAGGCAAAATACGTGCCAAGGACACGAGCAGCGGGGCGCGGGGTGGCGGGTGGCGGGGTGATGCAGCGGCGGCGATGCACGTTTGAACTTGATCCAGTCGTTTGTCACGGTCAATTAGATAAGCGTGTGCCGCGCGACCCGCTAGCTCCCGTTACTCGGTAACCGAATTTCGATTAGTGAAAACAGTACTGTGATGCCGTAACACAAATATCGATAGTGCGAGTGCTGGCTAAGTTAAGTTTTTAGGTGTGGTCTTTGTGTTGGATATGAAGGGGACTATTTTGCTCCGGTATCGACGAGATATAAATTTGAGAGGTAATTTGTAAATATTGAATCCTTTTGTAAATAACACATTGTATTATTGTAAATAATCTGATCCTACCTTGATTAATTGTTAACAATTTTAATACACAATACGACGATTGGGTAATTATTACATACTGTTTGAAATAAAACAAAAAATAATAATAAGTTATAATAGTATTACGTGCGTGGTACCTTACAAATTTCGTACAGCGCTAGACTGCCGCGACCTATACTTTAGACTGCTTACAAAATACAGAGTAATAAATAATCGAGGGAGCGAAAATTTTTTTGTTTCGTTTATTCTGAGTTATTTATCAAGATTTTTTAAAAGTCGTAGAACAAATGTTGTTGGGATTGATGTAGAGAGGCTGCCTGCAAAAGGTGCTCAACTAATTAAAAATAACCCTGTATATATAAAGATATATCAAATTAATTAATTAACGGTGGTTTGTACAGTCGTATTTGTCGTATCTTTACCAACTTAAAAGCTGTCTGATTGCACCTCATATAAGGTCTAGTTCGACCGTGGTAACCCTTCATTTTCACAGGATATCAACGGGAAGTAGATATTATAATTGTATGGTACAGGTACGTAAATAAGAAAACCAGAAACCTTAAAAAAATGAATCCCGTCCTGTTTTCCCTCTCTGTCACTTTCTCTGTTTTTTTACTAATATCCTTTCCATTAAAATATTAATTGCTTGCAGATGACCAAATGACAGCTTTATTTTATATAAAAATAACCCCTTTTAATGAGACGATGATTCTTAGCATTCCATGGATTCACCGTGCGGGTGCCGGGCCCATCGCGCTGCAAGGAGAGGAGTGCAAGCAGTGCCTGGGACTTGCGACTCAGGGGTAGGTTTCAACCCAGGTTACAACAGGCTCGCCTCCACTATCCACACTCCTCTCAATACCTAACCAATCTCACAATACCAATACTATTTTTTTTTTTTGAAATACGTATAGAAATGAACCGGTGCTTGTTCTGGAAAGGCCAAGGTCTTTAAGTAAGTTATAGAGAGATTTTGCTGTTATACCTCTTGCATTTCTACTGCGTACAAACTAACTATAAATTTGTTCCTGGATAGTTCGTTGGTCAGTTCGTAATACTTATTAAGCTTAAATGTGTGATCCTGGGGAATGTTTGTTTCCCAGGGAACAGTACGCTCCACAATTATCACGCACTTTAGATGCTTATTATACAGGAATAAGTCCGGTCTGGATGACGAAACACCAACATCCCTAGGGATTTTATTATATTAATATTCAATTGTCGTGTTTATTATCAAGTTTTTAATTATTCGGTAAACTGACAGAAGATGCAGTTAATATATTTAATACTACTCTACATTATCTTAGCCTTGATTAATAAAGGGTTTGAATAGTTAAGGAAAACAATTTATTTCTTAACTAGAAAATTAGACCGTTTAAACTTCATTGTCGTTTCAAACCAGTTTAGTCAGAATTTAACTCATCTAAAGTTACTTTATTAGCAATCTTCTCATTTACTAAAGTACCTATAAACGTGCAACTGCGTTTTATAAGTAAGACTCCTTTATGTATCTCTCGGGAATGGTCTTCACAAATATGTTGTTACTGGAATACATTTATCATAGAGCTTCGATGTCAATTGATTACAATTATGACGGATCCATGCTTTATTTTTCTATTTAAATTTTTTCTTTGTAACATATTTACGTGATAGACATTGTTTCTATAGGTTTTCTTTAAACTTTGGTCTTGTAACCTGCTACATGTAGTAGAAAATACAATATAGCTACAATATAAGAACTATTTTCTTTCTTTTAACTAAAATACCATAACGTTTAGAAAAGTAAGGAATGAGATTAAGGATACCTTTAGGTCGATGAAAATACTGCAAACTAAAATATTCAATTACTTTGGCAATTGTGTGCGCATGCGTTTTGAAGATATCCCGTAACGTCACAACATACACATTCAGACGTCAAAATGTTCACACGTGAGAAAGACAAAACATGTAAATAGTGAGTTTTTAATATGGAAACTAAAAATAATGTGTTTGGTGAGTTTTTTATAGCTTTATATATAACTAAACATTTGATGAAAATATAAAGATTTAATATTTTCTGTAAGAATATAAAAAGATCTGTTTCTGCTTTAAGAATATCGAACTAGGCGTTCTATATTTTGACAATGTGTTAAACTATTCTAATATTCTTTAAAATAATTATCTCAAAACATTTGTACTTCATACTCTTGAACCAACTTCACGCTGAAACACGACGCCGCATTGCGCAGACCAACTTCACACCAACTTCATATTTTACAAGCAAAACACCAGACAAAACTAAATGCATACAAAACCTAATAATTTCTTTAATATACATTAATATATACAATTGTTATATTTGTTTAATCTAATGTGTGGTGAAGGGAGTCAGTGCTAATGTCACGTACTACGAGGTAAGTACTTGAGAGCCTTCAATTAAAGGCATTTAGTCAATTTAATGCTTACTGTAGTTCATACGTTCCTGGCGTGTTTTATAAAGCTTATATTTTAGCTATAAAACGTGTGTTGGTTTATTTTATTAGTGTAGAGTATTATCCTTGAAACAAATAAAAAGTGTAAATTGTGTTGTGTTGATTGGTAACCTTTATTTCTAGTGACTAAATATTTTGTTATGTAATGACATTGGTATATTTTTAGATTATATTTGTTATTCTTAAAGTATTTTCGTGAAATTAAATAGTCAAAAAGAAATCTCATTTAGAAAGGCCCATAAATTGGAAAATTTATTAATTCAAAGCATTCAGGAATAAACGATTTTAAAATAATTTTTAAAATTTGATTTCATTAAAATGTCTTAAATTATCAAAAATGTATTAAATGTCCCATAAATAATAATAGGACTTAATAAACTTTCTCGTAAGTAAATAGAGTACGTATTAATTATCGGAATGACATAAATATATTATTTATTAAAATTACAACGACCTCGGACATTGACATCAATTAAAAAATAGCGCACTTAGGGGTTGCCTGCACTGCGCTCAATCGATCGCTTCCCCGCGCATGCGTGAATCCCCTCATACGTCAGTGGTCTGAAATCACTAGTGGCAGCAAGTCTCCGCCATGCCGAAGCCCACCCCCGTCGAGGACCTAATTATACCACCGCAGGACCAAAAAATATGTGGTACTATTTGTGTCTGCCAATTGACTGCTATTCTTAGTTGTGTTGCCATCGTGTACCTCACAGTTGCCATATACATGCCTTACACTCGCGCAACTGCTTCAGGAATCGACCCAACGCCCATTATGTGCACGACAACAAGGGCTGTTAACAAAGATAACTGCGATTGGGGCTCTTGTGGGGAATGGTGTTTGAGCAAAACCTCAGGCGCCTGCATTCAGATCTATGTTAACCTCAGAAAAAATGGTTCGTCGTTATTGCTTTCAGAATGTGGCAGTGCCGCAAATAAAACCTGTTACGGCATAGATCAGGAAAATGCCAAAAAGTATCACTGTATACGCGATGAATGCAAAAATCTAACTGGAACGTTTAACTGCACTGAAGGAAAATGTATAAACATAACTGACGCTTTTGAATGTGCTTTCCGGGATACAGACCCACCATTGAAATGCTCAGGAAGAAGAGGAAAGATAACTTGTATAGACGTTCATGGATTATTCTCTTGTATTCGAGGCACTTGTAGAAAAATAAGAACACCATATAATTGTGACAGGCGTTGTGTTGACATCCCCACTCGCAATAAAAACGTGATAGTATTAAGTGGTGATAGAGTATTTCTTGCAAAATGTGCAAAATTGGCTCAAGAAGACAGTGGTAATGTAGTATGGACTGATACGGGGGAAGAAGTTTTGATGTTGTCCTGCCATGCAGTTCATAATGGAACGTCTGGTGTCGTGGCCGTCGATTGTATTGACGCAGCTCTGTTACCACGGACTGATATTTCAGATCTTACTAATTTTACCTATTTGCAATATCTATATACAATTAAAGCGACGCCTAATCGGCTTATCGCACCTTCTGAAGTAGAGCTGACGTTAGCCAATGACAGCCGCTTAATGATTAATCTAGAAGGCTGTGTCAACACCCTTGCTGATGAATGTAAAGAATTCCTAAAAGATTATGGACGTGATGGAACCGATCATAATGCTAAAGCGAGATTTCCGTGCTTTTATACGGAAAATAACCCGGATACAGTAGTTACAAGATTTGATCTAGATGCTACTTATCGTCAATTTATAGTAGCCTTGATACTTCCTACGGTTCTTGTGGTAGTGTCGTGTATTACTTTAATGTTGTGTCAAAAAACAGTTGTAGTAGGGGATGATGCTAAGATGCGCATCAAGGGATGCACAAGCGGTCAAGCAGATATGCAATTGTCTCCAAACGATCCTGTATCTCCCCTCTGAGATCAGTCACGTGAGCAATTGTTTAATAATCTAGTTTTTAATATCAGATCGGTTTTGCATGTTCCAAAGATATTGTGTAATCCAGATAAGAATAAGGGTAGCATTATTAGTATACACAATTATATAAAATCGACAAATCAACAAACTTCAATAAATTAATTTTTCGCTTTATAAACATAGTAAGTTTGTTATATGTATATGATTATATATTGGCCACTTAATTCACATAAATTCTTCTAATAATACACTTACCTCTATTATTAATATCGATTACGGAAAACACGATTCACAATTCCATGGAAAGATATTTTTGACCTTATCAAGAATAGATAAGCATGACAGGCGGCACGCAACGGCCTTGACCCGAATATATTTTACGAAATGAAACAGAAAATCCCACATTCCATACTGTATATGGCATTAGATCTCGAAGGGGATTTTATACTGCATTTTGCAAAGATTTTTCTTAACAAAGTATTAGTTGTAAGAGTTTATACTATTTTGTAATAAAACTGATGAAACTGACAAGATTAATTTATTTTTACAGGCGTTCCCCTCCTTTGTGAGGGCCCGGCTGGTTCATTAAGAGACGACTAACTGCTTTCTGCGCTACTTTTAAAAATCTCTCCCGATGTCGACGATAAGCAGATCTCGGACGAGTCTTTCGCCTGCCACCTCAGAAAGATCTACATTGCCTATGGGCGCATCAGCGGATCCAGATAGCCCTGAATTTCAACCTCTAGAACCGACTAGGGAGGAACTGCTTGCACATTTCTTCGAGCGATTTAAATTCTACACTTCGCTCTGCCTGGGCACGTCAGCTATACTCGCTGTGTTTGCATTTCTTTTCTTAATTCCATTTGTGGTGGAGCCGGCGATACAAACCATATTGGCCGAATTCGCCCCTGAAGCTGGAATATGCGCCGTATCGGATCATGCATACGCCAAAACTCTGACAAACTGTACTTGGGCATCCTGTCGAGAAGGATGTACTACGACTCCAACAAAATGTCATAAGATCCGTGTCAATCTAGCAAGGAGACCGTTTGAAGATGATTCTCCAGTTCCAGTAGAATGGGATGCTACCGATTTGAAATTTCTGATAAATCCCGAAGGTTGTGGTTATCCACCACGAGTAAATTGTTCAGAATTTGCTAAGGATTATGCTGGAAAGAAAGCACCTAAGATCTTCCCTTGCTACTATAGCAAGACGAGACCTGATCTGGTGGTAGCGAGGTACTCATGGGACACAACTATCCGTGGCTTAGTTTTGGCTCTGGTGTTACCGACGACGGTTTTCGTCTTCAGTTTAAGTGTGCTCGCATATTGGCATTGTCATTGCTGCGACAGAGCATGCAATAGGCGAGTACACGCCGAATCTTTTGCTAGCAAAGAAGAGTAAGTATCGCCTTTGTCAATAACATTTTCCTAGTAATTTACTTGAAGTTGATATCATTATAAAATGGGCTTGCAGGAGGAATATGGTTTTGAAGTTTGATGGTGGAACCCCATAGCAGTAGCTTTTTAACATCTTATAGTTATTTGCAAGTATGTTTTATGTTAGCGTTTAAGTAATGTGTAACGTCAGAGTCTAGGCAGTCACGTGTTAGCCTCATGTCCATATCACATACTGTAAATGTTTTTAGATTAACCATTGACAGTAGCTGCTTTATATATATATATATATATATATATATATATATATATATATATATATATATATATATATATATATATATATATATATATATATATATATATATATATATATATATATATATATATATATATATATATCCATAAAATATTTAAAATGCAAGTTGGATTAAAAAGCACGTATTGTTAGTTTGTACATTACTTATTGACCTTGAATACACTGAATAAAAGGCAAAATAAACAAAGTTATGGCAAATTGGAAATAGTACTCGCAGTTCTTGATACAGTTGAATTAATGATACATTTATGAAGTATATTATTATCTTATTGCAGTAGCAAGCTTCTCTGTGAACTTGACGAGGACCCAAGCGATGATGTGTTCTGACGCCCAGCAACGTCCGCCCGTAGACGAGCATCACCACGCACCGACGGATACACCGAGTTGTAAACATAACTTACATACAAATATATATATATATAACAAGACACCATCAACTAAGTACAAATTATTATTATAATATCGATTCTGAAATTGATGTACAAAACAAAATGGCGTGCCATATTATTTTGAATTTTAAGAGTGGTGCAACCACAGGTTTAAAGCTAGTCTTGCCAGAAGAAATTGTGCGAATATATAAAATGAACGTCTCTTTATTCAAAATTGGAGCTAGGCCGGGTAGGTTAAGATTTGTTATATTTTGCTATATTTTTAAGTATTTAATATCAATATACTCTTTCAGTCCATTATTTTATGCTTTAAAAGAATCTACATAATATCATATCCTTAATAAAAATATTATTTTTATACATTCAAAGATGATTGTACAGAGATAATATATTCTGGTTTTAGTAAAGTCTATATTAAAATTATATTAAGGTTATATTATTAATAATTTGCATGTTTCCAGTAGTTATTTTAAAACACTATTTGATGTAGTTCAGACATTTTTCAATGTAGGTAAATATTACGCCACTTATTAAAATGATTAAAGCTTCGTCAATAGTGACTCAGCACTTATTATTAATATTAAGATCTGGCACTAAATAAATAAATAATAAATTCAGAATTGTAAATAAAATATATATATATATTTATTTCAAAATAAAGACAATAATAAATTTCAACCACATTATAAAAATAAAAAACTAGTTATATTTCCACAGAGTAACGATTCATATTTTTTTTATAAAGTTACTTATTAACTGTGTTTAAATAAAACATAATTAATATGTATGATATAAAACAAAGATTTTAATTAAGCTGTAAACGCTGTTGAAGCACATAACTACTGAGCTACTGAAGGTTTTTTTAGCAATAAATAAAAAATTGTTGTTATGTATACATATATGTGCTTAATACAAGAACTTTATGTATTTTTGACCAATACAAGTAATAATTGTTTTTGTTTCTAAATTATATAATTATATCAACCTAATTGTAATGGCTTATCCATTATTTAATATAAATATAATTCTAATAAAATGATTATTGATAAAATTAGTAATTTCATCGTTAGCAGTATTATCAAATAGTCATAAAGAATACTTTTTCTTATAAAATGTTTTTATCCTTTTTATTCTTCTAGATGCATTAAGTTAAATTTACAATTAGCTTACAGATAGTTCAGATATTTTTATTTATGATGATTTTCTTCAATAATTATGTAAGAATTCGTTGTGTTAATTTGAAAATAGGTATATCGCAGATTTATGAGTAAATTGTAATGTATTTATTCTTTTATTGTAAATAATGCTTAAAATATATCACAATACAATAAAGCCTTAAAAGACATTATCTGCCATATAATTGTGATATTTAAGCTTAATAATCTTATAATAAAGTATGAAATTATATATGTGTGTCAATAGTACCCAGTAACTTAAACTTGTAGATAGAAAAATATAATTAAAACATACTTGTTACTTGAAAATTTTATCTCAATTATGTCTGAAGAAACTACTCAATATTTAAATATAAATATCTCTTTTTCGATAGTATTAGTGTATTTCAAGGAGCATTTCTTTTTCTCAGCATGACGTGAAAAGTACTTTGGTTTTGTAAAATAATATGTTGTTTAAATAGTTTACTTTTATACTTTTCTAGTGAATTTATTATTTCTTACGAAATATAATGGTGACGTTTGTAAAAAGTATATTTTTGGTCGCTTGAAATTGTAGATGTAAATAAAATACTTTATTAATATAATTATGTGTCTTGTAAATATTTTTTGGCATCAGAGCATACACCAGACAAATAAAGCTTTTGTTTAAACGACTACATTTATTACCTTTCGCGTCTATTAATTTACTATACACTACAAATACGTATCTCTAAATAAAATAACTAACTATGCATGAAATTAAAGTTAAGAAAATAAGTTTTTAAAAGAGTTCAGAAATAACTTACTAAATAATTAGTACTCGTCAAATGATTCAAATATTATCAATTCAATAAATATAGATACTAATATTTTTTACATAAATAAATGATGTAAGATCTAGCTGTAGGCAGTGGGTTGGCTCTGCGGGGTGGCACCACCCTTCACGAGAGATTGACTCGAAGTCACTATTGTCTATTACGTACACCTATATTTAGTGCGGTGAGTGAAAGATATTTTACAACTCGCTTCCTCAATGGTGATAAAGCTGAAAATATCGAGTAATGTCAAATTAATATTTTGGTAAAGTATGTAGAGTCGTAACATTGTATAATATTATTAATAATCTGTAACTACTGTTTATGTACTGATGATAATTCTCAGAAATTAATAAAAAATTAGCCCAAACTTTATTTGGTGTTTTTCACGGTATTCCTTTGGTTGCCCAAATCATTAGCAAACAGATTTAAAGAGACTGGCAACCTAGAAACGTAAACTGTTAGTCTTTCTATATTAATAGTAGTGAAACTTTAGTTTGAGTTTCCGTTTCTCACTTGACATTAATAAAAATTGAGTTATGATTTCATTTTATTTGAATAAGCTAACGGAGTTTAATTATATATTTTCTTCTAAAGTCTAAAAGAAGAAATGAAAAAGATAGTAACAGAAAATCTTTTGTAAGTACTTGTAATAATAGAATGGATAATTCGATGGAAGTTGTGTGATATTAATGATTTGGTTGCAGGGTATAATTAAGGCTTATATTAAAGGCTTGCCTGACCCGCGGTACTACTTTTAATTGCCAAAGTAATATAGAAGTAAGTAGTTTACAGCAATGCAGTAAAACGCAATGTTCCGTGCGATAGAAGGTCGTTCAACCCTTTAGACATTAAGGTTAATATTCTTTAGTAATAAGGGGAGCGGGAATCATCCTGGACCTTTATAATGACATACAAAAGATTTAACCAGAGTTTATTTCTGTCTCACATGTTTTATTAAGAACCTATCTCTATAAATATAACAACAAAGTTGGATACTTTTTTAATAAAAAAATATTATCAGAAGGACCGCGTCCAACGACATTTCCTGAAGGGATTTCTTATTTTTGCAGTATACGGCATTGTTAGCACATTCGAAAGAAGCTTAATAGATGTCCCAGTAGAGACGATCACATATAGAATGCTTATTTTACCGAGACAGACAGCGATGCGGTAGCTCAATTTGTAGAGCGACGGGACGGTTTTGCAGAGTTCGCGGGCTCGAATCCCTGCCCGGGTCGGTTTATTTTAATTCTATATAAATATAAATAATAGGCATTTCTTTATACTGTCACTCCTGTCATTAGATCATCACCATAAAGAATTTTGTGTTGTGGGAGATCAGAACACTAATAGTATGTAAACAGCTTGATCCTTAATAACTCTTTTTTCTTTGTACAATACCATACTTACCATGTAAACTATTTTATATCTTTCATAGTGTACAACATAAATGGTATACAATTTGTACATTATGATACTCAAGAAGATTTCTTCAAGAACCACAAAGAATTTCCCAGAAAGAATTGAGTAAAAACTCATTTATTTATCTCAATATGCAATAGATAGTATTTGACGATCTCAAATTACCATCAGAGGAACACAAGATTAAATAAAACAAACAGCTATTATTTGTGTTACTCATGAAATTGTTACCAAATATAATTCTTTAATATAAACTATAATTTGCTATCTTTCTAAAATATTTTTTATGTATTTTTAACACTCGACGCTACGCTTATGATTACAAGACCTGCCGAAGGTTCACTCTAAATGATTGCCGAGTATCGATTTTGAGTGCTTGTTTTTTATACTATAATTGAATGTTGTACTACTAAGTCTAGTGTTTTATTATAGTTATTGTGCACATTTGAACATCATTTAAAGCTTTGTAATAATAAAAACAAAAACCCTTTTCAGAAACATTTCACTTCTCTGCCACTGTATTCGCATCTATATGATACTTTGTATAAAATGTTAAGAGAACGTCTTAGATTATTTAGTTATAAAATAAGCAAAGAGAAGGATAGGGACGTTATTTTTTATTGATTGTTTTACTAAAAATAATGTGATAGTTAAATTATTAATTCATATCGTATATAACCTCGACTACACTAATTACTTTTTACACTACAGTAATTTAATAAAGAGATCTTTTCATCCACGCTTAATTTCTTGTTATGGAATATATAGGAGGAGTTTTACTAGTGTTATAAAATCATATATAATCATAAAATATTATTTGCCTTTTTTCACATAAGTAATAAAAATTGTAAAAACAATATTACAAAAATCAAAGAGTGTATATTATTTCTTTATTTGTAAATATATTTTCTAGATAGATAGTCTCTTTCCCAAAAAAATGGTGTTGAACCACCTCATTTTTTAATAAACAAGTCAGTACCTACTGTTTTCAAAGCATGTTCTGAAAAAAGTTTTCGTTCATTATTTGGGTTACTTTAGTGAGATTGTCAAGGTCTCTCTCAGACACAATGGCCGAGTGGTGGCCCAATTTACAATCGCATCCAACAAAGAGGGATATTATAATTAACAATTGCTTTGTATCTAAAACAAGCAATGGACTTTGTACTCTTTGATTTATATAAAAAGCTGTTTTATGCATACCGTTTTTTTTAAATAAAATATAGGTATTTTTTTAATGGTCCCACATTGGGTGCCATTTTTATAGCACATTTTATTTTTTAAGATATATTTAATTACAGTAATTTAAAAGGTACACAAAACTGACACGGATTTAAAAAAACATTATAATAACTAAACTATCGTAGCCTAAAAACATTCTAGCGTAACCGCTTTATAGGAGTATTTAATAGGTCAGCGTTTACTTTGAAATAAGTTTCTTGAACCAACCTTTGCTGTAAAATAATTTTCATACTTGTAAAATAGTTTTAGGTAATATTACAACATAAACTTAAAACGGACTCATGTCGAACGCTATATTTTATATTTTTGTATTAAAAATAAGTAATATATAGTATAATATAATTTACAGTTTGCGCAGTTGTTTAAACCATTATTGAAGTGTCTTTCTCATCCATTTCCATGGTTCTAACCTTTTTGCTATTCCATTTCTATTAATTTAAGAAAATGGAATTAATAAATCTATCAAATCAATCAAATCAAATGAAAATCAAATTAGAGTTATGGCCAAAATATGAATACAAATTTGTAAAAAATAATACCTACTTGTAATGAATAAATGAGAAATACCTTCAATTTCGTCAAGAGATTAATTTATTTCTTGGCTGCAGTTTTCAAGGCCGCGGTAATTTATAACAGCTATCTATAGAAATAAATGGTCCAAATAAATGTTAATACCTACATTTTCTGTTTGCATCCATATTTACTGGCCCTAAGCCAAATGCGCTTTTTGGCAACAAAGTAAAAAAGTAAAATATTGGTTTATAAAAAAAAATCTTATCTATGCTTATATTAAACGTCGATAATAATTGTATTTTCAACAATATTTAACTAAATGGCGATGCAGGGTCAGAGTGGATTTCAGCAAGTGTACGGTAATCTTAAATTATTTGTAAAGTAAAATGAACAATATGAGAGAAAGTACACCATGTTTCCTTTCGCTGGAAGTATCGTTTTTATTGCGATTCTCATCAAATATTAACAGAAAAGCAATCTAACAATGCTTTAAAGTCTTGAAATAGTGAAGCAAGAAAGACTGTCTGCCGCCATACACCGTCGAACATGACATGGCTGTATCGACCCGGCGAGGCGACGCGCGCATTCAAATGTGGAATGTTTTCTTGGGAAATTCCCAATAATTTTAAATAATAGAAACTTAGAAACTGTATTTATTAAAAGAAAATCAAAACTAAATACAATTTTATGTTTAGTTTCATTTGGTTTACACTATCTAACTATATTTACTAGTTAATGATAAAACGCATTGATGACTTAATAATATAATATTACGTATAAAAAAAACCAATTTATTTGTGTAATTCTAAATTCAAATAGTTTTTATGTTATTGTTTTAATTGTGTCCACGGAGGTTTTAAGTGCCAACACGATGGTCATGATACGGCCTGCGCCCAGTCGTGACCGAGTCGCGGGTACGCGTTGACGTCTTAAAAAAACGACGTCTGAAAAAACAATTAACACGTTTTGGATCACAATGTGTCTAGTTATTTAACCGATGTGCTAACAATAATAAATCTTTTATCACTACGTGTCTCCTTGTGAAAAACACTGTAAAGCTTCAGAAGGCTGGTTTATTGTTCAAGCTATTTTTGACATTATGTACGTCTCATTTCTACTATATCATATATAAAACATTCTATATGTTTAAAATGACAGAATTAAAAGGAAACTCTTCTGTCATGACTGCATTATGTCGAATGCGTGAACAGATTGTAGTTATTGTTTCGGAGTCGCGTCCATAAAACATCCTTTTAATAAATTACATTTTCCAGAGATCTTTTACTAATTTAATATATATATTTGTTTTGTTTATTCAAATTGTGTAAGGAAATATATTTTTTATGACGTCAATAGGTTTTCTTGACGAGGTTAGGTTATGTAATATTTTAATGTAACTATGTCTAGTAATTCTTCGATCGCACACTACGTGGTTATACTACCCCCACTCACGAATCACAAGCTTTTAATCATAAACATGTAGGTAGTTTTTTTTCAATAATTATAACAAAATGATGTCTATCGATCTTTTGTAAATAAGGTATATTAATGTCTTTATGTAAAATATTTTTAAAATATTGAACAATTATTTATATGTTATCATTATTGTTAAGGACTTTAATTTCAAAATGTTAATTGATACAGGGCAACACGAACTTTTCCCTGATCTTTGATATTTGTTTTAAAAATGTAATAATTGTAATAAGCACTATGTACTAATTTGTTTCTAAATATAATTTTGTTATTATGAACTAAAATAATGTTAAAAAAGAAAACATTATTTTAATAAATAATATATTCGTTCTGAATTAAATAAGTTCTTAAAGAATCTTTCCCAAAATAAATAAATAATAAAATTGTAACCTGGAAATTATTTTCGAGTAAGCTGAAGTAAAAGTTATGTAACAATATTAAACGTTATTTTCTGATAGTGACTGGTAAATCAAAATTGATATAAAAAGTTTTTAGAGATAAGTAATAATCAAATTGTAATAAAAATAATAAACAGCTAAATGCATGTGTCTATTATTTTTATTATTATTTTTAGATTTGTTGAAAAAGTTAAATACACAATATATAGAACTAATAATTGGTAACACATAAACATACATAAAAAGATAGAGAAATTTATGTTACAAATGACAATAAATGTAGCATTAAACTTTTTAACAAGTCATGATAGTGTAATAAAATATGAAAGATAAATAGCTGTGGTAATTCCATATTCCACTAGGATTAGATTCATACCAATTAGTATAAAACAAAGTAAAAAAAAATGAAAGTTTTAAAGGAAAGGTTCTGTATATTACAACATAAATACTTTTAACTTTGAACAAACCTAGATTGACTTTATATATATGTATATATATAAAGTTTTTTAAGTATTAAATTTAGGCATTTAGGTCAATATAAAGTATCTTCAAATGATTCAACTATGCCGAAACATTTCCAAGTTTTGAGGTTTTGGCTAAATCTAGACAATCAATAGGTCGTCAGAATTCCTAGACCAGACAGTCCGGCGTCACTTGGCGAGTTATTACATTGTAGTGTCTTTCTTGTTAATATTTTTACCTAACATCTTACTAAATTATCAAGTATATATGTAAAATGTAAAACATTCGTTGAAATAATATTGTTTACATTAATTTAACTGCCGTTTTCTTTTCTAATAAAAGTGGTTACTTATTATTTTAGATATTTATTGGACTATTAACTCATTGTAATATTTTTGCATATCTTCCATGTTTAAGGAATTAAAGTAAAATAATATTCATATTTAAATTTAACGAAACCAATCTCGAAGCCAATTTAAGTTATTGTTTTGTAATCCGGTGCTGGATATCATGTAAAGTGCCCTTCTGTTAATTTATAGCGTCTTCTAGTCTTGGAGAAGAGATAATTGCAATAAGTAGCTGCGGTATATTTTATGAGATGTAAAGATAATCTCGGCTTTATACGCTCTCCAATTAACGAGAAAAAAAGATAACAACTCTCATTATATTTTGTTACAATTAATGAGATCACTCCCGCTTTTATTTATTTCAACTGATATTTACATTAATATTGAATAGCAGTTCAATGAACCAGCCTTTGTGAAGCCAATAGGATAAAAATGTAAATAAATATCAACAATAAGGAAAGTAACGTTATTTCGGATACAGTGGATAAAGACAGTGATCAATTGAAATGAGCCAGCCGAGCTGAAACAAGCGCTATGGTCGCTAATAGCGAACTCATGCCAACATGGCCGACGAGGAAAAACTGCCGATACCCCCAACTTTTCTCGAGAAAGTTCTCTTTTACACTACTGCAACGTTCGTCCTACTCGCAATCTTCAGTCTCTTCGCCTTTCTTTTCTTAGTACCTTTCGTTATCGAACCAGCTTTCACGACAATATTTATGCAATTCGACCCCGTAGCAGCGATATGCGTTACCGCCCAAGTCAAACATTTAGTAGGAGTGAGTAACTGCACTTGGGCCTCCTGTAGAGAAGGCTGCACGAAAGACTTATTCGAATGTACCCAAATTAGAGTTAACTATAAATTAGGATACGCTCCTAATATAACCGCAACGGAATACGAGAACCTCATAAGAGTCGAGAGGTCCTTGAGAAAGGATTACGATTACGAAAATTACGAGTCACCATTAGAAAACAGTTATCCAGAGATGGAGGATCTCCCTGAACCAATACCAACAGGTTTACAAGGAAATGATTCAGAATGGTACTTCACCGGTGCCAGATTGTTCCCAAATGTCAAGGGTTGTGGTTATCCACCTATACTCAACTGCACAATATTTTATGGCAAGTATAAGCCAATTGGCAACAACTACACCTGCTATTACAGCAGAGTAGATCCAGGAGTGGTCATCACAGAGTTAGACATGTGGCAGAACACTTTGAACTTGGTCTACGCGATGGCTATACCGATACCATCATTTATAATCTCAGTAATATATTTGACGTTTGCGTACTTTAAGATATATAACACGGAAGATGAATCTGAGCAAGCGCCACTGCAGAGTGATGCTGAAGCTATGGCTACAGGGGATGACGGAAAGCCTACCACACCTGGTTCAGACACTTTTAGGGAAGACCTGGCGTGCTTCGGCCATCAGTTAAAAATGCAACTGGCTAATGAAAAGCCTAAAGAAGGCTTTGAATCAAATAGCCCACCGATTTCTAACTCTGCTTCGCTGTCTGGGTAAGATATATTTTTGTCTTTATGGTTTGTTTATTAGTTGTACTATACTATGTATATGGTATTAGTGAAATGTTCTATTTAGGTGTTAGACCACAATTAATTAGATATGAGATTGTGTGTGTTTGTGTTTGTTGAATAGTCTGTCAAATAAGTTATTTTATAGAATTATGTGCTTCTAATATGTTTTCTATTGAAATATTCTCTTTAAACTATGTAATTTTATTCTTAAATATTGCTATTACTCTTTAAAATTATGAATAACAACAAAATTAACCAAATATTGTTGTTTGCTTTAAACTGATATCTTAATTCAGTTTTTCCTTGATTTGATTTTTTATTGACAATTTTATAAAAAATAATGGTAATAGTTAAATGTAGTCCATAATAGTAAAATCATAATAGTTTAATTTCGTAAAAATATTATATTTTTTAAAAATGTATATTTGTGCATGTATAACAATGTTTAAAAAGTCCTGCTGATCGGGAATGTGATACATTGCATTAGTTAAATAAAATCTATACATATAATTATAGCATAAAAAATTAGAAACAAGAATGATCTTATATAAAATACTTACAAAAAGCAATAAAAAATTTAACTATCAGAACCAATATTAGTTGAATATTAATTATTTTTTATGCATATCAGCAAGCATCGTTAATATTGGACAACAGTGTGTGAATCTAATTGAAACTCGTATCGAAACCACAGACGGACAATATTATTCACAATTCTAAAATGGATACTGCTGTACTAAATAAATTGGTTATATTTTGTGTAAATAAAATATTTTCCAATTGACAGGACCAAGTCATCTTTCGTCAACGCCTAATGATAATACACAGGTACGCTTGCTTAAGATGAACACAAACATTGATCACAAGAACTGCACATAAATATATTTCTTAGACACATGCACTTATTTACTTTTAGGAAATAAATTAGTTAGATAGCATGCTTTTTTATTTAAGCTGGTTGTGTCTACAATGGTTGTTTTTTAAACGGACATACGTAATTATTTTTCTAATCTGATATATCTAATATTCAACTATTCTCGGGCTATTAATGCATATATTCCATCGATTTTAAATTTGTAAAGTGTATATTTTCTTCTGATGATATAACATTTCTCATTTCAGATGACAGGACTCCTGAAGAGGAGTCGGTTACAAAGTGTACCATGAAATGAGATGAACAATCTGTGCAATATTTTCATTTTCGTGAGCACTCACTACTGAAATGTGGTCAATATTACTCAATTTGTGGCCGCTTAAGCTTGCCGCTTTAAAAATTGGTCGTAAGATAATCTAGGAGTTTACAATTTAAAAAGATTGTATAATGCGTTGTGAAAAATGATATTTTGGGGTTTTTCGTGACAACCAATTATATAATATTTGCCTTAATGTTGAGTCTTGGTTTCGGATATTGCTTATTCTTGATTCCTGCTTATTTTATTTTCTCTGTATATTTAATTCTCTTTTGACTTTTGCTGATTGTATAAATTTACAAGTTCCACGTGTTTGTATCACATATTTATAAGCTTAGAGAAGGCAATTGTTACCTTTTAAAATTCTAAAAAAAATTCGTCCACTGTTGTAAATGAAATTGTAAATTTGGTGGAATCTGTTTTGAAAATGTTATAAATGTTTGAATAGAACTTATCCCGTTGTAAAGTATTGCTCAAAATATTTGGATTTTTTTAAGCATTTGACACGTTGTCACGAAAATTGATTATAATTCTAGAAAATAAAAGAATTTAATCTCATAATTATAATAAGATTTTACGATTCTTGCAAGCTGGTGATGTCAAATACACGCGTCCCGGTAATATTTATAATAAAGATAGGAAACTTAATTTAAAAAACCGATGACGTAGTGATGATGACGTTTGTTATTGTAAAAAAAGAACATAGTTTAAATGTTTGCAGATGGTTTATATACTACATACATTACAATTACTGTTATAAATCATATGCTTTTTGTGATATTTATTTTCTGAGTCAAGAAATAATATTTTTACATTTCATTTAATTAATACTATATATCGTTAATACAAGAGTATATATGCTATGCCCATTAATTAGGAAATATATTTGTTTGAAGAATATTTAATTATTTCCCAAGAATGTGAAATAATTATAAAATAACAAAAGCTAAAAACATATTATGCATCTGATAAGATTTTCAATTTCAAATAATGACTATTAATAATAAGTAATTGACAAAGTGATTGTTACAATTAATATATTGTGTTTTAAGAAAATTACAAATAATTAAAAAAATATCCAGACCTGTCAGTTTTCCCTTAAATTTTGTGATTGCCAGCCAATGTAGCTAAATATACCTATAGCATTTAATGTATGATAGGGAATACTGTATCAATTCATTGAATTATATTGAAGCAATTATCGTCCTGTACGTACACAGTATCGATTCTTCCGTCCCGTGCCTAAACGTTTTAAAAATTCATCGATACATAATGTCCATAGACATCCGAACCTTAAAATAACCTAAAATAGACAGTTGTAATGGATTTGAACCTGACACATGTAATAGTCGTTACGATTAACTAATTCTACTAAAAATAATATAAAGAATATAAACGGCAGTTATTTAAAAATAAGCACAAACTTAGTATTTTTAACGGACATATATAGTTATTGTTTAAGTAAGATGTTAGTAATCGTAACGACCAACTAAACTCTTAATTATTAATATTATTAATGTCTTAATTCCAATAGTTTTTTCGGCTTCAATATTTAATATTATTTATTGATTTAGATAGATAAACGTTTGAATGCTTACGAACGCTTCTAAGGTTGTAATTGAACGCTTCAGAATAAATATTTGCGTAAAAATATGTAAATAATGAAAAAGGCTTGTGAATAATTGCATACGTTAGTTTTAAAGGCGATGCGAAATATATGTTATTTTTTTCACTTTAAAGCTTTGCTGATAAAATTATTTATTTGTTATAAGTCATGTTTTTTCTATAAATATTTATTCAGCATCTTTTTCTTGATGTATATTAATTTTAAGGTTAAATTTAATATTTCAATGTTATATTATTATATAAAACAAAATCTATGTAGTTTATTTTTTATCTTGACAAACTATAAGTTTTAATAAAATTGATGATTAGCGTTATACTATTAAGATGTATTTAAGAAATTAAAATAAATCTAATGATCGCTTAGACTGTGGAGTTATATAAAGATTAGTTAGATACTGCAAAACTACCCACGCACATTTATGTAGTTAATATATAAAGTTAATATATAAAAGAGATAAGAAATTGACATTTAGGAAACATTCATTAAGAAGATTCATTTATAACAATGATAAGTTCACAGACATATTTTGATACACTCTAACTCATTTTATTAAAGAAAATGTAATTTTTAATAAGAAAAGAGCTTCTTCTTGCATTTAAACATCCTTTTATAGCAACTGTGTTAATAGTCGTAGATATGTAAGTAACACAAAACGTTATATTTTTGACTGCAGTCCACTATCTGTCTTCAAACCATCAAGTAACTAAAGGCTCGTCATACGTCACGTGGTTTTATTAATAGATTAGGAAATCGATAAGCAATTCTTATATCAACCTGAAATTGAGTCAATTTAATTTTATTGTCATTATTTTAAATATAATTTCGGTTGTGACCGTGACTTTATTAAAATATACATTAGTTTTATTATTGATATGAGCATCGTAGATTGATTTGGAACACACAGAGGAGTGAATACGGTTTCATTTTTTAATTATTAATATCAAATTTAGTACGTCAGGATTAAGTGTGTTTAAGTCAACGATTAAATTTATAAATAATTTATGTTAATGAAGTGTATGTTCACACATGTACATATTCAAATTAATGTAATTTCAATTAAAGTAAATATTTGCTTAAAAATGTGACTGCTATTATAATTATTGTTGTGATAGAATGTAAAGGGTGAACGAGAAATAACAAATATTGAACATTTCGTTAACTGAATGCTAAAAAAATACACAAATGTCTATTAATTGTAAGAATTTATAATCCACATACAATATTTGTATAATCTAATGTTTACAAGCTATCACAAATAAACCGTGTCCTGAATCAGTGTTATAATGTGTAAAATTTAATTGTAATTGTTTCATCTGGTACTTGTCATATATCACTTGCGATGTTAGATACACGACACTGCCAAATATGTGGTCACTTTGTCTCAAATATTGTCCATTGATTTAATTAGCCATAATTCACCTTATGACACTTTTAAAATCCGCACACATAATAAAACGCATAAATATTAAATTATGATATAAAAGAGAAATATCGAGAAACGAAAAATATTTTCAACTCCTTGTGATAAAATATTTTCCCATTCAATGTGATGGGAAATAAAATGATTGTTATTGTAATAATTTGAGGCTCGTGCCTGGTGTTGAGAACACCAATGAGGCAGACACTGTATGTTTGTATGTTTGTATGTTTAAACGGTAGTGGGCACAAACGTGTTGTTTTCAAATATTTTGTTGTCTGTTTTTCGATGACCTTGACCACGACACAAGTAATTAAAACGTGGTCATTTACTAATATTCCTTGTTTTAAATATAAGAAAGTTTTAAGTATTTTATAATCTCTCAAAAAGTTGGTTGGTGTATAATGCTATCTTTTGGTCTTTTTATTTGTATATTTTAGAAGTAAGTGCAAATAGTTTTTAAATAATACGCTGTTTACACGTGCGCTGTATACCTACCTAATAACTTTATTTATTCCACCTTATTTCATTTGCTAATATTTCATTGTAAATTAAGACTTTAAAATCTTGATGTACGTGTGTAAAGCAATACATATTTGAGGCTATCGCGGAATTACCTTCATATTAAGCATTTTCATTCATTTGGACCTGATGCCTTATGACCGTTTTGTACATAAAATATAAATGAAGGTTAGTACTAAATATTACATTTATTGGCTTCGCACAGTCGTTTTATTTATGCATGTCCACGTGTATCCAGTTTTATTAGTTTAAGGTTTGATTTATTATTCACTGTCATTCGTCTGTGGGTTCAATGCCCTGAGATACTGTAGCGTTTTACTTTACATTACAGAATTTTACAAAAATACAATTTTATTCAATATTTTTTTATTGACAAATGAGTTTATTTAATAGAGAAATACCTTTTTCGGGTTTCCATTTATTTGGAAATTATATATATTTTTTCATTTAAAGTTAATCTGTAGCTACCTAATAAGTCAAATTAAATAGGTAGGTATTTACAAAAATATTTTATGACACTATCACACATTATCTATTCTAATATTACCTGAACTAAAGGCATTATTTTTTTTTTGGGTTTATATCTGTAGGTACCTGTCACTAGTTGTGCAAAAACCCAGAATACATATTAGTCGAGTTTAACTGACAGTGGTACTTTTTACGGCTGTCTGAAAGTATACATAAATATATTATTCACACAAGTAACAAAGAAAACTACTAGGTAGTATTTTATGAAACTACTTTTTGTAGAATTCATTAATTTAGATATTTTTTTGACAAGAGCGATATCAAAAACACTACAATAAACATAACAAGCAAATTAAAAAGGAAGTGCGAATAAAACTGGTTAGTACCAATTGATGTTTATTAGGAAAACTACTATTAACAGACTGGACTTCGTAACCTAAGGAATACACCCGTAAGAATAACCTTTCATGAAACTTTATAAGGGATATGTTATTGACAAGGTTAGGGTACTTTAGGCTGGTAAGCAATTATTTTTTAAATACCAATACTAAAATAAATTAGATCTCATAAAATATAATTATTATAATGATTAATATATAAACAAAACTTATTTTACAAGTATAATTTTAATTTTAGGAATAGATATAGATGGATAATTGTTTCTTTAAATTAGTTCTTTTACGACGAGGCCAGCAGGTCCTTGACCTAATACAGGTGACAGACCCGCAACTGCAACAGCTTTTAGAGGTCTGGGAAAAAAATATTTTATTTATATATTATTACTTTCATTTAAATTAGCCCCATCTTGTTCTGTCATTGAAAACTACGTCCCTTCTTACTTTAGTAAATCTACTAAGTCTGTTCAAACTTTTCACTCGGATATCATATTGATTATTAAAAAATAGAATAATAACTAGGATAAAAAACATTTATAGAACCAAAAGTCACATTAAGTTACTTAGTAGTTCGTACACCTGTACGTTAAACTAGTTTATCATTGAGGTCTTTAAAGAGTTACGTTTAAAAACTATAGATGGCGCTCAACCTAATTCCAAGTGCATGAAATTCATCCTTAAACCACAAGATGGCGGAATACAAAATACTTACTTAAAACCAAGTTCTTCTGCGGGAACTCCTAATTTTGCTAATTTCGCTTCGTAAGTAGCGAGTAAGTCATCATGGGCTTTTCTTAAACGAGCCGCTTCATATCGCAAATCTTCTACTTGAGTATCTTTTAGCTTAAGTAGGTCCTAAATCAAATATACTTTATTTATATTTTTATATTACATTTAATTTAATTGTTATCGGGTATATTTTAATATGGCGCTTACATGTATTTCCCTTGGACCTAAGTCTCTTCCTTCAACATTTTTCAATTTCGCTTCCAAGAGCGCTGTTTTTAAAGCAGCGCGCTGCTGAACTTCTAACACAGCTTTTGAGAACCTATCGCGAATAATTAGTCTTGATTATTTATAGTTTTAAAACATCCTACAATTAATATGTAAATGTTGTGAAGATACCTTGATTTTAGTTCATCTCTTTCAACTAATATTCGGTCGAACCTGACTTGCAATACTTCATACTCCCATTTTAGAACTTCAAACTGCTGTTCAAGAGATGCCAGTTGTTTAGTTTTCGCCTAGAAGTAACCAAAGTAAATTAATTATTTAATTCATTCCAAAATTGTTAGCCGTATCAAATATCTAATGTGAGTTACTTCAGAGTCAACAGCTGTGATAAAAACGATAACTACGATATCTGGTCAAACAATGCTACTGACATGGATATATAAGATGTGTTATTAAAACTAGTAAAGTTTTTCTTACAGCTAGAGCAGCCTTATCACGGTCATAATTAGACATCTGCCTCTTTAGTTCTTTATTATCAATTATCGCAGCTTCTAGTGGCTCGCGCAGGCTTTTTGTTTCAGCAACAGCATCTTTGGCGATTTTTTCGGCGCGTTCTTTCAATTTCTGCATGTCCTCCATTTGTTGTTTTAAGCTACTGATAAGACCTAAGGGACAACATTATGTTGAAAGGCAAGTGCGAATTCAACGCAATCTATAACCAAATATTAAAAAAAAAATAGTTTACTTTACCCAAATTATTTAAAGTTATATCATTATAATAATTTTTCAAATCCGAGAATGCTCTTTCGTGATGAGCGATCAGCTCTGATAATTGTTTATTTTTTCTTTCTTCAACTTCAGAAATCTCGGTTCTGTGTTTCACGGTAAGTTCTATTTTAGTTTCATGAAGTTTTTTAGCAGCTTTGTCTTCGATTTGACGAGCTCTCTCTTCGAATTCTATTCTTACTTTAGAAAGTTCTTCTGCGTGAACAAGCTTAGCTCTTCTTAGTTCATCCTGAGCTGCTAGCATTTTTTCTCTCATTTCTTGACGAAGTGCTCTTTTATCATTAAGTAGTTCGAGCTCCTGTTCAGTATGTTCCTCCTTTGCTGCTTTTAGTGCTACTAGATTTTCGGCCCTCAATGCGGCGGCAGAAGCTTGTTGTTCGTATTTAAGATGCTTTATTTTTTGTTTTTCTGTTTCCAGGAGCGCTTCATTTTCCTCTTGTGCCTCTTCAGTGGCCCGTTCTCTGTTTCTCAATTCAGCTTTAGCTTCCTCGAGCTGTTGACGCGTTATCTCCCAAAACGTTCTGATCTTATCTCTTTCTAGTTGGAAGTAGTTTCTCTCCTCCCTTTCTTTATCTAATTCTTCCTTCACTCTTAATGTAAATTGTTCCAGTTTTTCTCTAGTCATTTCTGAAGTATCAACTCCATCTATCACGATTGCTAGAAATAAAACAACAAATTCAATATAGTTTAATATATAACTATACTTCCTTCATTTTAATATTATACGATAACAAATAACTCCTGTCGCTTGTTCTGGTTATTAAATGAGGAAAAATATTAAATTTAATCAGTTGCTCACCTGGTGCTTTCTTTCCGCCTCCTTTTCCTCCTTTGGGTGGCTGAAAACAATTAAAAATTATTTATAATTTAAATAAAAATATTAATAAAAAAGGGTTAATATTTCAAAAGATATATTATACATATTTTGAAAGTAGGTTACAACTCTTAGAATCTTACCATATTGTAGTATTTCTATTCTTTAAATCACAATAAATTTAGTTACCACGGCTCTAGAAAATATATTATTACAAACTGGTGCTTTAGCAAAATAATACAGATGTTGTCAGGAAAAACACTCGGACTGTTGCTATAGCAACCGCTTATTGGCTTACAAGTGTTCAGGTAACTGTAAAATCAATAAAATGTTTAATTGCGAAATATATTTTTGTAAAATTTACATAATAAAAATTTAAACATTAGTGTTTTTTAAATAGGTCATCTTAATTATAAATATTTTAGTACATCTTTTATTTATATTATCTATTATTATAAACAAAAGAAAACAGCTTTCATATAAATGTCAACACAAAAAGAGCAAAATCGTCACCGTTAGTTTAGGAAAAATCTTAAGTGAATTATGTGATAACTTAAACATTCGAAAATTGTACCATACATTCTCGGTCGAAATGTTGACTGAAATTTGGAACTTCACTATTTATGGCGCTACATTCTTTAGTCTTTTTGTTATTGACTACTTTCTAGGAAATGGTTTGGTAGATATATTACAGAAAATATTCTGTAAAATGATCTGTTTTGTAAAAAAAACCATTAAGACAGAAGAGAAACAAATTGAGATAAACAATGATAATGCGATAAGTTTACCGGTTTTGGTCGCAGAAATAATGTGTCTGGGGTTGACAATAGCGGTAAGTTGACTTATTTAAATAGTTTAAGGGAACTTCCTTACAATGTAAAATACCATTCAATCAAATAAAATAGGAGCAGACATTAATACCTTGTTCTAAAGAAGCTGTATTTCGTATTTTATCGTTATTTGGACTCTATTCAAAAATAGCGCCAAATTGTTTTAATATTTCTAGTTTTTAAATAAATACAAGGAGATTCGCGGCAAGGACAGGATTGATGACCTTCTGCAGGAGAGTAGGGAGGCGTTGAGACAGACCAATGAGTTCCTCGAGAAATGGAGGCTGAGGCGGGTAAGAAATTATATCAATCCATTACACTTAGAAATATTAACAAGTATATGGCGTAGAACTTCAGCTTTTATTTTTTTTTAATAATCTTTGTATTCGAAAGCTTAAGTTTGAATAAATAAGATATGTTATAATCGGGTTTCTGCAAGAAGGGTTCTGGAGCACAAAGAAAATAATGAGTCAATCAAAATATTATATTTGTTAAAAATGATTCAGTATGTATATATATAATTAGATTTTGAAAAGCACTTACAATATAGACGTGATAATTTATACTTTGAGCTACCGGCAAGGCAGAGACAGTCGGTGGTAGCTGCTAGTTTTACATAATAAGAGTTCACATAATTATGAAAGATGTTTATAGTTTTACATGTATTTGCAGAAAGTATATTTTGAAGAATAATATTCGATAACAACAAATAAAACTTGTAGATAAATTGTCAGGTGCCTACAGAGTGCTCGTACTTGGATGACGAGCCACAGGAGATCAAACCTTATAAGTTAGAAGTACCCATTCTGCACATGGCGATAATCGATGTAAGAGAAATATTTAATTTGTTGCTATTGTGTGAACGGACGAGATATAGATAATATATATTATTAGGCTTACTACTCTTATTACTAAACGTCTTTCCTGTATATTTGAAGACTCTTGGAACAGCAAGAAACCAACCAGAAAGAGGTGATGCAGGTGATACTGTCAACATAATGGATTCCACTCTTCTGTCAATGACCTCGTTACTCGATGATGACTTCGAATCAATTTCCGAACCACCTAGTGAAGAAAGAGTAGGCAATGCAAAATGCATCGAATACGGGAATCGATTCTTATGGGACGTTTTGGAAGAGGATTTGGTAATGGAAGAATGATATTGGTTTATACGTTTTAAAATATAAAGTGAGATGTCATTGTTTTTATTTATTACATGATAAGATAAACATGATATTTTCAATAGAAAATATACATCCTTACAATTACAACTTATAAGGTACACTTACATCGCCAGGATTTATTCTAATCCCCCATTGACTAATAAAATTTTTTTACCTAGTCTTGCCAAAAATATTGTAACAAAGAAAAAAATACTTTTTAATTGCAAATTCAAATTCAAATTCAAAATATTTTTATTCAAGTAGGCATTTACATGCACTTTTGAATCGTCAATTACATTAAATTAAATTAAATTGGTCAGTATAGTCAGTCTGTGAGTAAGCTACCACCAGCTCGGAATGCTGTTCTGCTGAGAAGAGCTGGCCAGAAACTCAACAGTTGCTCTTTATATATGAAATTAAACAATGTTTGACTTATACATTATAACATCAACCCTGCAAATGAGTCAATAATCCAAGTTCCATATATTTCGATCATCCAAAAATTCTTGAATTTTATAATAAAATTTATTTAATAATATACTTTTAATTTTAGATTTAAAACTAAGAAAAGGAAAATCCAAAATATCTTGTGGAACCTTATTTTATATGAAGTCGTACACTGAAGCCCATGAAGGATTTGTTAAGTTTTTGAAGTCGAAATTTAGGCGTTACGAGTTTATTTTCATTTCTTGTATCTATCGTATGTCTGTCGCTGTTTTTAGTATAAGTATTTAAATTTTGACGTATATATAATATATTATTAAAAATGGATTAAGAAGCGACCGTAAGTATACCGATTTCTTTAAAAACATCTCTTAGGGAGTCTCTAGCTCTTAGATTACAAATAGCCCGTATAGCTCTTTTTTGTAAAACAAATATAGAATTCATTTCGGCAGCACTGCCCCATAATAAAATACCGTAAGACAAAATACTATAAAAATAACTAAAATAAACGAGTCACAGTATTTATGGCCAGACTAAGTATACATCTATATTATAATAATAACAATAATAACGTTTATGTCGGGACTCCCCACATGCTGTTAGTAACAATGTTTCTTAAAGTCTAGTGCTAGTAAAATAAAGAATTTAAAATAGCTACATTTTTAAAACTATAATAGTTGGGGGTAAAAATTTAAGAAATTAGATATAATTACTTACCTAATTACCGTAGGGATACCAAATCTTGTTTTGGTATAGTTTTAATTTTTAGTACCTAATACCTTTTAAACATTGATAATAAGACTAGGTAGTTTATAAGAAATATGGATCAATGTTTGAATAGCCTTCCCTAGATCACTTACTAGCTAGACCTCAGACCTACACAGTTATACTCGTTTATTTGACATCCTCTCTAATGGTGTATTAATAGAAAATATTGCTTCTTAATCCCACAGAGGTCTCGCCACACTTTTAGCGTCAAATGCTGATAAGTAACGCAAATCCGACAGATATTAATTTAATACCACACATAACTTACTGAGAATTAAAGTTGTTGCATTATAAACCTTCTAAACCTAGAAATAAGAGTTATTCCGTTCCCATTGTAGTATGAGGCTTAATTTTCATGTTTTGAAGATTGCTTTGATGTTGGTCTCAGCAGGGCGTCTAATAAGTTGGGGTTTAATTATGAATCCAGATTATCAATAGCAGGAAATTATTACAATTATATTTATATCTATAACTTAAACAATGTGCAAATTTACTTATAACTAAACCTTTATTATGTGTTCTACCCAGGTATATAGTTGGTTTTCCTAAATTAATTAATTAAATTAACTGGGTACTTACTTTATTTATTCTTATACTGTTATATTTATGTCTGTGTGTCTGTTACGTCTAAGCAAGATGCGAGTCTGGTTTGCTGGTAATTCCTAAAACATTTATATCTAAGAGAAACAGCCGATAAAAGCTGGTAGATAAAGACTTCCCGCAAGTTTTGGTTAATTATTTGACCAAGCGTTCTAAGCTATAATCTGTACAGACAAACAAAAGACACGTGTATCGTAATTATAGTATAATACGACTCATGATGGATGTACACACGCCCTGTGGAGGGTTACTTACCCTTTGGGAATCTTTTACGCTGATTTGATTTGGCGATATAGTAAGTAGAATATTGGTTTTTTTAGTGGCTTTTTTATATGTTAGTCTGAGTTTTTAATAACTTTGATAATTTGCTTTTACGACTAACTTACGGAGACGTTTAATTGCATTTGATAATGCATTTTGAATATCGTAATCCAGTAAAGAATGCAAGTAAAAACAAATTTCTTGAATAACATATACGTACTATATCTATTATAAGTTTTATCTAGTTTCCAGTTCGTAGGTTTTCAATCCAGGCTAGACTCTATTGACAACCTAATCGTTTATCATTTCCCTCAAAGAAGGTTATATACCCAAGTATTTTAATCATTTTTAAATTAATGTTCCTTGTTATGTCACTGGATATCTAATTTATTTCAAATGAAGCTAAACACATTTTTTTTTGTTTAATTCTTTAATCTTTAAGATTCTTTTAGGTTTAATTTCAGTATTTGAAATCAAGAACCTAGGCACCCTAGATGACCTGGTCGTCCATTTATCACTCGCCTCTTTTTGTCCCGTTCCATTCAGTACTTTTTGTGTGAAAGATTAAATTTCGCGTTCGCTCCCGAACCATTAATCAGTTCCATTACAGTATGATCCCTTACCCCTCCCTCGACAGTAATAACCGGGGACAGAGAACACGGGATCGGTTTAATTTGAGAGGTCACCGTATTTTGGTCAAGCCTGTCCCCATCTTGTCATATTTTTTTATTTTTTTTGAACACGTCTGGTTGCTGTTACGCTGATTATGGTTTTGCGAACTGAAATTAATGTACGATGAATTGATATTTGATGACACGTCTCCTGAGCTGGGTGAATTTATGTTCAGCCTTGTAGGTATCCTACATAAATACCCAAATGTAGTCTGTAACGAATAATGAAAACGGGCTCAGATTATTATATTTACAAGGTCTTAAAAAAATATTTTAATAATCTTGAGCTCTTGGTAAAACTAAGATCTTAAATATGTTTTAAATCATTATGTATTTTTAATAACATCAGGACTATTAATGAATTCATTGAAAACGTACAATAATTTTGTTGAAAAAAAAAAAAAAAAACAAACATTGGTATTCCTAGTATAGTATAATTAACTAACAATTTGGTAAGCCCCTGTTTATTCGCGCTGTAATCTTTTGTCATCAACACCCTATAAAAAACCAGGGAACGCCTTAAACATTGACAATGCAAGAAATTACGGTGATCATACCAACGTCTAAAACAAATTGTACTATTGTTTGAGGCAGACCAAACTTCAGTTTCTTTCGTAGAATCAAATTACTACCATCTCGTCTATTACTCATACTTTAGTTCTTCTTACCTACCATTAGAGTTCAAATTCGAAAATTTTATTACGATGTTAGTATTGTATAACGTTTGACTGAATTCAAAATTCAAACGATTGAAATAATGACCGTTAATTCGTCCATTATCCTCTGAGCTGTTATATAATATAGTTTCAGGTGGAGGGAGGTCTGGTTATAGTGGATGAGTTTTCATCATGGAGTCTTCTGTAATCGGCGCGTGTAAGTCACGTGTCGAGTGAGAATCATGAGCGTTGGTTTGAAATAAATTCTTAAATATGGTCATTAGAATATGATTAAGTAAGGATCTGTTTGTTCCGATAGACTCGTAATGGATAGGGGTATCAGTAGGAAGTTTGTTTTGAAAAACTACCTTATACAAAATACCTACCAGTCCCAGTTCAATAACAAGTTGTAAATGCAAATATGCATCCTATGTTCAGACCAATATCTTTCATGTGTCATAAAGAAATAGCATCATAATAAATAATTATATTTATTCTATTAACAAACAGGTCCGCTGTAACTTTTTATTTTATTTTTTATAGCTTACGGAAGATAATCTAATTGAATAACCTCAACATTTCCCACCGCTAGTGACTAGTCAAAAACGGACTATGCTCATGACACGTGTCAAATTATTAGCACATTGAAAAAAACCGCGGGTGATTGAAAATTTGATAATCAGCTGAAATTAGTTATGAGATAATAATTTTCGCTTGAATTAAATTTAATCGTTTTCTTTTGTTTAGAATATAACAAAAAGTTTTTTTAATAAAATATGAAGCCAAGAAACCTAATATGAATATATACAGAGTGTACATAAATTATTGGTACCTAATAATATCTGAATAACCCTCACGAGACATTTGCATTGATATTGAATGTCCACTGTACTGGGGTGGTTTTAACACATAGAGTAATTACAAGAGAACCTACAAAATTGTTTTTTAAGAATTGTATGTAAGCTAACCAATGACGGGTAAATCAAAATTACAATTTATTCTCCTAATTTTTCATACAATAATAATAACTATAGTAGTTGTTTTTTTTTAGCATTGATATTTTTTTTAATTTAATGGTATTTGTGACAAAATAATCCTAAGTTTTTGTATGAAAAATGGATGTCGTAAGGTATAGCCAGACTTGGCCCAATAACTTTGACGTTAGTAAACTCTGAATACTTGTCATTTAAGAATTACTAACGATTTAAAACTAAATCTAAATGTTTCACTCGCCATAGTCATACTCAGAAGTGATATGGTTTGAATGTGCTACTGTTTTAGATAATCTATTTGTCTTTGACCAAAATGTTAAGGCTTCCTTTTAAAGCCGAGTAGCGTGTATAAGTGATATTAGATCTGAATGTACGCATGTCATGATTGATTTCAGCAATTTAGGAGATATGAGCTAGTGTTGGCTGAATCTATCTGCCTATTGATGTAATTAGATTGTTGTCTGAGTGGTGGCAAATTTGTTGTTACACAATTAACATAGTATTGTTGATATATTAATTTATTAATTAAACTTTTAAAAGAGAATGTGTAATCTGTCTGTTGATCAATATGGAGGGTCATTTCCAAAACAACAACAGGTAGTTGAAGAGTTCTGTCACCTTTTAAAAAAGTAAAGCATGTTTTTTTCTTTTTGTAATATGGGAAAGGCGATTTATTATTTTTTCAGTAAACGGATGAAGTAAGTCGCGGAAGTGTTATAGTGGTTTAGAAATAATAATGGGGTTATTGAGGAAACTAATGTAAAAATACGAAATCCTGTTTCATTTTACTTTCCAATATATTTTTTTATAATTGATACAAAATAACATGTAACAAAGTACATATCCGCCTCAAAAGTAAGTCATAAAACAAGAAAATGATGGCACTGCAACCCCATAATGAAGTAACATGACGCGGTGACGCACGACAACCCCTTCTCCATGCTTGGGATATTCAACGAATGTGTGAAAAATTATACAAATGAACAATTTGTTTTTTTTTTAAACTGCGAATTATAAAAGAATGGTGGTACATTTCTATGTATGACACTATTATTTATTTGTGTGTAAATCTGAATCTTGGTAAGAAATTACCAGGATTAATTTTGCTTATTTAGAAAACCTTAAGAGACTATAACCATGTATCTAAGCCTCTGAAACATCTGAAACAAACTTCATGTAATGTTTTAGGTTTTTAGTTTTAATAAATTCTTAGATGCTATGTTTAGTTGGTAGGTCTTATTTTTTCTTATATATGTCTATATAAAGTAGACACACCCAACAACCCGATCTAAATAACGCACGAATCAAAAAAGCAATATGTAACAAATTTGTTTTTCAATTTCGTACCAATTTTGCATACGACCCCCCGCGAACAAATAAACCAATGTATTGTGGTTTTTATGATGGCTGAATGTTTCTTTTTCTTTTTTTAACAGCAAGGTGAATATAAAAAGAGGATTTGTACCGCCGAGGTTTGATATTGTCGCAAAATTCGTTAAAATACCATAATATTTTTTTATTTCGTTTTTTCTCGGCTTACGTCCTTTGTGTGTGTGATATTTTTGATATTCGTTGTTTTATTACTGATTTTAGAGTTGTGTATAAAATATAACGTGTTAAAACTTCTCTGAATTTCTAGATACGTGGGTTTACGCAACTGTAATATGATACAATGGATGTGCAATAAAAAATAAAAGTTTATTCGTAATGTAATACAGGTGATGGAGTTGAAATATTACGTTCTGAAATATTGAATTGCTTAAAATTAGTATTTTAATAAGGAATTGTATATTAATTTATTAATGATATGCGTATATTTTTTTATGAATCAGTCTTCGTCTGCTGAATTTCATGCTGTAAAAATACTGTAAAAATAATCTGTTTATGGAAGTCACTTAGCAACTTTTATTAAAATTCTCCTAGCAGTTTTTGCGTAGTAGCAAACACATAGTCAGGCAAGGTTTGTGACATGTCAAAAAATATTTACTTTGCAGTTTTTGCAACCTTACTATGTTTATATAAATAATGTAATAATAATAACCCTTTTTTATTAGAAACGCTTCCAAATTTCAATAGCATTGAATATTTGGAAGCCACGGGCTACCCCATAAGCTGCAGAAACGTCAGCACAGGATGATCAATCATCACCTTGTCTATATGCAAATAAATCATAGTTCGTTGACATCAATTTGAATTTCAAATTTTTATTTGTATTTTTTCACCTTATAACTTTTGACTATTGTAACGTATTTTAAAGTGTATATCTAGTTGTGTGTTCCGCGGACTTTTACATTACATTTTCGACGGCTGTCAGATTTGATTTTTTTTGATATAACATTTCATTAAATAATAATTCATCAATACATGCATATTAATATAAAATTACAGAATAATCTGTCTTTGTGTAATGGTTCATAATTGTATAATTTGAATAATTTAATTATATGGTTACTGATACAGCTGTGTTAAGTATCTGATATTGCTTAACACCGAGACGTTGTTTCTTTAAACTTTCAAGTAAGTTTCAAGTAGGTTTACATTATACTTATGAAATAGAAATGAGACAAGTTGGTTCCAGAAGGTGGTGGTTCCAGAAGGATCGTTGTACGAACGAAAAACTGACTACCAAGAAATTCAATAAATACTCTTTTAACTTATTTATTAATTTATTAATTTTATTAAACGGCAGTAATCGTTTTATAAGAGTTACATTTCATACATAGAAAAAAAACATTATGTTAAATCTACATTATTTTTTTATATATTATCATGAAAGGTAATAAGCAAAAGCTTAACATTAAAATAACAATTTACACAAACAACAAAACCCCACAAAATTTGTTTCTTAAAACAAATTACACAACAAAAATACCAAAAACGTCAACTTCAACTAACTGTACTATAAATCTGAATAATTAACATCACTACTCGAATTCTTTTAGGTTTTCCAAATAATTCCCCAATTTAAGATCATTAAAGACAATTAGGGTAATAATGTGCATGGGTGGTTTATCGTCTGTCTGTTGTCTTCTAAATTTAACATTAGATAATTTTGTAGTATGTTGTGGAGTATTTCGGGAAGGACGAGTTTTATTAGTATTTATTAACAGTAAAAAAAGTTATATTAAAGAGTATTTAAATTAGCACAGCACAGCAAAATATAAATAATGTAATAATATTGAAATTGATTTGTTCATTAAGGTTACGGTATAATAATAAGGAAAATAACTATTTCTTACTTAATCAAAAGTCTATACTACTCTAATAAGGCTATAATAAGAGTTTGTTTGTTTAAACGCTCTAATCTCTGCAACTAGAAAATATAATTTCAATTGATAACCAATATGTGTACATACATTTATAGACTACTTGGGGAGGGATTCAAGCTATAAAAAAATAATCTGACACTACCTATAAACGTAAAACCTTTAATAATAAAGAAATAAGTGAGAAACGCAAAAACAAGTAAAATGTCTTGTATATGTTCGTGAAATGAAATTTAAATATTTTTTTTTATAAAATTCTGTTTTCCTGACACATTTTCATTTTTTAATAATTATTTAACCAAAAATCCTTAAAAATGAATGTTTGCTAAAACGATACGTTATTATTGAAACCTTATCAGTTCATATTAATATATGGATAAAGTTGCTTGGAATTTCTGAGAACAAAAAACTGAGTAGGTAAATAAAACACTTTTGGTACTTCGACAACAACAACAACACTTCCCAACAGTTCAATCAAAGCTAAGAACAGTAGGTACATTAGTAGATACTTCTTCCTTTACTACTAACTAATTACTACCACTACTATGTTTCTAAATTAGCTTACCTATATATTATATATAGTACCTACCACTAGAATTTTGCAAAAAAAATACTTTTTTAAATAAACATATGTAAATTATTTAAACAACAAATTATTTAAAAAATATAACATGGCAGGACTTGTTTAGAAAAGATTTTAATTGCTTATTTAAGTCGTAGTTTCTTTTCAATTTTACTGGGAAATATCATTGGTTGGGACTTTCGAAAGAAACATTATAGAATATGCCGTCTAATTTTCAATAAAAACGTTAAAAAGTAAAATTCTTAAGTCCTCCAGTTACTGAGTTGGTGAAGTAACGAGAAAGGTCGCAGGTTCGACTACGTTTCCATTTTAAACCTATCTTTTAAATTTTTATATTGTAAAAATAGAGACCAGGGATGGTTTATTATTTTTTAGTAAATCTTTTTTTTAATATCGTTTCATAGTTTTAAAATATACTTACGATAAAAACGCATTATTGGCTATAAAAAATATTTCGCTAATAAGGAATAGAATATATAGAGCTTAGTTTAATATTATTGTAATGATTTAATGCTATTTCTACCTCAGAATAGCAAAATATTACCTTATAAATGTCAATTGGTCACCATTTGGTCTTTATTATGATAGTTAATTGGAAAGTACAATTCATATTTGACTTATTGGGTATGGAAAACGTTTACATATTTTGGTTGTGTTTGATGTCGGCTGTCAGTGATGTGGTCTTGTTTAGTTTTATTTACGAATTCATATAGTTATTTACTAAATGTCTCCGTTTCGTTGCGAGAAGATATAACCTAATAGCATGAGCAATATCCTACATTATGAGGGGATGTAAATCTCATTCTTCCCGGAAAGAAAATTAAGTTCAAAATGTAACCTCCCATTGGTAAGTCATCTTTTTTTTTTACATTGTTTTTTTTTTACGTTTTTCTTCGTTACAATACAACTATTTGTGTTTTTTTAACTGGTTTACAATTTTTAATGAGAAAATTGTCCTATGGCCCAATTATAAGACTGCTATATGCAATATTTATTATGATATTTGAGCATTTTAAAGTTTTCTATATATTTTTGAAATAGTATTGTAAAAAGGAAAGTTATCCATAATTTAATCCAGTGTTATTCTAATAAATTCTGCAACATCTAGAATAAATCTAGAATAATAATCCGTGGATATCTATGTGATATATCCACGGATTATTATTCCCACGGACTTTAACTGACGACAGATACGGATCGACACGATTGCACAGAAAAAATTGGGAATGGACACTAGAACAAAATCTGTTGTCTATGACAGAGTACGCTTGAAAAATATGAAGCTCCTTCTATGTTTTAGTTATTATTCCGAGATTTCTACATACACAAACTATTAGTCGATCAACCCCTGGTCCGGGAAAGGTTGACTTAGGACAATAACCCAATATAAGATATATCAGATATTTTATATATTGTACTTGTTTTACTTAAATTACTAGTCACCCAGTTGCCACTAGCTTTGTTGATATAAAGGCCAGTAAAATACCTGTTAAAAGCCTGAAGTTGAAGCTTGAAGTTTAGTGTGGAGGAAATTGTAAAACTGTTATCCCAATAAGCTTTGAAGTAATCACAAGCTTTCATCAACAAGTGAGTCGTAGTTATCAAAAGTTTATGAACAGTTTGTCTATAACATGTTTACTTGTAAGTACAAATACTGGTTTTGAGTACTTTAAAAGTTTTACTCTTTCATCCAGACAGACAGATTCGCATTATCTTCTGACCCTACGTCACCTCTAACCAAATGGGACTTATACAGGAATAAAAAAAATCATTTTTTAAATTTCCATATTTGCAATAAACCAACTCTCACTAATTTCCTTGTTGGTAGATGTAATATTAAATAGGTTCATAATACCACGTGCATACAGTACATTACTTTTATGGTATCTGGATGGTTATAAGATCAGTATCCTCAATACTTTAGATATCTAGGCTTACATTCAAACCTTTGTAAATAGTGATCTACTTGATCACTACACAGCTATGAAAAAAAAATGTTATGTTAAATGTCAGAGCTCATGATAGGCTCCTTACTTAAGGTGATTGGATAGATAAAGAAGGAAGAAGATTTATAAAAGAGCTTTACTATTTTCATCGGCTAACAATTTTGTTTTCGAATAAAATAGTAGGCATAGTTTTGTTAATTTTTAATATGAACTGAAATGCTAATTTACAAGTATCTAATGTGTGTGTGAATCAACCCACAACAAATATAAACTTACAATATATAGTTACGCATTGTTGTCAACTCCAAATGCTATTGAGGTTAGTTGGCTAACGCATAGTAAGCCAACAAGATCCGAAAAAAATTGGTCTACTAAAAGCTGACGCCTTTCTAACCCCCGACTCAAAAAGAGGGGTGTTATAAGTTTGACTTGTCGATCTGTGTGTCTATGTGTCTGTCTGTGGCATTCTAGTAGCCAAACGCGTGTATGGATTTGATTGTGGTTTTTTTTGAAGAAAGTTTGTTTCGTCGAAATGGTTCTTAGCTATGTTTGGTCGTAATAGAAACAGTCGTCTCCAAGATATTCAGATTTTATTGGTGCGGGTAAAAGGTTTTTGCAATGTTGATAGAAATATTTAAACAAGTGAAGATTTGTTTGTCCGTAGGTTCATTTAGTACAATAATGAAACCTGTAACATGACATTAAAAAGCATAAAAAAAATATTTAAATAACCCTCGATACAAAAAACCTCTAAAAACTAAATTTTTATTCTTTGGTAACTTGATTTTGATTGGTACGTTACGTAATGGTCCCCCGACGCAACGACTTCAATAAATATATAATAATATAATTTTTAATCTTTTTGTATCGGTGTTTTTTCTATTTTTTTTTTCTATTTTGATGTCATGGTTAACCTAAATACTGGTATCAACCTGATAAACAATATATTATATATAATGAGATTATTATGTTCTCATAAAACACTGTAAAATTAGTTTACATAAGATATTATATCAAAGAAAATAAAATGTGTTAATATTAAGTTACGTGATAAAATAACAAAAGGCCCAAAAGGTCCCAGGCCGAAAATGAAATGTGAACACGACGCAGCACTTCAGACCACTGACCTGGCAGCACGTAAGACATGTTTGAGATAGGATATTGCTGTACTTGTTGTCTTTTGGACGTGTTTTTTACGGTTAGTCTACCTACCTCTATAGTCAACTATCCCCGGTCTCCCCTACTGCCTCTTGTCATTGTTTGTAATCATTTTAATAAATCGACAAAAAAGTGAATAATTATTTTTTTATTTCTTGACTGACATAATTTTACTTTGGATGTTATAATTATAAACGAATTATAAATATAATTGTAAACGATATATAATACCAGCTATTAGATAAGATTTAGTTAGACATGTACAAAGATTATGCTTTGAAGGATCATAATATTTCTCCGAACTCAGATGTATGTATGTGTTTCGTTATAGTTTGTTCAATATTCTTTCGTGAAACGATCTAACTTGGATCGTCTCTGATAAATAAGTTTTAAACAACACTTTGAAATGGGTTTGAAGATGATGAAAGTTTTGATTTAGAGATTTAAAATGTTAAAATATTTATCAATAGATAGGTAATAGTTATAATAAGAATGTATCGGAAATATACTATTTAAAAGTTGGTAATGTGGAGTTTACCGTCCTTAATAAAATCATACAACATTTTTTTAATCAATGTTGTAAAATTATGTTCTGAAGAAGAGCAGAGTACAGTATTATGAATTCTTGGAAATATAATTAGTTACTCTTAGTAAGACCATCTCAGGGTGATTTTTAGTATTATATCGGACTTGAGTTAAATAATCATCTCGCATTAAGTAAAGATAAGATTTAGTATTAAATTGTGGCTTCGTTTCCGTCGATTAAGATAATGAATGTAAATTCGGATAAGTATTTTGAGTTATTGGAATTATTTATAGGAACAAGCTTAGACGAATCTATGTATTACAAATTATAAGCTTTACCATTTTATGTACGAATGTGTTTATAGTTATATATAAATCGCTAGACATCACTAGATACAGACATACATATCTAATTATATAAAGTTAGTATTAAAATAAAACAAACTCTTATTTATAAAATTATATTATTTTAATAAAGAATATAAAACATAATCAATTGGCAGTTGATTTTAAATTATAAAAGTAATCGCATACACAAAAATGAAATGGTATTTTGAAATAAGATTAAATATTGTTCACAATTACCTATAACTAAGTTATTATGTAATTTACAGGCCATTTACTTACTTAAGAATGCTAAGTAACATAATCATAATAAAATACAATAAATCGAAAAAAAATAATTTACAAAAAATAAAGTTTTGTAATTTACAAAGAAAGTAGTGATAATAAATTCTTACAAACTATGAGTAGTTCTAATTATATTGCTTAGTATTGAAGTAAATGTTATCATTTAGGTTATATAGTTTCAGCAGAAGCATAGTTTTTGGTAATTTGGAGAAGATGCAAATCCTTGCAGCGTTATATTAGCGTTACATTTTTTTCAGCTGTAATGTGAGTATTAATAATATGATCAATGATAAACATAATGTTCTTAGATTTGCATGTTCTCCCAACAATATTATGACATGAAGCGTTATTATGAAAATTTTGTTTTTTTTTTCTACTATTCTTATAAAAGAGCATAAGCATACCAATTTTAATTTATTTACAAAACTCTTGCCGTGCTTAATATTTCAAATTTATTCAAAAATCACTGGTTATTATAATATAATAAACATTATACACAATATATCTAAACTTTGGTCTATAATATATTTAATTAATGTCATGAAAACAGAATCATAATTTTTTGTATAATATGAAAAACATATATTTGTTTGTATTATAGTAACCAGCGCATGAAAACAAATGTAGCACTCAAGAGTTTCCGAGAGATCATAGGAAAACTTCATTTTTTAATTTTATCTTTTCCTTAAACAAATACATATCACATTTGAACACATTCTTCTGTATTTTTGTAATATCTTAAAATAATAACTAAATAATACTACTTAATGCGAACTAAACGCTTTTGTTCCCAACTTATTTTGATCCCATATTTGAAAGAAAGATTTTCTTAAATCATACAAAACTATGAATGTATCAAAAGTAGAAAAAATCTTTTTTTTTTATTTCTGAAAAACGGACGGAGATTTTGGTATATAGCAAACTCGATAATAAAAAATCTGATGGGAAATATAAAGCCTCCTTTTCGTTATTAACTGAGTGATCTAGCTTTTACTATGATTTAAAACTATTTTTAATAATTACGGAGATTTTAACGGTAACGAGTACAATTATATCAATTTTCTACATTTAATAAAATTTGAGATCCGTTACTGTAACTTACAAACCCTCTAAAAGTATAAAATGTAAATTAATAATATTTAATTTCAATCTGGATGTCTCAGCATACTTAAAAAAATATCTACAAAAATACTATTTATAAGCTAAATGTATGTTATTTTACATAACGATGTTAAGGAAAAGATTATAAATAAACTCAATTAAAATTAAAATCTACTAGTATTAATAATATGTATTGGACCATTTTTGATTTAATTTTAAATTGTTGGCACGAGTCCTCGTCAAAAACAGTCCGCACTATCCTAGGAGTATAAACATTTAATTACAAAAATAATATAATGAGATCAAACAATTATAATTTTTAGGCTGCTCTCTTTGGAACAAATTGTGTGGCAAAAAAAACTTTTTTTCTGATTATCAAAAGATAAACATTTTTATCCATATAATATACAGGGTCTATGAGACATAACTTCTATATATATTTATTATACTGCATTAATTTTTTTTTTCCAAATTTTGAGTCACATTGTTATTTTCACTATAATTAAATTGCTTGCATTTAGATTTATTATATCAAAACATGAAAAGCAGATGAAATCGTTTTTTTAATAATTCCTTGATTTTAAATTAAATTATTTTTATTTGTAACTACTATAAATTTGTGCGTTAATTTTAAATCAGTACACGTCTTTATGTTGATTACTATCTATTTTGTCATTAACATTTTTTGGAGCTAAAAATTTCAATTGACACACGTATTAAAAATATATTTTTAACTAAATAAATTTTGATTTATATACTTATAAATCATGGTAATAATTAAATTACAATGAGAAAAGGTTACAGTTCACTACGACGGTTAGCGCTATATGTGGCTCTACCTTATAAGTCTAAACGTCTTTATATGTCTTTATATTTTCATAATTTTATTAAACTTATATACATATTATGTATTTATTAGATTATATTATAAAAATGTACATAATATGGTATAATATGTAACGCCGTTTTGTAAAGTTACAAAATACATACATATTTACAAAATGGAATTGTGTAATTCACATAATTTTTTTATAAAAAAAATATATTAACAAAGATCTGTTTAAAATAAAAACTAAATTAAAATTTGTCTATAATATAGTTATTTCATAATAACTTGAGACACTTACACATCGTGAATGCGTTTTTAGTAATATAATAAATATATTATTTAACGCGTTTGTTTGTTAATTGGGTCGCGTGCTTAGTTCACCGTTTGTTGGATAAAAGCTTCCAGCCGACCATGAACAGAACAGCCGTGCAAATAGAACCAGATAACTTATCAGGCAGTATCGAAGAAAAAATTGAGTTCTCCGACTCCTTCTCCGGTGAAAATGAAGGCTCAGGGTCTGCTGCGTCGATCTGAAAAGAAAAAAACTAATTTTATGACTTAAATAAAACAAGTATATATTTTTTAAACCATACCCTTAATATTATTAACTATTTTTCAAGGAAAATACTGACGTCACTACTGGGACTGGAAATTTGAATTGAAGTTGATAGATGCCATTTGATATCTAAATAGTAAATTAATAAATACTTCATAATGTTGATAAAGTTAATGGCGGTGATTGTAAATTATATTATGTAAATAAAATCTGTAAACAAAACGAAAATCCAATTTAATTGCATAAACTATAGAACTCAGTACAAGAACAATAAACTTAGCGAGTCCATAAAGACTGTAAACACTGAAAGCTATAAGAGAATTTCTAGCTAAAACGCTTTACTTGGAAGCACTTTTTATAGATATTAATAAAACAATGCCCTCATAAAGTTTAGTACGTGAGTTTCAGAGGGGTGCTTTTATATACACGATACGACTACTGCTCTTTTTTGTAACGTTCTTTGTTAAAATTTCATCTTAAATGACCTTTAAACAACTTTATTCAGTAAACGCCTAATACCTAATTATAAGGTATATAAAAAGTTACTATCCTTGAGATATTTTCGTTATCACAAACATAAATTATATTCATTCTGGCGAATAACCGTTTACATATCACATCACTTACATTAAATGACCACATAAAGACTACCATCCGACTTGAAAGTCGTATACTGTAAGTAGTCGAGTGGTAATTCAAGTGAGTGATACACTTGACTATTTTATTGTAAAGATAATTTGAATGGTACTTTTATTGTGAGGGGTGGAACGTGTGTTAGTACCGTATTCAGAGCCAGATTCGATTCCCGGTCGATATCAATTTATTGACGTCATCGCTTACGACGGTTTAGCGCTCATTGAAATTACTTTGAAACAAGCCTGGTGGAAGACCGTCTTATTTTGTGCAAAAAACAATTTAAAGTTGCAGTAAGTAAGAGAAACAAAATATTTGTTTCGATATTTTTGAACATTATAATATTCATTTATATACTTTATTGTATAAAATATAAACTACATAAAATTATTTATTGTATAAATTAACCTTAAAACAAAAATAAAAAGGAAAAATATAAAGGCAGGCCAAAAGGCGATTTCTGCCAGACAACCATATTGTAGGGAAATTAAAAAAAACTAGTGCATATAGATAGGTGGTAAAGTTATAAACTGTAATCATACATACCAATATTTAAACATGAATACGTAAACATAATACACACATAACTAAAGCATACTATGATAACATTAAAAATAAGTCGTCTCAGTTTTCTTCTGTAAATAAAGTTTTAAACGAATTTTTTAAATATTAGCACAGTTTTCGATTTTCTTATAAAGAGAAGCAGCGCGTTCCATAACTTTGTTGCATGGACTGTGATTAAAAAATGTTGTATTATGTACTGGCATTCGTATAATCAAAAATTGTGACGATTATATGTCAACCGGAAGTCCAACGAACCTAAATCTCTTCTTCAGGGAGTTTTCTGGTCAAATAATACAGAGAATAGAAGAGAAAGAACCTGTAGACCCTGGCGGCAGCGTATTGGTAGCCACTTGAGTTTTTGACCAAATTCAAAAACGTGGTATTATATTAATAAAAAAGAAGATTTAAATATATTCATATACTTTAATATATTAATAAAAAGAAAATATTTCACAGAAGTTGCAAGTTTAATTTACAATCTTCTATAATTGATATAATCTTATATATATTTGTACTCTTACAAGTAACACTATAAAGTCAGACAAAGTGTTCATAAAGTACGTCAACTACGTCAATATAAGTTATTCCGCTATTGCTTTACCCGTACTTGCGGATTGTTGAACATTCACGTAATTTATATTGTTTACATTTCTCGAAATAAACTTAGTTTGAGAACAATTTCGAGTTTAGGTCGTAGTGGTGGCAAAAATACTTCAAAACTTAAAGTCAATACCTACTATTAAATTCAACTTCATGATACTTATTCATATCTTGGAAAATTATATAAGTAAATACTTTCTGAATTTTAGAAACAACAACATGTTCAATTGTTTCAGTCATTGAATGTTGTATTACCTATTTATGGTCAGTATAGAAAATATTTTGATATTATGTATTTTTAATACTTCCAAAAATTAAATTATACTATGTGCATTTTATATTTCGACATCGCTTACAAATGTGTTAAAACAAAAAAATATAAATTTATTACAATTTGGTATTTTTTAAGCATTATTTTTATCGCCACCTTTTTAAAAATATACTTCACATAATTAACTACACACTAAACAGATGGTACCATCAGCTCACAAAGGTTTTACCAAAAGGGATTACAAACCACAGGTAACTCCCCTTAAATTAGAAATATAAAATCCTCTTATCCGCAGTGATCTGTATAATTTTATCATTTAATTTCCCTAGCAAATGTTGAAAAAAAGAAAGAGAAGTGAATATAAAAATAATAGAACCAAAAGAGACAGATATATCTGATTATCCATGAATCGTAGGAATCATTTATATTTGCATACACTTTGTGTAAATAAAATTGCTAAATTGGAATCCTGCGAGAGACTACCCTATATTTTTAAAGTCAAGCTATAATCAACCCTGTCTTTATATAATAGAGTTTAATTTTGAATGACATAAAGTTTATTCCAGTAAAGTTCGCTTTGCAAAGATTAAAGGTATCTTTACAAAAATAAACAAAGATAAAGAAAAGCACTAAAGAAAGATTTGTTTGCGGAACTATTTCTTCTGTTTGATGTTGGAAAAGGCATTTGAAAGACGAGTAAATATTGAAATGCTATTGATATGTTTAAGGTATGTTAACTGGTTATTGGTTTATAATGTGTATGTATTTATGTATATTAAAATAAGTTTTAGCAACAGATACAACAAACGCATTGCAAATCCAACCGACGCCAACAAGCGTAATAATAAAGAACGTAAAAATACTTTTGAAGTCTAACAAAAGAACTCACGCCGACAAATCGGTTCAAAGAGATTGGGGCTGCGTATAATTTTCATTCGATACCGAGCTTGCTACTTAAAAAATAATGCATTGAATGTTAAACTCCATTCAAAAGACTTAAGGTTTATTTCAGTTTGATGCCAGACTTACCAATCTGTCAGGTTATTTACAATGTAGTAAGAAAAGAGGTTTTATGAAAGGAGTCGCGAAATGAGTTATATTTAATTTTGAAATGTTCTTCCGCGGTGTAAAAAGCGATGTTTTTATTTGAAGGAGAGATGAATAGATTTTTTATACGCTTCAGAAGATATGATTTTGTATTATTTTGAAGTTAGTAAATAATGATGAGTTGCTTAATAATTATCACACATACATTTAGAAATGAATATTCTAGTCAATTAGACATATATAGATATAATATTTAAAACACTCTCCGTTTGTCCGTGGTATACAAACTAAGTAAATAAGTAACGTTTCTGTACACGTTTTGGTGAGTACACAATTGGCTCTAATAGTTTAGATTCAAGATAACAAGATGCAAGGTTCAAATTTTGAAGCAGTTTAGTTATTTGTGTGTAGAGAGTGGCGGACAAAAGCTAGTATTATTTATTATATTTCATAAAATTATTGCTTGGGTAGAAAGCATTGAAATCGATACAGTATCGATATTTCAATTGTTTCAAGATAACCATTTACGTTTTATCTTCGGTTCGAAAATTGAATTTTACAATGTTGCCAACTGCAACGGTTTTCATAAAACTTGATGAATAAAAATTGTATACAAATAGTAATTTTACAAATGCTTTTATTATACAAGATGTAAAATATATTCAACTAGATACATAACATTTTGATTAAATATTTATTTGGAAAGTTAGATTTCTAAATCGTTTTTAATTTTAAATTTGTTTCATAAAGTAATAACATTGTCTATATGTTTGTGAAACGAACGTTACATTGATGTTTGATTTCATAATAAAATAAACTGACGACTTGAAGATTTTATCTCGAGCATTTCCGAGTTTTACCGTTCAAACTATGAATCAGTAAAATGGAAAATATGTTCATAAATAATTTTATAGCTATATAATTTACATCAGACATTTACATTTTACATTGGTCAGAAAAAATATTTACAAAAACAAAAAAAAATATATATTTTTCAGTCACACAGAAGTCAGATATTATTCACTCATACATATTTTTGTTAGAAATATATGTATTGATATTGTTCTTATGAAATCACCATAGAATTAGAATCTAAATTTTTCGTGCAAATTTTGACTAAAGTAACTTTTAAACTCATCCAGACAGACACAGCCTCTTCCTCTACACCATGGAATGTCAGATCTTGTAACACCATCGTTAAAAACCGCACGGCTAACAAATAATAATCCCAGAGCGTCGCTCTACATTGACGTTTACGAGCGCACAAATAAATTAAATGCGATCATAAAAAATATCGAGCTGTATCGACGCGTGGCACATCACTATAAATAAATGACATAAACGCGTCACAATAAAAAAAATGACTTATATCTTTTTCATACTTTTTCGCGGCACTACTTACATTTTTTATTATTATTTTTTATACAGATTATTTACGGTCAAGTCGTAAGGATTTTGGCTAATCGCTTGCTCGTAATAAAGTTGATCCCATTCATCGTAAATGTACGGATTGTGTCTCTCATAAACTGTTTATAGATTGGAATATATTACATGTTATGATCTGATTTTATTGTACGGCGACGTGCATTGGACTCTCTTCACGTATTAATACTAATATAACTTGTAATACATGTCACTTACAAATATAATATATAGTTTTAACCGAATTATACTGAAAGAGTAGTCAGTGTCGAAGAACGTAATCAATGAAAATAAATTAAGATACTATGAATAATTAATTATACGTAGTATAGAATAAATTCATATATCAACTGGAATACAATGCACTGTCAGGAAGAAATAACTATAAACTTTAACGCACAACCATAATTTTAATATGACACTAAAAATGACAATTAGCACTAAATATTCGTTAATGGTACGGAATTTTTATCTCTAATACCAGACCATCGTAAAAACTATAACATAATATAGCAAGTCACATCATTACCATGCGCACGCGCCGAACGTAAAATAAAGTATAACAATGATCTTTGACGCAGGATTTTATCACAACATTGATTTTAGAGATGATAAAAAAATTTAGACGAGTTTTAATTTTAAAGAATATACACATTAAAATCTATTGTACTATTATGTGATAAAAACATGAACTTTATAGCAAAATGAAATTTAATTTTATTTAACTTTGTTTTAGGCCGAGACATAATCTTTGACTCTGATATTTAAGTTTCTCGTCTGTAGGTACTCTTCTTCCAGCAATAATAATATATGTACCTACAAATAAACTCATTATATCTTATTCTTAATGATGTTTTAACTTGTTTATTACCAATTAAAATCTTTAATGAGATTTAAGAATAAATAATATGTTAGCGCGTTAATTTTTATTAGTTTTTGGCAATAAATATGTAATTCGTTCCGGTACTTGAAGGATGCGTTAAAGCAATGGGCTTGAAAGAAATCTCATTAATTTTAGTGTGAGATAAAAGTGATATATAAAATAGCAAATAAAATTTAAACTCAAACCCTATTCAGTTAAATTGGCTGCAAAAAGTTTTTTTTTAATTCTTCAAAATAATCCTTTTTTTTAAAGAAAATTATTTAGATTTAGATATTGCCATCATTAAAATTGTAATGTCGTTTCATAATAACAACGGCATTTGTTATCTCAACAAGAAAGACAATCTATATTCCTCCTCATTTTGGCTATAAAAAAAACTTTCTAACACTTTTATGCGCTTTTTATTTCGTGCTTTTTAAAATTCGAAAGCTAAGACAAAATGGCGGATCAGCATCTTTGTTACAATAATAAAAATAAAAATTATAATGCTTACGTTTCTTTTGTAGATAGACTTTTTGAGGATAATTTTTATTACAAATGTTTTATCTGTATGATGGTTGTTTAAAAAAGTTGCAAGAATCAAAGATTATTTTCAGGGAAAATATTATAAAAAGAGTATCCAACTGGTATCCATTATGGTTTTTTTTACATTTTTAAGGAACTTTCTAAAGAAAAAGGGCAATTAATTTTGTTTTATTTAAAATCAAATCAGCTAAAGATAAAATTGTATTTTTCTGTATTTATTATTATTGAAACTATTTATTATAAATATAAAAACACATCGAATGTTTATGTATATTTTTTGAAAGTATATATTAAGTCAAATTGATGGCGTACATTTACATCGATTGGTATTTTATATTGTTATCGTATTTTTTGTTAATAATTTGAAAACTGTATTTAAGAAATAAATATAAAATAAAAGCAGGTAATTCAGTAGCACATTGAATATATATTTTTAATGGAATTGCAGTTTTATAACACACTGTGTCTCAAAATCCATCGTTTATTTTAACAACTGATATGAAACGCATTTTCCATCTACCGGTATAAAAACGTCTTAAATTTAATATCCTTTTTATTGTCCAGATTACAATAACTCCGGGTATGTGGGGAGCCTTATTTAGGGGTTGGGACGAATAATATTATATCCATTATATGTAAACATAAATTATTATATTTTATATATAGAAAACATATAAACTAGGCGCTAAAACTGCTGTAATTTATACTGTATAACTGCTGTGTTTATGAAATGTCTTTTAAGTATAATATGCATTTATATATATAGTATGAGGTCTCAGCTTACTCTCTGTCAGCCTTTATTAGTAACTCTATTAGCTCGATAGTAATTTATCATTCAAATAATAATCAATTATTAAATATTATTTAACAAACTAAATCGTCAAAATGTTTGCAAGCTACTCTTATATAGTAAACTTGTTGTTTCGTTGTGTTTTATTAATAATATATTTTATGTACGAGTCCAAAGCTAACTTAAAATCATGGCCCCTCATATCAGTGGAGTTTATGTACCAGCGACTTCTTCCGCCTGTAGGAAATGTATAATTTATTAAATAATATTAACATTTAAAATTATTTTCACTTAGTCGAATTTTTAATAAGCTCAACATATACGTTTCTTTGTTTTACACCAAATAAATGAACTGCAATTATATTTTCATGGCTTGCCTAGTCAGTATCTTCAGAATATAATAAAAATCTTTTCAAAATTTTGGAGTCTCTCTAGCACCAGAGTTGTTATGATTAGTCTGTGTATTTTTATTTTGTATATAGGTACATTGATATGTAGCTAATTGTTCATAATCTGACAGATAGGTCACACGCACAGTGTGACCATATTCATTTTTCCTTCATTCGATTGACTCTGAGAGCTTTGGGCCTTAAGAACTTGCGAACTTTCGAGTGTGTAACATGGTAAAAGGTGGTAGAGTATGGTGAAACAGCAGTATATTTTTAGACTTTTTCCCTTGAAATAATATAAAAGTATTGTTTGTGATAAAATTCTTCAAAACCAGATATACATAGGGCTTACTGTATTTTAAATGAATAAATTATTTAAATTTAGTATGAATTAGAAAATGACGATAAAAAATAATTTTAAGTTATATTTTATTAAATTAAATGATAATTATCTAAGTACCATGCTATAATTAAACGTGTTTTAAATTCATACATTTGGAACCCCACTCTTATCGTCGGATTCATCTCAAATAAAAATAAAAGTGTATTCACGGGGGAAATAAAGTGACTTTTACTTTCTTTTTCTTACGAATCCTGTGACAGGTCTTATGATCACTTGGATAAATTGAAAAAGACACTTGCGAATTTTAAAACCAAAAAGGTATACAAAATAGTCCATTCATTCGAACATCATTGTTGACACTTGTATATATTTATGTCTGTCTGTCGTAGCGGTATAGATGCCTTCTTATTGAAAGGTTTCAGTGTCGATTACTGGGCCGTAATGTGTTAGGCTCTAAGTATCGACGTGGAGTTCTGTTTGGGTTGTTTATGTACCTACTCCTTATTAAATGAATATTTATATATTACATAATATAGCAGTAAGCGACAAATAAAGCTACCGTAGACTTAATAAAAAATCTTTCATATCTTCAATCAAATATCATCAAAGAAAATGACATTTCTAATAAAAATAACACAACAAAGACGTCTCATCCCAAAACATCATATTTTAAACATATCGTAATGAAATCGGAAGGAAAATTAGACTCGCCATTTCTTTTATGAGATTTGGCGTCTTATAAATTATTTATGCTTTATTACACAGGTATATCTGATAGAAAATTTCCTTAGCAATGAGAATTTCCGAGATCTGACGTATATTGCGTTACTTTTGAATATATTAACAAAATAAGCTCTTTAAATTATACTTTAGAAAAAATATCTTCTGTATACATGTTATGTTATAAAAACATATAGTCTAATATATTTTAATATAACAAATAATAATAAAACATCTCTACAAATGAAAAAAACATTTTTTTTTAGATCATACTAGAAATGATCTGGAGTCAAGTGTAAGAATAGTTTTCTTATTTCTCGTATATCAAAATACAATTTCAAACAAAACCCTGCGGTTATTTAATCCCACAGGATAACCTAACCCCATTGTATCTGTGTATTCCCATGACTGCAACAGGTGTTGTGAAGGGTTAGACTAAGATGGGGTACAATAGATTTTTAATTAACCATTACAATAACTCAAAATTAAAAACATGCCTAATATGGTTATAGAAGTTAATTGTTGTATATATTATTAAAACAGACATTGAGATCATAAATTCAAGAAGGAAGAATCAAAGCTTACAGACACAGCAGAGACACTTAATTCTTTTTCAGATCTTCTAATTAATACAGCACAATCAGCGAATACCTATTAGGGCTTCACGCGAACCCTCAAAGGTACGACACCATATAAATAAAAAAGTATTAACTTTAAAAAGTCCAAAAAATCTCATCCACTCCGAGTTAATGATACGATATGGAAGACGTAGAACAACAGTTGTCTGTCACACCGAACTGTAAAATTAGAAATAAACATTCATATTTTAAAAAAACATTTTAAGACACTTATCTTTTGATACAGAAATTTCGGTAAAATTACCTAACACCTAAAACTGCGGCACCACCTATCGGTTCACGGTTTTGTGTTTTTTTTTGTTGGAGAACATAATAATTTATATATAATACAGCATATTATATGTATTTGATTAGAACGCTATTTTAAACTGATTGTTTCCGTTGTTCAGGACTTACACGATGACGGCTATTGTAATATAAATACATTATAATAAGTAAGAATGTTAAAAAAATATATTATTTATTGTTAAAAATCTACCAATTCTCAGTTAAAAATATAATATTCGTGTCGGTGTAAACACAGCAACCAAAAACTTGAAGGTTCGAGGCTTGAGACCTCTTCTAGGTATGTCTCGATTTTTTCTACTTTATTTTGGATCCGTTCGCCTCCGGTCCGTAAAAACGTCTAGCCTCAGATTCTTACCATCGAGACCGAGAGGCGTTATTTGTTTTTTAGCTCTCGGTGGAAAATTTTAGTCAACACAAAGCGGTAACCTGTGTAAGTATAATGGAATTTTATCTACAAGTCTTCAAGCGAACTCAATGAGACCCCAACCTTTGTTTTCAGGAACTTCAGATTTTATTTTATTTATTTGTGTCATCATTTTAATTATCTTGCTGCGATTCCGCACTCTTTAATTATGTTTTTATTTATATTAAAAATAATTTATTTTCTATAAAAAAGTAAATAAGGAAAAAAAATAGTAAATTTAATATCAAATAAAAATTGGTTTCTTTTCGGAATTAGTGTTATATATTAATATAAAATAACGGAGGCATAATTTTAATTTAAATATTAATGTAACTTAAGAGTTTTATATTAAAAAAATAAGTTTAGTTATTTTCTAACCAATAACCCTTGGACAAAATTACTTAACACGAGATTATAATACAGAATTACATATTACTGTAAACAAACTATAAGTACACTTGAGCAGCCGCGAGAGTTCTCGAGTTACAAGTGGACAGACGGACAGTGCAATAAAATATAGATAGTGATCGGGAACTTAGTAGTTTATAAGTTAAAAACATAGTTTATTAAATATTTGAGATGAGTTTTTTATTCTATGGTATGACTAGAATACCTAGGCAATTAAATAGTTAAAAACGTAGATATATTTTGTTAGGAAGCGTTTGTTTTGACTTTTACTTAGTTAGTTTATTTTGTATGTTGTTTAGTTAGTTATGTTTATAAACCGATAAATACATAAAAAATTAATAAGTATAATATTTTGTGACATTTATTTATATATTCTTATTACAATTTAACAAACAAATAAATAAGCCGCGACTTCTTAAAAGAAAAACTAGTTACGTAAATATTTTCTTAAAGAACATGTTCTTATGAATATTTTAATAATTTATACAAAATAAATATTTTAGATTAAAAATAATAAAAACTATATTATATAATAAAATGATCCAGTAGAAGTAATAAACAGCTGATCGAGCATATCAAATACAAAGCACTCCCTCGCCTTATTTTATATTTTCATTTTCCTCGTCGGGTGATTGCTCCGTATTCAAGTGGTCTCGTAGATGCTGTGCTCTTTTTTAATTCTTATCTTAAAGGGGGATATTTAAATGAGACTGTCTCAAGACAGATACAACAGCTCTTGTACTATATTGTGTAATCTTTAGTCCGAGCTCTTAGATTATATGTAAAAGTTATGTCATTTTTTGCAAACGAAAAATGTTAAACGTACGTCAACAAAAACAAAAAAAGGTATTTCAGATTAATATGAAAAAACAAGGTATAAATCTTCATTTGTTTTATGTAAAGTGTTAACGTGAAGATTTTATGTATTTAAAAAATATTTTTACTCACTTTAGATGCGTAGATAATTCAATATAAGGCAAGTGTAAATTAAGAAATTAATAAGGTTGTAGGTAAGCCTCTATCAAACTGATGTCAAAACCAAAATATAGCCTCCATATCATTATAAGTTGAATACATTGTACATTAACAAAAAAACTTTTGTTGAAATGTCACAAAGAATATAAAAAAATCAAAATAAAAAATTCTTGCTCGTCGGATCATCCCACCAATTTACTTATGAATATTAAAGTAAGAAACACGAAGGGAACTGAAAACACGCTTAACAAAAAGACCCTTCACTGATCCTTCAAAATACATTTTGGCGGATGACGAAACACGAGAGTAAGGGAAACTGCGATTTTCGTATTTAATAAACATAAGAGTCCTCAAATTTTCAATTTTAATGGACGCCTTTTGTCCAAATGTCCAAAGACATATATACATACAAGATAAATTATTGTTACTTCAGTGTGAGGGAACGAGGAACTTAATCTTATTATAATTTGTATCAATACTGCTGTTAGATATATGTATTCATTTATTAATTCAAGTAATGGTTTCTAGAATGTTCTAGTACACTTAGGTATTTCAATTACAACTGTTTTAACCATAACAAGAACAGACAATAAATACACACACACATAAACAACTGCTTTAATGACTAACGACAAATAGAACTCCGTCTTATTAACAGTATCGCCATTATCGTCTTAAATGTATTCAAAACATTGACGTTTTCAATTTGACAAGGTTGCAGACATATTGCGTTTTACTGCAATTTTACGCTAACGGACTCCCGCAGTGAATCAGTACAGATAAGAATAGTTTCTAACTAACAATAATAAGGTGCATTTACGTGTAGTGCGCCCGAGACGTCTTGATCCTGTGACCTTGAACAGGACAATACTCGATGCAAATTCAGTTTATAAACTTTTATTGTATTTTATGTTAAAATATATAGAAGTCATTATTATTATACTTTAATTACTTTATACATAAAACTGTCAGTAATTGTTATGACTGCATAATTTCTTCTATTACGGTTCAGTTAAAGCTGGTGAAGAAAGATTACCACAAGAAATAAATGCAACGTAGTTTATAACAACTATGTTGCTCTCATTTATATGTTATACTAGGTATATAATATTAATACTATATTATAGTATACATTTTTTTTTTATATTTTATAAATTGAACCTATATGTAAGTTTAACGTTCCTAACAAGAAATGGTTATAAAGAAAGTATGTAAATAAATATTAGCAACATAAATAAAAAAAATAAGTAGGTTCTTCGATCTTAAAGTTGACAAAATTGCATAAAAAGATCGTAAAATTTAGATAAAGATGTCACTATTAGTCAATGTTATTAGTTAAAAGTATATAATCACATAATAATTTAAATTTAGAATTATAAATATAGTTTCAAAACTACCCTACAAGTTCGCTACACAATGGCCATTAATATAATAATGGTGTTATGACAGCTGGCCGGGTATTGGCCGCTCGCTTTTATTACACAAACACACAGACACTCTATACACATACATATCATTTATATACACATATATTAAATACCTTTGTAGTTTGTTCTCGTAATGGACTTTTGAAGTGACCTTAGATTCGGATTAAATAAGACAGATTTGAAATACTCAAATATTTTATTACTAGTATAATATAATATTTATACGATTTAAGAAAACGTAGTAATTAATGTATTGTATTCTATTGGTAACATCTTTTTAATATTAGCTAGCATTTTATTGACTAGCTTTATTAGAGAATATTAAAAACATTCACGTATATTTATACGTGTTAGAAAAAAATAATACCAACTATCAAAAAACCATTATTATGGTATTAACCATTAGTTCAGAAGCATCTGAAATAAAATAACAAATCAAATTCATTGTTACAAGAAACTCGTCTCAGCGAGTGATCCTAACTCCGTCCAATAATGCGTAAATCCCCTACAATGTTTTGTGGGGCAATTAATTTGTTACTAAATACTAAAATAAGTTTATTTCACAGTAAACGTAAAGAGAAACGAAAGTCATCTTTCAGTAGATACATTACTATGGAGACGGCTTTTATTTTAGTTTTTATAAGATTCCTGAAAGTCTTTACGAAATCTATGCTTGTTTATACTTTAACACATATATTTGAAATATACATATAGTTTTGTAAATTTTGTAAAGGTTATAAGAGAACCTAGACCAATAACTACATTCTAGATATGGAGGATCCTAATATTATAAAACTACGTCAAAAACCGTAAAAGAACATTAAATTGAATAAAAACCTAAAGATAGAAACGACGCACGCGCAGCCACGGTGTCGTGTAAATATGACTACCTATATGATAAAATACAAGACATTTCATTCGTGACCCATTTGCATTAAAACAAAACCAATTAATTCCTACAACTCTGGAGTTTTGCGCAACTATCGCACTTATTTATGTATAATAACAATAATACAAAATTGAATATATTTATTAATAACAACCTAATAGTATGATTTCATAATATTAACGTAACAAAAGATATTGGAAAGTATTTTTATTTAATTGTATTACGAAACTAATGAACTAAAAATTATGGATAAGTTTTCATCACTGACACACAGTCCTAGTTGGAAAACGATCAGAAATAAACTTATTATGGCGGTGTGCCAAGCTGGCTGTGCGCATGATAGTAAATAAAATAGGATTTCATTATGAGAATGATAAGTGGGGCGGTGACAACTAAGATAAACTTCCGCATTCAATAGAAATTCTAGATAAACTTTGATATAACATTTAATCTTTGCATTTCATAGCATATTCTAGAAATATAGTTTCAATTGTATTGCTATATTGATCCTTTTTTTTCAACAATAAATATTTTTCTAAAAAATACTTCTCAAAGATGCGCCTTCTCCATACTACTTGTGCAATCAACAAAAACACTCATAGTAAATTTTATTTGAACGTAAACTTACGCATTGAAAAGATTTAATTTCCGTTTCAATCAGCACTTTTTATTTTATAACAGCATTAACAATATAATTGCACCCTATATCTTGCGCTATACTTAGGAATATTTATTACCTAACGCCTTATAATTTCGAAGAGCAATTTGTCGATTTTGTTGCTATTGCTATTTTATTGTCCCAGTAATTAGAAATAATGCAATTAAAAACACACTAAAATACAGTTTGAATGCATGTAATACTAACATATAAAACATATTAAGTAAACCATTTTTTTACAACTTTACAGTGCATTAGAACGTGGATATTAATGTGGCTTTTCTAAAATGTCTGGGTTTTGTGTCAGCCATTGTATTTTTTAATTAAAGTCGTAAAAGATTAATCATAGTTTATTAAAGAGAATTACGATTGAAATAAACAAGAGGACGAAATATGTCAGTTTAAAAACATACATGCAGATAGTGATTATAAATTAATCCTCACTAGTAGAATCTTTACACGGTTCATCGACTTCAGATGAATCATTTCTCGAACAAAGGACTCACACGTGTGACTTTTAGAAAATCGCCATATTTATATATCAATTCGCACGTACTTAATGGTTTTAATGTGATGATAACAATGTTTTCAAGTTATGATCTAAATATTTACTTTAGGCTGTCCAAATAACGCGTCTATGTGTTTATTTTTCAAAATCTTATTGCAGTATCTGCTAAACAATATTTAATATTATTCATCCTTGTAATCTATAAACTTATTAGTCTGGGAGACTACGCATACATTCAATATAATTTAAACTCTAGATTCTAGATCGTCCTATAATAATAATGTACATACCACATCCTCGTCTATAACGCCATCCGCGACATCCGTCCCGCCCTTATCCCTCCAATGCTTCTCGCTGGTCACAGAAAACGTGAAAGACCGTTCTCGACGCGGACTTAACAGTACACCTGCAGGAGTCCTTCCGTATCTAAATATTTCGAGATTGGTTGTAGAAAATCTGTCATTCCCTGCGTCTGTTCTAGGGCTGAAGACGTCATCTTCCAGATCACTATCGAAGGTCAGGGTCAAGGGCGGCGAAGATGCAGATCTACGGCAGTTTTGTTGTTGGGGCGGCTGGGTCTGCCTCTCGATGTCGGATTCCGAATAAGGTCGTTCTGGGAAAAAACAAAAAACTGCTATTATCATTATTGATAACCAGACATACTTATCGTTATTTATAATTTTAGTGTTAATTTCAATTTATTTTTCATTTCTCAGTTAATAAAACTCTATTCCCCTTTAATATCAAAGCTATCAATAATTTAAGGTTATAAAAAACGGCCCCCAATAAAAATATTAATAAAAAAACCAGTTACAGTAAAGTTACCGAAATAAAAATAAAAAAACGTTGGAATCGATTAACTTGATTAAAAATGGTCTACAGTAGCGATTGGCTTCTGGATAAATTACTTCGGTAACATAAATAATCTGGTCTCTGAACATATTAAATCTAAATAATTTTAAATATTAATGAGTCGATCAGATTTTAAATGATTTGATTTGATTTTTTTATTAATGATACTTTAAGAGAAAGCTATTAAAATTAGTTGTATGTAATAAAACTATTAAAATAAATTAGGTATAAGTTGTATGTAAGTTTCCCAACTGAAAAGTTATCTTTAAAAAATATTTTGTAACTTCATTGACTAACTTGGGTAACTAACTTTGTTTTAAAGATATGATTTATTTTATACATTTATGCTCAATTATTGTTAAAATAAAATATACAACTGTCGATTTGAAACATTAAAATTAATACCTACTCAGCTATAAAGACAAATATTTATTTTGTAATAGATTATATAAGTAATACATTATGTTATTTATATAAGTAATACACATATATCACAAAATATTAAAACTTGAATTTACAAAGTACAAAATTAATACATGTAGGTATACTAGGAATTCATAATGTGCGAAGATAAATAAAAAACATAACAAAGACAGCAATTTGTTATCAAAGAGATCGATGATACAACTACCAGGGTACCAGGACGGCGAGGAGGTGGAAACACAAATTAATATCTTGAAAACCCGTTTTGTCTTGTCTTTGACACACGTGCAGGGACTGGCCGCCGTGCGAGTGAGACGCATGGCACGCTGTCCTATTCTAAAATGCAGCGTGGATACACTATGGATACGATGAGTAATTGTAGATTTACGTTTCACGTTACATACGTACCAGCTATTGTTTTTGACACGTGATCTTGTATCTATTATTAAATTACAACAGTTGTTTTGTTACTGTTAATTATAACACTATTTACGTCTCATAATTAATATTATGTGATAAATTCAGGTCAATCCACGGAACTTTATCTCGATGCACAACGATGTGCGGGGTTTTTATACACTGGATGCGTAACACAGGTGTCTACACGCACACACATACGCATAAGTATGACTACTTAAAACTGTAGGTTTTATTGTCACAGTGTCTTTTCATAATATAATTGTTTATAATTATGGTAAATTACTAAATACCCTACATTATTTACATAGGTCTCTTATATAGGTACATTAATTGTTATTTCTTTGTTAACAGTGGTATGAGTTATTGTCACGTTATTTGTCACGTAATTCGAACTTTATAAATAAGTTATTGTTCGAAACTGAATATACCTACCTATATGTCTGTTAAATAGAAAACTGGTAAGTAGCTATTTATATTTTACGTTATTACCACGATAACATATGGCATTCAACAAACTTTAAGCCTCATAAGATAGCACTAATACATATCTAAGTACCAAAATACCTACCTAGTACCTACCTATCATTAAAAAAGTTAAATATCTAAAAATGATAACGAATGCCTAATAATTTTCCTGATCATAATAGTTATGATAACATTATGATATATGTTTATATTAACATGTGTATTTGAAAACTGTTAAATTAATATATTTTATTTAATCAAATAAAAACCTAATGTAAACCTAATCATTAAAAGATCAAATGCAACCAATAACCAAGCAGCCAATAAAATAAAACCAAATGAAACAAACTCTAATACTTACTTCTAATATAAACAGAGGTATAAAAAAACACTTGGTATGTATAAAACGGTCAGTTTATGACCCCATAAATCAAGTATCGGTGGTAGATAGTTACGTCATGTCAATGGTATGTGTAAAATGACTGACTTTATCTATTAATACGGGTTAAGTTTAGTTTATTTTTCTATTTGAATTTTGATAGCTCTAGATACCTCTCATTTGATTTTTTGATTAAAAAAAATATTCTATCTTGAATATACAATTTTATTTCTAAGTTATTTTTAGAAATCTTCTAAAATCATTTGTTGAAAATTGATATAATATACAGCCATACTTTTGATGAGTATAAAAGTATACCCCACAAAAAAAAATTAAAATAATGTAAACAGCTAAAAAAATAATCAAAATATATTCAACGATCAATTCCCACAGATCACGTTTTGACCGTTCACAAACTGACCGCTCTTCAATAGAATTAATCCGAGAATGATTTGTCATTTCAATTCGGTCTTCCAAGAGACCAGCTCGATGACTAAACACAAAGATCAAATCAATTACAATCCAATGATACCTGTATCAGTTGTTCTCTCGGACGTAATAAATAACGATATTAAACTTGATTTGGGCTCTTAAGTGTACACTTCTTATCATATTGTTTTCCTTCACCGGGAACTTTTACAGATATTAACAGTTAATATGAAAAATAAAATAAACTGGAATAATCAAGTGACTCTTATATTTAATTAGTTTAATATGTACAGTCATAATATCTATTGCCTGCGAATGTAAGTCTCAAAGTAAAGGAGATTTGAAATCACAATAATTATTTGTGCAGCCCCAACTGGTTTTTACTGGTTTTAACAGTTACATCGTCAAGATGAGATTAAGTATTTAACAACAATTAAGTTGACGACACAACTGGACTCCATTGCTCTTAAAATAGACACAGTAGTTCAGTATACTACCGCCTATGATGTGAAGGGACTTGATAAATAAAATAAAAGCTAAAGAGAAACGTGGAAAAGTTGTCAAATAAATATAATAATGAACATTTTAAAATGTACCAAAAGCATCAATCATTCAGTAGCTTACTGAATGACAAAAGTAATTATTGTAACTAATTTTTAGTTCATTACGAAATGCGGTCGCGTTTAGACGTCTCGCATTGTATGCAAATACTGTGGACCAAAACTTAATAATTATTGTACCTGCATACAGTGAATAATGATTGTGAGACGCCTGCGACAGACAAAGGAAGTGTTGAAAATGTATTTAAAATTAACAAGCTATTACTATTTTGGGGATTTCATAAGGGTCTATAATAGTTCTTAATCTGTTTTTCATATTTATTTGGACTTTTATATATTTATATTTAATCAAATACTTGTTTGTTTATAAATTTATGATTTTATCTCAAACAATGTAGTCGCAGGCCAAGTTACTGGTCTATTGACCATAACGGTATAACAAGACAAGAGTCGTCTGGCTCCCGTACTACGCCCCTTTCAAATGATAATTGCTCCGCACTCCATTATATTTGACACGTGTCAGAGTATATTGTCTCGAAAAGTTTCTTTACTCTTAATTTGTTTAAAAGTAAAGTCTTAAATGTTTTATCTTTGTTTTTTGAAACTGTTAAGGTTTTGAAATAATGAAAAATGTTTAAGTATAAAGTATTTTTTAAATATACAGACTTGTGAATTGTCTTAAAAAGATATGTCACAGTATAAGTACTAAAATATACCCAAGTGTCAAATTTTCGACCCGTATCTCTGTAAGTAATTTATGACCACACCGGATTTGCCACAAAATGTTCAATGCGGCACCCGATTTTTTTCGGTTATTGCTAATAAAATATTTTGGCCCGTATTGGAACCTTAACTCCGGTAGCTGCGGTCTCCAACCACATATGTTTTGTATCAATTTTATGGGTTTTGCAAGGAAGTTAAAATATTAAATATGGTAAAAATTTTGGCCGCTTCTAGTACAGTCACCAAAACAGTTAACGGTCAAAATAAAAAAGTGAGTATTGATTTAAATCTAACGGTCATTGTGAAATGATTACAAGTGCTTAATACTCGTTCACAATTATTAATTACGATAGATATCGCTGTTCGGTTCGGTTTTACGACTGTTATAAAATACAAAAGCAAGAGTCTATGGTGTGATTTGTGACGTGTGCCAGGCGTAGGCGTAGTTGCTACTGTAGTTTAGGGATGGGTTATATTTTTATCGACTTTAATAAAAGTTTTTATAATATATGTTATAGTAAAAGAAAATATAAGAAGCCCTTATAAAAAGACACCTTTTTAAATCAGTCGCATTGTCAGATAAGTAACTCATTTTTTTATTAAGTACATTTTAGTTCCTCCAAACAATATGTTATAATACTTTTTTACATTTAGTAACGAAATAAAGCTAGGATACGTTCTTAGGTTTCTTATGTCAATTACAACTCAAATCTTGAACACGTGTTTCAATGAATGCAATAATCCGGTCTGCGAATGCGTAAGAACTAACAAGTCTTACAAAAAGTCGATAAAAACACCGACAACGTATTTCAAATGCGCATCACTAGCGGCCAGTGACCCAAAAAAGAAGGAGATGATATTTTATTTTCGAGATACAAGTACTATCGTGGCATAAATTAAAGGGTTTATATTTTCTTCTTGTACCACGTGTGAGATGCGAGCTAAACTTCACTGTAAGGTCAGATAATAGATTTATATTTACTTATTGTAAGAATATACTAATATTGTATAAAATGTCCATAGAGATTCTTTGGATAGCCATTCTCCGTTAGCTTAAAGCCTTAAGAAACGTACAAGTGGAGTCATCTGAGTTTTTGAATACTGTTTGTGTTACAATATTAAAAATAGTGCTTAGTATTATAAACGTTTTAACAGTTAATTTCGTTTGTTTGTTTATATTGTTTTGTTCCAGTACTGCTCGTAGTTGAAACTGAAGTAAGTTATTCGAAACTAAATAATTGGAGTAATAATTATAATTTATCAAGTATATATATTATTATTTATTTGTTTTGCTAACTGTACACAACAATACCACGATTATTACCGTTCGGTTACGTATAAACTTGTTGACTGCTGGTCTTACGCTCTGTCCGTGTGTGCGTGACTGTTCAGTTGTGTGAGTGCGATGGCCTGATAGTATATTACAAATGGAAATTCGTCGTATCGTTAGATAGAGAGGAGATACAATTTAAAATAATAAATAGAGTACGAGAAAGTTGTATTAGTAATTTGTTTTTTACTTAGTTTCAAAGAAAGATTTTCAAACGTGAAGATATAAAGTCTAGACGTATATTCTAAATTTGAAAAGGTGTAGTTCTTATCTATAGGTTCTATAAAGTAACTAGTTAGATACTTAGCGTGTAATGGATTATTTTGTCAAATTAAATAACAAGTTTTTGCCCGATAAAAAGCTCTATTAAATTATACTGAACATCTTTATATTCCTTTGTAAAACATTTTTAAAACAGATAGATAGTTTCATTGATTACAAACAAAAAAACAAAGTCCAAGATGTTTATTTCAAGTAGGCATACTTATGATACTCTGATGAAATGACAGACTTTAGTTGCATGGTTCAAGTAGGCCCATGATATCGTCAAGAAACTCTATGGATGCTGTTTTAACTTTATATTATTATACCAACTTGGTCTTTAAAGATCTTCATAAAACCAAAATAAGAATATCCCAGTTATTTACGCCCAGAGCTTTGTTGTTCTACAAAACAAAAAATTAATAATACTATCATCAACAATAGGTACTACTGTGAACAAAAATATATGATAATATAAATGATCTTAAAACTTGTATGAATGGTTCATTTAACACAGTAGTCTTCAAATACAAAACCTACACGTATTAATAAAGTCCATATCTCGTTGCGAGCTCAGCAAGACGTCGCTGTACGTTATATCGACCATATTTCAAACTGGTTTTCTTAACAGACCATCTTATTACTATATACATATTATGAAATACTAGACTTTGTACGCGACTTCGCCTGCTTCAAAAAAAATTTTTAGTAACTGCGTAACTAAAATTGGTACCTACTGTTAAGACCCTAGGTTAGGTATTGTGACAACGTTTCTGAACTAATGAATTAATTATTGAATGATATCAATGGTTCTCGAGTTCTGTAGACAGGAAGTAAAATGTATGGAAGAGCAAACGAGATTTATTTTATTTTATATAATCCATTAAAATATATTATGAACAAAAAATTAACTAACAAATCTATTAAAATACATTACTATGTTTACTGTATGTAATAATGAGTAAGGATTTTGTGTCTAATACTTGTAAAATAAAAGTATTTGAGAACTAACAGATTCCCCTTTAGTCCGTAAATTATGCACAGCCACGATGCCGAAGTACTTACGTTTACAATGTTATAATTTTTTTAACAATTTACGTTAACATTGTGCTTAGAAAAATTTAAGATTATATCGCGAAGAATTTTTTTTTTTTGAAAAAAATAATAAAGTATTTGAATTAGGTATTGTTTTTTTTTTTACGGTTCAGGTTATCAAACCTAATAATATAAAATATATACATAAATTGAATATAACTCAATATAATTTACCTCGTATTCTATTTTTATATAAATATTTCTAAGAACAGTAACAGGAAATCTTAACGCTATGAAAAATAAATAATTATCTTGATTTAGGAATAATGCGATTTATTTCAGAAATATTATTAGGGTGACATAATACCATTTTATCTTCGAATAAGAAGCTTAAGATTCATTGTTTCTCCACTATTATATTCTGTTTATATGTATTGAAAGAAAGTATAAAAAAGTATTTTTTTGTTTATTTGTTTGTCTGTTTATTTGGTGTAAATAGTCATCTCAATTTCTCTTGTCGGTAATTGAAAAACTTAGTCTAAAACCCAGCTAAATGCAACAGATTAATCCAAAAAGGCGAGGTAACAAAACAAAAAAAAACAGTCACGAACATAGGATAGGGAGAGAAAAAGAAAAAAACTGTAAACAAGTTTAGCGTTTATTTTGGTTGCGTCTCGCTCTTTCACTTAGCGTTTTAGTATACCCGTCTCAGTCCTGCAGGCCGAGCGCTGGACACCTGTGCTTTAGCTTCCCCAAGTACCAACGACCTCAAATATTCTTAAGAACGGAATATCCTATATGGTAAATATGTGTACAGAAGTTTGAGCTCTACAATTTTTGCCCAAGGTCCAATTCAGCTTGGCATACTGATAATTATAGATGCGTTATTTTTCGACGTAAAGCAATCATTGTCGTATCCCGATTTGATTCCAAAAGTAGTTTTTTTTTTGCTTTAATGCGTAAACTAATGTCTCGTAATAATAATGAAAGTGGAACACCTGTTCTATACTAATCCTATTGTAGTCAACTAAATGAAGGCCTATATTTTACGGTGCAATTTTTTTCTCCTATACAAATAGAATATAAAGCAGGGTATATTTTTTTGCTATTATAACGTTTTTTTGTAAATTTTGTTCATCAAAAATTGGGCTCAATTATTGTGTTTCATTTTATTATAAATATTACTACACGTGCATTATATAGTTTATTATTTATACTTGATGTTATTGTTCCTGACCTTATACTTTGTGCTCAATGTAATACCTACCGGGTCTTGTTTCGTATACATGTGTGTGTGTTTGTGTAAGTGTAATCTGACTACGCTCTTCAATCCTAAAGAGAAAGTTTCTTATATTGAGACCCTTTACATTTCAATTAAGTTTAATTTTATGTTTTAAAAGACGTCGTAATACATGAACTGTTATTAATGATATTATGTTTTAGTTTAAAGTAACCTCTGATAATATCGTTTTTAATATTACCTACACCATGAAATTTGATTATCTTGAACTCTCATATGATTTGTAGAGCCATAAAATAAATAGTAAATAAGAATATTATAAAGAACCATATATAACACTCGCGATATTATATTAAGCTCTTATATATCGTTTAACTGGAACCCATACACTAGAGTCACATGAAATTTAAAAAAAACTCAAGAGCTTACACACTTACATTCTTCTTACATTTATTACAATTATATATATATATATATATTAATTATAATAAATATAATTATCTTATACCTATTAGTTACAATAATATAAACCAGTATAATTTTAAAAGCATTCTGTCTGTATGTATAATAAACACATAATGCTGTCCCCCGGCCGTTACTATATTTACGGAGTCACGTTGTGAGGTTAACAAAGTAAGAAGCTTTGACATCTGTTGAAATTGATTTATCGTTTCTAAAGATTTTGCTCCATTCCGTTACAGCAATATTGTGGAAATCTTTAAATAGATTTGTAATTACTGAAGTGGTGCTAATTACTCTGCGAATGTTGTTTGTTTGGTGTCAAATATGTTTTTCTAATTTATGTTTTATTCCCATACTCTATGTGTTTAATATAACTTCCTAAAGTGCTAGTAATACTCAAACTTTTTATAAACAGTCGTTTCAAAAAATAATCAATTAGAATTAAAGCTCGGCTGTCAACTAAACGATATATCATTTAATCAAAGAATATTCAAATTCAAAAGTGAATATTTGTGTAAAAAAACTCATATAATATTCAGAAGCCAAGGGTCTTGTTGTTCCCATAAGTAACAGGTTCCTACGAGGGATTTTTTGTGTATAATTTATTTTTTTAATCCTACCTTGTAAATACTGTTTTTTGCTTTAACATCTTATTTATATTTTTTACCTTATATTCGTTATTCTTATAAAATAATGTAATCATCAAACATCTTTTTTATAATTATGGAAATAGAATGACTGAATATAATATAAATATATATATATATATATATATAAGATGTAGGTACCTATATCCTAATAATAGTTTTTATAAATTGCATGTCTAATAACAACTACTCATATAAATGTATGTGTGTATGTATGTAAAATAACTAAATATAATAAATAAATTGGGGGCAATCTAATATGAACGTGACATTGACAATCGATACAACGCGGTAGATATTAAACCAGCTACCGGGCGAGTTGAGTGACCTGCCTGCGCCGGCGCATCTCGCTCTACTATACATTATTAATGTTACTTATTATGCGAATGTTACTTTTTAACCGATGCTTTATTACATATAATAATGAAACCCATATCTCATGTTTCCTTAAAAAAGAGCAACTTTATTTGTAAAGTATATATACTGGCTGTAAACATTATTATTTTGTTGATAATAAACAGTTTAAATGGCAAAGATTAATAAAACATTTTGAAAATCATCACTAAGTGTCAAAACAACAATAGTCAGGTACATGCAAAAACTATTTTTAACTATATTGGATAGAGGCGGTAATCCCGTGAAAACATTTCATCCCTAACTTTCAACTTCAATAAACCGAAAAATACTAATTTGCGGCGAACTCAAAGCGAAGAAACAGAAAACAATAATAATGGGGAATAGTAAACATTTTCTGTTTACTATTTCTGTTATTTCCAGTATAAATACAAGATTTGAACGACGCTAAATTGTTTACATAAAGCTAACTTTACACAGGTAGCTTTTTAATAATATTTCAGGAAAACCCTGCAGACAACATTGATATTACTGTAAATAGAACCCTGTAAAAAGTATCCACTGTAGTTATTATTTAATTATAATATAATAATGCTTATTATATTCTAAGACCAAAACTATGTTTACATAGATTCATTGTTTTATTGTATTTTTCAGAGTTTAATTTCTATAAAATGCATGCAATCATTTAATAATGAAATATACTACATATTAATGTATAAAATAATTAATTAATTAAGAAGTAAGTGTGAACACGCCCTTATCAGAGCTTTCTTCGTTGCGCAGGTCAGGAACATCTGGCGTACTTGTTTTTGTATTAAAGTTTTTGTACGGAGCGTCGACGTCTGTTACCTACGAAATTTCACTTTGCTTATAATATATAATATAATTCTGTTTATATCCCACTGCTGGCCAACATTTAACATAGGAATTTGTCTTTATCCTTTACTCAGCCAAATATAAAAAACAATCTCTCAGTCAGTCTTTTTACTCCACACAATATATTTAGATTGGAAATAATGAAGTATGTATTTTAAAACCATAAATAAACCGAAACATGATGAGAATATTTAGAAACTTTCTTATTTCTATAATAATAATAATATATTTGATTTAATGGTAAAATTTTCGAATATTTCTTTATGTAGTTTAATTTATCCTTCGTTCTATCTTAAGTTAGTTCATAATTCTTTAACACCTACTAACTATTACTACTAACGAGTAGTTCACGAAATCATTATCATAAGCTCTTTATTGAAGATTTAATGTTGGTATCTGCAAAGTGAAAGAAAAGCTACTGGAAAGTGATTATGTTTTAAAAAATATTTATAAAACCTACAATTTCTCTCACTATATTAAATAACATTGTTGTAAGATTTGATAGATATTGTTTAAATAATTAAAACAATTTTGATCAAAACAATCGTAATTTCTGTTTGTATTTGTATTCGCGGTCCGTCCCTGCCATCTACGTCGCGATGGACCGATAGCGGTGATACGTGAATGAAATGTTTTGATAAAAGTTATTGTATTTATATTGTATTGTAAAAAATATAATAAATTGGAAATTGATTTTTTTATCATTGGTTTTATTAACAATGTTTTCAGAGTCATTATATCCCGAGTATCTTACATTTTTTAAAGTACAAAATAATATTTTTGAATTAGCATAGTAATAATGATGATAATAGTACGAAGATAAATAAAATGCAGCGTAAACAAATTGTAAGACAAGCTTAAAGCCTGTTCAGGAACTGGTCCAATAGATAGGCGACTGCGAAAGAGTAGGCTAATCATAAAACATTTAAATTATTTTCATGGAAATATCGAAAGAATTATTACAAAAATTGCACACTACATAACATAACTATAAACTTCCTGACTGCTTTAACATCATAAGTAATTTTTTCTCAACATTGCACTGATAAATCTTTTTATTCTATTTGGCATATTCTACAAAGTAAGTCTATAAAAGGACCGAAAGAGAAGAAATTCCTTCAATATCCTTACTAAGTAGACAGGTCAACAAGGAATCATTCAATCAATTCTCATATAAAGTCAGTCGCTATATCAATTAATCATACACTTGCATGTATATGAACAGGTCTGAACATATTTGCACAGTTCCAAAGTATTGTCCATGGAAGAGGACTGGCAGAAAGTAATGGGATAGTTTCATAAGTAGGTAGTAGGTAGGTAAGCAGGTAGGTAAGTAGGTAGGTAAGTACGTAGTACATTTAATATTTTGTCGAGAAGATATTCTCTAAATTACAAGTTAAGTATCAAATAAAAACTAAGCAAGGAAAGGGCGTTTTTACGTAATACAAATCTCTTGTGACTTGGTCGTATCACTGCGCCTGCGCAGTAGGTACGTCGGAGGTCCCGTTAATTTTAGTATCAGCATTACGATTCAACTCGGGTCAGTCAATTCGATTGGACCTTAAATGGAGTCATTGGACGTGTGTTCAGCAATCAATGATTTTTTAAATTACTGCCCCTTTGCAATCAGCTTACGTGCTGGTAACGAAATTGAAGCCACATGTATTTGTATTTTTTATTATTCCTTATATGATTTGTTTTTTTTTTATTATCTAATAGAGTACCTACATAGTCATACAAAAACACACTTAAGAAATAAATTATATATATGTCCATTAACTCTGTAGGCGTCATAGTAATGAGTTCTCATTAAAAGGCGGTTATCAAGAACTGCAAAGGTCAAGACACAGCAGTCCTTTGATGTGTTACTTACATTATATTATGCGTAATTCTAACACGTGAATGAATGATTATTAATTAAAAACTTAGACGGATCTTTTAATTAGAAATCACTGTACATAAATTACTATATATTTATAAAGGTTCAGTATAAAATATAACGTATAGAGAATAAATAATTGTATTGTATAAAAGGTGTGTAAATTTCTCAACGCATATAGCCCGTGTCAAGTAATGCCAAGGACATTGTACTAAGCGATTTTCTAGTTTCCATTTTCAGTAAAAACAAGTTTGGATGGACGCAAACTCATATGCAGCCTTAAATCGAAGCCCTATAAGGAACAACAACCCTATCCACAAGATAAAGAATTACCAGCTCTAAGCTTTTAACATAGGGTTAATTTTAAATTTGCATTATTTGTTCTTGCGTCCTTTTTCGATAACGTCCGACGGAGGTCTGTATTGACCAAGGTCTTCAGGTTTGCGAGTTGAATGTCAACGTTTGTTTACATTTCTATAAAAAATATCATCAATAATGCATTATTGGTTATTAAGTTTTTTGTTGTTTCCAATTTTGAAAAGATATTTTGTTAGCAATTGTTTGGGATGTTAATTGAATGTTTTGCGATGGTATCTTTAAATATAAACTGGCTCCTAATAACAGATGTTGCGGTTAGCTTTAAGAGTTCATTAAAATACTAAATTGTACATTTAAACACATTGCAATATGTTATTGAAGTCACTGGACCTGAGTTTTTGTACCTACATATTGTGTCGTGATAATGGAGGTTATCAAATCAATTGCTTATATTATTAATTATATTATACATTTTTATGTGATTGTTATTTCATCTCGTAAGTGAAGTGTGTATAACAAATAACAGAGAACTCATAATGTACTCTGTACACTACGTATATAAGACGTGTTATTAATTGTTAGTAAGTTCAATAATCTGTTTGATAACATATAATTTTAGGTCAAATATAGAGATAAATATTCCGTTCTAAGAGAACTATTAGCTCTGGCCAGACTGCCTGGTGCCGGTAACCAGATTCTTTGTTTAGTCCCGGATCACGTAAGCTTTTGTGTTCAAGGGTATGACCTTTGCAAATATTGTAGTTTACGACTCAGACATATGTAAGAAACTCTCTTAAGAATATTCAGCTTGTTTTAACAAAGTTATAGATACGTCAATAGTCAATGTACTTATCAATGTTCTTTTTAAAGAAACGTTTATAATCTTAGTTTAATTAATTTTACAAACTACCCACGATATTACGTGTCTCACCCTAAACGTCGCTGATCATTCTAAAATATTTTAAATGTCTATCTCAAAAATAGTTGTACATATTTGTTTTTGCCTTTTGGTATAGACAAACAGACGGTCAGACGAACACTATAAGTGGAATATCATCCTATTCATGTTCCACACCAGGGCACAGACTTTCCTTTCTAGAGAAGGATTACACCCATTGTAGTTATTACCAAATACAATTTACAATTCATCTAAAACACCCACCGACCATACACTATTTACATATTTGAGATAGGTGTATACATCTATAGCGTTTACACTTCGATTGAATAATTAATTAATCAATAAATATATTAATACATAATCAAACTATCAACTGGTTTTATGAATAATGAACCATTTCATTACTGATATACAACATTGCTGTTAGTCAATATTATTTATCTATTACATAAAACATCTTCTCAGTGAACTGCATTATGGATAACTAGCTGTTGCCCATGACTTCGTCCACGTAGACTGTAAGAATATTTTTTTTTATGGCTAGGAACATAAGCCATAATAATATTGTTTTCGATTATTTTGACGTATCTACCGATACCTGATACGTCAAAATCCTTTAATCCGTTTAGACTGTAGCAGGGGACATAAAAATAGCATAATTGGCTATATTTCTATCAACATACGTATATTTGAATAACAAATTCAAATTCAATTTCAAAATATATTTATTCAAGTAGGCATTTACACGCACTTTTGAATTCAATTACATTAAATTGGTCAGTATAGTCAGTCTGTGAGTTAGCAACCACCAGCTCGGAATGCTGTTCTGCTGAGAGGAGCTGGCCAGAAACTCCACAGTTGCTCTTTTTAAATGAAATTCATTTAAACATCACAGAACAAACCACGTGTAAACGTTAGTATTTCTATAGCCTATGTGTTATTCTGGGTATTAATTAATTAATTAATATTATTTTATATTTGTAATTTTAATTATTATACTATTCAAAGACTATACTCCTTAGAAGATGATCTTACTATAATGTGTAAACAATAAATGAGTAATAAAAAAGACGTAATAATCATATTGAATATTAATTTAATATTAAATTAATACATTAAATAAATGATAATAACAGAAAAAATAAATAATAATAACTATTCTGTTAGTAAAAAAACAATTCTTCTTAGAAACGTTAACACACCATTTTAGTTATCTAAAGATATGTATATAGTTTATTATTGTGATTATTATAATATTGTAAGTATTCCAAGATTGACCAAAACCCTTTTGCGTCACTGGCCAGCTTTGGAAGAAATATATGAAACAAATCCACAGACGTAGTGGCGACTTTGTGCTATGAGTAAGTTAAGTATTTTAGATCAAGTAAAAATTAAATAATCGAGTCAATATTTAGGATATTTGATGCTCTATTTAGTATTCAATAAACAACATATTATTAGGAGAGTATATTAAATTAGTAATAAGATAAAGTAATCAAAATAATATTAACGTATTCGTCATTAAATATATTTTTTTGGTTTATATCAGATTAAGTATTTTTATCAATAGTCTATGGTATGTTAATAAGGAACGTAACCAAATAAAAGCTAATGTTATGAAAATAAAAGTTTCTCTTACTTCAATGATGACTATTTTTGCTGTACATTTAAAATAAGTAACTAATAAAATATAATTACAAACATTGCCTACAAGTGTTCGGTCACGTACGCGGATGGTTCATCGCAATTATAAACTAGACCTCACTTATAAACACTATAATTTAAGCTTAGGCTATTTTTTGTATCGGCCAGTTATTATTAACTCAGACATACACATTTATAAACACACAAATAGAAAACAAGCGCAAATGAAGTTTAAAACAAAATTAGAAACCAATTAACCCATGAACTGTCAATGCTTTTGAACTATTTGGGGAAACGCTAAGAATTTTAAAAAAATGTCCAATGCGAAGAGGATAGATGTTACTTCGAGTGACAGGAACATTGATTTTCGACATCTTAATTTCAGGTCAAATGGTCCCCTAAAGTATTTTTGTTCTAAACTGAATCCCACGTTCTGTTATATAGTAATGCACGGAATTTGTCAGTGAGACAAACAGACAGCAGAGTGAATTTTAATTTGAAGAAGGTTAATGGATTTCTCTTTTTACCACATTTTTGGAAGATTATTTAGAGCTTAGGATATTTAAAGTTAAAAATCTGAGATTTAAAATAATCGCGGGAGAAATTTTGTTTCCTTTGTAACAGCATTCACTCAGTGGCATCAAATGTTTCTTTCCCCTAAAAAAATCCACATATTTTTCTAAACTGTTGAGAGTAATGCCTTACTCACATTCAATATTATTCAGTGTAACTTGCATATCGGTACTGAAAAAAAAACTAGGATTGCCTATTACTTGCGTTGCTGTCCTGGTACAACGTCCCGGCTTCTTATATCAGATGGTTGTCCTCATACCTTCAAGGGTGCCAACATTGACCAAAATTTATTGCTGAAAGTTATATAACAATACTGTAAAACCGTTTCTCCTCAAGTAAAAAAAAATGGAATATTTCAAGATAGTTCTCTCAATTGGCAATATCAAGTTAAGGAATTGTCACGTAAATTTTATTGTGCATCACCCCTTTTTAAGGCTTAAAAACTTCCTGACTCATCGGGCAAAAATTATTTATTTATCCATTTACCCTTTTTTGTATAAATTTACAAAATGCAAACTTAATGCCTTATGGCATTCTTTACCAGTTAACCTCTGCATATGGTGAAATATTGTGGTAGGCGTTTTTTAAAATAATGAATAAAAAAAAATAATACGAAATGACAAGAAGAATGTAGGCTATAATAATAATAACATAATACACATTATACATATATACTAAACTTATATATAAGAAGATAAGAAGGTATGATGGAATACACAAATATAATATATTTAATACAATGGCTTTTGGGAAGTATTCTCTAAGTGGCTTTTTGAAGGTGCTCTTTGAGGGTGCTCGTCTTACTTTTTCCGGCAGTTGGTTCCATAGTAGAATTATGTTGCCATTGTACTGTATTGATGGCAAACTTTTAAGATCAGTTCTAGCCAGGAGCCTAGAGCTTCCAATGACTATGGCCAGACACTTATCGGGATTGACTAATATGCAAGATCTGTGTGACCATTGACTCAACTTATTCAGATTGTTGTTAATAGTGCAGATGGCAGTTGGAAGGTCAGCAATCTTGGATTGCACATAGATCTGGAGGTCATCGGCATACAAATGATACGAACCGTTGAAATTAGGAACAAGTGTATTACAAAATTACAGTTTGTGAACTTGTTCCTGTTATCTATCCTTGACTGTGTGTTATGTGGACGACAATGAAGTTCTCCTAAATAAATTAGACGGTCTACTTAACACCTGTATCCGCTTCATTTGCGGACTACGTAAGTTTGACCACATCTCTGACTATAGGTCAGAGCTAAAATGGTTGTCCATTCGTAAACGTAAAAACTTACGAACTCTGTTTTTACTTAACTCTATTTTGTTTAATCCTTCCACTCCTGTTTATTTAAAACGCAATTTCTCATTTTTAGCGAATCCCCAAGTCGTGACTCGTTCAAACGCCAAGTAAAGCAACTATATCTCTAATAGTAAAGCATAATAACAGTAGACCACATAATGTGTTTATATATATCATATGTCATATATATTATATACCGTATTATTTGCTATTCATATATATTATATATAGGTAGTCTTATAATACTATTATTATTCTTATTTTTAATTTTTAGTTTTTTTTTTACTATTTTGCACGCCTACCAACATTCTTTCCTGTACATTCTAAAATTGGCTGGTAGAGAGTGTCTTTGTGGCATTAAGGCCGCCATTTGTATATTTTTTTGTATATTGTGCAATAAATAATTAAATAAATTAATAAATATTCGTCCTCGTAGTACTTAATCTGACCACATCACAGATACAACAGCATAATCGATTCATACATTTTAATTCTAAATCCGATTTGGCATCATGCCATTCCATTGAAGCCCAAAAAGGATTGCAAAATTCCATTTCCCTTACGTTTACTACTAAGGACAATCAGATTAACTATTCTTATTAGATCGAAGGCAATTGCAAATAATATAATTCAAATGTATAATGTCTTTAGTTAGTTATCAGACTACACAAGGCGGTAAGTGTGAGCTGACGAGTGACGATCCCATGGCATCTGATGGAGGGGATGAGATCAATGTTGGATTTTAAGGTATAGCCAGCCATATATAGCCTGGAGTATTAAATTAATTCCCAACAACTGTTGTTGCTATATCCTTGACTGGTTTATATGCAAAAATAATTTCAAATAAAAAAAGGTAGCAAGTAAACTTTATCATTTGCATATTAACCAAAAATATAGCATAGTGTTTTCTTTTAAGGTCAGGTAAACGCATCATTTGTAGATATGAGGCTGACCCAGTCAGTCCAATTATTTACTGCCACAGCACTTCAAAAATAAGCGTATGTAAGTATATTCTTGTTATTGTAAATTAATTTGTTTCACTAATTGCTTATTTATAAGCTATTGTAATTTTTCAAGTGCTCGTTACCGTTAAGCTGTCAAATAGTAAATATTTTAGAGCACACCCTTATAATAGAATTAATAACTACAATATTTCAAACTCACTCACCAAACAAATGTTTCTATGATGAATGGTACTTCGAATCCCCAAAAATAGCACAATACAAAATATAAATGTAATCTTTAAAATCTTAACGTAAATAAATTAATGCACAAAGCAACCCTCGATTTGGTGAAACTAAATAAGTCAAAGACAAAATACTAGAAGTCGACGCGTCGGAATTGATGGTAGTTTTTTTAGTTTTTTTTTTGGGAAGCGACAGCAAATAAATTTGGGTGTAATTATAGTTAAGAGCATTTTGTTGAAAGGTAATTTGAGTTAAGGAGGGATACGACTTAAGATTTATTTGAACAACAATCAGTAACTAATGAATTGTTTTAAAATTAGGATCTTAATCTTTAGAAAATGTTCAAAAATATCAAAAGATTTTTAGTTTTAAAATAAATTAATACTGAATGAGAGATACTGAAAATTTTTAAAATAAGCTCCGCTGTATCGTTTAAAAATGTAGCTTTTATTTCAAAAACCGCATCTGAATTAGTAAATTAAAAAATAAACTCAGATTCAGAAACTCTTTGATATCGTAAACGCCACACGCCGTTACCGTTCAAACCAAAGATTTAGAAATTAATAGCATTTTAAAAGAAGTTCGGTATCGAAGCCCCGGTAGCTTTGCTAAGCCACTTTCGAGCAAACTTTACTCATATTATGTCAATTCAGTTGAATAGCCGTCGTTACATAAAAAGTAATGATTGTACTTAGGCTACGTGCAGATGGTCGGAGTGAGTATTAAATTTAGTTTTATATTAAAATGGCGATTATAAAGGTGTTTGCTTGTTTTGAACTGCAATTTTGATATTCTCTAGATTCTTTTAATGGCTTCAGGATATTCATAATTTCATTAAAATGTACGTCATATGAGTATTACCTACATTTATACTAAATTATACTGTTATCTTTTGAAGTTGTTATTCTTGTATTGGACAATTGTTAAGGCAAGTCTTAACTCCAGTGTGTACACGGCTTAAAGAAAATAGCTCAATAAGTTTAATTTATAACTCATTTTGTTTATCCTGTAGTGAGAGTCAATGGACAGTGGTTAAGTGTGATCTGATGTTTATTGATATTTTTATAAACATATTTTACGTTTTATATGGTATTTATAAGGTAGCTATTCTTTAAATTAGTAAAGATAGTATATTTAAGAAAATATATAATATATTTTGGATTATCTTACTTAAGAATACAGTGTTATTTACAGAGTTATTTTAATAGAATATTTTGATAACTAATTAAAACTGATATAAAAAATGAGTATAATGTTTTGTAATATTTTAGAGAGTTATTGAATCTTAAGATCATTTTGTCTATTATGTAGTCCTAGACCAGATTCAGTTTAAAAAAATGTTAGCATGTGTTCTCAATGTAATCAAAAAAAAAATATTTAAGAATATTAATTATTATTGTTATGTTTATACAATTTTATTTGTACAAATAAACATCCTTGTAACATGTCTGTACTTGTGGGTTTGTCTATTTCAATCGACATGGGAAATTATTCTCAACACTTGAAACATTATTGTATTGACCACTCCTGATTCTAATTCAAGAAAATAACGTCTTGACTACTTAATGGTTAACGACGACCCTTGAATCGTATTATTAGAACGTAACATATTGTATTAAACCATCCACATACAGCTCACGACTTCAAACTTTGTTGTTTAATAACATGGGTTACTATCGTTTGATTGAACGATACATAGTGAAGAGAGTCGGCTTATCGATTGTTCATTAAATTTGTGCTATAATTAGATATAAGCTGATTTATTTATAAAGTGTGGGAATTTTTTGAATGTTTTAAGTAGGTATATCAAGATTATTGAAGAAGTAATAGAATTATATTTGTGAATATATATATTTAATGTTAGTTATATATAATTGTTATTGTTCCAATTTATGATTATTCGTTTATTTTTCAATCAGAGAAAATAAAGGTTTTTACAACCGCTCTATTTTTCCAACACTAATAATTTTATAATAGTCTTAAAGGTTACGATGACGCTCTTTAAAATAGACTTCAATAAACCGCATAGGTACACTTTAAGGTTAACTGTTGAGTTACTTATATACTATGTTATACAAGTAACTAGTAAAATATTTCGATATCATAAATATCACAAATAAGTAATTTATAATAGTAATTACAAATTACTTGTTTATTTGCTCTTCTATTTTTACGTTTCTAGTTTTAAATTAATATACAAGTTTATACAATCTTGCTAGTCTATAGTAGTGCGGTTATTCATTATATCGATATTTATGCATGTATGTATGTATTTATGTAGCGTAGTATATGACTTATTCATATTGTAGTACCCAAGTGAATGATATGTGTTTGCGTCAAAGCCTCAGTATAATTAAGACAATTATTTTAATTGGTGTGTCCTTGTGAAGTAGCTTGATATATTAAATGTTTTTATATGATGTTTTGTTTTATTGATATGATAATAGTTATGTTCTGATCCTGGTTTTATACTGAACTAGCTATTGCAAGTGACTTTATTTGCTTTACCCTGACTTACCTATAAGCTCTATATTTTCTTAGTTTTATTGTTATTATAGTAAAAACTAGTTTTTATTCCTTATATTGCTGTTTAAATGGAGACGTTAGTAACATTTAGATGTTATGCAAATAGTAATCTTTCACTAAATTAGTTTGACGATTATTCAAGCAAACAGAATATTTTTTTTTTTATTAATTCTAATATTCACCGTTTTTTTGGTACATAATTTTATTTTAACCAATAACTTGTCAAGTTATTTTTGTATAAAATCTATGTACATGTAAGAATATTGGTACAAATATATATTAAATCTATAGGCAAATAAATAGTAAGTTGGGGGCAGTATAAGGGAACAGTATATAATATATTTAACTTATTTAATAATTATTTTAAATGAAAAGATATTAAATATATTAAGTAACCATGCTTTCTTAAACTAGAACACCTATGGTAATGCGGTGGTTTGATAACATTACACGGTTACCAACAAGAGAGCATTATGTTGTTAGAAAAATTGTAGAGTGTCCTGAGTTGTGTCTGTCGTAATATTGAAATCATAATGTTACAGTCCTATTAAGTAATTGCAAAAATCGCTCTGAATCTTCTAGATTGCTTATATCATTATGATAATGACATAATAACTATAAACTAAATGTAGTTCGTTCTTAGAAGGTTACTTTAGAACTTATGGCAAGGTTAAATACTCTTAATTAAATATAAAATTAAATTTTATTGTTTTAAAACATAATACTTTCGATATCTAAGTCTTGTCTCAAAACATTTTACCGAAATAAAAGCTTAACTGATAATTCAGCCTAGAAGTAAAACCAATATTTTTTAACCTATTTAATTCATGTTTTAGGCTATAAACTCATAATCTAGATGTGCGTCTCTCAGGTACAATGACGACTCCAAAATATAGAATATATTTAAAGTATTTTAAAACAATAGAAAATAAAATATTTGGATTGATCGTTACTTTGCTTAAGCAATTTTTACTTTGTAAAAAACTGGAAACATTGAAAATGGTTTGAATGATATGAAAAAAGTAAACCCAGCTAGTACCATAATAAATCAAAATACAGCCTGCGAAAGATTTCGTCCATATTGTCCATATAAAGACAATAACAAAACTATACAATATGTATGTACAAAGGAACGGACTTATATCAATTTGTCATTTTAATTTGTGTCAAACGGTTTATTAATCTATTTATAGAAAATGATGTCTGACCTTATTTTATGATTGTTGTTCAAAATAATAGTCAAGAAAGCAACAAAAATAATCAAAACATTAATCTGTAGGTATACAAATAAACTAAGCAATATACATTTTTAATCACTTTATCATAATAACATTTTAATATACTTTGTTCCAGGAAAAGTCAAATGAAATAATCTAATCTGTTGTAAATCTTAAATCGTGGCGATCGTTTGAGTAAATCACTTCTTGTAAATGCGAAATACACGTCCAAGGTTATGAAATTACTGCGTTTAAAGAAAAGATTGTCTATTGATACCAAAAACAATTAAATATATATAACAAGAAGAAATAACTGTTTACTTGTGTGTCATCCTCTGAATATAATTCTAATGTAAATATTATATATTTTTTAAGATTATTTTAATAACACAACCAGATAATGGTTTGGTTATCAACGGATATACAGACACTGATCTAGGAACTGTAAGATTTTAATCTAAATTGTTATAAGAACCTACTCTTTAATAAATATAGTACCTACATACCTATATGAATATTACAATTAAGTCTGTACGTGTTCGCGTATAAAGTCTTCACACAAATAAATAAAACTTAGATTAGAAATACAGTTAATATCACGTTTTATAATAATTATAGCATTTCAAATAATTGTAACTAAGCACTTACTTGTTTTAAATACTATTTTGAAATTATTTTGGTTATAAAAATGTTCCTATACATTATTAATATATAAAGAAAATTTTGAATAAGGGTAATGTTTTTTTGTAAATAATAAACACAATTTATTTTATAGAATGCAGTGTATTCTATTAACTTCAAAGTGTACCACACACAGGCTGCCATAAAATTAATATATGGTATTTTATTTTTAGGGTTCCGTAAGGTAAGTAATGTATATAAAACACATGTTTTCTTCAATATTCATTAAAGTTCCTAAATGGGAAATATTAATAATATTGTACATTAAAAAAAATTATATCTTTCGAGACTTATAAGCATTTTCTTAGTAAGTTTTGTAGAAATCGAATATTTACCTAAATAAGGGCTAAAAAAGGGTGTTTTAGAACTTGCTTTTTAACTGAATGTGTATTTTTTTAAAGAATTATTTATAATAAAGCGGTTTTCATATCACCCTTTGTTTAAAGGTAAGGTAAGGGTGTGTTTACACGTGACTGAAAAAGTTTTATTTATTTACTTTGAGCGTTTTGGTGGCACGTGGTATGTGTCATAAAATCCTGGAATTTGTACCCATCTGGCGCTGAAATATGGTGATAATGTAAATAAACCGACATTATCGGCGTTTATTACCTTAATGTTTATTTTTATGCTATTATTGTCTAATTTGTTATCAATTTGAAAATACATTTTCTAAATTAACTTTCATATGAATGCTTTTAATATATTATAATGTTTCTAGATGTATCAGATTTACAGAAAGATGTAAAAAGGGAGAGAGATATAAGAAGTAGAATTAAATAATATTAATAATGCTAGTAACACAATAGTTGTATTGACTCTTAAATTATAAAACCAAAACAAGTAAATACAAGAAAACCCACAGATTAAAATACCAAAGATTTCCTAAGAGCCCTTGACATGTCCCAGTCGCCGTTAGACAATAATCGACTCGCACCTGTGACCGACTTTAGTAATGAAGGCTTTATTTACTTCCATTAACTCATACTGTTTCCTGGATAATTTTATGTGCTTAGAAAAGGGTTGGGCTTCTATTGAGCACTAATTAATTAATAGATAAACACTATTATAGATAAAATGGTTTAGGTCTCAATAATAATCTTTTAATTTATCCATTAAAAAGTTCGAGTCAATTTTAATTTTAAACAAATTTTATAACAGGTTACACTACGTTATTGATTTATGTTGTATTAAAAGTAAGTTACGATTTAAATATTTTATATCGCCGGTGCATTATCCTTCATTTTATAAGTTCAGTTCTCAAACGGTGTCAAATTCCAGGATAGAAAAGAGGCCGTCTGTTTTAACATATGTGTGGCCTAAGTTAGGGATTGTAGCGATTGTTCTTTTATGACGATTAATCCAAATAACATAGTCCCAAATATTGAAATTTACGAGATCTATACAATAAAGTAAGTCGGAATATTTTTTACAGTTACTAAATTTTTAAAATAAAATATGTTTTAATTGCTTTTAGTACCTATATCTACATAAATACAATTCAAGACTTGTCTTATCAAAATGTGTAAAAACAATACAGTCGTTGGTCCCAAAAAATGTTAAACTTTAAATTAACCTTTTAACTCAACATGAAAACATTATGTTATTAAATATTAATATTAATTTAAATTGTTATTGGTTTCGAAAGTGTAACGCTACCAGTTTATATTTAATTTCATACAACATAGTGTTGGCTGTAAATGTTCAATTTGTGTCTAATTAGTTGAAGAAACAGCAGGTTTGTTCAGTAATCTTATCTGTAATACGATACTGACGTCTTTAAATATAATTATTTGGTAATATACATCAGACAGCATTAGTATCAAGACAACATATTATATTATTACGATCTGAACCTAAACGTAGCTTTCGTTAGGCTTTACGCTTACTTGTAATTATTTGAGTAATTTAACATCTTCTAAGTAACTAAAACATTATATATAATATTGAATGATAAACCATCACGTAAATTCTAATTCCGTAACTAATTTGACGAGAAAGTAAAATAACTAAATAGAGTTAATTCCAGCTCGCAGTAACTAAAAGGTATTGCAATTACAATAATCGTAATGTAACAAAATAAGGTTGTATCCGCGAGGCAAGCCGCGGGCGGAACATAGCAATAACTTAGACCATTATCAGCTGCATCTTCAATCGTGACTTGCTTTACAACCGACAGTAGCTTGCTGGCAATTAGGGCTGCCACTACTAAGTTTTTATTTTATTTAACTTCATTATTTATCTTTATAGTGGTGAATTACACTAAAATATATTTTAATATGAATAGATAATTATTAGAAGTAAAATAATTTACTACATATTTATTTTCTTTAATTCTGTTTTTGTTTCTATGTCAATCTTATGTAGGTATAGACAATCGATGTATTTCATTATTCACATTTCGTTAAGTGACTGAAAAATGATTAATTGAACTTATTTTAGTTCAGAAATTGATGTCTTTCAGTTATATTTAATATATACAACAAGTATCATCATGAAAATATTATTTTCAAGTAGGTAGGTATATCTGCCAACCCTACCGTCCGCTCCTAACACTTTTTGCCTCAGATGTCTAATGACAAAGGAATCATTATCTAATCATGTCTTTTCGATTTTTTAAACCACACTGCAATAAAAAGATAAAATCTTACTGAGCCGTGCTTAAAGCCACTGTTTTGTAAACGATAAATCTAACTAACTTATAATATATATATTATAATTATTTCAAGTGTTTTGAATTACATGATTCAAAACATAAATAATCGATGAGAACATTGATACTATAATTTAGTAATATACTTAGATTACCCTTATTCAATAGTTTATCCATGCGTATCCAGCGTCGTGATATTGTTCACAATTATTTATCAATTTCAGTAAGAACACCGTACAATTTATGATTATCAAATGAACAATATGGAGGCTTATAATAATAGTGTATATTACGGAATAGATATTTAAATAACAATATGTTTCTGTAAGTTATGTGAAAATATCTTCCTCAATCTCGTAGATAAAGTTAAAATTGACATTAAATTGACATTATACGAGTCTTAATAAAAATAATGGAGAATGAAGAATTCACCATACCTACCATGGTCACGTCGGAGGTGTCTATCCCGATTTACGTTCGACGCTGAATATATTTACATAATAGAATTATATAGGACAGTTATTTCCCACCGTGACTATAGCTAATAGGTAATCCAGACACGACGATAGTGTTTAGGTTCGAATCTAGGTTCGAATAGTGAATATCAATGCGTACCGTTAGGTATCGTGATGTTGTTCACGATAAATTATAAGTCAAAGGACGACGATGTTTAATAACAAAAATATACATACGTTTGATCTGATTGGATGCGTAATATAAGCTTATAAGAAGCAATGATAAAAGTAAGTTAATTTTTATTTAACTTTAATTTATGCAAACCTTGAGCAAAATTGCTATTAGATGTATTTGCACGAAATTTCAACCTTACGGAGTACACAATAAAAACCATTTCGCACAATCCCATTTCCCGAAACGTTGCAGCGCCGGTGTACCCGACCTACCACAATGAGTACCGCACTTTTACCCTAAAGGAAACATTGAAAAATGAAACAAGTTAAACAACTCGCAAATAGGAAGATCGTGGAATTATAGACCTTACCCCTACGTATTAAGAGCTACTCGCATCTGGTCCAGATTGCATGTTCTCAATCAGGTCAAGAACGTTCGGTTTAAGAATCACTTCTGTAATCATTGCTATTATTTTTGCAAGCAAGGAAGTAATGCAACGTATTTGCGTTTAATGTTAAGTCAATATATATTCTCAATAATTAACTAAAGTACTACAACTTATCATAAATGTTTAGTATAAAAACAAATCTCAAATCGAGTCTCCCACACAGCGTGGGCGAACTGTCCAAGTTATTAGTTTATATTTCAACTATGACCTAAATTATCTTGGTTCCGTTGATTAAGAGATAGTTACTAATATTGATACTATTTAACAGACAGGAAATCAGAGAATATATTTCAATGAAAATACTCTCAATCACTTCTCTTCACTAGTGTTTGAAATATTAATAGCAATTAATGAGGATGTAGTAGATTCAGTATCATCTATTAATCTGCAAGAAGCAATAAAGACTTGATGTATCGACTATATATAGGAATATATATAAAAGATTCATCAAGCCTATGTATATATATATATATATAAACAGTCTAATAAGACCTAAGTTGATTTATGTTTAGATTATACGATCGTAATAAATGCAAAACTAAATCCTACGCATGATAATTATAATTTACGAAATACTTAGCACCTGCTTGGTTTGAACCCTTCCCTGAATTAATTTTCAAATAGACGAAAGAATAATAAAACAAATTACAACTTGTAATATAAATAAATGAGTCGCTATGGATAATAATAGCAATTGAAAATTTAAACACAAAATACCATTATGAAAATTATCTGACGCGAAGTAAACGTTCAACAAAAATGATGCTATAATAAATCATAATCAGAAAATCAACAAATAAACACCACCAAGGTCTTAACAAACTGCAAGACCATAGAAATTTAAAGTACATGCATTTCAATAACACTGGATATAATACAAAATAGAACATCAACCGGCTCGCGCTGCCATTGCGCAACTAACAGACATACTTGACAAACTTACTGTTACCGTTGTCAAGTCTCAAAAGCACGCTTATAGTGAAGGCCGTAAAGGTCATCTTGAAGGTACAGGTGCATACAACTCTGTGTGGTTCAAACAGCTTTGTGTCAATGCAACAGCTTCAGAGCTGATATTTAACGACTGCCCTATAATTTATGTATAAGGGATTAAAACTATAATGTTTGAACGTTGTGTCGAAAGATAGTAGTTGTGATTACAAGTTTTATATGTATTTAAGATGAGAAGATAGAGATCGTAATCAACTTTGACAATTTTGATTAATTAATAGGCAAGGCTATAAATTACGGTTGTAAAAGTGATTAAGATTACTACCTAAAATACAGAACATGGAATAACTTAATGAAGATATTACTAAGTACCATAATTAGATTTTAGACAGAAAATATTTTATGAGATTTGAGTTAAAGTAAGTCCTAGAATAAGTCTTAAATTATGTGTAAGTCTGTTATTATGCCACGTCGATATAAGCTTGCTTTAATCGTAATGAAAATTGAAACAGTACTTATAACAATAGCTAATAACAGTGATAAAACAATACTAGTAAATAATTCAAAGACTGTTTATGAGCTATTGTAGGACAGACGGGGCGTCGGCCGCACTCTATCACACATTTACTTATTGAACTATTTGATCTCCTTGACATTTCAGTGGTTAAAGAGGTTTTCTTTCTTCTTTATTTTTTTATAATATCTATTATATTGGATGATAATAAAAAAATCCTTTTACAATAAATTTATTCAAAGTTCTAATAAAATACAGGGTTTTACGTATTTACAATTGTATTTAGCAATAAAGAAGTAGGTTTTATCTCAAGTAGGAAATAGTATGGATACACAATACCGTAGTAAAGTGTTTGTACTGCGTATCGCATGGTAGTCAAATAATAAATTATACATTTAATTTTAGCCCTTGCTGCTAGTGAATTAGAGGTTACCTTTGTTTGCACGGATATGTACATACAAGTGATACTATCTTTAAGAAACGTAATAAAGACCCATCATATACTATTTGTGAAGAAAAACAGTACAGTTAGCAGCAAATGATTTTTCTTCTCTTCTATATCTTAAAATGAAACTTATTCACAAGATTTCAAATTGTTTCAAATAGTTAATAATAATTTTTAATTATTTATATTTGTATTAATATAACAGCATTAAGCTTACGGCTTCATAGACACGAACGAACAATACCCCAATAACCTTTGAATGTTATTCTTAAAACTATAATTTGTACAGGAATTGTTCTAAATGACCAATAAGTATTCTTGCTACGTAGTTTGTTCCGAGCGTCGAACCGGTTACAAGTTAGGACCGCTTCTGCCTGCAAGCTAAAGTTCATATAGATATATAGTATTGTAATGCTATAGTAAGCTCGGTGCAGGATGGGAAAGTCAGCGATTTCCGAAACAATCGATTTAGAAATCAAATAATTTAAAACTTAGGTTACTTTGTCATCTTTCTCAGAAATATGCAACGTTACTTATATCTTTGATTCATTATCATAGAATTTTGTTGTTTAAAAAAATAATATATAAAAAAAATAATATTTAAAAAAAGAGTCTCATATCTCTGTGCCTCTCTTCTTGCTTAGCCTTAATAAAAATAAAAAAACGGAATTATGTTCCACTGCTGGGCATTAGACAGAATTTAATAAAAATAAATTAATCTATATTTTTGGAATTAGCTTATTTTTTATAACTTGGACCCAACGAGAGGACAGTAGCTGTTCCCTCAAGCTAGATATTTCTTAAGTTTCCTGGTGGCTTGGAATTATGTTTATTTCTGCAGCTTCACCGTAATTCAGGTTTTTAGAGACAAGATGCAAGGACCTCTGTATTCTTATAGAATAAAAGTATTGTTTTACACAAAGTGTAGGAAATTGAGCTTTTGAAGTAACAACTCATTTCATTTAGAATCATTGTACATAAGTAATTCAAATAATATTTACAAAATGTCCATTTCATCATTATCAATCAAATTGGGCAAATGGGCAAATTCTTCTTTTCCAATGAAGGAAAAGTTTTCTTAAGACGCGGCACGGTCGTACACTATATATATGGTGATATCATTTCAATTAAAATATGTTACAATATGTTTACAGTCTTTTCTATCACTGCTGCAGGTAAATATAATTACCGCCTCATTGGTTGAGTGGTTAGCGCGACGCCTAGCGTATAGCGGCGCAACGGGGCTCGGGTTCGATTCCTGACATGGACAGGCAAGTATGTGATGAGCAAAGATGTCTGTATTTCTGGGTTTGTTCGTCTATTATACATATTCTCAGTATTTATAATGTATATTTCTATGTATTTGATTCGTTGTCTAACAGCCTCAAAACAACCAAAATATTTTACTAAGGAGTTAGATTAATGTGTGTAATTTGTCGTGTGATATTATTATTATTATTAATGTTTACATTTAGCAGTTGACTAACAGTTAAAAATAAAAAATACTATATATATTGCGTGAACTACAAAGAAATCATTATTAATAGTGTACAAACCAACATTCCTTCCTATCGATATTGATTCTGATATACGAGTGTTTATTTTGCAAATATACTTGACACATATCTATGTTGTTAGTTTTTACTGTGTTTCTCCTGTATTGATTAAAAATAGAAAACACTGAAATAAATAAATATATTATTGTTTGATAATGAATGTCACATGTTCATTATGTGTAATAAAGTCTTGAATAGAATACTATTGATTGTTATTAAACTGTTTCCGGTGTAATAATAACAATAAGAATTAATTAATATATTATTTATATATTTAAATGAGACAAAAAGCAGGAAAAGGTATTGAAATCCCTGGGTGCAATAAATTAAATATGATTTGCGGTTAACTGCGCCGTGTCGACATTCATATCAAACACATTAATTGACTTACTGGGAAATATTAAAGACAAAATAATAGTCTTACATTTATCTTAAATCACTTTTATAGAACTATTGTACCTTCAGCCAGGACAAATATCCGGAAACATTATTATTACCACTCAACCTAATAATAATATTTATTTCGTGTGATGTATGAAGCCGATATTTTTGAGATTGTGATCAATAGAATATGATATTTTAATTAAATGTAATTTTATTTTATTAGGACGTTTACATATATATTGTATATTATTTATTTATTTATTTATTTATTTATTTAAGGATTGCCAACGGCAGGTACACTTTACATTTATAATTGTAATATTTACAGTACAAAAACAATTTAAGTGTCTTGCCAATTATAGGCAACCACAGCTTACGACAAAGAAAAAAGTACAAAATTAAAAATAGTAAATGAACCTTACAGATCTAACACAAGCTAAACTACAATAAAAAATTAAAAACTATGTTGTGAAAAATATTCCGATATTTTCTTTTTAAATGCGTAAAAGTTATCATGCAATATATCTATATTTAGAGACCTTGGTAAACTGTTATATAGACGAGCCATTCTTGATAAGGGGGAGTTATATCCTAGATTCGTGTAATGCAAATGGTCGAAAAACAATTTGTAAGTTCCACTGCGAGGCAATCTACTTGGAACGCTTATATTTATTTGGGACAGTAAACTTGAACAATCAATTTTGTTATTGAGTAATTTATATAAGAACAATAAATCCAATTCTTGTCTTCTTTTATTTAACTTTAGTATTCCATAATAATTTAATCTTTTAGCATATGAATTGAGTTCGTTATTATTATTGAAACCGTAATCCAGATGACTTAAAAAACGACGCTGCACTCTTTCTAGTCTATTTATGTGAACTTCATAAAATAGTGACCATACTTGACTACAGTATTCCAAAGTACTACGAACCAACGAGTTAAAAAGAAGTATCTTAGTCTGATGACGTTTAAAATATTTGGTGTTCCTAAAAATAAAACCTAACAATTTTAAAGCTTTCACTGTAATACTCGAAATATGATCTTGAAAATTTAATTTAGAATCTATAATAATGCCTAAATCTTGAATGCTAGTTAATTTCAACAAGTTATTTTTATTTATATTATACTCCGTAGAAAAACAATTTTTGTTGCGAGTGAAGGATAATTGAAAACATTTTTTAATGTTTAAGTCCATGTTATTGTTTTTGCACCACAAAAGTAATCTATCCATATCTTGTTGCAAAAGAGTGCTATCATTTATGTCACGAATAGGTCTAATAAATTTTAAATCGTCTGCAAACAGATAGGCTTCAGAGTTTTTAAAACATGTCGTAACATCATTTATAAATATTAAAAATAATAGTGGACCCAGATGTGAGCCTTGAGGTACACCTAATGAATTATTAAAGTAATTGGATTTTGTACCATTCACGAATACATAAGATCTACGGTCAGTTATGTAACTATTAATCCAATTGAGTACCATGCCCTCTATGCCAATGTTTGAAATTTTATTAAGTAAAATTTTATGATCGACCCTGTCAAAAGCCTTGGAAAAATCTGTATAAATGGCATCAACTTGAGTTCGGCCATCCACAAACGCCATAACTTTCTCAAGAAATGTTGTAAGATTTGTACTTACTGATCTACCCTTTATAAACCCATGCTGTTTTTCCGTTAGTATATTTTTCACATGGCAATTAAGTTCTGGGAGTACAAGGGACTCTAAAACTTTACTAAAAATAGAAAGTATAGATACCTGCCTATAATTCTTTATGTCACCCCTAGAGCCCTCTTTAAAAATCGGCACAATCTTTGCTTCCTTCCAAGTATTTGGAAAGCGTCCCGTCTGTAGTGATTTAGAGAAAATTATGTTTAAAGGCAATGACAATTGTTGGGCACATTTTTGAATAAATATAGCGGGTATTCCATCAGGTCCTGGCCCTTTAGACGGATCTAGCTTTTTAAGTTTATCTAGAACTTCACTCTCCTTAAATGTTATTTTACACAAAGATGGCAGTCCATGTGATGTTGTATAATGGTGTTTAATACCGCTTGAGATATTTATACTTTCATAAATAGACATAAAACTTTTTCTAAAGAGGTTGCTAATTTGACTACTATCTGAAGCAGTCTCTAATCCAAGGAACATGTTACTCGGTAAATTATTTTTACTTCGACGTTTTTGGTTAATGTAAGTCCAAAAATATTTTGGATTTTTTGCTATAGAATCTTCAAGTCTGCTAATATAGTTCTTATAACATTGATGTTGACGTTTTTGAGCTCTTTTAGTTAAGGTTTCAAAGACTATTGCATCCAATGGATTTTTATACTTTTTATATTTAATTCTAACCTTATATCTTTCATTTAGGAGCCTAATAAGGTCGTTAGCATACCAGTGCGGATATTTAAGATTCTTGATTTTTCTTAAAGGTACATGTTTAGCAATTATGCAATTCAGCCTAGAATTAAAAACTGAAACCATTCTGTCAACATCACCGCAGTCTCCTAAAGTGGTTAGCCAGTCAATATCCTCTAGTGATTTAATGATTGCTGTGTAGTCAGCCTTAAAAAAATTTGCTCTAGACTTACACTCAGGAGCAAGTACTTTGGATGAACCGAAATCTACTAAAAATTCTAGAGGTGGGTGATATAAGTCAACAGCGCATAAAGAATTAATACAAGCATCTAACCGAATCGCTGATGTTGTTGAAAAAACTAAATCCAGTATTTTGTTATTACAATTAACTATCCTATTCATCTGTTTCAAATTGCTAATTGCCATTAATTCGGAAATTGTATTATACAAAGATGACGTAGTAGGATTCGGTACTAAGGCATTTGTTAAAGGGTCATATGACCAATGCAACCCCGGGATATTAAAGTCACCGAGCACTAACGATTCATTATAATTAATTAAATTTTTGTTGGCTACCTCTACAAACTGTTCGATTTCCGTGGTTTTAATTGGCGGCGGAAAATAAACAGCACAAATACACAGATCAATCCATTCCTTGTCCCTTTTAACTTTTATCTTGACCCATAGGTCTTCAAAATCACTCTCGTGATCTCTTATTCGACAAGAATTAAATTTATTGCTTACCGCAACCATAACTCCACCTCCGGTCTTCTTTAAAGACTTTTCAAGATTGCGATCTCGTCTATAGACTACATAGTTATTATCAAACAATTCCCTATCTTTAACATTATCTTGTAACCAAGTCTCTGTTATTATTATGATATCATAATTATTCAGTAAAACATTTAAACTGAATTCTGAAAGTTTGGTATTTAAACCTCTAGTTATACCTATAATTAAAAATGATGTGTACAAGTTTGAAATAAAATAAATTAAAAATTTAAAAATATTGAATATTATTAAAATGTCGATGCACCATACAATGTTTATAGATAATAAAAGTGAGATAATTTTACAATTGACCGCGTGGTGCAGAGATAAGTTATATTATAATAATATTGCGTTTTATTGAAAACAGTTAAGGGCAAGTCGTTTTTACATTTCTGCTAATCTCATATAACAAAATATATAGTATTATATAATAATAGTATATAATATAATAAAATATGCAAAATGGGCAAGAAATGAATCCTGTTTTGAGATAGGAGGTTGCATTGGTTTACATATGTGTTGGTTTATATAGTATATTTATATTAATATGATAAAGAGGAAATATATATTTATTTATACGATGATATAGAATTCTTAGACAGTTTTTAAAAAAATATATGTTGACAAAATAAGAACAAAATCTTGTTATGTTAAAAAATATATATGCTAATAATTAGTTAAGTAGTATTAAAAAAAACAAAACATTACCTTTATATTTATTTGTTTTTTTTTTTAGTTTTCTTCTACATTTTACATCAGTTTCTAGAGCTAATTATTATTAAGAGAATAATCTTAACTATTTTTCATATTCTTTAACTGTTTAAATGTAAGTTTTTCTTGTATAAACATCGATTCCAGACTTATTTTTTTTTTTTTCTTATTTACAAACATACATAACAGGTAGAAAGTAAACATACAATATGAAACAACAATCTGTGAATATCACACAAAAAAAAATCCCGAATGTAAATCGAACCTATAACTTTTGGTTTACCTGTTAGTGTTGTATACCACTAGACCAACAAGCAGCCCGTACATTGTTTATTGGATTTAAGAAATATTTTAATAGTTGTACAAAAAAAAAGTTAGTGAATGCAGAGCCTTAAATATAAAATTAAATACAAACAAAATGTAAATTGAAGTTTCCTTATCAGAGGAAGTCAAACAAAGGAGTGTACACACTTATATTAATAATATAGAAAGAATGATTCTAGTGTGTCTGTTTTATCAGTTTTAATTTATTTGGTAGCATTTCTGTTATTATTTTAGATACGAGTGTTATCATTATTTTACTAATTTAATTATTTCACTTAAACTGTTTGTTAAAATGATTAACCATATTTACAAAAATTTTAAAATTATAATATAAGATATTATATAAAATAGTACTATTAGCCAGTAAGTAAATACATGTAATCCGAACAACATTTCGTAATGCATATTTTTACGACATTATTAAAATGGGTGTCATCGATAACAGAATAAGTACCTGATGCTTCACTATCGTAATAATAACAATTTAATGGCCGCTACCGTTCTCAAATAACCAAAGAAATTATATACACAAAGCTATTTCAATATTAGATTAACTTTCAGTGATCCGGTTACGTCTGTCTGTACCGCATAATATATGTTCTACACCGCAAAACCGTTTGCTGGGACAACTTGAATGTAGTGACGCGAACAACTAATATCGATAAAAATATTATATTAAGCGATCTTTTATGCAATAAGATCTATCAATAGATAAATGACTAATAATCTTAATATGATAACCTACCCATTAACAGTTTTTCATTATATTATTACTTCTATCATAAATAAATATAAACAACCTTTGGCTAATTATTTAACTTAAGGCTAATTATTTCTGTACTTTATCCATAAATTATAGAAAGATTCGGTAGTTGACACCAACATACTTCTTACCAAAAATCATATTAAAAATAAAACACCAATAATTAATTAGGCTGTTAAAAATATCGATATCGATTCAAGCACCGTCGACTCTAAGCAATGAATTATTAGAGATGGTAGATTTGATCTGCGCACGCGCCGATGCGGTAATACTGGTTGTAATTTAATATTATTGTATTTATTGCTGTTCCAAAGCTCGTGACCCGACGAAATATCAAATATATATCTGTATAGATCTGTGACCCCCTCCATTTGTTGTTTAAGCCTGTTTTGTTTTAAATATTAGTCTATAAAATAAACATGGTCAATTGAATCTATATAAGATTTCAAGACGACATATGGCATATTATTTCAGAGTTTCAGTGAGGTAACTAAGTAGGTAATATGTATATATTAAGACACAAAATAATACATTCACAAAACTAGCTTTAAGTTCATCTCTTACTATCATCTACTGATTGGAATATTTCATATAGTTTTATAAGTTAATAATGTGCCATCATTTCGTTAGGTTGTCTTTTCTTAATGATATCCTGAAATATATTAAAGTGATTTTTTATTAATCAAATTTAAAAAAAATTATATCGGAGTTTCATAGACAATTCCATTCACCATTATAACCCATGAGAATAAAAAAAAAAAAAATAATAATAATAATAATTTCTTGGAGTTGAACAGAGATTGAAGCATTAATTACTATTAAGTCGCGACTACATTTGCATATTTGAAGCATGTTCAGTCTGATGATGCCTTTGTAACGACCATTTACCGTTGTCTGATATGCAATGGACTAATAAATCAAAACTAAAACATTGTTTTATTAGTTAAATGAACTAGTACTGAGTGCGGCTGCCTCTTACACCGTGATATTTAAATATTATTACTGATATATTTATTGCACAAAAATGTACATTTTATTAAGATATATTTATATTATATTGCTGGGTAAGAGGAAAATCGATTTTCTTGTTGTCTGGCGAATACATATATTTTGATGTAGGATAAACAGGTTTCTTTCAGGATGAAAATATTTTAGTATTGAAAAAGGTTTTTGAAATATCTATAAAAAATAAAAAGTATAAAAATTAGAGGTAACAAATTTTACTTCAAATTCAATTATGAATATTTTTATAATACTTTGTAATATTTGAATATCAAATACAGTTTTCACCGGTGTACTCTAAGGTTTACGTAGTTTATCTGAGTAAAGCTTATTGCACACGGTAATTCCTCGGTTCCTCCTCCAACCTAACTCATGATTTATTTCGCATTTAACGGGACGAGGATTGTTATATCTCTCAGTTTCATGATATTTTCATGCATTTTGTTTGGTATACACAGACATAAGACAACGTACCTTCGAATTATAGAGATTTCAATTTGGGAAGATTATTTCTGTGATTTGTTCAATATACCTACGTACGATCCAGAACGGTTGTTAAAATTTATGTTATTATCTTACTTTCTGTTTATTATATTGTAATCTATTAATATGATTTCACAGAATAATAATTAAAGGATCGAATTCCCTTAAACATATACTTCAGTTGTTATAAAATATGCAATCAAAGCTTACAATCTTATTGAAATGTTGAAAATTTTCTTTGATGTTGTTTAATAGCAATAAAGTGATAATATTGCAGGGAATTAGCACTTAACCTAGCTATTAGAATGAATTAAGTCCAGATTATTACCAATCATTAAAGAGAACATGTTGTTTAAAACAAGAATTAAATAAAATTGAACTTTATCACCCTCAAACAGAAGTGAAAATTAAATAAATTTATACTCACTGATTGTTTATAGTGACATAGATGATTCGAACACACGGTCATACAGTTCATAGAACTTTAATAAATCATTGCATGATGACTGCCATTAAATATTATTGATAGATAAATAAACTGTTATACTATTAAATTTGAAGATTGCACGAGAATTTATAAAATATAATAATAATCTGCGACTTATAAAAAATGTGATCTTATATTTTATAAGAATCAAGGTAAAAATATAATAATAATATTTAAAAAAAAGTCGACTTGATCAGGATTTGAACCAGCAGATCTGTACTCGTCACTCATAAACTGGGCTATCTTGTCGTTCTCATCTTGATGAATTTAGCATTTTATATACAACCATCAAGAGGTCTTAGATTCCAGCCCTGCTCGTGTGGAGATTTACTTCTTTCTATGTTTAAAAAATAAGCATGAATAACATGACTGGCATGTTTATAGACAATTTCAAGTTTCCCTTTTTACTATTTAAGAGATAATTCTCACAATTATACATACGTTCCTCGTTACAGCAGGGTAGGTTATAGTAAAATATAGTACGAGTGGGAGGTAGATTGAAATGACACCTACAAAATAAGATACGCCTTGATATTATTTAAATGGATTTATAAGTGCGAGTAATTTATTTCACATTAATGTAACAAGATTGGATTGACGCTTACAATTTGCAAAAATATGCTTGCATTGTTATAATAACTCGAAAAGTTTTAAATACTATCTACTAACTAAAAAATAAAATATACTTTTTTTCAATGAAGTATCTTAATAATTAACAAGACTATAGAGTGATAGTTTATTGCACAGAGCAATGTGTCACACATAGAAGCCATTAACTGGATATAAAAATTATTTCTTTTTTTATAATCAAGTGCCATCGCCATCATCGCATGTCACGATGACGCTGCGCAGGCGCACGTCGCGTGTTTTATTAGGGTACTGTATGTTATAGATAAAACGGTAGTTGTAACAGGTAATTACGTTGTGTATAACCTGTCTAGATATCTATAGCTACAATAATTGTCTTATCAAATATATTTCCCTGTTACTAAAATATTTATTATTTATATAACATAGAGATAACAAATTTTGTCTTCGTGCAAAGGTTTCTTTAAAGATTCAAGGGATTTTAATGAAAAATAATGTGGATTATTTTCTTTCAATCAGAGTAAAAGCTAAAGAGAAATAATTTTTTTGTACTAAGACACAGCTAATATGTATTTGTTGTCAACATATTGATTTGGTATTTTGTCATATATTAGGATATTGTACATTCAATAATTCAGAAAATGAATACAATGATACATGAAATAATATATAGCAATTACCAAACAATATGGAACCATCGACATTTTTAATAAGTTTATAATCATATTTCTAGCGACATTTATATCAGGGCAGGCCGTCATTAAACTTACAACTTAACTTATCTAAATAAAGCTATAAAAGCTTGTTGTATATTTCACGTGGGCACAGATAACAAAAATAGCTTCGGATTTGTTTAAAACTATCTTGTCAATATTTTTATGGTCACATGAGATTAATGGGTTCTTTTTAAACCATGGATGATTTACAAATGCTGGATGTTACTTATTACACCATAATGTCTGTTGTAATGGCGCCATAATAGTACGGTGATCTTAATGGCCTCGCATTATGGTTGTTCCATGATTTGCTAGTTCTGTTTTTAGTTTTATAATAGTTTAAAAAATATCTAATGTGTAATGCTTTCTTTGTTTTGAAAATTTTATTAAATTTAAATAAAGATGCAGGCTCAACTAAATCATGCTTTAAAGATAAAATATATAACATTACTTCCAGCTTACTGAGAATATAATATGGCAAAATAATTCTTGGTAAATGTAAATATTACAAATACAAACTTGTAACCAATCAAACAACATATAACCCACATGGTACTCGTCACCCGATCATAATATTTAAAGTAAAACGTGATAGAGTGTTATTGGATAAAAGCGTCCCCATCAAACATTGTGATAATGAAGAATGCCACTGAAACCTTTTGTCAGGATCGTGACTATTTGCAAATGTACCGTCCATTAGCTTTAAATGCAACCCGATTAATTTTAAAACGTCATAATGGTATTGCATAGTTCATATTATGATTTATGTTAAATGCCTAATGACCACAAATTCCTCAGGGTCTGGAGAAAAAAAAACAAATGGAAGGATTAAATGAACAGGTAAATAAAGTTCTATATATTCATTAAAATACAAAATTTGTGGTTTTCGTAGCTAATGTCCTAAATATTAAGTAATATTTGAGGGAATTCTCCAATACGTAACAACTTTCCAAATTACTATTAACGAAATATACAAAACGTATAAAAGCATTATCTTAGATAATAATGTCAGTAGCTATAAAGCTGCAAGAAGCCAATGCACCAATTCATCAGTGCCATCAGAAGTAGAGTGCTACCATTAAAGTCTACAATTTTTAGTTCCAGTAAAAACGTTAGCTGATGGTGGTGAAGATTCATTCGACATACTTTTGCTAAATGAAGCGTTACCTCCATAAGGTTTTGTGTATCACTGGCTTCTTACTTCATTATTACAAAATAGCGCTAGCTGCTAATTTATCTTTGCCAAGTTACTTTGAATCCTGTGCTAAGGTGATAAAATCGTGGTTAATATTCCAAATATTGCATAGCTGTGGAAATGTATCTTTGTAAAATATAGAATCAGATATTGTCTATTGGCACTTTATGATATAAAGTTCAAAACCGATTTATGCTTTCGTTCCAATATCCTTTTAGTTTTGTTGTAAAATCCATCTAGATAAGCTACTGAAGAAATTGCTTTCTTGAAGCTATTGTGATAAAATATACACATAATGTTTGAAACCACGAGAAATGGAAGAAACATAGTAAATTATCAATTTATTATATTAATTATTAAAAAACTACTATTACGAAACAATTTTCCAATGCTCCCAAAGACCGTGTCATACTCATATGACGTCTGAGGTTTAAAAAGAAAGTTAATCCGACATTTAATAAACTTTGTTTGATTGATCGTTGTATCTGACTCATTTCAACACTTCGGCATTCATTTTAATAAGGACTCTATGATAAAAGCATTAAGATTCAGATTACAAGTGTGTTTAACTGATAAGTAGTTCATCTTTGTATTGTTTTTTTGTTAACTTTACTATGACAGGGATTAAGAAGTGATTGAACTTCACGGTTGACTTGTTTTAACGGACCACGTTCCGAATGTTGGTGCATTACTATAACAAAATTGTAACAGAGGCGCGTCTGTATGTTGTGATCAGAAATTATACTTTAAATAATGTTTTGGTAAAAAATTTTATTTTTTTTTAAATTAACAAAACGATCTATTACTATATATCAGCTCACCCAAAATACTGAAGTCCTCAATGCACTTACCTGTAAATAAAGAATATTGATATTAAATTCAATCATTGTTTAGATTCTTAATATTTTTGCTAAATCAGCTCGCAGTAATAAATGCCAGCATAATCGAAGATTACACCTAAGCCAACCGCAAAACATTCAAACATCGTAGAAAACAGCCACCCATTCTCGGAAGGACTGAAGGAAAATAATCCAATCGTATAGTACTAAGAAAATGTAAGGAAGGGTCTAAATAATACCTTTCTAGAAATGATGAGATCATTTTGTTTCAAGTTCTCCGAAAGCTAGAAAGCATTTTTTCTCTATTAATTGAATATTCGAGAAAATATATAAATAGGATATTTTTTTAACTTTACAAAGAAAACTATTTTACTTTAATATTATGGTTATAAGTTTCCAAAATCTGATAAGCCTTAGCAAAAGATAAAACACAAAAATCACAAAATAAAAGAGAATTTAAAATGAGACCAAAAAACGGAACACCCAATTTAGCTTCATCAAGAACAAAAACTTTGGGTATAATATGAATTTATTGCACCAAAACTGGTTTTTGATTGCCCTCAAAATGTTCAGTCTTGATGACTTGACTTAGCCTTTATCAAAACTCATCGAAATTATAAAACTGCTCGCACGTCACGATTTTCATTTAAATCTCAAAGATTTACTAAACTTGTTGACGAAACATAAACAAAAGCATTCAGTGTTGTAGATAATGTTTTAATGGCGTTGATGAAATAACTTAAAATAACCTTAAGGAACTTACAAAGAAGCACGTATTATAAAATGTTTAATTGTCAATAAAACGCTGGTTGGTAATGGAGTTATTCTTAAGCTTATGCGTTTAATTTTTTCTCATGCAATGATGCATATATTCCCACGTAAGGCAATTTGGAATGTTTCATTGTGTTATAATTGTACTACACTGAAATAGTTAGTGATATGAGCACTTAAGTAGCTTTATCTTTATTTAACATGAACAATTCATAGCTGCCTTCTTTACGAACGTATATCACGGTATAATTAAATACTTAAATATGTGTAATAACAGCGGTTACTTTCATATTTATTATGATTATCATATGTTACAACTATTATAAAATCAAGAATATTTATGCTTTTAAAGCTAGTTATGTATGGGTTAAATTGCCACATAATTTATCTATGCATAATTTGTTACCAGTATAAAAGTTAATCAAGCCTCTCCAGTAAGTTCTTTGTACCCAGTAATCTGCGTCAACTCAGCGACAATAGCTCGCCTTTGTCTCGTAATTGGTTACACGTGGTCATGAACTATAGTAAACATCTGGTATTACTATGATATTACTCAATTATTTTTATCATTGACATACTCCTGACAGAATAAGCGCCATCTATGCCAATACCAAGGAAATAGGGGTTGTTATCTAGGTTGGAAAACTTGGTTTTATTTATGAGTTTTTTTATAAAATATATTTGCAATAATGATCTTATATTTATTTCTCATAAATACTTTCAATAAATATACGAGAGCGTATCTTTAATAGTAAAACTCTGATTAATATTATATTAGTTAATTATATTCACCGTATTATATTATAATCAGATTCAAAACATTCTAAATAAGAAACTTTTATTCAAAGCTGACAGCAAAGTGTTGAAACAGTTATCAGCATCTGACGATCATCTTCAATTAACACCTCATGCCACTTGTATCGTAATTTACGCACTTAATTAAAGCCGTTGCAGAAATGTACAGAAATTTTAGAGGCTTTGTTTAACTTTGTATTTTATTACTAAGTTTCAATTTTTCTTGAGTATTTGTGAGGTTTTGGGACTTCTAGTAGTATTCTATCGTATCTGTAATAATATCTAGAAATATATTGCCTCTCCATAACATAAATGCGTTAAACTTTACAAAGTTTACCCAAATCGCAACCGCAATGATGATAACAAAGCTAATAAATAACAGCTAACGGTATTAGGAAATATGCTCTGAAGATAGTTAGCGCTTGTTAGGAACAGGTTTTAATATGCAGGTTCTCCAGGTCCCGACTTAGGTCTTAAGACTGGTTTGGGATTTTGTGTGAAATATGGATATAAGTCTGTTCTGGCGACATAAGTCTCGTTAGTACAGCTTATGTGGTTCTGGAGTGTTGCGGCTTTAGGTGTATCATGCGTTAATTATCGTGTTGATATGTCATTAGACATTTTAAATTACAGGTTAGATTTATTATTATGTTGATGCTTTTTATAAAAAAAAATATTTACACATCGGCGCTGTTTATCTATGAACACGATTATCTATACATATATCTTTGTTTGTTTGTTTGCACATCACGCAAAAACTAATGGACGTATTTAATAATTAGTGCTAATCTATTAGCTACTGGCTCAGTCAGACGCAGTCGTTGAGTGCAGTCGATCAAAAACAACACCTAAAAAACTGAAATTATAATTTAGGTGCTCATGACTTAATAAGTTTAGTATATACATGACCTAGAATACAGCTAAGACTAACCGCTGTATATAGCATGTAAGTGAGCTGTCTTTCACAAACATTAGGTTCGACTAATGATGGCTGTTAAATGTCAAGGTTTGAAGACACACAGACACAACCTTTTCACGAGACTTGTTCCGTTGGTTGTTCTTAGTGAAATATTATATTATTCCTTCTTCGTTTGCATTCATCGAGTTTTTAATTTACTTGAGTGTAATGTTTCTAATTTTAACTATGAATCATAGTTATTTTGAAGATTTATGTAGAATATATAAATTTATACTTTTTCTACGAGCAGGTAGGTATAATATAGAAGTTATATATAAATATTTATTATTAAAACTTGATTATAACCCTCTTCATGTATTATAATAATAATATAATATAAAGTCATATTAAGAATTTTAAAGTCTGACCCCAATCACCTACATTATTATATTTTCTGACCCTATTCAAATTTTATGATCCTTGAAAATAATAAGATTAAGAATACTGCATATGCATTTGTGTAAAATAAATATTATAATTTATTCTGTGGTTTAGATTTGTAAATGTAACTGAATCATGTTACGACTGGTTCAGTTTATTATTATCATCGCATGTTTTCTGAACTTACACGATTTAATTATTTCAAACTATAGATCCATATTGGTAAACCATTGTCTTTTAAATCTAAGCCCTTTTATAAGAACTTTTGAATGAAACATAGCGATATATTTATTAAAAACAATTTTCAGTAGTACTTTACTTATTAAATATTTTCTTAACGTTAATTGAAGCACTATGCTATCGCAGCGGGAGGTCAGTTCAGTCGTACTTGAAGAAAATCAAGGTTAATACTTCAGAATACTTATTATAGACCTTCATATCCTTTGTGTTGGAACAAGAGTTGTGATATATTTTATGTTATACAGAATAGTAGAACCCATATTAATCATAAACTATATTTATTTAATAGTAATCTTTATTACCGAGTAATAAGATACACCTATTTTAAATAATTCACAAAATCGACAATTTGTTTATTCAGATCACATCACCATACATTATTATTCTTGACAACAGGTAGGCTAGCTCCCAGACAGGTCCTTTGAACATGTCTGAACCTGTCAAATTGTGGTCAAGACTAAATTTAGGAAGATAAAGGGTTACTTTATTAGCAAAACCTTTGTTAGTTTTATCAAAGAGTTGAAAAATTTAAAAATAATCACTAAACTGACTGTTTCTAAGGTTTTGTTGATAAATTAAATAACAAATGATCTTAATGTACACTAATGAGACAATCATTATTTATCAAAAACAATAATTATATAATGTTTATTAATAAGTTATATAGCCGTTATATCTTAACTTAAATTTTTAATTTAACTGGCAACAAATACGATGGTTTAAAAAAAAATACTTCTAAGATCCTAAAAGGATACAATGTGCCACCTGTGTGTAACAACACCTGTGCTATATATTATCATCCCCTTCAAAGACATTAAATCTGTAATAGTCAAAGCTAAAGAACATATTTATTTCGAATACTTTCGCGACATCTTTTATCAATATCTTGTTTCAAATAAGTAGTAGTGTTTTGATATTGTTTTAATAATTCTATCGTCGAACTAAATCTTGAATTCATAAATATAAATAGCAGATGAAAGAAGAAAACAACAATATTGAAGTGACCATCTGCGACTGTACTTACTATTATTATCTTATTGGAAACATGACTAATCTGTTAAACTAATTTACTGGATTTCGATTTTATTTACGCTACGTTCTTTTAAGATTTAATATATTTGTTTAATTTTTATTATACAGGGTTTTAAATAACGTATGAAAATTGGTTTCTGACATATTTAATATAGGTATATTGGTTCTGCATTTTTATTTAAGATACGACTGTTGCTTAAATAAAATTACATACAAATATAATATAATAGAAATGTTGCAAAAACTTTACAGTTCATATTTATAAAACAATAATTACTGTGTTCCGTTATTATAGAAATAAACTTGGGACAATAGTTTTTAATTGTTTAACTGTGTGTTTGTTCGCTAATTACGAAATACTTGACCTCCATTGGGTTTGGACTATAATCAAATACAAAAATATTAATGTAGATTTATGTAACGGATATATGAATATATGTTTAAAAATTGTAAGTGGTGATAGATGGCTTATTGGAAGTTCTGGAGGCTAAAGCATATTTGTATGATGAATCGATCATAAATGTAGTAATTATTATGTCAGTGCTTTATACCACAAATTGGTTATTTCTTACACCAGGACCTACCTAGGTAAACTTTATCCTCATTGTTCTGTGATCGCCTTGTAATATAAATTGATGTTTTAGTAAATGTGTAAGCTAGAAGAGAAACACAATGACAACTAACAAAAATGTTATAAGATGATCCTTTAACAAAAAATATTCTGTTTGAGATCAACGAAGCGTTTCTTTACACTTCAACTGAGATCAGTGCCACAGGACCAGTCGGTACATCGCGTCCGTGACTTACTATCATTTAAAACAACTTCACTTACCACCCATTGTTGTAATTTAATACTTTATTACGAAAGTGGTAAAGCATAAAATGTTTTAACAATTGTTTTTGTGGCTGCAAAAAAAAATCATTTTTGTCTTGTACTCCAATTGAAAGGACCACACAGAAATGATGAACTTTGCTTTTGACTGTTAGAAATATTTATAGATTAGGTGAAGTTCGACCTTTAAGTAATTGAAATGAGGACTTTTGTAATACTCTATTATTTGTTTTCATGATTTACAATTCTTACCACTCCACAAGAAGTCTAATTAGACTAACATCCAATTTACTCAGACCATTCTTTATCAGTATGTTTGCTACTTGATTTGCATGTAATATTCTATAATCTAGTAATTATTAATTTAGTAGTTACCTAATCAAATTATTTTGAGGCACCATCCTGTAGATAACTATGTAAATTCGTGTTCTAAATGAAGTTGTAATATTGTTTCCTTGTCGTTTTCTTTCTGCACGATACATTCATTTGCTATCGATTTTCCTTTCTATTGTAGAGTCGTTTCGAGTCCATTGCCAATGTTAGAAACACTTTAAGTTATGAGAGTTTATATTATATGACTTTTTTAAGTTATACTTTTATCTGAATTCACTTGTTTTCAAAATATAATAATAAAATTAAACGTCGTCGTCGTCGTCGTCGTCGTAGTTTAATAAGATTTTTCGTCGTATAATTTATATGTATTTCTAATTATTAGATATATGAGATATAACTTTTTTTAGGTGCGTACAACGAACTATTAAGTAATTATTTTAATTTATTTTTAAATCCCTATCAAATAATGGAGCTACAGTTTTTTTTAATTAATAAAAATATTGTATATAAATATGTTTTTTTTAAAGAGTTTTATCCGCTGTTATTTCTAACCTGCTCCCTCGCTGGACTCTACACGAACAAGAGTGACTCCATATACTCGTAGTTTCAAGTTTGAACTAGTTTACGTATTTTGTCCCTTTCTAAGACTCTATTCCTGCTTCGTATTATATGATACCTGTGTTCAAAAGTTTTTTTCTATTTATAAAAAAACTTTTGGTTTTAGTAATTATAGAAGATATATTTGCAATTATTAGATATTTTTTCTTACAATTTTGGTTTATGTAGAGATTGGTGTCTTCTCTTTCACTTAATATTTTTTATAAACTAAAATAATAAAGAAAAAAAGTTATTAGCTAATGGCACTAAGTAAGGTAAAAATCCAAATCATTTATCATGTTCTGACAAGTTTGAACATGAATGTAAACATGAAGTTATTTTCTGCGAGATTGACGAACCGACGGTTACTGTTAATGAGTTATATGTGTTATAATATTTTTATGTATTTGAATAATACAATTATTTTTATTTTATAGTTATTAAATGACATGTTGGCCTTTACTACATGAATGTTATAATTATGTTTTAATATGGCACATTTTTTTTGTAATTTATTTAACAAAGTTTCATTTGTTAAATTTTTATATATTTTTTAAGAGCTCTTTTTTATTTTAGTTATGCATTGAGAGAACCTTGCTGATGGAATATAAAAAAATAAGTTTTATGAATATTTCATAGAGCTTCTTGGTTGAATTAAAAAATAATAGGTATCTTTGATAATTGTTGGTTTGGTCGGGAACAATGAAAAATATAGGTGTTGAAAATAATAAATTTATTTCACAAGTTGTTGGGATAAATGGTTAACACAAACCGGGATATATCATTGATTACATGCACTTAGCTAAATAAAAGCTTACACGAAACATCACAATACTAAATGCAGTATTTATAAGACAAGAAGAACTAACTCTAATTTAATTTACAGTTAGGAAACATTTTTTTTTCTTTAAACAAAACAAATATGAAATAACAAAATTTATACGTCCATATATTTACATTTTGGCTTAGTTTTTTTTATTCTATTAAAAAGTCACCGCAGTTTTTTTACTTGTCCGTATATTTAACTAATATTTGGTTCAAACGAATCGAAAGAGCACAAAAAGATCTATGACTATTAATATTTGGAACTTGGATTAATTGAGATCCATTTAAGATATTTTAAATAGTTTTAAATAAAAATAAATGTAATTAATCATCTAACTAAATAATAAATTAATCTAGCAGTAATTACGCTAATTAAAATTGATAAAACAAAATAAGAGATCAAATGGAAATGTAACTTAAAACAAAACTTATCATTACTGATGATATTATAAATTGATTTTCGCTACTTTTCATTTGTAAGAAATTTAATTAGATTAGCCTCAATTTTTATATCAAAATCAGAAGAACACAATTTTAATAAATTCATATTCTATGATAAATGCATTAAATTCACTTATTTTAATCAAATATTCTTACATCATATTAAAACAATCCCGGTGCAGTTTTGTCGAACTTCACTCAAATTCAGGAAAAAGCAAAATTCACTAGAAGCAGAATAATGTTAAAATAAAAAAATCGAATTAAAAACGGAAGGAACCCGTCCTTACATTTTTAATTCTTACCACCATTTACAATTTAAGTGCAGTTTGACACAACATCTCGAGAAAATAATTACAAAATACGGATGGACTTAAAAATACGTAACAAGAGTCCAGAGCTGCTATGCAGTAACACCGTTAACAATACTTATCTAAAACAATCTTCTTTTTATCTGACCGTATTGAAGAGTGACGAGGCGAGAGACACTTTAAGGATGGCGACAACCATCACCAAATTCACGATGTAGGTCGAATTGCATCTTAAGTGGTAAGGTGGTATATATGGCTCTCGAGGGCACTCACCTCGCCGGTTCTCCTGGACTTCTTGGCCAGGTTGTCGTGATACCAAGATGTGGCATAAAACCTCGTACAGCTCGGCGAGGAGCCGGTTCAATCGTGAAAAGTTCTCCTCAGCCGTCTCTCTCTCGCTCGGCAAGTTGAATGCTATAGCCATCTTTGTCTCTCACAACGTCTTTTTCTACGAAAGAAACGTGGACAGATTGCGGTTTGTTTTGTATGCATAAATGATCGTGCGTTGTTGGGTTTAGCCTCCCTTAGTTTTTTTTATTTCGGTCACTGCTCAGATTTAAAGTTTTTAATTTTTCTTCCTTGTTATATTTTTAGGTTGTTATATTTTTTGAGGAATATTTATAAAAAAACACTATTTCAACTTTTCTTCCCGATCAAAAAGTTTTAAAGTCCAATAAATAGATTAAAATAATATTTGTAATTTTTTCTCCGCAGAGTTCACTTTGACACACAAAGATGGCACACAGAGTCTAAAGTATAAATATGTCACAGTTTTATTCGACTAACAAGATCACTTGGGAGGACTTTAAAAAAGTTCACAAGTTTACAAAAAGTTGTACCAAAAACACAGTCGCGAACATTGTCCGTGAATCACTGGTAATTTAGCGATAACCGATGCTCGGTCGATGACACAATCGCGCTAACTAACGCACTATGCATCGTTCCAGCTTTCGATGTAAACAAGACACTTCGCACTTCGCTCGACAAAAGAGGTCGGCTGACAACTATTGTACGTGCGGCCGGCGCGGAAGCGGATCGTGTAATAAGGGATAATACTTCGTGCACATCATTGCCTCGCTCGGCTCCACGGCTGTATGTGTGAGCGGTGCATAATGTAACCACACGCGCACACCAGCGTATCCCTATTTGATTATAAATAGTTGAACGCACGGTAGCACGTTCCCTTCGCACTCTACCACTACAATGAACTGCGACACCGATATCTCTTTCTCCCTCCCTCTAGTGGCTTACTAAATTACTCGTCTCATTTCAAACTGGTTACATCATTGCGAGAACAACATAAGTAGAAACACACTTTCTCAGTCGGATATCAGGATTGAATCCCTTACCGAGAGGGATGGAGAGAAGGTGGTGAGTTTTTATTCGGGCGATGGGAAAGCGCGCCAAAGCGAACGAGCCAATGGGGTGGCGAATTTAGTATGGGGTGAGGTGACGTAAGGATGGAGGATTCGAGTCAGCGGGGTTGTTAAATGAAAACCGTTCACTCGGTTTCGAGCTTGCGTCTGTGACTCTGCTGTGCGTTTTGCGTGACACCCGTTTGACTGCTCTTTGTTCGTAGCTGGTTTATTACGAGTTTAGGTTCGATATGGATGGGATTACGCGTGTGTTTAATTCGTAGTAATTTGGTAATGTTTGTAGTTCAGAGAGTATAAACTGTTTTACGGTCGCGGTTTTGCCATCGGATCGGTTGTGCGAAGGTGTTTTTAGGTTTATTGGCGTTTAGGGCGAGTGGAAACCTTTGTTTAGACCCAATACGGGTAATAAAAATGATAACTGCCTTTTAGATGTACGATTTCGTAAATATAGACGTGGTTTCGTAACTGTGTTGGTTATTAAATAGTTATTGTCACTGTGTTTGTAAGCGTTTACACTTTAAGTGAAACATATTTTAATATGTTGCAATGTTTAAATTAGAAGTAGATAGCGATATTTAATACTAGTCATGTATATAAAATATTTCGGTTTTAAAATGCAGTTACAATTTAGGTGTCACGTAGAACGTGGAAGATATGATGAATGTTTTTTCAGATTATTTCAGGTTTCAAACTTCCTACTACCTAAACTACTTCTAGTACCTAAACTATCGACATATAAAGTTCACAAGTTTAAAATAACCAAAATATATAATTTTAACATAAACAAAAACGTACAATATACATATCCTACACTTTTTGCTATAAATACCTTTCCTTCTTATTTGTAATTAATTTTCAATTAAATTTTTAACATAATTTTATATTTTCTAAAAAGTCTCAAATGTTAAATAATTTACAACACTGGAAATAATACACATTTGTATATTAAAATATTTACCTGTAAAATATTTTTCTACTTATTGTTTGGAGTAGGGAGAAAATATAGAGTCAACGTTTTCTATACCAGAAGCACTTTACATAAATCGTGATAAAAATCTTACAATAATGTACATAATCTTAGTAACCTAATAAAACTTTACAGGTAAATATATAAATGTATCAAAATAAAACGGGACAATATCGAGGCTTCAATCCGATGCTTTGTTGCAAAGTAGGGCATGAGTAATACAAGAGCTCACGCAGCGATGCGTTGAAAAACTCAATAGTGTTGTGTTCGGTTTTAATTGCATCACAAATTTTTATTTTACCTTGATTTTAAAATAACTTACGAGTATAAGGGATTTATAAAGGGCATGATATTAACATTATATATTTGTACCAAATTTAATACTTTACACAATAATATATTGAAAATATTTTCCATTAAGCTTTTCTTTTTTATAAATTTTAAATTCATATTTTTTAGTTTACTTTGATAGCTCAATTATTCGTATTTTACATAATTGATTTCAGATCTTCTTATTTCATATTCTATATTAAGATATACAACCAATATGTTCCTGCACACCTCACCATCTTTTGTTAGATAAATCAATCACTTTGTAGTAGGACATAAAATTGTAACTACATTTTCATGTAGGTAATGTTAAATATCCTGGTTTGGTTGATAAGTGATAAGCATCAAATATCAATATGATTGACATAAATAAGTCAGCAGTGTTTAGTATGATTGTTGGTCACTGTTACATAATCTTTAAATATTAGGTATATCCAGCAGGGCTATTGCGTATCTTTTTTGACAGTTAAAATGAAAATCACTATCAGTAAGTGCGGACATAATGGTTGTCAAACAACTAATTTCCTATAATGTAACTATAGTAACAAACTGCCAAGACGTCACAGCTGATGGTCATTAGAAAAGTCAAAGTTAGGGAATAGCCCTGCAGATAAGATATCATGACTAGTCTTAATTAAAATCTTTATAGTTTCAAACATTTTATAACCAATTAAATATTAAAAAATATATTATAAAAGATTCCGTAACTTGAGCTGTTTGTCTTTTTGTTACACTATCAATTTATTTGTTAATATTATTAGTAATAAAAAAATATATATTTAATGTAGAAGTTTTAATTTTAATAACTTAAACAAAGTTTGTATAATATATATAAACCATTATAATCGACTGTTCCTGCTTCATAAATACAATTCAGTATCGTACTCCAACAAGCGCGTGTACAAAAATGTCAGATGAAAATAATTTGATTTAAACCCTGTTAAACATCTCATTCGCTGGTGTCAGTGTATACACTATGCACATTAATGAATTTATGGAGGCTTCATTACCATATAATACTCGCAGCCAATTACACATTACAAAATACAGACTTGGGATATACGAAATTGATATCATACAATTTTCATGACAGCAAAAAAAACTTTCATTATAGTGATTAATTTTATTTTAAATGATGTCCAGCTAATTGAAGGTAACTTGATTCATTTTTTCAATTTTGCTCTACATTTTAACGTCATTTAATAATTCAATCTAAACATATTGTATAAAAACTTAAACAACATTTAATTTAATATTTATTCTACTATTATAAATATTTTATTTTAAATAAGTTTCAAATATGGAATGCTTTTATAATCATAAATTGGAGATATCGCGAATTTTCGACGTGATGGAGCGAGTTAATAGAGTGAGTGCGAGCTAACTCAGCGGTCGTTCTGATCAGTAATACAATTATTTATACTGGGAAATATATTATAATGATATCATCTCTTAATGGAGTTCAAATAAAGAGTAGGTTTTATAATACATTAAACACTAGCAATACCATCATATCATAAGGATACGCACTGAATATTTATAGGAATAATTTCGGAAACTTTTATCTTAATCTATAGTTTAACAACTGTTTACTTAATAAAATCAGAGGTGTAGTTTATATGTTATATCGCAGAATACATAAGTCAGAAATATAAAAATATATATCTAAAAATTTGAAATAAAATCATATTTTTTTGTTTATTATAAGCTCTCAATACAGAGCAATTCTAAACATTTCCCTCTGTTATGTCCTAAGCCTAATGCTATCCATCAAGCGACATCAGGTGACGTACTGAATTACTCGACAACTACACAAAGTGAATGTTCACGCAAATGTACTGCTGATTGATTTAGTGTCTTCATTGATGTGTTGCGGTTATTTGGATACTATCGATGGCTTAGAATTGATTCTAGATATTTTTATATTCGTTTCGGCCATTGATTGTTTTCTGAAATTATTTAACATTTCAAATCCTTTCTTTTTTTTAAGGTTTAAAAAAATACTTCTTTCATACTTTTTTAAAAATAATCTTTGTGATCAAAGTTAATAAATATTTAATAATTAGTTAAAACTTCTAATTTCCAACATATTTTATTAGGAAACATATTGTTGATGAAGTTTTAACAATTAAAGTATCCTAAACCTAATATATATTGTTAAATTGAACAAATAAAAAACCGCTGTACCTATGCAGCTCAATATTTTACAAACCGTCAGACATTTTAACCGTAGAGTCCGTTATATTTATGAAATGTAGAATTCTTTTTTCATCAAGCGCTGAGCAGGCTTAAAAACTATTAAGTGCAGCCGAGGGTCGAACAATATGTAAAACAGGAAGCAATCATTTGATAGCTTTTCAATATCCACGTAAAATGAACACTTCTATTTGTACCTAAGTTAAAGTTAGGTACACTAAATAGAATGGTTTTTGCAAATATAAATTACTAAATTACTAAAAATTCTATAAAAATAGAGAGCAAAGAATTTATAAAATATAATAAAAGTTGTGTATTAATAATAGGGAATGAAATATGAAAAGAGTTGCAGTAAATAATTATAACCGAAGTAATTCTAAAGTTATCAAATAATTACGAAAGAAGACAGATGTTACTAATCTCATAGATGATGTTATTTATTTATTCTGAATTATTCTTTATTTATTTTCGGTCCAATATCATTTTGTTGTCATTAAATATAAGTAGTATAACATCATCACAGCGACACGTGACTCAATAAGAAAAATGTCTCCTATTGTCATTTTGTCATTTCATACATATTACAAGAATAAATAAAAGTGAAGTCGCGGGCACACATGTCTAGTTAATAAATTGCAATCTGGTGGTCAGATTAGCGACAAGCGTGAAGAGTTCGTTGCACGGATGAGGAATGTATGGAGCTGATAGAGTCGTTTAATATTAGTTCTGCATATTAAACGTATTTAGTATCTGTATTTAATAATATAAAGTATTTTTTTTAATCTCTTAACTTTTTCTTTTCTCTCTCGACTTCACTTTTATTATTCTTGTAATACGTATGAAACGACAAAATGACAATAGGAGACAGTTTTCTTATTGAGCCACGTGTCGCTGTGATGATGTTATACTACTTATGTTTAATGACAACGAACTGTTTGACCGAAAATAAATAAAGAATAATTCAAAATAAATAAATAGAATCATGTATGAGATTAGTAACATTAATGAATTTTTGGATTTAATAGTTGGGAGAGAAACATATTTTAAACATTGTTTCTACCTAGGTTCATAATTAAATGTTAATAATAAATGGAACATAATATTATAAAATAATATTATCATCTCTATGTAATAACTTCATAATCCACAGAACGTAGAGTTATGGCGCGAGATTGGCTCGTTGGTATGGCACCTGTTATTTGGAATACATATTATTTAGCCACCATTGCGGAGTTTCATTAAAAATGGACTCAGACCGCGTGACGTTTGAAGAACAGTGTGGGAAATGAAAAAGGAAATTTAAACTTTCACTTACACTACCTACACTTATATTAAGTCTTTAATGTAAAAGTTTTCATGATATCGAAAATCACGTTGAAATTATTATCTAATTGAACGTTATTGATTAAGTGAGGTTCGTTGTTTGTTTCAGTTCCACCGTATTACGGAGGACTTTATGAAGTTTTTTTAGTTGGAAATGTAATCCTATTAATGTACAGAATCCTAACCTAATTATTAGAACTCCTAAGTAAAAGTTGTGGTACGAATATCATGTTTGTATGTCATTATTTTTATTGTAACTTTAATCTAAGTTTAGTATTTATATTACGACAAATTATTTAATTCTTACTAAAAGTTTCGGATGTCTTAGTTGTTAAATAGTTAATTTTATATAGAATGAACTGCGTAACGACACGGTTGTTCAATTGGTAGAGCGACGGGACGGTTTCCCATAGGTCGCGGTTTATTTTTTATTCTATATTTATAAACATTTAAATAAGCTTAATATGGCAATACATGTTTATAGATATTTTCAAAATGTTAAATAGTTGTTAATGATGTGTAAATTTTGTACTTTACGAACGCTAAATTAAAATAATCAGAATGTGCTATAATATACAATGTTACAAAATATACAATCACAAAAATCCATTATGATCTGATCTTAAAACGACTACCTACTCAAGTGATAACTGATAGCACTACTGCAGGCTACTAAACAGCCTGTAGTCAAATAAAAAAAATACAACACAGCTGAGTATCACAAAAAATGTAAACAAATCTTTTTTTGACGGAGCCTCGGACGCGCTGTGGACGAGATTAGATTAAGGTAAGCAGCACTATCGTCGAATTATTTAAGAATAAAAATAAATTATATGTGACTATATTTTTGAGTTATGGTTCTTTAATGAGAATTGTAAATAAATTTCAAAATAGATAACTGTTGTAAAATAACGTTTTAAAAGAAGGGTACTTGTGGTCAAAAATTGGGTAATTTACCCTACAGTTTCTACAACGCAATACCAGTCGAGCAAAAAAAAGGCAGGGGACGATTAAAAAAAAACATTGTAAAAAATATTAGTAAGTTTGTAAAACCATTAACAGATAAGGTGTCATTAGTAGATAAGTTGTTATATTAAATAATATAATTTGTTCTGTATGGTGGTTAAATGAAAGTTTTACTAATTTTGTTACAATGTTTTGCAGTACACAACTATGTGAAGTAAATAATAATATAAGTACAGTGAAAACAAATAAAAATTAGTTGCCATTGCCAAACCCGACCGCTCTATATATTTTAACTCTATGTACATTAAAATAAAATAGTTTCTTGATATTACAAAATCCAAATAATCGCTTTGTATCAATTACCAATACAATTAGCTACGAAACGATATCCTTTAAACAGATTTATGTTAGTGAGATAAACTAGCTCCAATATTGTCGTAAAATAAACCGGTTCTCGGCGGATAAATCTGGATACAAAACAAAGGATTCTTGAGGACCTGAATCTAGGTTGATTGAATAGTGTTATCCTAGATCTAGATTGTTTATATGTACTCTATTTTGGCTATAAAAGTCAGAAATGTTTAATCTTAGAGCGATATATCTTAAAGTTTATTGAATGGTATAAATAAAGGAAAATAAATAGATTTTCTTGATATATGTTGATATTGTTTTTATTTCTTTGTACATGTAAAGGTTAAAATATTTTTTGGGGGTCACATAATTCTTGTTTATATATCACCCTTAAGTTTTTATACATATTTTATTAATTCATTAAGAATTATTTTGCTGGTCTATAACCATGGCTGCTCTTACCTCAATGCCTTCTACGCTCTTCTATCATTCGTATTAGATTATTTATTATTACATAATTTATTATAGTGACAATATTTGTAAGGTTGTTTATTCACAGTATTCATAGTTAGAAAAGAGAAAACTTATTAAGAAGTAACATTAGAAGCAAGACTTCTGAAATAGTTAAATTTGTTTAATCGATTCTTCCCTTTTGAACAACAGGTAGGTGTCAGAGATAATATCAGCAATGGAAGAAAGGCTTTGAGTTTGTAGCTAAAAGGTTCAAATTCACATGTAGCTTAGTTTTTTTTTAAAATACTTTTTGCAAGACATCCTTTGCTCTAGAACACGTGTTTTGACTTAGCAAGTGCCATTGTGTTATTACTTGTTTGAACACGTTTTGTATTCAAACTTTTTCTGTAAAATATTTTTTTTATTAAAAATTTACTTTACATAAAAAAAAACTGTCATTTCAAATTTGAATTTATTTAAATTATATATTTGAAGGACTTTGTCTAAACATAGGTACCTAAGAACGTAAAATGTTATGTAAATTCCTATTCAAACGTTTGATTTTGAGAATTACTTGATAAATTAATAACTCATGTTAGTTAAAATTACACTTTTATAGTATACACTTTTATGAATATCATAGCGCATGTATCGATGTATATTAATTTAGGTACAATCATAGAAATAAGTACGCGAAAATTTTGTATGTTGATTACAATTCAATACACAAAAACCTTAGCCAATAGAAATAAAGTTTAAAAAGCTCAGAGATGTAAATATCCTCACTCAAAGCATGAAAAGAAAAGGCTATTCTGTCCGAGATCAGCTGCACAAACAAAATGATTACAGGGAAAAAATATCAATAATAAAAATGTTTCATACACCGTTAGGCCAACATTATTATTAAAATATAGTTTATGCTATATAAACAAATATAAATACTATGGCTGTTATTATTAAGACAGACTGATCATTAGGTTTTCGATTAGAATCTTATCCAAAAACTCCCCAAATGTAAACACAGAATGAATTATGTTTCAATGAAATCATAAATTTGAAGTCAAAAAAATCTTTCCCGCCCTCATAAGCGAATTTTGACACATTTATTAATATCTGGCCAGTGCTTGTACAGGCTAAGAGTTGTTTTAATAAACACTCAGTTTCAATTATTGCACACTTCTAATATCAAAACGAAAATATAGGATGATTGATGAACGATCATATTCTACTTTTATACACATTTGAATGGAAACATGACAAAAATTAAAAAAATATTTATAATACCAATGTATACCTATGTAGGAGCAGAAGTGATAAGAGTTTAGACTATAACATTTTTTAGCATTTCAATTACAACACTTATTGCAGGGTAAATATTTAGCGAACCTAAATGTGTGTTAGTGTGTACGATCACTAATACGAGTTTCGCGTGCAGAGCTTTATAGACAGGACGATACGTTGAAATAACAGAGGTGCATATAACCAAAATTGATTCCCTGGCACCGATGGTAAATTGTTCTGTGACTACCACCCACCATACCACAGAAAGAGATAAAAAAGAGAGTTAGAAACATTTGGGTGTAAGCTATGGTGGCTATTTAATATATAACATTGAGGAACTGAACATATATTTTTATTGTCAAACTTAACGTAAATAATACCTCTATATAAATTAAAATGTATATTAAAAAATAAGATATATTAAGGTACAGTATCTAGAAAGCTCTTTTTGAAACCCTTTTTGGCATAATACTATTCATAAGTCCCTGTTTTATAAATTCTGTATGAATATTCGAGAAAGGGGTTTCTTAAACATTTGTGCTCAATTAATGCTGTTAATTCTATTAACAATAAAAAAAAATTGTTCAGAGATTGATTAAAGTTTTTGCAATTTTTGTGTAAATATATTCCAAATGCCGACTATATGGAATAGAATCACAACTCGTTTTTTTTACTGGTATTGCCATTAGTTAATATTTTCTCTCATCAAACTTAATGGAAGAACAATAACATGTACCTTCAACAGGATATGACTCGCATTTAACTAATGACTCATTAGGACAATAAAGCACTCAAATATATATTTACCGACAAACTAATAATGATATCCGGTATTTATTTACTTTTGGATTTTAATCGCTAACTGGTTGCCGTGTCTTCGCTTCCATTGGTTTACATGTTTAATTTATATAATGTTATCTTTTAAGCTGGTTTTGATATTTAGTTTTTGTAATTACGATATTTTCCTTTAAGATCTTTTAGAATTTAGTGCATATAAAAATATTCTCTTAAAAATGTCGAGTAAAAGTACAATCTATAATTAATTAGACAAATATGTTATTATTAAGACATATTTGTTCCAAAGATAATAAATACAATTACTTTTTAAGTTGTATTTTAATATCTTTGAAAAGGAAAGTTAATTTGCATTTTATTTACTCAAAGAATATTTTTAATAATTCGAGGTCGTCACATAATTTGATCGCATGGGACATTCAATTATGGTGATATTGTTAATATAACGATCCATGGTATCGTTATGGAAACATTTAGGAATTTCCCATGAAGGTACCATTAGTATAACATGTATTATATTATAATAAAAAATGCTTTCAATTTACTAAGTAAAGAGTTACCAAAATAGTTCAATTGATAACGTAATTCAGATTAATATTTTCAAGTAACAATCAATTTATTGTTAGTTAGGTAGTTGTTAGTATATCGTCTACTATAATCCTTATTGTCTTCTTCGTTCAGTGTGTCTACACCCTTAACGCTATAACTTACTTTTGGGAGCAATAACGAGGTTTTAAGCTGACAATTATTCGTAGTAGTTCTTTAGTGATTGTTTATTAGTTTACTTTGACGCCGTATTTTTAGCTTTATGTGTTTTAACAGCAGTTAAAAGTATTAAGGAGTCTCTGTGGATGACGGAGAGCTAGATGTAAGAAATATTAGGGTTATTTTTGAGAAATATGGAATAGAATTAACAAATCAATACACACTCATTGTTAAGACTTTTGTAGGAAACACACACAGGAACATTATCCTTTTTAGTTTTGATTAAAAGATGGCACCCATAAAAAGTTGTAAGTTCGTTTAATTTTTACCAATTCAATACTGGTTTTGCAAAGATGTACCTAAAGAAAAAAAAATTAAGTGTTAATTTAAAAAGACGACTTAAAATAAAACATAAATCCTATAGCTATTTAAACATTTTATAGCAAATACAGTTATCACCCAACATAATTAAAGCATTGTCTTAGCGGGGGAAAATTACGCTCCCCATAAATTGTAAAGTCAGGGCGTCGTTTAAGACGCCATATTTAAAATAGTATCGTAAAAAGATCCAATGTTTTTCACCAAGCACGTTGACCTGTCACTGTCCCGGCTTTTTGAACTTTCCTACACAAATATACAAAGCGACTTTGAAATTAACGGTACGATTTATTTTTTAGTTGTATTTATCTCTGAGGTCTAATGTAAGCTTAGATTTTTTTATATGTTACAAGATATCTAAGACTTAAGTAATAAGTCTATAAACACGCTTGAGATATAATATTATGGTTTTATTAATTTATTGTTAAGAATTAGGTAACACTACTGATAGCGGTGGCTCAACCTCTAGCTTCAATGTAATTTGGGAGACCAAGTTATAATGGTATAGTAGGTATCAAAAAACACAGGGTATCATTGATCCTGCTACTTCAGAACGTGACGGTATTAAATATTTTATCGGCAGTTAAAGTTGGTTTATTATTCTCTCAGTTTAGGGTAATAGGTAAGGTCTTTAGGGAGACAAGAATCTTTAACTTTATCCAACGGTAATAGCATAATTTAAAAAATATATATTTTAAATGTAAGAAAATACAATACACTTAATCTGGGATCTAAGTTAAATAATATTTCGAAGCGACTTTCAAACTTATCCAAATCGTAGTGTATTTAAAGTTCTTGTAATAAATTTTAAACTACAAAAAAAGTAGTTTATTACCTATTTATAAAGAGCACTACTAACTAATCAAGAGAGATCATCAAATAAAGTAAGCAGTAGAACAATGTATGGAGAACCATAAGACTTTATGTGCTCATAACAATGTCATTAATTTGTCGGTGGCTACAGTGATTGATTTTAGAACTCCTTCGATTTACTACGCGTGGATTTGGGCTTCCACAAAGGAATTCTAATTTTGGTTGTTTATAGACACTGTGGGAGATATATTGACTTTTTTAATGTGAGGTGACGCAGTATTAGTATATAGTAGGTACTTTAAACACTAGTTGTTATATAATATATTAATTTGGAATTACCTACAAGTAAGATATAAGTTATATACATATCGTACATTTATATAGGTAAATTAAATTGAAAGGTAAGTTATAAGATAGGGTCTTATAATGTTTATAGTAAGTATCACTTTATTGAAAACTGGTCAAAGCCAACTTCGGTTTTATTTATTTAAAGTGTTTAAAGTTAAATTAAAGTATTCATATCTGTAAGTAAACACAAATCAATAAATTAATTAGTGTTACAAGCCAGTAGTTAATATTCTAATCTAATATCTTTTACTATCTGTCCAATCAGCACACCATTAAGATATTGATTTCGAAAGACAATTATGAATTTAATGATCACTGAAACTGGAATTCTAACTATCTTCAAACAAAGAATCAACTGGTAAACCTTGACAATGTAATTAAGATAATAGCAAAGCAAAAGCATTCAAGGATCGGAGATAATGAGGACATAACGATAATTACATATTGTCAAAAGGCAGGTTGTATACAATTAAAGAATAAAACAATTAAACTAAATTACAATCAATTGCAATAAGCAATTCATTCAACAAAAAGAAATCAACTGATAGCTTGTAGTGGCGTGCAAACTCATATTGCATGCTAGGCATGTGCTTGACGCACTAAACTACACTTCAAGCTAGGATCATCGGAAACTAGCCTCAATGTGCAGGTGTTAAGGATGTTGAGTATTGAATACAATAGATGCTGTTCGTAATAAACGCGTTTTTTATCGCTTGTTAGGTCAAGTTCAGACTTGCAGTTGATTCGAGCGTGAAGTTCAAGACAGTGATCATTTGTAACGGTGATTATAACAGACCAAATGTTTTTAAATGTCTAGTTTTTTTAGTTTTATATTGTTTTGTATCCACTAATAATGTTATATTATGTTTTAATTGATTCCAAAAATCGTTATTGAGAGAGTATGTTTAAGATACATATTTTTCGTTGTTAAGATTTTTTTTAAAAAGTTTGTGCAAATTATTTTACTGCTTATCCTTTTTATGCCATGATCATTTGCAAGTAGATAACGAGAACTTGTTGTGTCCTCTTTCTAATTTACTTTATAACCAAAATATAAGAACATAAGTAGGTATTTGTTTTTACAATTCATCTTTTATAAAAGGCTTCTTAAAAATTGTCTTAACTAAATTATTCACTTTGTGAAGTCGAATAACAGCTCACGAGTATGTTTTTGTTACCTAGCATGATCTTGGAAAATATTATATTCGTTAAGTGACATTCCTAAAACGTATAGGTATATTAGAAATAATTATAATTTTATGTTTAAGCCTTATAAACCAAAACTAACGATAAAACTGTCTGGAAATAAATTAATAAATAAGTATTTATATTGTAACCATGTTCCCAAGATATTGTAATTAACATTTTAATTAATAATTAAAACGTTAAACATTTATAACCTCATTATTAGCTGACTGTTGCCGGGGTTGTCGTCAGATCCATGACTATCCAGTGAAACCAGAGAAGTGACTTAACTTTTTTTGATATTCTTCTTCAAGTCAAATATTATATTTTAATCATATAGATTTTTTTGATGAACTAAGAATAGGATAAAGATCTAGTAAAAGCTTTTTCATAACGCAGCAGAATTAAGTTTTTTAACTGAATCCCAACCTTCTTTTATACAGGACAAGTTCTTAGATACTTAAAAAAAATTATTTAGGTCACAGGTCAAAGAAGAAACACTGTTTGATACAATGATTATAGAAAAAGTAAAGTGCCGTTATAATGAAAACACTGATGGGGATAAAGTATACCTACATATGAACTGTTCTTGAATAAAGGAAATTGTATACCGATAAGTAGGTACACCCAGCATCCTGTTCACTATCATTATAAGAAATCTGGTATCGTTGAAACTGTGTGACCCAGACATTAGACGTACGCGCAGACATGTTTTGGTAAATATTAATAATAGTATCAACCCTAACTCATTTAATATTTTTTTAGAAAGTATCATATTTTGAACGGACTGTATGATTCACGGTACAATCTATTTCTTGCTTTCGCCAATACAGTTAGTCAAGAATTTTCCCACGATCATTGTTTTCAATAAAAACCGCTTCAACATGCACACCGTTTCTTTCTTACACAATTTTATCTTTTTCAGTAATCAAAGTAACTTTTATTGTGCTATAATCTCTATTGTCAGAGTAATAAGATCTACAAGACACTTGACGAGCCACACTTAATTATATGTTTTTGTTGTTAATTGATGCGATATGAATTAATTTCTTGACACGCGCCGCATCCGTGTCGTTTTTTAGCTGATGATATCAAGTACCTGAATGCATGGCTGGCGGCATTATTAACACTAACTAGATTATAATATAAAGATTAACAGGACTTTATGAATTAAGACCTGAATGAACTAATTATCTTTTAATTATTGTATTATGTTTTACTTAATATATATTGTAGTTCAAGAATAATGAAATCTTTAAATTACATTTAAATTTAAAACAACTATCCCCTAAAGCTCGTAAGATGTCAAAGCAAGTCGTATTTTAGAGTAATTTTAAGAGCATATTGCGACAAATAATTCCCAAAAGCCATCTTAACGTCAAATTGTACGCAAAATTACAATTCTACCGAAAGAATTACAATTACACCTCCCTTTATTGCTGAATGAGAAATTTTTGTACACATTTTTATGGGGACCACAGTCGAATAGGCCTTTTTAGCGTCCCCTTGTAAAAGTGCAAAAGCTTAAGGCTTTATCGTTAAAATTAATGTTACGATGTACGATGACATTCTGAATATCGTTGGGATGTTTATTGAACAATTTATTGAATGAGAAAAAATATAAATATATAATTAAATTAGTTTCGTGGCAGGTTATATACGTATATAACCATGGTATGCAGATTAAGTTGACAGAAAAAAATGATATTTTTTTCAACCTGCTAATTGAGGTTTTGTACTTTGTATAACAACCTTAACTTTAAATAACAAAGAAAGAAATAAATTGATGAATCCATAAATAAATTATTGTTAAGTGTATTAATTTTATAGAGCCTAGTTTCATATTAGCTTTATATACCACAAAGCTAGGCAATATTTTCCCAAAGACTATAAAATCCAAAGGATAAAACGAAATAAATCAAAATTTACAATCCAACACTCAAACGCTCAGGTTGTTTATTTCTGTCCCCTCCCGGACCCCTCGGTCCAAATGACCGAGTATAATGACCCAACTATTGTGTTCGCCCCAGCGTTCGCGAAGCCTCATTTATTTTTATAACTCTATGGGTTTTTAAAAGAAAAAAAAATGGACGACCATCGATGGACGAAACTGATGTCTCGTGACGTTTTTTGTTTAAATGATTTTTTGTCTATTTAATGTAGGTACTGCGTTTCGGTTTTAGGGTTAATTTTAATTAACTTTTTTATTCGTATTTATTTTGTAGCCCATTTATTTTAGTCTTTTTAATTAATAACGAAAACCCAAAGTATGTTTCCAAATACTAAGTGAATTATCTAATATTTTTTAAGTATGTTATAAGTGGTAGGTACACTCGTGCACAAAAGCTCCACTTAATTATCATATGCAGCCATGTTTGATCTTCATCGTATCTGCTGCAGACTTGGATGATCTCTTAAATTTTGCATAACCAATTAGCTTTGCACAGTAAAGTGGATATTTTGTTGTATGAAAATTATTTTTTTATCGAATTAAAATGTTGGCTCCATTTATTACTAAGAACCTTTGTAAAAACAATGATATTTAGATTTAGTTCAAAATTTGTTATTTTTGTAAAATTGTATAATTTTTCATTTTTTGCATACAAGAACCGTAATAAAAAGTAGCAACAAACCCTAAAGTTATAAAAAATACGATTATGAATAACAATCTTCCTATTTGCTTTCAGGAGTAAACCTATTTTCTTAAATAAAGAACTTCACTAAAAACCTTTCTAAAATTTTGTGATTAACACAATACCTTCTGTGTTTACATTAAAACTGCCAAGAACAGCCACTGCGAGTAAGTTCGTAAATTAGGTTTTGTTTTGACTACAATAAGGTGCAATTTCATTTGAAATCTATACATTAAAGATAATGCTAGTGGCATAATGTTTGCATATGCAAAAGGGAGCTTTGAGTGTTTTTCCTATTGATTAAGCGGTGGAGTGATGGGACAGTCGTGCATGAAAGTGCTAATACTAGAATTAATTGAATTGACTTATTCATTTTCCTTTGTTTTTCATCATTCTCTACCTTTAATATTTAATTTATAAAATAAGAAAACAAAGGCAGCCATTTTATTATAAAATAATGATTCAATTATTATTATAAAACTGAATTAAAATTGTAATTTCTAAATAACAGTAAGTCCGTTTGGTTACTCAAAAATCAAATAAAGCTCGACAATAGTAGGTACAGAGTTAAATATTTCATATTGACAACTGTAGCTGTAGTACCTATTTTAAAATAAATAAATAGCTTGAGTTCACAATTGTACCAAAGCGACTTCATTCAAACTTTGTTTATATAAATCGCCAAAACTATGGTCCAATAGCTTTCCAATGTCAATTAAACAATTTGAGAAGGTAAATAGGTTTATTTTAGATGCTTCAGATCAAACGAACTTTAATCAATTTACAATTATTTGAATACTTACGTTGTATAATACTACAGAATTCGGATCATTATACATTTTTTTTTTGTTTTTTTTTTTTTTACATTTATACGTATTTAATTCAAGATGCAATTCAATTATTATTTTTCTACCTTAATCATCGCTGATGTATATTGAAGATGTCCTAAAAATGCCACCTAAGCCAAAATAAAAAATGGATACACACAAAAAATAGTGAAGACAGTAATATTTCCCTAAATCCGATGTAGTACCTATAACAGAATCAATAAACCAAAGCCTTAGTCACGTCTGCGATTTATTATAACAATAATTTGCCATCAGCTAACATTAATGTAATTCATGAAAACTCATAAAACGTACTGAAGCACAATATTTTCAATCATATCTAATAAATTTGGCGTGTAATCCTTAGAGTTTATTTTATAAGCTTTAGCGATTTTAAATTACTATAACAGAAAATTATCCTTATTAATTCAAATTTATCACGGTGACTTAAAATAATAAGAATTTTCAATCTATCATATATAACTTTAACTTATTTTTATAATTAAATTGAGGATAATATAGTTTATATTATCGAGTTAAATTAAAATAGTAAATAGAACAATAAATTACTTGTTTTTGAAGGTAGTGCTTTAAAAGATAGCATAAAAAATAAAAATAAATTTAACTGACTTTTTTGTGGAATCAAAACTGAAATTTCTGAACGCGACTTTACATTTTACAAACCCCAAACTCTGAAAGAGCGTTTAGTAGTATAAAAAAGTTCGTAGAACTGTTTATATAATACTTTTGAAATTCATCATCTTGTAATTTATACCATACGAAAAACTGTTTTAGAGGAATCACTAAACAGCTATTGTAATGATTTGTGAACGTTTATTGTCTTAAGTCTATTATTACATCTTTTAACCATTTTATTTAAAATTACGGAAAAGTTTGAAACAATATGAAATAAAATTACAGGTTCGGATTTTTAAATTATAATCACTTCAAGTTTGTTCCACTTTTACAGATATTTTACAAGTTTTATTTTTTTGTTGTTTTTTTTTTATAAAGTTAAGCAAATTACAGGTTACAATAATGTATTGAAATCCAATTTTTAAATTGACATTTTCTTCAAAAGTTTCTTTAATAGACGATCATTCATGCTTATTAAGTTTCAACAACTTACTCCTAACGGTCATCAATTTTAATTTTAACTGCTACGAAGTCAGAAAAATCGGGAAATAAATATCTCTATATATTTTAAGATAATGATCGTATAAGTTTAAGAACTTTTCAAACCGTAATAACTTTTAAATAACATTAGAAATTATAAATTTTCCACTAACATTTTTTTTTTTGGTCAACAATTAATTGTAGACAGAGTATTTTAGTTCTTAGACAAGATTGTAAAAGAGATTGCCGATTTACGTTTCCATATTATTTCTATGAAAAGCTTCCTCGCATCTTTTAAAACTCTATAATATTAACAACATTGTCTACTTATGAGGTATTTCACTACTTTGTAAGTTAATATGAACTATTACATCGCTAATGGCGTTTATTATTTTTCATAGAGACGTTTAATATTCCTTATTGCTTAATAAAGACTTCCTTCTGTCCCTGTATTTTAAATTGGATCGTATATTAATACTGTACAATTTTTTTTAAGGATACCCTAAACTATAAAAAAATTGAATCTAGTTGTGGAGAAGAATATCTCATTGCATTTTTTGTACTGGTAGAAATATAATGATACCTTTTTGCCCATTTATAAGAAGATGATAAGGTCATCTTGCACTTACAAGAATTACATAACGGTAATACATGTTTTGCTTGTAAAAATAATTATTTTAATCCAATAAAAAGTTTAAATCAACACCTCAGGTAGCAGAGCATAATTCTATATTATCAGGGCAGTGTAAGCGTAGCTGTAATAAGTATGCATTGTGTTGAAACTTGAGACGTGTTCATATTAAATAATCTTTTGTCTCTATCATTTACTTATTTAAAAAACCAATATACATTATAGTAACATTTATTTATTTTACATATCTAACATAGTTCTAATTCATTTCATTCATAATCTAATAATTTTAATGATATTTTTTTTATGTTTCAATTAAGAAATAATTACATAAAATGTTTTAACAGAATATATAGGTATAACCATCATATAAATAAAGTATTATTTCTAAATAATAATATCATTTTTTGTGTCAAATTCAATAGTTTCTCAATTGATTACAAAACGCAGCACTACCACGCATGTAAGACAAACCATTATACCAAAATTACTTTCTTTAAAAAATCCTAAAATGTAAAAAATACATAAGTATAAAATATATTAACGTACAAAATGGACACGCTCTTACAACGCAGCTGCGCTAGCTACCGGTTCTGGCAACTCCTGCGCATCGATCGACTGTTTTCTTATGATCATAATAGTCGACTCGAGATCAACTTGATCCCAAAATTCAATGTTATTTTTAGACTAGTTTTTAACCACCTTTAAATAAAATATGATTTCCATTTTTTAATATACACACGAGATTTCATATATTATGGGATTTCTTATATCAGTAAGTTGTTATTATAATTACCATAAAAAGAATTTTAGTGTAGAAACATAAAACATCAAAATCGATTATTTTTAAATCAGTAAAGGTATGATTTACCATATACACAAATATGAAATATACTTGGTAAAATTTGATGATATCTAATAAATGTAAAACTCTTTAAATTTTAATTAGAATAATAGAAGTACCTACCTATGTCCGTTCCTCATTATACATGTTAGGTATCTCTAACATGTTGTTTCGATGTTTAATAACAATCTTCGTAGTTCTTGTTATTGAGCATTTCAGGGGTCCTTTTCTAGAGGTTACTATTATCGGAGTTTATTTTTGAATTAGGTACTATCTGTTCATGTCCGGCGTCCGTCGCATTAAAGAAACCTATTTAAAGTTGTTCAAACTAACAACAACACCTAGACTTGATAATGACCTGCTAAATTTTCATTGTATAAAATTTCATGAAGGTTTATATATTTTCGTAAGATGAGACATAAGAAACAAGTATTTTAATTATATCCACCTGTTGTTAAATAATAATAGTTAAGAACAAGATTTTATTATTGAATAATGCAATACCCGTATGGAGCTCGGTAGGTATTAAATATATCTAGTCAACTGCAAAACGTATAACGTACAACGCGATTCTAAATTTAAATATCATCGTGCGAGCGAGATGGAAGGTGTGCTCATGCGCAGGATTGTGGAATTACTATTAACTACATATGCCTTAATATTTTATATTGTAAGTCTTAAAAAATTAAATAACTTTTTTACTTTACGCTTTATTAAATCACATTTTTGAAACTATAACAAAGATTGAGGTTGTAAACTAATTAACCTTTTTTCAAATAAAAGATATTTTTTAAAGGTTTTAAATATCAGATGAGTCATAACAAATCAAAGTAGTAAGACGATATTAAATTTTTATGATTATGACTTATCTAGGTTTTTGTATATCTTTAACCAACCTCCTCCCCCCCTCCTTCCCCTCCCGGTACGCTGCCCGCGTGCGTAAACTCGACCCCAGCGATGAACTCTAACTACGACGCAATGTTTGTTTAGTTTTCTTATTGTGGTGGTTATAAACCTTTCGCATATCAAAGTAAGGCTTTGTAAGCCAATAAATTGTGTTATTATTTTATTTATTTATTATTTCTCCTGTAGTTTAAATTGTATTGATCTTTTTATTTTATGTTAACTTTTTGCTTAGTATTAAATATGAAGTAGTTGGCTATTAAAACTTTTTTAATGTTTGTCAATAACATTTTTGACATTTTTGACTGTGATGTAAATAAACTTCAGTATGGCCGCAGACTTTAAATTATCTAGTTTATAACATTTTTTTAAATGTTTGATTGAATTACAAAACAAATTACCGGTGTAGTACTACTTCAAAATATGAAACTTATTTCAGACAATATAGGGTTAAAAATTCGAAGATATTCCATTGAAAGATTAAAGATAGAATAGGATATAGCGTAAGTATTTTACAGACAAATACACATATTAAAGTATACAATGGTTATAGAGACGTTATCAGTTGGTAGTAGTAATACATTGTGTTTTATGGGTATGCAGTAGATAGATAGTGAACAAGGCCTTCTCTGTTCGCAGAGCAGGCTTACAAAAAAAACATTATGACACGTGTTCCCACAGGTTTTATTATTTAAAAATTAATGTAGAAAAGTTTTGTTCTTAATAAAAAATAATTATTTTGAATTTCACAAGGACTAAAAAGTCTTACTAAAATAATAAGATTATTGGATAAAAAGAAATCAATAAAAAGCATCTAATACAAATTATTTTCTTTACAGAATTAAAAATGGAACAAATTTTTATGATCGAAGTTTTTGTGAAGAAGATAGTACTTAAAATAGAACCACCAGAGAAAGATGAGTATGAGCTGAAAATGGAAGAAGAAGAAAGAAGGCGAGAAGCTGAAGCTTTAGCTGCTGCACAGGCAGCAAAAAAAGGGAAGAAGGGTAAAGCAAAAAAACCAAAACCTAAAAAAGGAAAGAAAGGAAAGAAAGGAAAAGAGCCTCCTCTGCCTTCAGAAGAAGAAATGAAGTTCTTGCAAACATGTACTCTGCAAATGAACTGTTTGCCTGTTTTTGATTTCTATGTTGCTCATGATAATTTTATTTGCCCACCACCTCCCCCTCCACCTGCTAAAAAAGGTAAAAAAGGTAAAAAAGCTAAAAAACCAAAGAAAGGCAAGAAAGGAAAAGTGCCACCTAAAAAAATTATCCTCCCATCAGAACCATTACCTCAGCCACCTTACTTTGGAGTTGGTAACTCAGTTATGTTCTTATCTAGACCCTCAAAACTAGAAGAAGTATTGAGAAAAACTCCAATATATATTACAGTATGGAACAGAGATCAGGAGATGAATTGTGTTGGATTCTGCATAGTTGAATGGCATGAGAGCTTTTTTGCTTGTCTACAAAGATCGGGTGACTTAAATCCAGTTAACATGGACCAAGCTGAATATCGAGACACGTCAAGACCTGAAATGATTACTAATACAGTAGAGCTAACACGACCATTACAGTGCGAAGAGGATTTGAAAGCATCAGGAGAAATCGAATTTTTTATTCGATTAACATGTATGGGCAATAGAGTCATAAGTGATTTTGTTGCCTTGCCAGAAAAGGAGAGGTTACCTGGACGAAAGTATTTATCAGACGACTTAAAACTAAAAGACGTCGAGGTAGTGAGGCATTGGGAAGGTACAACTATAGACGAAGTTCCACCTGTGGCGTATTTTTTCAGCGCTCCTGATATTATGAGAGAGCCGATAAGGCCGGTTGAGGAGCCTCAAATATACGATGATTTTGTTGCTCCATTTACCGCAAGTGAATTAGCTATTCTTGCAATGGGATTTCCTAAAGGACCTTGTGGTGGAACGAATTGTCCAAAACGCATGGACTATAGAGGTAGCCAGCATCAGTTTATTCCTGGAGAGACTTTAAAGGGTAAATATCAACATGGGCAATTCGTTAACAAGAGAGATCTTCACGGTCCTTGCGGTAGACTAGACTGTCCTTTAGCAAAAAAAATTAGAACATATCTTTGCACTGAAGGAAGCTTTAAGCCTTGCAAAAAACCATGTTGTTTAGGTTATTATTAAAAATATGTGATAGTATAATGTTTTTTCTTTTTATGCAGATGCATTTTTTTCATATAACTCATATAACTCAAATAAACAATAAAATCACACAAAACGAAGATGACTTTCTCTTTCTAAAGCCACCACAAGACAAGTGGGCCAACCTTTTAATTTGGCGTTAATTTCGGTAGTAAATGAATCATAAAGACATTATTTTGTATTTTACATACGCTGCAAAACTGTGAGTGATGCGTTTGTTTAATTTATTCTTTTGAAAGCTCTACCCACTCAGTAATTAGTAATGCTGCTTGATACCGTTCGGAATATTTCAATGTCATCGCATGCATTGTATGATGTATGAATAACTATTAACAGTAGCCATTAATAAACTAACTTCTGGTTATTATATTATTCATTAGATTAAATTAAAATATTATCAACCGACAAGCACCATCTTCACAAGAATTACTAAATAGCACCTTACGCGTCCATTTTTCTCAGAATAAGAAACCAAACTCAAAGCAAAACAACAGTGAAAACAAATTCTGAGAAGAGATCATCATTTGCGATATACGATTAACAGTCTCCATTCCCTTGGTCCACATACCGTGTCACTTATAAACAATGTTTTATATCGGATTACTCAAAATTAACTCTATTATTACTCACCTAAGGACGATAATAACGGAAAACATTTCACAGTTTTGGTTACAATCATTGTAATTATTAGTGCGGTTTTGACATTGGTAATTTACGTGTTCTGGTACATGAGCGTGAATTAGTATAGTTATCAAAACCTTTTAAATGATCTTACGTTATTCAAATGTTCATTGTATTGTTAGTTTGTGAAAATATAATGACCTTGTTTAATATTTTTGTTTAATTATACCAGTTTTATAGGTAGGAAATATTTTTAAACCACAACAGTTATTGGTAATATATTACTATTTTAATTCTGAGATAAGATTTATCTCAGGAATAAATTTGGTGTTTAGACAACTTTTCTATGGAACAACACCCGAAACAAAAAAATCATATCTTTAGGGTATCAATTACGTGAAAAGAGCAGATTTTAAGTAAATGTATTTTTTTAAAGATATATGAAATAATAAAGTCGTTTCTTTTATGTTTCTTCTCTTTTACCGTTAATACTGATGTGCTGACAATTTGCTGCGATCACAAACAAGAAATTAAAATCAACCAGGATTCAAATCACATAGCAGCGTTTACTGGCAATAATCCAGATATACAATTACTACAAGAGTAGTCATTGATGATAATTTAATAGCTCCGGAAGACGAACAACTACATGTAAATAACTAGTGCTAGGTGTAATGGAAGTTCATGACTCTTAAGATCTCTTAGAAATCATGAACCCTTTCATTATGTTTTATAATGGTTCAATTAAAGTGGTTTTCATCAAAATTTATATATTAATATTTCTTTAGTTATTTAAGTATACATATTACAATGCTGAGGAATTAAAAAAAGGAATTTTAAACACTTCCTTAAGTAAATGACACAAAAATCGAAACAATAAAAGAGATGTCCTTTTAAGTTTGTTTGCCCCTCACAGTCAGTAAGTCCATTTTTAACTTAACTATAATTAGTTATAAACTTTTAACACAGCATTATTTGATGATTTCCACTATAATATACAAAAACTTGTTTAGCCTATAATTACAAAACAACCAAACTATTACACAAATTTTCATGCAATTTAACGTGGTACTAACTCATTATCTGAGTAAATACCTATCTAGAATGCTTTAACTCGGTCATCTTAACTTATCATCGGAGGGAATCCTCAATAAATGTATGCATGTTCTTTAACTAAAAATATACAAATTAAAAAAATATATATTAATAGATGACTTATTATTTAAGATGTTTATAGAAAAATTCGCATCTAACAGCTAGACGTAATTTTTAAGCTTTTAATAAAAAAATTGAGTTTTATATAACTGTTTTCATTGGAACTATTTACCAAAATTAATAAATAAGTACCACGAGCCTTGTAATTTATTCATATTGGCACAAACACAGCGATATTATACGCTTATCTATTCATTGTGATAATGCATGGTGCTTCCGATAAGACTTAGATATTTTCATGTTAAACAATTATCACAATAATTTATTAATTTTGAACCATTAATAGTATTTATTTATATTTTATAATAGTAAAATAAAATAAATGAATAAAATGATAAATTGTTTAATTCTCAGATCAAATTATATTCGACTATAGTCTATATTGTAATTAAAGATTTGTTGTCCGTCTTCTCCATGGACCTTTCGGAACCCAGCAAGAGTCAGATGCTTCATTAGTACAATCTTAGGGTTACTTAAATAAGAAGTTTAATTTGACTATAAAATATCATATATAAAGTTCCTCATTAGATATTAATGGTAAGTTAGAAATAATTTCATATCCTTATTTAAACGCCTATGAGAATAACAGAGCAAGATCTTCGTTTTGAGCATTAAAACCCAAAGAAACCATGAGAACTCAACCTACTTAAGAATGTAAATCTTATGCCATGTGTAAATGTAATATGAAAGAATCAAATTTCATCAATACTATGAATTCTTATGAATAATCTATATATAATAATCTATATATTTTTTTATTTTATTGAACGCCCTATTGGTTGAGTGGTTAACGCAGACGCCTAAAATATAGCGACACAAAAGGCCTCGGGTTCGATTTCCGGCAGGGAGAGACATGTATGTGTAATGTGAAGAGCATAAATGTCTGTATTTCTGGGTTTAGTCGTTTATTAAATATATTTTCAGTATTTATAATGTGTATGTCTATGTATTTGTTTCGTTGTCTAACACCCTTAACACAAGCAAATAAATTGCTTACTTAGGGGTTAGATCAATTTGTGTAATTTGTTCTGGTATTATTATTATTATTATTTTTAATTAGTCGTGAAACCCATTTATTATTTTTATCCTAATTTTATACAAGTTCTATTATTATTGGTATTTTTCAATATTACCTCAGTTACATATATTTAATTCAAAATAGAACTATTAGTTCTATTTTGAATTAAAGATAACATCTTTTTTTATTTTAAAATTATTTTAATAGTGTGCTATATTAGCGATCACATTTTAATAATTTCTTGATGTTTGTATAATCACAATATGAGTCATGATAACTCCCAAACTATCACTATTGAGTAAGTCTAAGTGATTCATTTTAAAATACTTAAATATTTAAAAATAAACCTGTATTTTAAAATCCTAAAACAATTTATTATTTCTGTTATATATTATGATGATTACGTGTTTTCAATGATAAAAATCTAATTAATAGAATAGCTTTTAATCAATATATTTTGAAATATTTTTTATATGTTTGTTTGTTTGCGTTTCATGCAAGAAGTTAAGACAGTTTTTTGATGGTATTTGGGGTGGGAAATGTCTGATTTAATATAAGAGTATAGAGTACCATAGAGTTATTATACAAATTCTATGTATAGTACTGTCTTCTAGAATGACAGTTATATACATTTTGACAATATTTTATGGATGATAGTTGACTGTCTACTACCGGTACTAATAATAGATTAATACTATTACTAACCGTGTAGTTGAGTTCACGAATAAACTAATAATTAATAATTTCTCAGGCTTCTTGCCTGTCAAATTTGGCGAATATGTGTTTCTTTCATATGATTACATTATTACAACTTTTTATTTTTAATGTAAATACGTACCTACTGCTAAATTAGTTAATGAAGTAGGATTAGTTTAATAAATATATTGGGTGTAATTTAAATATAAGTCCATATAGTAACTAGAAAAGAAATTATATCTTGTTTTCTCCTAGTAAAGAGAAATGATAAATAGACATTTAGATAATTTTGAACTTGTTTTGATGTCGAAATCAATTGTATAAAGGAAACCATTGCATCAATATGTTGTTCAAAATTAATTAAATTCAGACGTCGATTTTTTCTCATATCACAAAAACACATTAGTAAGTATACTGACTGCTAGCACGTTCCTTAATTTTTTCTTAAGGAATTGATGAATAATCAAAGTAATATCATCTCAATATATTTTTTTATATTGGCTTCAGAGTTCAACTTGCTGAGCACACATAACTTAATTTAATAATTGGCCAATCAAGGGTAAAAATTAAAGATAATTTTTATGAGCATAGCTTAAATAAGCATGTGCTCCCGTGCTATTTATAAGTCTTCTTCCGAGACTTCTAAATAAAACTAACAACCTACATAGGATAAATCTTTCAATAATCTTCTGATAGAGAAAACACTTCCCCAAAGATAGAGAAGTTAATATCCGACTAACGTCCGTTATCACGTGGTTTCTTATATGTCAATCCAACAAATATCTGTGTATCCAAACTTTTGTATACTCTCTGTACTATATTGACTTAAAACTTAACATTGTCGGTCTGTGCTATCAGTTTTCTATACAAATATATCATGAACCGAATGGAACCATGTTTGAACAAGTGTCGGCGACACATGTCCACCTCAATTAGCCTTTAGTTATTTAATTAACTTTGTTTGTTTATATAGAAACGAGACGTAATAATGAGATATTAATCTTAATTTTTAGTCATGTTATACAATTTCAAGATATATCCCATAAAGAAAACAGATATTACAAGAAAGCCTCTCTTATTAAAAAATATATAGAAATCAAACTTAAAATGCCAAGTGTAGTCCATAGTAATTGAATTGACCTCTTTTATGAATATGAGCTTTACAAATGCAGTTATTGATTACTGAATATTTAGCAAAATGCTATTTAAAAATTCTAAGAAATTGATAACCACATCACTCTCATCTATTAACATACAAGCACAAATTGTCGGTCACTAATACATATTTTTTAATTCTGCTTTGTCGTGAGAGAGTGTTTGACGATCGAATGACTCATGCGCCGGCGCACTTATACAGGATGTTAAAATAAAGTTACATAATTGTTATCTAAAAATTAATTAATTGAAAAATATAAATCCACTAAATCGACTAATATACAAGCATTTAAATTACTGATTATTTTTTAATTAATGTTTCTTATTTTTGTAAAGATAATTGTAAAAGGCTTTGGTGTATAAAGAAATTTAATTAACTTGTGTTCCAGTTTACGATGTATTCTCTGTAAGTTGACACAGACATACTGACATGTCTAGACGTCGCGTACACATACATTGTATGCAGTATTTTCTTGAGATAGTTTTTTTATTCATATCAGTTTCTACTATATAACTTCTATTAAAATAGCATTTGCTTACAAGAAAATACCGATTAAGAAGTTATTTTTGTTTTATATGAAACTAAAAATATGACGTCATAAGATACGTCACACGTCATAAATATTTCATAAATCTTCCCTGCACCAATTAAAGCCTTTTACTAGAGAGAAACCTCCTCAGTCAAATCCATTTGAAGTGCAAGTCCCCTAGCAACTAGTGAGTCATCGCAGCATCCTGTATATAATCTGATGCAACAGATAAGGTGCGTACACACTGTTCATTTTTTTTCATACGCTGTGTCTACCCGTACCGTGTACCGTTCTACGGTGACTCACTCAGAGATGCTTAGAGAAGGATTGATTAAAACAAAATTATACTTATTAAATTTTATGTCACATAAAACCTTAATTTCGTGGTTATTTAGATTTACTGATTTTCATCATTTGTGTTCATAAAGAATTGTGATTGGTTTCAAATAACGAAGGTTATTATTTGTTCTTTAATACTTAAAAACAAAGCAATGTTAAAACTTAACAAACCAAAAAAAAAATATTTATTACAATATAATAATTCCTGTAAAAAATTACAAATCATCTCCACGACTTTTTTGTTCTTCCACTTGGTTGACCAAACACATACCATGCCTTTGAGTATTTTTTTCTATTTGACGCCGAAAATATTTAACTCATAAACGATTCAAATTATAATTAGGACATATACCACCAAGGAACTATCACAGAATTTATATTGTACTCTATTATAGAGCTGATAAGATTGATTTAACGACAAAAAGTTTATTTATAAATGAGATCTGACACTATTCTTATAGATTACCAATATTAATCATATAATGTCATCTTTTGTGTATAATTAAATATGGCAGATACAAAACTAAAAAACATATTGAAAGCCAGACATAATAGTGGAGATTTTTGGTGAATTGAAGATATCTTTATTTTTACTACAAAATTATAACAAATTCAATTCTAAATTAGATTTAACTAAAGGATAATATAAGCGTTATCCAAATTGCACTATTCAAAACTAAAGTTCAGTACTATTCTGAACTCACTCGTTACGATATCGCACAGACAGTTCCATTAGTGAACTACAAATTTAATCAGGAAACTTTGCTGATTGGTTGGCGTTAGTTAAACTGAATGTTTGGTGGTTTTTATAGAAGTTCAACACATGAGTTTATTTTATATATTCTAGTGAGTATTAGAAATACATATATATATTTTTCTACCTACCAATACGTACTTAGAAACATTAGAAAATAATTAATAAAAAAACCATGATTATAGCATCTAATACACAATTGTCGCGAATCATTTTAATTTTACATGTATTTCTTTCATAAAAATAATGTTTGTTTTAAATTTGATTTTATATTAGTAAAGCTCACGGGTTCAAAGCCGAAGTCTTAGATTCAATCCATACATTTATTTATTAATTTGTTAAATTAACTAAAACTACTTTTAGATCAAAGCGATAATTAAATTTTACTTAATAATGTCCAATTATTTGTGAATATTTCAGTTTCCAGTAAAATTAAAATGTGCCCCGATGTGTTCGGTCGCATGATAATTAATTTGGTCACAAATATTTCATTATGGAACCTTTTGTTGAGTTAATTATGTGTAAAACTTTTGCTTTTGTATTTCGACTTCATTGTAGTATTAATATAACACAATGAATAAATGTTTCATATATTGAATTAATATTTAGTACTGAATATTACTATTTCAAATTAAGTTTACCATAAAGAGAACGAAGTTAATTATCCCACTGTAAAGTAATCTAATAATCGTATTGTTTTTGAAGACATCTGAAAATCTCAGTAGGCACCTTTTTTCAGCCAATTTACTAAAAGAGGAGTTTCTTATTCGTTTTTATATTATATTTGTAATTAATAATTATCTTATAAGTCCAGTAGATAATATCCTTCAGTGTTCATATAGCATCAAAAGTTTTATTTCAAGTACCTAATACTACATTAGTACTTGGTTTAAAATAAAAATCGTCAACTTACTAATATTATTTTGTTATTTTTGCTAACATTGTATAAGAAAACGTTTAAAAATAACGACCTAATCGATGATTTCACGGTTTTATTTCAAATAACGGTTAAAGAAACGTGAGGTTCAAAATGTTGCCCTATTTAACGATTCAAAGTGTCAACGCATAATAGTGTTGCAACTTTATTGCTCTTAAATCACAACACACATAAATTTTGTTTGACTCTTATTTTATTCACAGCATTTGATGGGAAATGGCAGTTTTTTTTAATAATAATATCATGCTGAGGCACCTTTGACATGTCTGTATCATATAAACCAAAAAAAGTAAAAAAGTGAATGTAGAGGAGTTATGTAGGTACCCGTAATACGGATCACAGATATATTATATTATATATCTGATATTAATAATCTAGTAATCAATCCACATAAATCATATGTCGCATGTGCAAAATTATGTTTTCGTCTGTTATTTTAGGTATTGACATATATCTAATATTGGGTAATCGTAAAAAAATGTGTTATAGATTTTATCTTAATAGCAACAAACCATGCATGAGCAAATAAAATTTTTTTAGGACTTTCTTATACTTTTTATTCACTTACGTAATCTTGTTTTAGGTGAATCCAAAGGAAAAAAATGGGTTAAGGTTAAAATGTATATATAATTTGTATTTTTTTTGTAACAACATATATTTGCCTAGAAAGCTAGGTGCCTTATTTGTTGCTATCCGTTTAATAACTTCTTGCGTGGACGAGACATAAAATCGTCTTATAATTTTAAACTCGTGTAGTAAATCAAAAGCATAAATTTTATAGCTCAGTAACATTGTTAGTATTTTTATTTGGCTTTAAATGTAGAAGCTTCAATGCATAAAGGCTTACTCTATTCTTACTTTACTAGTCTATTAAAACTTATATGACATTCTCGGAAATTGTTAGTCTATAACAATATTGTCTAACGCTTTGTGTGTTATTTGTTCATAAATGAAATTTCTTAGTGTTCGACCATCAATAAATAATAAAGTCTTTGACTAACACGAATGACTAAAAATAGAATTTTATCCTTTAATTCAAATTACTCAAAAAATACTTAATAACTTTCATGAAAGTAAACACTTTTACAACAACACCAATTTATTAGATCATCGACCGATTAAGTTTTGAAATACTTAGTGCATAATAACAAAAGATGTTATCGGTAATGAAGGATGACGAAAGACGAGAGTGTTCAAATGAGTTGAAATAAACCAACTGTTTGCTGAAGATAAAGCCTTTGGACGTGTTCCAATCACAAGCGATAAGCGTTTAGCGTCATTGTATTATAATATGTCGTAATAATAATAATTTAGAAAATAAGACTACATCAAATTTCAACACATTTAGCTAATACTAAGGAAATTTATTTTACATTATTATATTTATCATGATAATTATCATAAAATGATTTCTAATTTATATTTGTTGAAAAATATTTCATGTGCACATAAAAATAATACTCTAAAAAATCCCAACTAGATTTTCTGTATATTTTTTTATTAGACCACAGCCGTGTCGTAGATAAGCAACGCGGGCCGTCAAATTTTATTAAAAACTTCTTTGTATGTTATTAGTTTATGGTCAGGCAATCGTTATGTAGAAATATTTCGATAACAAACTCTTTGTTTCATAGAGTTTGTTGACTCTACCTAGAAATTAACTTGAATCACTAAAACGATTGAGGCATCGTTATTGATTTAGTTTTTTATTTCCACATTCCTAATTGCAAAACTTAATGGTTTTAATTTTATTAATGTTGCTCTCTTGGACTTCTCGTGATATAAAATTTGCGTAAATGAAACTCTTAAAAATTCAATCATGAGCTTATTTACGAAAACTGCTCATGCCGTATAAATATTTTGCAAAATAGTTAATAATATTATTCACTTTATTATAAAAAAAACTTTCATCATATGAAAAATATGATAAAAAAGAAGAATATATTTTACTACTATATATTATAATTTTTGTTCTGTTTAACGGAGGTATACGGCACACCTCACTTTAATTATTATTATTTTTCAACCAGTTCATTAAATATTCTAATGGTGCCTTTTAAGTATATTTATGATTCATAATAGCATTGTCTTTGTTTGAACAATTAGCATATATTATAACACCATTAGCTGAATGAGTCCACAATGAGATAATAAGCTGAGGTGTGGTCAAATTACGAACACGAGCACGTAAATATTGTAGTCTCGTGTGTTCTGTGGAGCCACAAAAAATACTCCAGCTATTTACAGGCCACAATGAGTCTCTCACAGGAACAGATCAGTGCTTGGCCATAAACTGATGACTGAAGGGCAGTAGCAGGTGATAGAGATGAGAATATCAAGAGTAACGAATGGAGTTTTTTAACTAAATAGAGAGAGAATTAAATGAGAAATGTAAGAGGAAGAATGAAATATATGCTTGACAAAAAATTTTCTTCCAAATCCTATGCTATAATTGACTTTCTAGGTTTCGTACACACGTATTGCTGAAGGATGAGGAACACATGAGGAGGAAATTTCTGATATTTGAATGGAGAGCTATATGAAAAGGTTTAAGTTACGTGTGAGTTCTGACATGACAGCTGACAGAGATGCATGGAAGATGTCCCGCGGTGACCCCGTATTAATTGAGATTAGGACAGGAAGATGCTGAGTGCTTTCTTATTTGTCATAACTTATATATAATCTGTTTAATCTATATTCTTATGAACTCTGCGCGTTAACACTGCCTATAAACATACTTCAAAAGTCTATTAAAATGTTGAATCATATTATTAAGTTGAACAGTAAATTTGGTCATTAATTATCTTTGTCAGTCTTCTTAATCACTTTTCTTAATCAATGTCAAAATTTTTATACATTCTACATTTGTGATCTAAAAATATTAAATAATCTGAAAATATCAAATAATATATATAATTAATAAATAGAATTTTAAATATAATAGTAATTACAATAATTATTTGCGTTTGTAATGTATTTTTGCAATTTTGCACAAAATTATAGGGTAATGTACATGGAACTTTTAATAAGATCTATCCTATGATCATTAACACCACCTTTGGATCTGAAATCGGTACCTAAAATTTCACCCAACTTCAAACAGAAGCTTCCATATTGACCTTTTCTTTATTTTAAATCTGTTTCGAGCAAAAATTATATTAGAGAAAATTGGAAATTTTTGGCAATAACATCTAATATTTAAATTATTTATAAGTAATGTTCGTCTTTGTTCATTTTCTATTATTTCTAATTATTTTCTCAAAAAAGACATCTATACAGAATTGGAAATAGCAAAAAAAAAAAAATTGATCTTACTGTTTTCACTTCTTAATAACAATTGTTATTAGTTACCTACAAAGTAAAGACAAAAGGACAAAGCCTAGATATGGTGCAAAAACGTGAGTGAGATGTGGAAAAAAACATAAATTCAATGAATAGTGCATAGTGGTGCTACTGGTGCGAGGTTGTCATCCTTGGACATAATAATATGTCTCTTGTATTACAATGAAGGTCAAAGGATCACGTGACTAGAGCGTATGCGGGTGCAGAGGAAAATGAGGAAAATATAAACTCAAGGTATCAAGGTGAGCTTATTTTATAGTCATATAAAGGTCGCTGTGAACGTATGAGGAACCGTTTTAAAATTATTTAGATTTCATTTACGAAAGTTCCCAAATATAAGAAAAAAATGTCAAATAATCTAAGTCTCTAAGTGCCGTAGCACCAACTGTTAAAAATGGCTTCCACTTATTGGATGCATCAAGTTAATCAAACCATTCAGTTTTTGCATTATAATCCTTTCGCTACAGGCAAATCCTGTATCATATTCAAATATTCTCACCCCAATAAAAAGTAGACTTTATTATATTAAGACAGGACTCAAAATTGTTTTGATGTTATTAAATACATTAATCGATCATCGAAGGGTGTATTGAAATCAATCGCAGGTGTGCGAGTGATTGGGCTTTTTTATTTTTTTTTGTACGAGAGTTCACTGTTTGCAGCATTGTGCAGGACACTATTGTCATACAACCAGCTTTTAGTTGCATTTATTGTTACTGTTGTTTCAATTTTAACTAAACATTTGGATACGTATAAGGTGTATTTATAAAAATATCTTTTTTATAATTTTGTCATGTTTTTTAATACAACTTTTTCAAAAAGCTTTTAAATACTACTTTTTCAAAAATGTCGCACTCAGTAAAATAAAACAAATGTAAAGTAAAATAAGTATAATTTAGGGAGAAGACATATTTTTTTAAGAAATTAAATTTAGTCAGTGGATAGTGAAAGACGGCTCCATTAATTTTTGTCTGTCTTTAATTATTTTATGTCTATGTTTTAATATTTTGAATTTCAAAAGAGTTAGTTATGTTTGGAGATGTGGTTATGAATCACTGAAAATATTTCGCCTTTATATGAATTGAAGATTTATTACTGTTTCAGAAAAACTGAAATTTACATTTAAAAATATATCATTCAACGAAAGCTGCACGCTTAAAAATTGCATTATTTCGGTGGCAATAATTAAATCATCTTTTGTTTCATAAGCGGCGCTATATTTCAAGAAGTCAGTGACATGCAAATTCATGAACAATAGTGTCTCACGCCTGTACAGTTACGAAGAAAGAGCTTAGCATTTAATTATTATTATATCTAACTTTATATGAAATAGTGACAAAAGTACAGTCGGGGAGACGGAGCTTACTGTATCATTATTATTATCTTTGACGTTGCTTGAATAATAAACAGAATTTTCATGTTGTAAAGGATTTGCTTCACTGAGAATAAAGGAAAGATAAAGGAAAAATGTACAGGAATATAGAAAAGTAAATACATTATAAAACTGAGTCCAGAATTATAACATTGTTTGTTATTATTTTGAAAGTAACTGGTATAAAAATATGTAAGTTAATAATTGCAATAATGGAAGTCAGCATGTTAAATGATATATTTGGAACTGTATGAAAACGACAATTCTGATGGCAATACATTCCTCGCTTACAGCAGCCATATAATTGTTATACACTGTAAACTATCAGTCACCTTGCATTTGGCTGCAATATTCATTAAGGCTTACTCGCTGCTATTAATTCGTGCCAACCCTGCTGCAAGTTGATGCAAGCTATTGTACTTAGCTCTGTTTAATGTTTTATTAAATAGGGTTGTCCAAATGTTATTGCAATATCAAAATTACTTAAAAACCTATAAATATATTTGAAATCAGAGTCTATACGTAACGCCTTAAAAGGAATAGAAATAAAGATTGCTTATGATTCATACCTCTGATCTTGACATCATTGGCCTCATAAATTCTTACATCAATACTGTTATGCTGAATATGACTAAGAGAGAAAGCGCTTTGGCCGTGATATGTGAATTCTATGTTTACTAATGTCAAGGTAAACCTTACTACGTGACTATCACTAAGTACAAAATACTATTGCTTTATTAGTAATGTTTCTATATAGATTACTATATAAAAAAAAATTAAATGCTACTGCTTTATGGTACAAATATAAGGTGATTTATTATATTCTAATAAACATCTAAATATACCATATATTATAAAATATTATAATTATGCATACATATACATGAAGGTAATAAGGATTAACTATATCATCCATTATAATATAAAAATATATCTAGATTTCCCCCCAAATCACCTCAACCCGTACAACCCTAGACTTGTTCCAGCCTCCTTTGTTCGGTCTGTCAGTGCAGCCAATGATTAATGACATCTATGAAGTCGGTAATTTTCGATTGTACCGCGAAAAACTGAAACCATGGCTTTAATTAAATTAATACGTCACAGACACAGACCCGCCTTTCGGGTGTTGTGTTTTTGTGCGACTCATTAACGTGGAAATGTTGAAATTCGATACGTATTTTTGAAAATGCTTTTTTTATCTTTTTATTTTAGCATTGTCGGGAAAATCCTTTGCAATTTTTCGACATCATTAGGCTTTTTCTTGATGTCTGAATTTTAATAACATATTATTTTCATTACACTACTAGATATGACTCTTTTTCTTTTATTTTAGACAATGTCCACCTAAAATAAAAGAAAAAAATATATAAAAATACCTATGTGAGTCAATTTCTAGTGTATTAACTTTTTTAATTTAATGAAACTATCGTCAAAAGGACCTATGTAGTATTTATTATTAATCAATAGTAATATTAGATACCTGTATTTGTGGTTATTTGCTTACAATTGACAGTTTGGGAAAAGTTTATAAATACAATTCACACACTTGTTCCGATCTATGATAATCAGCAAAATTTGAATATGTCAATACGTCAAGGATTTACATAAACAATTGAAGGTAAAGGAAGAAATTATAAGTCACTCTCACAAACAATTAGGTTTAGTCAGGTAAATATTTAAATACATTTGTCACGAGTAAGTTATTTAAATTGTTGCCAATTCAGATGCGAGGCATATGTAAATTTGATTCGCCCAATCTCGGTTGATCAGTGTCTAAATGAGAAATTTATACAAAAATGCAAGTGCAGGGATTTCTCGCTTTGTCCCATCTTGAAATGTTCGTGGGATTCTGTGGGAAGATATTTTTATGCTAAATTTTTATGCTTGAGATGACAGTAATTTGAAATTATTTTTAATAGAGATTTTGTTTTTTTCGTTAAAGCAGCTCTATCTTTTACATTTATTATTTAGATTATTTTGTAATTTTTACAAATATACTATTCATTTATTTTCAGTATTTTATCTTTACTTTTTATATATTTATTTATCTCAATACTCGATAGTTATATGTAAACAATGGCTTATTATTCCAGTGATGTTATTCTCACTGGAATAATAAGAAGCAATTTATATTCTCATTATTATATTATTATAATAATAAGAAAGAATATAAAAAACAAACAGTGATAAAAAAAAAACACAAAAAAAACAACAAACACAATGACAATAGTTCTAATATGTTACCGTACACAGTTTTTATAATTATTACACTATAAAAAACACCCATATTTGCACAAACAATTTAGCAAACGAACAGTCACATTGTAAGACTGTTCATTTACATATCACATGGTCAATTTGACACGACACCACGATAATAGTAACGACACTTATGACACTTTATGGATTTTTGATTTAAATTTTGTGACTATTTAAGTATGAGAAAAAATATAAGCATTAGTTGTTGATTGATGTATGCAAATATGAGAATTCACATTTCGTCTCCACAAATTAGTTGGTAAAAAATGACTGTCATGGCGCAACATTTTTTTTACACCCTGCTTAAAATAAACCGTTTTAAAAATGATTCCTTTGTAGTTACTTGCAAAACATGATATAAAAAATTAAAAATAATCAAAACAAGTTTGTCTAAATTAAGGCAACCTCGTAGACCGGATACTGATCAAATTCCTGTACCATGCGTAACATCGCTCATTTTAATACTTTTAGAAAACTAATAATTTCTGTTTTTTTTTTTGTTTTGGTCTTATAGGACGAATAACGAACATGTACCTACGTTTAATAGTTTGTAGTTATTATGTAAGTGTGGGTAAGTATTTTAAAACAAAAGAAAAATATAACTCTCAATGCACTTTTATTTTGTTACTTTTCCATTACTACTAGTAATAGTTACCTACACCCTTTCTCCTAAGGTCCTGGCAAATATAATAAATATTTAATGATTGTCATTCAAAGCCACATCCTTTTAAAGTGTTCATATCTGTGAGGAAACAATGCTTATTCATAATAATATTATGTCCAATATCAGACTCTACTTCTATAAAAAGAAGAAAAATTTACTATTTCATAATAATTAAAAATATAAATACCTGTTAGAATTGATATTCATAATTATATTATCTAAAACTAATGCTTACACAGTATTTTAGTAATGTTACCTAAATCGTTTACTGACCTGTATTCTTTACCCAAATTAATTAATCATCAAAATGACTCATAAACGAGTATAAACACTAATTAAATATACAGTAAAAAAATAGCGTATCCTATCTCTTACAATATAATACAGTCATTTAAAATTGAACTCTATTCCATTTTCATTAGATATATTATGAATTATTCGGGTATTTCGATATAGAACATTACAAAGTCTGTCCGTAGTAAAGAGCACCCAAAGCTCAATGGTGCAGGTGTCCTGCAAACAAAAGAGTTTAGGTTTGATACCCGTCGCGGTGTATAGCGATTTGAGGAAAAAAATATAAAAGGGGTATGGATTTAATGATACGGTGGTATCAAATTTGGGGTTCCGTATAGTAATAATATCACAATACTAGCTGTTTTCAACGACTTCGTTTTCTTGTACTAAAGAAGAGCGTTCGCAGTATTGAGAAACAAGGATCATTGTCTGTATATATGCTGTATATTTTTTTTAGTCGTCACTGTTTGTCGTGTCGTGAGGGTCGTAGTGTAATGTTATCTATTTATCCTATAATCTTCTTCAATAATACAATATCATGTGCAAAAAAAAATCCGGTGACTGTTCCTCAGGTGACCTTTTCCAAATAAATTAACTTTTCCTATCTCTTTGCATTTATTACATTAGGCCATCATTTCAAAATAGTTCTATTGGTTTTTTAGTTGCTGAAAGGAATGAACGTTATAATTTGTACATAATGTTCTATAACTCATTATATTTACAACAACATTTAATTAATAGAGTTTTAACTTTAACGGTTTTATAAAAACTCCATCAAGAACGATTCCTAAATATTGGAAAGGCAAAAAGTTGGCTCGCGTCCGAGAGAAAAGTGACAAGTCATTGTCATCAATCAGACTATAAATGAATACACTAACATTAGGGCATGACATCTACATTAAATACTAGGTATAGTGCACTTTAGATATAGGTACCTAAGTGAAGAAGGGATGTAAGAAATATAATTTAGTTAACGTGCACTAAAAGAAATATTTGTTTTGATTTATAATATATAACACTAATCCAAGATCAATTATATGTAAGGATGAGTTTAGACCACTAACTTATAAAACTTAATAAACTATCTACCAAATATTAGAAATATCAATTGTTTAGAGCATCATGTAAGGGACATAATAAAAAATAAAATAATATATATTTGGTTAGTATTGGTACAGAGATTGGTATTGAATTATTATTTTTATTTATATAAAATCCGGTAAACTAAACGATCTCTGTACCAGACAATGTTTATATCGTTTTAATAGGTTCTCGTAATCGGGGTTTACATACAGACAGGTCGACCTTAATTTGAAAATAATAACGTCTGCCTTCAACAGAGTAATGAATTGAGTTTATTTTGATTATTTTGTTTGCATGCCTGTAAAATATTAATATAAATTTTAATATAAATATTCTACGCTGATGTGTCTTGACGTATTAACTATATTATTGTTGAAGCCCAGCTGTAACAAAGCAATTGTAGCTTGTATAGGTGGTGGCGCAATCTCAGTGTTACCATTGTTAAAAAATAGATCATCATTTTGGGCTATTACTTATACTTGCGTATGGTGTAAAGCGTGGGTAAGTCGGATTCGATAGCCATATTTAAAGATATCTGTGGAAACTGTATGCACTTATGCCAAGATATAGGTAGGTCGGCTTCCTTATTCTCTAGTATTTACACTTATAAAAAATAATTATAAATTAAAATTAATAAACTGCAAATATTAATAAATACTATAAATATATAGCACCTATGTTGATCATTACACTGTACACAGTATTCGTCATACTAACGATTGTTTTCCAATATCGATCTTCGCTAATACTAAGAACCGTTTGAAAAGACTTCAAAGCTGTAATTATTATGATGCATACTTTTTGGAATATATATTATTTAAGTAATAAGTATTCATAGAAATGTTGATTAAAAACAAATTAAAATTATTTATTATATATTTCCGATAAAGAAGATGACAATATATATATATATATATATGTATATATATATATATAGATATATATATATAATTGTGTTCATCAATATGGGCACACAGTTAAGAGTATCGCGAAAGGACTCTCACGCGCCGGTTCGAGTCTCGCTCGTGTTGATGAGTTTTTCATTTCGTGTCTTGGTATATTTATCTAAAAAAAATAAGTAAGCTTTTGGCACAGAGACTATTGCATCTACCACCTGGCTGACGATTTGCCTTCTCATAAACATTTCAATCTACATTATTATCGGGATAAGTTAAATATTATTATAACTCGGTACTATAAGTATAAGTTATTAAGTTAAATGTTTATAAAGCATCCCTGTATCATTTCCCAAAACAATGTCTAAGTGTGAGCAATTAAATTAAACTTTCAACTGGTTCAGATATGTTACAGAAATGTCTTCCAGCATCTAAAGCGTTATCAGTTTGTTTACAGCAAATTACCCTAAAACTATACAGGGTTGCCTCTCAGAATAATTGGTTTGATATAATTAAATAATATTAGTGTTACTTTCATTCTTAGTTTATTATATTTAAGATTTTTATTGGGGTATTAAGACATAACCGTAAATAATTTGAAATAAGTAATTTAAAATGTTATATGTGTAATAAAAAATGTTTGCTAGTGTATTATTTCGTCCTTGATGTAATTAGTATATTAGTTAGAATATTTAATATATATATTTTTTTAAATATTTTAAAATGATGTGTATTTTTCTTTATTTTGACAACCCTATAAAAACAAGTCGGTGACTAGCAAACAATGAGCAAGCAATAAATATAAACAATTACGAGGCGTCTGTGAGTTCGGCTACTAATTGAGGTTTACAGTCCTCCTGCTACAAATATATACATTAAGAGTATCAGATATTTTTATAATTACTTACAAGCAAAGTTAGATTAAACTCTATATTTCTATTTAATAGATTATATAATTGTAATAAGAGAAAGAGTGTTATTTTATTCTACTTTATATATTTTGATAACAGCCCTGTTTTTACTTTTTACATAAATTAAGTTGAGTAGAACTAAATTTTATTACATAGTAGATAATGACCTGTTTATTTAATAATAAGTATTTAGATTCCCATATATATACCTACAATACAGTAAACTTTAAAGCTACTTATTTTAATGTAGGTAGATAATTCTCCTAATTCTTATTAAGTAGGTACTTCTAATAAAAGCACCTGATATCATAGCTTAACAATTTTCAACCATTTCCAATACAAAATTATCAGTTATACAAGCACTAGAGATGTTATGGCAGACGTCTGTGGTACAGGTGCACTTTGGGTGTACTTTATTAAAACTATTAGTACCTATCTCGTTTTGTATTTAAGTAATTAAATGACGTTTAAATATTTATTGATTCTTTGGATATATTTTAAAATGTACAAATACTAGATTTATTTTATATTATTTATAATAAAAGAAAGCATTTCGTGGAGACATTAAAATACGTGAAAATATTTATTACATTATCTAGCCGCCTCAATTTTTGTAAGACATCCTTGTTTTCCTTCAGAAAGCAATAATTTTCAAAAGTCGCTGTAATAATGGTTTCACGTTATATGAACAAGAATGCAGTGAGTCAGCGCGGTCAACGTATCAACACAATGGCGTCTGGATTGACGGGAAATCGTTCTTTATTAGGGAAAATGAGTATTAAAACCCTGAAAGGTTAACAAAATAACAAGCTTTGATCCTGACTCCGTCTGACATTTATTAATATATCCATAGCCACCTATTGTGTAGATTTGAGACTTTTACTTTGGCAACTAACCAACGTACATTGTGAATATGAATTATTATTGTTGAAGAATACAATACATATTAATAACATTATTAACGTCCTCAGATCTCAGGATTCATAAATAATTGATAACTACATGTCTTAAGAAAACATATAATTGTGAGATTATTTTAGGCGGTAAATAACTATTTTAATAACAAACATCGTATAACATTAACAAAAATAACAATTTTGGGCAACAGAACATACAAATTTTATTAAGTTAATCAATATTATATAAGACACCATAATTAATATAACAATAAAATATGAGAATATATTAAACATTTATTATTTTAGGAAGTCGTTAAATACTTTAGGTTGATATGAATATTTGATTTTATTACTTTTTAATTGTCTACTAAAATATCGGATGTAACGAAATAATGAAGTAATAAAACTAGGTAAAGTAAAATGTTTAGTAGGTACATCTGCCTTTTGAAGAATTTGTATGAAATATAATAATTAACTAAGCTTTTTGTGTAGTTTTGCAAATCCTATTTGATTATTTTATGAATGTATGTATGTTTATAGCATTACAGATATTCGGGTAACTTTCCCGTACATCAAGCTACTTTGTCGCTAATAACTTTTCTACTTCATTAATTTTCTTCACACATTAAAAGCACCATTTAAATAATGAAGGAGATAGCGTGCATTCATTAACACAGCGGGGGGCAATAAATATTATTATTTATTTTGTTATCTTGGTTTTATTTAAATTTATTTTAAAAATATCACGTATTTGTGGTGGTGTGTGTAATGTTCAAAGTTGACGATGCATTAAAAACCTTGTTTTACATAATAGAGTAATTAAAGAAATAAAAAAATAAATGAAAGAGAGTTTTAGATATTCAAAAAATGTTTACAAGTGTCATGCCTCTGTGCAAAATTTGCATGATTTTGTAATTTAAGTACAAAGCTTAAACGATTGAAAAAATGTGCAAATCATACTTACATTTAGCCAATTGATTTTTACTATTTACGATTTTTAATTTATAGTAACCATATTATTACAAACACTTTCCCAATGTAGACCTAAAAATGTAGACAACCTATTACAGCTCAACAGATACACTGCCTTATAGATATTGCATGACAGACGGACGGACAGAGATGCTTTAGAAACAGGTTTTCGTTTGCACTTTTTACATGTGGTTCCCTAAAAATATAATTTACCTGATATTATTAAGATAAAATAATAAATGATTTAAAATATAAAACTCTCATGGCCACACTCAGAGACAGGATTAAGATAAGCGGCTTCGTGGCCATTTTCATCAAACGTTCACATTTGAGACGACGTGAGTGTATGAATTATTGTTTTATGTACTTTTGTATATTAACGAAACAACCAGTACTTAATGGCTTTTAAAATACTTATTTTACGAATACTTAAATATCATTTTTAAATTATTATTGTAGTTATTAACAAACCTAATAGAATAAGCGAATACCCATAGATTATTTATTGTATTTTTGTATTGTTGTCTTATTATATACCTTCGTATGGATGGAATTATTTTAATGATAATAATTTTATTAAATTACTTAGACAGTTAAAAAACATTTCATTCATTGTTATGTTAAATAGATAACAGACAAAAGACTTACATTAAAAAAAAATGTAACATATAATATTAGATTTATTAAAACAAGGTTCTACTAATATTTTGGAACACGTCTTCGGACAACTACATATTATATATATGCAACAAAGTAATCATGTAAAAGAGCGCATCATCATACAATAATGGCTATTACCGCTCTTGGTTTATGGTTTAATTTCCTGAAAGCTAACATTTCATTTGTCAGAAACTTGGCATACGTGGTTATTACTTTTTATGGCTTCTGTAATTCGCTAAATTACAATGTGTACGATGTTTTGTAAGATTTGGTAAATTGAATTTATAAGATTACGAAACATATTATTATGGAAAACGGAATTGAATTTTAAAGTATTATATGTCTTATTATTATCAGGGTGTAAAACCATAGAATTACTATACATAAAATAGGGGAGTCATAGGCAGACCTATGAGTGTCAGTCTGACACATAATATAAGAGACAATAATAACACAAGATGACAGACCGTTACCTACTTCTCTTTGTCTAATTACACATGCAAGAAAGAGAGACAAATAGGAAGCTTCATTTGCTGTCTCTTTATATTTCGAGGGTCACATTTTAAGGTGGATTCCTCACTCTATGTTTAAAACCTTTATGAGTAGGTACAATCCTCTTACAAACGGCAGGCCTGAAGTATTATACGGATGTCTTAACAACTTAGTTTCCTATTCCTGGGTCCTGGTCTTGTGTATCGTGACCTACATATCCCTACGCAGTCTTCAAGGGTTGCAACACATCAGCAAGTTTTCATGGACGGCACCATTTGCCACTTGTTACATAATAAACTAGGTTTAACTAAAAGTTAACATTTTTACCTCCGATATTGAAATCACATTATACAAAGCACTGCGACTGCAGCTTTATAACAAGAGATATTTATACATATATAGTTGTACCTTTGTTTTAGATAAATATCTGCAGGGGACAATTAGTATTTATCGTGAACATTCTGAGAAATTAAAATGCAGCTATATTTTTAATTCCCCAAGGATTATTTACGGTTTAAGGCCTCATCACAGAAACCAAAACCAATTCAAAATGTCAAATTTTAAATTTGTTATTAAAATATACATTAAAAATAGTTTTTAAATAAAATTAAAAGTTTTAGTTATTTAAGTGTATATTCTTTATTAATTAATATTAAAATTAGTTTACTAATTAAATAAATAGTTTATGTGTTAATAATAGGAATACAATAAACAGTGAAAAAAACAAAAGTATATTTCTCATACGTTAAGTATGTTTATTTTAAATAACTAAAATACTATGACGTCATCAAAACTAGTTCTCTGATAGCGTCAACTATTGTAATAGTTGTACCACGAGCCACAATCAATTTTCTATCATTATACTTGAAAACACAAAAGATATCTGCTATGAGATACGATCAAAAGCATTGAGTTTTATATTAACAAGAAGCTATTCAGTTTTGAAATGAAAAAAGAATATTACATATATTTAGCTATAATTCAAAAATATTATTTTAGGTATAATAATATAATATAAAATGAATATTGAAGCTGTCACTAATTTCAAATATAATAGATAACAAATTAAGTAAACTTAGGTTATATTCTCCTTAACAGGTTACCCACTAATTACTCACGACTCTGTTAATGTCAGTCTGTTTGTATTTATAAAAGAAAAGTAAAATGATATAAAAAAGGTACGTTAGAAAGAAAATTAAAGATTATTTAAACATTTTCAAATATAACTTTAGTGATATATTATAATAGATATAATAAATAGTTTAAAAATAGTGTTTTATCTATTTTTGTGTTTTAATATAAAAATAACCAATTTTTCGCAATACTCAAAATTTTAAGAAATAAATATAAATTTATAAGAATGGATAATAAACTTTATTTAAGTAAAGTAAAGATAATTTACTCTTAGAAGTTATTGTAATGAACATTCATTTACATGCACAATAATAATCTAACCAGCATGTTATTTATCTGATAGTAAGTGGTCCATACAGTTTATGATAGAAGAGGCTGGTAATTGGTATTAATTAATTTACGTGTAACACTCATAGTTAAAACCTCATTTCTTCCGCCCGCGTTGTGGTTCTTTAAAGAACTTAAAATAACTAGATATGTCATTGATGTGATGTCATTGATATGTCATTTATAGTAGGTATTTTACAAAAAAGTAATATTTGATTATATTTTATATAACGTTATAATATTATTAATATTTAACTTTCAACCTCCTTCAAATGTTAGATTTTCAATTCTAAAAAAAAGTAAGGCATGTTCAAGATTTCATATTACCTACCCACAGATTTGAGGTCAACAAACGTTGTTAAGTTAATCAGTTTGTTTTCGATTTCATACACAATAAATGCTAAGGAGCTGGTAACTAGCAGTATTGTCATTTTAACAATAATTTACGGTTCTTATAAAACTAAGTAGCATCCAGTTCCATCCAGTACTCTATATCCTAGTAGGGGCGGTACATATCGTGCCTAAACAACATAAATTAGTTAAAAAGCAAATCGGGATATTGAATACATAAAGTTAATGTCGGATGCTAACACTTATAGTAATGTTAGTGATTAGCCCAAATTGTTTCTGTGCGGGTCTCACCGTTTTCTATATCAAGAATCATGTAAAAAGAGATTGTTAATATTCTTATAATATTTTTAAAAGACATATTTTAAAAAGAAATAAATTGAGTATAATATTTTTAAAGTTATTAATAATATTCGTTTAATCTGATTTCAAGAAAAAACTTTGACATCTCTTTGCCCTTAGTCTCCACCTGGCATTATTTCATTTCTCACGCCAAAAAACCGCTAAAAATATCGTAAAACTCTCGAGAATCGATCGTAAAAACGCAAAATCATCTTTAAGATTCATCAATCGATTACAATACGACATTACCTTTTTATTGCCCCTAATGAATAAAAGAGGTCCGTTTAAATCTCCGAAGTGTATTAAATAATAAAGTTTTAATGTCGCATAAAAATTTGTAAACGGGACATTGTGTTCTTTATTATCTACAGTTTTTGTCTATGGTTGACGTATGGGGTGCTAAATAATAGTTTGTCATTCTCTATTTGAACTTGGCCCCTCAGTACATTGTTGCAGAAATATATTTTTTTCATGTCCGTGACAAGGTGGTTTTTATTTTTTAAACATTAAGGTCACGCACAAACCGTTTCCAATCTAAAGAGTTTAATTATATTGTTGACTTTATTTTGTATACCTTTATCATGGTTCAAAGTTTAATCAACGTTTCTATTTATCACGAGATAATAGAACATTAGATAAAACTATCTACACATATTTGGTTCTTAATAGTATTGCTGCATTTGTTTTGAAAATGATAACAAGGTATCCAATTTTATACATATAAACTACATCAAAACTCGTATCTAACTGTAACTTAAAAAGCAGTGTATAAATATCAAAGAATAATTATCATATCGAATACTAATTATGAGATACCACGTGTAATTAATAGCGATACCAAACAAAGTTCAATCAGAATCCATTTGAACAGGGATTCAATATTCATAACACTGGTAGTCGGTAGTCGGATGCAAAACTGATAATTAACACATTACCATCCAAATAACGATAACAAAAGCGGAGGTCGGCGCGGAATTGACTTAGCGCTGGTTTTCATGTTGGCGCGGTGATGTGCGACCGACGGAAGAAGTTGCGCTTTTTATTATTGTCTTTTGTTTTCAAGAAGAATGAAATAAGTATGCCTTTAAGGAATCGTAATTCATACATGATATCAAGATCCTGAGCTATATCTATATTAAAATCTTCAAATTCATCGCATCTTCTAAGTAACGTTAAACATTATTAAATAAACATATACTTTTCAGTTATTAATATTGTCCCAGTTACTTGACTAGTATTTGTTTTAAGCTTATCTATATTTAGTACCAGAGAGATTTTGACAAAATCTTAACTTATAATTAATAATGTTGTCTATGTAAATCCAACAATCGCATCACAATCTGTCGCATCTCTCATCCGAACCCACTCTCCCTGAAGTGGCCTGATTACTCTATTTATTCTATTAAAGTGGTAATTGTGCTCTGAATGCCTACCATTAGCCATATTGTTCCTTTACCGTTAGATACTGTATAATTGCGTCATTATCTTGACATCAAGCCTATTGCTATATGTTAGAAATTATTTGCTTCATTCATCAGAAAAATACTGTAATTGCTTCATATGTCTTAATACTGCACATGGATTGTTTTTGCTTATAAAAGTATAGCAATATTTCAAAAAAGTTTTATGGTTTTTAATCACCTACAAAAAAGCAAGGAGGAAAAAAGTCAATGTCATCATTACGTCAATAAAAAGTATTTCTCACGGCATTTTGAGTCAATCAATAAAAATACTTTGACATAAAATGTCAAACTTGTTTCTTAAAACGACCCTTTATTAGGAAATACAAAAAACCGCAGAATCACAAATAATTTAGTGACGAAACTAGTGAGCCCCAAGAATACTTAAAATCTAGGTACACAAAAAAAATCGCAAATATTTTATCTTAATTTTTTGGTATAAACAGTAATTTTGTAGTAGCATAGAAATTAAAAACTTCTCAATACTTAAAAAATAATTGCACCAACTTAATCACACTGCTGTCTTTAAATATGACCCTCTAATAATTTTGGAACCGTCCGACCGTATCTTATTATGACAAAATGATTGTTACGTCTGACCCAAGTGTCTATTAAATATATTATTCTAACAGGTTTTAAAATTACTAATTTATATTGTCTATTGAACCATTTCAAAAACATAAACAATTTAAAGAAATTTATATCCTTCGAACCATACCTTATAATTCAAATGATTAATTCCAAATTAAAACAATCAATGGATGTTAACAATTAATATAAGTAATAATAAAATATATTTACTATATGAAGGTAATGAGTGTTGAAACAAATCATATTTGTAAAATTACACAAAGAAAGCAGATCTAGTTTAAAATGGAACAAGTGCTCATATGCAGTTAATCCGTCTAATGATAAATGACGGCCCTGGGCTCTTGATTTAACTAGTGTACAGGATGTTTATTATTAAGTCGAATTATTTTGTATTTTAGTTAAAAGAATGATCAAATTACTTTTTAAATATAAAAGCTTCAATTAAATAGGATATTTAAACACCTAACCATGGTTCACATTGTACCAACTTTACTCGGAGTATATATGAAGGCTGTAGATAACTTACATACGAACATATCTACTGTTAATTATTTAAGATACTTAAAAAAAAAAATTAAATTAAAAAATATTAAAAGTGGGTTCTAGCTTTTTAATAATTCGCTACTATCCATTCTCTCAATATCAATGGTGTAACCTGAATTACATTTAAATCTATCTTAATAAAAACATAATCATAACAACACTTTATATACTAATAGGCGTGACTTCGCGACCAGTCTACAGATTACTACGTCTCTTCATACGCACTCCTCATCGATTATGTTACGTATTAACCGAAACAATTACCATGGGGTCAATGACCTTTGTATCATATAATAATATATAATTTCAGCCAGTTCGGTAATAACATAATCAGCTTCTGTTTGGTGTAGGTAACTATAGATTATGATTACTTAAATATTGCTGGAAGCTATCTGTAATCTACTAAATGGGTAGAAATTGCATATTATTTTACAATAATCACTTCTATATAATCAAAATATATTTTAAGCGTGAATATTTTTATTATGAAATAAAAAACAGTATAGTATTAAGACTGCATAATATAGTGTTAAAACAATGGACGTATCTTGTAAGTACTTTCGATCGATATATACCTAATATAGTTAATAATAGATATCAATTATACAATACTCAATACAATAAACCCCTTAATTGACCGGTTGATCCGTTCGCCTCAAATCAACCCTTTGACTGAAGCCGGAATACCAACACGCAAATACGAGCACGCTAAGCCTCCACACAAATATCAAAGTAAGCAAACGGATATTAAGCAGGCTTAAGGTACAGTCGCAGAAAACTATATCATATAGAAAATAACTTGTTAAATATTATATTATATTGATGTATGAAACTATTGTTTACATTGTTCTAAATATGTTCTGTAATCTATGTTTTGTTTAACGTAGAAATGATATGGAAAAAGTAAATACTTTTTTTTTCAATTTAACTTTTTCAAAATAACATATTGAATACTATTTGCTTTGTTTGTAGTACTTTAATATCGTTTATTTTATAGTTCGTATAATATAAATAATCAGTACTCTATTATCATATTGTAATTTTATATATTCAAGGAAAGTTTTTCTTTGTTACAGTACTAACAGTAGTCAAGGCACTTATCAACGTAGTACGGTCGATTGAAGCCTCCATATGTTTGCCTGGAACCGTATTTCAGATGACTCCACTTATGAGCTAGACTTTAAGCGTAGCTCTAGATGTAGAGTGCTAAAAGTATTCTCTTTTTAAATTTATATCCTACTTAAAGAATATAAAAGAAAGGGTCAAAAATAAAACTTAGAATGAATAAAACTTTGAAGCTATTAAAATTGTTTTTTATTTATAGTTATATATTATTTATATGTTTATGTAGAGTTATTATCAATAACATAAAAAAAAGTAAATTAAGAATTTTTTGATTTATAATATATCCGTGCACTAAAAGATAAAATAATAATAATTGCAATAAGTACCTACTTAAAAATAGTATAATTTAAAACATATAATATAAATGTATAAAAACCAACACAGTTACGCAACATTTAGTATATATGTATGTAATATGTATATATGTTTGTACGTATGTATGTATGTTTGCTTTCATCATCCCTATGACGCATGAGCGGATTAACTGACTCTCTGTGTTGATTCAACTAATGCACGCCATCTAGCCGCGGGGAGAGTAAACAACGGGTTCTAGTCTGTGCATGATCTATTTTAATAAATCGACGTTATTTTCTTAATAATGTTAAAGTAATTTTTAATTCTTGTCACATTATTGGATCTTTTCCGCAATATATTTTAAAGATAGGTACTGAATGTTCAAGTGCAATGATATCAACCCACCATGAATTATCAATGTCCTATGTGCTCTTACCCTTACTTCAAAAAAGCATTTTTGATAAACATTATTCAGAAAAATATTACATATGTTTGTTATTGCACGTAAAAAATTCATTGAACTGTAATTGACTGCATTGTTCTAGAATTTCTTTAATTGTGATTTAATCACAAAATTATAAAAAGCTCGAACGCTGAGTGACTTAGTAGTTCCTAAGAATAAAAAAACTTTGTAATTTATACACAAGTACATGTATAACTAAATATTAACTAAGGAAATGTATTTGATATCAATGATTATTGATAATGTTTAATATTGAAAGGTTAGTGGAGTCATCTTTGAAAGGGGAGGTTGGGGCAAAAATATGTTGAAGCAAAATCATATTAGCAATGATTTATTTGTCAGCCCACTTTACGAGGGGATAGTATTCACTAGTCATTGGAGATAATGTTCGGACACCATACTTTTACCATGTAGTTACCAAGCTTTTTTGTCTAGTAGGTAAATATAGTACAATGTTATTAAATGAAAATAATATATTTTATAATATACTTCACTGTAGACAGATAATATTATTTTTCAACAAAGCTACTCCAGATACATGCAATTTACCCTTAACATATCATTTAACTAACAGTAGACATCTCAAAATAGAACATTTACAATCGCTATAAGGAATTGTTGTTTAAAAATAAACTTTATACGCTAAATCTTAAATTTCTTTGTCCTTTAAAACGTACTTTAAGCAAAAAAAGCAGAACAATAACACCTACAAAAACAGTATCAAGTGTAAACGTGTTTAGTTGAGGATGAAGAGACTTAGAGATCTCACAGCACTAGTGACGTTAAAAACAATAATTCTTCGTTACCACCGCAGGGGGTGGCTACAAACGGTTCGCTAAAAGATAGTGCAATTTAGAATATTTTAATATTTATAATAAAAAACATGAAAATATTATATTACTAAATGATTGGGATTATGATATAAATTATTTAAAAAAATATTAATTTAATATGAGATAATACTATATCATCGCACCCTGGCTAGTCGAATATTATTTAAAACAAGTGGCGACCCATCGTATACGAGTTGGATGTGAAACGCACAGGTGTTCCAAACAGTTTGACTTAACCGTGGGGTGGCTTAGTTCTGCGGATAGCGTAAAATGTGAACTGACTCTAATAACTGACTATTTTAGTTATTACTTACGTTATTTAATCCATAATGCCACAGATTTGCACAATTTGTGCTCCTTTTATTTAGTATTAAAGTATTTTTTAATCAAATAATATAGTACATAATATATCATTTATAATAGCCAAAAGTAACACACTAGAAAGAATTGTTAATTTTTTTTTTGTAATTATTAAAATAAGGGAATAGTAAATATGTATTACATTCCTTAATTTTTAATCCCAAAAATATCTGTACATACACGTATTTATAGAACAAAACGATACAATGCGTGTCTCTAAGTGGCCCTAAAACACAAGCTTTATTTCTATTCATCACGAACACTGGAGCGTCACAGGACACACGAAAGCACTCAGAAATGGAACAATCATTGCGTTTCGTATAGAAATATCGCCATATGTGCCAGACAACCGAACACACCCACCGGTCAAATTTGATTTACGCGTAAATTACGTGTCATAACCTGCATGTACACATTACCTTCACCTCCCCATTTTGATGTTATAGGTTAAACATTATATGCATGACAAATTTAGGAAACTAGTTTCTAATATGTTTTTAGTTCAACACTTTTTTACACTGTGACACATATCGGGGAGGTGTAGGCAGAGTGTGTACACTACTTGGGTGTCATAAAATTTCCCTTGTTCCAGTCAAGTGCACCTTTGCTCATATCGATAATGCATGAATTTGAATATTCGCGGTGTCAGATGTCAAATGGTTTGTAATTTTCTGTTTGTTCTTTTTGTTTTAATGTGATTTTCACGGAAGTGTATAATGAAGGAAGGCAGGCTGTCAACATTGAAAGGTAAAATTAAATAAACATTTTGTTTGTGAGTTACCAATTTTTATTATTATAAATTATTTTCTTTGAATTAATAAATCCCAGATCATCTTATTCATAGCAATGATGAGTTCGCCACGGCTTATGCAGACTAATTCTTTGTAAGTGAATTTAAGGGGTTCATAAGACTGCAAGAAAAATGATCGCGGCGCTGACTCTGCTATACTACTAATAGCTTTGCCGTAATCGAATGAGAGGAAATTAAGGATTCGGAAAACTTAGCGCAGATGAAATTATTGGAGATGATGGGCGTGATTTGAACTTTTCAGTATTTATTCTTTACTAGAATTTTCACGCAACTTTATTAGAAAAATAAAATCTATAACTATTTATATTAGTCATCTTTTTAGTTTCTTATTTTTTTACTAATCTAAAAACATTATTTTTTTTAAATGTATGTTTGATTTCGAAAAAAAAAAATGCTAAAACATAAATCTTCACAAATTATAAATAATTACAGACAATAATATACCTAAACCCAACGAGGCGAATGATAAGATAATATCATACGCAAAACTGAACGAATGAGTCATGAATAAGATCGTAATCCATTCAACAGATGGCGCTGTATCGCAAATAAGCGTGAGTAATTCTTAATAAGCTCACCTGTTAACATTGAAGTAACCAAAATCAGAGGGTCAAACTGTATTAGGTATATGGTAATATTTCGAGAACCTCAATAATTCTTTTATCTGATACAAAACATACCTACGCTTCCTCTAGCAATACCTACTATATTTTAGAAGGGTGACAATTTTAAGCTATTATATCAGATAAGATTTTTAGCAACTACATGCTTTCTTTTCCTACTACAATGTAGAATAACTAAAAGTCAAAGTTATAAGTGAGATGCTTATCGACATCAATTTTCCCCAGCCTCCCCCGAAACTCAAGTCATCATGACTGACATTTGGAAACCATCCACCGGTATTAAGATACTCGGATTGTGATATATTCAGATTTAGACACACTGGGTTTATATATTATTAATATTTAAGTGACTAAGTAACGAATTAACACTGCTATAGGCAGTTTATTTATTAGAGAATTAGTAGCATTTATGTTATACATAGTAACATTGTATTACGTACTTAATTGAAACTTTTAAAAACTAATAAGAAGACTAATTTAGGTTATAAATATAATATATTTTTTTAAATTATATAAATAGTATAATAATTATAATGAATTTAAATTTGATGAAGTTAATTAATTGTATATTATATTACGCTGTTTTTAATTATATAAAAGTTAACAAGTGATCACTTTCTTTCAAATGACATTACAATTGTTAAAAATAAAAAAGATGTGTCACAGCTTTAGTGACTCGTATTATGATAAATCTAAATTTACAAAGTTCAAACCTTTTATCAAACTCAACACTAAACCACTGAAGGGTGAAATATGGAGGGCTATCGATATGCGGATTTAAAAATACCCTTTTAAAGCGTTTTAGGGTTAATTCAAATAGAGCACATGCTTCTTCTTGTTATTTTTTTCGCGGATTAGAGTAATGTTAGCACTTTTGTTGCACGAAATGTTAAGGGTTGCTAAATAAATATAAATTGAATAAAATAATACTGATTGTATTTAACTAGGGTCAAATTTGTCCCTTAAGTTGTTTTGTTGTTTTTTTACTAATACTACTTTTTTTACTAATAGGCCCTTTAGACTTATGGCTTTCTACAGCTTTGTTTTACTATTATACCTCTTAAAATATTACAAAAATATTGTCTTACAATAATAAGTACGTAATATTATTTGCATACACTTAAATAATAATATTATTATTAGATTTTTTCACCTTTGCCAGCACCGCAATATTTTTTTTATCAGCAGTGTGAAATGAAGTTATAAAAACAGGTTACGCCCAAGTTCAATAATTTAAAATTTTAACAAATATGTGTTCATAACAAACAATAGCCCACCCACAAAATAAAGTCCTACCCTTGATTATCCACGCTCTTTAGACCACACTGACGATAATTGGTCTTTAGAAAAGAAGAATTTACGCAAAAATCGGTGCTTGTCAAAGACCAATAAAGTTGTAAAATATACAGTAAAAATCACAATGGCCGGACATAAATTTCAATATTTACTATACTACATTGTTGCGGGGACGTTCCACAATGACTACATACGAGTGGCAATATTTAGTTTTTATTTTAGTTTACTTTTACTGAAGGTAATATTTTAATATAAAATGTTATTTTGCCATTGCAAAGCGACCATCATAAACAATGTGGACGTGTAATTACCAATATAAGAGTATCTCATTGAAATACGACTAATAAATTAGACGTGACTCTATGAACGAATACCACTCTACTATGAACGAGTACTACTCTACTATGAACGTGTACTACTCTACTATGAACGACTACTACTCTACTATGAACGACTACTACTCTACTATGAACGTGTACTACTCTACTATGAACGACTACTACTCTACTATGAACGACTACTACTCTACTATGAACGACTACTACTCTACTATGAACGACTACTACTCTACTATGAACGTGTACTACTCTACTATGAACGACTACTACTCTACTATGAACGACTACTACTCTACTATGAACGTGTACTACTCTACTATGAACGACTACTACTCTACTATGAACGGCTACTATTCTACTATGAACGAGTACTACTCTACTATGAACGAATACTACTTTCCGCAGATTAATATTTCTAAGCCGTTATCTCTCACCAGAGTAAAATGTCAGTTTTCGGGATTAGTTAGATTTATAGTTTTTGTTTTTATAATAATTAATTGTACATGTATATTAATAATGAAACTATAATTAATAATAAAAGCATTAAGAACAAGCCAGTAAATAAATTCATTAAGATTCTATGAGAACAATGAAATAACTAATTAAATGTATCGATGTTGTTTTATTTCCCATATTTTAAAAGAAACCTAACATTTGTTTGATGTTTGTTTCTGATACATAATATTATAATCGGTGAATACATTAGTTTATAAATGATACACTTGTATGAAAAGCTTTATATGATACTTTGTATTATTATTATTATTATAACAGAAACCAATTGTATATATATATCCCAATTTGACAATATTTCATTATCATTAACTTAGAAAATTAACAAAACACATTTATACATACATAAAAATACATAATATATTTAAGTATGCATAATGTATATTTATATAGATATGTATTTTGTGTCTTCATTATTAAATGGATTAATATGGTTTTGTTGATTTAGGTATACTAAGTATAAACTTTTCTTTATATGAATATATAATACACGGTGTATAGAAACAATTATATACCTAGTATTTTATCTCATATAACGCTTTTATCAGTTTATAATCAACAATATTTTTAAATTCAGTAGAAAAGGTTTGGTATCCTCAGTTAATGTATATTAGCATTCAATTGTCGTGTGAGTAGCCATATGTGCGTAGAAAAAATGTAATAAATTCCACATTATGCAAATCAGAACAAACCACACAAGTGGCGTTTTTCACTGTTTTAAGAGACACATGTTATTATTATTTACTAATTTGTATATTTTAATAGTAAATATTTATTATGAAATAAATATAATTGGCCTTATTAAAGCTTTACTACGACGTTTGTGGTCAAAAAGCACGTACTCTGCGGTTGAGATATCGTCGGCTGTGGTGAGAGGAGTCCAGTCTTAATTATATATAGATACTCTACGTTGTAACTTACATAATAAACACCTACAAATTAATGTTGATCCTTAAATAAATAAAAATACTTGTACCTGTTTCTAAAAAGACGTAAGTATAATTCAACATTTTCTAAAAAACTAGAATGTAAATTATTAGAAATGTACTTAAAAAGGACTCGGTAATGTTAGTTTCGAACATGCTATGTTTTGATTTGTAACTACCACACCTTAGAGGCCATATGGCGCCTGCGCATGCTAATGGCCTAAAATTTATCAAATTCACTCCAAATCTTTAGGTTATTAGGGTAAAGTACATTCGTTCTGTTGACAGCCATCATTTATTTAATGATTTAGTTGTTCTATTTCAGTTCCGGATACCAAATACGGATGGGTTGCTATTAGTTACAATGACTTACATTCAAGAATAATACAGAAATATTTATAAACATTAAATTAAACCTTATTAAAAATTTGTGTTTTTACTTATAATAAATTAATCTAACGGTTTAATACTATAATTATTCAGACACACTCAGCTCTCGGGTCTCATTTATTTCAAACGTCGAATTGCTTATAGTATTTTGAAATAATATTATTTCAGCCTCCGTTGCTCCGGCGTTCTGCCGTCGGAGGACGCTAGTGTCCAAATTTCCTTAGCTTCCCTCCTGACTAACGACGCCCCGAGCCGAGGTCCGTGTCTCAATCTGAGACGCCCTCGGGACGTCGTTCCCCATGGGGGCCCATCTGGCCCCCCCTTTTTAAGGGTGGGTCTCCTGACCCACCCATTCCCCCGGTGACGCTGTAATAGCCAACAGGGCTAACAGCATAGACAGACAAAAAAAAAATATATTATTTCAGTTACAAAAATACGCTATTTAACTGGAATTGGGTTAATAACAATATTGTAATGCCTAATGTGTCATCTTTTGTCTGTACATGGCCTTTATAGGCACCAGACCATGGACTGATTTGTGTTCTCAAAAATGGTCTCTAACCTGAAGTAATAAGGTTGACTTTATTATACATGAATCATAAAAGAGATTGTATGGTAAGTGGATAAGTACTTTAAGTGCAAAACTGCATGTAATCTTTTGTGATTAATAAAAATATAATAATCTATCTTTTACCCGCGACTCCTCGCAGACTACACTAAACTATTAATAAAACACAATAAAGAAGCATTTGTTATATTTTGTAAAAATATATTTTCCAGAAAAGGTTATTAAAAGGTCATTAATGTCATAAAACCGTTCTTAATAAATGACCACTTAATTTCAAAAATAGGTTTTAATTTCATTTCAGAGACAGATTAAACCTGACAATTCTAAAAAAACGCTTAAAAATGTACCTACATTATTTAGTTTAAAGTATTTCACCCCAACAATTCTCAATTGTTTTACAACAATTTATCAATTCTTCAATATTGTTAAGAGTATTTATTAAACCGACGTAGATTGATGCAAATGACAACTTCTCACATATTGCAACAAAAACCAAATACATATACAGATATTATAACGAATTCTGATTTAAACCTTATTACAATGTACTAAGATTCATAGATCATTTAATATGTACAGAAAATAATATGTAAAGTAAAATGCTTCTATAATTGACAGAGGCTTATTTATTTAAGGGGTGGTAACATTGATATTTTTCCATGCTAATGTCATGTCTACAATACAACACTTGGAATTGTCTTAAAAGGAAGGTACATTTATCTTTTAATGGGTTTGTTTTACAATACAGTTTGTATAACCTGGATTTGTCTTCTCATTTGCTTAAATAAAACATAAATATAATAACACTATCTTATATCTTGTTTTTTTCCCATTCCCAAGAGTAAAACATAGCTAAGATAAATAAAATCTTATTAGTACTAACTTTTGTATTTTTATGTTAATTAATTTTGGTCCTGAGGTCTAACACGTCGATTGGATTTTGTTATTTTTTTCTTACTTTTGTAGGTACGTTGTTTGTAATTTAATTGTACTTTTTTCTAGTCTTCTGTTAATTTGACAAAAAGAATTTGGTAAAAATGTATTTAAGATTTTTCTATATTTTGATTTGCAACGATCAAATATTATTATATACAGCACTTTCTATTTATATAATACATATACATTAACACATTTTTTTTGTGGTAGGTAAGTGAATTAAGTTTCCAGCTACTTACTTAACAAATAATAGCAATTTAAAAGTTGCTGTTAAAGTTCAATCAGGCTAATAAATATGAGAACATAACACCGGTAAGATCTGATTGTCATCTACACGTGCACTGTCCGCCGCTACACAGCCATGCGGGTCCGCAGCGGGCTCGCTGGGACGGTTTTTAATACATCAAGATAAAACAACTTTATTTAATACGTATCTATTAGGCTTATAATATTAATCATAGTTTTTATATTATTATTTATTTATATTTATTACCTATCATTCTAAATTCAGAAAAATACATAAAATGGTATATGCTTATATTATACACTATATAAATTTGTTATAAGAATCACAGTTATTTTATAATTCAAAATTTAGATTTAAATGAACTAAACTAATTGTTCTAACAAGCCCGCACATGCTAGGGGAAGTGTTTTATTATTGCTTTTATCTTCAAAAATCTACGTGTTTTTTTCGTCCATTTCATAGCTCGTCATTTATATCACAACTGCTAACAATTAATTTAATTAAACCGTAACACAATGGGGCTGTTTTTGATGTAGTCATTTATTTTGTAGCAGGTTACAATGTTTAATGTTGTGAAAACTGACATTAATAAGAATCATTGGTATCCATTTTTATTAAATTTGCCAAATGTCAAACAATTAAGTCTACGTCCTAATTAGGTATTGTACCTTTTACAGAATGTTATCCCAGAGGCCCTAGATTCCACTTCTGATCCTGTTACAATATTCATTATATATACTAAAAATAATATTCCAAACATTAATACAGAATTATTTATTATCACCTGTATTCATTTTCAAAAGTTCCATCATTATCGATATCACGCAATGAATTGATATCGATTACAGTTTTGACCGCAAAGATCATTGACCACACTCATCAAGAGGGAGGTTCTACACTTATATAATTATTATGTTTAAAATATATAAATTATATTACATATAATATGTTTGGAAGAATATTCATATTTTGTCGTTTTTTCCTTTATTAACGTTTAGCATTATTGAAAGTCATGGAAATTTTTTAAGTGCATATAATATTTTTTTTCATTAAAAAAAAATATAAGTTTTCTTTTAAATAGAGGTACCCAGTATTCTATGATTCATACTGAAATAACACTTATTCTGATTTGTAAAAAAATAAAGCCCAATTTAGAAAGTAAAACTTTGGTTTTTGATAAAGTGTAGATATTCCCCTTTTAAAAATATATTAGCGAAAACCTAACCTAACCACAGACCATTTTTCACTCAATTATCGAAAATAATTCCCATGTTTATTATAATTGGCGTAAAACAACGAAATGATGAATCATTTTTAGTAATAAAATGGGAACAAGCACTCGCTGACCCCAATAATATTATATATTTATATCAAACACACGGGTAAAGAAACAAGAGATACTCAAATATAACAAATATTAATCTTAATGTATAAAAAGAAAGATAGGGTGGTTTTCTACTAAAACTATTAATATACCCACATATAATACATAACACAAACATTAGGTACAATACATAATATGTATTGTACCTAATGTTAACCTTATATATCATAATTGTAAATCATATTATGATATATAAGAAATTGAGTAAAGTAATAAAATAGTCAAATCTGTACATTGAGCATAATTTGAAAAACGTTATTGCTGTCTGTCATGACACAGACCTCAAAAATAATTAAAAAAAATGTGTTTCATATTTGTTAGTTTTCGATTTTTGTCCAGATTTGTTAATTGAATATGATGACGGATGGTCGGGAGATGTAACCCTGGCTACAGCGAGTAATAAATAGTTAAACAAATAAGAAATGACATCCAATAATAATAATATTAATTCCTCCTTTTGTTTATTTTCTATAAAGATGTATAATATTTAAAATAGTCATTATTTACCTAACAGTAGGTACTGTTTCGTAACGTTCAATCGTGACCGCACAGTGGGCGCCCATCTAATAATTACCGGTCAAAATAAACGAGATATCATAAAGTAGATATGGGCGTGTGAATCAACTACACCTGTGGTGTGGGGATCACGTGGGGATCATTGGGGATCACCCATCACCATAGAGTTATGGTGCTGTAGACTGTGGTATGGTTTACATTTATTATTTGGTAACTTTATTCGAATAAAATTATTAAAATGGTTTATTTTTTTAAACCTATTTTTACATATATTGCCCAAAATTATATAAATATATTTTTACCATCATTCTTCTGGAAAATCACGAGATGTAGTCAGAATGATAAGAAATAAAAACCAATATAAAATTATTTTCTTTGAAAGCTCATTATTTAAAAGAGAAAACCTATCTCACAATTTTTTAGCCTTGTGTGTGTGTGTGTGTCCAATAATGAGGCAACAGACAAAAAACACCGGAAACACGCTCGGAACGTGACAAACGAAATTTCTTAGCGATTTCTCATTTCACCCTCGACACAATAAACCATTTGATTTGTGTAATCAAATGCGGGCATTCGAAATAATTAGTTTGTTACGCACCTGAGCTCACACTTTTATTGAACGCGACCACTTTAATTTGAACTCCTTTTAAATTAACGAAACGCAATTTTGACTATTATTATATAAAGTATAGGGAGTTGTTTATAGCACGTGGGTGGTTTTTGAAAGATCACGTTATAGTTACATCATTTTTGATACAATAGTCTATTTTGCATACACACAAGTAAATTACAGAGCATTATATTCCTTAGTACATTGATATTAAGATTGTTAGTAAGTCATGATTTGTTTGTTGTATTGATGATGTGGTTTTGATGTTAATTCATTATAATTAAGCGTTGACAGTGAAATCAGTTTGTGTGTAATTCTAAAGCCTAATTATGTGTTTCATTGTTTGGAAATGTGTTTGAAAACAATTTTGAATTTAGTGTATTTGATTTTCACACATAATTGACAGTTTTGACTCATTGATTAAATTAACAATGAATAAAGGATGCACCTGTGATTTGAGAGATACAATTATTAAAGTCAATTACATGACATATACGTTATTTAATATTTGGTTCAATTTTGTAAAACAAACGGATTGTTGGATGTTAATAAATTATTTTATCCATAAAAGATAAACTGTAATAAAACACGATGAGTGTAATTGTTGACACAGAAGCTCAATTTAACAACATGTCTGTGATACGTGAAGGTTTACTTTTAAGGTCCAATTCTCGTATATTTGCATAGTCGTTAAAGTTACTACCGAATGCATTTCGTCCCCTAATCCTCAAATCTTGACACACTGTGCACCCTCAATACAATGTGATTACACTAAATTAGGCCTTAATACGACATATTAAGGTTTAAATACCGTTTATATTATTAGCTATAACATAAATGAAAGTTCACAATTTACAGTCTTGAAGAATTAGTTTTATGAATTGTTTACTTTGTACGTTGGTATTGTTTGAAAATAACGGATTTAGTCATCTTGATTAACGATCGTGTTTGGTCATTCTCTTACAATGTATGTTGTTTCAAAATACAAATATATGGTACTAATGTAAACATAAACTGTGTATGAATTAAAATCGGGCATAAAATTTCGTAAAAGAGGTTTTCAATTGTAATAGATGCGGGGGACTTCACTAATAAGTAAGTTATCAACAATGAAGATGTACCAAAAAGTAACTCCCAAAGTAAATTATATTCATAGTTCCGTTTTAACAAAACTAAATATATAGACAGACAACACGCAATGTTCATCACTTTTTTATGTATTATACTTAGCTCACTTAGAATTTGCATATGCAGACTTCAAATTACACCACTCGTAAAACCCTAGATGAATTTCATGCAAATTTTCGCTGTAAAATCTGAAACGCGTTATTGTCTCCCTGATGAATCGTCAGATCTGGAGAGGGTTTAATTTTACTGTTCTCTTTCACAATGGGGATATTTTTGAAATACTTTTTGTCGGGACGTAACGTAAAAATAAGGCTTCCATTATGTTTAAAGATGAGTTATTAGCGCAATGGCGTACTAATTACGATATTTGTATGAGTTTAATTTGAACAAAAAGGTAAAGAATTAATGGTTATTACCGGCTAAATACATTTTCAAATTCACCGAATTCTTAAAAAATAGTTTCGGTTTGAAACTATTTTGTAAGCATTAGGTGTAATTTTTTTTCTAAGATTTCAACTTTTGAAAATTAAAACTAGAAGTAATAAAAAAGAAAAATAGAAGGAACTACCATACATATTCTTCTTAATAATTAGAACAGAATCAAATTCAAAACAATGACTAATAAAGACAGTACAGAAACTAATCAGTTCTCATAAAATGAAGTCAACTATAAAACAAGCCTAAATCCTGTCGTAAACCTGATGAGGACATTCGTAACCAGCCGGGATGAGACAATCCGATAAATCTTGCGATTTGTAACTTTGTTAACATTACGATCATAAAAATCTGGTAATCCAGAAATTGGCAGCCCATTACCAGGAGTTTAGTGCTGATGAGGACGGGATTGGTTCACAGATTTGAACTAGAATTATATTTCTTACACTCTTAAAAATATAATTTCAATTACTGGGAAATTATAAAATTGTCTGAAATGTCTATATTATTAAAATGTGTGTATTTTTTATTGTGTAACCCTTGACACAATTTAGTTATTCCATTAATTAGGGTCAAGTAGCCCTTGCTGTTGCATGCTTTGTGAGGTGACCTATTTATCTCTTAGTCGGGAGATAGATCTTGAGAACCCTTTGGGGTTTGTAAAGGTTGACAAGTTGTTTAAAATATATGTAGTATGCGTTGCACAAATAATTTCATAATATATTATTTTGCTATTAATATGTTCTTTTGTTTTACTAAAAAATAAAAAGACGTATCCAGATTGTAACTGGTATAGTATAGTATAGTAAGTGTTGACGACAGTGACATGTGGTGCGATTAATTGAAATAACGATTTATTTAAATTACTTATTTAATAATTACTAGAGTCACAGATGAAGACACGACTAGCAAGGTTTTATAATATAATTATTACTTTAGTTTTATAAATAAAAAGATAATTGACTCATAAATAATTATCGTAACCAAACAAGAGTATTATGTGGAACAAGTTAGAATTATTTATATACCACATAACTTATTAAGGTACTTTTGATCATATAACTAGAACCAATTCAGAGAGAAGATCCTAATTTAGCAGTCTTTGTTAAGATTTCGTATCCACATCCGTAGAATTAAATGTACCATATGATTGTAAGCACGTGACAATGTTAGCTCACTTTTAGTAAATTTGTAGAGTAATGAATACAACAGAGCTTTTAACTTTTATTGTTCTAGAATTTTTGTTATTATTTATTTTCACAAAAATATAGTATCACTTAATTCTTGATTTATTTTTATTTTATTCTTGAATGTCCCTTTAACAAAATTATTATCTATTAAAAATTGATTAAATTCGTTATTTGTTTGTGAACCAGAAAACTCCCGAATGCAAGAATTGTTATTAGAAAATAATATCAACACACCTAAATTAGTTTATTCGTTAAAAATTTAAGTAAAAAAAAAAGATTTTTAAAGTTATCTATATATAAATGAGTTATTTGCAATGACAAGACTAATTATTGTTGAGGAACAAACGACTTTCTTAGACGTCTGTCGCATCATTATCAAAATTAGGGTTGAACTAAATAATTACAATATTTACTTCACTACGTTTAAAAGCTTCAACTACTAAATTATTGATAAAATTCAAAAAAAAATTGTTTATTCCAAATATCCCAAGAATAACTAATATTGTTTCTAAAATATAATAAATAATAATATTTATAAATATAATATTAATCTGATATGTTTGAGAATTCTATATCAGATTATATAAAATTATTCAGCAAATTTGAATAAAACATTTATGAAGTGCCTTTGATGATACAGCCTCCAGTCTTTAAATGATTATCATAAAGAGAGTACCATATTATGACTTAAGACCCAAATAGCTGCGAGCGGAATTAACAATTAGAAGAATGATACTTGAAAGCATTTAAACATATTAGCATAATATTTAATGACGATATTTTGAGGGGAGGGCACCTACCCCAATTTTGAGAGGTTAAAAGTAGAGGATGGAATAAAATTAAATATTTAACTTCTCTTGACTAATTACATATTATTAAGGATTATTTTGTGACCATCTAATCAATATTTAATTCGTCCTTTGTGAAAATAAATTTAATTATAAAATTGCATTGAAAGCACGTATCTATAATTAAAATGTCGTGTAGATGTTAGTCCCTCTTAATTCGAATCTCTAAATGAAAAATTCCTTCCAAAAAGGGTAAAACCACACGTGTATTGAAGTCTAATGACTATTTAATAAAGAGGCACAAAGGACGTGTTTTAGCAAAGAGATTACTAATTCAATTTTAGAATTAATGAAAAATAAAATAAAAAATATTTACATTAAAAATAAATTTAAACAACCAAACCATTATCGATCTGATATCAAAACATTCACGACATATACTAAAGATATAATTAAAATAGTGATCACGTACGCTATTAATATATCAAAATACTAAAACATGTAACTAGGAATAATATACACATGTACAAGATGTAACATAACTATGAAGATAGCAAATTAATAGACAGATTGAAATCACAGTCTACAAGCCGCTTTGATAAGACATGCAGATGGAATTATGAACCCTGTGTTAGGCCCACCGTTTGTAATCCTTTGTCTATTACTAGCTTAGTCTAGATCGATTTGCCTGGAACTGGTCTGCTTAGTTAGTAGTATTAGCCTTGTTAGTGGCAAATTAGTCATTAATGATTGGCTCTGTTCTGAAATTGGGACGTCTGTTTGAATTGCATTCTGGAAATTTGATTCGGTTTCCAAGAATGCAATTATTAATACTGTAGTAAATCGTTTTATCTTATTACTACCTATGACGTCTAGATATCTTTATGTGCCAATTGGTCGTGCATAGTAGCACTTTCGAAGAGACTAATTACTATGTTAAATTACCAAAACCTACGATTTTTAGAATTTGACCAATTTTGATGCTGTAGTATAATATGATTTATAAGAGTGTCTTCGTAACTTTTCCTATGAATTTGGTTTAATTCAGCCCTTGAGCTGCAAGTTTGTACATCGATCTGACGCTATTTCTTATTCTCGCAAAGTAGTTGACTTTTGACCTTTGCATGTTCCACTAATCAACTATTGACTCAGTCTTGAATAGACATAACTAATATATGTCTAACAAGTTTCAAGATCTTATTTATTTCCCGGAACATAATGATATGAAGCAGCTGCCTTCCGATTCAAAATCAAGGAAACGCCTTTCAAAATGTCTGGAGCAAGTTTAAATAAAGATCAAGCACACCAAGCTTTAATAAAGGCGCTTAATTTATATTCTCTAATTATAAATTTTAGTTTAGAAAGGCAAGTTTTAGTAAAGTTTTTTTATAATTTTTTTCTATCCGATGTTAGGGGCCGTCCATTAAATACGTGAGTGGGGGGTGGTTTCAGCAAAAATCACTAAATATCACAAGATTGCAGTAAAATATCACCTGTATTTATTTTTTCCGTGAAACGCGCGATTTTAAAATTTTATTATAAAAATGAAAGCGGCCTAATTTTTGCATCATTACACTATTCCTTTGATATTATTGTTATGACAGTCAAATACAACCTGCAACCTTTCTGTCTAGACATTATTATCCTATTTTTTTTTTAATAATTAGGTTTATATATATACATGTATTTGAAACAATATTAAAAAAAATAAGATTCTTTGTGGTGAAGGTACTAAAAAATACACATGATTTTGGGTATGGAGGGTGGGGGTAGTCTTAAACCTCACCATGCATCACCAGGGGGAAAGGGGGGGGGGGGTTAAAAAATGCTAAAAAAACATCACGTGATTGATGGACGGCCGCATACAATCATTAAAATTATATATTACACAAAATACAGAAATTTAGCCCAAATTTCACTGCTATTTTATAAATTCCTTTAACATAATTTGCATAGATAATTATGCAATCAATTCTGAGATAATGAGATGCAGCAGCTTACCAATTGATTGAAATTATTAATTATCTGTATTAATTATGTTATTAATTAATGTCAAGGCCAGATAAGCCTCTTAAGTAGGAAGCCTAATCTGTGTGCTGAAATTCAATTGACTACTAATTTTATTGATAACATCCTGTGTGCGGTTAGCTAATAGATTGTGAAATAGTAAACAGTTCTGTAAATAAATAAAACAACATTATTAGTAGTACAATAAAATTAACTGTAGAGGTAGAGAAGTTCATAATTCTAAAGAACTCTCAGAGTAGCTTAAATTTGACTATATCACTACTAAATTACTAATTTAATTGCTCAATAATTTAATTTGAAGTAATGTTTAGTTTAATTATATTTTGTATTTCATAATTAAACTTACCTAATTATAAATGACTTTTCTATTTAAAAAAATAATTTGTCATATTATGTCATATTGAATTTTCATGTGATTTGTGTATTTCTGTATTATTTTGTAGGTTATTTCAATGGTGTTACAGTGCCTTAATAGATTATGATTATTTTTGATTTTGTGTTCGTTGGGATGTGTGCGAGAAATGCCTAAACCAGATAACAGAGACTTTGAAGAGAGATATAATGCCTGTTTTGTGGATTTTGGTATCAAAATAGGTTCGATTTAATCATCATTAAAATAAAATTTGAAAATCAATTTAAATGGAAGAAAAGATAAGTGGTTGAAATTCTCCATCACTATCTAAGTAGTATGACGTATAAAAAAGATATGGGAAAGTAGTCAATATACACAATATATATCATTAGGGCTTTATTTAATTTCTTCTTTGGCTAATAACATAAATCTATTTTTATAAAGTCTGTAATCGTGGCCTTGGTCATAAATTCTTGGCCAATTGTGGCCATGCTTGGCCATCCTTGGCCATAAATAAGTTTAATATTGCAGGCACCGGACTTCTTATTGGTAGCATACTTGGCGGTTTCTTCCTCCGTGGTTACAAGAAGTGGCCATTGTGCATCGGAGGCGGACTTGGCTTCGGCATGGCGTACACTAACTGTGAAAATAGTTTAAATGGGTTCCTGCTGTCCATGGATCCCAAGGCTTGTGTTATTAAGTAGGTCAAAAAAAGCTGTTAAGGTTAGGTAAAAGTAGTGCGATAAAGAGTCTCGAAAATCTCATTAGAAATCAATATTTAAAAACAGAGAATGATCCCTATAAACATTTTTATATTCAAAAGAAAACATTTGAAAAATGTAAATCTTAATGAATACACTTTAGTTACGCAAGTTCATAATTTTAAAAACTACTAGAATAGTATTTATTTCACAAAAGTTTTAGGTTTAAATCGTCTTACAATTCAAGCAAATACATAACTAATTGTGTATTCTAAATTTACTTACTGTACATTGAATTTACACCATCAGAGACTGATACGGTTAAATTAGTGTATTGAGAACAATCTTCTATAATAACTTCTCTCGTAAAAGTCTTTTGAAAAACCTTTTTGCATGTGTATTGTATAAGGTAACGCTTTCAATATTTTGTAAACGACACTATTACCTTCCTACCATGTAATAATAGTTTCTTCAACGGTCATTACTTATTTACTGTCCACACTACCGCGACCGGCGACATTTAAGCGACTGCCTGGCGACAATTGACCGCTCCCAGACAAAAGAGTAGCAACTAATTACAATCGTAAAAATAGATAAAGCACTACTAAAAAGGATGTTTTGAACTAAAAATGGTAGCCCACATTGTAAGAGTTGTAAATTATACGGCGTTCGGTAAAATTGAAAGATGTATTGTGTTGTGCAAATGAGACGAAATAAATGTCGGTTATTGTGTTTCGTGAATGGTTGAACTTTGTAATTTTATAACCAATAAGTCTAGACCAAGAAATTATGTTATATAAATACTTGCTACTTATTACGAAACTAGCCAGCTAAGTAGGTACAAACAATATAAAAGTTTTAGCTATCAAACAAAATATAAGTTCACGTGAATGTGAAGTCAATTAGTCTATAAATATAACGTCGGAGCCACACTGAATAAAATGCCTGCTATAAAATAAACTACTTAAATTACTTATTAGTAGTATCAGGTAGAAGCAAACTTTTCTTGCAATTGTTACGGCCAATTATCACACTATCTTTTATTACATGTTATTCAATAAAGTAGACATCTTAAGAAATCCTACAATTACAAGCGATGCTTTGACAAAAGACTTAACAATTTTGACAACCCTAACGTTTACTAACAAATCCTTTAAGTTCTTTGGTCAGCTGAAGACGTTACTCGCTTCTAACTCTGCGGGATATTTCCCTGTCTTAATCTTTGTCCTCAATATAAAGGTCAGTGTTTCTATTCAAGTTAGTTTTAAATTCTTTGTTTGTAACGCCGCCTTCTTTCTTTTATTATATTAAATCGCTTGGGTGTTTGCAAACGTTCCGCCTCTGGTACCACCCACAGTGCTTCCTTCCAGTTCATTTTTACCACTAAATATAATAGCACCAGTCTCCATCCCTACGTGTTACGGTTCTAATTCGTAAAAATTAACTGCATCATTATTTTCTACAGTCGGTGTATCGTCAGTTGTTATTTCATTTCCAACGTTTTATTTAGGTTGGCTTTTGTAAGTGACTCATAGAGTCGGTACTTTGTAATGACCTGATCTACGGCTTCTTTTTCAAGTTGAAAATGTCAATTACATATTCGGATTGCTTTCGTTTGTGAGTCCTCTTTCGTTTGAAGTATGTCCGGCTCAGGATTGTTTCGGTTTTATGATTTATTATGACTATTGTTAATTAAAACTTTATTGTTTGTACTTTATTTTCTAGGACATTAATATATATATTTTTTCAATATGACAATCAAGAAACGATCAATTAAGGAGTAAAACATTGAAACTTTCGCTTAACGGTTATTTTTTTGACATAATTATATTATTTGACAATATTAAATAATTTAATTATGTCATATTACAATAATTATTTTGTTTGAGCTTTCATACTTACTTGTAACTTGATTACATATCCCATGAAAATAATTAAATTTCTTTGACTTAGTAATTATAGTTATTTAACTATGAGGTTACGTTAGTTATGATCTAGGCAGTACTTTATAATATATTTCTCGTTCATTTATTTTTAACTAAACAATTATTTCTACAGTAGGTACTGTTATATTATCAGTGGGTCGGGAACATATATATTTTTTTTTGTGATCTTTTTTTTTTCTTTGAAATTTCTATAGTAATACAAAAAAACCATAGCTCTAGTTTTGCATCATGTGTATACAACTTTTTAATTGACTGTCTTTTTTAAAACGTTTTTATGAGCTACGGATGTATCTATCTTAGTAACAAAGACTCTGAACGTGGTATTGACCAACTTTGAACTGTCGGATTAATTTGAATTTTTGCATACCTTGGTATCCAAAAATGCAAATGGATACCAAGGTATGCAAAAATTCAAATTAATCCGATGACAATGCAATATTGTGAAAATAAAAAAAAAAACAAGTTTTAAAAAAAATCTGATTAAAAACAAAAAATATATAATAGTTAAAAAAATAATAAACACGCTTTTATAAAATACCTAAGAAATAAAAAATAATTAAAAGTAAATTAAAAATATAATTATAAAAGTTAGTTGAAGTAGCGTGGGGTGCTCTTTAAAATATTTTCTAAATGATTGTCCTTCTTCTCATATTTGTCAATAAAATATTTATAACTACTGATACCGTCCGCCTCACATTTTTTTCTTACGTTTAAAATGATTTTTTCATAAATAGGTAGGTATATTTCTTTATTAAACACTACTATTCTATGGTCCTTATAAAACTCAGACATACTGTGAAGTCGACCTTAATTATGCATAATAATAAAAAGAAAAATTATAATTTATATCCTTTATAAAATAAGCGAAATATTTAATGCGAATTTCTCTGTTCCAGAAAAACACCATAACGTCGTTTTATGAAATTGAATCCTTATTATTTGATTGTATTATTTCTCGTTGATATCAATGAGTATTTAAATAAATATATTGTGAATTAATGCTTTTAACTTTTTTCTAATAATTCCTTAAAGTCCATGTGTATCTTATATTTTTATTTTAAGGGCTCAAACCATTCAACTGTTTTGAAAAATTAATCGACGAGATAAGCTAACTGTAAATAATATGTATAGTTAACTATTGGAAAAGCAACATACGAGTAAATATGAATAAATATCAAAATATAAAATTTAAATAATACTATAATTTAAAGTAACTAATATTTATGTAGAGTCCGTCGAGTTATGACACACGTAGCACGTAACCACGTAAATTCACGTAACCTATACATAATATAGAGAAAAGTTTCATCAGCCGTGAACGGGGTCATCGTTCGTCATCAGCACTTACTATGGTGAGTCACACTCGTGAGTCAGTCTGTCTGGATTTCAACTATGGTATAGGTTTGAATTTTTAAAACGCGTACATTTTAAATTACTGGAATTGTCTCTGATTTTAATATTGGTTTTTAGGCTTTTGCCTTAGAAATCAATTCATGTATTTTTTAAATTTAGTTCTGATTTATGTAAAACAAAAAGCTTTACTTTGTTTGTTATTATGACAAACTTTTACCTAAAAGACTCTCCAATCAATACATAAATATTAAAATAACAATCGAACCGCTTATTGAATATTGGAGTCAAGCTTAGGTAAAATAACCAAAGAAACTAAATTTGGGCCAATATATATAAATGAATATAAATATTATGTATCCCGCCGTAATAACGACTAGGTTTTTTAAAAACAAGATTTTAACATTTATCATCGATTATTTCTATTTTTGAAGAATATATACCTACATACATACCTACACACAAGAATGTCTGTAATTTTTTAGTAAATCATATAATTGACGATATTATTTGTAACAATTGAAAAGTAATGAAGGTACTTTATCTGTATAATCAATGTGCGTGGTGCGCTCTAATTATGTAATCAATAATTACTTCACCGTAGGCTTTTAGTTAGTTCACTACCTATAGTTCACTACCTATAGTTCACTATCATAAAACAATGCGAGTTAGCAGAAGCAATTTGTATAATATCAGTCAATCAAAACGATAATAACCTGCGATACGCACTTGCTTTATGTGCCAACGTTGGCCCAACATTTTATACTTTTATAATATCATAAAGAGAATACAACAAATACTCTTAAAAAATATTCAACACATATTTGTACTTTAAGACATTTTTTTCAAAGATTTCAAATATAATTAATATTAAACCAATATTTGATCAAACGTTTGCTATACTTTTTGCTACTGATGAGCCATTTTCATGGCAATATGTTTGGGCGTGGCCAACTAACGACAGACAGTAAAACCAATAAAAACCGCCACGCTATTCTCGTATTAAGCAAACTTAAGAAGCCATTAGGTGATTTTTATTGCTGACTTTACAGCATTGATTTATTTTAAAACTTTAGTACGATAGGAACAACGATACAATAATGTAGGTACATAATAAATAATAAATAATCAAAATATTTAGTCAAAAAAATACAAGATCTCCATAGTACATAATAGTGTTATACCTAAACAAGTATCGTAGTTAAAAATAATTATTGTTATGTCCTTATATAAATAGCCCGTCTCTTTGTTCCTCCGTTTGTTGAATTAATTTATTTTTTGTTAATCTTATTAAATAATAAACTTGGTGAATAATAGAATCAACATCTTTTGATGTCAGATAGAAAAACATTGTGTTCAAAGTAAAAATGTTGGTAAAGTATTTTGGCAACTATCCACATCTGGGTAGTTATTGCGTGTTGAGTCTTTGCGAGCGAAGACGGAAGCAAAGTTAGTTTTAATATAAAAAGTACTTCATATCTAAACTAAATTACCGTATCTGAAATGCCAGTATGGAGACAAATTAAAAAGTTATAACACTGTTAGTTCAGATCTAGGACATTTGAAAAGCTATCTCGACGACGGTTATGAAAATATTCCTGTTATTACCTGTCCTACGTGACAAAGAATATTACCTGTCGTAATAATATTATAACAGGTAACTAAAGTCATAAAACAAAAAAGTCTTTTGTGTACTATTAAAGTTATATTTTTATTATTTGTTGGAAGTTTATTAATCATGTAGTTACTTTCTATCGTTAACGTAAATTTGATATAAAAATAGCATATTTTTATGTTATGTTACATGTTTGTAGATTTCAATTTTAATTGTTATTCTTTTGTTATGTTTTAACGGCATATGAAAACTGAAATTAAATGTTAAAGTCTTAATAACTGAAATAATAACCCCATTTTACAAACTATTTATTTATAACTATTATATTAGGTCAAAGTGTATTTTGATGCTTATGTATAGATTTATTCAAAAGTGTATTACGGACTTTATTATTTTATTTTTTGGATGAATGCCTTAATTTCATTATAAAAAAAATTAAGCACCACTGTGATTTGGCAGGTTACAATTCATATACTTTCTAAGAAAATATCTACGAAAGTCTGTTAAAGTATTCTTTTTCTAGTAGGTATACTTTGCACTTAAGAAACGTCAGACGCTAGTTGCAGGATTTTAAAGGTTAGGTCCATGGAAAAGAGCCGGCAAATAACTATATGAACTCTTCAACTTCAAGAAACTTTTGTATTTAAACTTTCGTGAACCATAATGATTTGATCGGAATTTTCACGACCGAAGACCTGCACGAAACCTCTGAAGACGAGACAACATCTTCCCTCCCACCCTCACCACCACCGTCTCTGCTGCTGCAGTTCACGCCACGAGTCCGCCAGGCTTCGAGCTCATGAATAGGAACCCCGAATGGGTTCGAAACTAGTCGGGCAAATTCCGATTAATAATACATGATTATGCCGGGTTAATATATATATTATATTATATATTTAAGAAAGTCGTTTTTATAAAACACGTTATCAAAAGAAAGACCAAGGGAACTAACCACGCCAGCACTAGTTTAATGACACTCTCATATTTACAAAGACTAAAGGGGTTGTAACCTTAAAAAAACAATATAAATAAGAAATCCAATATATAATACCTTGGAAGTAATAGCCCTTAGTATTATAATAAGCTTTTGATATAGATCAGGTTCATTTCAGTTATCTTTAATTTCTGTATCCAATAGGGCGCGGCGGTCATAAGTCAGACGTATAGCAACGATTTGTGTTAAATACTAGAAAAACTTTTCATAATAACATAATGAATGTAATTTAATTTTCAGTAAAAGGCGAATTTACTTCCTCGTAGCATCGCAAATGAAAACTAGTTCTCAGAAAAGACAGATCGGTGTACCTACTTTTAACTCTTTTATTTTATTATATTCATTGTTTTGATCTTATCTTAACGTCCTAATAATAGACTCGTTGCAAATGTTACAGGAGTGCACTAAACTTATTTGGTTAATATATAATTTGTACTCTTTATTATATAGGTATACATTACATTTACAGTATAAAGATAAAATAAACAAGAACACATCAGTCGAAATAAACTAGACCAAATTTACATATCTATAACAATGTTGTTCTAAAAACTTCTAAGCATAATATTGATAACAAATTATTTCTTGAACTATTAGAACTAGAGTGATCTTGCCGTCCGTACAGTCCACGTGCTTACGTTCGTGTGTGTGTCCGTTCACACGACGGTTCTCGTCGTATTATCAATGTTAAACAACATCGGGCAAATCAGTACTTAGATGGGTGACCGACTGGGAAAACAGTACAATAGATGTTAAATAGGTTAATGATTAAGGTTTTTATTTATAATAAGATAGGCAACTATTATATCGAATTAACTAGTATATCCCAAAGCAAAGATATAGCACTTTTGTATACCTACGTAAATAAATTGCTTTTAATTTTGAAGATACAACCAATCGTAATAAATCCAACAAACAGACATTGCTACAAAAATCTCTAAAAGCATTCTTTGTCAAACTACACTCGCCATTAGCTAGTATTCGCTGTAGGAAATTTATGTGAACGTTGCTTGCACGTAGGAAATTTTTATTTAGCTAAATATTACCTTCTTTCTTGTCTCGCTCGTAAATAATATTCTTTTCAGCAAGCTTATTGCTTTTCTTGTATGCGAAGAAACAAATATGTACAGGATTACAGAGAAGAATGTTGGTGAGATTTCACATAATTGGAGCATGGAGTTTTGATACTTTTGCTAACGAGATAATGTTTATTTTTGTTTGTATTTTTACTTATAAGATGAAGGTTTTTATTTTGGTTACTGTACATGTATTTCTTGTTACAACGTGCGATTGTCCGCTACGGTTTGTTAATCATGAGAATTACAAGCTACTCTTCAATGTAACAAACATTTACATTCTTTAGAAATTGTATTATATACTTTAGTTTACGGAACTATATTAGCTTAAATAATATAATATTTATAAATAAAAAACTTTAAAACTTAATATATTCATACGGTTATTTATATATGACAAATTAAAAACAGCATCTTTTCTCAGCAGCTACGTACCTTCTCACGAAAAAACAATCTTTAAAAAAGTTCATCAAAATATCTTTACAGATCTAATCACGAAATTAATGATGCATACGAAGCTCACACTTATCACCAACCTTTGTCAACACGACCATTACTATAATACATTTTTTTGTCCGAAAACCAAATTAAATTTAAAGATCGGGATCAGCAAATCATTGTTTAAAACCCTTCAATAAAACAGCCACACACAATGCATATTTTGTATATGACCTGTGAACTAGTGGCATGCTCCCTTTGTAGTCTAAAAAACGTCTTTCTCTTTCAAAGTTCATACACCTTGAGGATTAAGTTCGTATTGGTGAGTCATCTTGATTGTGCTTGTCAAATATTTGTAGCTTGAATTCTTTTTACTATAAAGGACTCCAATTCTTATTCATTAGGTTTGAAGGATTTAAATAAACTTGACATCAACAATTTAGTTTCGGACAATAGGACAAACATCGTCAGAGCATCAAAAGTATTAAGACTTTTCATTCTTTTAACATAAACAATATTAATAATATTTTTCTCATGAATAACATAAACGGATGACATCATTATACACCAATTTCGGGTCCATTAATCTACTGACATATTGTGATACAATTCAGTCACGTATAATTAATATAAAAGCGGTCCTAGACAGTTTCTTGAGGTACACCTTTAGGGTCCCATTGTTACAATTTAGATGCGACCCCATTCTGTACCCTTATCTCGCTTTATTATTTATTCATGGTCATTATTTGACCATTTTAGATCTAATGATGTGTTATCATTGTTCTTGTAGTGATCGTTAAATGTTTGGAGAGGTGTGAAATAAGATACTTAATGGTTGAAACGGATGCCCTTTTGTTACTGACATTTTGTTTTGAATCTGGGTCGAGATATTCCGTTTTCAATTTGAAATGGTTACCTTTCTGTTATTATTAATATCAAGTGGATAATTCAAATAAATAAATTTTATCTATTAAACTTACAGGAAATTCTTATGTTATATATAGTTACGAGATAACACAAACAAACTCAAGAAAAGTCCGTTGCAACTTTGGTACTGTTTGTCAACTCAAAATGATTATTATTTCATAAATACAAGTCATAAAATGTTTATCGAAACGTTCGAATTAACAATTCCCATCGAAACTTTTGACATTAAACTTTTAAATGGAACATTTGAAGCTTTTAAAACGTAACTATTATAAGAACAAGATCATTAAAATAGCTGTTACTCATTGTTGGATCATTTTGTGCATTTGACACTTGTATTGCAAAGGGCTGAGGTGATAGTTTAATCGTTCCTAAACCGGTTCTCGCAATGACAATGTTGCCATGTTTATAAAACAAGTTTAGTTTCGAGTACTTTGATTTTATCATTTCAACATTGTAATATTTTATTATGTTTTATATAATGTTCAAGTTAATTTCATTCTTCCTTTAACGATCTTAGCGTTGCAGTTACGTGAGCTGAGACTGTTTCTAAATGGAATATGGCGTCATACTTGTTTTCTGGGTTCATTTTTGCGATTGCATTCTGTAATAATATAATTAAACTTTTGAAACTTTAGCACTATTAGCCTGATAAAGTCTTACATTTATCGTATTCAGTAGATTAGACGGATAATTTATTCTTTTTTATTTTAATCTTATAAAGTTAAGTAAGAACGTCCTACTTTTTAACTAATCCCGTAATTATTAAAACATTAAGGTTTGAATTACAAGATAACGTAATGTAGACTATATTGTCTGAACACATTATGCTGACAAAAACTACACCCTTCGATCTCACCCTTCGTATTCTCACAATAACTCTTTCTTGACCCATATACACATACTTGCAAAGAATAGCCCTTAATGAGTCGAGATTCATTCTAGATCATAAACTAAACAATTTATGTCTTAGCGGTCCTATAAAATGCGACATGGTTTTCTTCGGACATAATAGGTTACCTTTTCTTTTCAATGTTGCTAAGTTATTGGACAAATTTCGTTAAGTTATCACTTCGGTTACGAATGGTGTTGAGTCTCTTGTATTGTATTTATCGTGTATTTTTTCATTATATGATTTGTAACGAAAATGGTTCATGTATATATTTATATAGATAAGTTTTTTCTTGTTATTTTATGACTTATAATTAATGTCTTATAAATGAATGAATGAATAAAATAAAATAAATGAATGAAAGTGCAAAAATACTTAAAGTAGAAATCAATTGTGATTTCTATATTAGAATAAGATGTATAATAATTGTGTTTAATTAAACCGTTACATTTATTAGTCAAAAGATATTAAAGCTTGACCTAATATTACTTTATATTTAACAAATATTTTAAAAATATAATTTAAAAAGTTTTAGCATTAAGCGACTCCACCTAAGTACAGAACAAGACAACTAAATTCAAAATATTCATTTATAAAGCATAGAAAATCCTAATAACCTATACATCTTTTTTTCTTCGGGACATAATTGACCATAAATAACATAACACATGTTTATTTAAACCATAGAGTTAAAGGGGTCAGTAAAACTAGTTTTTTTGTCTATGATTTTTAGCAATTTGCTCACACGTCATAAATAATATGTTGTACTGTTTTCGTTGGTGATTATTTTTATTGTTAAATAATAATAACTGTATATTTAAATAACTATAGTAGTTGTGTTTGCAATTTATTTTCTTTCTATGGACCTAAGTGAAAATAATAAAGAAGACTTTTTTATGTATACGTATTATTATTTTTTTATAAATAAATAAATTAGGGGTTTTTAATTATTTTATAAGTACAGGATAATATTTATCATTTTTCGTATCAATCTTCGTAATGTAATTAAAATTTAAAAAGAAGGTCTTTTTAAATTTTAACTTTTTAATTCTTTTATTTCATGTTTTCCCAAACCTATTATTTTTTTGTGTATACCTAATATTTAATATTTTAAAAACAGACTATTACAATAAATTCATTTGTATATAAAATAACTTAAACTTACTACGTATGGTCTTAAGAATGGGATCATACTTCTAAATATTCTAAATATAAGTAGATTTAAATATTCCTAAATATGTAATTTGTTTTGGTAAAATAAAATGATATTGTTTTCAATTTTGTGGATGGTGGAGTATATAAAATGCTAAGGTCGAATTTCTGAACACTATTTTCTACTCGGGGTGTCAAAGTATCAGGAATCATTTCCAATTTCTCAAAGCAAGCGCATTTGACACTTGTCATATTTCTTAATGTATATGTGCAATTACCATTTCCCATCATTTGGGACCGCCTACTCGTTATTTAGCTAATTACATCAAAATAATGTAATAATTCAGTAGGTAGAGTGCCGGTGATGTAGTACTGTACTTGTTTAACACCTATTAAATGCATATCCTGTAGAAAAATGAAACTATAAGTATCATTATAATGTAAAATGAAAGAATATTTTTAATTAAAATTAATCAAAATAGTTTTTTGTCCTTTATCCGGTTAATAACCCTATTTTGAACTTTGACATTGATCGCTTATCTAGAGTCATCGACCTTAGATTGATCAGGGGTATTTCGAATTAATATGAGAAATATAAAACAGGTGGATGTATTGTTTACTTACATTTTAAAAGAATAGTGTTTTATATGATGCGACGGTTTAATTAAAGTATTTATCTTAACCTATTTCATATTATTAAAAAGACTTGATAATGTTTTATTTCAGGATATTTGAATTTATTACGGAAGAAGTTTTTTTGAATAATTTGCAGTTTCAGATAATTTATCTTACTTAAGATATTATATCAATATTGTTTTCTCTGCATATTACTCGTATTAAACTGGTTACTACAGCTGTATTACATTTGCTGAGTTTCAGAGCCCTATTTTCCGAAATTCTTTTGTCCCATTCTCTTTTTCCTAGAAGCTTTCCTCTCTTCCAAGCTCTGATCTTCAATCATGTCAAACTAAAAAACCGATATAATAATTTTCATTGTGAAAGGCTTATATTTTTAAGTAGATTTTATTTTACGCTCTAATGTGGTTGAATATTATCTCCACCCCCCAGTTGTATCATAGTTTTATAATCGGCCTCGGTAGTTAGGTATAATGTTGTGATTGCGGTTGGACTTTCATAGACCAATTATTGAGCATTCTAAAATCACTTTTTCTATCGATAAGTACTGTCTGCTGTAGAATCAATTATAGCCGTTATTAACAAGGAGCATTGTCTTATTAAGATCATTAGTGTAAAAGGTATAAAAAGTGTTTCTTGGTATTGTTGATGCAATCATTAGACACCTGACGTAAACTACCAGTTAACCATTAATATCTGATCACTTCTGGCGCCTCGGGGCTGCAGCAATATCAACACTTATTTAATTTACAAAAAAGTGTCAATCTTAAATAACAAACATGCAAACGCATACAGTCCAATTCGCATTTACTCAAAACTAATTCCAATTCAAATTTAGAATTCGATTCAAATTCAAAACTAAATCCAAGTTACGGAAACTTGGAAGACCATTTCATGTCATAAACACATTTATTCAGAAGTTGTCAAACGATGACATCTCGATGTATCTTCATAATCACGTCATCAGTTTCTTGCACAAACAGCTTCCAAATTATACCCAATAAGTCTGTATCTACGATGCTCATACACTGATATTTATCAAACAAAATCAAGAAGCATCACTAGTTTCCATATCAATCAAAAATTTAATCTACTCAACGGTGTAAAAGTTTATTTTGCAATATAGAGTATGGAGTTACGTTATTTTGGAATACTGACACAAGCTTACAATACTACCCCATTCCGTAACTAAGGTCAGCCACGTTTAATATTGTGTCATCTGTCAATTCAGGTCGAAGGATTGTGAGGCTTATGTCCTAGGTGTACAAGCTACTTTCGCTCGATATCTTAGTTAGAAGGTGTAAGTAGAAGTGTTCTATTGAAGTTGAATGTCTCCCCCCACTCGGCCCTCATAATGAATAGGGTTGTGAAGATTATATACAATTATAATATTCATTATAATTATAATTTTAAATCTATTTTTTACCTTCATAAAATTCTAAATTCTTTGATGTTCATTATATTCATAAAAAAATTATGTAAAGTATTTGAAAAAATGAAAACATTTTGACTTCTTTTCAAGTTTGTTCGGCAAGTCAATACGGTTTGTAAATAATAATTTAATTATTTTATATATTTTGGTATATTTAATTCCACTAGAAGTTTTATTTAAGAAATATGTAATGATACCCTTATTCAAAGAAAAACATAAGCGTTATTAATAGCAATACGAAACAATTATCGTCATCTGATGTGCATAATATATACAGGCTTAGTATCTACTGTAAATTATATTTACTTTAATTATAATAATAAAATAAAACTTAAGTTTAGCCAACCCTAGTCGAGTACCGCCCCTGTTACCGCGGCGACACGACGTCGGTCACCCTTTACAGACTAGTAGTGTGTTATCGATAGTATGAATTATTTATACATCACTATTTGCGAAGTTTGTCAGATTAGATAAAATTATTATTATTTTGTCATGATTGGATTTTAAGAGAAATTATTAAATAATTATACCTAAATGATTTTTAATACGCTTTTATTAGCTTGGGTTGTATGTATCTATGTATGTAACGGAATCTTCGAGCTTAATTTTCACCAGGTTCCAGCGATCCGATTAAATTGAAACTTTGCACACGTATCAAGGACCGATGACAATGCAATAATTTGATAAAAGTTTCCCAAAAAAAAAAAAAAAAATAAAATAAAAAAAAAAAAATAAAGAATAGTTTAAAAAACTAAAAAAACACGCTTTTATTGCTAACCGAACTAAAAACTAGAAAATATTTTTTAATGACTAATAAATAATATTAATTTAATAAATAAATATTAATTTTATTGGAAGAGATACAATAAAGTGGCCATAGATGCCTTTAGGCCTAAACATTCGATTTAGGCTTGTAAATTTTATAAAATATATATATATATATATATATATATATATATATATATATATATAAATATGGCTTCAATAACTGCACATATATTTCTTAAGATAAATAACAACATTGTTACAAATTCTCAATTTACGCATTACTCTTGTTGGTGAGCATTTGCGCGACCGTAAAGGCATCCTGCAGTTTCTAAGACTAATGTGCCAAACAATACGCGATTTTTTTAGGAAACCCTGTCAGGGACCCGTCTGCAAAGATACTGAAGGTCAGAAAAAGGTTGCAAGACTGTCCTGCAAAAAAAGACTGAAAAAGTAATTAACCTTGACAGAACTGAAACAAATATATCTGCACTAAGTTTGCAATATTGTACTGTAGAGACTGCGCATATGTAAGCAATGATATGACTGATTCATAAAACTAATTTGTAATTTTATTTGTAGTCTTATTAAATGTGATTTACATGTATCCTAATTATTAATATTTTAGAAAAAAAGTTTATATTTGGTTCAAGTTTTGTGACTTTAAAGCAAAGGTTGTTATTTTTGTTAATATTTTGTTCCACTATCATAAAAAAAATATTAAAAAGAAAGTTTTACTTCAAGTTCTTTTTACTCATACATGACCACTTAAACTATAGTCGTTTTATCCAATTACAGCCATATATTAGTAAATTTCTCGTAATTATTGAAATTATGACGATTTTCTTCACGGGTCTCCTGGACCCAACCCTACTATCGTTGTAACATATTTTAACTGTGCTGACGCCGGGTTAATGAATTAGACTTATTCCTAAGAGACTTCAACAGTAGAAGTACTAAGGGTCTATTGACAACTTAACGACGTCAATCTGGATTTTTCCATTAATTGGGAGGTAAAACTAACCACAATGATGAAAGTAAGTCCCATTGAACCGTGAAGGCGATTGATTTCGGATCAATGCCCGTTGATCGATCATACGGAGACCACTGAGTGATTCTTTCTAAAAAAATCTAAGTAATGAAATGATTTCTCAATTTATGAGTTTGTCACAGACTAAAAAATAAAAAATAAACAATAGTTTAAAAAACTAAAAAAAACACGCTTTTATTGCTAACCGAACTAAAAACTAGAAAATAATTTTTAATGACAAAGAGTATAAAATTACAGTAGTAGAACATCGAACAATTAATCATAGTGAATCGCCTTAATATAAAATTATAATAAAATTTAAGTTATTAACAGAATAATTCAATTCTGAGTAAAAAGCGTGGGGTGCTCGATATTTAAGGTATTACAATCATTCTATTAGCAACTATCTATGAGAGGATAGTTAAGAATCACAGTAAAATGCACCCCACGATTTTTACTCAGAATTGAATTATTCTGTTTATAACTTAAATTTTATTATAATTTTATATTAAGGCGATTCACTATGATTAATTGTTCGATGTTCTACTACTGTAATTTTATACTCTTTGTCATTAAAAATTATTTTCTAGTTTTTAGTTCGGTTAGCAATAAAAGCGTGTTTTTTTTAGTTTTTTAAACTATTGTTTTTATTAATTTAGTTACTTAAAAGTACTCGTATTGATAAAGACATATGGTATCGATAGTTTTTTTTATAAGAAATACATTTTTTGCTATCTAGAACTATTTACAAACACAGGAGTAATACACTTGTACAATTTATTTTAATTATTGGTTATAAGAAGTGTGGGTAATTTTACACAATACAAGAAAGGGTACAAACTTAAAACCTCATCAAATATGAGCTGCCATTCGTAAAGGTGCCAATTTGTCAATTGGAAAAAACTTTATAAGAATCTTTGGTGTGTAATTTTCTAATAATAACATAGCTTGTGTATGAAGACCAATATTACGGGTTTGGTAAGGTACCGTCTTATTAGAACTATCCAATCGCCTTGTCTTATGTCAACATTTCCGTGACAAAAGATTTTTTAATAATCTTTTATGTTGTTCTCAGGTTTTTCCTTTTTAATGTTATAAATTTACTAAAAAAATATATTTATAGTAGAATATGAAAACATTACTTTGTTTTCATATTATAATATAAGAAACGTGTTCAATTGTATGACGACTAATTTAAATAACCTATTTTTCAAGTAAGATCAGTTATCTAAAAAGACATTAGCGTTGTATCATACAATTACTTCATAAAAAAACTTTACCCAATGAACACAATAGAGGTACGAAAATCTTCATTTATATTTTCTTCGTCATAAGGATACGATTTTATTATAATTTTATCGACAAAATAATTTCAAAAAAATCGACTTTACCCCAACACTAGTAAACGTGATGAGTCAGACTGCGGTATGTAAGGAAGTGTATGCTTTGTTCTTTCTACGCTAATAAGGATCAAATTATCGTATTATAGTACAATATATCGTAGTATATGTAAAGACTCATGTTACTTTGTGTGTTAAGTAGAATATAGTAAATGTATGAGTAATTAGTATTTACTATTCGTTTTATTTAAGCTTATTTCTGTTATTTGATTTCTTATAATATGAATAATTTAAACATTGAAAAATACTTCTCATAATAATAGTACCTAATATATTTGTTGAGGAAACTACAATAGAATACGTAAAACTGTAATAGTAACAGTGAAACAATTCAGTAAAATTACATTGTTTTGTATTTTTATCCGATTATAACGGAGTAAAGGTTAGGTAATGTTTTATGACAGTATTCATGTATGTATAATCGTCCATATCTTTTCTAGTGAACCGATGTTGACGATTGAGTTGTCTATTATTTTTATTTTATTGTGCTATAGTTATAGACTATGTATTTTTTAAATATATATATTATAATGTTTTATATATTTTTTTTCTCTTTCTCTCTTAGATTATTTTAAATAACTTTATTGTTAGAGTCCTTTAGAGATGATAACATAAGAGCATAGATAAACCAATGTATATTGTATATGTAGGTCCGTCTGTTGCATTTAATTAAACTTGTATGTGATGTCCTCTCGGAGAACTAATGTTTCTAATTGAAATACCTTCATGTCGATTCTACGTACTTTAGCGATGTTTGTAGATAGCATTAATTCAGATTTGGGGCTTGAAAATGGTTTACTTTCGGTATTTAGTATTAAATGTCATTTTTAGGTAATATTCATTATTTACTACATTATTTGCTTTAAGTTTAAATTACATTCGTACCCTTTTAAAGTTTTGGGATCCTTTTCGTAAGTCTAATGTTATAGTCTTATATCTAATCTAATAGATAGAAACCACGAGAAATAGTTTAATGATATATTTATCTACTATTTAGCTGTTGCAGTAAACTAATTCAATTAAATACTTACCTAAATGTTTAAAAAATGTTAATTTTTATTATAGAAGACCTTGTCATGACATGTATTTTATTTCTGGAAAGGCTATCTACAAAGCATAATCTAATTAACTAAGCTATAATTGTAATATTTTTTAAAAAGTATATATAAAATATTTATTCTCATACAACTTGTATTATACGTAGATATTAGGCTCATGTACCATATGGGTACATCAAGACATTTTATTATCGGGGCGAAGGTTATAAAATCCAAATCTCGGCTTTAACATTAAAAACATATTTACAGTAAGAAGCTGTTTATTGAATATTTTAAAAAATCAGAGTGACAACTTAACGACACTAATATGTATATCAGATACAATACATGAATATGACATAAAGTACCTACCTACATACAGACATCATGCTTAAATTATATTTACACTAATTCGAAACTTTTATTCAAATAGGAATAATTTTTATGTCAATCAAAGCGACGATTTTAATAATTGAACAAAAAAATGTGATTGTCATTTGTAACAATAATATATAATATTTTATTTTATAATTCTAAGAATCTTTTTATTCATTTATCTTTTATAAATTTACGACGACAAGGAAATATATCTTTTAGCCATAAACAAAGAAAATATGAAGTGACTGATAAGGTATGTTTGGTTTGGTTTGGTTTGTATTCGTGAAGGCACCGCAGTATTTTTTATTGAGATAATCCGTTTGATTTATGTCCTTTAACTCTGATTTATGATCTAAGTTGTGATTAGTTTATTGTATTGTGTAAACTGTGTTATATTGTCACAGATGTGTGTTATTGGTATTAAATGTATGTATGAGTATTAATTATTATATGTACTTTTAAATTCAAACTATTGAACCTTCTAGCTTTTTTAAGCCAAATGCATCTATATAATATTTATTTTATTATTGTTGATTCTGTATTTTTTTTTTAATATTTTTGATTCTGTATTTTTTTTAAATAAGCATCAGTTATTCCTAAACAATCCTATGCTGTTTTTAAAATATACATAAGTTTTTAAATTATTAATTTTATAATCTGTATATAGTATTTATTTAGTAATATACAATGTGAACAGGCCAGGCGATAGTTACGACCAGGTCGCTGTCACCGGGGTGCTGTTAACAGAAATTCAATTATAAGTTTTACTCCTTTCAGTCAAAGATTAAGATATAAGAGAAGGTGTTATATTAAAACATAATAACTGATCTTTTAACAATGTGCTGTACTGTACAAATATTATATGAATAGCATACGCAGTGAAAGTTTTACATTATTCACTTTCGAGGATATTAAGTAGCAATACCATAGTATATTCTCATATTATTTATATATTATTTATGTATTTAAATGTGTTGTGAAAATTAAAATATCTTGATATCAAGGAATCGTTTAAAAAGATCAAAATATCAGTTACTTTACCTACCTACTTTATTTCTCTTTTCTGTTAACAAAAATCTCTCTTCAAAAAAAAAAAATAACTTCAAAGCTACACAGGAGCGTCTGGTTCCTTGATTCTTTGGTGTTCTCTTCCACCATGCATGCCCGGTTGACTCATAACCTGGTCCAAGATCACTTCCAGTTAAGTTTGCGATGCGGTCGTCTTTGACTTACGATACAATTGTATGGGATAAGTCATGAGATGTTCGACAAGAGAAAGAAAAACTAATAAATTAATAAGTATTTGTTATCATAAAAACAATACATAACAACATAGTAAAACTATTTAAATGACAAGAAAATGTGACTTCAGTCTCAATATTTTATTATGATATGATTTTAAATGTTAACTAAGATAAAAACTTTTTAGACTTTTTTATATCAATGTAAGCTGTATTGTATTACTGTAGCAGGTAAGTAAGTTTTTTACTTGAACCACAGAAAATATTCGACGTAATTGCTCATGGGACATAATTCGATCAATTCACGTTAAAGCGATCGTAAACCCGAGAAAAAACATGAATATGTTCATAATATGAATTTATTACAACTGTGATGATTGCATTTAAATAAATATACGATATTATTGTTTAAAGTCGTTAAATACAAATACTCTTTGAATATCTAAATACTTTAAAAAAAAAAGTTTAAATGTCGTTTTTTTTTTAAATAGCAGATATTATAAAATATATCAAATTTGCTGCCAATCATGACCAACAAGTGTACCAAAATACTAATAGGGCACTTGAGTTGGCTGACAATTTCAACACTTGTCACTGTTGTAAGTGTCAATCATACATCGCTTTGTTAAAGTGCTTTGAAGCGGACCAAACTTTTGTTACAATTTTGATTATCCATTTAATCTTTTAAGCTACAAGCGCTTTAGATTGAATTTAACTTCATATTAGGATATCAAAAATATATTATAACTATTAACTGCTCATTGCCTCCTTAGTAAATGGGTATCAGAAAGACATTAAATTTTAAACTTTTGATAATTAATATAAATAACTTTCCTAATATTTATATTAATTTTAATCTTATTAAAACAACTAATTTGTAATAAGAAAAGAAATCTTAATTGGGAAAATTCAGTACTACAGTATATTTTTATTTTCTTCTTTTGTAAAAACAGCAATTAAAGCGCTGAAAAGCTAAGTGGTATATCATTTCGTCACTGCGCATGGTTTCTGGTGACAAGTGATCGCTCAAACGGATTGGATGTTTCGGATTAATTTTCTCGAAATACGACCATCTGTTCAAATAAAAGTGAAATAATGGTAGATATTTAAATATTAAATGTTTGATATTTCGATACTTATTTGATGAAAGTAATAAAAATGAATTATACATTTTAGTAATTACTATGTTAATTAATAAAATTTGTAAGAACTTATATAACAGATATAATCTTTTATGACAAAGAATAAAGAAGAACAAACTGAAGTTATTAATAAAACATAGTGATACCTTAATTTAAACCAAATAAAGTTTCAATCAAATAACACCCGATGTTATTATAAAAAGTTCATTCAAATACTTAGCTATGATAATATTTCTTCAGTCAACTCATTTTGGTACAAAGATCGAAGTTTGCTCAACAAACAGACCGACAACGTGACGGAACCTAATTGTGTTTATTTTACGTGTAGATCCCTAAAATTGGAATTGCTAGTAGAAACTGAAGAAAGACATCATACATGTTAAACTCCTTAATAATAATTACCTATTTTAATCACAGAAAAGCAAACTATTTAAAATATAGACTAAGAACTATTTTTGATAACTTGTAGGAAATATATATCTAACATTATTTTTCTAATTTACTAATATATATACATAAATTCATTTTCTTATTGATCCCTTCCAGTTATGAACAACAAAACAATTGATTATAAACTACATTAATTTAAGTACAATTCTGGTTAAAACAATGCCAATTTATTTTCCATTAATACCTATTTGGATAAATTTGTTTTTAATTCAATAATTGCAGTACAAATATCATAAGTGCCGCCATTACTGTTGTCACGTGACAGATGTCATCAGATGCTGAAACAAGTATTAGTCAAAATTAAAGCTTTTATTTACAGATTAAAATGTACTTTATATTTACTTTTAAAATATATCTTCCTCTGCTATTAGATGTATGATGCTTAGTAACGGAGTTATAATTATAATAATATATATCACAAATATAAGGATGAAGATGGTTATTAAAAAAATAACTTTTAAATTTATATATTTATATAAATTTAAATAAGCTTAACATGGCTAAAGATATTTTGAAACAAAGTAACTTTTAGTAACTGTAGTTATTGTGACTTTGCAGTCTCGATTGTCTCGAGATAAGTGTATCTTATCTACTACTAACTATACTCGGTACTACTACTATATCTATTACTTATCTACTATCTATACACCGAGTGGAGTTAGTAGTAGTAGTAGTAGTTAGTAGTAGTAGTAGTTAGTTAGTTGGTGACCTGTTGGCGTAGTGATGGTCCGGACTGCTGAGCCAAAAATTGTGGGTTTGATTCCCACACGGAACTATTTTTTGAGTGATCTACACATTAATTTTCCGATTCTGGGTATACTTTGTATGTGTTGTTTATATGTTTATAAAGCCTCTGCCATACAAGGATAATTTATTCTCGAATGCGAACGTTGTATTTTGAAAAAAACATGAAATAATAAATCAATATTTAGATATTTATCACAATGCAATCTAGTCCCAAGCTATGCAACGCTTGTAGGTATTATAAGTAGTGGACAATTGAGAAACATATTATATAAGTTTGTAAGTATATATCATATATGTAAATAACTCCTAAACCCTAGAAAAAATAATAATAAATATACTATCCTTACATTTTTTTTGAAAAAAGTAAAAACACTTTTTTAAGATAAGGGCTGATTTAGACAAAAAATACATATAAAGGTGCACCATGGGAGATACTTGGAGAGTGTGGAGAGTCTAACAAAATCTTATGTTCTGTTTTGATGTCTTAAAAAGTCTTATTGTCTACTTCATAATAAATCTCTCAATGTACCTACATATCACGAGCCGAATGAACCTTCGTTTATTTTAAGACCACCAAAAGGATTGAATTCTATGACTACAGTGAAAACAAAATTATTATGAAACAATGGTTATACATATTAAATATATCAAGAGAAAATAATAAGATCATCCGTTTATTAATTATTCATATTGTATTGACTGGGTAATAATATCATTAATTTATTAAACATAACTAACAGTTGTCATTAATACTGAATCATTATTAATCTTGCAAAATATAATTAAATAGAGACCGCATAGCGTGACACCATTTAGTCTGATGTACACTTACTGCACTCACTGCGGAGGGACAAATTAATTTGCCTCTATTTTATTAAAAGCAGATGTGTAATGATATGATATGAATAAGTGAAATTATTGACTACATGTTATAGAATGATATGTTTGGAGACTGACTGACTAATGGTATTGGTATTGTAATTATAGAATCAGCTGTCAATCGAGATGTTAAATCAATATGCGACCGAAATTTTAAAAATATCTACAATTCGCGATTGTTATCAGCCTAAGATGGTTTACTAGAAACTAAATTTATAGGACGTTATTATCACTGGCATCTCAAGAATCGTTTAGTAATATCAATCTTTAATAAGCAAAGTTGGATAAAGATCTGTTATTAAGTAATTTCCGTGAAAGAAATATATTACACATTCGTCCGTACTACATATTATTGACACTACAAACTCCTTTTAAATTGACGGTTGTCCATAATATAGGTATATATTATATGTTAATCAAAAATTAATTTATCTTAGTAAAGTGATACAATTATGTGTTATTTCTTGGTTGTTATGAGAACGTAGTTAATCATTATATTATATACTAGCCCGGGTGCAAATTATATGACCTCAACGCATCGTTGGATTTCGTTTAACTGATTTTCTTTAGTGCATTTTATAGGAGCTTAGCGATAATGTTAATTACACATTTTGATCACTTTCTTTTAATTCTTGGACCAAACAAATATTTCGCTTATTTTTTTTTTTTTTTTTTTTTTTTTTTTTTTTTTTTTTTTTTTTTTTTTTGTCTGTCTATGCTGTTAGCCCTGTTGGCTATTACAGCGTCACCGGGGGAGCGGGTGGGTCAGGAGACCCACCCTTGAAAAGGGGGCGCCAGATGGGCCCCCACGGGGAACGACGTCCCGAGGGCGTCTCAGATTGAGACACGGACCTCGGCTCGGGGCGTCGTTAGTCAGGAGGGAAGCTAAGGAAATTTGGACACTAGCGTCCTCCGACGGCAGAACGCCGGAGCAACGGAGCACTTACTCAGTTGGGACCTCGTCTATACCGGTATAGACGGTGTGTGTCTGTATGTTGTGAGGTGTCACTTATGCCTACGCGTACACGTTATTACCTACTGTGAACGCGTCGTCGGGGTCAACGAGTACCGACTTGGGTCTTCTTTTTCTGACTAAAGTAGTCTTACGTGGTCAGAGTACTGCGGCGTCAGCCACCAGTGGGTTCGGGTGTCGCTCAGCACGTTCAAAGTACTTTTGGGAAAGCCCCTTGAAGTACTGAGCGATGGTCGGAAGATTTAAGTCTCTATGGAGATCGATGTTGCGTACGAACCACGGCGCCCCGGTTGCAATCCGTGTAAACCTGTTCTGAATCACCTGAAGGGGTTTCAGATTAGCGTGCGCAAAAGCGGGACTTGCATAGGACATGACGGAACGTATGCAAGCTTTGTAAAGTGTCACCTTATTGCGAAGGGACATTTTACTCCGCTTGCCTAACAGCGGATATAAACGACCTAATATGTAGGCCGCTCTGCTACGAACGGTCCTAATATGCGCAGTGAAAACTAACTTTCTATCTAACGTTACTCCTAGGTATTTTGCCTCGTCTTTCCAAGGTATCGGTTTATCAAAGAGTTTGATTCGCGGGAGGATCCTTGGGGGGCCCCGTTCGAAGAGCACCGAAACGCTCTTCTCAGGGTTTACCTCGATCCGCCATTTCCGCAGCCAACTCTCAAGGGAGTCGACTGCGGATTGGAGACGTTGGTATATCTCCCAGTGATCCTTAGAGGACGTGTAAAGCGCGGTATCGTCCGCGTACATGGCAAGGTGCACTTTAGATCGCGGCCTAGGAATATCGTTAGCGTAGATGGAGTAGAGGATGGGCGAGAGAACTGAACCCTGGGGAACACCCGCCCTGATGGGGCGGGGAGTTGACAGAACGCCTTCCACTCTGTAGCGAAAGGAGCGATTCGACAGGTAGTCCCGTATGATGAGTACGAGTCTGTCCGACACCTTGAACTGGTATAGCTTGTACACCAGTCCATTGTGCCAGACCCTGTCGAACGCCTTAGCTACATCGAGGAAGAGCGCTCCTGTCCTATGCTTCTTGGCCCTCACAGTGGCCCCTATCAGTATGTGCTCCGTGAGGCGTTGCACCTGATGGAAACATGAATGGTTGGCTCTAAAGCCGAACTGCTCATTTGGGATGATTTTGAGTCTCTCGACTTCCGATCTAAGTCTACAGAGGATGATTCTCTCATATACTTTCCCTAAGGAACTAAGAAGACTAATGGGACGGTAACTACTAGGCAGATGCCGGGGTTTGCCCGGCTTATGGAACCCTATCACTATGGCCTCTTTCCACTGGGCCGGAAACGAGCAACCGGCCAGTAGAGCGTTAAAAATGGTAACCAATAGGTAAATTAAAGGAGGCGGAAGAAGCTTTATCACATTGTTAGTGATCCTATCGGGACCTGGCGATTTCTTGGCGTGAAGCGCCCTTACTATGGACGTCACCTCGTCTAGGTTCGTTTCCTTGATTGGCGGACCGACCGGTGGCTGAGAACACATTATATTGACCGATTTGTCGACTATTTCGACATGATCGCGATCAACCGATTGAGCAGACAGACGGCACTGGCTCTCTAGACTGTCGGCTAAGCACTCAGCTTTGTCAGGGTCGTCAAACGCGATGGCGGAGTTAGGTCCAACCAAGGGAGGCATATCTGAGACAGTGTCCGCCTTCAACGCTCTCTGCAACCGCCAGAATGCCTGGTGTGTTGGAGAGAGCGTCGCAAGCGTCCTATCCCAGCCGCTATCTCTGAAGTCGTCGAGAGCTTGTCTCGACTCCCTCTGGAGACGGCGCAGCCTCCGTCGGTTGTCATCTGTCGGGTATCGGTCATGAATTTCGCTTAACATTCTTTAACTGTATATGTACATTAAAGATCTTTTGATGTGTGGTTCTGTGGTGTCGGAAAGTGACTGATAAAAAATCCTTAATAAATATTGGTGAAAAAGACTATTGTTATCATACAAATAAGTTGACAATTTTTTTTTCTAATTTTATACCTGAGGACTTTGTTACATTAAATTTTCTTTATTTACAAAAGAAAATGTCTATATTATAATGGTAAGGTAATAAACAATTTGTTCCGTCCGGACTCTCATGTTACCTATTCGATTCTGACCGTTTTTAAGATATTTTTCATCATTTACTAATTTATTTAATTATATTTATATAGTTATAATTATCATGTGAACAATAAAGTCGCTAATCTCGTGTAAATGAATCACTATGGTAATGTTTATAAGAGAAGAGCGAGAACACTTAGTGTAATTAGATTGAGGCTAACTGACTCCGGTCCAGCACAGGGTGAACTTATTGGAAGTAATATTATAATGGTTTTCATTACATATTGTCTTTATAACTATATAACATTATTTCTATGTTTGTCATTTTACCCGAAACAAGTAGTTTTAATTTATTTAAACGTTCGTATGATTTTTGAACTTTTTTTATTCAAAAAAAAAATTAATATTGTATGAGATAATCATGCGGGTATATTCGCTATTTAATAATTTATAACTTTACATGCTAAAGTTCTAATTTAATTATTTTTTTAATAAACATGTCAGATACAAAACAGAACAATGAAAACCAGATTGTGTTTTCAGTTTTCACATGTTTACACGAAGGCTTTGTCTCAGTAACATTATCCAATTATTTAATACGTGAAAACGTAGAAATACCGGACTGGCGTTTAATTAACTAGACGGAAATTTTAGTTCGTTTTGTTCTAGAAATTTCGTTTACAATAACGAAAATATTTGAGCAATGTTGTTTTAAACTAAGTGCATGGTTTTATGAACACTGGTGTCTGTTTTTAGAGTAAATGTTTGGTTTAGTGATAAAGTGATTTAGCTAGTCTTTTATTATTAAAACTGAAACATTTCCATTTTCCAACAAAAATACTATTGATTTATCCTTAAATATTATTAATTATTAAAACTAGTGAATGATTATTGTTTTCTTTCTTAATGTTTTATAGGAAATTGATCCTCCTGACATTTATCTAAACACCCTTTATAACGACACGGAACAGGTCAAGCGTTTTTTTTTTTTGGAAATCCAATTTATTTGTATTAGTTAATGACTTATCCACGTCCACAGGACGCTCGGTAACTCTTTCGACTATCCCCTATACTTGGAATAACATGCTTTGATACTAACAATTTACTTGTTTATTTTTAACATGCCTTTATTTTCTCAAGACTATTAATCTTAAATCAATTACTAGGACGAAATATTTGAAATGTCCTTAGTAATGTTACCATTTGGAACACAGTAATTATTTTTGTAAAGTTAGATTTCCCTCCCTCTGTCGATAAAAGAAATTACTACTTTTTCAGGCGTGGATAACCATTAGCACATTACGCGCCAATTAACACATGTTCTGTAATGACCCACTTCCCGCCGTGACGTGTAATCTACTATTAAATATATTAATTATATATTTTTTTTAATCAACAAGTATCAAAAACCTCAATCCAACTAAACACAGTGATTGTAAATGTGCTACGGAGCAATTATTTTAAGTTTGGTTTCGTGTCCATTTCGCGGTTTCGATCCATTAAAACAATTCGCAGTTTTAGATGGGATTTATTTTATTTAGATTTTATTTAAACAATGAGGAATTGTTTGTAAGTAGATTATAATCTAAAGATAGGAATCGGTATGTTATGCAAACCGATTTAGGCAAAAATACAGTCAAAAAACTATAATTTTATAAGGTCAAAGATAATTCTAACTTAGATATTTTGGTTAGGTACCTATGTTATTGAAACTCCATATAATATATTTATCTTTGTACTAGTACAGTCTCTGTGTATGTTCGTTCAGTCATTCAAAACATGTAATTTTGACGTATACTTCAACATCTGATATGTGAAGTAAGTTTCAAAGAAGTTCATTCCATATTATTGTTAATGGCGGCATAAAAAAGGGGTTAATTATCGAATTTAAAAACGCAACATGCTTTTAAAATATAGAACAATCAATTCGAAAGCCCTCTGGGCGACATGTGTCCTCGTAAGTGGCGGTGACACACTACAAATAAAGTTACTCTTTTAAGCGAATTTATTTATTAACTTTAAAAAATCTTTAATAATATGCGTAAATAAACACTTTATTTCTCAAAGAATAAGGTGCAAAATGAAATGTAGTTCAATACTTTCTTTTTTCTCCAAAATAAAAACTAATCACCCTTGTTTAAATCTATGTGCATTATAATATCTGACTTATACAGCAAATTTTAAGATCTATATTAAAATGGGTAATGTTTTCTATAAAGGTTGGGTTACACTCGGTAAGTCAATCGGAATGAAACCATATTCAAATACCCAAGGGTGGATATCGGTTAAAACCTATGTAATTATTGAAGTATGAGTAATTGATGCGTGCAAAACTGAGAATACAAATTCAATTTAGTTGTAGTGTTGAAAAATAATAAATAATTTTCAATACTGATGATATTTTTGTACATTGTGATTTTTATGTGTATTATTCTATAATCATTTGCTATCAAATAGGAACATATTCGTTGTTGCTATTTTGGTTTTCTCAAAATATTTTTGGTATTTGGAGTTCATTCTTCAATTAAACAGAACATTCAAAAATAATTTTGTGAATGTAATTGACAATGTGACTAATTAACTTCTTCATATTTATTTTGCTTCAAAATATTTATTAATAATCATTCAAGAAAAACATTCACACAAACCAAATCACATTATAATGTAAATTTGACAGTCTATCAAAACTACGCCACGCGTCTTTACAAATCAAAAATAGATAACACGAGAACAACTGAATAACAACAAATAACAAAACAGTAACATCACAAAAAAATAACATGACACTGTCACTTGCAAATCAAATGAAACCAAATAAAGCTTAGCGCACACCCGGATAAGAACATAAAGAGTCACGAACAAATTGTATAAAAACAATCGCACGGGTCTGTTTTAACGCTTTAACGAAATTCAGTAAATGGAATGCTTAGAAGTGCGAACTATAAAAGCAATGGAGACGACCACTTTAGTTTATTTATTTTTTGATAATATCCAAAAAATATATATTTCACAAAAATATTTCTATTTTTTTTCTGATTTTAGGAGGTACTTCTAAATTAAAAATGGAAATATCTATTATAAAATAAGATAAAAACTATTCGTATTAGGTATATCTTCAAACTGAATTACAATTTTTATATTCAGAAAGTTTTATTTCCAGCAACTCTAACCATCTCTACTGACGCCCGTCCGTGGTAGACGAGCCCATCGCGCCACGCGTCGGTCACGTGACCTGCGCGTGCGCTCTTGCCATTGTTCTTGCTTAATACAGGCTATGGTGTTTTATATACACATATACAAGTGAGCCTAAGTATATCAAATATAAAGAATATATTTATTGTTATATTATTTGATTCATTTTTATTGTTAATAAAAGGATTGTTTAATTAATCGAACCCAGTGATATAGTCAAAGATGATATAGAACGAAGTAGTCCAAGATCTAAACATAAAATATATCATGATCGCGACACATATTTTTCTGAATAAACTATGTTCAAAATTTCATCAAAATTAAAAATAAGAAATAGTATCTAAGTTCCGAAATAAAATCCATTTAAGCTATATGACCCCGACCTAATATACATACATTATATACAAATCAAACAATTTAAATAGCAGTCACGAGTTAATTTAAATGCAATATAAATTAATTTACAATTATTGCGGGACGTCATGTAACAAAAACTAATAATTACTCAAATCTAGCCTCGCCTTGTGGCCAAGTACAGGGAGGAACAGCCCTTAATAATAGTTGCAATAATTGTATTCATATATAAGTACAATTAATTATTATTACTGTTATCAAACACTACTGTTGTTTTAGTTTTACTATACCCACTACATATTTATAATTCGGAAAAATATAAATGTATCAATAAATTAAAAGTAAAAACTTTATTTATGTTTTTATTTGAAAACAACAAATAAATTAGCTTCCGCAAACGTTGTCACGTACCGCCTCCAGCTGTATCCCACAGGAACGACTCTCCCGACAATAATTGAATAACAATAACAATTTGATAATGTATTCAATATTGTAATTTATCTAGAAGATGGTTCCGTATATTATATATTTTGTTGCTAAAACAACTTACAGTGCATTTCTTTTTTAAAAGTATGTTAGTTTATCGCCATTTTATTGTTATTTTGTTTTATTTTCTATTTCTGTTTATTATATTCAAGTAGCTTAAAACAATATTGTATCCAAGCATATAATTGTAACAATTGAAGTAACCCTAAAATTTAACCCCGAATATTATAATTGTTATATTCATACTCAAATGGTAACAGTTAGATGCGCCTGCGGCGACCACGTGACCGTTTTTAACAAATTGCTGCTAATATTTGTAAATTAACAGAATGACGAGGCTGATATTTAAAAATGAAAATATATTTTAGCATAATATAAGGACTTCAGTTTAGTTTATGCCACATAATTGGTTTATAAATACACAAATCTGCTCATATATTACAGTAGTAAAAAATAATAATAATTGAAAATTTAACAGACTTAATGTCATCCGTTCATTAAATTCACATAATTCAGTAGGTATATAAAACTCACGATATTCGGACCCACAGTGCCCACTCCATATGACCCTCTAATGATCTTGGTCCGCAAGCCCTTGGACATCAAAACAAACAGCGCCACGTGGCTATTCACGGAACTAAACAAATTGTAGTTGAAGTACGAAATATGTCAATTATAATTAATTGCAGATTATTGGTATTGTATTGTACTCGTACAGGAGAAAACTCCTTGCGATATCGAGTTATTACACGCCTAAGGCTTTTTGAGGTCATTTCATATCTATATATTTTGATGTAAATAAAGGAAAATGGTGGGCAAGACCTGCTATATGAAAGTGATATTTGTATTTGTATATATTATATATATTTGTCTGTATAGGTCATTGAATTCTGAGACATTACCAGAAATTCAAATTCAAACAACTGATAGCTTCCATTATTATCTTAACCCTAAAACTTGCTAGCCTTTGATAACACAATTTCCCTGTACCAAGCAATCCAACAGTCGTTGTGACAACACTCAACCCTTAAACAGTCAAGTGTGAGTGTGTCCTCAAAGACAATATTTGTTGAGGACACGCCTTTCCCTCTTACGTCTCCATTGACTAAACACGTGTCTAATAACGTGGGAATAGTTTAGGAAATACGATAATTTGTGCATATGAATACGTGTGAATATAATAATATGTCAAAATAAATAGATACATTCTATCTTCACTTGAGTCTGGCACACCCTGACGCCGTAAAGAAATATTTATGTTGTATTGATGGTTATTAACAGAGAATATCTTATATACGAAATATAATAAAACATATACATGAACTTAAAAAATAATTTGGCGAAACTTTTAACGCTCAGTCGTCAAATATTGTTTGTTAATGACAATCACGATGGCTACTGATTAGACTAATATTTCTTATTGTATATAAAACAAATCAACATTAGTGGGACGTACTACTTGATATAATTGTATATTTAATATGCGAACGTAATCCGGCCCAGATACTGTTCCACTTCAGTACAGACAGAACATACCGTGAACGATGAAACGGATAAGCCGATGATATTAGGGATTACTTCAGCCAGAAATTGACCTGGGCTTATGTTCGGAAATTGACTGACTTAGTTATCCTTTGGTTTAGTTTCTAGAATTGTCATTTAATTTTGGTTTCGATAATAGCTTTCAACAATATTTACATACATTTTTACTGAGTATTTGAATATCCAATTGTCATAATATTAATATAACAAGTGTTAAAAATTTTAGAAGAGGTTATGGTAGAAACAGGCTCATAAAGATGTAGTTGCTTTAGCAATTCCAACTTAAAATACAGATATTGCAGTTGTAAAAATCTAAGATCGGAATAGTTTTGCATATCCAGTATACTAAATCTTATCTAAATTTGCATAAACGCGTCGAGCGAGATTACTATCTCTGAGATGAACCTCACCGCTTCAGGCCTTCAAATACCTCGCTCTTAATAATATATACATACATATTTAAAAGCGAATTAAAAAGTATTAAATATTACTTCTACATGTACATATGCGTGTAAATTTGTCTATTTATTTTTATGAGTTAAGTAAAGAAGACTCTTATATAACCATGTCTATTACAGGATATTTTTCATCAATTCCTATAACTATTTCTAGACCGAGGGAGAGACTGTCGTTTCATCGGATCCAACCCTTCCTCGCCGGGTATTACCGGGAGTTGTAAAAATTTACAACTTTGCTTCCGCAAACGTCTGCGGCTATTGTCATGTTGATGTGGATGCAGTATTAAATTGTGACAAATTCATCAGAGATTCTCAAACTAGAATAAACAAATATATTTTTAAATATAAGAAAACTACTTCTATTTGTATGTTTTATATCCTATAAGTAACTCTAACACATGAAAACTTTTGCATCGCAGGATTTTTTCCAGCATTCAGACTGAAGGTCATAAAATGTAGGTCATAAAAATATTTTTTCGTTTATTGGAGTTATTTACTTTTGTGACTTTTTTCTGTTGCTGTTCTTCTCAAGTCTGTGGTAATTAACTTTTACAAAAATTCATTTCAAAGAAAATATTGACCGACTCAAATGTTTAAGACAGTATTTTCGTTATAAAAATTCAATAAAATAATATTCTTTTCGAATATTCGACTATATACTCTCGTCGTCGACTGTTCTCAAAACTTTGAGAATCTTTTCACAAACTCTCTAAACAGTTTAAGCTCACGTTAATAGCACCGATAAATGCGACTAATGCTGTTAACGAACGCGAGAATCAACAGCAGTTTTATTCTGTGGTATTAAATGTCCTCACACAGGGAGGGTTAATTCTACTTAGTGTATGAAAAGTAACTACGGTGGTAAAGTTATTAGGTAGCATTTTTTTTTGTTAGTTTTGGAATGCAATAAATAATTATCATTAACTGTCAAAACTAATTGCTATATTTACTCTTTTAATAGTTATAAAACTATTTTACTACATTATTTCAATAACAATAAAACAAGACTGTTAATAATAAAGAGTCATCAAAAATGTAGTAAGACGAGCGCCAGCTACTTCATGGCAATATGTCGCCAACAGACTTGACGTTAATTTGTCGGAAGTCTGTCGTAAACTTTTACGATAACACCGATTGCCTTCCGAGAGTACGAAAAGGGTTCCCGTGTTTCGGACGCATCTAATAAGATTTATTTTTATTTATGAAATACTTAGCATAGAATATTTGCATCACAGACTAGGAATACAAAAATATGTTATGAATGTAAAACATAATATATAACTTCTTTTTAAAATAGTTTCAAAACTTTGTTTTCTTAAATGTTAAAATGTTAAAAACTAAAATTTTAATAATAACTATAAATATCCACTTTTCAACAGTTTTAAGACTGCACATAATTCAATCACGCACTAACTATTTCATAATTTACAATAAAATTATTCTAAACTTTCCGTCTTCGAGATAAGTCAGTTTTGGGGTTCAATTTAAAATGGTTTTGCATAAAGTGGGTGGTGATACAATAAATTTTAAATCCATTAGTTGTTGTAAGCAAGTACACATGTTCGGGGTCGTGATCTCACTCCATTTAACATTACGAGGTTTAAATTCGGTGAATTGTTACCTCTCCTATTTCTAATGGTAGCCCCCTCGACATTTTGAAGTACCTAATTGATTTTAAAAAAACACTTTATTCCATTGACATATATTATTATCAAATCGTTCCTCGTCTTATTAAAAATTTTGATTCATAAAGAAGGTAGAAACGTTTTCGAAAACTCTATTTCCTCTATTTAACACAATATAATTATTGGAACGATATTAACACTAAAACGTCGTGGATTTTTTTGGTTACGTACAAACCTATTCGTCCATTGTAATCCGATAAACACTTTTAACGGTTCGTGCTCAATAATTTTGTTTCCCTTCGGTCACTTCAATTCCACTAATATCTTCGCGTCAAAATTCGATTTGCGTAAAAAACTGTATTTTTTCTCCCCTTTCGTAATCGTTCGAGCGAAGAGAGCATTAGCGTCATTGCCACTGGTTTAACCCTATACTATACTATTTCAATAATAACATCGAAATCCCATTTATCTTGTGCCAATTGTCACATTATTATTTATTATGTTTCTTAATTTTTTTTAGTGATTGATCGTCACCAAGTATTGTATGTGGTTATTGTTGGGTTTCGTTCGATTGTGTAAATTAATTTTAGATTTAAACAGCCACACCTTTAATATTAAGTTTGATTAATGAATTAATAGTTTAAAAAAGTTTTAACTGTTATACGTTGAAAATAATATATTAAAAAGGTCATCCACATCCAAACGCTTGTTAGCAGGAACATAAATAACAACTAGATTTTCCAAACTCTAAAATGACCCCTCTGTAGACTGGAACGAATTTTATGGCGTTTACACTTGAACCGGACAAAAATGTCCTTAAAATACATTGTCCGTGAATTCTAGGGTCATTTGCACCGGTCACACCAAATTTTGACATTAACAATGACACAACAAGTGTACGGCTTGTAAGATTTTTATAATTCAACGTTTTACGCACAAATCAATATTGCAGCTGCCAGATCTATAAATAAATATAATAGATTTTTGCTTAAATTTTAATTCACATTTTGATAGTCAATGTTAAAGAAGATAATTCGCTAATCCTGAAAATCCTGGTAAAGGTAAAGATTACGGACCTAACTATTCCAATTATTAAATTGTCAATTGATAAGTATGAAATAAAACTTGAAATATATCCGACTTTTTTTAAGAACGTCAAAATCACGTTGAAAACAAACTATAAAGATACCAAGGTATTAAAGCGTGCTAAAAATATCGATATTAGAATAAATGTTATGAATATGTTATATCAATCTAGAAATAGAATCTAGAAAAAAACTACTTTATATTGAAACAAAAAAAACTAGTTATTGTGCACCATTTCACGTCGACAGCATCCACTATTGGCGTAGTTCCATCGAGCTAATAACAAATTTCAGTCGTAAACAACATTGTGGTTTGATTCGGACGAGATATTAAAATTTAACTGTCCATTTACTAATGGATGCAGTCATGGTTTTAAGACAGTTATTGTGCCAATATTGACCAAGAGACATTGTAACGATATGGACAATATAGCAATTTGGTTGGGATTTAGAACCCAAAGGGAGTGCAAGTGCCCTATTGTGTTGGAATGAATTTGGAACATTAAGTGTACGTCACTGTAATGTTGCTTCATACGGAATGTAATGATAAATTAACCAAACTTACCTTTGTGAATCATAAAGATTCATACAATACTACAGATTATTATGATAAAGAAGCTACAGTTCAAAAATTTATTTATAAATAAGGGATCTTATATGAAAACCCTACATTTCATAGACTTTGATAAAACTAAAAACAACCAATTAAAAAAAAAATATGTCGTTTTTTGTTTTCAATAAAAAGGTTATTTTATTTATTTTAAATCAAAATGTGATAAATTTGTTGTTTTTAATCTATTGTGATATTCTACAATTGACATTATTCTACTACTAGTGGTAGGGTAACGATATTAAAAAAACTCGATTAATTGGTTATTTTTTTGTTATTTTGTTAATTAAAACTTTTTTTAATTAAATTGTTGATACAATTTAATTAATGAAGTTCCTCAATTAATATTATAATAGATGATTCCTAGATACATCAAAATTGTCCCATCATGTATGAAATTAACTACACGAGTGCGTGTGGCCGAGTGTACCCCATATCAGTACTAAAGGGTTAAATTAAGACCAATTAATTATTATTTAATTAATTAATATGCAGTTTTATCTTACATCGTAGTAACTAACATGTTATTTTGAGTTGATGTGGGTTAATCAGTTTTATCAGAAGATTTACCATTAATTAACCGCTCAAAGCTTAAAGTTTCAATACATTCTAAATAAAATCAAATTTATATCTCAGTTCTATAGAAAAAAATTATTTTTTTGTTACTTATATTTAATTCAAAAACATTATACTAGCAATAAAGTATCAAAATGTTTGCCATTAGACACAAATATAACACTTCAAATATCATTAAAGTCTATTAAAAACCATTACGCTTTGTAACGATTACATCAACTGTAAAATGCAACTGTCAACTGTCAATAGCACTCAATATTCGATTGTAAACTGTCAAATCGTTGTATTAAATTTAATGTATAGAAACGGACCTAATGGTTTGTCAAAACATATAATCTAATGATTGCGTTTTGTTACTGCTTTGATAAATGGTGTGATGAAAGTAGTTTGACATTTCTCAGGATTTGAGTGTTGGAGGATAATATGATGTAGGATAAATAATTTATTATACTAATGACAAATAAACGTTATAATATAATACTTACCAACATATACCTACCTACTATTTAGAAGTAATAAATATATAATATCTCAATAGTAAAATAAGATAATTTAATTGGGACAGACTGAAGAATCTCGGTATACCTATTAAGTAGGTATATCTTCGTTTTACTGTTTCTATTGAATACGGTAAAAAAAATCAACGACCATAGATTACTAAGCCTGCTTACTAAAATTACTAAGCATTGGATAATGCTTATGCAATGCTTCCAATAATTAAAAAATCCAAGTTTTTTATTGGTCTTATTAATTAAATATATAAACAGTAACATTTCGCAGTTGTCAATAAAATCCTGACGTTATTGGTGCGGAAAATAGGACCGTAAAAGTTTAAGGACTTTGGACTCACTCAAAAATATTGAAGTTACGGCTCGTAAATGTGGGTAAATAATACAAAATACAATAAGTGGCGATATTGAAGACGAGATGTCTCCCCACCGAAAGGTGTCTCCACGTTGCTGTCGTGGTGGGGCTTGCGTGCCTCTGTGATCTTCGAGGCTCTGCCGGTAGAGTTTCTCATGCCGGAAAGGCTCGAAGTGAGAGGCTAGACTAAGAGAGACACCAAGGGGTCGCTCCTGTTCGGTCGACCGACGAAGGAGCGGCTACCTCCGTCGCTAAGGTGCAGGCGCACCTTAGTGGCGAGGATTCTCTCCTCGCGAGGAGAGAATTTCCGGCGGGTTCGCTGAGTCGGGTTGGCCGGACAGCGGACGGAGGCATGTCTAATGCCGCCGTCGGGGGGCTTGGCTTAAGTGCCCGGCCCCAGAGGAAGGACACCTCTAAGATAAAAAACCACCCAATTCCAAGTTTTGGAGCGCGGCGAGGGAATGGATGGCCGTTGGGAGTACGGTCGTTAGCGCTCCCCCCCCTGCTGGTACCTGCCGCCCCCAGCAGTATTTAGGCTTACTTGGGTACGAAGCTCTGCCCAGGTGGACATTTATTTCTTCACTACTCGTGGGATTTATATGGATACCAATAAAACTCAAAAAGCTGAAGTGAGGGAGAGGAGAAGAGAGGAAGAGGAAAGGACGAACGCGCTGTCGGATTGCGACAGCGTGTGCAGTTTTATGACTGTGGAGAGCGCGGCGAGCGATAACGCCAGAAACACGCGCAAACGCCACTTGAGGGAGGGCTCGGGAGACCTGAGCGACACAGCGGTGCCGGCAGCCAAAGTCGGCGCCAAAAAAGGAAGAAGGGTTAGGCCCGCTTCTACCGGCCAATATGTCGGAGTCGGCGTATCCAGGCGTGAAGCTGCGGCTGCAGTGAAGGCCGCAGCAGCCGCCGACAAACTGGCGGAGGATGAGCGGCAGATTGCGGCTCTGACGGAGAGGGTGACGCTCAGGAAAGTCGTCCCTGCCGTCCCTGAGGCAGAGGTCGAGGCAGGGGAACTCCCTGCCTGCGTTCTTCAGGAAAGGATGGCCGATGCGATTGCGGCCATTAGAAGGGTCGGCCGGGTCTCTAAAGGCCTTAGCGGCCGCTGCCAGAAGGCGCTGAAAGAGGCCACGGCCTCGATAGTGGACAGTGCTGAGGCCCTTTTGACCCGAAGTACTACGGAGGAAACGGCTCTGCTGCGGGCCCAGAATAAGAAGCTCGCGGCCCAAATGACGGAGCTCCGTAAGGAGCACGAAGAGCTTAAGGCGGAGATGGTCAATTTCCGCCGCGAGCACCTCAGGCGGGAGGTGGGCCTTCCGCATGTAGAGCCGCAACCACAGTCGCAACCGCGGTCACCGCAGAAGTCACAGGAAGCGGACGTAGTTCGCCTGATCCGTCAGGAAATGGCGAGCTTTAACGCTCGCTTCTCTGTGCTGGAGGGGAAAATTCTGCGTCCCCCCCTCGCTACAGATCGGCGCAGAACACCGGCGCCGACATACGCGGCCCAAGCCGCAGCGCCCCGTGCTGACCAACCGGCACAAGCGCCCCGTGCCGCCCAACCGGCACAAGCGGGACACAGGAGGGCTGCTAAAAAGGCAGGTGCGACCACTGCTCCGCCTGCACGGGCTTCTGCACCGTTAAGACCCGCCACTCAACCGGAAGCGGAGTGGACGGTTGTTGGCGCCGCCAAACAATCGAAGAAGGCGCGCCAGCGGGCCAGAAAGAAGGCCAAAGAGGAGCGGTCGGCGGCCAAACGCAAGGCCGTGAGGCTCACCACCCCCCGCTCCACAGCTGTGGTGCTGACCTTGCAGCCGGGGGCGGAAGAGCGTGGCTCCACGTATGCCAGGATCCTGGCGAAGGCGAAAGCCGAGATTTCGCTCAGCGATCTTGGCATAACGGGTCTAAGGTGCAAGACTACTGCCACCGGGGGTCGTCTCCTGGAGATCCCCGGCAGCACCAGTGGTCCCCAGGCTGACGCCCTCGCTGACAGGCTCAAAGCGTCGCTGGACCCGGAAGATGTCCGAGTGTCCAGGCCAACTAAGTGCGCAGATCTGCGCATTTCAGGCCTGGACGACTCCGTGACGCTGGAGGAGGTCGCCGCTGCCGTCGCAACGACCGGAGGATGCCCGCCGGATCAAATAAAGGCGGGCACGATACGCCGGGGTGTCTCCGGTCAAGGGACAATCCTGGTCAGGTGTCCCGTTGCGGCGGCAAAACAATTGGAGGGCAAAAGACTCCTGGTTGGATGGGTCTCGGCGCAGGTCGCGTTCCTAGCGCCAAAGCCCTTCCGGTGCTACCGCTGCCTGGAAGGAGGACACGCAGGGGCACGGTGCACTGCTGGGGTAGACCGCAGCAATCTATGCTTCCGCTGCGGTCAGCCTGGTCACAATGCTGGCCCCTGCACTGCCGCGCCGCACTGCGTCATCTGTGCGGCAGCTGGCAAGCCAGCCGACCACCAGACCGGGTCAAAGGCCTGCGCCAGGCCCAAAACGCCGCAGAAGCATGCGAGGAGACAGCCGACTACGATCACGGCAACCAGCTCCTCGCAACCGGTACACCCGCCGGTTACGGCAGAACAACTGCCGAGGGCTGGGGAGGGGGCGACGGCCATGGACACCTAGTAATGGCTCTACGTCGTCTCCTCCAAGCCAACGTAAACCACTGCGCCAGGGCTCAGGATCTCTTGCTCCAGAGCATGGCGCAGTGGTCGATCGATCTGGCTGTTGCCGCCGAGCCGTACTTTGTGCCACCCAGAGATGACTGGGTGTGCGACATGGGCCGCTCGGTGGCACTTATTGTGAGGTCTGGCGCCGACACCCTTCCCTTCGAGAACGTCACCCGAGGGCGGGGCTATGTCGCGGCAGTGTGGGGCAATCTCATGGTCGTGGGGGTGTACTTTCCCCCCAGCCTTTCTCTCGCCGACCTGGAGGACATTATTTTGGAGTTGGGCACGGTCGTCAGTCGTAGCCGTCCTCGTCCCGCGATCGTCTTCGGGGACTTCAATGCCAAATCCACGGCTTGGGGTTCCCCGGCCACGAACGTGCGGGGCGAGTTGGTGGAGGAGTGGGCGGTCGAGCAGGGCCTGCTTCTCCTGAACCGGGGTTCCGTGCAGACGTGCGTGCGGCAGCGGGGCGGGTCCATAGTGGACCTGTCGTTCGCGAGTCCCGCTCTCGCGCGCACTGTCCAGGACTGGCACGTTCTGGAGGAGGTGGAGACGCTGTCCGATCATCGGTACATCCGATTTAGCGTCTCCGCCCAGACCTCGGTTGGGCCGGTCCAAGCGGCCCCGGTGGGCGTTGGTGACGGCCCGCGTTGGGCACTGAAGCGGCTGGACAGGGAGGCTCTCCTGGAGGCCTCCATCGTCAAGGCCTGGCTGGACTCTCCAGTCAGGCCGTCCGACATCGACGAGGAGGCGGAGTGGTTCCGGGAGAGCATGTCGCACATCTGTGATGCTGGCATGCCCCGAGTCCGGCCGCTACTTGCTAGGCGCCAGGTGTACTGGTGGTCGCAGACAATTGCGCAGCTGCGCATCGCGTGTGTGGAGGTGCGGCGCCAGTACGCCAGGTGCCGACGAAGAAGGAGTGTCCGCCGCCCCTTTACAGCGGCGGACGAGCAGGAAGAGGCGGAACTCTATGAACGCTACAAACAAGCGAAGAGCGACCTCCAGCTGGCCATCGTTCGGGCTAAGGCCCAGGCCAATGAGGAGATGCTGGAGACTCTGGACCGAGACCCGTGGGGACGCCCCTACCTCATGGTACGGGGCAAGCTGCGCCAGTGGGCTCCCCCGCTGTCCCGGAGTCTCCAGCCACAGCTGCTGGAGGAGGTGGTGTGTGCCTTGTTTCCGGCGAGGCCGGAGCACACGCCACCGGCTATGGTTCCGCCTCGCAATGTGCCCGACGCGGAAGACGATATTGACGACGACGTGCCCGAAGTGACCCGGGTAGAGTTGAGAGTGGCGGTGGCTCGCATAAGGAACACCGCCCCAGGGCCCGACGGCATTCCAGGCCGCGCATGGTTCCTGGCCATGAGGGCTCTCGGGCCCCGACTAGAGGGGCTCTTAAGCGCATGTTTGGAGCGGGGCCAGTTTCCAAGCCGGTGGAAGACCGGGAAGCTGGTCTTGCTGAAGAAGGAGGGGCGCCCCGCAGACTCGCCGTCTGCGTACCGCCCCATCGTGTTGCTGGACGAGGTGTGCAAGATCTTCGAGCGAGTAATCGCCGATCGCCTCGTCCGGCACATGTCTGGGGTGGGTCCGGATTTGGCGGACAACCAGTTTGGTTTCCGCCAGGGGCGCTCCACGGTGGACGCCATCATGCGCGTGAGGGTCCTTGCGGAGGAGGCAGTCACCCGGGGTGAGGTGGTCTTGGCGGTGTCGCTCGACATCGCCAACGCCTTCAACACCTTGCCCTGGAGCACTATCAGGGAGGCACTCCGCTACCACGGGGTGCCGCGCTACCTCCAACGCATTGTCGGGGCCTATCTCTCCGAGAGAGCTGTCGTATACCCGGGTCGAGAAGGATGGGGTCGGCGGGAGACGTCGTGCGGTGTTCCACAGGGCTCGGTCCTGGGACCGCTGCTGTGGAACATCGGATACGACTGGGCTCTGCGCGGTGCGCTTGTGCACGGCGTCGGCGTCATTTGTTACGCCGACGACACGCTCGTCACAGCACGTGGGAAGTCGTACCGGCAGGCGGCCATACGCGCGACTGCTGGTGTCGCGCACGTCGTGCATAGGATCCGGCGGCTGGGCTTGGAGGTGGCATTGCACAAGTCCGAGGCCCTATGTTTTCATGGGCCGAGGATGAAGCCGCCTCCGGGTTCAGCAATCATAGTGGGAGGGGCCTCTATCGCTGTCGAGCCGACGATGAAGTATCTCGGACTCGTCCTCGACAGTCGGTGGAACTTCGGGCCGCACTTTACGCGGCTCGCCCCCCGGTTGTTGGGCGCCGCTTCTGCGCTTTCGCGCTTGCTGCCCAACCTCGGGGGACCTGGCTCCTCCTGCCGGAGGCTCTACATGGGGGTCGTAAGGTCGATGGCGTTATACGCCGCGCCAGTCTGGGCGGACGCCCTGACGGCCCGTAATATCGCCGCGCTGCGGAGGCCGCAGCGCGCAATGGCCGTCAGGGCCATAAGGGGGTACCGTACGATCTCCTTTGAGGCGGCGGGCCTCCTAGCCGGATCAGCGCCCTGGGATCTCGACGCAAGGCTCCTCGCGTCGCTCTATTGGTGGCGCGCGGAGGCGGTCGAGCGGGGCGAGCGCCTGCTGCCTCGACAGATTGAGGCACGCAGGGCAGATCTCCGCCAGGTCCTAGTGGCGGAGTGGCAGACGCGCTTAGCGCAACCCACGGCGGGGCACGCCGCTGTAGCGGCGGTAAGGCCCATATTGGAGGAGTGGCTCAAGAGGAGCCACGGCGCCCTCAGCTTCCGGCTGACGCAGGTGCTGACCGGACACGGATGTTTCGGGAAGTACCTGTGTCGCATAGGCCGGGAGCAGACGTCCCAGTGCCATCATTGTGATGATTGCCGCGACGATACGGCGCTGCATACCTTGGCGGAATGCCCAGCTTGGGCTGAGCAGCGCCGTGACTTGGTCGCGGCCGTAGGTGCTGCGGGAACCCTCTCGCTTCCGGCTGTTGTCTCTACGATGGTCGGGAGCGAGTCGGGGTGGAGTGCCGTCGCCGCCTTTTGCGAGGCAGTAATGTCCGCTAAGGAGGCGGCGGAAAGGGAGAGAGAGGTCGCCTCCTCTCTACCCTCCCGCAACAGACGCACTGGGCGTCGTAGGGTGGCCGACTTTCGGCCACCGTAGGGCGCGGCCTGCGGACGACAGACTCGGGGCGTCTTGTCGTCCGACCAGCAGCAGGCCTCGAGGCGGCGGCGTCGTGTCCTTACGCGCGCCCCTCGAAGTGGAGTCCTGCGGCCGGGGTGTCGGCCGCAGTGGGTGACGTGGCCCGCCATGAATCGGCGGGCCGTGACGGGGCCCTCCTATCGTTTTGGAGGGCCAATACCCGTCGGGCGGGTGTGACGAATGCTTCGGTGATACCCGCCCCCCGACACATGGGTACGAGAAGGACACTGTTGGTTTTTAGTCAGTAAGAGTCTGACAGTACCCTCGCCCTTCCCCATAGGGCGGGGGTCTCCATGAGGATTCAACAAAAAAAAAAAAAAAAAAAAAAAAAAAAAAAAAAAAGACGAGATGTCTACTAACGGTGTAAAGTAGTTGGCACACTGGGCTCGGTAATTGATGATATAACTGAAGTTTTATGTACGTAATAAAATGGAGGTTTCTCAATTCCAACTATTTATATTTAAATTTTAATGAATGTAGCGATAAACATGATGTATGACATGTATGGACAGTGATTTCGCCTATGACTTCTTGAGCCTTAGGCTGGCGCTATATCTATTGTGAGGCAATTCTTGACCATGTCATATAGATAAAGGTATGTACCTTAATGATTACTCCTCATCCTTTGTATATCACCATCTTTATAGCTAGTTGACACGGCGACGAGTGTCGCTCGTAAACATTTACGACTCCAGGGATTAAACCTACTTTATTAAAAAACATATATCTGTAGGAATTGATAACCATTATATTATATTTGAAGTTATTATTGCGATGATAAAATAAAAGATGCTAAAGAAAGAAGCTTAATTGGATTCATCTCTTGATTATAGAGTATTTTCTCTTCTCTATTAAGTTAGATATTGAATTCTACACTGACCATACATATCTATATAATATATGAACCATGAGAACGAAGTACAGTCTACGTTCACAGAACTAAATGAATTATCAGCTAAATCGCTGACCGGACTGACTGCCGCGAAAATTGGATTACCAACCATTTGACCACTGTCCAGTTATATCCCGAGCCCGATATTGTTAAAGTGACGTCAATGGCAGTTGAGATCAATAATAATAAGGTTAACCATGCTCTTTAAAGTACATTATTGAAATCTCTTGCTAATTGAAGCTGAGCATTCCTTATTCGAAGGACGTGGTATATTAAACAAATCTGTGTTGTAAGATAGTAACAATTCCCTCTGTTTCAGAAAAAAATATTTAAATACAAAAGTTGTGGTTGAATGTATTGAATTAAGCAACCAGAAACATCAACATGGGATCTAAAAATAAATATTTTTTTTTTATATTAATCTAGATTTCAGAAACCTGGATAAAGATAACTCCAATAAATATCAGTATAAAATCAGTATCAGAATAAAAAAGACCATTGAAAATAAGGTGTCCTTAATCAAGAACTTAACTTAAATTTAATCAAGAACTTAACTTAAAAAGTGATGTTCTCAAACACATGTTAGTTAAAATAGTTATACTAAAATATATTAAATAATCCAACAATCTATATCAATATCATCAATGCAAGTATCTAATACGCTTACACGGACAAACCTCTCTTTTGTCCACTGATTGTGGTTTTTACTCAAACAAAGAATACATAAGATCATCATTAGATGTTTTTTTAAAGTAATAAAGAACATGTTTTCATGCTTTGTCTATAATCATTTACAAAGCATATATTTTTACAAAATTAAGGATGATTTTCGAGTGAATATTTAAATGGGTCAAAATGGTGACAATATATTATGTAGGTAGGTATGTACTAAACATGGTACCTGTACCCGGATATGTTTCGCTATGGGTAAGTCTGTTTTTTGTACCCTCGGGTAGAGTGCCGCGGGCAACAGCTAGTATAACATAAAAGTAGGTAAGCTTCATAAATTCTCACGTCACTTAACACCTAGTTCGCGACGTGTTAACGAGATTTACAACCCTTTGGGGTAAAATTGACCACTGACCAGTGAAATAATCTCGTCCCGTGGTGTGGGAAATAATATATTTGGTATTGAATGTTACATAAACTCCCAAAGTATGATCTAATTATTAAAACTATAAATGTAGGTACCAACCGATACTAAGAAGGGATGTTGTCTTATAAATATCTAGACTGGTCCAATTACGATTACTATCACACAAATTCTTATAGCTATATATACCTAGTAAATACTATTAGATAGTTGCAATTTAGACTATTGTTTTTATATATTAATAATTTGAGGCTAATGATGAGGCTACTTCTCATTACATGTTAATTTTCTGCTTATTGCTTATATGAATTAATTATACATAACAACATACCCAATATTGAATTAGTATGTTTATAAAGATTCTCATCCAGCATCATCATATACGTCACATATCTTGGGAGAGGAGTGTTCATTTCATTGCTAACAGAATGTCTCCTAAATAAGAAAGATAAGAGCGGGATCGCTAACAATAACGCTACGATAAAAGCACGAGGTGGAAACTGTAAGTAATTATATGGATATTCCATATTTTTATAATATCCACATATTATTAACAAAACATATTTTAATGCACTTATAACTTGTTTGTACAGTTTAAGAATTTTTTAGTATACATTAATATTTTAATATTTCTAATAAAATCACCGAAACTCATACCTAAAAGATTAAATGCAAACCCGTCCGCTTAGAAATATGTTTCTTAAATAAATTTTCGATGGCTTTACATATTCAAAAAATTCTTGATATTATAAATATGACTTACAAAATAAAATCCTTGTAGGTATCCCAAAAAACATTTTGCTTTTTTTATATTAAAAATAGATAAGTACCTACCTATAGTCGGAATAAAAGTGACGTATCCACACAATTCTCCCAACTTTCATACTAAAAGGAAAACCTCTATCGAAATTCTAAGAAAATATTGGATAGAGATTAGGCCATACACTTTTATTGGATTTTCCACTATATTTATTTAACGTGCCGGTTGTTAGGGAACTCTAAAAGAACTTATCGGGCACTTGAAAATAAATCTTTTTGTTCGTTAACACATTTTTTCCGCGATTGTACCGGCTTTTTGAACAAATATAGAACTTTTGATAACGTTTGATTCAGACAAATAATTTATTGGGGGTTTTCGGTTTGCTTTCTTTGGTTAAAAGTTTTTCTTACTGGGATCGGATACGGAGTAACTATAATAATATGTTGATTTATTAAATCTTTATTGGGGACGTGCTGATAGATCACTTTAAAAAAACAAAGACGAGGTATCTACAATAGAAAAAAGAACTTATTTAATAAGCTGAAAAGTTCATGTGCGTGTATAATTAAGAGTACGTTTAAAACAATTCAACATACAAATAAATATCGATATAAGAAATGAAAGAATGGCATTCTTGGATTAGGTACATAGATGGTCAAACAAATATTGCAGAATATTGGAGCGCGCCACAAGTATGGCCACCGGAAGCCATGGTCGTGGCTCGTAAAATTTAACGATAACATGTCTCTCAACCGCTGACATTCATGTTCTATTTTATTACGATTTATTATTTTCTACAAAAATTTGTAGCAAACATTTGTAGCAAAAAAATACGCAATATTCATTACAAAAAAAAAACTTGTTCAGATAAATATAAAATGTCAAAATGATTGGGATGGACGGGATTCGAATCTGCGACCTCTGGGACATACCTCTCGTCACTCTGCCAATTAGTGTTCCGTGCTGCTAACCATTTCGATGAATCTAGCATTCTAGCAACTTTTATGTGGGTTGTTTCTAAAATTCTAAGCAATCTTTCTATTTTCTATTTGAAATTTAAATAATTGTAACATGGCTGACAATTTAAAACATTTATTAAAATTCTTTACAACCATATCCTTCTAACTCCTATTAAACCGAGAATAGCGTTGAAGACCCCATGGCCCATATGTTCACATTTACTCGATAAGGCGCGGTCATTTGTTATTAGCTCTATTTTGTCACGTCATTGTCGAATAAACAAAAGTTAATTAGTTATCTGATTAAAATCAACATTTAAAATCGGGTGTCAAATTTATGTTTTCGTGTATTTATAATACGGCTTTAGGTGGCGAAGGAGCCAATGAAACTGATGGCTAAATCACTTGTACGGAGGGATAGCAAAAGGTTTGGGCATTCGGATTTCTCATTCGAAGCACTAAATGTAGCTAGTGAATGCTGATCTTCTGTCAGTGGCTGGTGACACTCTGCTTGACAAATGATTACACCTGGGTTGCTTCTGTATTATAAAATCAATACAACGACTAACACTAGATTCCTATCATTTTTTTCTCTTTAAAAAAATAATATAAGTATATTTGATAGTAGAACGCCACAAAACAAACATTTAGTGTAATTGTAATCGTTACGTGGTCACATCTAGAACTAATCCACGTATCTATACTGTATTCAGATAATCAAATTATCGGCTCGTACCCTTATGTTATAGGCTTAATAGATTACTTCAATGCATGAACGCCTGACAAATTTGATTATACATATATATATGTGACTATTCTGATATATTCTATATTATTCATATTAGAAAAAAGTATTTGTTGCTTTTAGATTTTGTATTCAAATGATATCGTAGCTTTACATCGGTGGTATATAACTGACTCTGACTCTATAAATCAAAAAAATAAAGTCATATAAAAATACAATATCATGTATCTGTTTTAAAAAAAAACACTCTAAAAATCCAGAACAATATTTTGAAAAAGGGAAAGTAAATTGCTATAATTATTATTTCCCTATTAAGATCGGTGGACGGATAATGATTTTACCCAATTATGGGGTTCTATGACGTCGTCACGGAACAGAAGTAAAATCTTAATTTGAATCAAATCGGTATTCATATTTTAGGACAGAACATCAGTATTAAAATAAAAGTGGAAAAATATGATTTAATAACGATTTTTATACCTATTAAAAATACCGTTTGTTATTGTCAACTTAAAACAAAAAATATATAAATAACGATTGTAGTAGTTCTGTTCTAGCGACATTCATATCTACAATCAGTGAAGTGTCAAAATAACAAATTGTAATTAATTTATTTTTATTTATTCAATGTCTATTTTTTGTCTGTTTGATGTTCATGTTTTGGTAAACAATTAAAACACAAAAAAATACTTTATAGTAATATTTATTTGAATAATTAATTATGTAAGTTTTAAAATATATAAAAAAAAATCTACAGTCATAAAATGTAATAACTTTTTCTTTATTTATAATATACTTATTCAAGAAAATGTTTTTGGTAAATATTTGTGAAAAAAAAAAAATTACCTACTTTTACAATATATTATTGTTGTTTTCGTTGATATACTGTTATAAAATTTTCTTTACAGTATTGACTTTTGAGTTACTGGATTTCTTATTTTTTGTAATAAAGAAAAGGAAATGTAAGATATACCAATTCTTAGTTCTATTAATAATTTATATACTTAGATAGAAGAAACGTAATGAAAAAGCAGGGCTGGTGAACATTCGGTTTGTGTGCAATAAAATAAAGTAAAAAGGAGTTACGACCGGACAATGACAACATCTGGCCGACTTAATTCGTATTTACGTAACGATTTTCTACTTAATGAAAATGTCAGAGGTATCCAAGTGAGTACTTATGTACAATGTAAATATAATTTAGTTTCTAATGAGCAATATCGTAATGGTGATCGTGAATTGTTCCAATTAACATTACTTAAAAACTTGACAAACATTAATGACTTCCATAGCACTTTAAAACGTACTTTTTCATGAGGCAATATGTATTAAAATATTAACAAATTATGAATAAAAACAATTAACTAATTACTATTTTATAACGAAACCATAAAACCCTTTCTTATCGCTATCTCCCACGAGGATTCCTAACAAAGAACTTAGTGCTTTTTTACGAGTCTGCTTTATGCTGCTACTAATTGCAATGGTTCTGAAATTAACCTATAATACGACTTATTGTTTTGTTTATAACATTAATAAAACCAGTAATGACATGCTTTATGAGACGTGTTGTTTAAATTATTGGAATTATTTTACACATTAATTATATTAGTAAGTGTTTTAGTCAAATTTGATGGGGGATTTATTAATATGTTATTTTAAAACTCAACGTTTCAAATTGTTTAAAGCTTAGTTGTACAGATATATATTATCTGTATAGGTAGGTACCATATATCTGTACAAATTAATAGCCCTTAAAGATGTATATATAGGAAAAAATTATGTTGTGTTTAATATTTAGAACATATGCCAATAAAGCAACATCTATAAAATAAGTCTACTACTTATATTTTAATAACGTAAAAAGTAAATACCAAATTTAAACTGTAATAGTAATCGAGTAGCTACCACTGTAGGTACTACAGGTAAATTTAAATGTGTAGATTAAATATTGATGTCAAAGAATACGTATCCATTGTCTACTCACAAGTTTTATGTAAAAAAACCTTAAAAATATTAAAATACCACAGTATTAAGTAACAATTTAAATGTTTTTCTAGGCCACATCCATGTCTCACTGCTTTTAATTTCAGTCTCTCAATTGGTTAAAATAATTCGACACACCAGTGGTACCATTCAAATCAACGTCAATATACAATTCGCACGAGCTGCAATTTTCCATACTCTTCAACTGTCACTCCTTGACGCAAGTCTCCGTTCAGTTACCAACCAAACCGAATCGTGACGTCATTTTAAAACTGTCACTGTAAAACCCTTTGGTCTAAAGGGCCCTCCATCCGTGGGAACTGCGGAGACAAAAGCCGAAATAAATACTTTTATTTTTTATTAATGTTCGCATTAATTGCAAATATTAACGGCATCGGGATTCGAACCGCAGATGTTTAAATAAAGTCATTATGGAATTTAATGGACGGCCATAACATTTTAGTATCGATGCATCATGTAACTAGTAAATGTCATCTATTTGATTATTAAGAGGATTTAGCGTTTTCCCTTAGTCGAAATTAACATGATTATGCAAATATGGATCGTATATTAACAAATCAACCGTTACAAATTAATGTTTACTGTCATTTGCATATTTTTCTATTAAAACGCGTGTCATCGCGCAAAAAAATACGCGAACACATTCATTGTACCTCAGCCGATTTATTTTTACGACATCGATCAATCAACGCTGCATATGTAAATTAAATACTATTCTGATTCATAAGAAAAATAATAATAATATTATATAATATCGACACCCGGTGCTGCAATATCTTCCACGCGAGTGGTGACTTGAATTTTAAAAGCAATATCTTTAATGGTATGTCAAATTAATGTCGATTCTTTTGTATGTTTTATTATCAATATGTCGATGGGGTTCGAAAGGACATCTCCGATGTTGCACCAACCCTTTTAAAATTTCATGCTTACTCTTTGTATTACTATAAATTGAATCCACACAATACTATTGCCCCTTTAAATTTGTTACTTTGATTTTAACATCGCTCTATGTGTGTTTTGTCTAAAATTATCAGTATTGGTGTTGACTGTACGCGAACATTTTATTTTATTGATAGAAATAGATAAAAGATTATTTTCATAATAAAAATATAATACAAAAACAACTCCTTCCCTATATTCAGTTGGTAAATGTTATATTTAATAATAAAAGCACCTTTAAGTGAACATATCGGTAAATTCTAAATAAACAACAATAAGCAACCGCGAGTACGTGCTGAGAGCAGAATCAATTTACTACAAAAATATGAACTCTTGTATACATCCCGATAGAGAGGAGAAGATGAAACGAAAATAGATAAAGATACTCATACGAGAATATCAATATATGATACATTAATTATTACAAGGGTTTAATATTTAACCATATGTATACCTACTCGTGTTAAGTACCTACGTCACAAGACTCAATTAAAAATTAAAAACTATGTTATAAACCAACACACTAAGTCCAGACCGATGTTGCTGAAATATATTTTTTGTTTCAGTTTAGTCTTGGATGTTTTAGAGTAACAATTTTTCCTGTAGCGCTGTAATCGGATTTCAGATTTTTATTTTAATCTAACTTAGTAGGTACAACGTCTTCCTGACCCTCTATTATATTCCCATAAAATCAAATGAATTATGATACCTTCCAACAGTTATCCACATATTTGTAGTATAATTACATCACTTAATCACTTAAATAATGATTTAATATAAAGTAAATTTAAGCTCTACAGAAATATTAAATGTAAGCTCTACAGAAATATTAAAGACGCTGTATTAAAGAAAATCAATTCCGTACATTAGATTTACATAATAAAAAATAAGGTTAAGTATCCAGGAGACGTTCAAATATTGTTATTGAAGAGCCCTCAATAAGTTTGCGTCGCTCAGACGTTTTATGTTTTATACTTGATATGAAGTGGTGGAGAGTATGCGGGCGATCTATAACAGCTTTTGTTACGCAATTTGCATGTTGTTGATAGATGTTAAGCGATTTTAACTTTAGCGGTTGTTAAGTATTACTTTTTATAAAAATCAGTCCGCGATTCATCATGCCGGTTACTGGATGCCCCTATTTTTTAAGTTTCATTGAGACTCAAGTTTACCTTTATTAAAACTATCGTTAAACTGACAGATATACCTACCTATGTTTTAATGTGTTCTAGATATACCAAAATAATATGTAATCTTACTACAAAAAGGTATATTTCAATCTTGTCCCAAGAGTCTGAAACCGAATTTGAATTTACATACAGTCAATGTTTGAAGATGAGAGGGAAGTTAAAAGACAGGATGGGTGGTACTTAGTTTGAAAATATTTTTGCTTACAAATAATCGATTGTATTATTAAATATTGAATAAAGTTATCTACGAAACTTTATATTAAATATAGTAGAGCTTGTAGATATTAGGTACATCATAATACATTTTAACTTTTAATTTGTTATATATGTACTTGGCTCTAGCTTTAACATGTTACCTAAGAACATTTTCAACCTGTTACCTATTCACAAAGGCCTGCAGAAGACCTAAACTGACACTCTCTTCAATACTCCGTCAAACAATTTACATTCATTACATGCTCAACAATTTAAGTTAGTTGGGAAGTATCCATTACTGCTTTACTTAATGTTTGAATTCCAATCCACAGAACAAACCAATCAATGGACAGAGCATAAATAGTGGTTATAAAAGTACATTTCTGATAATAATTCCTTAGTAGGTGGTATTCCCTTTGAATGCCTTTTCATATTCAGATTGAAATTCCTGTTTTCAAGTGTCAAAGGGCGTTGTAGCGTCAAAACCAATCTCACTTATGATCCCGTAGGTTTGCCTTTTCAATGACGTCATTGTTGAGTGTGGATTGTGTTGGACATAGGTTAACTTTGACGGGGGTTCAATACTTGAATAATTTCACACCACTATTTGCCTGACATTATTGACATAGACTATATTACACATCGAGAATATTGGTGGCAGAGGAAATCCTGTTCCATACAAAGGTCATGAAAATCTATGAGGTTTATTGAAGAATGAAATTGCCAAAATTCTATTCTTCTTATTTATAATCTTAATTAAGTTATTAAATTCTAGCCCAATTTTACATTTACTAATTCGTTGAAATAAGTCCAAGTTTTTCATATTAAACAACAAATAATTCTTGGATATTCTTTTGACTATGTATTCTTACATTTTACTATTTTGATAATATTATCTATTAGGAAACAGTCATAATTCATATGTAAGGACAAATTAGAATTCAAGGAAACTTAAATCCTAAGGCAGATAAGAATGCCTTCATTGTTATTTTAAATGTTTTATGTATATTGCGATTTCAAAATTGTTAAAGTCATGCTAATAATATGACTACAATTATAGAGTTAGTAAAAAAAAACAAAGTTATTTTTTACTTTAGTTCATCTACGGTTGTTTTCCCTTAGATAATTAGTTTTTAACAAAGGACGTTCCAATTTTTTTTTCACTCAGTTTTCACATTAGGTATATCATCTTACAAATAGTAAATAATTTGACACGAATTTCGGTTTAAGGACTTACAAAATCCAATACTTTGAAACATACGATTTAAAAAGTTTCTGCTGAAATATTTTCTTGTAATACATGTTTTTCTTTTACAATAATTAAAAAAAGTTCAAAAATGTTTAAGAAAATACAAATCTTAAAGCGAGAGAAAATAGTATTTGAAATAAGAAGCTAAATATACCAATTTTTTTTTTTTTTTATATTCTTAATAGCTTAGATAGATATTTCCCAGCATCAGGTGAGTAGAGGTCACTCTCAGATCACTATTGACGTACGAGTTCAATAATCCTATCCTAATTAAAACACGCTCGCCTCAGTCTCCATGATACAACAGGGTGGACGTACCCTATCTAAATAATTACTAAGATAGCGGCTTATGTGTAACCCTTCAATTAATATCCATTGACTTTGCTCTACTAATTGGCGGATTTATAAATGTAATTATTATTTGACTCGTAAGCACATGTAGAGAACATTATTAACTAAGGCCAACGCTAGGAAACGATTTTTTAATGGATGTTAATAATATTAACATATATTATTTTAAGATATATAATTCACATGAATATATTTATATAAAATTGGTTAACTTTAGTGATAATATTTTTGATATAAAGATATTTTACACCATATCTTCAATAAAATTTATGATTTTTGACTTTATTAGTAAGTTTTTTGGTATGACACTTCAGAAAGTAGCAGCAGTAGTAAGTAGTTATTGATTTAATTTATTTTTATTTTCTTAAAATAATATTAAATACCAAACTAATCCTAAAATCCAACAGCCAATAGGAACTCCGAAATCTAAATACAAAAGTGAATACAACCCTTTACAAAGTCGACTTAGTGCGAACTTGGGTTAATTATGAAGAATTAATTACATCACAGCTTAAAAGGTATTAACAACGAATTCTATTTAATTGACTATTAAATTTGTTCCAATTAGTAAACTAGCTTTGGGTTTAGTTATTTAATAATACACAATATAAATCACTAAAGCTGGTAGTTAATATATTTATTTATATGTATATAAAAAAAAACAATTATTTCGGAAAACAAAGAAAAAAAATGAATTATGGCCAAAATATTAAGGATAAAACAAGACGATTGGAACTAGTTCTTTAGATACGTACGTTTAGGTACAATTAATAATAAAATGATATATTGTCATCACGACAATTAATTACCCGACTATATCTTAGTCTAACGTAAGAAGGGTGTGTTTGATTTTCGGTAATGTATAGGTATGTATGCATCTGCTCCAAGAAATAATTAAGAATGAAATTGTTATGTATCACAAATCGGCCCTGAATGACATAAAGTCCTGTAAAAAATAATTTTAAAAAGTATTAAAAGTTGATGAGCACATTTTAAAAATAATAAATCAAATAAAAGTCGCACACTCTCACACAATAAGAGTTGTCACACACTATTATTATTTTAACAATAATCTTCTTTCAAACTTTGCTTTTTAAGGACTCAAAATTATTGTACATCAAACTTACTGTATTAAGCAAACTTTGGTTACAGTAACAAATGTTATTTTTTTAACATAAATACATACATATAATATATAGTATACTAATAATAAAAAAAGAATGAAATGATAAATCCAGTATATAAAGATCAGTAGATTCGCTCCGTTGGCCAAGCGATGAGACGGAACTCTTAGCAGGTTCGCGGGTTCGAGTTTTGTCCGTATTTAATTTATCATTTAATTAAACAATATATATCAAGTATCACAAACGATATATAACCATCCATTACTTATACAACAGATAAAGGACATTGTATCTTAAAAGCAGAAACTAATAGCTATCTTAAACTTAGCTGTAATTGTCACTCAGAAGTTTACTTAATATCTAAGAAGCGAGGTAAGTTCCAGGATTCCTTACTTCATAAACTAGAAACATAAAGTTTATTCTCTAAATATTCTCCAGAGACAGGATCTGTGAATGCAAGGTAAGCTTACCCTTACCATTGGCATCTCACAGTTTTGTATTTTTTTTATTTATATGTATTTGTTCTTCATTTACGAATACAACAAAAAAAGATTTGTGGGAAAAAAAAATTAAATAAATTTTATTAAAATGTATTTCGAATAAAAAACATGTAATTCTTGTGGTTAGAAATTTTTGAAAGGGTAATGTAGTAAGACCCTATGATCTGTAAAGATAACTATGGATATACACAAACGTGAAAAAACAAGCATTTCTTTATAATTAAAAAATGTAACTTGCAGTCATATAAACATAAATTATCTGTACCATTTCCGAGTTCACAGACTACTTGTTTTGAGTGTTTTTTTTTATAATTATTCTCATATAATGTAAAATAATTTTAGGTTGTTTTTTGGTATCGTTTTATTAATTTCTTAGCGCACAATCCATTCCATGGAAACGTTTTTCGAGCTGTCAGTTTATTCAGTGTGTTTTTGACAGATGTATGTCGAAAACCTAATCAAAACACATGGGTCTTAGTTAATAAATAAATAATTAATGTAATATTATAAATAATTCTGATCGAACTAAAGTGCGTAATAACAAGATACAATAAACGTGTAGTTCTGTTTAAATTAAAAACAAGTGGAAATTGTAATTCAAATATATTCGGATTTTATAAAATAAATTTAAAAACATACCCAAAATTCCACAATTTGATGATGTCATATGCGTATATCATCAAGTTGCCGAATAATAATATAAAACAATAAACGATGTGACGTTCAGTTTTGAGTAATCTGTTTTCTACGCCTTTGTTCGTCATCAAAATTAATATACATATAGAGATTTTTATTTAGGTAGGTACTGATGATGCGTTAGCCCTCGTGAGGAATTGGTAGGAACTGAGACACTCGGAGGCGTTGGAATAGTGGTTGGTCATCCAACTTTCTCCCTTAGTGGAAGAAAATATAGTAAGTATATTAGAGAAATGCCACTGTCTGTTAAGCCGGCCTGTGTAGCTGTAGTCAATATAAAATACACAATCCTAGCACGCTGTAATCAACACCTCATTGTGTTAACATTTAACTAATAATTAGGTATGATTAGGTAAATAATATCTGTCGGGTATTACTAGGTCTGCTATGAAAATATTTTCTTAGTGGCAGATCGATTTGAATTCGAATGAAATAATTTGACAGCCTCCGTGTCTCGTGGTAGGGGTATCAGGCAATGCTATTATCATATGTCCCTGGGAGAACTAACAAAACGTTTGTCTTTTTAGCACATTTGTTTAAACGATAGTTGTATTTCTTCGTCGCATATATTTCGTTGTGAAAACAAAAAGACACTAAGGAATTGAACACTTCGTCTACATAAATAAAACTACTCTTGCACTACGAAAATATGATTTGATATTTCTACTAAATTTAAAGTTTCTACATTTTATAATAAAATATATTCCATTTTTCAAATTTATAAAGTTTCTGAACGAAACGATGTTCATCTTTAATTTACTGGACATCAGTAAACATTAAACAGGTCAATAAACATATTAGTGAAATTTTGTAATCAGGAAATACAATTTCAAAATCCCCCCAACAAAAACCTTTGACATTCATTATAATCATAATAATCATAATCATTATAAACAGAGAACCTCCGAACACAATTAAGTACAGTAGGGTGACCATGACCATTCAATCAGCATCGGGACATAATCATAAACCGTCAGACACGCGGACTCGTAAATACGCGTCCGACAAACGTTCTACTCGACATTTATTACTAGATACGCGGGTGTTATGACGCAAATCGCTGGGGTGATTGTACTCACCAAATGTTTTTAATATAAATATAAATATGTATTTATGTATATATTATGTATGTAATATATATATATAAATGAACTACAAAAACAAATACTAGTTAATTCATCCCTATTATATAAATACATTTATTTATTTTAAATATGGAAACTTTTCAATCCATAAATGACGCAAATTAAACTGGATTTGAATTAACTGAAATTAAACTGAACTTTTCAATCCCTACATTGTATAAACCTCTTTAAGGGTTCTAAAGAGGTAAACAAATAATACTCGTTCAAATCAAAAACAGTTTTATCCAATGCAATTGTCAATTCTCTTCAAAATAAACGATCAGATATCGCATTGTAGCGTAAATTACGACTATCGATAAAAACGTAAAACGAAGCGGAGAAGATGTCCAATAAACGTCAAGGCGGTAATGACGTCACGGTCGAAACGCGCTTCCGAAATATTTTTACGAATGCACCGTGCGCGGATCGTAAAAGGTTTATGATCAATGCTTCCGTATCCTAGGTTTATTAAACTATGCTATTATACTCTGTAATACCCGAGGGTATTAAATATTATGATATTGGTTTTGTTATGTTCATAATTAACCGAGGCTTTTTATTTGCTTATTAATTTGCTACTAATATAGGAAGTAATAATTAGATATTCAATGCTTAACACACTGGACCAGCCTTGTATGCTGCTACAATATATATAATCAAACAACCCATCAATCAAACCCACTACCACCCATGGCACCTTAACAATCTACCAGTAGGCATCTTTAATGAACTCAAATGCTCAGTAGATAGAATCTAATTAGAGAACAAGTAAACAAATAGCGTCCAGCGATGACTCCTTGCTCAATTAAGTGTAATTCAGAATGATCGCATTCAAATCCGGTCGCAAATCAAAGTGCCCGTATCTTCGTTATGGGAAAGTGGAGCGGCCAGTGAATAGAGATGATTATTATTTGGGGTCATTTAGGACAAAAGATGGACGTTGACGTCCACCCCTTTATTTATATCAAAAGATATGTGGAGTAGCTCGATAGCATATGGACTTTGGGATTAAATATGTAGTTTATTAACAAATTATGAACAAAACTAATTGTTTGAGTTTTTTTATTGGAAAATAATATAATCACTATGACATTTTCCTAAAAGTATAAAAAAATACCATAAACAAATATTTTTAAATACATCTTTACTTAAACGAAAACCTAATTTTATAATTTAACTAAAAAAAAAACTACCTGTTTATCCAATTCCAATCAGAATTTTTTAAAATATAAATATTTTACAAATAATTACAAGTGTAACATCGTTTTTAAAAATATTTAAAAAATAAAGTCTAACGCAACTCCACAGTTTTTTTTCTTCAAAAATTCCTAAAAGGCATTCAAACGCTGAAATGGAGTGGACAATTTTTCCTATTTCGCAATTGATAGCCGCCAGCCGAGAGCAATTAAGAACGCGAGCGCACGCACGGTTAAAACATTCCTTTTATTATGTAGATTAACGTATTGACTCGCCACGCCCTGCTTCGGACTCTCGATAATACCTTAACCCTTATTACGTATTTATAACTCCTATTTACATTGTATTAAGACTCAAAATTATACAAATAATCTTATCAGTGTAAAATCTTAAAGCTAACATTACGGACATTAATATTTATTTGTGTGCTATCTTCATTGTGTACATTATAACATAATAAATAACTTAACTCATCTTACCCCAAAGATTTTAAATCGTTATTTACCAAATATGATATAATTAATTACTAAAATACACTAGAAACCTTTCTAATATTAAAAAAATCTTAATCATGTTTCTTACCTGTTCTTCTCCATCTACCTATCTCTTCTGGAACCGTGCAAATATTGTCAGACGTTTCAATAGTTTAATATTTGCTTGTACTTGTTTGGTGGTGAATTTTTTTCGTACGTAATTTCATTAACTCCAGTATATTAAGGGTAGAACACAATCCGCATATTGTCACTATTTTTGCAAGCATTCTTTTACGGTACAGTAGTCAACAAAAAACTGCCCACGTGTCAGTTCCACCTTAAGACATGACTCATGACAATGATATGCACCCTTTTAAATTTCATGAAGCGTGAATACACCTGGTCACCCTATTAGTGTGGCCGCTCTATTTTAACTTTTATTGCATAGCGTTAAGGTTAAATTTAGAATGTCACGAAATATGACACTGGACAGGTGTGAAGAACGGATCTTGAATGAGCGTTGAATATTGTACAATATTTTTTTAATTGTCACACAAGATTAATTTCCTTGAATAATAATTTAATATAATTTTATACGAACATTATTGTCATATTTTAGATAGAATAATAACAAATTGTTTTTTAATTTAATTTGAAGATGTCTATTTTAATTTATATGAAAAAGTATACATAAACAAACGTGATTCACTGCTATCTAGGTACTCTTTAAAGGTTGAATCATAATTATTTTATATTGTATATTAGCTAAATGTAAGTCAAATGAGGTAAATAAGAGTGTTATGATTTTAATAGTTTGTTTATTATAAGTTATTAAACATAGTAATAGATCAAAGAGTCAACATTATTCTTAAGCCAGCGAAACCTGAAAGCTTTAATTTCAAAACATTAAAAAAATCTTTACTTATGAAGTCTTACACTCTTGTAACATGGTTTCAAAAGCTAGGATAAGGTAGGGTTGGTACATAATAGATTTTTATCTAGGTCTACTAAAATTCTCCTTTTTCGAAACTAAAAACTGTAAAACTGTACACTCCTTGTGACATAAAAAAACATTATTTATTACACTCCTACTTTCTAATTAAAAGTAACGTTCCTACAGTATGTATGTTACAAGACAAAAAATAATAATAACTAGGAATACCTAGTGCGGTCGTGCGTTACAGTTCACTTTAATAACATCTGCTTGACCTTTAGCTTTTCACCACACCTTGTCTCTGCCACATACTAGTGTATATGGACAAAAAGTAATCAAAGAAATTTATATGGTGTCGTATGTAGTATAAAGACATTTCAGATAAATTTATTATAATAACAAAGAAAATAAAAAAATAAAATGCCTTTATTTTTTTTCTACATTTTTAATAATAAATAAAATAAATGAATACAGGTACTAATTAAATAATAGTAAAAAAAATCTATATGAAGAGCATTTTATTAACGTTAAATATATAATAAATACATTTGCTATTTTATTTATATTTGGTGTTATAAATATCGTTTAGTCGAGAGTAGTCTATTTAACGGTAGTTAATAAACGCAAGCAGATGTACATTGTCCAGTTATGCGGGACCACGTGTACGAGGTGCAACTACAACTTACAACTACTCATTAATTTGTGTAATGAATGTCCGTAAAGCTGTGTAATTATGATCACATGACTCATCATTCACTCATTTAACAATTATTAATTGTATTTTATTTTACTTACCGAGCAGTCTTAAAAACTACCACGTTCTTACCCAAATTAATATATTGTTACATAAAACTATTTATTATTTTTTTATACCATACCTATACTATATAAACATTAAAATAAATAATTTAGCTGAAACATAGAAAACGTACAATTCCGTTTCCCCACTGATGCCGCAGAAATGTAAAGTACATCGCGCAATCAGCTCTCCAGATTAGTCGCCCCACTGCAATTCCAAATTAAATCCATCCCAGAAAATTGTGACAAACGCCATCCGTCATCCGACCCCTCATTTGCATGAGAAAAACTGTTGAAGAACAACTATTTATCAAATAGCAAGAGGACTTCCGGCGGCCATGGCGCGACGTATTTCCGTCCGCCATCTTTGTGAGATCCTCCTATTTCAACGATTACTAGATGGGACAACTTCACGAATGAAACTCAAATTATTCGAGCCATTGTTTTTGTGTGCTTCTAATATTTTGGAAAACTAAAAAAATATTTGATATTTTAGGATATTACGTATTCTTATCAAATAATCCAAGCGATTACAAACCCATAAAATGATAACAATTAGCGTTCAGTTGTTATTAATTTAAAATAATTCTATTTAGGTATGAAAAATATTTACCACTTCTAGATTCATCTTAAAACGGTGAAGATGATTGGGGAGCGATCTCCATTTAGATAATTTAGTGATTCTCTCGTGATGAAATATTTGAATCTGTTGCCTCTGATTGCGACCTAATGTTGTTATCTTGATGACCGCCATTTTGTTTTTACCTGTTTACATCAATTTACTTTCCGCTAATGGTCTACTGCTCCTGTAATCATGTTGGAATCAATATATTTTAGTTTTAATGATGTTAATAAAGTTTTTAGGTACTTATACATTTTTCTTTCTGTACCTACATGAAAAAATCCCCAATAGCAAAAGTATTAACAAAATATATTTATAAAGTTAGTCATATAATTTTATTTTTAATGTCTTCATGTAGGTACTTATTTTAATAAGTACAATATTTTACAAAGAAATAATCATATTGTTATTATTTCCACTCATTATAACTTATATTATTATAGTTATATGTTTTCAATGTGAATCTTCATCCATCAACATTCAATATTTCAAGTGAAAAGAACATGTTATATCTGAGCATGCAACAATGGTACCGTAATTTCGGCTCACTACATATACCTTCGATAGCTCAGTTGGTAGAGCGGTGGACTGTAGTTGGTCAATTGAAATCCATAGGTCGCTGGTTCAAATCCGGCTCGAAGGAATAACTTTTTGTAATTTTTATTTTCAAGATTTTTAATAGTTATGTTTTATTTTTCTTTTTCAATGAATTTTTATATACAATACATACAAAAATTGTTTCATGTAAAATTTTCATCATACAATATATTATAATGTAAAATTGTACATTAATTACTTTATCAGCTTTACAGATTTTGGAACACGAAAGAAATTAATTATTTTTTTGCAAAAACCCTGCAGTCAAATTATCCCAAATTGAATTCAACTCGATACAAAGAGTTTCTTAACCCCCAAATGTCATTTGTGACTCTTAGAAGCGTGTTGAATCAATTACAGGGATCTCCCATTGTGTTGCAAGTCTCGGAAACGAATTAATTTTGAAATAAAAAATCTGTTTACAAAACTTGACTGGCATTTTTAGTAATTATTATTAACATTGGTAGTATTACTTTGTACTTTAGAAATGAGGGTTAAAACTTTTATTTTTAATACTAATAAAAGTAAATAAAACTCGCTTTATTTATTATTTATGTATTATTATTAAAACAATTAGTATATAAAGACAGCGCCTGATAGAAAATAATAGTTAATTTGTGGTTGTACCGATTAGTGTAAAACACGATGGTCCAACAATTTATTATTATATAATTCAACATCTTATGTTGGTATTGCTGCTAAAAATAAATTTCTTAATAATAATAAAAATGGGATCTAGGCATCGTTTAGAAATGTGCCCTATTTTTATTATTATTATGAAATTTATTCTTACCTTTCATTTAAAATGATATATTATATCTTATAAATAAAACATTTTATTACCATCGCCAATTTAGAACTTATATTCCCACTGTACAACCAATTATACGCAAATGAAGTTAACCCTTTGAATGCTTTGTGGAACATTTTAATTGCTAAATCGAAAAGGGATAGCAAAAAATCGGCTCGCATTGTTGTGGATATCACGTCATGGCTGTCATCAATCTATTTTGGTACCATTTCATGATGTATTTTACAATTTATGTTATTTGTCCTATACCTACTATTTTTTTAACAACACTTGAATTAAGGTATAATATGACGTTGTTTTCATGAATTGTTTTTTCAAAATATTCAGAGATATATGTTCAATTATTTATTTAAGTTATGTATTGTATTATTATATCACCCTCAAATAACGATATAAACACCATTAACAAAACTCAACACAAGTTATTCATAATCTTAATAACTTTTATCAAAATGGCAGCCATCAGTCAAAGTACAATAAATATGCAAAGGGTTATGGTCAGATTCGCCACGCTCGGTATTAATATCTTGATCCATCAGCGGTGACGGATAAGATGAATCTGTGGCGTGATAGGGGAGAGGCAGAGATTCTCAAAATGTCAAAGGGTTAAGTATTTATACACAAGCATGTCGTGTTCTTTATTTAAAATGTATGTATCAACCATTTCTGAGTTTATATTTTACTATTTAAATATGACATTTACATCATGTATTGGTTTTGTAATAGTTATTGTTCAAGGCTTCAGATAAATCAGATCAGATAGGTCAGTGAAGATATAACGTAGTATAAACAATCAATATATGAATAAAAAGTATTCCGTTATAGGGTAGTTCATGTTGAATAGTTTTTTTTTTTTCATAAATCAAAGTTTGAGAACATTTTGGATGGTGATTTATTTAGCTCAGCACTGAAGGTTTAAGTCTCCATTAATTAAGGGGTTCGCGCATCACTTCGTTAAAAGAAGGGATTATTTGTGTAATTTGAAACCATACTGTAATGTATAGATAGTTTTTGTACCTCAGCGCCTTAATTGTTTTTATAGCAATACGTTATTACTGCAAATAATACTTACATATAGGCTTACACTTCATTCCTGCCTTAAATAATAAAAAATGGCAGAGGATTTCTAAGCAATGCTAGTTTTATTACAATTATAACCCATTGTAGTTGTAATGAATTCCTGGTGTAAAAAAATATTAAAAACATAATGTTATAAGACGTTTTTAATATGTTTATTTTTGTCTGAGACAATAAGTTTAAAGAAGAACTGTGACAAAAAAAAATACATCAAGGTATGTTATATTCTTGTTACGCACACATTACTGTTATTAAATTACATTTACACTCTTTTCGTTGTTAAATAATCTAAACTGTGACAACAATAATTTAGCTTTAACCTTACTGTATCACTATAACTCAATTCGTTGTGATTTCAATTAGATTTTGAATTTAAATATTTTACGAATGATAATTGCCCGCATATCAAAAAATCTACTATAAACTTTATAGATCGGTATATAGATATAAAAAAAAAACGATGAAAATCCTAATAACGTTAAGAGGGTAGTTTATTCGCAGGAGGAAACACTAGCGAGAGCTAGTTAAATGTATGAATTAAGAAACAAAACAACAATCTCTAAAATTAAGAACTGACAACTTAACGAGCAAATATTTCTCATGCGGGCACATTGACGATATCATTACTCTTATCTGCATATTAATACGACCTTAATTAATGATATTTGAGACGAAAAAGTACTGTTTTATGTAAGGTACCTACTATGAAACAAGTATGTTATCAACAATAAACATTATTTATAATATGACTTATAAAACTTTAATAATAGGTTTTTTATTATCTTAATAGATGTTTGTTGAGAAGATCAACCAATCAATGAATATTTTGATAAAATAGTCAAGTAGTTTGTAACCTATTATTTCAATTAACATGTTTTCTAAACAACATTTTTTTACAATTGACCAATGTATTATATGTATTTACGTATAAATTAGAAATAAAACCTTATTAGTGAAAAAGTACTTTATGTTATTTTTTTTGTTATAGGTACACCTAAATCAAAATTTCTTAAATTAATATTTGTACAAATCCTGTCAATGGTTCCAAAATTTTTGTTTTACACTTATTTCGAAAAAGGTACTGTTCCCGAGGGACAAAGTTGTAACTTTTAGGCCACGGTTTATAAAAAAATATTACTTTTCTCTAGTAGCATGGGCACAGACGCTGGAAGAAGCTAGTATTTCTATAAAATAGCAATGTGATCGCCAGCGTCCATACCACGTTGAATACACCGGTTCTCGTCCGATCACCGAAGTTAAGCAACGTCGGGCGCGGTCAGTACTTGGATGGGTGACCGCCTGGGAACACCGCGTGATGTTGGCTTTTTTTATTTTTCTTTTACTGCTATGCAATTATATAATTTTACAAGAAATTTGTTATAAGAATGTGTACTTAACATTTTATTGTTTTACTTTATCGCCATCCATTTATAATTTTATAAAAAAAATTGGATAGAAGAATGCATTTGTGCGTACGTAATCCTTTATAATCAAGAAATAACTAAGAGAGTTCACAGTGCGGGTAAAATGCTCTTGAATGACTATTAATTTTCACTTTCTATAGTAAAAATTAGAAAAACTAGACGCTCAAAAAGTAAATAATAAAAAAAACAAATTTATATCTCTTACATGGAAATTAAAATAAAAATATGGATAAAAAATATAAAAAAGCTCCACCGTGACAGTGATAATCACTGCCGTGACCAGGATTCGAACCTGGGTTACTACGGCCACAACGTAGGGTCCTAACCACTAGACGATCACGGCTGTCGGAGCGGTGAGTGAGAAAGCGAAATTAGCGGTATAACTTTACAGAACATCTTACTGTAGACTTTTTATTGAACTTTCTTTTATTAAAATGTTTATATTTTAAGTACTATTTACAATTTAAGCTTGTTTACTCATCTTTATATAAAGGTTTTCTTATTGTCTATTGAATATTTTTTTAGTAGGTATTATATGACCAACTAATGAACCAATAAAGCTACCTATAAAGTATTATATTTATATTTTAAATTGTTATTAGTTTTCGATATACATATATGTTTATATATATTTTATGTTGCATGAATAAATAAATTGTATTAAATTAGTATGCTTAGTAAATTAAATATTATAAAACAACCCACATTACAGTCACGATAATTCAAACAAAACGACAAAAATAAACAAAAAACCCAGTAATCGTTCAAAACACCCAATTATCCGAATCAACGACCAAATTATTTTGGTTTGTCGTTATCCCTATTTATATTATGTTAAAATCAAGACAAATTAAGCTATATCACGTAAGGGGTAAAGTTGATTTTTGTCTATCATTTGATATGTCAGTATAATGATGTCCAAAATTACAAAGCAATTTGTGACACGTGACAAGACAAAGAAAATAAAAGAAAAACTATTTAAAGGTTTATGTAAAAGACACTTCAATAAAATATTCGTCATTATCATAATTATTTCAATACATTAGCAATACGTATTGAAATAATAAAAGATAAAGAACACGTATTTATAGGTTGTACTTTTCTTACTCTAATATAGGTTAAAGTTAATATTCCGATTTAAGCAATATTTTGGAACTTAGATGATTTGCCAAGTTAGTAAGAATATTTAGAATAACATTTTTACTAGACCTAAGTTTCTGTCTTCTAAGACAGTTGTCATTTCTGTGCTCTAGCGATCTACTTTGAAAGACGAAATGGACTTTGTCTTGACCGATGTAGAGTAAATATAACAAGGTCAACACTTTGCTGTCACTAATATAATACAGTACAGGTTTCGAAATAGGATTAACTAGGGATATCTCATTAAAAATATTTATCATAATAATTAGGTATCAAGAATACAATTAGTTACGTAGATACATTGGTTTTCATCTGATCCCCGAACTTAATTAAAGAAAAAGTGCTGACTCCATTTTTTTTAACGTTTAAACGTTATGTTAACCTTAAAGGTACTTTATTGATTTTTTATACTGTTTTCTTATTCTTTTCTCTCTTATTCCTTTTAGTTTTTATCTAACATTTATTTTCATATAGAAATCCAATGAATGTGATCCAAAACCAAAAATAAGTTTATATGGCACTAATAATATACCTAAAATATATTTTAGTGAAATATACGCTTCATATTTTATTAGTTACGTCAAACCGTCTCAATATCAAACTACTGGTATAAATAACACAACAAAATATATCGAAAGCCATTGCCTCTCTTTACCTTTCACAGCGGGATGGTTATGGTCTAAAGTTGGGAAGGCGAGACATATCACCATACTAACTTTACATTAACATTAACATGATCTAAATCATATTTCCATGAGCGCAAGAGTCATGTTTCCTCAGCAGAATATTTTTTGACAGTATTGATGTATTTGATATGGTATAATGCGACCCATTTATAACGTATTGTGTTTTGATTGTAGACGTCATTGCAGACAAGTTCCGAATCATATGAGAAAAGGAAATTGTTATGTCTTGAGATCTGAAGGCAAGTTTGAAATGTCCAAATGGGTGTTATCGCTACGTTATGCTTTATTGTCTTCGAGTGTTCGTTGATGCGTGAAATCTAAGGGTTATGGAGACGTTGCAAATACTTTGGATGGATTTATTCTGAAATTCTCTAGAATTTTATGAAGCAAGGGACTTTATTTTCTGTCTCATGGATGATGAGCCTAACGTTTTGAAACCATCGTTTTGAACAGGAATCATAATATTGTCACTCACAAAGCTTATCAGCTGACTTTGACATTGATATCAAATTTTATTGGTTCTTGCGCGAAATATATTATGTTATGAAAACAACAAAAACTGATATCTGAGACCAATATAATGATAAGAAATTTCAAATCAACTATAAATAATAACCTTTCAAAAAGCCCCCCAATTTTTATCAAAATCACTCGGCTTGGGCATTGTGAAGTACTAACAAAGAATACAATCCACAGCCTTGGATTAACAACCGTATTTATTTGAGCGATTCAATTTTTGATATCGGTTGAAATTCGGCTCCAGATCCTATACAAAATACACCCCTCAAAGTGAGCGAAGCAAGTATCATTTTAGATCAAACACGTGATAACGGCTATAAGAACACCCCTATTATTTGATACAATAAAAGTGAAGTGTCGACATATTCCGCATTCTACTGCGAAATTACTAGAAGGATGATTGACCAAACCGATCTTAGATGTAAAAGGCATTATAAATCTTATTTAGCAGCGTGTAAAGCTGAAAACTGCGTGGCATTTCGAGATATTGATGAAAGATTTTGGGGTGACACCGCGGTGGTACCATGATATCGCCAGCAATGTAAAGGTCGGTAGCCAGGCTGATACGTACTAATGGTGATTAAGAAAAATATTGCTCTCGTACCAGCACAAATAACTCTTGGATGTCTTCATGAATATTGAAGATGTATATCCGATATTTTATTTGATTACTATATTAGTGCACAGACCCACAACGCTCTGGGATAATGGAAGTAATCAAACATTAGGTAGGAATTATTTGGCGAACAATCTTGAACTATATTGAATTATAATTCCGAATCACAAAATACTTATATAAGCGTAAATATGTGAGGTAAGGTGTTCTATGAATATCTTAATACCATTATGAAAGGAGGTACCCAAGTCTTGAAGAAGTAAGAGATTGTAAAACAAAACTCTTAACTTGCTTGAGCCAGTAGTACGTTTATAAGTAGGTATCTAATAGTTTTAGTGTTATAGTATATCATCTGCTCTGATCTGATATCACTGCTAAGTATAATTACATAAAGATGTTATAAGCCCTCATCGGTCTATCGTCATCAAAACTTTCGCATTACAAGATAAGTTATATTTGCTGACAACAAATGGATTCTCAAAAATTAAGGATCTAAGTATTTCATGCGTGTATGACACAAAACATTAATCGTCCAAGATTACCCCTAGATTATTAATATTCAGTCAACTAACGAAAGGGTGAATATATTCGACCGACGCGTCGCAGTCAGAAACGCGTTAACAATCCAGATAATTAATATAGGAATTATATTTGAGAAATAACCACTGGATTTAAAGGGGTTGCAGGTTAGAATTTAGTTAATATAATATAACAGGATTTCTCATGTAGCAGGAATGTTTATAAAATCAATAAAAGTTCTTAATTTGTATCAAATCAGTTTAATAAAATAATTTTACATTAATAAAATATTTATAGCAGTAATAGTATCTTTATTGATTTCCTATCATAATATTTTGATTGCCCTTCGAACCCTCGTTGATGCTCTTTTGAATGTAATCAAATTAGAAATTTAATCCTACATTTTCGTTTTATAATAAGTGGTTCGAATTGGTATCTTTTTTCTTTTTCCCCATTTGAAATTTGAGGTGCTGCTTTATCAAAAATCTGTCGCCTGTAAACAATGCCATATGTGATATTATTAACATTAATAGCAAATAGATAGAGCGAGGAAACATTTAATAAAGAAAAGGAGCCATTTGGAAAATTATCGTTTGCCCTAAAAGATTTTTAGGAAGAAAGGGAAATTCTTAGGAAAAATTAAATGCAGAGTTAAGTTTTTAGTACCATTAGTATATTTGGCATAGTGAAACAAAACCTCTAGGTTAAATGAATCTTCAACACATATCTGTAAATGTCACGACCTGTCTAACATTCCTAACTCTGTGGCCAAATACGGAGCCGTCAGGGGTGAATATATTATAGTTTCCAATTTGAAAATTGTCAGACCTAATATCGCATTCGACAATCGAATAACGCGTTCGTTTTAGATTGTGATTATTTCCAATTAGTTATATTATAAACAATTTGACACCAGAGTTGGGGATTTAAACACATAATTTAATTGAAGTTCATTCTTGCACCTACAGGCTAATTGGTATACATTTTAAACATATACAAAATAAGTCAGTGAAGTCACTTTTGAGGAATACATTTATAACACTATGGAGAACCTATGATTTAATTAAATACATTACTATTCTCATGACATAACATTTAGTACCAAAAGTTAATTATGCAATATACTAGTGAAACAGATAGAAGTAGATCATAGACCATCTCATTACTAGATATTAAGTCATAATTATGTAATAATATAACGTGTCCATCATGACGCTAATGTAAATAAATTAGTTGAAAACAAACCATCAATCTCCTATCAATTTATTATTACATGTCGCATTAAAAGTAATTAGAATTTAGTAATATTACTGACGTCAGATAATTACTCATAGACCGACGATTACTGGACGAAACAGATATTAGATGACCAATGACAATTGTACAAATAATATCCGTTATGATGTTCATTATGATGCAAGGTTTTGAATGCTGCATTCGTTGGACCATCACTTGATCTGATATTCACAACAACATTTTTATTAGGATATCATAAAAATACAACATATCTGCAATCTTGTTGATAACCAAATTACTTACAGTTTTTGCAGTCTTTGGTAATGCCTGTTACAGTTAAACAGTAATTATTTTTACATAATATATAATCTATTGATTTATTTTTGTCGCTACAAAATCAATTAAATACAATTTATATATATTTAGCCCATATAGAAACATTTTTTCATTCCAATAAATATCTGCTTGTAATCTGTCATTGCAGCATATAAGATATAGCTACAGACGTGTAAGATACATACATTATGTATTGTACAAATCTATTTACTTGTTCCACAATGCGCTAATAATTAACTGTCAACAAATACTCATAGCGACACAATTATTGTTAATCAGTTGACGTTATCTACAGCTAATTAGTTCACTTAATTGTCTCTAATTAAGCAACCTTATCTTAGGACTGGGAATTGACTATAGGGTTTTTACAGATTATTATCACTGATATATATACTATGTATATATTTTTATTTAAATTTTAGCGTAAAATGAGTATAGTGATTGAGTAATTATTGCTTTGAAGTTTAATTTTATCATCGTCAACAGGCGTGATATACGACTAAATACTAAAGCAAAAAGAATGACACAGTTAATAATAAAATAATGAATGTTCAGAACATTAAGTATGTAAAGAATGAGCAATAAAATTAGTCGTGTTATGTTTAGACAATTTACATATCTGTAAGCCAACGTACACACCACTTTGAATGCTCCAGATCTCGTCCGAACACTGACGTTAAGCAACCTCAATGCTTGGATGGGTGACCGCCTGGGAACATCTTCCCAGGCGGTCGGTGCTCACTCGGTGGAGTGATGTTGGCTTTTTGTTAATGTAATTTAATTATTTTTTTTGAAATTTTTGTTATATGTACCTATAATAAAAGAAAAATACATTTAATTAATTATAACAACTTTCTATATTAAGTATGTAATACATCTAAAATCCCTAATTTTGTAAATTATTTGACAATATCTATTATTATCACATGAGATGAGAATCTCTGACGCTTATATTATTATGACTACGACGTTAAAATAACGATTCTAATTAAAACAGAGAGTAAACAATCGTAATATTCCTTTATGGAATATTAAGGAAATAGTTAAATTGACGGGGTCAAGTTTCAATAGCTGCCAAAAACCGAATACACTACCCCAAGGACCGCTTTGCATAAAGACCGTCAAACATAAAATCTTACGACGATACAGAACAATTTAAAAAATAAATATCTGCTTGGCGAATATCGACTTTAACAACTCGGCTTTAAAACACAATGGTTAGAGTTTTGAGCGTATTATAAACTTTGTCGGGGCTTACTAAAATCATTACAGCGTAGCTTTGGAACCAACTAAACACATTTCCGAATCGTTGAATCAATAAAATTTCGCAATAATACATATCCATTGCTGGTTTCACCTCAACTTGTTTTCAAAGTTCCGAATGAAACTCGTAATGTATTCTGTAACATGGTAGCTCTCCTTAGCTATTTATGTTTAGAGTACCACAATCAATTGCAAAGATACTCCTGGTTTAAATTAAACAGGACAATGGTCAGTGGTAGTAACGGCCCTGATCCTAAGTTATGTGAAGATTAGCTTTATCTTAATATCTGGTGCATTAACAAGGGTTAGGACTGTAGATATGTGTGATTGAGTTAATGAAACTGTGACGGTAATGAATTGTGCCTAGAGCGTGTTTGGTATTAAATATATATACATAATTTGAAAAAAAAAAATTCTTTCCTTTTTTAAAAACATAAAAAAAAACAAACTATTGATAATACATAATAACATTTATTAAATATTCTAATCTCTATTTTAAATGTAAATCATGTTATTTTTTTTATATAGGTAATCTAAAAAAAATACCTTTTTATTACTTTATTTATTTTTAATTAACTTTACTTGCATTATAAATAGTTATACGTTAAAATTGTGATTTTGCTATTTATTTTTAACAGGAGTTTAATGTTAAATGTGCTGTCAAATTCGCTACATCCAATAGCCAGTAGAACTGTGATAAGATAAGATAAAACATTGATTATGTAAAAAAAAATTATTATAATAATACGAATACATCTCATTATTTATTTCTACCTATTCAACACATTGTCATCTATTCTCTGTTTCAAACAAAAAGCCAACATCCAGTTTTAGTAACGAATACAATGCACCCAACTACAGATATTTATGATGTCTATTTATAACACATTGTGTTATCTTATTAGAACTGTCATCGCTTTAACATTTGATTTTTTTACAACCTTATTTATATTGCAATAGGGAACAACAACAAGCGACACTTATATTACGAATGAATGAATAAATGGATATAAACTGAGTTAAGATACTGTCCAGAAGTTAATAGTCAAAATAACAAGTTTCTTTTGATAAGAGTTTTTGATGAATTGGCGGCATATTTTATTGTATAAGAAGCATCTTTGGGGACGTGAGTAGCTAGTTTATGTTATTGTATGCAGTGAAATAAATGACTGCGATTATCTTTAAGTGTTAACTGTTACTCTTACAACTTTATCTAGAATATAAAAAAAAAATCTGAACAGAGTTTATGTGGACATGTAGGTACGTTCCTTTTATTAGGACAAAAATAATAAAAAAATATAACATAAAAGGATTAAATAGGATAAAGTGTTAAATCAAAACAATATGACAGTTGAATGAAATAAAATGCTATTTAGCGGTTCACTTTTATTTAATTATTAAAATTTAATTTGATAATAGTTATTATATATAAATTATTATAAACAATTGAATCAAGATTTATATTTTAAAGTAAAATAGTTTTCCATGATTTGAATACGTGTATCTATTGGTTTGTTTAAAGTTATTATTATTTTACTTTAATAATACTAACAACTACAATTTACAGTCTTTTAAACAAAATTGAAACGTTATTAAAATTAATTACATTCTGGTAGTAAGAAAAGTATTATAGCAATCCCTTAGAATACCGGGATTATTGCGGGGATTCAATCTCTAAACCTTATGAGTTCGTCATTATTTATATTTTTTCATGTTTATATAAACAGACAATAAATATACAAATATGTATACTTATTTTCTGTTATGAATATTTATAAATATACATATTTTTACAAACATATTTGTTTCTCAAAGTATATATCAGTTTAATTTGGTTTTTTTAATTATCATTACAATTTATTATTCAAAACAGAACAGATTATAAATGTGCGTCCCCTCACTAACAAATAGAGATGTGCTGATAACTTATAATCCCGCGTTCTGACAAATGGTGTTAATAAGAAACCTGTCGTGGTGGGATTAGGCAGTGTTAATTGCAGTTTACTGCCGCTAGTGTTGTTTTATCGGGATTTGTGTCTTATTATCGATGTCTTTTCCGCTTTCTATATTTTTGGTACAGTTATTTTTATCCTTTTTTTCTGACTAGCTCTATGGAAAAGCAAAGAGAAACATTCTGTTGCTAAATGAAGAACTCCATCCATAAAAATTTGCAACTTAAAAAGAGGTCCAGATACGCTATCACCCATCAGGGATTGGGGGAAGAGTAAGAACTAGGACACATATCGAAACTATGGGTTGGCACCCTCTAAGCTTGACAGCTTCATATTATTAGATTTAGTATTACGTCCACGCAATTTAATAACTTAAAATACAATTAAATATATAATAAGAAATACATCGATATTGCAAATTTAAATTAAAATAGGGACATCACTTCAAGATAATTCAAAAGCGCCATCACGATGTTGTAAGCGGATTAGTTTAAAAATTAAAATGGCCGCTCGTAATTAAAATATGTCATAATATTTAAGGGAGAAAATGAAATAGAAAATTAGGCGTTGGATTATACTTCATAACTTTATTTATTCAACAGATGTTTTATAAAAATACAAATAAAATACTAAAATACATATATAACTTCAATTGAAATTGTTAGATAATTAATACAATTATAACCGCAATTTTACTATTCATGTATTATAACACTTAAAATATCTACTTCATAATATTGTTTTTAAGTAATATATTTTTTGTTTCTATATTTGTAAAAGTCGTGCAAAGTTTATTTTACTCGGTTTATTTTTCAAATTCTTCTACTCGCTAGTTAGCGCATTCAGACAAAAAAACAAAATTTTCATCTTTATTGATAGGTTTGATAATAAAAATCCTTTTGTATATTAAAAGAAAATACACAATAAAACTGTTACTAAGAAAAATATATGCATAAAATTATATTATCAGTTATAACTTGTATGGAGATAGTTATAAGGGTTACAATACTGATTGAGAGGAAGACAAATTCCTTCAATTGTAACCGGACCCGTCTGTATCTGTGATGTAGTGGGCTATCAGTATGACAAAGTTTCGGTTTATGAGGTATATTAATATGATAGGAATATCATACTGTTACAAACAAACATACATAAGTATACCAAGAACTAATTTTGAATGAGGTTAGGTTATCGAACCCGTTTTCCTTTAATATTATTGTATTGATTATAAACATATGTTGTTAATTTCCGACATATTAACTTTGGTTTATATTTTTTGTCAGTTTACATTAAAGTTTTTTGGAGTTATTAAAATTTTCTTTATCTTAATCTCTTACTGTAAACTAATGTTCCCTGTGCTAGATGAGCTTGGATACAATCAATAATATTAATAAAAGGAAATTCTTTGATTTTTTCTTTTTGGTAATATAATTAAGAAAATTGCATATTCCCAGAAGAATAGTATCTTTAACGCTTAGTATGATATAATCGGATCAAATCCTTGGAGAGATATAAGTCAAGATGTTATTAATAACTCCGACTGTGACCTGGGCATTGTAGAAGTAAGAAACCCTTACAAAACATGTTAATGATACAAACCGGTCAAATCCAATAACGCTGATTGAAAAGGGCACAAAAACACTCTTCTTCAATACAAACCCTTGTCAGTGAACAAAACACTGGAGTGAAAAATGAAATCAACTGGACACTGCTCACTGACACTACTGGAACTGTGAACCTTTTAATTTATTTTATAAATATTATTTTAATAAAGAGTTATGAGACTACGAAGTTGTCATAATTTTATTTTTTTTTTTTTTTCATAATATAATATAAGAATGAAGTTTAACTTTTTAGACGACTGTATAAAAATTATAAGAAGTTCTTGAAACCTTTTTAAAAGTAAAACATATTCAAGAATAAGGATATTTATTTTGCTGTTCTAGAACAGCAATTAAATACTATTTAATACTAGTATTAAAATGAAATATAAAAACAAAATATTGTAGACCCAACTCTACTATATCAGTGTTAGTGAAGCTTGACCATTAATCAGCGACACTTAGCGAAATTTACATAAAATTCAACGCATGATTAATGCGTGTACGTGATACGCTGTATTATACAGTTTATTTAGTATTATACAGTATATTTGATAAATTATACGGATGTGGAACACGAGATAACACGGGACGTTAATCGGTTCAAGTTTAGTTGGGATTCACACAAAAACTGATAGATTTAATGTTTTGAGTAATAGTCTAGCAGAAATTTAGCAAATATAGATATATTTTTGTCTTTAAATGTAGCTTTCTTAATACCACGATCGAGAGAATTTACGATAAGCGTAATAAACAATAGTAAACGCAGATGCAAAAAAAAAAAACAACTATGATAACTCGAAAATGACAAATACTCGAACCCGACACGTTTGCGAACGGAAACTGTAAATCTAACATTAAGCCTCCGTTAAATAATGGATGAGTCTCGCGTAAAAATCCTACAGGAATTATGAAGACGTCCATAATTCATTTTCATTTGAAATACTGACTGTGTTTTATAAATGTGTTTCGAAATATAACGAAAAGCGTATAATAAAGTCTACTTTTAATGTGACATTAATTTACAGGTTTGGATGTTTGCAAATCGGACGGGCTCATTGATTTTTTGAGCTATTGTACGTTTTTTAGACCGTGAGTCACATTATTGATGTTGTTGATATAGTTTCCTATAAAATTACTAGTGTTAACTTTTCTAAGCAGTTATATTTCAAACAAATTTTAGTTTTTTTTTTATAACAATCATCTTATAACATGTACCTACCTAATAATCATAACGTACATCACAAAAACAGAAACAACATAATCTTGCCGCAGACCAGTCTGTTCAAATGACATTCGTTTTTCTCACATCCGTTCTGTATTCAAATTTGACAATGACAAATACTCGGTCATTTCCTCTTGCGGTTCGGATGTTCATATCATTTATATTCATTCGAGTTTCGTACGCGAGTGATAAGTTAAGACACGGGGTAGGGCTGACAAGTGATTTCATGTAATAAAAAAATAATAAAATCGAATATTTATTAATTTTATTATGAAGCCTAAGAATCAAAATATATATTTTTATCATAATAACCCAAAATGAAAAACAGGAAAATCTTACAAGAGCCTGCATTAACGTGTTAAGCGACCCGTTACAACATCACCCTTCGCGATCCAAACGCCCGTATGTAAATGTTATCGCGAATTTATTGTTACAACTCCTACAGCTAAGTGATATTCGAGATTTTCTTCGAAATATGCTGCGAGCATTTTCCTTATTTTATGTTAAACCTCACCAATTTATGTAGACACTCGTCTCAGAATTGCTTCTCTACGGTCTATTGAATTCACGAATTTATTCCAAGTATTCAGAGGTCAACAGAGATTGGACGGTAAATTTCTCGATGGTTTATACCGTACTGATTGCTTCTCTCGGCGCCATTTTCAAATTTAAGGTAATACTGTGCTAAATGAAAACTGATTGTTGAAAGCTACCAACTTAATGAATCTTGAAAATATAAATTCGATCTTAAGCATCTTCGAATAGAGTTGATTATCGAGTTTATTATTTGTAAATGAAAAGTAATAATAGAAATAAATTGGCAAAATATGAAACACTACAGTAAGAAACGAAGACTAATGATGATTTATGAAAAGTGTTTACAGTAGGTAGGTAGATATAACTTTGAGTTTAGTTAATAATGCCAAAATGAAAGAATATTCTGAGATATAATAACATATGTATATAAATTAAATTCTTTATTTTGATTAATAAAATAGACAGAATTAAAATAAGACATGAAATAAACAAAAAACAAAATATGCGTTTAAATAACCTTAAAAAAAAAAAGGCTGCAAAATTCAGTCGAAAATCAATTTGGTATTGAAAATGAAGCATTTAATTTGTATACACATTTAATTTTTATACATTTAATTCATTCACCGTTGAGCAGTCGACCGGGACACATGTCCCTCTTACCTGCTCCGCCTATTCGCGCCACCTACCTGGGCCGTCACGCTGACCGCCCAGCCACCTGCACCGACCACCTGCACCGACCGTTCGTACACCTGCGCCAGTCAAGATAACGACCTCCATTGTGTGCAAGCCAGCGGTGTGATTGTGTTTGTGTGTGAGTCATCGCCGCAAGCACACCTGCGGGCCTGCGAGCCTGCATAGGGGTCCAACAAGTCCGACGTCGCCCTAGTTAGGGTACGAAACGGAATTCAAAGACTTCGTCGTAATAGCCTGCGTCGTGTAAGTACACAGTCGTTAGGGTATTAGGCACACCTCTGTCACCTACTGACAGAGATTCGATAGGGTTCACGTTAGGCACTCGCCTCCCTGCTCACGCAGGGAGGACGGCTCATATCTCCGGGCTCCACCATGGACCCCAAATCCGCGGCGGAACCCGAAGATCTGTCCAAGTCGCATTTTCATGGTTGGGTCCAAGAAATCGCGCCACATTTATGCCTGCGCTACTCTGTCTTGTTAGGCACCGAGTCTCCGCCCTCGACCTCGCGCGCCGCGATCGCGACCGAGAGCACCTCCGACATGGAGGTCGAGGCCGCCACTCCTACGGAGCAGACGGCCTCGGATTCCGAGTCGGGGAGTTCGTCCCCTTCCTCGGACGCTGACGAGGACGACGGTTTCACGACCGTGCAGACCAAATCGGCCAAGAGGAAGGCGACGAAAGCGCTCTCCTCGAACGTCCCGCGAAAACGGGCCTCAAAACCCGCTAGTAGCGAACCCGCGTCGCCCGACCGTTCTTCGGGCCCGGGCCCGACTCGCGAACGCTCGCCGACCGCGCCCGAAGCGCCCGCGTCCGCGTCGCCGTCGTCCGCGCCTTCAGCGCCCGCGGAGGCACCTTCAGCGCCTGCGCCTTCAGCGCCACGGAAGTCCCCCGCGCCGCCGCCGCTTTACATAAGGGACAAGTCTAAGTGGGACACTCTGTCCGCACTTATGACGGAGCACAAGCTCCATTTCACGTCCGCCCGAAATACCCGGTATCCGCGTTCAAACCGCGTCTTCGTCGGACCACCGTGGTCTGACTCGTCTCCTCCGCGAACGTGGTTACAGATACCACACCTACGCGCTAGAGGATGAACGCCGCTTAACGGTGGTCATCCGAGGGCTCCCCGTGGAGCTCACTACTGAGCGGATTTTCGAGGACCTTAAGTCCCAATCGTTCCCCGTAATCTCGGTGCACCGCATGTACCGAGCGACCACTAGGGTCCCGTTCGATCTCGTTCTCGTCCATCTCGAGCTTTCCCCGGAAGGAAAGCAAATTTTTAACGTCAAGGCAGTCTGCCAACTCACCGGCCTTAGGGTCGAACCTCCACGCGGTCGCGGTTTTCCTGGTCAGTGTCATCGCTGCCAGCTCTATGGGCATTCCCAACGTTTTTGTCACGCGCGTCCAAGGTGCGTCAAGTGCCTGGACGACCACGCGACAGCCGACTGCTCGCGGAAGGGACCGGTCCCTGAGGATCCTCCCAGCTGCGTCCTGTGCGGACAAAAGGGCCATCCCGCGAATTATCGCGGGTGCCCCAAAGCGCCGCGCAGGACACAGCCGGCAAGGCATCCTCCTCGGTTCGCACAGCCTCCATGGGCTCCTCTAGCCCCTAGGAGGCCCGCGGCCCCTCAGGCATCCCAGGCCCCTCAGGCACCCGCGAACGCTTGGGTGAAGCCTCCGAGGATTATCCCACAGCCCGTCCCCCAGTCGATACCGTCGCCGCCGGTTCGTAACTCCACCGACGGAGTTGCGAGTTCGCTCGCGTGCGTCACGAGCCTCTTCGGTGTAATAGACATCGAAGAGCTCCTAGTCTTTTCAAATGAAATGAGGGATTCCGCGCGGAACCCTCCCGCGAGGATGGAAGTGCTCCTCAAGCACGCCGTCCTAATCAAATCGATATACGAACACACGATGTCAACATGATGACATCGCGTGGAAGGGTAAAACCTCGCTCTCTGACTGTCGCTACATTCAACGCGAACGGGCTACTTAAGCAGATAGATCTAGTACGCGATTTCGTGGTCACGTACCAGATAGACGTCCTGTTAGTACAAGAGACCTTTCTAAAGCCGTGTAATCGTGATCCGCGCATCGCGAATTACCGTCTCGTTAGGAACGATAGGGCAACCGCGAAGGGGGGAACCATCATCTACTACAAAAGGTCTCTTCATTGCACTCCGCTCGATCCGCCCCAACTAGTTAACGTAGAAGCGTCATTATGTCAGGTGGGTATGACCGGCCATCAGTCGATCGTACTAGCATCCGTCTATCTTTCTCCCAATAAAGCCTTAGTTGAGAGGGACCTTAAGTCCTTACTCCAATTAGGTAACGCAACCATTCTGGCCGGCGACCTAAATTGCAAACATCCCCGCTGGAACTCTACTGTCGCAAACAGTAGGGGAAATCTCCTTGATAGGCTAAGCTACAAGGCTGGTCTTGACTTCGAGATCACCGCGCCTTTGAGTCCCACGCGATACTGCGACACAGACTTCCGACATGACAGACCCGACGTGCTCGACATAGTACTCTTGAAGGGCGTGACACTCCAGTTACGTTCTATCGAGACGCTATCCGAGCTAGACTCTGACCATCGACCGGTCCTATTTCAGCTAGGACTTCCTCCCCTTAGGGAACCCGCGACAAAAACAATTATAAACTGGACGAAGCTTCGAGAGCAACTCCATTCCCCCGTATCAGCGCACCTCGACAAAATTCCTGACCAGCTTACATCGGTCGAGGACGCTGTCTCAGCCGCGACTAACTTCACAGAACATTTGGTAGATAGCATAGGAAAGTCCTCGAGGGAGGTCCGAGTGAACTTCGAGGGTTACCGAGCACTCACTCCGGACATTAGACTTCTAATCACCCGTAAAAACGCCGCGATTAGAGCCCATGACCGATACCCGACAGATGACAACCGACGGAGGCTGCGCCGTCTCCAGAGGGAGTCGAGACAAGCTCTCGACGACTTCAGAGATAGTGGCTGGGATAGGACGCTTGCGACGCTCTCTCCAACACACCAGGCATTCTGGCGGTTGCAGAGAGCGTTGAAGGCGGACACTGTCTCAGATATGCCTCCCTTGGTTGGACCTAACTCCGCCATCGCGTTTGACGACCCTGACAAAGCTGAGTGCTTAGCCGACAGTCTAGAGAGCCAGTGCCGTCTGTCTGCTCAATCGGTTGATCGCGATCATGTCGAAATAGTCGACAAATCGGTCAATATAATATGTTCTCAGCCACCGGTCGGTCCGCCAATCAAGGAAACGAACCTAGACGAGGTGACGTCCATAGTTAGGGCGCTTCACGCCAAGAAATCGCCAGGTCCCGATAATGGATCACTAACAATGTGATAAAGCTTCTTCCGCCTCCTTTAATTTACCTATTGGTTACCATTTTTAACGCTCTACTGGCCGGTTGCTCGTTTCCGGCCCAGTGGAAAGAGGCCATAGTGATAGGGTTCCATAAGCCGGGCAAACCCCGGCATCTGCCTAGTAGTTACCGTCCCATTAGTCTTCTTAGTTCCTTAGGGAAAGTATATGAGAGAATCATCCTCTGTAGACTTAGATCGGAAGTCGAGAGACTCAAAATCATCCCAAATGAGCAGTTCGGCTTTAGAGCCAACCATTCATGTTCCCATCAGGTGCAACGCCTCACGGAGCACATACTGATAGGGGCCACTGTGAGGGCCAAGAAGCATAGGACAGGAGCGCTCTTCCTCGATGTAGCTAAGGCGTTCGACAGGGTCTGGCACAATGGACTGGTGTACAAGCTATACCAGTTCAAGGTGTCGGACAGACTCGTACTCATCATACGGGACTACCTGTCAAATCGCTCCTTTCGCTACAGAGTGGAAGGCGTTCTGTCAACTCCCCGCCCCATCAGGGCGGGTGTTCCCCAGGGTTCAGTTCTCTCGCCCATCCTCTACTCCATCTACGCTAGCGATATTCCTAGGCCGCGATCTAAAGTGCACCTTGCCATGTACGCGGACGATACCGCGCTTTACACGTCCTCTAAGGATCACTGGGAGATATACCAACGTCTCCAATCCGCAGTCGACTCCCTTGAGAGTTGGCTGCGGAAATGGCGGATCGAGGTAAACCCTGAGAAGAGCGTTTCGGTGCTCTTCGAACGGGGCCCCCCAAGGATCCTCCCGCGAATCAAACTCTTTGATAAACCGATACCTTGGAAAGACGAGGCAAAATACCTAGGAGTAACGTTAGATAGAAAGTTAGTTTTCACTGCGCATATTAGGACCGTTCGTAGCAGAGCGGCCTACATATAAGGTCGTTTATATCCGCTGTTAGGCAAGCGGAGTAAAATGTCCCTTCGCAATAAGGTGACACTTTACAAAGCTTGCATACGTTCCGTCATGTCCTATGCAAGTCCCGCTTTTGCGCACGCTAATCTAAAACCCCTTCAGGTGATTCAGAACAGGTTTACACGGATTGCAACCGGGGCGCCGTGGTTCGTACGCAACATCGATCTCCATAGAGACTTGAACCTTCCGACCATCGCTCAGTACTTCAAGGGGCTTTCCCAAAAGTACTTTGAACGTGCTGAGCGACACCCGAACCCACTGGTGGCTGACGCCGCAGAGTATAGACCACGTAAGACTACTTTAGTCAGAAAAAGAAGACCCAAGTCGGTACTCGTTGGCCCCGACGACGCGTTCACAGTAGGTAATAACATGTACGCGTAGGCATAAGTGACACCTCACAACATACAGACACACACCGTCTATACCGGTATAGACGAGGTCCCAACTGAGTAAGTGCTCCGTTGCTCCGGCGTTCTGCCATCGGAGGACGCTAGTGTCCAAATTTCCTTAGCTTCCCTCCTGACTAACGACGCCCCGAGCCGAGGTCCGTGTCTCAATCTGAGACGCCCTCGGGACGTCGTTCCCCGTGGGGGCCCATCTGGCCCCCCCTTTTCAAGGGTGGGTCTCCTGACCCACCCGCTCCCCCGGTGACGCTGTAATAGCCAACAGGGCTAACAGCATAGACAGACAAAAAAAAAAAAAAAAAAAAAAACATTTAATTGTAAATTAAGCATTTAATTTATATACATGTATTTTATTTGTATACATTTGTATACACCTTTTTTAATTTGTATACATTTTCAGTGTATTTCAGAAAAAAACTTATAGATATGTTTTTGAATTATCAGAAGACAAAATAATATACTATAAAATAAAATATGCCAAGATGTCTATCTGTTCGCAACAGACTTACGAGTCCATTATCAAATAAATTACAGAGAATATTGCGAAGAAAACATTCGAATTGTGAATAAAACGTTTGTCGAAACATCAAAAAGGTTTGTGATATAAATTAAAGGTAATATACATGTTAATGGTATAAGAGAATCTACGTCTTCCCCTTTGCTCTTGCTGACGTTGACAATGAACTAGAATATTCTGGACAAGTTATTTTTTTTTATTTCGACTTGCTTAGTGCAATTATGTTAAATACTAGCCTTCAAAATAAATTTCCTTCAAAAATTTCATTCGTATTTAGTAGAATAATATATATTGAAACTTTTTCTAACTTAAAACCTTAATTATAGATGATATTTTTCATTTTTTTTTTCTGATGAATACTAAAAGCAACTACGTACGCTGAAAAAAATATTTCTACGAAATACGTAACTTAAAGGTTGTAGCTTCCGAGCTTTCATGATGAGTTGTATTTTCGGTTTATACAGATTGTTTAACAATGACGTTATTTAAAGTTATAAATGAAGATGAATGTTATATAAACCGCATCCATATTCCGAACATCACTGTTTTGCAAAACAGATCGCTTGCAAACGTGTGAGTCGGCCAGTCGAGTGAGACTAAAAGCATTGTAAATTTCATACAAATGCTACGTACTTGGGAGTCGTTCAAATAAGAAGACAAAGTGCTCCCAAATGCAACATTTGCGCATTTATAAGCAATAATTGTATGTTTATCTGTTATTTCAGAATTATAGGACTGTAAATTTATAAGAGTGTACAAACAAAAATCGTTATTGTTTGTGATTTTACTCCAGAAACAGCTCAAGAGGTTTAACTACGTATTATTATTATTATCAGGAAACATATCGCCACTTGTTGAGTATAGATTAAGTTTTATCTAAATGATTGCTTTTTAAAATAAATAAAATATTAAAATTATAATGAAATAGCCACCAATCATTGCAAAATAAATTTATTAGGGAAATTCTCAATCGGCCAGTAATTAGCTCTCTAATAGATCGAATAAATATTGTATACAGATGTAAACGTGTTTTTATGTTTTGTTAATGTTGGTAGCTTTGATGACGGTAGTTATATTAGTCACCGCTGCTACAGTTGACTGCTTGTAAAGGGTGAGTGGTAGTGAAAAGTTTATGTTAATGTACCGTCAAAGTTTTATAGGAAATAGAGCTTGAAATGTCGTTTGATTACTCAGCAGTAATTACGTATATAAAAATTAATATAACCATGCAAATAAAATTATAAAACTTTCAGAATTTATTCGTTAATGGTAAAAAAAATATATAATACCTTTTAATTTTCTGATTTGCTCGTCTAACAAAGGTTGAATAATAACAAACACGAAAAAAATATTATGCTATTCAACATATTGTTGTTAGAATATTATCTAAAATAATACTACGACATTTCCATAATATCTGAACAAAACAAAAACATTCACAATGGTCAATCTCAATAAAGCGATATGACAAAAATGGCGCATTCGAAAATTGGACGGTCTTAATAAAAACCAATGACAGGATTGTAATTCGAGTTTATGATGGCCACCCTTAAAATATATTCGGCTACAAGCGACCGATGTTTCATCGATTTTAATCACACTAAGTGACAATGTATTTATCACCTAAATCGCCCAAATCGAATAACGGTCGGTAAACATTCAAATTTGAAGGTATTTGCGTGTAAATTTCTAGTCTCGTTAATTTTAATTTAGATAGGAATTAGTTTATGAGTATCGTCAGTTTTGTTTTGGATTAGATTTTGCGAAACCGTTAATGTGTTATGTTGAGGGAAATAAAATATATTTATTGCTTCACTTCGAATATTTTGGAATGTGTTTGTCAAAAATTATGTTTTGGTAAAGCAAGGTAATTAACTCTTCTCTAACTCCGCCCTAAGGATCATTAAACACAACAAAGTTATTTTTAGTCTGATAACAACACAACATTAAGAGTATGCGGAACAATATAACAATTATACTTATAATTAGTTCCCCATTATATTTCTAAGAGAATCACTTTACCCAGCTTCCGGTCCGCTGGCGCATTCACTCGCCAGATGTCATCACTAATTACACGCGTGTGATGCTACATTCCGATTAAATTGCTCTGTGATCGGTGGTACTAATCTATTTAATTAGTACACTGTTTGCATGTTTCAACTATGCAACACTGAATATATATTTTTATTTAAATTTGCTAATGTATATAAACAGTATTTTTAAATAATATTCGGGATAATATCTACCTTGTCTCTTATTAGGATAATAGATAATTTGTTTATGAAATCAAATGGTGAAGAATGCAAGAAAATAATTATCAAACAATAAGTTTTATTTTTTACTATGTATAAATCTGTAACTCAAGTTTCGGTAGGCTTATCTCGTATAAAATGTGACATTTACACTTCACGATATAAGTTATGTTAAAGTTAGTAAAAGTTTTGATATGTGTCAGTTATCCATATAGATGGTAGTTAGATACATACGGATATTAGTAGTGTAATGAGATTCCCGTACGATATGTACACGTGTTACATAATAATGATGACACGCGGATTTAATGATCGATTTACATATTATGTAAATATCCATGTTAAATATAATTAAGCGGTAATTATGTTTGTATTCTGACAGCACTTCATATCCAATTAACGTGCAAGATAAGGTTATATGTAATTGATAATCATAATTAAATATATCAAATGGTAAAAAATATATGAAGTATTTTAAGTTACAAAGATAACAATTTACAAAATGGGAAGTATGCAATCTGACTTAAGAAATATCACACACTGTCATTGCTTGATCAATGATACATATTCTTGGACTTGTGTTTGTTACATAGGAGTACGTCAAACACTATTGACCCTTCTCAATTATTATATAATATTTATTTTTAGTCACAAAACATACATAACAGTGAAACACTTAAAAATATTTATTCTAGTAGGTACCAATATTTGGGAATGTATGGGCAAACAATAGAATATTTAATTGTTATACAGAAATCAAGACAGAAATAGATATAGATTTACTTTACGATTCTTTTGACGTAAACATTATTAAAAATAAAACAATACCTGGTTGTTTGTAGAATTACATTTTGAATAATTTTCTTTATTATATATTTTATATTATTTATACCTCTTTATTAATATTTTTTTAATATCATATGGTATAATTAAATTTATTTATTTGTTACGAATATTAGGAAAGTGCATGCTAGAATTAAACTTTAAAATTATTATTATTATATTCTTTATTGTACACCATAAAAAATTATATAGACAATTACATAATATGATGTACACAGGCGGCCTCATCGTCTAACGGAAATTTCTTCAGGCAACCTTAGGGTTAGAATAGACCTAATGGACAGAGTGGCTTAAATTTACTATAATACACATAAATACAAATAGCTACACACTAATACGTAGATTTACTATAAATATTAACTACCATCAATAAGATATAATAAACAAAACCATATATTATAAATACGAGGAGATTAATACATAATAATGATAATACATAAATAAGTACATAATAGTAATTTTTTCTAAGAGATGCTTAGGTGTCTCTAGTAAAAAAGTGCTCCTTCATAGATTTTTAAATAAGTTTAAAGTTGGACTTTCGAATAAACAGAGTCAAAGCAAAAGGGTGTTTATAATATTTGTAATTGTAATTGTGAACTCTGATAATTAATAGTTGTGATGATGTTAAACTGGAAGATTCTAAAAACTCAAGTCTTTTCTTCAGATATGATGGTGTAATATTGTTATTTAAAGATATTTTGTTAACTACTTTTTACTTTATTTTTATTCTAATTATAGGTGATAAGTTTATCTTTAAACTTATCCATGATTTATATGTATATTTAAAGTAATATTGTATGTCAATAATAAACAATAAGTAAATAAATAATGAAACCGAAATAAAACTCGCTGCTCTTCGGAAATAAAATACGAACAAATATCCCCAAATCTCGTTATTCCACAGCACCCAAAAATCCAATGTACCATAATTAATCCGAGTTCTATAAAAGTGGATTAACAGACGGCCACTCGGACAAATTGTGTATTAATATTTTATGTGTTCACACCGTCAGGCCTTTGACCGAGCTCATAAAACTGTCATCGTGAGACAAAGTGCGATCTTCTTACGAGTGATTTAAGTCCGGATTATGGTAGATACGGACATTACGTTTGTATTAATAATGCAGTAGTGGTGTATATGTATCATAAATATTCAATTTGCTATCAAATACAAAATAAAAAAATATTTTAATAAAAGTAGTTCACTGTTTTATATTGATGTGCTACTTACTAGATATAATTACAGTAGTTCCTCTCGTACATCTAACATTTATCAAACACAAGTATATTGTGTTATGTGGTGACCAATGTTCATAGCTCGAGGGCCCGGTACTAATTAAATGTCACGCTATTCATATATGTTCTAATTCCTAATGAGCCGTGAACTGTGAAGGCATGTCTGTAATCTAGCTTTCAGTTAATATAATTTAGACTAATATATTCCTATTCATACATTTACTTGTATTGTGTTTACACTTCCATTACAGTTGATTAATTATAGATTTAATGTCTATAATTTCCATCAAATATATATATTGATTTTAAAATGCTTCAAAATTCAAGGCTTAAAAGGTAATTTTAAATAATTTAGATCTATTATTCCTTTTCAAGTAGTAGATTTTAGCCTATAAGATCTTCTTGTAAGGATTTTAGAATATTTACAGAATTATTCATATCATATCGATAAACATATCTCAACACTATTATCCCTAATACGCCAATACACCTCTCGTATCGGATGTCACCGTCTCATATATGGAAACCACATTCTGGTCCTATTCCATAATATACCGGTTCATTCCCCTTACATCTGGTTTAAACCGGATCAAACCAGTTTATGTTGGTATCAGGGAATCCTAACTTTACGAAGCTAGCGGAACGTTATTGAAGGTAGTAAATTGTATGAAAGAGGTCAACTCTCACTGGTTAGGTCGATTCGCCTCCAGCAAAGTGGACAATGGCCAGCCAGAAATCTGAAAGGCCGTCTTTGTTTCGCTCAGACAGAAAGCTTAATATAGATATGAAGGATTATGTCATAGCTGGAAAGGAATCTCTTTGTTTTGTTGTGGATTTGATTAAAACGTGGTCAAAATTATAAGCGTCTTTGTATTTAGAATTCCGAGAGAAGTTTTCGAAGGTAAAAGCTTTATGTTCGAGAAAATTGCATTTCTAATTACTGAAGCTTAGATGTTTGTGGAGAACACACAACTAAATCAGGCTGTATGTTGTCACTGAGCGGAACCGAGCATTTTCGATGGGAATTGCAACGAGCGCATGATTAGAGCTAGAATTATGGCCTTATTTGCCAAAGTTAATGCGAAATGTTACCAGTCAGATTTACTGTTGTTAAATTAAGCCATTTAGCCGGTTTGGTTCATTTATGAAGATAGTAATACATTTTAATAAACATTTTTTTACTCATTTTTTTTCAATTTGGGTTTAAGTAACCTTATATTCAAAGAGGACACCAAAGTATGTCAACCATTTCTATATCAAATATAGTAGAAGAAAACCATACAAAGTCAGAATGTAAAATAAATTAAGTGTTAAAATTGATCACCTCCAACAACAATTAAAACCAAGTTAGTTCGTACTGATTTGCATCTGCAGGCTGTTTGCGAGGCCATTATTGAAATTTTATGAGACTTTGATTATTATTCAGTAGACCGCTATTAGAGCAGTGGACACCCGAGGTACACTTAATATGGAAATGGACTTTATTTGTACAAGCTTACTGGTAAGGTATTTATTTAAATAGCTCTTTTAAGTTTGTTCAATTATTTCAATTATCCATGGACTGTTTTGATGATGTAATTATTATTTTTTAATATTTTTTTTAGGTTAATCGAGCTAATTTTTTATCTAATTACCAATGTCAATGTTCTGATAATAAAGTGATACTTTATTTCATAGGAGCCACATCCATATTTTTCTACCCCACCTTGAGTGAGATATCGCTGAGTTATGTAATGGAAATCTGGTAATTGCTCTCAAAGTGTTAACATACATAATTTATAAACCATTCTGCAGTTACATATATGGAGCACGGATCACTAGTTATGCGTATTAATTGCAAACATGGTTTTGCTTTTCTCAGAATTGATTCTATAAAGTTATATTACATAATTATAATGACAAACAACATAACAAAACAGTGAAAGAATATAAACAGTACATAATATTAAATATTGGATTAAGATATATACAATTTCTCATTTGAAAGTATTTTTATATCCTAAATTACCTTAGTAGCTTTGAAACGTGTTATTAGGATTTAAATGAGCCTCACCGGTTTGGGTTTCCGTTCTAATTGGCAGATTATTCTGACATCTGACGCTTTGTTTTTAGCAATTCAGACGAGGATCTGTCCGTGACTCAAGACTGAAAATCCCGAAGATAAGTCTCACGTAATTGCACTCGTTTTTTAACGACTTTATCTGATTTTTTTTTACGTACAAAAATTCGACTTCGAAAAACTTGGACTGTATTGGAAGAGTATAAGATCGAGTTTACAGTGACAGGATGTTTTGGCAGATTTCAATGTGTGGACATCTATCAGGATGGACAAGCATTTTCTGGAATAGCGAATTGGACTGTGGTCGGAACGTTTTATATGAAAGCGATATACGAGGATATAATAGCTGAAAAGCGATTTAAAAAGATTTTACTCGATTTGCCACTTAAATAAAAGTTAGAACGATTTTATCTGAAACATAAATAATAAGTTTTATTTCTAAGATATCTGAAAGTGCAATGGCCAAAAAATTATTTAGGAAATTAGGATGAATTTATTTTATTTTTATTATCGAAACCGTCCCGCCGCTCTATAGAGCTCAATAGATCTTCCGTATCGCTAGCAACTTTGACGAATTTATAATTCAATATGTAATCATTTTAACGGAATAAAGGTGTATCTGTTAGGTTTATTTTTAAAATTCACAAAATCCTGTAATGTGTCTAATTAGAATGTACAAATTAATATTCAAAAGAATATCCAAAATTAATGTTTGATTTTTTTGTTATTTTAAGCTATTAAACGTTTTCAGTATTAAATTTTTAAGTAAATGAAAATAAGTTTTTATATTATATTTAATTAAAATTAATAATCATTCTTATGATTATTAACAATGTTTACAGATATTTTCAATCATTAATATTATATGTATAGTGATTCGATTTGTTTTTCTTATTCTTTTTTAGTATTTTAGGTAGATCCTATCTGTAGAATTTTCCGTGTTGGATCGACCACACTCTTATATAAGATAAGCGTTAAGCTTAAGTTATTATAACTTTATTTCTTAAGGCAAGTGAGAAGCCGGATGTCTAAAACAGTATTTTAAGTCACTGGGTGCAGTAGTCTCCTGCATACTATCCTATTCCTGAACGGTAATGCTTTTGCAACTTTTAATATTTGTAAGTTTTCTATAAATGAAATAATAAAGATTTTAAAAATATTTCTTTATATTAATCATTTAAGGCTGAATAAATAATGATCAAAAAAAGAAGCGGTGTTAACGAACGATTCACAGAAATGCATACCTTTAAAATTCCGCTACTCTAAACTGATCAAACTGTCAAAACAGAACAAGCATATATTGACGAGAATAAAAAGACAGCGAACAAAATACAAAGTTTGTTCAGGAATGAATGATGACCCGGCGAGGACACGAAATAATGGATGGGAAAGCGCTTGACCAGCCATGTATTGGAGAGAAATTTACATACATCTGGTAAGATTAATGATGGTTCATGATACACCGATGTTACTGTAATGGACAAAGTTTTTGTAAATGGGTTGAGATTGCTGAGTTTGCTTTGTGCTAATGATATGGCCGGGTATTATTGTTTTATTTTATTCAGTTTGTCATTTAGTATATTACGTTTGAGAAACTAATAATCTTATTACTTATATTACTTTTTATTTACTATTTGGCAACTAACGCTTTTAGATTAAACACTAACCTAAGATTAAGATCTTATTTTTCTAACAAATATGAGTCTCTTATTACTTACTAAAATTCTTTTTACTAATAATATTATTCAATAAATAGATAAAAAACCATTAATATATGTAATAATTCATAGTTTAGCTTAAGTTAATATAAATCGGAATATTATAACAATAAATTCTATTATATCAAAATCTGACAAAATACTAAATGTTTTTATAAATACATAAGCTCCCCTAACCCTTACATCTATACCATCGTTGCCCCATAGTTACATTCGCCTCAAGCGAGGGGTCCCATCGATTGTCCAAGGTGCTGGGGTCAGTGCACGACAACGTCAGGATATTGAACTAATATTGCAGTTGAATAATCCAATTAGTGTACTGTCGGTATGTATGCCTTTGAGGTATGAGGTGTCTTTGTTGATATCTGTTTCAGATGTTGATAACGTCAAATTGAAGACTTTATTAAGAGGACTTCCGGAGTTCGGTTTTAGATTAACTTCATAATCATCTTCATTACCATTGTTAGAGGTAACGTGTAGTAAGTTTACTGAAACTTTTTAATTATTATTAATAATGACGTAAATAAACTTCTTTTGCTGTTTCAACATGTATACTAATGAAATTCTTCTCACGCTAGAATTGCATCTGAATAATTACACTGTGATTATATTTTTAAATATGACAAATGACACGAAATCCACTCAAGTGTGAAGACGCGTGTTTTAAATTTTGATAATAGAAAATTGAGAAAACCGATTTCAGAAAAAAAACCGTAATGTCGTGGCATAAAGATCATTGTTGTATATATTTTTTTGATTCAAATCTAAATGAAATGTAAACTATAGGGCGTGTTGACTTGTATTTAGCTATGTTTAATGGTTTCTATAACACTCAATTGAATGTGCATGGGATCACATTTATAATAGAAAAGTACTCATAAATTATGACAAAACATCAAAAATATGGGAACGCGTGTCCGTACTTTAAAATGTAATGAGGAGCTTAGAGTTTGGACTGTGAGAATTTCTGTATCATTTATTTTTGACAATGGTGTCTAGGGTTTTTTGTGTTAATATTATATTTATAAAATATTTTTCATAAAATTTTGTTGTCACTAACTCTTATCGTTTAAGCATTTTCACAATGTTTTCTTAGAAATTCTTTTCAATAACACGTTGAAGCTCAATTTCACCACCAATTTACTTCACAATCTGATCAACCCTAATTCTCTTTGCTATTAGCCGCTTTATCTTAAACCCTCTCACGTCCACTCGAAAACTATTTGTCCAATCCTAAATAATTCCTGTAGAGAAAAACAACCAATTCGCTCGGCGTCACGTAGCCAGCATTTAACTTTATCGTGTTCGCGTCCAGGAATTACTAGTGACATTGATCGATGTCGGTCCAACTGGCCGACCAGTCGGTCTAATAGACCGATTTCCGTATTCGAGGGTTGAGAAATAGTCTGCTGATGTGTAATTAATTAGAGATTATTTTAGAACAATATCAATTATTGATATTTTATTATTATCTACCAAGTTTCTTGTGATGAAAATGAGTATAAGGTGCATTATTATCGTCATTAATCTTGAAAACTTTATTTAAGCCAAGTTCGAAACAAAGCGCATAAATAACGGAACACTCGAATTATCCTAATTCCAAATTGGAATAATGGCGTATCAAATCCGTTCGACGTATCGCGTCGCATCGGATCGCAATTAGTGCAATGTTTCGCGCGTCGCCGTCCGTACAAAGCTTACTTGATCCATTTCAGCTTTGCGACAGGGAAATCCGACACAACATTGATGCTAAATACCTGGATAGTCAATTACATTTAAATTTAATTAACGATGTACTTAATTGATATTTTGTTGTGAAATAAAAGCTAATATTATCTAAGATCTTCATAGGTTGGATGAGTGGATCATCTTTAGATAAATCAGACAGAACTTTTATATAATCTTCTAAGCCATTTGTTCATGATAAGTCAAACGTCAATATTAATGATGAAGTAATAAAAATTTTATTACATTACATTATTTTAAATTTATCTTAGTATTTTTAAAGCACTTTCAGTAGTTCCAGTAGTAGGTCCTTGTATTTGCATTTGTAATTGTGGTGTATTCGCGTGTATCAAAATTAAATTGCAAGCGGGTTTCAGCTTTAAATTTTCAAACAAAAGGACTCAGATTGTATCTGTGGATAACAAAAATCTAACTTTGAATTAAATTAAGTATCAAATTGTGGTTAGTTAGCTATCCTAGGGATTTAGTTTTACTACGGACAGAATAGTACAAACAGTTGGTTAGATTTTATTTTAGTTTGTTTGTGTTTATTTATTAAATTGAATATTAGAATATTATGACTATAATAAATATTGATATATTTTTCAATTAGCTTATTGTGATATGGTATGCTGTTTTTAATGACATTTGACATATGTTAAGAAATTTTTACTCAATGAATCATTTAATAAAAAATAAATAAAACAAGGTTATTATATTAATTTCTTATTTACTATATAGCATCATAGTACTTATTATTATCAAACACAATACTACATCCGATGAACTTAATTCAATAGCAAATAACACAAACTAGATAAAGAAACTCATGATGGATGGACTACACGCGTATCCGATGACATAAATGAATGATTACTCGATGAATATAAAATCGATTTAAAGATACGCAATTTGTACTTGGACTTGGCGATAGTAAGAAATTGTCAATTGTAGATTCTGTTTTGATTGATTGTGAGCGATTGAAGTGAGGGATCGGTTTTGAATGTTTACTTTATTTACGAATAAAAATATTAAATTGATAATACTAAAAATCTCTACAGCATTTTTGAACGCTCAGCTGTCTTGTAGTAAAATTGAAAAAGCTGTTTCCTTCCCCGTCATCGTTTTCCTTATTTTCTTAACTCGTTACCGCATGACTGCAACACTATTTTATTTCATACACACACACACACACAACACATATACACACACACAACACATATACATCTCTGCCATGCTCAGCCGTCTTTGCAATTAAAAAAGTAAGACAATTAACAGACGCTAATACGGCTCGACTCGTTTATTTTAGTTATTTTCACAGTATATTGTCTTACGGTATCTTACTATGGGGCAGCGCTGCCGAAATTAATTCTATATTTATTTTACAAAAACGAGCTATACGGGCTATTTGTAACTTAAAAGCTAGAGACTCCCTAAGAGAAGTTTTTAAAGAAATCGGTATTCTTACGGTCGCTTCTCAATACATTTTTAATAACTTACTATATATACGCCAAAATTTAAATGACTATAAAAAAAACAGCGACAGACATACTATCAATACAAGAAATAAAAATAGGCTTGTAACGCCTAAATTTAGACTTCAAAAAGTTAAGAAATCCTTCATGGGCTTGAGTATACGCATATATAATAAGGTTCCACAAGATATCTTAGATCTTCCTTTTCTTGGTTTCAAATCTAAAATTAAAGGTATATTATTAAATAAATCTTACTATAACATTCAAGAGTTTTTGGTTGATCGAAATGTGTGGAACTTGGGTCATTGTATCATAAATCTTGGGTCATAAATCTGTATTGTATTGCGAATAGCTAGTAATCTCCGCAATTTGTTTTTGTTGTAAATTAATTTTGCTTTATCGACCTTCTGCATCACACCGATTCCTTAGAAGTCACTACTTGCGGTAGCATCGGGAGTCGGGTTGCCTCCCTCCCTCAAATATGTGCGAAGGGGGTGATGGCTGGCTCTTGTGTTATGCTCGTGAACGGGTGCTGCTTGCGGTGACTGGTTGTGTGGCAGGCCGAAGATTTGTGTGTATGTATGTGTGTATATGTATATATATGTATATATATATATATATATATATTTACTGTTATTATTATTTAATTTTCGTTGCCTGAAATCATTGGGCTTCTTTTCCGGTTGATTGCGACGGTTCTAGTTGTTCCAAAATTGCATTTAAGTTTATAAAATAAATAAAATTGACTCATTTGCAGGGTTCATGTTATAATTTATAAGTCAAACATTGTTAAATTTTATTTAAAAAGAGCAACTGTTGAGTTTCTGGCCAGCTCTTCTCAGCAGAACAGCATTCCGAGCTGGTGGTAGCTTACTCACAGACTGACTATACTGACCAATTTAATGTAATTGACGATTCAAAAGTGCTTGTAAATGCCTACTTGAATAAAGATATTTTGAATTTGAATTTGAATTTGAATCTGCTTCGCTTTTGTCACTTGTCACTTGATTTTATACCTTTCTTTTATTTCAAGTACATACACTTGTGAAGTATGTACACAATTCATAAGACGTGGTACTTTATACCTTGTCAAAGCAAGATTAATATTTCTAAACAAGATTAGTGCCTCTTCACTATCCTAAAGTTTCAAAGACATGAAGTACTTAACCCTTGTACTAACAGTGTCAACTAACACATACCTCATTACGAAATTACATAATTCAGCAAAGTGATTCCATAACTTATTACCAACTACCCAAAGATGTCCAAACTATAACTCTTCTACCTAATATCTTCAGACAATGGATTTGAACTGTCAAGCGTTTTACTCCACCGATACCTAAGTATCTAAATATAGGCTCTCTGGCAAGTTTATTGTTATGGCATCTTGTCTATGAACCCGTAAGATGTAGGAAAAGCTCGGGACACAGACCTGAAGATTCGAGAGCAAATTAATGTATAATTGTCATTATTATACATTGTATAAGAAATAAAATACGCCTCTTTATTATTATATGTATTGAATTATGTAAAAAAAAAAAATCTTATAGCCAAGTTAAGTTTGCCGAAATTACACACAGTGTGTCAGGAGTAAGCCAAGCATATCTAAGAGCTTTGGGTCTCGATTGTAAATGTTTACGGAATTCAAAACAGGCAGTTTGAACGTCAATAAGTGCTGAGTGGATTTATTGAAGTTAAAGCTTAAAATGGGGCGTGAAGGCGTTACAAGACACTCAAGATGAAAATGGGACTTAATATAAAGTAAATACACACTTTATTTTACAAGATGGTTATTGATTTATCTTTATATTAAATTGGATAACGCAGGCTAAGCCATGCTTGATGAGTTGTTGTTTGTAGTGTTAATAGATTATATGTCACGTTTTTAAATTATTTCATTTCACGTTTACTATAATCCAAATATTTTAATTAATATAATTATAAAAAAAATATCAATCCCTTGGTAGTTTTGTTAAGTTGGTAAATAGTTTCAATAGATTTTTAAATTGATTTAAAAAGTAATGTTAATTATGTCAACCGTAATCATCTTAAAAACTGTAAAAGCGACTCATTTTGCACAGTTACTTTTTTAATTAAGATAATTATAATAAATAGTAATACTTAAGTTAATATATATTTTTCGTAAATTATTGTTTAATACATTGTTGTGGTTGATTTGTAACAGTTTGCATAACAATCCTATTTTTATTTTATTTGTGTTTCTGAATATTATTTTCCGTTTTTTTTTCCTTTAACTCGAGCTTTCACGACGGCAAGCCTTGTATTTAACGGTCGTTTTGGTGATCGTTTTAAATGACCGTTTTGGTGATTATAAAACTACAATATTTCAAAAACAAAATTCAAATAATTAGAGAAACAAACGTCCAAACCTTTGCAATTATTGTTTTATTTAATTAAGTTTCATTTGGTAGCAATTTGTACCGAGAACTTGATGTTAAAATTTTACACTTCAAAATAGAAAAGGGTTTCTTCATCTATTGATTCTTTTATACTTTTATAAATAACACTTGGTTTATATAACTATCACTTATCAATACATATGGATCTGAACACTAATTTGCTTAAGCGCCCAATGAAGACTGATGTCCTTTTATACAAATCTTAGAACTTCATTAAATTTTATTTACAAGTCTTCTATTGACTAACAATATGACAATTTGACACTTTAATCGGAAGTCAAAAGTGAACTACTAAATAAACTAAAACATTTTCTAATAATTCAACATAACTAACATATTATAAATACATTAAAAATAATAATTGATATAAACTTTATAAAATTTCACAAGATAACCGTTACGTTTAATCAAATTTACTACTTATTTTCATAAGAATAATTACAATTATCTATAAAATACTCAATATTAATTACAGATCAAGACACTATTTTTTCACAAGCTAACAATTCGTCCATCCTGATAAATATCGCGTCCCCGCGAATGGCAACAGTTAAATACATTATTCATTCCGACCAGCTCTAAAAATTCAATCACAATGTTACACATAATTTTTTTACAAGTGTATTTTAACTATAATACATTTACATAAAGTTACAAGATTACATTGCAGTTATTGTGCACTTTCATATTCAAATTACGAATACAGAACAGTTTATCTCAGTTTAGAAGTTCATACTTATTGTACACATTGCACTTTAGCTATTTATTTACACTCACGCTCATAGCAGTGTAAAATAACCCTTTAATTATTTGTAAATTTTACTCACAGCGAATACGTGCACATTGCACTATAGCTATTTACACTCACGCTCATAGCAGTGTAAAATAGCCCTTTCATTATTTGTAAATTTCGCTCATAGCAGATACGTACTTTTAACTATAGCTAGACCTACACCCACGCTCATAGCAGTGTAGATCAGCCCTTGCGTTATTTCAAGTTTCGCTCATAGCAGATAGGTGCACATTGCACTTTAGCTATTTACACTCTCCGCTCATAGCAGTGTAAAATAGCCCTTTCATTGTAAACTTCGCTCATAGCAGATACGTGCAGTGACCGCAGTATGCACAATGGACAGTGACCGCAGTATGTCCCAAACGCAGTAACCAGCCAGTGGCAGTTGCGCTAGCAGCACACTCTAACAGCAGGCTCCAACAGCAGGCTCCGACAGCAGGCTCCGACAGCAGGCTCCGACAGCAGGCTCCGACAGCAGGCTCCGACAGCAGGCTCCGACAGCAGGCTCCGACAGCAGGCTCCGACAGCAGGCTCCGACAGCAGGCTCCGACAGCAGGCTCCGACAGCAGGCTCCGACAGCAGGCTCCGACAGCAGGCTCAGACAGCAGGCTCAGACAGCAGGCTCAGACAGCAGGCTCAGACAGCAGGCTCCGACAGCAGGCTCAGACAGCAGGCTCAGACAGCAGGCTCCGACAGCAGGCTCCGACAGCAGGCTCAGACAGCAGGCTCAGACAGCAGGCTCCGACAGCAGCGCCAGCTCCGACCAGCAGCAACTTCAACAGCCAGCAGCAACCACTTCAAACGATGCACTTAGCAAGCAGCTCCGTAAGCCAGCAGCGGCTTCAGCCAGCAGCGCCGTCAGCCGGCAGCGTCGTCAGCCAGCAGCATCGTCAGCCAGCAGCACCGTCAGCCAGCAGCACCGTCAGCCAGCAGCACCGTCACCGCCAACCGCGCCGCATCGTCAGCGCAAGCCGCGTCGCGCCGTCACCGCCAGCCGCGCAATGCCGTCATCGCTAGCAGCGCAGTGCCGTCACCGCCAGCCGCGCCGCGCCGTCACCGCCAGCCGCGCCGTCACCGCCATCGCCCCGCACCATCACCGCCATCCGCGCCGCGCCATTACCGCCATCCGCGCCGCGCCATTACCGCCATTCGCACCGCGTAGTCACCGCCATAATTTCTCATTTCTTTTCTTTCTTCATTAGCAACGATTCCTTCTTTCGTAGAATACTTCGAATTTAATCTTTGTCATTTAATCTAATAAACGACTTGCATAAGCGATTAAATAGGTAATTTCACTCGATTTTCTTGATATGTGGGTAGATCTCAATTTTTAAGTTTCGAGATAACATAAATTTATTTTGATTGATTGATTGATTTACAACCATTGATTAACAACTATTGATTGATTGTATTGATTATGGAACTTCTTTGTTATTATCTTGTAGTTTCAAATAATAAAATCACTTCATTTCTTGCTTGACGTGATTTGTAGCTTCAATAAACTTATCTTGCGGGTAGTTGATGGTTTTGATGCCCGAGCGAATCCCACTTCTGAATTGTAAAAATTTTACACTTCAAAATAGAAAAGGGTTTCTTCATCTATTGATTCTTTTATACTTTTATAAATAACACTTGGTTTATATAACTATCACTTATCAATACATATGGATCTGAACACTAATTTGCTTAAGCGCCCAATGAAGACTGATGTCCTTTTATACAAATCTTAGAACTTCATTAAATTTTATTTACAAGTCTTCTATTGACTAACAATATGACAATTTGACACTTTAATCGGAAGTCAAAAGTGAACTACTAAATAAACTAAAACATTTTCTAATAATTCAACATAACTAACATATTATAAATACATTAAAAATAATAATTGATATAAACTTTATAAAATTTCACAAGATAACCGTTACGTTTAATCAAATTTACTACTTATTTTCATAAGAATAATTACAATTATCTATAAAATACTCAATATTAATTACAGATCAAGACACTATTTTTTCACAAGCTAACATTGAAGATTGGCTATTTTTGTAAATGCATCCTCAATGATCTCAAGAAAGAAATTCCTTATTTTGTTTTTTATTATCTTTTTTTTCTTGATTGTTGTTTGTATTTCAGTAAGTAAATTGATTAGACAAATTCAAACATCCTCTGGATGTTTCCTTACTTGTTCAAATCTTCAAACTAACATGTACAAATGTACAGTAATTTCATCTAAATAATAATACTGATAACAGAACATTATCAATATTACCAACCATCCAACTTCCAGACGACATCAAAGCAAAGAGCGCAATCAATTCCGCTGACAAATATCAAAACGTTAGTAACAAACTGTGCTATTAGTCAAATTAATTATTTACGGTTACGTTTTGTTACTTTGACCATATCGCTAGTGTTGTGCAATCTGCTAAGAGGCAAGTTATCGATAGATTTATTCATGAGAACCAAATCCGTTTCAGACTTTAATGGATGGCAGTTTAAGTTTTGTTCAGCGTTTGCTATAAATGGCGATTGGAGCACCTTTTATAGGTGGTTATAGGATTCTGTTCGAATAGTAAATAGGAATGTATTGTTAGATTTGTTTTGAACAACTGGTTAGGGCTTGTTTTAAAATATTTTAAAATAGAAGTTTCCTATCAACGTACTTGATAAATATAAACACACATCCCTATTACAGTGCAATTTGATATCAGCATTCACAATCCTGTCTGCCACAAACAATACAGAATACATTATCTTGAAGTCAACAACAAAACCTACGTCTTTAGTCCTTTGATGGCCAGCATCTCTGAAATATTTCCTCCTAATCATAAATCACGACCTGAATATGACTTTTCGTGTACATCGATGAGTGTGTTTGAAATTAAGCAAAAGCTTACATTTTTTGTTATTATTCATCCCGCAATGTATGTAAATGGTAGCAATAGTTGAATAAGCGATGTGCATCCGTTGTACTAAAATACAGGTTGGCTTGATATACTCATTTTGTGCAAAACGTCTTTCAAAGTCAAAGACATTTCACAAAATCATTTCCTAACTATAATTTGGAATTTCTCTAGCAATGTATATTATTATTAGGTTTAACCTAACCTATATGCGTCCCGTACTATTTAAACTTCTAAATAATTTTAGTAAGTTTGTTTACTTATAATATAATGTCCTCTGAGATAATAAAAGCTACATCAATTCTAAAGTAATTCGACACCTGGATACTGCCGACACTGATGTATCACTGAATAAGAAATGTATCTTCAGCATATTATATTTTATTTCATATAAACTATTTTTCTATTTTAATAAATGAAGAAAAAAACTTCTTAGATAAAAAAAATATATATAAAAATATTTAAAAAAAAATCTTTAATAAATAGCACGAATTTAATATGATTGCTTTTAATAAAAATATTGTATTCGTGTTTTATACTTTCACTGAGTGTTATATAGTGGTTTGAAATAATTGTACAAATAAATTTAAAACTGTAAAAAATATCCCCTATGAAGAGTTCTTTCAGCGCCATCTGTCTTTACGACACTTAAACTATACTTATACATATAAACTCGAGGGTGAAACATACTTCAACTGTTGGGTTATAAAAATCTGTTACAATTTTGGTCCCAAATATATTTTTAATACAACATTGGAAAAATATATTTTTAGTAAAAAATAAAAATATATATAAAAAACAAACAACCAGTATATTCGAAATAAAATACAAATATTTAAAGAAGGCGATCTAAAGTAAACATATGTAAATGATATGAACACAAAATAACGAAAAAAACGAACGCTTCATTTTGTTTGGAAATAAAACGCCACACGATACCGCTTAAAACAAGGCAGTCGAGTGAATTTTTTATAATTTAATTGCTAATTTGCTTTTCCCCGTATCATATTCCCTTTTTTCCGTCCCATTGTTAAAATTTCTGGATTATCTCCGCTTTTACCTGATGAATTATTATTGTTTTTTACCTTCTTTCCTTCCGTAGTTACGTTTGAATCTGCTCTAATTATTTCCTCTTGGATAAACAAAGGGACTTCAGGCTTTTCGTCTTGTTGCTTTTATATTTTAAATGTAGCTTTTGAGTGAACTTGGCGAGTGGCTGTAGTATATATTTTTATCTTAATGGCTTTTGAAATAGATTCTTCAATCAAGATTATTATAAAAGTAAATTATAGATACTTTGTTACGATTAACAATTTTTATCGATTTTGATTTCAAAACAGTAATATAATTTTTATTTTAAATAGTAAATTCATTATTGTTGATTAAATAATTTTGGGTTTAGTCTTTAAAAATGGCAATAATAATAACAAAAAAAAATATCCGTAGTCAAATTCATGTCCAAAAAAATCAACACTGTCCAGTGTCTGTCACCTAAATTAATCCCCAAAACTCATAACGTCGCGAGTCATATGCAAATACTAAATTTGCATACAAGTTTGACACGTGACCGCTGCTGCTTCACGGGGATTACATTTATTTTCAATATACACAATACTACATTATCTTGATTGGTTGCTGAGTAATGGATATCTGTTCGTCACAGTATGTGTATTATTACTTATATTTATATATAAAGTTAGGTATGTTATGGTATGATACTAGATTTATATAATGATAATGTATATTGTGTGCAACTGCATCGATTCATGTTTCTCAATGTAATACTATAGAAGTATAAAGTTTACAGGCGCTATGGTAGCTTAATAATTGTAAATCCATAAGTATATGCCAACTAATAGTAATAAAATAAGGAAATTGTAAATCTTCTTAAGAGATGTAACAATCCAATAACTCTTTGATGAAGTTACTAATTGAAGTCAAACGAATTTACGCTCCAATAAGCTATCAGGAAAGCAGACTTATTAATATACATTGCTTTGTAAATTAATTTACACGCAAAATGCTTTTCTAGCTAAGGAGAAGCTATAATAAGAAAATCTATGAAATATTGTTAAATCATTTGACTTTGAAGAATTGCTTTTACAACAACTTTTGAAACAAAATACTTTTACTGTTAAGTTTATCTTAATTACTTATAGTTTTTGTAATCTTCATAAACAACTTATATTTTTTAAAGTACCTATTGTAATCCAGAATTAGTTATATCCAGAATTAATTATATTGAAAAAACAATAATATATATACTATTTTTGCTATAATTATTTCAGTTCTCTTTATGACCAAAATTGATGGCGAACTTAAAAATATAACCTTATACATTCAGTTTGAGTTTGTAAAAGTATATTTTTGTCATTTATAATTTTATATTATATTTATGATCAATAAATATTTTTAAGAATACACACAAAATCAACTACTATGTTTAGATCTGTCGAAATACGACCATATTAACTTTGAACTATGACCACATAACCAAAAGCGGAATAAAAATTCTGTTACACATCGTGGCCATTTGTGAAGTGATATCGGGGATCAAACAAAAAACAGAGGATACACAAGATGTCCAGAACAGTTTGTCTTCATTCGCGACAGGTTTATAGCGGGGGGCGGTAAATAATATCAACGCGAGAAACGTCATGCAACATTCATAGAGAATATTGATATACAGGGTGTTTCATTGCATTATAATTACAGGGTTGATATATTAACATTTATTTTTTAATGATTTGTAATGTCAAGGAATTATGAAGATATTTTTTATTATTTTTTATTATTAATAGAATTACTACAGTGGTTTTTATAATAACATATTATTTTATGGTCATAATAATAGATCAAACACGTTCGAAACTGTTTAATTATATAGTTACTAAGTTAATTCAAATGCAATATCCGAGTTTTCATATGAGCAAAGCTTTTATAATAAAGTAGCATACTGTATACCTGAATAAGTGGATTTCCCACAATGTCTAGCGGTCGAAATTATGTTTGTTGCTATCGGGCCCTAACAAGAATTATTAGGGGTAGTCGGTATTGAGGAAACGTTAGGAAATATACGAGAATGACTAGTGGTCACTCGATTACTATTATTTCTTGAGATAATCTTATTTTTATTAATAAAAGCATGGATGTATTTCGGTGTACCCTAGATATATAAACACACGACATATTAATGTCATAATATATATTTTTTTATAATTTCGTGCAAAATTGTATTAAAAACGTTAATAGAATTATTACTTATATATTTCATTAAAGTTTTTTCTGAGGGACGGATTCAACAAAAAGTTTCTTTGATAATTTTTTGTTATTCAGGAAAAGTTAAAAAATTAACTGTAATTAAATTCGTCAATTTATTATTTAAATTAACACAAATAACATTGTACTAATAAAATGAAACAGTGTTTTATATAGACGCATAAAATATTTATCATAAATATATTATATTCATATTATTTGTAATGAAATTTACCGAAATTTTATTCACCCCTCACTAATCCTCGCTTTTCCCTAAAGCGGGTAAATGCAACTATTTCTAGTAAATTGAAGTAAAAGAGATTCATAATTGAATCAACTGTTGTGGGGAAATAATTGAATATGATCCACTTAGATTTTTTTGCGGTAATGTTCTGCTGATTCACATTTTATAGCTTCTAAGTGAATTTGAATGATATGGCTTATGTCTGAAAAAAACATTTGCTATATTATATTATAGATGTATAAGTATATATATATATCGATATATTTTGCAGTAAGCATTATTCTACTTAGAATTACTACACTACTTTAACTTTAAAAATCCTACTCTGACAATCATAAAAAGAATTCTATTTTCCTATAAATCATACATTACCTGGCAAGATTACGGTTTGAGACGAGACAGGCAATTTGTCATGCGACCGCTCAACCGCGCTGGAGATTACCCTTTCTGCGATTTTCAAATTTGTTATTGTTACGCTTTGCGATTTCTTGTTGTGGGGTAAAAAAAATGGGTAACTTAAGCCTATAATAATTTATTGATAAATATATATATATAAAACAGTAGTAAGTAGAAAATATTTTTTTTTCAAATTTCTTTTGAGTGTGAATCTCAAACTTTAAAATAAATTATTAAATATGAAATGAATCAGAAAAATAAAATTAAATGAAAAGAAAATCACATCATAAAAAAACTGAAGTAATAAAAAAGGAAACCCAATAATAAGTCCAATTAAAAATCGTTAATTAATTACCATTATTCTAAATCATTCATACAACTTGTCCCGTATGGGGTAAAATAATACGGCCTGGGGTAAAAATGGGTCATGCGGATGTATAATCCCTTTAATTAACATGGAAAAAGGTTCGATTTTCACCCCATGGGTGTACATGTCTAATGATGTGTTAATCCATGACTGAGGATCGCTAAAAAATAAAAATAATTGTATACGTAAAGGTTTTATGTCATCAGTGGGTTTGTTGTAAAAAACAAGAATATTATTTGTTTTTATTTTATGTTTACTTGTTTATGTGAAATTATTGATTGAATGCGTATTTTTTATTAAAATAGTGAGTTTATGAAACTGGATAATAAAAAAGAGAACTTCGCTAATAGAGAAAGAAAAATACAAGGTTAGAAATAGAGATTGAGCCCAGGAAAGAAACAGCATTGATTGCGTTAACTAGATGATTATAAAAGGCGTTGTTAATACTCTACTACATATGTTTTAAAAGATATTTTGTAATAGTCATTTCGATTGTACTGTAATGTTTTATATTCTAAAATTGTGTTCAATAAAAAGGCTGTCAATTGTCAGAGAATTCATCAACTCAGGTAGAACTGTATCCTGATAAGATATGATATAAGAATTCCTAGCAGAAAACAGATACACTGATGCAATCAGGTGGAAACGTTCTGCGTTTAAGCAATAATAGTTATATATATTGCTAAAACTATTATAATATATATATGTATATATATTACTAAAACATGTTTTACTACATAGCTATGCATATATTAACAAAGTAAGTAAAAAGCAGAAGACTTTATCTCATACATTTGAGAGACACAGGTGGTCTTATTTTTAATTTCATAGCAATTGCCAATCATAATTGCGATATCAAAACCATCACAGCTGCCTTAAAATTTTACGACATTTTATTATTTGCTTATTGAAATACATTGTTTATACTGTGACACAAGACAGTTTATTTTTAATAACTAGCTGTGGCTGCGACTTCGAACGCGTAGATTTCGATTTTGATAAAACGTACCCTTTGTACTTATCAATGTATGCCAAAACTATAAACCTTCAAACTGGTAAGCAGCAATGGTACGACAATAAGAGATTATTAACCTCTTTATTTGTTAACCGATTGTTAAAAAAAAACAAAATATAAATTGAATCCCATGACAATACATTAAACTGCATCCAAATTGATTAATCCGTTTCTGAGATTAGCGTGACCACCAACATAGAGACATACAAACGGACAGATAAAATGAAAAAACATTGTTTTGGGTTCTCTTGCTTATATAAAGGTCCCTCAGGAGTAGTAATATAAATTTTTGAAAATATATTTTTTGTTTTGTGTGCACTACTAAAAGACAAACAGATAAATACATAAAGATTTTTAAAATGCTTAAAATGGATTCTGTTAGTTATAACTTCACATCCTGGTATATTTGGTTAAATATTTTCAATGTACAAAGACTACTCCTCTACAGATTTATCACATGTATAGAATAAGATTTGCATGGTACCTATTACGTGATTGACATAAATTGACATAACTTTTTTATTTAATTACCGATTTAAATGAAATTGACACTAAATATTAACTAAAGCCTGTGATAATATATTCCTGAAAACCGCATTCAAATTGGTTAAGCCATTTCTGAGACTAGCTTGCACATACATACAGACATGCAGACAAACAGACAAACTGAGAAACCATTGTTTTCGGTTCTCTTGCTCTGATAAAGCACCCCTAAGATGTTTTTTTTAATATTTTCCAAGTACAGAAATGGATCAGTGACAATTTTATTATATGTATTGATATGAAAAATAATTATTATTATATTAGTTATTATTATTATCATTTATTTCATTTTAATCTTATTATTTACATTTATACATATAACATTTAAAAAAAAACAACATTATAAATATAAATATAAAAAACAGTATCCCGCCGACGTGGGCCTTACGACCAGTCCGTCGGTGGTTAGGGGGACAGCGAAAGAAACCTCCTCACAATGCGTGCCGTACCCAAAACTGCTGCTCTTTGCATCCGACCCTTGATCCAGTTTTTTAGTGAGAGCCTCTTGAGATGATGATCGAGACTCTTCGCTATAAGACCATTGACGGAAACTACCATCGGGACAATTATTGTTGAGTCAACATCCCACATGTCGGTAATCTCGTGAGCTAAGTCCAAGTATTTTGACAGTTTGTCCTTCTCAGCTTTCACAAGATTAACGTCACACGGGACACTGATATCAACAAGAAATGCCCGGCGCTCTAACCGATCTACCAGCACGATATCAGGCTTATTGGCTACAATAGTCCTGTCCGTTATGATAGATCGGTCCCAATAGAGCTTAGCATGACCATTTTCCAAAACTGGCTCCGGTGAGTACTTATAAAATGGCACTTCAAAAGGTACAAGACCGTATCGAAGAGCAAGTTCTTGGTGGATAATCTTGGCTACTTGGTTGTGCCTGTGCAAATACTCTCCATTGGCAAGACGACAACAACCGGAAATAACATGTCTGATGGATTCTCCTGGTTGGTGGCACGCACGACATATGTCAACAGTGCCATCCTTTATTATGTATTTCCGATAGTTGTTCGTCTTGACAACTTCGTCAGCAATTGCACAAGCAAAACCTTCGGTTTCACCAAAGAGATCACCGAATCGTAGCCAAGCCACGGACGCCAGAAGGTCTACATCAGGCCCATAGAGTGCCTGGTGGAACCGTCCATGAAGCTCCTTACTCTTCCATATACTTATACGGTCGTCAGTGCTAAGTACTACCGGTTTATGCCAGTTATCTTTGGCTAAGGAGAGCGGTGTAAGACCATTATCTACTGCAACAATGTCCCGATGCATTCCACACTCAGCATGAAGGAAATATTCCCTAAGATTGCATACCTCACGGTTGTGTAAGTTTTTGGCATTAAGGAAGCCGCGACCCCCACACTTCCGTGGAATATACAATCTCATCACTGATGAGCGCGGATGATGCATGCGATACATTGTCAATAGTTTTCGGGCCTTTCGGTCCAGGGCATCTAATTCGGTCTGAGTCCACCTTAATATGCCGAAAGTATACATCAGCAGGGGCATTACCCAACTGTTGAATGCACGCACTTTGTTACCTCCTGACAAAAGACTTTTTAGGACTTTTGTCAAGCGGTTAAAGAAGCGTTCCTTCACTAGCTGTTTAATGTCCCCACTTAGTATGCCTAAGTATTCCGACATACCAAGGTATTTGTAGGTTTCGGTTTCAGAGAGAGATCTGAGGGACATTGTCTCCGAGAGTTGTAAATATTCGCTATTTACAACTCGGCCATTCTGCACATGTGCAACCGCACATTTATCTACACCAAACTCCATCCTAATGTCATTACTAAACGTTTGCGTAACGCTTAGTAATGATACCAGATCTGCTTTATTTGGTGCAAATAATTTGAGATCGTCCATGTACAAAAGATGTGAAATGATCTCACCCCCTCTGCGAAAGCGAAATCCCAGTTTTGAATCCCTAAGCAACGTGCTTAAGGGGTTCAAAGTCAGGCAAAACCACAAAGGACTCAAGCTATCACCCTGGAAAATACCTCGCTCAATCCTTACAGGTTCGGAAGTAAGAAGACTTCCTCCGCCCCCTGGAAGACAAAGGACCGTTGTCCATTGCCTCATACATGAATTAAGAAAAGCGCATAGATCTGTGTCAATCTTATACACTTCTAGTACTCGTCTTAACCATGTATGAGGCACCGAATCATAGGCCTTTTTATAATCAATCCAGGCGGCGGAGAGACCCTTCTTACCTCGGCGAACCTTTTCATTAAGGAGGAGCTCCTTAGTACCACGAGACCCAATCTTACATCCATTTTGAGCGGGATCTAAAATGCTATTTGCATACAAATGTGTGTTTAATTTTGAAGTCAAAATGGATGTAAGAAGCTTATAAATTGTTGGTAAGCACGTGATAGGTCGAAAGTTAAGTTAGTTATTATATTATTAATAATTATTATTATTATATGTATAGATATGAAAAATAATTATTATTATTATGCTATATTTCTATCCCTTTTTATATTTCATGGCAAATCCTTAACTTTTTGCTGTAGTTAAGTTTGGTCTAAATATTGCTTATAATCTAAATTCTAGTGATTTACCAACGAGGTAATATAATATTATATAAGACGAAGCTTCTTAGCAATCCATGGATTCACCGTGCGGGTGCCGGGCCCATCGCGTTGCAAGGAGAGGAGTGCAAGCAGTGCCTGGGACTTGCGACCCAGGAGTAGGTTTAAGAAATAATTTTCGTAGAGATCTGTAAAAATGGTGGGCAAATTTTTCGTTGCTTTATTTAGTGATATCAATGATTTATCTGCTACCGGATTATATTTCTGGTCACGAGCATCTGGTTGGTATGACGTAAATCATAGATCAACTTGCATATCATTGAAGAAATGTATATAATGTAGCCGCAGTGGAGCAGAGTGGCGGGTTAGGCTCCGCAGCCTGACTTTAATTAGAAGGGAGGTATTTGCCCAGCAATAGCACTTATATAGGCTGATACTTTAATTAAGTTTTTCTTTTGTTTTTTAATTATACTTGCACATGCATCCAATTACTTTATTCTACCCGGATCGACTGTAGCACAACCCAAGTTATTCCGCCAGATTCGTAAGTTGCAAATAAATCCAGCATCAATAACAAAACAAACTTCAATAAACATTTAATACACTTTTTACCTCGATGACTAAGCTAGCAATAGACTTCAACATCTCAAAATAAACCTTACGATATTGCAATAGAACACAAAGTGCTATAACCCTAAGTCACTTAGTGCGATTTTCCCTAACCTCAATCACAAGACTATTGGAGCGTTCACGTAAAAACCAAATTGGTTGCAGGTTACTTAAATCCGTTTTGTACAATAAAGTGTGGAAACCATTAAAAATCCTAAAATTAACGGTATGTTTGGAATAAAAAATATGATATAAGAGGTAAGAATTGGAAATATCTTTTAGGCATAATTTTAAAATATATATGTATATATATTACATTAAATGTCCTGTATACACCATACTTTTGTAGAACTATTTTTAATTTCTTTCTTGTTTTGATGAAATTATATAGAAAACCTTGGGTAGAAAATATCACAAATATTTCCAACCCATGAGTAATTAATATCGCGTAACAACGTCAATTGTTATCGAAGCCAATTAGTGGTAACTTAATAACACGGTACCTGGGTACAAATCCGTTTGTGATTTCAAATAGTTGAGTTTATTTTGCACTAGAAATCTTAATGATCCTTGGATTGGTAAAATTCTTCGGTTAAGCTTTAACTTTAAGTCATTATAGTTAAATGGTTAGCAGAAATGTTTTGAAACACCGTTTACACTTTATATGTATATATTATAATGTTGATGTTTCTCTTAAAATACATGTAAGGCTGAATTTATGTAATTTTTATGTTCCGTTATGTTGTAGAATAATTTACTATTATTTGTTAATTTTCATTATAGTTAGTAGTATAAAAAAGTTACATTGACCGTACGATCTGTTTATTATGACACCGGTTATATTTCTCAACCGCCTGTTATGACGTAAATCAAAATTAGGTTTGATTTTCATATGAACTTCTTTGTAAAAAAATAGGATATAGTGACTTCGCTTACAGTGACATGTCGCTTATTATGACCCATTTTTTATAATTTATGTCCAGTTTTAATGACTGGTGTAATAAAATATGAATAAATTTAATGTTCCTTGATTTTTGACGACGTTCGGCACATGGCTCGTTTTTTTGGAATCACAGTGAGTAATTGACACTTGAAGGTAACGCATTGTTTTTAGTGATGTCCTGAGAAAAAAAAAACGTCTCATCGCCGTAAAAAAAAATACGATTGAAGAGAAAGGTACAATAATATGCAGATTTGAAAAAAGAGAATCAAACTCATCTATAGCGAATGTATTTGGCGTGGGTCATTTGACAATCTCAATAATTTTCAAAAACAAGACCCGGACTAACCAATCGTTCAATTCAAATGTATTGATACCAATAACCAAAGGGACTTTGAAAATCTCAAAAAAAATGCCGATGACTGATTTGATTGATTAATTCAATTCATACTTTTAAACATGTACCATAATTATTACGTGAAATTATTATTTTGGATTCAATATGTTTCTCTATTAAAAAACATGAGGCATATTTATATTAAAATAAAAAATAATATTTGTACACATAACGCTTTGTAAGACGTCCGCTTGTTATGACGTGTTTTTCAATTCCCTTCGATGTCATTATAATCGGATTCTACTGTAGTTTAAAAAAACAACAAAAATCGCCAAATAAACTTAAGATAATTATTTATCCTGGAGATGCTAACCAGGATAAGATAATCTTATCGAATTATTAATTTACTATTGGTCCTTGATATGTGTACAATGTTTGAACAAAATCGGTCCGTGGAAAATGTGACACAATCGCCTTCGTAAAAGTCGGTTACAAGCAAATACACACGAAACTAAGAAACTCGTGTCAAGATATACATAAAACGACTGTTAAATATTAAAATTTAAAGTCTGTTTATATTATTGGTAAGTTGTTAGTTCATTAAAGGTGCGTGCAGGCGGAAACTGTCGCCGCCGGATGCCTTTTACCGGGCGGTTTCTCTTTGACGGTGACATCAATGGAGTAGCGGTAGGGTGACCAGGATTATGAATAATTTTAAATGTAACTTATAGTTTACAAAAATGTAAAGTTAAAGACATCTCGCCGGTTCAGCAAGTTAAAGTGTCAGTGGGCCGTTCGCGTATGTCGTAGGACCGATTGCCGTTGGAGCAGACGAATCCTAGAGTGGAGGCTTAGCAAGAAGCGTAGTGTACGATATTCTCCGGGCCGACTTACGAAAGGTCTAGACTTACGAAAGGTCGCCGGTGGAGGCCGGATGAGTATGGCGGACGATCGAGTTACTTGGCGCAAAACGGGAGAGACCTATATGCAGCAGTGGACTATGATAGGTTGAAGAGAAACAAAAAAATTTTTGATATTAGTTTAGCTTACGACTAAATATTTAAGGTATTAGATTTTAAATATTAAGTGAATGGTTCCTCTGTCCAAATAAATAATAAATAAAAATAATAAAACACCAAAATATAAAATAAAAACATTTGCTAACTTTCCAGTAATCATAACTTGTCCTCGTAATTATGGCCACCCTTCAGTTAGATGCGTTGCATAAACAATTACATGAAACGAAAGCTTTTCTTTCCCGAGGGAAACTTTTGTCGCTGATCATCCTCAAGTTTGACGTATTAATGAGATGGTGGGCTTTTTGTTCGTGCTCATTTTGAGGGCTTTGATCATTTTTCTTTATATATGAATAAAAAAAGATGATTTCCTTACTTTCAATTACTACATTGGAGTTATGATATGAATTATTATTATTATATTCGAACACAATGTTAAACACAATTCTAACAAATTTTCCTTTTTTGTTAGTACTGTGGAGTGGTTGTAGATGCTGGTGATAGAAATAAACAATCATTTATGGGTACATTATGATTATGTTTCCCTTTTACACATCAAAACCTATAACCAAAATAAAATAAAATAACATATGTACATAAATAAATCGGTTGCAAACCCAATTGTCCCTCATTTGTCCGGGTCCAAGGAATCGGTAATAGATTCAATAACGAGAGGTGTTCAAAGGAAATTGAAGAAACATGGTTCCGACCAAGGGTTAATGGACAGGAGGTAACTTTATTGACCGATAAATAAAATGGTTTTATAAAAGCAATACACCACTATATATTTGTTACCAATAGAAGATTTATTGTCATCTTATGGAAATTCTTGAATTCTTGCATTTCCGTAGCACAGTAGACTGTCGTAGATCCACGTAGAGTGTGACGTAGCATTGTAGTAATGATTTTTATATGAAGTGTTTGTTACATTAATACTGTATATATTATGTTGTAATAAATTTTCTTAATAGAACCTTATTAGGTCATTGACCTCGTGTACATTGAATAAATAACATTTCCACCTGAAATAAAAGGACAGTAAACGACGGTAGTCCCGAAATGTAGTTAATCGTATTTAGAGACCGCTCCGAGCACGAATAGCTTCATTTACGATTTTTATTTCCGGGTAGGAATGAAAAGTTGTTGTTGTTAATATCGATAGTTTTTTATATACAATATTTTAAATACAGTTAAATTATCCTTAAATCCTTACTCACTTTGGGTATTTCATACAAACGAACACAACAAAAATATAAGTTAACGAATTCTTTTAACATACTTTATGACATTCAAAAGCTATATAAAAGACTAATAAAACAAAATCTATAGTTGGATAATGTTAGTTGATGTAACTATGAAACGGGAACGGAACATCACTAAACATAATAAGTGCTATCGGTGTATTGAGATTAACTTGGTTTTATAGCATCAAGTTACTGTGCATTAAATTTAACGACTCTTCTTCATTGGACCATTGCTCTAAATTGGCTAACACAAAGATGCTAAAGTGCTATGACAATTATTTTTGATTTTATAAATTATTTAAAAGTAATAAGTTTCCACCACTAATTGAGAACTCAAGAAATATATTAATTAAATAAATATTTACCTTAACAGTCATGGGCTTGCCAAATCTATCCCTTTAGGATATTTGGTGACATCCACCATGTGTATCGCTTAAAAAACAATTATCAATGTAATCAAAGGCACCCTCGCTTACGGCGACTAATTAATCGCATGAGTAGAATTCAATCGGCCGACAGTGGGTTGATTAAAAATCGCCCGGAAACTCATCTTTGACGAATAAAGTGATCGGTTGACCGTGAAAATGTGTAGACTATTGTGGTGTGGAGTTGTAGAATATTTCGTCAATAGCTATAATTATATCTAGATAATCATTTAAGTACGTTTTATGAGGAAAGAGAATCCGTCGAGCAAAGTACTGTTACTTCCCGATAGACCTACTCCTTTTGGAACCGTGCTTCTGATGTAGTAGAACTGTGTGTTTTTATATATTATTGCAAATAAAACAATATACACAAACGATTAAAAAAACAATCAAGTATATCTATTCTAGTACGAATAGATACATATAAAGTGATTGAATAGAATCTGGGCGAAGATTGAAGGTAAATGTATAGTAATTGTGTTATTTCATATATTGTACAATAATGGTAGTTGAAAAGTAAAATCCAGGTGCCCAAAACCTATAAATGCTAGTTACAACACAGGAGAGCAAATCGTAAAATTAGAAAAAGTGCCTTTGGGTATCCGCCCTTATCCAATTGAAGTCACTTTTACGATCCTATTATAAAATGGTCTTTATGAGCAATTTTACTGCTAAAAGACTTACGTAATTGCGTCACGGGTTAAGGCTAAGATGAGATTTGAAGTTAAGGAGCTATTAAAAGTTTCGAAGCGGGTTACCAATTTTGGTCAGCAAGAGGACAAATTTACATTCCGAGTTTAATTACTTAATTTAACACTTCTCATAGATACAGTTCAATCATTAAATTAATGAATTTACATGATAGCTCTCATTAAATTTGTCAGTTAATTACTTGAACTGAAGATGTTGATTATTATACATACATAAGTTCTACTTACTATACTTCATAAAATAGATTATCAAAGTAATACTTATACCATATTATTTTTTAATAAAACAGTTTGAATGCAGAAATGTCATAAATATCTTTTTGAAATTACAACAAATAAAATAAAAGTTATATAAAAGTTAAATAAAAACTATATTAATTTTATTATAATGTAACATTTGTGAATATTGTACTGTTGCTAATGAAGTAAATACGAGATTTTCACTATAGCAGCGGTTTTTTTACGCAGATTTCGGTTTACTATGTCGGTTGACTGGTAGAGAATGCTTTAGCGTTAAGTCCGCCATTTGTACCTTTTTTGTGTGCAATAAAGATTAAAAATAAAAAAATATAATAAAATAAACTGTAAAAAAACTAAGATTACTAATAAAATGAAATTGGTTGTGGGTAAATATGTAAAAGATTGGTATTATATAATTTATTATTTCTGACATCTAATCGAGTAGCAATGACGTATGTCATACTTTCCCGGAACGTACAATAGATCAATACTGAAACAATAAAAGGGGTATTCTATCAAAATCTCGTATAAACAATAGATATAAAACGATCGAAGCGGAACACCCCTTAGGATGCCGACTCAGCGCATCACGTCTGTCATATCTACAGGATGATATCATATTACAAGTGTTCGTCCAATATTAACTCATCACATTAATTAAGCTAAATACATAATATTATTATATAAAAAAATAATATAGTTCTTTAATGCGTTAGAAGAGGTCCGCCTGCTATAAAATTACATGTATGTATAAGATCAACACAATGCTCGTTCAATAAATTATGGGAAGATATTAGGAGAATGAAAAAATACATATTGTAAATTAATTATTGAGTTCCAATTGTAATTAATAGCACTCTGTATAATCGTAAATTTTATCTCGTTGCATCGTGTTCATGTCCGAATCAATCACATCTGCGAATGACACCTGAGGCTGATTCAAAGCCAACCTACTTATTATGTCAACCAAACTACATGTAGATATTATTAATAGTTAGTTAGTTTGATATTTTGTTTGTAGTACATTTGGCATTCGTTTTATTGACAGTTGGTAAAAAAATCTAATATGGTCAACCTGATTTGTTTTTTTTTTATTATATTGTATGTTCTTACAATTAATATTCCATATAAAGTACTTATAATTAGTTTAAAAGAGCAAGAAATATACAACAAAGTTTTAATTCCAAGGTATTTATTTATGTGTCTAAGATATAATCATTAGTTTTCATTGTTTTATTGGTACGTATATCGTCAGTTTCGTGCTTACGGTGGCGTGAGAAAACACAATTTGTTTCTAACTGGACGTGAACTACCGTCGAGTTTATATTTAGAAATATTGCGCTTTAAATTTATAAGGCGATAACCAATTTCAGGTTAAATAAATTTTGAAAAGGAAATGATCGTAAGCTTATTGATATATTGTGCAAAAAAATGCATTTGCCTAATAGTGAAGAACCAGTGGTCATACAGACAGTAATTCGTTATGAGACATTCTTCATATTGTTAATAACTAACAATAGCATAAAAGTCAAGGTCGTTGAAAGGCCGGTGGTACTATCTCCTGGAGTGGAAGGTCGCAGATCCTCGGCTCTCGTTGGTATCCTCGCAGCTGTGTGAGGAACTTGTGTACCGGTTGAAGACGATCCATTGAAATACCCTTGATGATAAGGTTATTTTAATTTTTAATTTATGTGTATTTTAAAAAAATAGAGAGTATGAGAAAATGTGATGTAATTATAAGTTAAACTGTCATCATTATAGAGTTATTATTATTATTATACAGCCATTATAATGCTTAAATTTACTTTTGTTCTGTAATTCTGTGTCTTAAATAGAAAGGTGATTAAACATGTAATACTTGTAAGCAAATTATTTGTTTGACTTTAAATATAAAATATGAAAATTAAAAACTTACTCCAGATCTTCGATATATCACAGCAGATATAAGCCTTCCCCAGAGAATTTGTACCAGAAATGGGCCATAGTCTTCATGAGACTCCATTAGGTGTAATTGCATAACAGTATCCAGACTTTCAGCTTCAGCTATGTACAAATTAATTATCATAGAAACCCACAAATCAACTTCGATTTTAATGATTTGATACTAGGTATAGCTAACCTCATTAGTTTCACTGAATATACATTTCACATTACATTACAATATGTTTGATGTGATTAATTAAATTAATATGAAATTACAATAATTCCAATAGTTGAAACTATTACATACTACCTCAAATATATAAATATATACGTTTGAGGTATTTTAACATACCTGAGATAATATAATTACTATAATAACTTACCAATTTTTGTATTATTAGTTTCTAAAGATAATAATTGACGAAAACAACCATTGACGCTTCTTACTGCTTTGGACCATATATCAAATGGTTTTTCAGAATGATACCTTTGTCTTATTATAGTTCCTTTAATTTTGTCTATCAATTCTTGGCTTGGATTATCAAATTTTCTACCAACAAGCCATCGCAGACCAGCCTATAAGATAATTATTTATATTGTCATACAACTTGAATTTGTATGAAACTTTGTGACAATAAAATAATTCATATTTATTTATAAGGAAGCTTAAGTAACATATTCTCTCTCTCGAAATATTTCTAAAGAACTGTCTTGGATATAACGGATCGGAATATTTCTTACAACCTTTTTTATATTTCTTACTACCTGAGTTTAAATATATTCATAGTTGGACAAACAAACATAGAACTAACGTTAGACTCTTTACGAAATAAAAAATCTCTTACCTCATCTGTTTCACTGATATCCATTTGATAGCAAAGAATCTTTCGCATCCTTGGAAATCCTTTTGCTGGGATTAACGCGACCACGTGCCACGTACCAAGAATAGATTGCATATCATAAGTTCCTTGATGATTATCACAATATTGTATGTTCTTCTCCCCCTGTGTCACAGAACTAGCAAAATATACGATATAAAGTATCACAAAGAAAGGAGTCATGTTGCAAAGACTTCTCCTAAAGAACTGGATATAGGAGGGCTACAAATAACTTCAAGTGGTTATTCAGTTAAGAAGTTTTAGAATTGTCATTCAAAACTAAAGCAAAAATTGCAATGAACTTCTAATTGAAAAACTTCAATTATTCTATCTTTGAGACGACGGTTAACAGATTAAGTTATATTTTTATTTATTGAAAATATATAAATATAAGATAAAACCAGACAGCCCGTATGTTTATAAGAAATCATTATATTTCTAATTGTTAGTTCCAAATTTTTGAACGGAAAGTTCAAAATGGCGGTCTTCGCCCAAGTGTAAAATAAATTGCCTTTTTTTGTGACTTATTATTGCTTACTAAAATAATATCGTATTACTGTGCCGTGTCTAATCGTGTCCAAAGGCATGATAGTGGAGTACTAAATTAAGTGTCGCGTTGTTAAGAGAATAGAATAATTGCACGATTGCAGTGGACGAGAGGATAAAGTGTTCATTGTAAACATTGACGTCAGTAGTGACACGATGGAGGAAGCATTTTATGGATCTTTAATTTTCTCCTATTTAACATCTTTACAAGGATCAGTTTCTTACATCTCAGCTAAGTATATGTCAAACCAGGTCAACTTACAGGTCACTGAACATCAAATCAAATTACAAGCAAAACTTACTGAAAACCATTTAGCAATTCTGTAATGTTAATTTAGTCTAAGATCAAAGTTTTTAAGAACAGGTCTTAAGATAAGAAATAATGACGATTCAGCTTTGCCCTTAAATAAAGTGGAAAGAAATAAAATTTATAAGTGTGCAATTGTATGATATATCTGACCTCGACGCGGAAGTGAAAAATCTTTAGGAAATTTAAAAGACAAAAAGTTTTAATTCTTGGTCGATTGTGCAATAACAGGAATTCAAAATGCAAGTATATAATTAAATTTGTAATATATTGTAGCTAAACCATCAAATCCAGCAGCTAAGCAACAAAATCCAATTTCTACTTCTGCCATTAAACAACGTTGCCCGGTATATAAAAATATTAAATAAAGTTGATTACATTTAGTCGTCCTATAGCACATAGTTAGATACAATTTTAAATAATCATACACATTATTTAAGAAATTGTCGCTTACAAACACCATTTATAAGAGAAACGTTATTATTCTGTAACATTATCACTTATTTATTATTGCACACAGAGTAATAGACGTTCAAATCCCAATGCTTAAATTTTATCATTATCCTTCAGTTTCTTCGACGAAATCCTTGGAAATATTCTTTCTAAGCGAAAATACGGTCATTGTTTAAAAAGTCGAAACCTACATACATTTACTTGAACAAAGGCAGTAAAAACGGTTTATGGTCTTGTTATTGTCATCCCAATGGACATGTTGTGTGGTCTAATTGATAAGTTGATAGATGCTTTCAAAATGTGAAGATAGGTGTCCGAAACTGCGCTTATACTGTAGAAAGGTGTGCGATAATTGTTTTTTAAAAGGCACTTTTTTATTCTGGTTGTAAGGATCCCTTGGTGATGCTTTATAGCCATTCTTTGAAAAAAGAACTATTACATTAAAAAAATAAATTAAAAAGATAGTTCTAGAGCTAAAAACGTTTAAACGATAAAACAAATTCCAACCTAAGTAATTTTGTGAAGATATTTGTATTTAATTATATTTTGCATAGTAAAATAATATCGAAATATTATTAAATCAATCATATGATCGCTTAGTCTAGTAAATTATACCAATTCCAAACAACGGAACAGTAGAACAGATTTTAATGTATCCTATGAAAATCTTCATTCAGAGATCTCCCTTTGAATTTTAATATAAAATCTGAATCCGGACTTTATTAGCGTTGAATGAAATTGTAATAAATTTAAAAATAAGCTTTTTATTCTCTTACTTACAAATAAAATCGAGAGCAATGTTATAAAAACTCCAAAAATATTAGAATCAATATCAATTCAACCGATGGACTTTTTCTCGTTATTTTCTACAGATTAAATGTTTTATATTCAAACTGATGATATTTGTTATGCTTATTAAAGTAATGCGTAGTATTTGTAAGCTCAGGATTAGTAACATTACTGTGACTATCAGAAAATAATCTAATCATATACCATCATACCATAAATCATAACAAGAACTTATCGTTATATTTTTTTAGTATTTTAACCAAAATTTTAGTAATTAATCTTACCCTTTCACGAGCCGTTAACGCTATAAATAAAACACTCGATTTCTGCCTCATTAACTGGAAGTTTTCATAAAGATCGGTCATCAGAACCCTTTCATAATTTTATTAAATATCAAAATGTATAATTAATTACTTTCTAGTTCTTAGTCTCATTACTCATAATATATATTGTTGTTTTGAAGGATCTGTATAATAAAATAATTCTGGGTTGTTTACCCAATATGATTTGATTTCGTATAACTTACTTTTACAAGTTTTTCATAATTTTTAATTTTTTAGAACAAAAATGATAATTATAATTGAAAAGACCTTATAGTTTACATTACTAATAGCTTTGTTAACATTAATTAAATACTTTAATAAAGCTTTGTTAACGTTAATTAAATATTTTAATAAAGCCAAAAAAATCCGCCACAATTAATAGAATCAAAGATTCGAATACAAATAAATCGTACCACAATCAGATTCAAAATACGAATTCCTAATGATAGTATTCTCAACATGAATAGATATAATAATGCTGACGTTCGGATTCAATCAGTTGCAATAGTTTGATAGGCCGCAGTAACAAGGTTAGTTCCCTTATGGAATGTATTACAGAGGTTCGTGTAGAGTGAGATCGTAAAACTTTACGAACTTGCGCCCTCTCAACCTATCTGTGACAATCATCTTTTGTTACAGAGTAGATTATTATAGAGATTTCACAAAGGTATTTAATAATATCATAATGTAGATTTATACTAAAATACTTTTGAGTCAATCCTGGAGGTAGTAAGTTTATTTTAAAAATAAATATTTATTTAAATAAATATTAATAGTATAACAGTATATTTACGAGTAAGGGTCTATAACGGTATTACTCTTCGTCGCAAGGGCTGAGATTTCAATAAACGACATCCGATACGTGATTGCGTTTGAGACGTACAGCCGTTAACTGACAGACTGACGTCAATTTATACTCACAATATCAGTCATAAATTAAATGGTCTATATGACATAGTATTCATAAGCTGTAGGAGTGATAACAATCGCATTACATTTACTGCGATTGTTATCACATTTGATAACCCAACAAAATGAAATTGTTAAAAAAAAATAACACAATATGAAACTGAAATACTCAAAATGATAGAATAATTATAACAATTATTGGGGCATATTTTTTAACGATTTCTTGTTTTTAAACCTTGCTGTATAAAAATATCCGTAACTATACATTACATTATCCCAAATGAGGCACGAAGTAAAATAAAACACTTCTCTTCAAAAACAAATAATATAATTTAATTAAGAATCTATTATTGAAACTAAAATGATAAGATATAAAACCTCATTTGTATGTGTCACACATTTAAGCACGATTTAGTACAGGAACTTGGCGCACCCTAAATGCAAATGGAGTGAAGGAATGACGTAGAACTGATAGGTGCATTACGTTCACACCCAGTTTATTAAACCTGTGTGCAGTTTTAATATTTCAAAGTTCATGTCATGGATTAAGGGCGGGTACACATGAAAATATATTATGCTTACATACGCTATCAAGCTTTTGGACTTGATTGTGTGCTTTGATGAAACTCATGTGAATAGAGCATGAGCTTTAATAACATCTATCTTTATTTACCATAATTTTAATTTAAAATAGTTGTTTCTAAAAATAAACAAATTAATACGATTTATTATGATTCTCTAAAAATGGTCTGAACGTGAAAATGTACCTAATTGTCACCGGACACAAAACTAAATCAGACCTCATACTTTTTTGTCGCTTTTGTTTAGGTTTCCTCAAACAACGCTGTGGTAAGCGTGTGCAACGATACATCGTCAGACCAATTTTTCATTTAAGAAGATTGACGATATGTTATGTTTGCAACAAAGTAGTAGATACAAGAAATTTATGTTATACGAAGTTAAGAATAACATTAGATTATTTTATATATTGGTGTGATATCGAGCATTTTTTATACATATTAGTACGTACATTGAAATTAAATGATTTTTTAGGTCTTTTTGGTTCTATTAGGTATTACTGATTAGGTATAAGTAAGTTAAATAGAAAAAGTCCCTACAAAGAGCAATAAAAATCTGGCCATAAAATATTTGCCTTAAATTCGTACATAAAATAACATATACATATATATATATATATATATATATATATATATATATATATATATATATATATAAAATAACAAATATATTATAAAAATAGATTATAATTATTTCCCATATTGTTAGATATTGGTGGTTTTGTTAGATAAAAAAAAAATATGGTATCTTAGTATTATAGATCACCTAGCGTCAGTAAAGTCGTTGACACCAGTTACTTTAAAATATAATAAACACCCACTACTATAATAATAAACATTTTATTGAGTCGCCTTATTAAGCATCTTAAAATGTTAACAAAAATTAACTATCTTTTACAGTAACGATCAAAAATTCAATCCTTAAGTGCACCCTAACGAAGTCAGGTGTGAAATGAAAGTGTCTGCGTTTGTCGGATGTAATAATTGAATTAATTGGTCCCTTTTGTGAGGAAATGAAGATTAGTGGTACCTTTGAAGGTACAACCGGTTGGTTAGTTACAAGTGCTTTTATAATTGGCTAAGGATTTTAAAAGAAGGGGTTTTAGGTTTGGTTACATTATGAGGTACACAACATTTTAAATATTGACTAGTATAACTATTTACAATCATTAATAAAGATAACATTTTCATACTTAATTATTAATACCGCATATTATATAAATTAAATTATTTTGAATTTAGCATTAAAGAATTTAAATTGTCAAAATGATAAATTTTGTTTAATTAGCAGCGCGTAGCAATCTTGATATCTGCTTGACAAAACAACTTTGTTGAGTTTTTCAAGGAACAGGGCAAACTAGATAAGACGTTCACGAATGACACAAACGCTAACAGAGGCAAAACATATTACGCACATAAAAACACTACAATGGTTTAATTTGTCCAATTCGTTCATTTCCCTCAAACTCCAAAAAAACAAATGTAACAAATTCAGTCTTAAACTTTAAATTGGAAACAGGATGAAGCAATTTCGTCCCGTCGCGAATGACAGATCACTCTCTTGGGAACTAGGTCATTACTGAGTCGTAGGTATGCGAAATACCATATAGTTAGGGACACTAATATAATATGCTGCAATAATATTTAACGAGATTCATTTAACGAATGTCTCGGTTATTAATGAATGCTCGGTCCATTGCAAACTTTAAAAAAAATGTATATAGGTAGGTGAAGCCGAGTCACGTAAGGGTTACCTAGACCGGGGTATACATATGAACAAAATATGTAACAACTTGACATCAAATAGACCGTCTCCCCAACTGTTTTTTTGAATACAATATATATTATACACATATTTCCTTTCATTATATTCAAATGACATTATTTATAAGCCCTTTTTAGTTGGTTTAGTGTGAAAATAAATTGTTTTTAAATTACATATAAAGCTGCTTAGTATTATAAGTACCTACATACATCAAAATTGTCGAGTCTCAGGTCTACGATAAACAAATATAACAGAGTAAAAAAAAGAGACGTGCAAAGTCATGTCATTATCTAAAAAAAGTACAATTATTGCGATCGGATATCGATCAAAAGGCGAATACTCACACAGAAAGATTATCATTGGCAATGTTCATTGTAATAAAGAACTCGCTTACGTATATTAATGAGGTTGGTAAATAAATAATGGGTGTGTTCCCATAAAAAAATAACCAGTTACCTACATTAAAATCTAATTCCTGTAAAAGGTGCAATGTCGATTTATTTAGACCGCTCGCACAAAACATTGCTCACTCGAATAAAAACTAGAAAATCTAGTTTGAACAAGTTTATTGCACGCGGGCAAAAATAAAATGCGCTTTGAGAATTGTTAATTCCATGAAACTGAACGTTTTGATTATGTTTAGTGTTTGAGTTGTGGTACAATGAGTTCCTTGAATGAGAATGGGAAAAAAGAACAATACGTTATTGTCTTAATGAATCTCGGAACGTAAATAACAGCATATTTTTTTAAGAAATTTAATTTTCTATTGCATAGATTTTTTTGCTCTCTCATCTCTAATACGGCCCAGAGAAAACTTCCCTATATTGTAAGGAAATTTTACAAACATTAAAAAAACGGAACCAAAGTAGAACCAGACTCAAAAAACTATCAGAGGACCCTCTGACATAAAGTTTTATCTCATAAGCTAACCGACACCACAAGATCAGTAAGTCGTCAAGTGTATAAGTACATTTTATTTTATCATGTTTATCAAATTTTACTTTACATTTATTGTAAGCAATTTTTTTTTAATGTCACATTGCACCCAAAACTTTCAGCCACTCCTAAAAGCGGGCCACATTAACCGTAAACCCAGCAGAGATAGAGTCGGTATAAAATATTTTAATTATATTTTATCACCACTAAACTCTGTAAATGAAAAACTGGTTTTTGCTTTATGAAATCGTAAAAAAAACTTGTTCTTTGAGAATGTTTTAATGCGTCCTTTGCATAATATTTTCATTGTTCGAATATCATTATCACTTTTATTAGTTTTCTTGTACTCCTCTTATTTATTGTTGGTTATGTCTATTTCTTATGTATGTATGATTTTAAATATTATCATGTTATAGAATAGTGATAATTGTGTCTGTACATATGTTTATTTAAGAAATATATTTTAATAAATTATGGTGCTGTGTTATATAATTAAAGGAATTTACACATTATTCTAATTCATTTGGAGTGTCATTTATCTACGTCTGATTTTTTTTTGCAGCAATCGAAGTGAAGAAATAAATTCAGCTAATAAATAAAGTAAAATAGAAACAATGAGGGCAAGGAGTAATGACCCCGAACCTTTTCGATGAATGTTTCACTTCAAATATATTTATGGAGCTGTTACAACCTTTTTTCAATTTGACATTTAAACTTTGTTTGGTACCGCTGTGGTCATGTGTGTGTAGCTTGACCTTCAGGAATTAAGATTTTGCAGGCTAAAATATACCTACAAAGTGTAAAATTTAGTTGTATTGAAAATAAATTGCTGTTTCATGTTTAATATGCTGCTTCTTTTATTTAAAGATAAATTTAATTTTATTTATTCCTTAACCAAAAATAAATAAACTCAGTTTATTATTTTGCCCACAATCAAATTAATATGTGTATTATTAACTCTATGTATTTTTTCTGAACGTCTTCACCGATACTCTCTGATGAGGCCAGATAAGGTACAGACGGGATCGGCCACAGTTTTTCTTTTCTTATTTATTGGACTGACAGACGGACAAATGTGTCCGACTGCCGGCTCTTTTTTATATCATTAAATCTGATTAGGAGGAAAATTGGTAGTTTTTTCAGTTATGTATATATAACGTAATAATATAATATTAAACTGTTAACGTAATAAATATTACGTGAACAGTTTAATATTTATGTATGTCATAACACAAGGTTTTCGTTAAATTATTGTGTAAAAGAGTATTAACTTTATGTATTATGTCTTTTACAAATATAATATAAAATTATTTGTATGTATACAGTAGGTACATGCCACAAAACTCAAGTCATCGTATGAGACGATTACACTCAGGAAAATTGGTTTGGGCTATAATTGTTTTTTATTGTATTTATGTTATATTTGTGTTATTTAAGTGGTAGAAAAATAACTTATTATTTCAGTTTAGACAAAGTCATTGGGATAATACTTTGCTATATTATAATTTGGATTTTACCGGAAACCATCTTTCGTTCAAATTGTTGTAAATATTTTTTGGGTAAAGCACCATAAAATAAAATATGTAAACGTCCAACACACGCGGTCACTGAGGCGGTCAACCCAATGACCCTTTAAGCCACAATGTGGCAAACCCTTGCCGTGGTCAATATTTATTGCTTTCTTGCCAAATTTTGCGTGCATATATCTGATGCTCAAAGGATCAAAGGAATTTCAACCTTGTAACGAGGATTAATAGATCCGATTTAATTTTTCTAGATTTACTTTTATCTTCACCTTCGACGCCCTGGAATGGACCTTGCTACAATCGAGTAAAATTGAAACTTCTTTGTGTTGTAACTTTATAACTTTTTATTGCAAATACAAGTATTTTAAATCTAAATTTGTTGACGATAGAATTTCATTTCGCTTGAGGCAGCGGCAAATTTATTCTTAACATGTGAATGAATTTTGACTTTAGCAGTGTTTATATTGAGTTGAAATCTTTTTACACAATGGTGGAGAGGAACGGGGAAAAGTTCTTGGTTTTGAAGTGATTGTGAATTTACGGCGGCGTGTCGATGAATTTCAATGGACCGATGAGTTCTGAAAGAGAACTGAAAGAGTTCTTTGATCTGGACCTTATTTATAATTTAGGAGTTTCTGAACTAAGATTATGTAAAGGGCAGTTGTGCTTGGTTTAGCACCTTCTGAAGTTGCTTTTTGTTACATGTTTGTTTTGAAAAAATCTGAGATATTTACAATTTTACGTCTGACATAATGATATATTTTTTATTTATAAATAAATTTAGTGGCTAAAGAATTATAAATGATTATAATGGAAATTATATTCCAATATAATGTATACTCGTTATATATATTATATATGTATATATATTGGAATGATTACTGCCATCAATATGCATCGTCGCGTAATCCATCAAAACGGGTAAATTTACGATGAATACGACACTGGATGGAACAATAAAATCTTTACGGCCATTGCCTCGCATCTCCTTTATGTTGGGTTTAGGACACTTCCCAACTATTCTCACGCTTCTGGAATAGGGAATGAATAGATTTATGACCATATTATAATATAACAATTAGTCGAAAAATATAATTAAATATCTACAGTATGAGTAAAGTATAGAAGATAAGGAAAATTCTTTCCCATACATCTTGAGACTTCTAAAGGCTACTCAAGACAATTCCGGCAATTTGCTGTCAAGCCACCTCTTGAATTAGCCAATGTCTTCTGGCTTTTTATTTCCTCAATCAAAAGTCCAAGTGACGTCGAGTGGGATGGAACGACCTAATGAATTCTTTGCTTAGCTTTCTTAGGTAAAGAGAATAAGAGAGTTCGTGAAAAATATTATTTAAATAAAATTGAGTAAGATAACTAATAACCAACCATTAACTGTTATAGAACAGACACGTATTAATTTAAATTATAATAAGTTAAAAATAATACGTTATTATTATTTGGATGCTAGAATTATTTTATATCAGTTGTCAGTGGGATCGTCACGACCGACGGAAACTTCAAAAATTTCATATTTGAGTATTGCAAATATTAGAAATATCAGTACCCTCTATATTTTGATGAAAATGTGTTTATAAATGATCATGTTCACATCAACATATATAACTGAGTTATCAGGAAAAAAAAAACAACTAAAGAAAAAACTTTTACTTCGTTTTTCCTGTGCCGAAAATACCAAGGGTGGCAACTGTATTACACAATGGGGGTCACATTCCAGAGATTATATCGATGCAGTCTCATGAGCCGTTTACTGCCTACAAAAAATACATATATTCTAGAGGTGGCGATTATTTAAAAAAAAAGAAGAAAAAATAAATCTGAAATAATTACCTTTTATTGGTTCTGTGTTGGTAAGCTGAACGTTTATGTGCTTATCGTCACTATTCAGTTCTTTAGAAATTGTAACTCATCATAGTGGAGATAAAACACAAAGCCTCTCAAGTCAAATATGTATAAGTAGCTGACAATACGCCATAGTGTTAAAATTTGTATTAAATATAATTTAACTTAGGTACTTATACTAAAAAGTTGTATTGCTTTTTTTAAATTTCACCTACAACAATATAGTATTATTACATTTTGATAGAATCATTTCTATTATTTATACATCTGGGTTTCATTTTCAGCAGTAGTCGAAGCCTGCAGGGTGTTCGCAATTTGCTTCAATAATGCGGCCTCTTCACCACACTTATGGTACAATTTATTGTGACTTCGAGTACCGACCGTAATTGAATATAAGCACATCATGTACCTATATATATATGTTATCAAATAATTAATAAGTATTAATTAACAAAAATAATAAAAACATCAACTAGTCATTAACAACCGCCATTATTTAATAATATTGTAGTAGAAATATAAAGTGAAGTATATAAGAAGATATATGAAATGAAGTAAATATAATATAAGGTACATTATAAGGTGTCATGATATGCCAATCACATTATACCCAACCTTCTGCTTTGCTCTAGGTACGACACTAAAAATAAATAAACTAAAAATGGAAAGCACAAATGAGAAAATAATAATAGACAACCAGACAGTCAATTACTTTTACTTAAACGAAACCTATAATTTTAGTCAATTGACTATCTACTTCCTATTTCGCAAATTAGGTAATGAAATACAAACCATATACCTTAGCTTTAGAGTTTACTTTTATATTTTATCACATTTTTTAGTAAAAGGGATATAATGACTCTATTCCGTGTTTAAAAACTTTGAAGTGAACAACATAATTAGTTATGTTACTATCTTTATTACATTAAACTAACGTTCGTAAGTGAGTCTAAATAATATTAGAAAATTTTAAATAAATCAACCTGCTATCAGCGATTTCACAAGTTGTCGGTCACCAAGACGATTAAGAAAAATTGACACTTATATAATTTTTATTGAAATGATTGATCAAATAATAATGTTTAATTTGTCATCTCTAAAACATAAAAGAACATGTAGATTTTTAAATTTCCACTCATTCAAAATTAAAAATTGCAGTGGCAACATTTAACAGTAAATGTAATCCGCTGCAAAACCTATGACGGCGATTGATTCAAACTATTCGGATTAATTAAAGCCGACGTGCGTAAAGCGGTATTAATTAGATTGTGGATGCTGACGAGATAAAAATTCATATAGATAGTAATCCCGGTGGGGTGTAGAGTGAGAGAGGATAAGATTTTACACTAGTGGCTTTTATCTGGTCCAGAATAGTATTTATTTGGATGGTTGATCTTAGAGATAATATTAATCACGTTTCAATAAGCCGTGGGTTTTGTTTAAATTTCAATTGGTTTAATAAATTTGGGGTCATTAGGATTTTTAATAACTTATAAATTATTTTTAAAAAGATCTCTTTGACCTTTACGATAAAATCAACATAAAGAATTATACAAAACAGTAAAAAAAATATTTTGAAGATCCGTCCCAACACTACCATGCCATCATCAAGTCACTATTTCTAATTAAGGAGGGGAACAATAATGGAAGTGTAATCTAGTTAGTTCGTCATCAGACGATGATTGCTCTGATGACTGGCAAAGTGCCGGTAATAATCCTCTTAGTCTGAAAGTTAAGCTTGAGTCGGGTGTTCTTTAATAGTTTTTGCGATGGTCTGATGATTACTAATTTTAGCACCCCTACTTTCAGAAATTTATTTAAATTAAAAAGTATTTTGGGATAACAGAGCATCAACATTTTTACGTTTAATTTATTTAAAGCCAGTTCTTAAGTTTAGTTTATTTAAAGCCAGTTTTTAAGTTCAGTTTACTTAAAGCCAGAGACAGTCGCCACAATTTGAGAATTCTCTTAAGTATACTATAGACAATATTAAACCAACACATTTCCAATGCAAAATACTATGACAGGCTCGCTGTCATGTACCTATTGTAGCTTCATAATGTCAGTCTCATTTTAATTTGTATTAATATGCAGTAATTTAATCTCATTTAATACGGAGAGGTCATTAGTACAGCAACACAGTGAACATAGTTACAATACTCGCTAATGGATTATCAGTGATTTGCATTTAGCTGGTCTGGGACGGTATTATGCAAGAGCGATCCATCTTACGAGATAACAATGGATTGCATTAGCAGTGTAATATCTGCTTCCGAGACTAATTTTTATCTCTATGCATTTCTCTACATACCATTCTACGAAAACATTTTATTGTGACAAGTTCGATTCAATAATTTGTTTTTTTTTTCTAATATTGATGATTTTGATACGGAAATTGAAGTAACTTTTATTTGTATTATAAATAAGGCGGCAAAATTATTATTAATCAGTAATTAAGACCCTTATTATCCAATGTAAATAAGATATTTTTTTTATATAATTTTTTTTTGTGTAAAGTTACATATACCCGTCAAACTGAAACAATGATGCGAGCGGACGTAAGGCTCCCTACACACGGTCGAGTTGAAAATAATTGTCTCGCTGATAGGCGGCGTGCAAACTAATTTAGTTGTGTACTCGTAGATTGAATGAGATGGCGGGATAGATTAATACGAACTACATGTGCGTATAAATTTATCAATGTTTACATTAAAAAAAAGAAATAACCATGTTTCAAAAATCTATAAACTTAATTTATTGAATAATAAAATGTTTAAGCCCTAAAATGTTGTCATAATGTAAGGACTTCCTTGACTTGACTTAAAATTCCCGGCGCTCACTTCAAAATTAAGATGATTAACCAACGAATTTATAAACTAATTAGATGAAACTCGATTTTATTTACAATAAAAACGGTAAAGATAAGAATATTATATAAAACATATACCTACATCTTAGACATCCATAATAATAGGTTAGTGAGTTTATAAACACGAAACAACTAAAACCACAGAATTTATAATAGTATAGTACATCCATAACGGTATTCGATTACCTAGTGTCTTATTCAAAAGTTAAAACTAGCGAATATTTAGAATAATAATATAATGATTCTGAAAATGAAACATAAGAAATTTGTGTTATTTAATTTGTGAATTTTTTAAATGCTTATATTATATATTAAAATAAATGGTGGTTTGTCTGTTACTCAGTAATATCTATGGCACCATGCTCGCGGCAGTGTTGCGAGCAATCAACCATTTTACTGTCCTTTGTCTTCTTAAATCGCCAACATGAGACAACTGTCCTGTATTCCAGGTACAATTATCGACTTAGATACTAAAAATCCATTTTCAATCGAATATAAAATAGAAAATCATTAAGCAATACTAGTGAATTAAATTTTTAAAGGTGTATAAATAACATTAACATATTTAAATAAACAAAAAATATTAAAATACAAGAATTAAAAGTAGAATCTAATACGAGCTCCTTAACAGGAAGGTGTTGATGAGGTGGCCGCTGTCCGTATCAGATTTTTGCTAAGCTCGTAAAAGCAGTCTGTAAACAGTCGTGTTCTGTGTAATGGCGTGGAAGCGACAAACCAACTCTGAACTAGAGCAATAAACTAGTCAGGTAAACTACAAGATTTAGTTTCTTAGAGAAAACATTGTGTACAGTTTAATTTAAATTTTAATTAGAGAATTCTACTATCTAAATTAATTTCGATAAATCTTAATACATAAATCTGTTATGTAGAACATTCATTTACCATTAAATAAGATTAAGTATACAATTTAGATAAAGATAATAGATTATATAATTATAAATCAGAACATGAAAATTAAAAAAAAAGATTTTTTAAAACATGATTTATTTTATAAACATGATTTATTTTATAAATATATTTATTTCAAATCTTAAATTTATGATCCTACAATTCTATATTTGTGTATTATTAGGTAATTTTTTCTCATATAAGATACATTATGCTACCCTGAGATAAATAAGAGCATTGCTCTCGACACAGTAACAAGTAGGAGGGACGCAATGATTTACAGCCTCTTGTTCGATGCTAATCGTGTGCTAAGTAGCTTGATTTATGACTCTGGATTAAAATATAATTATTTGGGGTGTGATTCGTCAGACTTTGCGCTAATTGTTCTTATCTTTGAATAAGGTAATGTTTGAATAATATGAAATCAAATAACATTCTTCACTATCCATTACTATTTTTGTACCGACTGAGTGAAGGAGATCACTACCTACTGTTTATTTTTTAAATAATAGATATATCTCTAGTAAATTGAAGTGAAGAGTTCACCTCAGATAGATGTGGTTAATGATCCGTTGAGATAATGGACCGTGCAGAGCTGACCGACGAGATTATTGAATTGTTCGAATCTTTTATATTTGGGTTGGTATCATAAATGTTATTGGAATTACGGTCTGTATATTATTTGTGATAAAATTTTATTAGCTCTTATATTATTAGGTTTAATTTATTTAAGTTTACGTGTTTGAGGTAATCTTTTTTTTTAACAAGTTTTAAGAGTACATTTTCGGAATGGACATATTTTGTATATCAATATCTGCGTGGAGACGAAATGTTCAAAAAAGAATTGTGAGAAAAAAAAACTTCTTTTGTTACTTCACGTGGTCTGAAAAGCATAAATAAAGAAAATAGTTCTTATAAGATATTGGTAATTGATAGAGTTTATGTCATACTGAACCAAAATAATGTTATCTGTTTTTGTGTAAATATTTATATTAAAAGGTATGAAGCGATAAATTAAAACGGTGTCAACATGGACTAAGATGGATGCAGCGCCGGAACAGGAAATGGTGTTGGAGCGGCCCTTAACAGATTCATTTTTCACCAACGATGAATAGACTGAATGGGCGTGCGCCTTAATGATGGCTGTTATCGATAATGTGGTGTTAAAGTGTTTTTGTTAAGATTTGTTTGTGGCCTTATAGAATTAATGGAGAACCTCGGCAGAGATTTCTAATTCAGTCTTTGTATGGAAGGATCCAACTTTTTAATGCTATCAATGTCAAAATATTTAAATGACTTTGGTTTACATCTGGTTTGTTAAAGAAAACAGGGTTATATCACACTAAAGTACATAAAATGATAAAAAAATATAATAATAACAATATCTTAAAATAGAATATAGAAACAATATCAATAAAATGTTTAGACTGTAATGTACCGACATCGAAAGGTAGATCACGTAGCTTATGATGAAACCGAAGAACGCTTAGCATAGCTTTCCAAGACCGAAATCCAACACTGACCTTCATCAACCGAGTTAGAAGCGAACCATAAGTGATGTAACCCAGGAACCAATCTTAAATACCATACATATCGGTCCCCGGTAAAATACTTATAGATGGATTATAGTCTATCATGAGATTTTCTAGTGTTATAAAAATAACATCTTAAAATGTTGTTCATGTGGTATGCAACTTCTTTATATTAACGCCTTATGAAAGTACAATATTATCTAAATAAAAACCTATTCATCCAGAATACAACATAGTGAAGTTTAAGTTAAATAAAAGACTTCCATTCGCTCAGATTGAACACATTAATATCATCAAGTAACATCACGTACGTATGGTCAGTAGACTTATCTGATACAATGGACACTCCACTGAAGTATCAATACACAATGTGGCTTGAGAGGATAATAACAATCATTACGTCCATCTTTTGTACGTCCGTCCCTAATTGGGTAACTATGGTGATGGAAATAAGAGTTTTTTCCATCATTATTGCGGATTTATATAATACTAGTATTATACGCGTCTCTGCTCGATTAGTAGTTCTTTTATTCATATATATATTTAATAATGTTACGTTTACTTTTACGAATGTGTTTTACAGACCTCTGTATTTGAATTCAATTTTGCAATGTAATTTATACAAGCGTTCGTAATAACAAAATATGTATTTAGTCTGCACCTAATAGAATTGGAAACAATGACAATAAATTGTCATAAACATATTTAAATTATTTTAAAATATATTTTATTGCATCCAATTATTATTCATTTTGAATTATTTCGGTGGGAATAATAATAATATCTTTATTACTTAAACAAAAAAAATCGGATTAAATAATTCATAATAAGAACTGTCATTATTTCTTAACAAGTCAAATGAACTGCCATTTCTTAGTATTAATTTATACAAATGGTTTTAAAATTTTAAAAAGTCAGAACAAAGTTTCCATTCCATTGTACAATAGTATGATATGAGGTAGGTACTATGGTATAATTGCTTCATACCAGCCACTTGAAACTGCAACTAAATTGAATAGTACAAAACCGAGTGGTCAACGAACAAAGAAGTTGGTCTGAACAATTTTCTACTTCATAAAAGAGCTGTATCATTTTCCTGGATTTAGTAAAGTTTTGATATGCTTCATGTGAAAATGCAGATTGGAGTATTTTAATAAGAGGGTTAATTAAATATTTATTGAAATATTGTTTATTGTAAATAATTTGACGACAATTTATAAGAAAATAATACAATGTCGTACAGTTATAGTCTTGTAAGTGATTTTTTAATGTTTTCAAAATATTATTAGTAAGTGATTATTTTTATTATTTCTTGGAAACCTTTTGTACTTACAGAATTAAATGATGATTCAATAATTGTCATATCCACAACCACAATACAACTTACATCCTTGTTAAACGTTAAATCTCCTGAAAAGTCCTCTAAAACTTTTCAAAGCGTCTGATAATAAACAAAAAAACCAAGAACTTTAATCCCGTTGTTGCGGCCATTTTTGTAATTCCTTTGATGGGTTTGTCTTTGACGTTTGGAATTAAAAAGTTTGTGTATTTAAGCGTGATCTAGCTCCGAAGTTAAATCTCAAGTCATACTTGAAAATCCTAATCTTATTATCAATATCACTGGATGTTCCGTTAGATGTTTTCTTTACAAACTTCTTCTGTAAATTTTCAGTTAAAATAAATATATGTTATAACGATTTTTTTTTTAGAAGTATTGGGGATTAAAATTTCTCCAATATTAATGAGTCTTGACAGGTGTAGGAATTGTATGTCATCATTTATTAACATTCTTTTTTACTATCTATTTTTTACATTGTAGAACATTTAAATCTAGTTCTAACCAGATATGAATTTTATTTATATTTTGAATCGTGATCATGTTAAGTGAGTATAAAATCTAAATCGGATAAAGCGACAACCCTATGAATGGTCTTTTAAAATATTAAAAAAAAAACATACACAAAGATAAAACACAACAATGACGTTTACATTAAAGGAAAATTAAAATGTATTTTGTAGGTAAATAATGTATTACAGGAAAGACACCATTATTATTTACAGCGCTAGAGCTGGGATGCCCACTCCATTGAGCATTGCCACCTACAGGATACATACATACATCTCTACATACAGGATGTACAAAAAATCTAGTAAAGGTACATGTTTAGCAAAAATCTTCAAGTAAATTTTATCTATGGTTTCCACTTTTTTTAATAATGTATATTTCTCAAACATTTTAAGTAACATAAAAAAATAGCGTTGAAGCGTTCGAATATTTATTAATTTATTAAATCAACAATTATATAGGTACTTATTAGAGTTGGTCGAATATTAAAAACCTTCGTAAGTAAGGGATGTCCTTAAGTTCTTAAAACAAGAAATTTTGACCAACCCGTATATCAGACAAATTGAAAGCAATGAAGTCGAAAGCGTAAGTTCTCAATCATTCAACTTAACGACAATCGTGAAGAGGGAGTCGTTGCGTGAAACCAAAATTAAAATAAAATGGAGGTGGCAAAATATTCACTCCTAACAAGCAAAACATATTGAAAGTATATACTTTCAATATGTTTTGCTACTTTTTAGGTACTTTAGTTAGTTTTATATGACTAGTGTATAAAGAAAAATAAGCTAAATATCGATAATGTGTCAAATTTTGTTAATAATATTAATTGAGCCTTAGGGAAATTTAGAATGTTGTCATAAATTACATAAAATTTTAAACAATATACCATATCCAAAACTTCACCGGAATCCCGATAGCTATTCACGTAGCAATAACAACTTAATAGTGTAAGAGCATGTCGTCGGCTGAGCCGCCTAATGTCGACTCTTAAACAATTTAGCGCACTTTTATGTCAATGTTTTTCCTTTGATTGCTGTTAGGAATTCTAAATAACAAGAAATCCCATTATTACTGTCTGGAAAGTCAGTAATTTCCTTGTTGTCTTGGGGTAACTTTAATTGCTTAATATAAAATGTGTAATTAACAACTCGCTCTTAGTGTAACCATGTAAAAGCAATGACTGATAAAATCTACCAGTTCGATTTATAATTAATTTCTCATAAATAAAAACCAGACTGTTAAGCTTTCACCCTTTCAGGCTTTCAATTGTTACGGTCAAAAAGGCTTTGTGTAAACTGTGGTTAGTTCACGTCATATGAGTATAAGCTGATATTCTGTGCATTCCTTGTAATGTCACCGAATTTGAACAAGTTACTTGAAAAAAAAATATTTTTGCTTTTTATGTGTACATGTTAAATACAAAAATATGATGCTTTTTCCTACCTCAAATCTTTACATCGCAGCTTGTTACAGCTTGTAACTTGCGCAGTAGCTTGTAGCAGTCGAAATAGTCATATAACGTAATTTAATAATGATCATAATTAATTATTTATTTTGCAATAGCTATTTTATATCCAAAAAAGTGGTAATGCATATGTATTAACGGGAGTTATCAGAGGTAGCTGTGTAATCCGAAGTGCTATTGACAGTACGTCCGCAAACCTGTTCTACGCGCCTTTGTGAATAAACAACAACGGTTTATTACGTACAATAAATTCGTGAAACTTTTTGAGAGTATTAAAAAATAACTTAAAATGAAATCCAAAAATAGATTCCAACAAAATCCTTTCAAAAACATACTCATTCGATACAAGCCAGTGTTACTGCTTTTACTTCTTTGTGGTTTTAATTATAAAGTTTTTCGGTTTTGGAATAAATATAAAACTATAGCTAACATGTTTTGTGTAATTCTTATTGTTCTTTCAATTGTTTCAGCAGTTTACTGTTGTCAAAAAATAAATAACAATTTGCAAATTTCGTCTCTAATAGAGTACATTTTCTGTGTCGCTATTCTTATTTTTTATGATAGTAAGCTCACTAAATTCTCTGTTCAATTATTTGAAATAGATTCCTTGTTAAGAGTTACTATGAATTTCTACAATAAAGGAAAGAAAGCTTTTTTTATTCTTATTATTATTTTGTGGGTAGTAAGACTAAGTTTTATGTTAATTTACTGTTTAGTCTACCCTTGTTTTACCAATGTTACCCTTTTCATTATAAGTCTGTTTTCGTCCTTCGCATTGGATGTGAACAGAGTTTGGAGATATTTACTGCTTGAGATTATACGTAACCGATTCCGCCTGCTTCGTCAAAAATTAGAAGAAAAACACGAATATTATTATTATTTAGATGTGTGCAATAAAAATAATATCAAAAATAAAATAAAGTTTTGTAATAACATATACAAAAATATTTTGGATGCTGTTGAACTCATAATACCTGAATTTCATGCCTCTGTAAGTACTTGTTTTACAACATATTGTTAATGTTAATTTATTTATTTAAAGGTTAAACTTTATTTTTCAGATGTTTGTAAGCATTGTCTGTTCTCTACCAAAATTAATTACCAATTTTTACCACATTTTATTGGTTCTGGAAAAACATGTAAGTCATATATTTTTGTAAGCCATTGTAGCACTATTTGTGATGACTATATTTGAATTTTTCAACGCAATACTATGTTCAACTCTGTGATGTTTGCATTAAGGGTAATTGATAAAGATACTTAAACTTTTCTGACATACTTACATATAGTTCATTTAAATTAAACCCAGAATAATAATAATAAAAAAAAATGTATGTGTGTATTAGTGTACACATGTAAGAAGTGAAACTTCTTTATGACATAATTTTTTGAAAAATGATTCTCTAATTACAACTTTACAGGAATGGCTAATTAAGCTAAATTAGATAAAGTTTAAGCAAAAATAAAGATGGCGCGTAACAGAAAAACGTTAAAATTTTTTGACATTGCTATAAAATTTCTCCCATCCGTCGATAAAAAAGTTTCACTTCAAATATGGCGCGTAATGGAAAAATGTGACTTAGAAATAAAGATGGCGCATAACAGAAAAACGTCATAATTTTTTGACATTGCTATAAAATTTTATCCCATCTGTCGATAAAGAAGTTTCACTTCAAAAAGATGGCGCGTGACGGAAAAATGTGACGCGTAACGAAAATTTGTTACACAAAATTTTTTTCAACCCCGATAAAGAAGTTTCACTTCAATAAGATGTATTTAAAAAATATTTCTATTTTTATTGTATTTTATATTTAACTTATCTAATGAAACCTACGACTATCGAGGCTATAGGTATCGTTAAGAAGGACTATTTGTCTGTATAAATTATAGATTAAATATCTTTTTTATTTTCCGACGTTCCGGCCGAATTTCATATCTACTTTGGTCAAAGAATTACTAATGTAAGCTCAACATTGATTCCGTCAGGTGGCTGCAGCGGCGGCTGCGACTGCAGCTGTGATAGCTTTTATATCGGACAGATCAAAAGGACTATTGCTGCTGTGAACAACTGACAGATTCAAGACACTCAAGTGAAAAAAAGTGTCATATTCTTCGAGAATTAAAGCGCCAATTTACAAATTCAGTTAGAGTCGTGATTCGAATACCTTAATTGCAGTCTTAATAAATTAAAACTAAAACTGGAAGACCAAAAAGGGTAGATGTCGAGACTCTCACATCACGAAAACGGTGTTGAGCCAACAATAATAATCCTGAGACCACGGTCATTAAAATTCGGCCGGCATATGAATAAAAGTATTTACATCTAATTTGTATTGAAAAATAGTGGGTCTATTATTTAAGATTAAAATGTGTAGAAGTCGCAATATTCAAAAGACATTAAGACACTTCTTGCTCAAATTTAATTTAGCTAATATCTTTGTTTTTAGGAGCCAGTACAGTCTATCGGTTTTGTATTGATACATATATGTCAAACCTGTTTTCTTCTATTTTCTCCTTGCATCGTACTCGAGTTACACAGCCTGGAAATTGATAAAATTAGACTATATTTGATTAATCGCCTACTTGATGAAACCGGTTAGTAATTATCATTTAGACACAATAAACATAAATTGTATATGTATATGTATTAATTGCATATTATATATATTGTAACCAATTTTCAGATCCTAAAATTAAAGAGGATCTAAAGTGTTTTCTACACTACACTGAAATCAGAAATTATCCTTGTAAGATGTGGAGATTCATACCACTGAATATTTCTCTACCAATCGAAGTAGCTAATATATGCGTCTCTACTGTTATTGTTATTATTAACGTTACACATTTGTATGGTTAATCACGGATTTTAAAGTTCTACTGATTATTTTAAGATATTTGTGTAGTAAGTCGCACTTTGAAGAATTAGTGCACTTACAACATTTAATACTGTTCGATTTAAATAATAAAATAGTTTGTTATAAATAATGAATGTTATTAAAGCAATACGATAACAAACAGGTTATTTTTATAAACATCTCTTAGAGGTTATCAGACAGACAGACAGACCGAAAGCACATTGACATCACAGTTGGTGTATATTATCATGGTACATATAATATTATTTGTAAACACATGAACATGAAAATACGAGTATAAAAGATAAATAGTATAAGTGTAGCTTTATTACGTAATATTGTAATAATATCATAAAGAAAATTTGTTATCACTGTACCTACTATCTTAAGAAGATTCACCCACAACAACTTAAGAAAGCTTCTATACCCATTTTCCAAATACCTATATATGTATAAGATTTCAGTACCAAAATATTTCAACGCTCCTTTTCATATTAATTTTACAGTAAATACTATAGATTGATTGTTTCTTGATTCATTCTTTATGTGTGGAACATTACAAGAGTTTACGTCAACAGCACCTTACTCTCTTTACAAAAAAAATAAATTAAAACGGGAACAAGAATTAATGATAATATTAATATACTGTTTTTGACGCACAAAAAATTATATGTTACCGCTCAATCCACTATTATACTGGTCTTGCATTTAACTATACTCTTATATATACACATTATTTACTTTAGTGGCAATTTAAGTTGGACTAATAGGTTTTTAAGCTTAAAATCTGTCATTACCTTCATATCTAGGTCCACGCACGCAAGGTTCAGCCTCTTGAAAGTGCAACATAGGACAAGTCCTTTTTTTCTGTTTCGGATACCCCCCGGTCAAAAAGCTGATGGCTGGGGGCTAACCCGGCAGCATAGACGACGCTGCCATTTTGAAGGCCACCAGCTAAAATACTATCATGTACCGTTGAGCTGCTACATTCATCGAACCGCACTGAAACAAAAAAAAAAGAACAATAACAGTAATTTTATAACCCTGCGGAATTCCCAACAATATTACGTTTCAGGTATAGGACATATAAGAGTTGGTCTGAAGGATGTGAGAGGAGGAACTTCAGAGAGCGTGAAAAAAAACTCCATGTGTTATTTCTATGCAACATATTTTGGTGATTATTTCAAAAATTACTTTCACGAATAGTCTCCATTTCCTTTCCAGCAAACGATCCCACTTTATCAATTTGGGTAGTACAGTAAATTAATATAATTATATATTTTTGCTCGTATACGAAGCCATTTTAGCTTTGAACAGCAAGAAGATATGTGGTCATATTTAAGAAGACCAAAAAATAAAGGGATTGCAGCTATTGAGAAGACAGTTAGACGGAAAGAGGGGAGACAGACGGAATTACATGAGCTTCACACCAAACTAAGGGGAATGTACAAGTGGGAAGAGAGATATCTGTAATAAAAGTCAAAGAAGTACGTCATTTAAAGTGACGATCATAAGTCTAGTAATTTCATCCTTTTCACTTTTTTTATTTCTTCCTCAAAAACTTGAGGTAATGTGAAGAGACTTAAGTTAAGTTATAGCATGGAAGATATAAGGAGATAGTACGATGTTTAGTATTAGTATAAAGAGTTGCGACTGTTAAAAAGTATTGATTTATTATGTCAGGGAAAATTAATTATAAATTTGGTTTGTCACTAAAACCATTAGGCCAAAATTAAAAAAAAATATATACCTTTTTTCTTTCTACATTTTGCCTTTCAAGCAATTTCTCAATCTTATTTTCAACCGCCCTCTTGCTTGGCATCCCTCCACTTCTATAATATATAACTTTCTTCTAATAACATCCTTCTCATACCTCCTTATAAAAAGCTCATATTATGCCAGATGACATCCTCTAATTTTTTGTCAGCAACAAGCATCACATGTCATCATTTTATACATCTCGGGTAAATTCTGTGCTTTACGTCCATTTAAATATTTCCATCACTTTATATGAGGGAACCAAGGTAGCGAAAGTGCAGAATGGTAAAGACAATCCACCCAACAAAATAGGAATAAAAGGGGAGACACCTACGATCTCGCCAAACGGGTGTTCTGTTTAGGTTCTGCTTATTTTTAAGCCAATACTCTCCAGCTTTTGTTGTCATTATTTTAACCTGTTCATCAACTTCATCCTAGCTGACAACAATAATATTATCAGCAAATCGCTTGCACATCTTTTTGTCAGAAGCATCCATTATCAAGCATCCTAAAGGCTCTTAGTTATACGCGGTCAGATGGTAATAGCTGATATTTGGGTGACTCGGTTTTAACTAATTTGGTCGTGCTCAATTTAGGATCAATTGCGTTAATTGTAGTCTTCTGGATCTTAAACTGACTAGATATTATCAACCTCAGTTCAAAGCTTTTCTTTGATAATTTTTAATTGAAGATACTAATTTCTTCGGAACCCATTAACGTTTTACCAAAAAAATCATGAATGGGTGAATTGCATCCCCATACTCCGAATAACATTAAGTTATATAAAATAATATAAAAAATGTGAGATATATTTGTAATATAAGATATTGTGTTGGAGATAGCTAGCAGCACTTAGGGAACCTTAGGGAACACTGCTTTCATGACCTTGAATCCAAACAAAATCCGTCGAGAAAGACCTTTATTCTCTACTTAGTAAGAAAGCTAATTGATCCAACTGTTGGAAAAACTGTGGGAGGCTTCGAAATAAAATTATTAAAGAAACGCATATACGATCAAAGTTTCTTACAGAATAACCAGTATGACTGTCAGTCACTTCCTTATTTTCAATGGCAGAGGCTCGTCGGTGTGTTAGATATACACGAAGAACACTATGACCAAACCACTGTCACCGGTCATTGATTAACTGCCGACTGGATAATTAGTATTCACCATAAGTAACTAAAGTTACTCGCTTGTTAATACAATGTAAAATTTAGGACACTCTCTTTGAATAACCACATAAAAGCAATATGTGATAAAATCTTTCCGTCTAATTTGTACTTAATTTATCATAAATAAAAACCTTACAGATAAGCTGTCACAGTTTAGGTTTTCAATTATTATGGTCAAAAAGGTTTTGTATTATTGTTATATTATTATATTAAAAACCTGTTAATGCGTATGTATCACGAGAGTTATTAGAAATAATTATTCAAAAATGATAGTATGTCCTGTCGTGCAAACCTGTCCTACGTGCCTATGTGAATAAACAACAACGGTTTATTTCTTACAATAAAACTCTTGGAGGAATTAAAAAACAATCCAAAATGAAAACCAAAAAAAGCTTTCAGCAGAATCCCTTAAAAAACATACTCATTCAATACAGGCCAGTGTTACTGCTTCTTCTTATTTGTGGTTTTAATTATAAAGTTTTTCGGATTTGGAATAAATATAAGATTTTAGCTAGTATCTATTGTGTAAGTCTTATTGTATTTTCCACTGTTTCAACAATTTACTGTTGTGTAGGACTAAATAACAGTCTGCAAATGTGGTCTCAGGTGGAGTATTTTTTTTCTGTCGCTATTCTTATTGTATATAACAGCAAGGTCACTAAATTCTCTTTTAAATTGTTTAAAATTGATTCCATGTTAGGAGCCACCATGAAACACTGCAATAAAGGAAATAAAGGAATTTTTCTTCTTATAATTATTTTCTCGGTATTGAGATTAAGTTTTATTTTTATTTTTTGTTTAGTCTACCCTTGTTTCAACAATGTTGTCTTTTACACTATGAGTTTGTTTTCGTGTTTCGCTCTGGATGTTAACAGAATTTGGAGAGTTTTACTCCTTGAAATTATACGTAACCGATTCCGCTTGCTTCGTCAAAAGTTAGAAGAAAAACCTGAATGTCATTATTATTTGGATTTGAGTAGTAAGAAAAATATTATGAAAGGTAAAATTAAGTTTTGTAATGACATATACAAAAACATTTTGGATGCTGTTGAATTCATAATACCGGAATTTCACGGATCTGTAAGTACGTGTTTAACTAAATATTTTGAAAATATTTCCTTAGGTTTATTTTTTTTTTGTTTCAGATGTTCGTAAGCATTGTTTGTGCTCTGCCAAAACTAATAATCAATTTGTACCACATCTTATTGGTTCTGGAAAAACATGTAAGTTGTGTACTTTTGTGTATAGGTGTTATGTATTTCCAATAAATATATTTATATTTTTCAACACAACGCCATTTAGTCACCATCTAAGCGGAGCTTGGACTAAGAGTAATCGATAGGAGTGTAAACAAATGTTACAAAACGCGTAAACTTTTTGCTAATACATAATATTATTTGTATGAAAGAAACTAAGATCTAAGAAAAGTACAAGTTTTTATCAAATATTTATATATTAACTACTATTAACTACCAAAACCCACGACCGCTTATGGATGTCGTTACGGAGCCTATTTATTGAATGTAATATTGATTTTTTCTTACATCTTTATTTTTTAGGAGCCCATACAGTCCATTGGTTTTGTACTATTATATATATGTCAAACCTGCTTCCTCCTGTTTTCTCCTTGCATCGTACTTGAGTTACAGTGTTTTGAAATGGATAAAATAAGGTTATATTTGATTAACCGACTCCTTGAAGAAACCGGTTAGTAATTTTAATTTTGAAATATTATATATAACAATTTGTCTCATTTATATATTATTATAACATTATTTTCAGATCCTAAGATAAAGGAGGACATAAAGATTTTTCTAAAATATACTGAAGTCAGAAAATGTCACTGTAAGATGTTAAGAATAATATCGCTGAATATTTCTTTACCGATTGAAATGGCTAATATATGCGTCTCAGCAGTTATTGTTATTATTAACATCACTAATTTGTATGGGTAATCACTTTTAAACGTATTCGTACAAATTCGAACTCTTACAGCTTTTTAATTCCATGTGTACCTAATCTTTTTCTGTTGTAATAAAAAGCTAATTAGCAAATAATTTCTTACAAAAACTTATTATTTTAATTTATTATTAATACTGTTCGTAAGTTATATATATATTGTGATTGTAACATTCACGACATAAAAACTGCAGCTCTAATAAAACTGGTATTATATTGACACTTTTTAGAGTTTATTGTATGAATCGATTGCACATGAACTTAACAAAGGATATCACAAACTTTATAATTTTTCAATAATTGCAAACAAAGATATAAGTAAGGGGATGGTTTTGTGTTTTAAAAATAAAATATGGTTGCCTGTAAAGTCGGTTTTACGGGCGAAGATTTACGTGACCACGTCTTTTTCTGGGTAGAATATTTATTGATATGAATATTATTAAATTGCACAATATTTTAATAATTTGAGTGATTTTGTTGAGGATAGGACGATGAAGACGTTGTCACGTAAAATCATTTTATATATTATTTATTTTATATTATATTATTGATGTTATTATTTTTTACAAAATTTATTTACAGACTTTTTCGATACATCAATTAGTTGCGGAGATATCGATCATTGAAGTTATTGTTTACTACCAGTATTTTATATATTTATTTTTTTCAGTTATAAAAAAATACTATTTCCAATTGTGTCTACCAAGTATGGTCACATGTACCGGCCTACATATTAAATAATAATAATTACAGATAATGTTATGTGACGTCACTTCTGATTTTATATATTTTAATATTTTTAATTTTAAAGAATTAAATTGAAAATCAAAACTCTTATTCAGATCGAAGGTTCAAATTTTTGCTAAATAAATTTGAAATTAATTAAAATTTGTAATTGTAAATAATGAAGTTGAAAATTAAAACATTTACTTAAATTAGATGTTAAAATTCTTGCTCAACACATTTTAAATCAAGTTTTCTTATATCTGCCACTTTTTCTTAATATTTGTAATTTTAAAGAATCAATTTGAAAATTAAAACATTGCTCGGCGGACCGATCATGTTTGAGTGGGAGAGAGACGCAAGGCATTCGGCGGGCCTCTCTCTCGTTCGGTGACTCATCGTAACGTTACCGGGCGTTACACTTTTTCATAAGTGACTCCCAGCTTAACCTAATTTAAGACGTTGTCACGTCAATAAAGAGTTTTAAATATATGTTCAAGTTATACTGTAACCTAAACTTTATGAAAATATTCATGGAGATAATTTAAAAAGACTTAAGGAGGATTCTAAATCCACTTTTCTATTCCCATTTTCCAAATTGATATCGAGTATATTACGAGAGTCGGTAAACAACTCGTAATTTCTACTCGGAGACTTTACGATGACAGTGATTAGCTTTCGTGCTTTAGACTCTCTTACTCTCCTTTATATATTCTAGAATACAATACTAAAATATTTAAATTGTGTGACTTATAATAAATAATTTAAAAACTAATGCACAAGAATATTTCATTCTTGACGTCTTGACGTAATTGCAAATCCATATTTTATTTTAATATATTCCGTTTGAGGCACAATGAGTGATATTCAAATACACATGACATAGGTAAATAAGGTTGTAGATAATTAAAAATTGGAATAAAATTATTAAAGTTAAAAACATTAATAAGGATTTTTAAATCCTAAAAGATGTAACCAATTATATATAAATTCTAAATTGGGAGCGGAACAGAAGTAAGCCGAACCTAGAGGTGCTGTAGGTACTTTTCCGTTCTCAATGATTTTTTGATTCGTAATATAATAATGAGTAGTACATTGACATTACGGTTACAGTTACCTTCCTGCCTCCTCCAAAAAATAATAATAATTAAATATAGGTATACATATATACTGTAAACGGGACTTAATCGCGTACCTACATACTAACAAGAGACAAAATCATCAAGATGAGTTCATATTTTCTTTTGTAAGATATACGCGATGATGTATATATATTTAGATGTACATATAAATGCGACCATTTTAATCAACCATTTGGAAAGAAACAAGCGTAGTGTGATGTTTCTTAAACAATCATTAGTCTTGCATGTTCGTCTGTCACACGGGGGAGCGATAGAGCGAGAGCTCATCTTGAAACTTATGGCTAATGACTTTTGCTGTTTCTTTAATGGTGTCACAGATGATTTACTTCTTATATGATTTTTAATAAGGAAAGGGGTATGCAATGCTTCTAATAAGAATATTTTTTTATTTTTTTCTATAAAATATTTATTAAAATAAAAAAAATATTGTTATTTATAATTAATTAATTCTTATAAATATTTTTATGAATTTTAATAAAATTCATAAAAATATTATTATTTTATAGAAGCAATATAATCTAGAACTTAGTGTGATATCAAACAGGTCTGATCCTAATTCGAACCTTAATATAATATAGCACTCCTTTCTCTTTTAACACTAACCATGAAACCTCTCGTGAAATCCTATCATAGGACTTTTCTAAGGTCAATAAACTTCATATGCAGATTTTATGCGCACGTCCATATCACTCACAAAGTTGGCGGAGTAAGAATTTGGCATCCATGGTTTTTATTCCAGAAAACCTCTTCTCATATAGAAACTATCCATTTTATCGTTTTCAAATTTCTTCATCTATCTTCTTAAATATCTTTCATTTATATTTTATACTAGGGGTCGCTCGCAACTTCGTTCGCGTGGTTTTTAGTGTTGCCGCCGAGTTCCATACAAAATTGAGAATTAAAACCCTTAAGGGTGGAATTTAAAAATCTTTTCTTTGTACACCTTACATACATTTTCTACGTTGTGACGTAGAAAAACAAATGTATCCTCCAATTTTACTATCTCTACGACCTGCGGTTTAGACTATATGCTTTAACTAAGTCAGTCAGAACCTATTAGATTATATTAAATTTGCAGAATTTTTCCTTGCTGCTTAACTTCTATTAGTCACAGCCAGATGATATTATATACCCTATAGCCTTCCTCAATAAACGGACTATTCAACACAAAAAGAATTTTTCGATTCGGGCCAGTAGTCCCAGAGATTAGTGCGTTCAAACAAACAAACTCTTCAGCTTTATAATATTAGTATAGATATGGAAATATGAGAATTTCTCTCTCTCTCATACGCACTTTGACCAAATCAAAACTATTAATTGAATCTATTTTAAGTCAAAGTCAAAAATTCTTTATTCCATGAAAATGTTTTACATTTATTTGGACACGTCAAGTTAAAAAAATGTTGCAAAAATATCAATATAATAATCAAATAAAAAAGAAACATTTTGACTTGTAAAAAAAAGCCCGTTCAATTAGTCGAGCTCATGAAAAGATCCAGGCAAAGAAACTCATGGCCACTCTTTTTTTTTTATAAGCTAATTTGACAAAAGTTTAGTCCCAGGCCTTATTATCATTTATATAATCCTTAATTGTATAGTATGCCTTATCTTGCAGTTTCTGCTTTACATGCAACTTGAATTTTGAATTCGAAAGTTTTTGAATTTCTGGAGAGACTTTATTATAAAAATAGACACATTGTACATAAAATGACTTATGAATCCTTGCCAACCTGCTGTGAATTGGAACAAGTTTGTCTTTATTTCTTGTATTTACTGAGTGCACATCACTATCCTTTTTAAATTTTTCTAAGTTTTCTTGAATGTAAAGTTAAAATTTTAATTTTCTTAAATATTTCGCTTAAGGAGTGCCTACTAGGCAGGTTATAGATTGCCCGAATAGCCCTTTTCTGCAATATGGAAATAGTTTGAATTTCAACTTTTATGGGGACCTGTCCCAAACTACACAAACTACTAAACAAACTATAAGACATCACGCTGTGGAAGTAGCTGAAATAAACAAGCCGCGCTGTAACTTCGTCTGCCAGCTGGCGTATTTTTTTAACGGCAAAAGCTGCCGAGTTAAGTCTATTCATAAGTATAGTAATATGTAAACCCCATTGATTTTTTTATTTTCATCTAGGTTAATAATGTCTAAGAACACCGCGCTGTTTACAATGTGTAAATTTTTACTATCTAATAGTACACTGGGTTTGACGCCCTTTACATTCGATGTTCAAAATTTAATACATTTAGTTTTATTACTATTCAAATGTAAATTATTTACGATAAACTAATGAGTAATTTTGGTCAGAGAATGGTTTACGTCACTTAGAATAGTCTTGCCTCGTTTTATCCTAAATAATAGTGAAATAAAAATTAAATAAAGTGTCATCTGCAAATAATACAACTTCGCTATTATTTTTGATTTGGTATAGTAAATCATTTAAGTATACTAAAAATAGAAATGGCCCTAAAATTGAACCCTGTGGGACACCGATTTTTATGCTTGACTCAACAGATCGTTTTCCATTTACATCGACTATCTGATTCCTAGAATTATGTACAGAAACGGGATTATTGCCACGAATATATTATAATACCACGAATAATATTCTAGTGAAAATAACCACGTTAATCTCAAAACTTATATCTGATTCCTGTTGTCTAGGTACGAAACAATCAGCTTTAGCGCGGTGTCCCTTACACCATAATGTTGTAATTTCCTGATTAGTGTCTCATGTTGGACCCAATAAAATTGGAAAGCTTTAGAAAGCCAAAAAAACACTCAAAGCATCCGTTGAATCCTCCCATGCATGAAAAATATACTTGAATAGCTCAACACCAGCGTCGGTTGTTAAGCGACCCCTTGTCAAACCAAACTGTTTACATTTTTGAATGGGAATAAAACGTAAATTTTATTGATTTAATATTAATTTTTCAAATATTTGGCTAAATACAAGCAATATGGAAATAGGTCTAAAGTTAGAGGGGTCAGTAGTGCTACCTGCTTTAAATATTGGAATAACCTTACTGTACTTCATGAGATCAGGGAATACACCGCTGTCAATACATCTGTTAAATATTATTGCTAAATAGGGAGCAATAATAGTGAGTATCAATTTAACTAAGCTGACTGAATGTCCCCAGAGGTCAACAGTACTGTTAAATTTTAAAGAATTAAATACTTTATTAACATCAGTATGATTGATATATTTCAATAAAGGCACTAGTAATAAGGAAAAGAGTATCTAAGAAATACTTATCAAAATGTGTAGCAATTTCAGATTCAGAGTCAATAATATTACCATTTATTTTAAAACAATATTCAGATGTGTGAGATTTTGATTTTCCTGTCTCAGAATTTATTATATTCCGAATAGTTTTTATTTTGTTGTCACTTGTTTTTATTTTATTGCTTAAATGAATAGATTTAGCTTTTTTACAAACTTTTTATTGATTAAATATTCAATAAAATACTCAGTTAAATTATTCTCAATACCAGAATATAATACACGAATGATTGTAACCTTACATATTCGAGTATCTAACATATATACAGAATCCTAATTTAATCCCAATTTTATTACAATTCGACTATTAAGCATTACGATTTTCACCGCGTACAACTATCAAAGTTATGAAGCAACATAAACCCAGGTGATATCTATGGTGTTATGGTCATCATAAAACTCGTTATGACTTAGGCTATGATATTTATCTAATACCTTATCATCGGTTATGCATATATGTAATCATTTCCTCTCGTACTTAACTCTGGTTTGATATTAGGATGATTATCTCAAGTTCAGTTTGTTTCAACCTTTTTGCAATTTAAAATGTGTTATTTTATATCTGTAGCTAAATACTCGTAACATATTACAACGTAATAATTTACATAAAATAATAAAATTCTGTATTATTTTTAATTTAAATTAAATAGTTACGAAAATAACAAAAGCATAGAAACATAATAATTTTTACAATGTAAATACACTACATAATTGAAATGTGAACTAAACTTAGCACCATTTCATAATTAATCGACTACGAAACTTTAAACAATGAATAATCTTACTGTTCCGTTACTTCTGTTTCAATTCCGTCAAGCTGTGTTATTCGCAAATGGGACTAATCACTTAATGCAGGTGAAGTTACTTGAAATATTGAGAAGTTCGAAAGAGGTTGCATATCAAGGAGACACTACTATTGACAACTCGAACAGAACTATCTTTTCGAGTTCGTTCCACATCAATATTATATTTTGTTTATAATAATATAATCTCTCAGTTATAAGAATTCTTTGCCTAATTTATAATAAATAATAATTATTAAAAAACTATGTTAGTTTGAAAATGATAACATTATAATATGCTGCAAGTTTTTATGATGCTACGCTGTGATTCCGTCCGTAAAGTTCTACGAAAACGTAGCACTACCAGTGGTAGCGATTTTCAATATAATACTTCTTCAATAATCTCAAACGTTTACATGCCACTATTTGAGTTCCTTCGTTCGACAGCGAACAAAGAACCAAGTAATATTTCTAAAAGCATGTTCTTGACAACTTTGTAAGAATATCGAATAAATGAATATAACAAGAATTGGATTCGTTGTTTTATATACATAACTGAACTGACGTATGTTTCTTAATACACTGATTAAAAAAAAAAAAACAATCAGACATGTTATATATTGTGTTTTTAATCAGACATGTTTTTTATTTAAATAAATATTTTTTGTGTGATTGGCACCAAACAAAAAGAGACGAGAAGTTGGAGGTCACTCACATAGGATGAACATTAATAGTCACAGTAGCTACACCAAATGCGATAAGGAAGTGAATACAATTTCAAATGACATTGCTTCTAAAGTTTTTATTACTTTTTTAACACAAACATATATATATATATATATATATATATATATATAAGTTATTAAATAATAATGTTTGATATTTAAAAACAAACTTAAAGGAAAAAAAATAATAATATACATATCTCTTAAAATACATTCTATAAAAACATCCTTAGCAATAAAGAAAAAAATCTTACATTTCATCCCCATATTGTTAAGGGGCTCGTGCGTGGACGCCATTAAAATACGAATACCCTATGTATGACAATTTAATTTGTGCCCCAATAATATCGGATTACAAATAATGGACAAAGAAATCTGAAGGGAAAGTTCTTTTATTATTGTCTGTGGGTTATAATAACCGTTCTCGTATGTGGACCAAAATGTTAGAACAATTCTTTTAAAAATATGAATATTATCCATAACATTTAAACAGAGTTATTGACTGTTAGATATTATAAATTAAAATAATACTATTTCTCATGTCTACTTGAGAATGAGTGCTGTTAAGTCTTTTGTTATGTCTTATCGTAGTTATAGTAGTTGTTTTACGGTAGTGATTTAAATAATTAAACTGACGGCGTATGTGTTTCTTTATGACCCTTATCTTCCGTAATGGTACCAAAATATTTTATACATTAAAAATGGTATTTTTCATTTATCATTTTAGTGTTGAGCCCTTAGCTAAGTGTATTGGTTATTGACACTGATTATAACCAAAGTCATAAAAATATATATTCAAATGTTTTATTTATGAAAAGGTGAAGTATGTAAATTTGTGTATCTGGATGTAAGAATTAATTAAAATAAAAGACTGTATTCCTTATATACTCGCGGAAAATAACTAGTCGTTAATAAAATTGTAAAACCAAAACTTATCAAGAGAGACTTAAAAAAGCATAAAACAGAAGCTCTCGTTCGTAAACATAAAGCTTTCCTCAAACTCCAAAATGAAAGCCTGATCTTAACTCATTAGCAGATTCATCTTATTCTCCAGTTACGGCGGTTCTTAATGCGGCGTTTTATCTTGTCGTCAAAACAAGTAAGTTTTAATGGTGATTGAGGAATGGGGTTTATATTGTGATGTATCTCGTTATGGGGTTGGTGGTGTAGCTGGTAATATACATAAAGTTTGTGCGTGTGATTGGTCCTTTTATAATTATACTATAAATTTGAAATTGTAATGATAACTAAATATCAAATACAATAATATTATAAATATGTTATGTATTATTTAGGTATATACTTCTTTTAAGCTGCTTTTCTACTTTGGATTTCTTAGAGGTTGATAATAAAAAGGATCTTTTCACTAGAACTTGAACACCGTGATTCATGCACATGTAATAACAAGCGCATGCTTCACACGTCGCACTGACAAATGGTTTCCTTGAGAATCGTGATTTATCTCCTAAACCAGCTTAAAGTATCGTTACTTGCATGTTCTGGGAGTACGTCGTGATATTAATAGTAAGACAGACTCATACAACATCATGTTAAAGTACATAGTTAGCGGCTGCAATTAATTCTAAAGATTTTTTTTCGCGTTCTCCCATCTTAATTATTTTATATGAAACAATGATTTAAGTTCTTCAAAGAAACATCAACTTAAATAATTTGAAGCGCTAACATATTCTTACGAGGCTTTTATTTCTAATGACACCGAGTTGCGTTGATAACGTTAAAGCGCTTAACGCATTTAACGAGTTTAACACGCGTCTCGGATTACGAGTGAACTTTATTACAGATTATAAATGTTAGTGCTAATGAGATCCATGTCGTTGGATTACTATTTATTAAACTATAAAATTTTAGATACGAATGTAATAAATATTTTCACAATAATTGTATGCATTGAGAATTGGTTAACCTAAAAAAGTTATGAGCTAAAGTATAATTGTAAAACCAAATAAATTATCAAAAAAATTAAAAGAAGAATCCAACAATTAACACATTAGGGCTTCACAAGCGGAATTCAAAAATATCCATTTTGACAGGTCAAAGGCAGCATTCCTTTGACCCGGTCACGCCCCGACGCCTACGTGCTGTTAAAATTTAATAACTCCAATTCTCTTTGTCAAATGACAGCAATATATAATGATGCTTTGATATCTCAGCCAAAAGATTATGCCTTTAATTAGACTTTTTATTTATATATCTATAGACATCTCTAATATGCGAAAATTTTGTGAATGGGAAATAATTAAAATCCTTCAAATAATATACACATTTTTAAGCTCGAAAAATAAAATAAACATCCTTATCTAGATTATCTAACAATAACGATCATATTATATATGAATAAACAACAATAATATCGTGTCTGTTTGTACGGTTGAGGAAATCGCAGCGAGAAATTGTCAAATAAAAATGAAGCCAATTTCCGTTCAAAACATTGGGGATTGAATTACATCAAAGCGGTCATATCTTCAATATGTTTAGGATTTCACTCAATATACTGTCCGACGAAAATTAAATTGCTTCCCCTAGTTTAAGGTCTTCATGTCCATTTTCCTTTTCTTTTTAAAATATCGTATTTCGTACCTTTGCTTATTATGTGTTATTGGTCTGTAATAAGGGAAACCTTAGACGTGAAGGGAATTCCAAGGTTTGGAAAATTATTGGTATGTTTTTGAATAAACAAACTTAATTTATATTTTGTGTTATTATATATACTTAAATTATATATGTTTAATAAAATATATGTTCAAAAGTTTTTAATCTAAATAATATTAAAAATTTCATAGTAGACATAAGTGAGATTATATTTATTGATTAAAGTAAAACGGTTTATATACCAGGACCACCACCATGCCTAGTATTATTGTCTAGATATTTCAAATTAAAAACCTCCAACCATATTTTGTTTATAATATTAACAAACAAAATGTACCTCCACACAAGATAACCTCAATTTATATGAACATCCTTTGTTTACAACTGAAGAGAAGCGACTGTCTAAACCCTTTCAAATCAATTCAATCACTAGATGAACAATACACGTATTTTGCAGCCCGACACTGCCTCACAAATTTAACTTTACACATTCAAGAATAGATTTAAACTTTATGTACTTAACATAAGATTGGAATTTGATTGTATTGAGCTGTAAATAAGAGGTTGCAGTAGAACAATTAACCCTACAAACTCAACTTCTCGTCGCAAATGGATTGGATTGCCTTGAATCGAAGTGCTACGGAATTGTGCTTGTATTAAACGTACTTGTCTAATATGCAAATTGTTATTGTGTACGAAGGCATATTATAAGTTTTCTGGAAAATAAGAGGCTGGAGATATTATTAGAGTAATTCATTGTATATGTCAAGATATATTTTAATTTTTAAACATGTTGGTGTATGTATGCTTACATACTGCTTTTTTTATAAAATTAAAATGTCATAATTACTAACAGAAATCAAATCTGAACCTACATACTAGAAGTTCGGTTATATCGTTTTGGTCTGCTACGTTACAATAACTGAATCTTGAATAAAGTCACTGTATATACACAATATTATTTTGTTAAATAATAGTATCCATTCCAAGTATCTAATGAAAGTCCTTTTATTGATATACAAAAACTAATTTAGCACAAACACAGCAAGAGAGCATTATAAAAACTATTCTTACGTTTCGAGAGCGCCAAATAAAAACTATATTGAGACAATGAAAAGAAAGTGTCGCGATAACAGAGACAATAATTTCCGCTAGCTTTTGCTCTTTACTGTGTCTGGTTTATTTTGACAAAAATAATAAATATTCTTTAGTAAAAGTCTGAAAATGGGTACTTTTTTACACCATAATAACTTTCTTATAAAAACATAATCAAAGACGGGTAACAGTAACATACCTAAATACATATGGTAATTAACTAAATATCTTTTAATACAAATATTTTACTACAAACAAACATAAATACAATCTTAGGTATACGCAGATAATGAAACATAAAAATCCGGATATTACCAGCTCGAACTGGAGAAGCCTTAATATTGTACTCTTAGATAAAAGTCGGGAGGATGGCTCATTTTTGTTCAATTGTATTTCTCATTCATTTCTAACTTAGTTTATTTAATAATAATACTTTACTTAAAAAATAAAAACATATAGTATGTAAATATTACTTTTTTTTACTTTTATGTCTGCATTATATTATTATTAGTTTTAATGTTACTGAATTGATTCTCTCAGTATTTTTTGTATAAATATAATTGACAAAGTCAGAGGATTTCATAGTGACAGGTCACAATCAGATAACTTTTTCTCATCTAAATAACATATAATCAATAATAAAATTGTACTTACAGAGTTACGAAATAATTTTTTTTTAACTCTACCCCATGTGCAGTTTTCCCGACATTATAAAATGTTTTGTTTTATTGTTCTATTGTAATGTTTTTATTAAAATAACATTTTTTTACCGAGAACAATAATAATTAGTAGATTTTTTATTTAGTTAATTATTTTGAAAATTATAATCATATTTATTGGCCAACTTCAGAAACCGACGGCTGATAATTGTAAAATTCTAACATGCTATTTGTTTATAATAAATATATATTTATACAGAATAAAGAATAGAGTTTATACTCAATAATTAATAATGTCATAAATACAAACAATTTTTGATCGTAATCTATTTCTAAAAGATTGATGCAATTAAACACTATTTATTATTAAGAACAAGGTAAGATATATGAATATTTTAGTAATCATTATTACCAATGAAACAAGTTATTATCTCACGGAATATTAGGTACTTGTTCCAAGTAATTATGCTAAGTGAACAAAAAGCGGTGATTAATAGCATCTGGGCTATCAGTCTAGACGTAGGTATCCTGGAGCGTGGCTTAGATGTTGCTTGCTATTGAATATATTATATAGTAATATTACTAATACAATACAATATTTGGCAAAAAAGACATTAAAGCAATTTTTTGCACAAATATTTTTACTATCTTTATTTATCGTAGAGATAAGATTCTAACAATATTATTGTATTAATACAAACATTAATATTATGTTCCAGTAGAAAAAAAGATGTGTATATTCATTCAATATTTTAAAAGTTGAAGTTAGTTTTCCAACTGTTAGTACTTGAAAAACATAATTCTTGGTTTAAGTTAAAAACTAATGCAATTTTAGCATTTTACCTTGATTACAAAAACCTTTTAAATTAGATTGCTTGTTTACAGAGTAGGAATTAAGTTCAAAGCAAGCAAACAACAGTAATGAAATCTGAAATCAAGGCGATCCAAAACAATTGAACGATCAGACGATTGTATTCCAATACGGAATAAAGAAAGTAACGGAAAAAACTAGCCTGAATACAGATGAATCTATTATTGATGATAACACACGGGCTAATAATTTACTGAGCAAATATAATAACATTAATTAATTAAATAGAAGTCAAATGTTAATTGCAGTTAACAACATTCCACGTATGTATGACATTTGTACGTAACACTCAGTTTTGTTTTAAAATATTTTTTTTTAATTAATATACATAGCATTTTAATAACATTGTCGTATTTTTATATATATTGATTTTTAATAAAGCTTTGCAAAGTATCGTCTCGTGTGTATTAGCAATGTGCTGCCAAAAGCAAACAGACAGACCAACTGGGTTGTAGTCGCGTCGTTTACATACTGTTTACAGAAATACAAACAAAAATCCACTACAACTGCAGTACTAGATTCAATTCCCTTTTGTAAAGTCATTTGCGAGTTGATACATTTTATATACGATTTTGGAATCGAAATTTTGTTAGGCCTTTGTCGAGTTACATGTATGTACGTATCGAATAACATCATTAAAATATTCTCAAATTACATATCTGATAATACAATAATCAAGCAATTTGTATTATATAATGTAAATGGATTCGCTAATAGATTAATCAATTAGTATTAGTGTGTTCTATTTTGTGTATGTTTACTGTAAATAATTGCTTTGTTTACACAAAGATTTGAAAATTAAATGTAAACAAGTTAATACACGTTGATTTTAACTTTTGTTGTTTGTAGAAAATATTTTCTATAAAATGCTTTACTTTAATTAGGTTATTTTAAACTTTTCTCCCCTATGTTCTTTGTTTTTTTAAGCAATAAATTAATGAATAAAATAACCTTATTATTTTAAAAGATAAATTAATAAAATAATCAATATCACTACTTCCAAGTGATTTCGATACTTACAAACATCCTTCAGAACTATTATGATAATATATATGCTATTGTCACTTGAATGAGGAAAATATCAACCTACGAGAATCAATAATTTCATCTCTCTATATTAATAAAATGTTCTCATATCTGTAAATGTTTTCACAAAAAACTAAAAATAAATAAAATATAGATCACGTGAGGGCAAAAAAATCATACAAGGCAAAAATTCAAATATATTGTAATATATTACAAATATCCAATCCATTATACATAAAGGTCGGAGCCATACATCACCCTACTCAGTCATCCGTCAAAAAACCGCTCACGGTATTTTATTGTAACACGGGGTAACGCGGGGTAACACGGGGTAACACGGGGTAAATTCCTACGAGCGTTGGTATTTTTACCCATTTTGTGGCAACCGAGAGTTATGTTTAAAACATTAGCTTTGTTTTGGATACTTTATTTAGATGACAGATTGTTTTCAATGTAGCAATGAAAAAGTTATTACTTTTGAAATTCTGTTCAACAAGTCGAAACAATTTTATCTATTTTTATATTACTTTTATAACATTTAGTCGTTTATATTATGAGGTGACATTTTAAAATAATACACAAGTAATATTTAATAAGCGGCTTACCTTAACTCCTCATTCGTAGCGAAATATAAACATGAAAAAGGTCTCTCCAAATGAAAACCAACCACTTCCTTAGTAATAAATCGGCTCAAATCCCTTGATAATATAAAACCTTTACATATTTAATAAAGCTATTGTGATTCCAACCTTAACGTTACGACAAAAGATTCACATTGGATAACGATATGTTTTTAAATATTATTTTCAAACATTTATTTGTCAACATGCCAAAGTAGCCCTTTGATTTGATACGTGATGTACCTTTTCTATACAAAATAGGGAAGAAATACGAAGGGACGTCTTTGAATTATTTTAATTTAGTTAAAACAAACCTGAGTTATTGTTATGAATTTAACATTTCTGATCTGTTATATATTTATATCCTTACATTATCTATGTAAGTTTAATTCTTCCACTTCATGTTTCATTTCCGAATGAAGTCTCAATCCAAACTAGAAACAAATTTTGAAAATCTACATTGGATAGTGAACATTTCCAAAGAATATTCATAAAGCTGTTGCCAACAAACTTTAGAATAATAATTAAAACGGTATATGCTCATATATCACTCCTTTTAATTCAACCAAGCCATAAATAAGCTTATTCAGTTTTCAAAACTACTTTAAAAATGCAGTGAATACAAATACATTGTCCCAGCGTTTCTTAGTTTAAATGAAACTTATTAAGTCCAGTATAAATTTGTCTCACGTAACAAGATGCGCTTAAGAATTCTCTATTTTCGTACGAGACGCTGTTATACAAATATTTAGCTTGAGATATAAAGGTAAAAACATAGCTGTATAGCTTAACTTCACTCTAGCAAAACCTTTTATACTGAATATAAAAGTATATTGGACTTAAAAGATTTCTGATCTTAAGGAGCTTTTTTAGTTTAACTTTTTTAATATCAGAGTGCATCTTTAGCATCTCTTTTAGTAACTTAACCTTTTAAATTGTAATCTATAAGTATATTATGTAATCAAATTAAAAATGGTCAACATTTGGACTGAAATTTTTTATAAATAAAATATGCTTCGTGTGAAGTGCCTGATACCTACAGCAATTTATAACTTATAGTTTTTAATGACAGATACATTTTTACGACTTATTAACCGTCTTAATTTGTTATTGTTCCATGTATTTTTTTAAATACAGTTACTTTCCTTAATTCATTTACAAAAAACTTATTCAGAGTAGGTATTATCTAAAACCCAAACATGTCAGTCGATGAACAAAGAAAAACATAAGTATTACGCATTTTATCCAACCACAAAACAAAAACAAAAAATAATCCATTTAACCGTATAGCTAAATTAATAAAAATGCTAAAAACGTTTTTCACTTAAACAAAAATTGTGTTTGGCACGTGGAAGTTGTGGAAGTTGGGATTCGAAACAGAATGAGGCGAGAACAAAGAAGCGGTCTCTGTCAACGGCATGTCGGGTGGATATCTAATACAGACCGGGTCTCGCTACGAACAATTCAATGCAGTATAGATGCATTGATTAGAATTTTTCGATTGTACTTTTTAGTTTAATTCTACTTATAGCTACGAAATACTCTACGTTCTTACTGTTAAATAATTCAGTTGCTAAACCACACCCGAACAATAAGCATAAAGGTTGATTCATTTGTTATTCTCGAATGGTTCAGTAATTAATATATAAATTTCACTAAACTATGTAAAAGCAGTATATTGGTAGATATATTAACCAATTACAACGACAATAAATTAAAAAAGCGATTCATCAAATCAAGTGTTATATCGCCACGGATTCGAACCCCAAATCCACAATAAAGCCATAAATAACAATTGCACGCAAATACACAACCAACACAGTAATAAAGCAAACAGATGATTAACAGATCGACGGTTAATCGACTGGCTCAGGGTTGCCACGCTTTGAGAATTGTAAATAAATTTATATAAATATAAATCATGTATATTATATTTCATTAAGTATATCTCTTTCTTCATACTATTGTAGTTTAACACTGATACAAAAAAAATAATCCAAACAGCACTCACAAGGAATATAACTAAACTATGTTATTGCAGCATTAATCTTACATACTAGCTACTAGTTATTGATAACGGTTTCGCTCGTTTCGGTTCAGAGTAAATGACAAGTTGAAAACTTAATAACCTAATACCTGATATATTAAACAGTAGCAGTGCTCTCACTCCCACTGGTGATGAATCATTTTTGAGGGTTTTCTTTGGTACAAAAACAGCCAGTGCTCTCTTTTAAGTCATGGATTACAAATATGGAATTGCCTACAAATCCACATTGACGGACAAACATCAAAACATAGATTAATATTACGGGTAGAATTATGCAATTGCACATATTCCAGATATTAACTTAACGTATTGGTGACAGCCCTAACAACAATCGGAAATGAGTATCACATCGCTTTATGGCCGCAAAGGCGTTTAATCATAACCGAACTGGTATTCTAATGAAGATTACAATAACTACCTTTGTATGAACTTTAAAGTGAAATATTAATGACGTCTACCATGAAAATAAAATTAGATAAAATAATAATTTATATTTAATTTTCACTTCTTTGTCAAAAAATGCGAAACGTTAATGAGAATTTTTACCCGTTATAAACAAATAAGAATCTTTGATCTTTTCGTCAATAGATTTGCAAAGACATTAAATAAGTAATAACAATATTACATTCACACTTTTTATCGAGAGGATTTTTCAAAGAAATCTGCCATTAATTACTGTCGGCGCCAAAGGGTTAAGTCCTTAACCCTTTTGAGGGTAAAAAATACCCGAAAGCCATTTTCATGCACTCCTAACTCTTTAAAACTTATTGTTTTCTTTTGTGAAGTCTTTGAGAAATGTTGATTATTAGCGTTTGATGTTCGCACTCGGGTACATTTTTTGCTGCTTTTTTCAATTTCAATGACAGTAATAAAGGGTTAATTTCTTTGTCCTAATCGGTTTTGATCTTCAATATTTTATTTTTGAACTGGTTTTAATTGTAGGCCATCTTATGAATTCTATATATAAAAATTTATAAAAATATTTATTTAATAATTTTTTCTTAATAGGTAATTTCTATCAATTTCTTTCTTCATTTACAATAAAAGAGCACTTTAAAAATAATCAAATAAAATTTGTAGTATATTATTATTATTATTATTTTGTTAATATTATATGTTTACTTACAGCAAGAATTAAAATGTATTTCAAATCAAACATAGATGCCATTGAAATCACTTAGCTACGATTATTACATAAATATATAATATATTAAACATGTAACTATGATTACACAGGATGTATATAATTTTATCCATACTGCAGCTTAAACCAAGAGAACGTCGTCAATCATATAGTCAATAACAAATAATTGACAGTTCAAGTGGCGACTGCACAGAGACATGCCGACTCATCTAAGATATAGGTGCGCTTATACGGGTGTTCACAATTTCATATTATAATGATATTGCCCGAAAAATCTTATTACCTGAAAATATGATTTACTTATTATATTAATAAATATACATATACGTATATGTAAATAAAATCTATAAACATAAAACAGTCTTGACCATACATCAAGTATACTACAAATAACTACTCGTATAAATAATGGTACTAAGTATAATTTAAAAAATATTTTAATATTTTAAGAGTAATAAGTAATAAGTAATTTTGTTTAATCTAAACATCCTGTATACATAAATGGATAGCTAACCTCGCGCCCCTGTCATCGCCAGCACGTCATTAATCACGAGCTAGACTTTAGGCATCAAATATAACCTAACCTGAAACCTAAGTAACGGTATACCGGATACGAGATTGAACCGGGGTTGATTAATTGTTCCACTAACACTTAGCTAATGTTATTAAAGTACTTTTTACTATAAATTATATATATTAAAAGTGTCTGATAGAAATACCACAGTTTCAGGCGTGACTCTTTAAGTTTTTAATTATATATCCCTAGTTTCCTTTAGTTTCCTTCCACTTGGGGTTGAATTCATAAAACTATTTTTAAACTATAGTAACAAGCTTTCAAATGGAATTTATTGTTTTGTTATAGCTTTTAAAAAAATATATTTTTGCACATTTGAAATTGCACAATAAAAAAATAGAAACGCAAAATAAATAAAGTGTTTTTAATCAATTCTTTAAGCTTAAAACTGTGTAAAATTGTTTAATCTGTCTGCACGTTGTTATTGTGTTAATATAAATAAAAGAAAATTGCTAACCATTGAAAACGGTAGGATCTAAAATACAGTAACCGTTACACTAAGTTATTCTCTACTGAACCATCTAAGAGGTCCCCGCTGGGTTGCGGGTCCCTAATAGAGTTGAATGAGGAAAATGCGTGCTTCTACCATATTACAGACCACTGAAATAAAGTTAAATAACTTTAATCACTAATACTTGATAAAGGAAACCATTTTTATTTTATTACTTTTAAAAAAAATAGGAGAATACTATATTTATAAAATATTATGATATTTTTATTTATATTCATTTTGAATTTGATTCACGGTTGCTCAAAATATGAACTTTTATGCAACTAAAAAATGCAAACCTACATATAAATACATAAATAATTATTACCTTAAAAAAATGATTTTTTTTAAATATATTATCTTATCTTGTGAGTAAGAATGTTCATTACCTACCCTATTATATTATGTACCCGTATCAGATATCTGCGAAAGAAAAACTTACTATACCTACTTAGTTTCCATTTTTATTGAAAATTCAAAACATATTTTTGTTTAAAAGTAGAATATTTAATAAATTATTTGAATAACGGATTATACAATTATTATAAATTATTTGAATAACGGCATATTTTTCTCTTTTATATTGTCTTTTTAATATTGTAACCATGTTATCATTTATGTTACGGATATAAATAAGAAATCCGAGTTTCACACGTCATTTATTCGCACGTCTCTTGTTTCTGCGGCCATTTGTCAAAAACTCGGATGTCACTACTCGCTGTGATTTATTGTTCGCAGGGCAATCGTTATAATGGATAAATATTGTATTATTTTTTGTTTTGTGTAGGATGACAATGAATATTATTGTTTTTAGTAATCTATAGTACTTTGAATGTATTTTTTTTATTTTCGTTTTTAATAGCGCAATCTATGTCATAAAATATGGAAGATCGCAACCGTGATAGTGTTGCGCAGCAGGAATATTCTCTTTTTTTAAATAATATCCTTTTTACATTTACTGAATGTCACCCTTCACTATCTATCGAATAAGTCGCTAAACCAAATTTGGTTCGTCAAATTGAACTGTTGTGACGTCATTAATCATAATGTGTAATGATGCCATGTAAATTATATGAAAACTCATCTCTTTGAGTGTGTATTCTTGTACAAAAAGCAACAGAAGAAAAATATACTTTTTCAATAGACTTATATTTTTAGACGTACATATATATCAAAATAAAGTGTAAGTATCTTGTGGTTTTGTAATTTTATTTTACATACCAAACGCACAAACATACATTTATATTTTAAATACAAAACACATACATATTTAACACAAAATGTTGAAACAAAAATGTCGATAATATAAAAACTTTAATTATTATTTTATATGTATAATAATCTTTATATCAAATATCAGATATTACCAATCTCATTATCTGGATGAATTGTTCACTGATATATATATGGCAGGCTCTAATGGACACGTAATTGATAATTCTTAGATATATGACACTAATTACAAGTTCAATAATCCAGACATAATTAACCTCAATCAGAATCGAGTTCCTAATCCATGGTTAGTAATTAGTGCATATCGTATTGATATAGACGCTAACTAAACAAAATATCAATGTATGTAATCTCGCTTGGTTACATTATCAATATATCGCTGACCATTCCATAATTGTAATGCAACAATAATTAATTGTTAACAATATGGAAGGTGTACTCATAATGTACTTATAGTAAAACTAGCTATTGCCCGCGACTCCGTCTACGTGTTTATTGACAAACAATGTTTTTATCTTTCTACATTTTTTAACTTTTTATTAAAAAAATATTTATTTTTTGAATAAAAAATATCCTATATTACTTCTAATACCTCCAAAAGTATGTGTAAAAAGTTTTATAATGATCAGTTGAGTAGTTTTTGCGTGAAAGAGTAACAAACAAACTTAAATTCGCATTTATAATATGATTAGGTAGGACATATTTTATCATTTGACTTACAAAGTCAGTCTCACTTATTATTCGGTTGCTTAAAAAAAGTCAAAGAAACATCGAATTGTTTTTGAATGTGGAAATTCTAACCGTTTTCTAATAAACGTCACAGTTTGATCTAGGTATCACAAAAGTTAAAAGGAGAATCTTATGGGTAACATAATAAAATGATGATTTGTAAATTTATATAATAAACAAAATCAAAGTGACCGTGTGTCTGTTCAATCTGAAATAATGATTTAATCCATTAGATCAAATTACTGTTACCCAATTAACTGGTTACAATAGTCAATCCATTAACTTTAGCGTCAATTCAATCTGCATATATAATGTTAAGTTGATAGTCTTTTTGTAATGGACATCTCGGTCCATTGTCGGTCAGTGAAAGGTCCGAATGGGAGCGAATGAATGAATAATTTAGAAGGGTGCTAAATAAATTAAGATAATTGAAGTTTGTTTACCAGCGGAATGTGAGGAAGTTGTTGGGTTAAATCTATTTATTTAGTTAATTGTAGTTTTTGAATGTTGAAGAATGAATTAACAAATATATGATTTTTTTCTTATCTGCAAAGTATAGAGTAGGTATTTAGTAGTTTAGTAGGTATTTAGTAGTTGCAAAGTATAAATGATTTTAAATTCAGTAAAATTTCTTAATAATACTAGGTCTGTGTGCTCTCGTAGATTACAGAAGTTACTTTAGTTACGTTTAGAACATTAGTTTAGAACTACTGATCGAATTTAGAGAAGAATCAACTTTATCTGTCATTGGATGCATTTTAGCGGAAGGGATTTTCAACACTTTTTTTATAGGATAATAATAGTTCTAAGTGTGATGTATATTTTATAAACTATTCAATAAATGAGCTGTAAAATGCAAAAAATATAATATTTGTAAACAATATTAAAATGTACTTCTATTCATTAACAGGAAAAATACACAAAATACTATTTCGTATCTTTTATATGTTATCGCTAACCATAACGAGTTTAGAATTATATTCTCATTTCTTTTATGATTTTACTCTTGCATTGCGCGCTGAATTCAATATTGTTTTATTGTACGGAAAATGGTTGAAACGTCCATTTTAAAGATATAATGTTGTTCAAGAAAAATGATAATAATATTTAATAACTCCAATAGATTTTATACTCGCTAAGTAAAATAATGTTTATTCAAATTATATGTATACTAAAAAGACAAAATTAAATGAAAAAATTCTGATATAAAATTAAATACCAAATACCCATATTTATGGATTTTTTTTATAAATTATTCAATATGCAATAACATTTTGGAATTTCCCCACACCCTTGTGTAAGAAAATCAGTGCAAAATAATGGAAAGGAAACACAAAACGGTAAAAACACCGCGACGTCCTCAGCAGGACCCTTGAATGACCAGTTCCTGGTAAATTTAGCATTTTTTCATCACAAGGGGAGATTTAATCCTTGGTTTGTCCGTTGCTGTTCTTTATATACGCTATTATGGAAAATAGAAAGGCGTTTTACCCTTTGGTCTTTTATTATTTATTGTGTACAAGTGTAATATCAATAAATTGCTGTTTTGGCTCCATTAGCCTCAAAATGGTATACTTTTTGTATGTGAAAACATTTGAAGTAGGAGAATCACAAAGTGGATTAAGATATCAAGATAGAAAATAAACTCCGAAACTAAGTCTGCAAGAACTAACATCCCGCTCTGGTTGTATAAACCGTAAAATTTTATTTTGTTCTTTTGCAAACTAAAAGTAAGCTTGAGACACTTATCTTGTTCTTCTATGCGATGGTGTGCACATAATATAATTCAATTATTTTAAAAGATATATATTTCTAAATAAAATTATGAGCAAGATAGAAAATCTTTTAAATCTTTATTTAAATATATTATAAAAATATAACTAAAGATTCCATTACAGATTAAAATATTTTGCTCTAAAGAGATTCATTAATCATTTCAGTGACAAGCATTAATGTGTAGGGTAATTAATATATGCTCGTCTACGGTTTCACAACCTCGCTTCTCATCAAGACGCCATTACCAAGAACATATTTCATACTTTTTAAGTCTTGGCAGAAATGCATTACTAATAATATTATGAACATCTATCGTGACGTCGACTAAATCTGTTAATTTAGTTTTTTTTCTTTTTTCAAACGTTTCTGGAATTAGATTAGTCTACTAAGGGTTGGTGTGCTTTCAAAGAAATACTTTTAGGATATATTTAAAATACTTATCTCGTCTTTTTCTGTTTTTATTTTTACATGTTTTTTATAATATTTTAAATATAGGAGTCAACTATATAGTTACATATTGTATACCTTACAATATAAATAGAAATGTGGATACCATTACAAGTAGATGTTACAAAGAAGTTTTAAAGCTATACAAATAACTGCGAACAATAATTATAATAACTAAAATAACTAAATAAGTTGATTAAAATATTCGGATATTCAATTATGAAATATATTAAATTACCTTTAATAAAGCTTCTCAAATTTCAACCACATATTTTAATTAGCCATATTGTTAAGTTACTTGTATGTTTCGAGCCAAAATCTCTGTATATTTGCAACCCTAACGTTAAGGTAAGTAGTTCACTTGTGTGAAACTTGCACAGCAATACCCTTCAAATTCCAAACAATTCTACACAAAACCGTTGGTAATGAGTCCAAACCTGCGAATCTGTCCCATTTGCCTACCAACCCTTAATCTGCCGCTGCATTTTACGAGATCTGGGGCAATATCTGTCAATGTCCTTATCAATAAATTGTGAGCGTTTATAGCAAATGACGTCGTTTGACGGTTTAGAGTAGGCTTCAGTAATCCTCGGCCTATAGGACCCCATCTGCGTTGCAAGGGTTAAGTCGCGACAAATAGACCATTTGCAAATAATAAGACGCAATGAAAGAATAAATTAAGGGTTCAAGGGGTCTTTTGCGGTCCCACCGATATTATACCATTTTCACACACACGTTTATTTTTTAAACAAAAATCAATAATATGAAAAGGATTTATTTTGTTTGTTTGTTATACATTCTGAGTCAATTTGAATAATGTTACCGGTAAGCCGCTAATTGTAGCCACAAATAGTAAAAAAACAGATTTAGGGTGGTAGAGGGCAAGTTCATATTCTTAATATAATATAAAATTATAACAAACGAACAAAATGGTTTAATTACAAATTTGGGAGATGCGGTTATAAATGATAAGATAAAATCACATACAGATAAATATTATTTAAATATATATATCTCAACATTTTTATCTCTTTTTATGAAAACATTATACAAAGAAAATTAATTAACACTTCACTTATATCATTTGACCCGGCACTCCCCACTGAGATGATGTCTTAAGAAGAGAATCTTAGAATGACAATTAATAATTATTACACCTACTTCCGGCGCCTTCCGGCAATGGCGGCACTTCCGGGGAGCAATGGCGTATCGTATCCTGAGATTATTAACAGATGGGAAACCTTTACGACATCTCATAACTTTAGTTTGTCTTAGATGAATTAAATCACTAACCATTTACATATTGTATAATTTATAATAGGTTTGTTTTATTTCACGTTATGATGAATATTCTTTCATACCTTAAATTCCCTTTTATAATACTTAAATAATGTTTAACCGCTACATGTATACTGTAGAGACAAAGCAATACTTAGAAATAAAATAAAACACTGATGGAAATTAATAAGAGAGGGATTGTTATCATAGTTGTTCTTCGAAAGTATAAATAAGTCTATAGATTATTTATAACAACGTCTTGTATTGTACAGAAGTTATTATAGAAGTTAAGTTAAGTTAAGTTAACATCATGGTTAAAATGTATTGTTACTAAAAAGTAGTTTTGAATATGAATTTACATCTCATGTTAGACACAATAGATAATGCTATAAATAATGGAGAATATAGAATGAAATCTTCTTTGATAGGAGCAGGACTCGAACCTGAAACCTCTATGAAACAGTTCTCTCTCTCTGCTAATTTTGTTACAGTGCTGATACTTGCTTCAATAAATCTCATTCCGTAATAAATAATCGTCTTTATCGAAATGGATAAAGACAAGTGGCATGGTAAGCTAGATAAGGTAGGTTCAACTTCTTCCCGTGTCCCATATTCATTAAAATATTTAAATAATCTTAGCGTTTCTAAAGATGTGTATACACGACGCCAATATAAGACAATATATTATACGGAACCAAACGCCCTACATCTTAGTTGTCGTAACACATCATTAATCTCAGATGTATGTGACATTTAATTACCTAAAACACCATATATTTGGGATTCTTCCGTCCCTTGCCCTATGGGACATGTCTTTGCTATCAAAAGATCACCGCAACCATTGATGATTTTGATCTTTATCCCGTTATCATAAGGCTCTGAGATGGAATATTAACGTTGGTAGGAGTAGTAATTAATATTGTTCTTCTTATTGCTTCACGCCTTAGATTTTATTGTTTCTTGTCCTATTTGTTGTTATTTATACATATATTCACATAATATAATTTATCTATATTGTGTATGTATGTTTGTGAAAGCATGTGACAATGTTAATAAAAATATATAAGAATGCAATTATTAACCTGTGGGCGTAACTTGCTAAAAAACTTATTTATGGTAAATACAAAGTTTCAAAAATGCCAAAATGTGTAATTAGGTAATTTAGCATTTTAAAAATATTCAGTTCGACACTTAAATATAAAATCTAAAGTATTTTTAAATAATCCTGGAAAGCTATAATCGTAGAGATTACAAAATATTTACACTGCTAGTAATTTTAAAATTTATCTGCTTCTGTAAAACACGCTCATAAAAAATTACTTCCTCAAAAATTTCAGTCATTTCTATTCCTGTATTCCTTGAATAAAATGCTTTGAGTGACAAATACTAGGACATTTCACAGTCTGGCGATCACCTCAGCGATAAAAGCACAATGGTTAGACTATTTTAACGAAAACTATGCTAATGCTACGTTATTTGTTATCGAAAGTGCCTCATCTTTTTGTTGGATGCTCTAATGGCCTCAAAACATGCTTATGGATATTATGTATGATATAATGAAGGTATTATAAGATTAATTAATTATGTTAAAAAGGATTTTAATTGTTTATGTACTTATTTTCTTTTTTTAGATATTAGACGACAAAATTAACCGATGTAAGGTAATATACGCTTATGTGAATTGATTGTTTAAATTAACAAAATAAAATTAGGAGGACAAACAAATTTGATTAAATATATGAAATGATAAAAATGGTTATATGTTGTCATAATATAATCTCACAGTGAGATATAATACAGCATCCGTCTACATGTATCTTTCTCTAATGTATTATTCAATGGGCGCCACTAAATAAGTTTCGGACAAAATGCTCCCAAGTGACATAGATACAAAAAAAATACAAACATATATTTGCCATTGATAGATTACACTGAAGCTAATTTCAACCTTGTTTTAATAAGCATAAAGTAGTAATTATGTTGTAGGAGTCATTTAGAGGCAGTTGTATCCTGGTATCGGTATTCTTTTCGAGGGAAACCGGTGATTCGTCAAAGTCGAGTATATTTATCGTTTTAGTTGAATTTTATCGAACTAATAGCTTCGGAGATAAATTTACGATTGTTAGAAGATTCGTACGAGGCAAGGGTTTATGTAATGATCTATTTAACCATTGTATATCTCAATGCTTTATTGTAAATAAAACAGCGATCGTATTATTTATTGAATTACTTCAATTTATAATGATATTAATTAATATTATAACTATATACTTAACAAGTCATTTAAAATTATCAATTATTATTTTTTAATTCCTATGGTAGGTAAAATACTATTTACATATTATAAAAATAAATACTTATAGATTATAATGTAATATCATTAATTGTAAGTTACAAATTCTTAGATTCTGGACCGTTTGTTTCAAATAAACTTTACCACCTTATTTTTTGGATCGGTTGTATTTAAATCCCGTCATTAAAGTACATTTCTTGAAATACAATATTTATGTAAGAAATTATCTATAAAAATGGCTACCTAGCTAGCTAGAGGTCGTGGGTTTGAATCCCTGCCCGTATCGGTTTATTTTTCATTCTATATTTATATAAATTTAACTATATCTAATCAAATAACAAACACCAGACTAAATAATTCAAAACCATATAAAATGGTAGACGTGGAGCATGCATGGTTCACCTTCCCAGCACTCCTTTATTTAGCAGGTCAAAGTAAAAGTCAAATCCAGAAAGGCAAATATAAGTCTGAATCATTTGTAAACCGTTATCCATTTCAGTAACCTAAACAAACTGCCCGGGGCTTATCATCGTATAAAAATAAACTTCTCAATACCGATTAATTACATTTTGCCTTTGGATACCCAGACAAACATTACCAAACATAACACACAATAAATGTTTGACAAAAACACTCTGGTTTGTTTTAATTTTGTAAATAATGGCGTTGGATTTTTTACTTAATAAATGTAAGTAGACAGAGGTAGGAACGTTATATGTTTTATTTAATATTATTTATTTGTTCTACCAAGCTGAGCCCGCAGCCGTTGTCCTGTTCTGAAAATTAAGAAATTCCTTAATCCCGATTTCAGCATTACCTTCATACTGGTTGCTATTATTAATATAAATCCCTCAGGAACCAGCTCGAACTTACAAAAATGATCATTTCCATTTATCCAGCCACTTAGAAAAAGTTTAGTGAAGTACAAACGTACTATATATTAAGAAGATGTATAAATATTTTGTGTAACCGAAGCGAAGTTTCCGCTTTAAATAACTAAGTTAACCGTATCGTCAAGGCACGCTTCTAAGATGTTATTACATTAGCCAGAGACATAATGTATGCTAATTTTATTTTGCTCCTAACCTAGCTCTTGCAGTACGAATGCATAAGTAACGTCGATCTTACCTTAAGGAAATTATTTATTTAATCTATTTTGTTTACGTGTTTTTTTGCCACTGAATATTCAGATAATGTCTTCAAAAGTATAAATTGTACTCTGGCACAAACTATAAAGTCTAAAATAATTATAAAGTTAAATGATTTATGAAATTTATTTAACGAGTTATTTTCCAGACACATAAAAATGAGAACATATTTTTAATTACGATAATAAAATTCCAAGTACAGAATGAATGTAAAACAAACGTGTCACAAACAATATTAAATTATGAAAGTTTCCAGCGAAGGAAGTCCAAGAATATTAGCGTCGTAAGTTTCATTCGACGTAAGGAACTCGACGTACATTTACATATGGGAGCTAGGAAAGAGAATAATAATGGAGGTGGTAAATGTTAGTTTTGATTAATAAAATCGTTTGTAAATATTTTTTAATTGAAACAGAATTGTGAGTTAATTTTCTGTTTACTGATTGGTATTTTCTATTTACCTGAACCAAGAGAAAAATCAATGTTCTGAATGCTTAATTACTTTTGCTTGGTTACTTTAACTATTGTTTGTATACGAAATTTATAAGGATTTGGTACCGCATTTTTATTTAACCGCATTTGAATTTGATTAAAGATTAGTCTTTAGTGGTAGGAAAACTAAACAAGAGTTTTATAAAAGATATTAAGTTTGTGTAAAACAAATAACAAGTAAATTATGAATATTAAAAGAGTAAATAAATAACAAGAAAAATATGTATACAATTCAAATAAAAAAGGATTTTTCTAAAACAACATAGATATATAGGTTTGTTTGTCCTACGTTCCTAACCTACTCATTTGATGTCGAATGATTCGATCGTGACAAAACTTGGCTAAGTTATTCTGTTGAAGTTGAAGTTCAATTTGAAGTTTTCTGTTAAAAAAACTATTTTTAGGCGTAACGATGCAACGTAGTAATAAAAAAATGTATTATAAAACCAAACATTTTTATTACATGGCATTGCAACGTAAGCCTGGCGGTACAGCTAACAATTTACAAAATAAATAATTTCGTAGCTCCAGGTGTTTATAAAGCACATCTAGAATCGAAGTAACATTTCGATGAACTCAGCAAATGTTTCGTTTGCAAAATGCATGATTTATATCTCGGGTTGACATGTCTGCTCGCTATTACCATATAATACGATAATGGTCTAAGAATTCATGTCTAGATTATAAAATTATTTTCGGTTAAGTTAAATTTAAATTTATAATATTTATATGTTAATAAAGGTTTTAGTACGTATATTTTTAAATATACTTTTTCTAATATTGTTATAGTTAGTTAGGTTTCAGTGCAACATTTATTATGCGCAATTATTAACCTATTTTTTTTTATTTTAGTATTTTGTGTGCAATAAAGATTGTATCTATCTATCTATCTTTTTATACTGTTACTATATACAACTATTAGTTAAGTAATAACAAATTAAATGAATAAAAGCAGTGTATACTAATATAAGGCAAGTTATAATATATATTTTAAGTATTAGTTTTAAGATCCCAAACCGAGAAATAAGATTTTATAAACATAACACTTTATGAATAGTTATTTATATTAAAAATGAACCGGGTTCGTTTCCGTGCCAGCATGGATTATTTTTCAATCTATATTTATTTAAAATTTAAATAATGCTTTTATCATTATTATCATACATAAAAAAACCTCGTTAAAACTATTCGTCTTAATAGCTTTATAAAAAACAGTTTATCCAGAGCGCTTTCAGTTTTAAAATCACCCGACTGTATAATCGTTGAAAGTTTTAACGTCACAAAACGATTAAATTTGTTCGTGTGTACGTAACGTAATGTCTACGTGTTAAATAGTTATTGACCGTAAAACTGTTCCTAACTGTACCGCGTTATAGCCTTAAACGGTTTATGGTTCAAATTTTAACGATGACACGTGATCGTTTTTTTAGATATCTTTTTAATGACATCGTATGTAAATCACTATAAAGATTTTTAAAGGTATTTGCTCCATAATACTGTTTTTCATTTGTCGTTGATTGGTTGAAATATATCACAGCGTATCTCCAACTAGATGATATCGAGATATCATTTAGGTGTATTTTATCATTTGATTAATCTCACCGCAAACCGTATTTACAGACCATATTCACCATTCAAAAGGCATATTTGTTTTGAATATTCCATACATGATACATTAAATCAGTAAAACAATCTGACCAGTTTATTTGAACCTTAAGATGTATAAATTTATACCTTATCTAAAGGGAAAAGAGTTGTAGATTATTATTATTGTTAGGTTGGACATGAGGAACATTCTCTTTGATGTCTCTATTTGACGTGGCTTTAAATTCAAAGATCGGTTTTGATAGTGATGTAATTATATGTAAATTACCTGTGTCTATAAATCAGTGCACTAACTGAAAAAGCAAACAGGTATCGTAAACCCTATACTCGGTTTTATTTATACAACTACCAACTACGATTATTTCATATGTTTTTTTCCACAAGCCAATAGTGCTGTGATTACTATTGTTTATTTACTGATTGATAATTGATAAAAATATTTTCTGATTTCGGTATACAAATAGATCTACGGATAGGGAGGATTTCTTTTGGTACTTTATGCAGAAAGCGATAAAAAGCGCTTAAAATCTTTTACTTATCACTTGAATAGATTAAACTTTTAATTATATATACACGATCCAATTTAGATATTTGGGGTCATCATACCCTTCATTAGATTTAGATGTAATGTTACTAAACTAACACACTAAGCAATTACATTATATTTCCACAAAATTACCGTCCATAATCACACATGGAATAGATAATAATGTTGATCTTCGTAGACTGCAGCCTCTGTCAGCCTCTGTACACAGCTTAGACGCCTTCCGGGCATAATTGGTTAAGTGCTCTGCTTGTTGGCATAAAATTATGAGCTTTGATAAACAAAACTATATTATGATACATCTTATATTTAGTAACATTCGATTCAATTGATTAACCTTTATTTTTGACAACTATGAACGATCGTTTTTTGGCTAACTTCTAAACATTCAAAATTAATCAAATTATAATATTGCATGCATTATTAATTACTATCCTAAGACTCTGTATAAGTGATAAATTGATGACATGGCAGTCTTTATAAAATACATTGGTTATTGTCAATATAATGAAAGGCATAAACTCGGACATTGTACATATACATGTAAACTGTTTTAGCAAAATTTAAAAAAAATACTACTGAAGATAAACAGTATGTTAGGCTATGTAGTCCTTTTTCACAAGTCTTTTCAAACAGCCTTGCGAAATATTTTTTAAATATTCATCTCGTTTCCACAAGACAAATCGACATAACCCTCCATTGACGTCACCAGAACGCCCTGGGGTCTGTAAATTTCTTTAAATGCTTCTCATTATTCGCAATAGCCACATAACAGTATAACCCTTCAAAGCAGATGGGGTCTTTTTAACCATAATAAATACAGCCTACACTTAAAGCCACGCGAAGCGATAATGTGATATATACATAAAAATATTATAATGTAAACGACATTTAAATGTAGGTATGTTTTATTTAAAATATATTGAAAGTATTTACGTTTTAGAAGTAGTGATTTAATGTACTGAATTCGATATTTTATAACTACCCCTTCTCTTTATAATATGTTATACGCATGTCTGGTTTTAGTGGTTAACAGTCTTTACAATCTGCGCGAGGTCGTCAAAGCGAAGCATCACTCCACATTTCATCGTATTAGATTCAGACAGATATTGCTAAACGTCACATAAAATGCACGCTAAGCCTACGGGAGCCGGGGATTATATTGTAAATTCAATTAGATTTTCAATATTTTGTATCTAATGTATCCAATATTAAGAATTTTAAAACGTAACACGTCTTTGTGTTTAATACTATAGGAGTATTAGAAGTAGGCCACAAAATTAAAAGTATGATCCGCAATAAATATATAGAAAGGAGGTACACTAAATTTAAAAACATAAAATTCACTTGCTTGATAGAAATCTAAAAATAGAATGCATAGAAAACAAATAGCGTAGGAAATGGAAAAACTTATTTTAAAAGAATGCGACGGGTAATTTTCAGAACACACTCCATTTCAAAGAACCCATTGTGTTGAGTAGCAAAAACTGCGGGCGGTCAACTAATTCGTTTGGGAATGCTGAATTGAACCCCGACATCTTAAATACACTATTATATGATAAGTAACCTTATGACCAGTACCACAGGGTTGAAATTTAATACTAGTCTTATCCTACCTCTTATGAATATGTAATTGTTTTGTAATTTTTATTTTAAACTTTATCTCGAAACGTCAGGGCTTAAAATTGGAAAGTAAGTTATATTTATATTTTCTAAACAATGATTCAGAAACTAATCAAATGGACACGTGGCTCATCCCGCTGTGGAGTTTTTGACACATTTAAGTAGTCATTATATTATTATACATCAATATAAAGTATCTTATTTTGTAGTTACCCTGCTTTGTTTTGCTGTAGGTAATCTACAAGTAAACAGAAACATAAGTCATAATCAACAGTCCGTTAAACTCCATAACATAATATTAAGCCGAGTCAACAATGCCGACCCTACGAAATTGGTATTCATTTCCGTAAAATAAACATGTATGAACACACAGAATTGCAAATCGACCTGTTAATCTAATAAGAGCCGACCGCCGAAGCCGAACCTCCACGGTTCATTTGCGAAAAAAATGTACCGAATTCTTTTTATCATAATATACAGGGGACTTGACGTTGACAAATACAAAGGCATTTCCTGTATACTTTTTGTATTTGAACGGATAATGTATATTGTTCGGTGAAAAATTCAAACCAAGCGACTCTCTAATGCGATCTCATAATTTTGAGGAAGTTGCTTTTTTAATTTTGTATATCATTTTTAAGTCTTTATATATTTTAAGACTGACTTACTAATTATTGTTTGAATTGTAATGTGGGTTTCTTATACAACAGATTATTCTAAGATATTGTGCAAATTGAAATGTATATATGTATGTAATCCATATTTTTACCATGATGATAAAAGCTCAAAAGATTGTGAATTTAAAAACAAAATATATTGAATGTTATGTAAAATGAATCCATATATTTTTTATTACTCTAAAATAACTATGGCAAAATCTAAATATTCATTTTATTACCGGGCAACGATACCATTAAAATCTAAATCACTTTAGTAATTAAAATTTACAGTAATATAAGTCCACAGATTAAATTTCTCCGTCGGATGAGAAGCATCTGCGTTGAAGGGTTAACTCGTCAATGACTTGGCTGTAAAGAAATAACCGAATTAAACCTAATTCAATTAACAATGAATCCTACTGGAATTCACAGGAATGGTTTGTCATTTAACCCTCTAATGTTATTAGACATCACAAATAGGGATGCAATTTAGCTTTTAATAACCGACTAGCTGCTGTTGACGACTTTGTTTCCAAGCGTATTGTTATGAATAGTTTGACCACATCTAACTACACAATAAAAATGTGATTTTAATAAAAGTAACATCACACATTTTACAAAACATGCATTAAATCAAATTATATTTGTTTTAATAAATCAAAACCAATATTAACGACAACATTCAGACGTAACGTTAGCAACTTAGTAGCATTGTTCTCAAAATCCACCGCACATCAAGACCGCCTCTTGCTCCCGACAGCATCGCACAGACATACGAAACTCTCATGAGAAGTCCAGTTGCACACTTGCGACTTTAATGTATTTATGATTCATCGAGTGATACGATAATCTTAACTTAATAATCAATTTTAGAATAATCCTTATTTCTGTTTTAATTCTCATACTCTTAGTTTTATTATCTGGCTTGTTACCTAAATATTTACTTGCATTTCAATACTATATAATTTCAATAAATGTATAATTCTTTAAAATATTATATTAATTAAAAAAAGTTTTAATAAAACTCTATAACATGTCGAAGGTGTGTAAGCCGCTTTAGAGTATTACCGTTGCGACTTAAGGCTAGCGTCTTGTTACGAGTTCATATTAAATTAAACTGAAACCTAAGTCATTAAGACCCGTCGAATGCAACTGTAGGGTTAAAGCAATTTTGTATGTGGTCAATGTATTCATACCAAGGTTATTATCAAGAGAAATCAAATTAACTTTACGATTAAGGATGACGTATTTGAAAATGTAAATACATGTAATACAATGTAACACTAAAATGTTGATGGATAAAAAGTTCCCCTTATAGTAATTACTAATAAATCATACCAATAAAAGTTCTAAATCATCAAACTAATACGAATTTGATTGGTGTTCCTGTACATCTGCTTCCAATTTGATCGAAGCTATAATTTATAGGCATTAGTGTATTTCTAGGTATGACGTCTGAATGTATTGATAATATTGTATTGAATAATTTCAAGTGTGGTACATTTGAATATAGAAATGGGTCATTCCGGTTAAACGATTTATTATTTTTAACAAATTCAAGATATTTTTAAAATGGTTTAAATTGTTAATTAAAATGATTACATATTGATATTCAAATTATTACGAACCAGTGTTCTCGGATGTGGTTGCAATGTTATATAAAAAAGGGTTTCGTTTTATAATCAGGCTTTTTTTGGAACAGGAACATGGTGACGATAAACAACTGTTAGTAGTTTTATCATAATCCCATGAATAGGTTAGAATTGTTTCAAGTACCATTATTCAAATAAACATATATTTTTATAATTTGATATTGATTCTTACTATTACCGGCGTTGATGCTATATCGTATTGAAAAAATAAAAATAACCAAGATCTATGTTAAAGTATATCCAAAGCCGTCGAGATTACCTTAACATAAAACTTGTATAGATATTTTATTATTCCGAACCATTCGCTGTACACAGCATTGCACTCAAATAAACCTTTCACAAGTGGATGGTCAATAAAAACTGTCGAATCGTTTCAGACAATTCTATTGTGATGGTTAGTAGATGACTGTTTTGATCGTATATAAACGGAAATAAATCTGTTGAGCTTAAATTATGGTTTCATAAAAATAATTGGTGAAGAACACAGGACGCCGTTTAAATATGTAGTTATTGTTTCTTATCAACTCTTATTGTATCTTATGAAAATAGTATTCTAAAAAAACATGTAAGAAATGAACCCTTCGGTCACGATTGCAATTTTATATTCACCGAAGCTTCGTCTTTCATAAAATTTGATACCAATATTAGCGCACAGGTGCTGAAAGGATCTCCAGTTTCCCTGATAATGCAAATGCAGTACACCTGTTCTATGGAATATGCAATCTACGTGCAGACGCGAATTAAGTAAATGGACTCTAGCACAAATAATAAAGAATTTCTTACAAAACTTGGACCAATCATACTTGCTCGTGTAATATCGACGTGTGTGTTTAACCTCTGAGGGTTAACATTTTTAAAAGTTCTTATTGAAACCAAAGTATTACGAAATATTAACTTTTCGCTTATTAAAATATATAGAAAAAAAATATTACATAACAATCCTATAACATGAACATTTCATAACATTGTACTTAAATAAACAGGATTAAACAAAATTTTTGTGATTAACTTCCAAACAAAGATATAATAATATTGATTATAGCATTTTCAATTCTTATCATTATATAACTTTACGAATATAATTTAACTAAAAATAAGTAAGCAACCTGATTTAATTATCTCGCAAGTTATTTCAAAAAGTAATTTCATGGAAACAAAGCCTTAATGGATAAGCCGATTTGATGGTAATTAATGATGTTACAGATTAATAATAAGTCAAAAAGCGAGTTACAAGTGATTGTGAGGGAGATGAAGATGTCACGCTGTAATCGGATGGTCGGAAGACTGAGTCGAGACATTGATAAATAGTCACCGAGTCAAGGTAGTTCAAGAAATAAGCTGAAGCGATTTTGATTATATGTATTCTATTCATTTTGTTAGGAGAAAAACATATAAACGCTTAACATTGAAAAGGAGACGTTAGTTACAGATTTAATGTGAAATATCCCACTAATATTATAAAAGTGAGAGTTTGAATGTTCACACTTCAATATCGCTAAAATACAGAATGTATTTGTAAGGAATTTGTACACTGAGACTAATATCTAACCATACACACAGTAATGACAAAGAATTTTCAGAAAATACATGATTTCCTTGGAAAACACACACCAGTCTTTCGTCACGTGAAAACGCTGTGACGGTAAATTACTTTCAAGTTCACAGTCTTCATACCAGGAGGAGGTGGACAGGAGTCAACGAGAGCAGCGGGCAGAAGGTTGTATTTCATTAATCTAATTTTAGTAAATAAAAAGTGGTTTAAAATTAATTAATTTTATTTACTACACATTTTTGTTTATCTCATCTATTTTGTAAAAAGAAATATTTTTCTTATGATTTGAACCTCATTTACGACGAACATTGAAGATGTCTTGTTCAGTAATAGGCTCAACGACGATTTCTTACATCCACTCCAATTAATTGTTTTGGATAAATGTTTTTCCATTTTATTAATGATACACAATATCAAATTAATACCTTCTTCAATTTTTTTACAATATTATTCGTAAAGCAAATAAAAAAAATTAACTACCTGTATTTGGTTAAAAAATATACTTAATTAACATTTTTGTTTATAAAGTACTTTACAGACATTTAAATTAATAACCGAAATAATAAAATGGAATTGTAGGAATACAAGGTGTCTCCATTATGTCATTGGAAAATCATAATAATAAAATAACCATTCTTATACATACTAAATCAATGGAGATAAAATTATGTTATTTTTTATAGAAATCATTTATATATTCTCATTTTCATATATACAACACAACACATGAAAAATACCAAAAATTTGGTTGTACCTACTCCTACCCTTATCGTTTTTAATATGCGTACAAAAATTTAATATTGAGCATTTATGCAAATGTATTTTTTGTACAGTAATTTGCATTTATTTGAGGTCTCATTTCTGATGTTCAATGGTACGTATGGGATATAAATATTGTCTTTTGTTTTTCTGATGCCCCATTCTGCATAATACCCTCCGGTTGATTATGCATATCGTTTAAAAAGTGACTTCTATTTAGTCGTTTGATAAAATAATTTCTAATATTTTCTTTTCTGTAATAACAAATATAGATATTTATATTATTTTAATAGAAATATGAGTTATTCCTTCCTTTCGTATCGTGCGAGTAGAAGGGAGGGGGCAGCCGAAGGAAGGAGAGCTCGAAACCCTATCCTCTGTTTAGTTTTTGAGATATACGGATTTGAAGTTTCGCAAAAACTAACCAAAAATGTATGTAATTAAGACTTCTGTGACGTCTACGCCTCAGTAGCTACGGTTTGATTGGGTTTGAACAGTGTTACAGCAGGTGGAGGCTGCCCTCCCTCCTCGCCTCCGGATTTACAAAAACACTCTACGGGTAGGACACACAAGACTACGTGGAGTCGCGGTTGACAGAGTCGGTTTTGACAAAAAAGTAATATATATATATATATTATCTAACATTTCGTGTTCATAAAAATTCAACAATTAGATCACCTTAGTTTCGCGGGTTGTTATAATTATCGTTATAAAAAAATCACGAACGTCATTTGTCAAGTTCCGAATGTCAAATGGCGGCCCATTTGACATTCGGAAATGAAAATAAAACTAAGTTGTTACGAATTCTGTTTTTCTAGTTAAATTAAAATGAAATAGTAATAATATACCTACATAATTGATAAATACATGGCAAAGATGTGAAATATGATTTAAACATTGTGTTTTTGTGCTAATATTGGTGAAAATACGGTAAGTTACTCTCATACAAAAAAGTATAAAAAACTACGCGTTTTCCCGGACTGGGAATAGTATTAAAAGAAAAGGAAGACCAACCCCTTTCATATGAGACCCTTTTTAAACCAAAACTACAACGACACGAATGGAAAGCCGACCCGAAATATGGATACTTACAAATAAAATAGCTATAATAGAATGTTATAAATATAAAAAACATATTACATACAGACATAGTGACAATTCAATTTATATGTATTATTCGTTACTTGCAATGTTCTAAGAGTATAAAATTATAAAATGTCTACCCTCCCTCTCACTACCAACTAACCAAGTGTTACATCTTTAACGCCCTACCTCTCGGAACCCTTAGTTATATACTGCACTACTGACCTATATACTCTTCAGGTCTCTTTCAATTATTCAAAGGGTTTTCAACAAACGAGTTCGTGTTATGTAAGATCACGCGCTGTTATGGCGAAGGGCTTTAAAGGTAGAAGGGTTCCTTTCTATATCACTTTACATATAAAACAGGTACTTGTTATATATATGTATAGGTTTGGTTTATTCTCTAACATATGCTTTGCTAACGATTTATAAAATGATTAGAATTATACAAAATAAATTATCCTTATTTATTTCCAATATACCCAAAAAAAATAGATATTTTTGGTAGATATATAACGATACAAAATAATGAAAAAAGGGATTATATGTACCTACATACAAAATTTCATAGTATATAATTATCTTGTTTGTCATTCTAATTTCTAAGGTTATAAATTCTTTCTTAATACCAACACTATTGCATAAAATAACATGATTGCTTTAAATTATAAAAGTTACATTAAATGGACTAAGTTAAGCAAATGTGTCAAGAAGAAAATAAACTTCTCGAAGAATTTAAAGTTCTTCGCACATAAAATTGCATATTTACACGTCCTTGGTTCTCTGTTATCGCAACCTTGCTTGAATGTCACGGTCCCGGGAAGATGTTCCCTGCTCACTCCAATAATAAATAAAAAATATATACCTACTTACAAAATAATAATATCCTATTAAATGGACTTTTTTCTTTTAATAAGGTCATTTATACATGCTTCTGAAAAAATAATTACTGCTTTAATAGCACGCGGTGAAAGAAATATATTTACCAAAACCAAAATAAAGAAACGTGTTACCCAAAAAAAAGGGAATTCTGATATTTGTAACATACTGACTTTCTGATATTTGTAGCAATGCTTAAATATTTTCTTAAAGACTTCAATAATTACTACGTCATGTCTCTGCTTGTTTTAGTTCCTCGTAATATGAAACTATAATTTTAAATCTTCATTTATTGCAATCATAAAAAGAGGCTTACAAAAACAAATCTTTGAAATCCAGAATTATTAGAACTGTTTTAGTAAGATGTATGATTTTTTTTAAGCTGTGACCTTAATTTTTACTTTTTCAATGAAATTATTGCAATTATAGATTTCAGAGATGATACTATGAGAAAGTTTAAAACTATATTACACCAGAAACATCAAATCCACTTTATAACATTAGTGTTCAATATTATCATCACTCACTCATCACATTAATATATTGCACACACTGAAACATTGAATTACAGGACAGCAATAGTGATTTAGAATCATCGTTTATAAATAATCGTTAATAGATTATATCTAATAATTGAATATTTAATATTATAAGTTGAGCAGCGAAGAAAACCTTTTGATTGTGAAGGCCAAGGCTACCTCCTACGTCGAAAGCACTCAAAGGAAACAGTTCAAGGTTTATCTGAAGCAAAGATTTAGAATTTATGTAGGAATGAGAAAGGAAAGGAATTATTATAGTACGTATTTATGTGACCTTCCTTCAGACTGTATGAATTAAAATCTATGCTTCAAAGATATTCCGTGAAATATAAAGTCCTCGTTTATTGTATTTGCTTGAATGAACTTGAATCTCGCTATCGTAAAACTAACATTCAAATAAATTCCTATTTCTGCTTATGAGAATGATTCAATAATAATGTTATAATAGAAACATTTTAATGTGATAAATGAGAAAATCCAACACAAAAGTTAAAATTAAAAACACGCGACCCTTTTGTCGATTGAAATATTCAATTTTTTTTCTCCAACCCGTTAGCTTCGTACATTTGCAAAATTACACGGTGCCCTTACAAATGGAACTGGCCCACAACACAGACGCCCTAATGTCCGCCCATCAGAACCTTAAATGACACACGTCACCTCAATTACATTTCTACACAACGAAAGAATTTCGCATACCGCATCCAATGACGGTCTGACAGAGTCTACTGTGAAGTGCCACAGCTTAAACACGCAATGTATTACTTCCTGGACTTGAAGTAAAATTACATTAGAGATGTGGTAAAAGCTTTTGTTCAGGAATTATGGGCCAAATCCATCTCGGGATTCAATGACGTCATTCCGCATCGCAATGACAGGGTGGCGAAGGGCAGGTTGTCTATACTGTTTTGTGTTGCTGAAACTTCGAATATCATTGTAATCGGGTATTTATTTGAAAATCTGCATTATTTAACACTAGTACTACTATTTCATTAAATTACCCTATTCTTTAACTAGTTACAATGTCATAATTGTATTGGAAGAATGTTGATTTCCAACATTATATTTTCAATAATGATGATTACTACACAATTGTCATCGTATTTAAAAATAATACCTTATTTAACAAGACCTTGTATTTTTATAAATCTACGTATTTTGTACATTCCCACAACACGGTATGTCGCATTTGTGGCGTTTAGATGAAATTGGTGTGCCGTATTGAGCAATGATATTGCGTTAGCTTCAATACGTTTCAACATTGAAATACATAATGCAGTTATATATAACATACCTATATCTGAAATATATGTGACTATCATATATATATTGTGACTATCATGAGTAATATAGAGTCTACAACGTATTAATTAATATTAATAAATTAATAATCAATTTATTAATATCATACGTGGTTTTAACTGTTAAATTTCATTCAAACAGATTAAATATTTTTGTTTCATAGTTTTAAAAAACCAAAATAGATTATATATTTACGGGAAATTTTGATTGGTTTTAAAATATGAAAACCAATTAAAAAAATAAGAATAACAAACTTGTAGAATTTCACTGTAAGTTTAATTTTAATGTTTTTAATAATAGATATAAATCAGATAAATTATACACATAAATCTCGTTAATCTTTGAAGCAAAAATCTATTTTAATGTCTAATTCACCTTCTGTTCACAACCTGTTTCAGTGATTTTAAAACGAAAAGTACAAAAATTTATAGCATCTTTTCTTTAATGTCAATTAATATCTTTTAAAATAACAAATATCCACTTATATATATCATGCAAATTCTGTCTTAAACATAAACCAGTAGTTTGGAAATGTTTTTTAATAAAAGGTCATTCACTTTATATTTCAGCCATCTATAAATTGACAGACCAGACGTCATTTTTAATAGCGTATACTAATTTGTCCTTACTTCACCATCAAGATAAGGTTAAAATAATTACCTGAACACGAAAGGTTATGATATAAATAATAACTTTATTTACCAGATTAGATGTCATTGACCTCACGTTAGTTCAACGAAAGTGGCAAAAGTTCAATTTCCATTAATTGCACTTCAGACATTTTGTCTGGATTTGGAGATTATGAAGTCATAGCGATGACGTCATAAGTTTAAATTGTGTTATTAAATTTTGAGAATAGTAATCCTATTAGTAAACTAAATTATTATTACGCTGCTAACAAAAATTAAAATACATTAAAAAGTTTTATTAATATCATACATAAGTATATATATATTAAAATATATAAAATATGTCATATGAAATATGAATAAAACTTTCCATATGAAAATATGAAAAACCATCATTTTATTCATATGACATATATACAACACAAACACAATCTTGCGTACAAACTGTATATAAGAAGTAGGTACATAAACATTGCTGTACCTATTTTAATAGCGTTAAACGTACTGAATCATCACATCATCACGACACTCCAAAGTCATTGAACTCATAACGCTTGCATCCACTGAAATCTTTACGATATGGTACTATTTTTCAAAAATATTTTTTTCACAAAGTATGCGTATAAAACCTGACGTATGATTATAAAAAAATTAAAAATCATAACAATATTTACAAAATATCGAAGTTAGATATATGATATAACTTGAATAGCTATGAATTGTATTTTTGACAGTGTGTTCTAAACCAATAATAATTGTAATAATAATAACAATAATGTATCTCTCATCTGAGCAGTGGTTGCAGTTCTTTAATCCCTGCTGTACTAGTAAAGTTATCCACGCACACAGCCACAGTGACCCAGTTATACCCTATTTTTCTGTAATTACTCACTGCTGCTTTGTCGACTCCCTCTGGGACCCACAAGTACAACCACAGGAAATATGACGTTAAATATGCAACAACCCGTAATCGCTTTGGTGTTAGGGTTACCTATGGTTACCTATGGTAACCTATATTTTTTACTAAGAATTATGTTAACTAACAAGTTCTAACGAGACGGAAAAATACGTGAAGAGAATAAATAGAACCTACATTTTCATTTTTATAAATTTCAAAATTATAGAGTTTGTTACTGTATTTTTGTATGTACTTATAACTGCTTACTATAATTCATTCATCAAAAACCTTTAACAAAACCAATGTTAATCAAAAATAATTTCACTGATTTATGTTGACAGCAAAAGTTCTTTCAAGCCATATTTTGTGTTGTTTTGTTTTTTAATTTTCCATTTAACTTTTATACATATGTTAATAAATAATTTCTAATATTATAAAACTTCACAGTTTCAGTTGTGTCAACAATTGAGAACTCAGATCACCTGCTGTACCCTCCCTCTGAAATTATAAGGGGAGCGGGTAAAGTATGAAAATCTCGCTCTTATCACTTCACGTGCTATGTACGACAGGCATATTGTTTCTGTAATATGGATGGGAAATATGCTTTTAGTATTTACAACCTATCTGTACTAACAAATACCTACCGTGTCCATGTTACTTTGACTGCCTTAATCTTACATTATAGGTAATACAATATATTCACTCTTGGTACGATTCATGTATTAAACATAATATAATATATATTAATTAAAGAAAGGTTTCAAGTTACCATTTGTTTGCATATAATGTATCCAAAAATTATTTTAAAATACATATTCATTATTTATATTACAGCGGTAAACCCCCTCGATTATATTTTCATCCAAAGGTTAATACCGTTTTGTTTTTATTTCTAAAGCCTGGTGAAGGCAACTAAAAGACTCAAAGCCGCATGACATTAAAACAACATACCGGAAGCCTAATTCAATAAACACTCAATCAAACGAAACCACGGATATATAATTTACCTATTATCTAGAAATGGAAATGCTATAATAAATTATAATAATAATTTTATGCATTATGAATAAAAATGTAGTTGACTCTTTTTTTACAAATAATTTGTATGTAAAAATAACATTTCAAAAATGTTCAGTTTTTTTGCGACGATAATGATAACATCATAATATATATATTTTTTATTACTTTAGAACTGACAGGAACTACACGAGTCTCATTTCAGTAAACAGTTATTATCATTTCCAGTAAAATTACATCGGTTATAAAGTATATGAAACATTTTCCATTCAAATGAATAACCTGTCATCCCTTTGATCCTCAACCTTTAGTGCATTGAAAATTTTAATCGAAAGGTTTGTGATCGCTGATGCTTTGCGATAAGTTAATTGGGCGTGTGTGAAACAGAATATTCAGGCTTTGATATTAAATTCGTGTTCATTTAATATGTACCTGCTTTTAGTGCTTCTGCAAATATCGGAATTTTAATCATTATCCCTGGTAGTATTGTGAATTTTGAAAACAATTATAATTTAAAAGGTTTTATGACATATTTGCTCCATATTTTTGAAGTACATTGAAGTAAATCTTTAACCACGGTCCTAGTATGAAACACTCAAGGTAATCTGTGCTCAGCAGTACTATTTATCACCATAGCCCTAAATGATTAAATTTGTGTGATCTGACGAAAAATCATTATTAAGTTTTTGTAGTGGTGTGCTGATCACATTTATGTAACGCACTAAAAGTGTAATAAGTTAAAATAATCGTAACAGCAGTTAGAAAATTAAAAGCACTAGATTATGAGACAGTGAAAGAAGAGGGTGTTAGTTTTTTAGCAACGCACAGTAACTGCAATCAAGAAATAATAAGCGATTGCAGTTCTCAGCGTTGAGGTGGCTCAATATGATAATGAGGGACATAAAAAAATTACCTACATTATAGCACATGACTATTTTAAAATCTTATTATATCATAAATAATTGATTTTCTATTTATTATTACTTAGTAGTACAAGTAGCTCTGATATGTGAGAATATAATTTAAACGCAAACTGTATATCTTTTATTAAGTTGTAACCAAAAGCTATAAGAAAATAAATTTCGTACTTAGAACATGAAAAAAACCTCCTCTCCTTAACTCATTGAGGAGATGAGTTTTGCAAGATCGCTTGTTAGGGAACCTCTATCTAATCTAGATAGACTTCAGCAATGTATTCGAAGACATAATTATACTTTATTTTCCATTAGAATTAACAAAAAACTTTAAATAAAGGACTTTTCAATCAATCATTTATTAAACAGATTACATTTTTTTCACACTTTTTGATATCGATTCAAGTTACCCAAAGTCAATAAAGCTATGATATGAAGTTGTTAAGGGATAGCGTTTTAAAGCTGTCGAGCCGAGAGAAGCAATTTACGCGTTTGATTGATGCCCGTTTTGGGTATAAAGAGCACTGTGTTAGGAACTCATAGAACTGTCACATAAACTATAGAAACAATGGCATTACTCATTTTAATTTATATATTTATATATATAGAAATGAGGTGACAGGAGTTCAAATTATATTATGTTTTCACATAATGTTAGATCATGAAAGGCAACATATAGTAAAACTGGTTTTAAAAGCGCTCAGATCAAGCTCATGAAAATAAAATTTCTATGTCACTTCTAATACTTTTATGTGTTTGTACACCAAAACGTATTGTCTATCGGTTTGTCAGAGGGCCGTTATAGGCGGGAAAACAACTGTAACACCATTTACATGACTCTTTTGTAATTTACATCTCTCCATAGTTCCATTTAAAAATCCAGTTCTGGTCAAAATTGCATTTTAATTCAATCAATATTCGTTCTGTTTTTTTCCTCTTAATAATATGACATAAAAGTCTATGTATGTAACATACCTATTTTTTAACATTGTCTTTTTGTGGATTGTAGTAGGTACGTACATACAAAAGTAGATAAAAAGCCTACTCCATCAAATTGCTTACATTTTAAAATAATATTTAATATTAAAAAAATATTTTTGTACATTTTACGAAATTCAAAACACACATTCACCGAAATATCAATTTGGAATATGAATTAAAAATATATATGTTACAACCATAACTAAACACATAAAGTATACAACGTTTTCAAAACTTTTTCTTATTTTCAAAATCACAGCTACAATAAATGTAGTCATAAAGGCTATACTATAATAAGAATATACATCATTTAACTAGTCTAAACACTTGTCTTATAAGTGCTTAAAATGCAAGGTTTATATCGATGTTAATCATAAAAACCCTTATACATAAGAATAACAAACATAACCACAATGACTGTAACTTATACACAAATTATGCTATAACATAGTTTCTATATTTTATAACTTATCCATTTTGTTTCAAGTTAAAAAGCCAATATGCATATCTATTGTCTGTTGCCGCGAAATGACTATTCACGAGTGCATATTTGTACATGGACGTACAATTAGCAGAATGTATTTTTTCATCAGAGCTGGGAATGTACACGCAAAAATAACAGCTATCAGCATGCTATACGGGTTATTTTAGAAGGGGTACTTTTCGCGAAATTGTTTACTGCTTTTCGGTGGACTGTAAAGTGGGAACAGCTTTTGGCGCGGTGCGTTAATGGATTTCAAGCACAACATTGTTTTCGGATACATCGAAACAAATGGAGAGAGGACATTTGCAATCAGAGAGGTTTTATTGGAGTGTATCATATGTATTTGTTTCATACGAATAATTGTATTATTCCATACTTTATTGCGATTTAAAGAATAGTATGGAAAAATCAATAACTGTCCTAAATTAGCCGTCCTATAAATAAATATGTAAAAATAAATAAGCATATAAAGACAGAAACATTATTTTTATATTTAGTAGAAAAATAATGTTTAATATACCATTGTCATAGTTTGTTATTTCTGAGCCTTTTATAATCCTTATTAAATCAGCCACTGAGCCATCATCAGCAATCACATAAAATAATCTTTCTAAAACTTGAAGAATAGTTCAAGAAATTAATTCGAGAGACAATTAACATTTCCATCATTATAATTATAGAACAGATATATATTTCTCAAAAGCAAATTGTTTATTTTTTCATACATATATATTAATACCTTACTATAGAGTACATTTAGAAAGCCACATTATCTTTAAACCTCTTCAGACGTAAGACGCCTTCGAGTTTAAATTTCAAGACATCCTTTTGTATCAGCTCATCTTTTGAAAGCATAATTGCATCTCTCAGGTTTTCTCAGATCTCGCTAATTATTCTTCTCACTTTAACTGCTGATCCCTTCTTTAAAATGAAATTCTAATCATCTTCTAAAACAGTATTTTTACCTTAAACTTAATATAATACGTTTATATTAATAATTAGATTGTGTTAACATATAACATATTAAAATTAGATTGTGTTATCATATAACATGTTAAAATTAGATTGTGTTAACATATAACATGTTAACCGTATACAAAATGAAGCAGATACATGTTTTTTTAATACCCTGTGTATACAAAGCTTCATAACTTATTATTCTACCTGGAGGCAGAACAAAATATACGAGCAAATAAAAACCAAAAAGTATTCGGCACAAGATATTTTAACAAAGTATTTTTTAAATATTGCATTTTATTTTTACCGAATATTTTTATTTTTTGTAAGGTATATTGAAATAATGTTGTCGTTTAGCTGAAACATAACGTATTCTTCATTGTTTATTGGAAGTAGGTAATTGTAAATTGCTTAAGATGAATGTGTTTATCCTTTGCTGTTTTCAATTTTCTATATTCTCTTTGTACGAGTATTGCACTTATGATAATGGCTGATTATTTTTAGGTAATCAAATTCTCTAAATATAAATTATAATAGAATGAAGTTCTTGAAGTTAACAGATTCACTGACGCTTCACTGTCAATGTACAGTTATAGTATATAATATTAAACTGATGTCAAATAGCCTCAAAGATTGTCGCCTGACGTAATATAATAAAATTATGAAAGTATAATATATTTTTTGCATTTAATATTGAAATTAGAATTCCGGCTACACGCGCTCGACCATAAGTCACTAAATTTGTTAATTCTTTGGTAAGCTAAAAATTTTAAATTTAATGAATTTATTTTAAGCTACCTAATTAAATTTTAGAATTATTCTTGATTAAAATGTTTTTGATTGAAACACAGCTGTTTGTAATCAAGTTCGCTCAAAAATACATGTTTATTATAATATAAATATCTAAAACAAAAATATAAATAACACTCACTCGGCTATGGATCTGGTAATCTAAATAACACAGTTTTAGTTGATAGAACATTACGTAGTTTTAATACTTCTGCCTTATTAAAAAGATATAAACCATACATAATATCATGTATGACAAAGGACGATTTCCTTGTTTTTAACAAACTCTTTAAGTCTAGAAGTGCTTTTACTTAATATATATGTTAACCTAAATCTATTTTCTTTGTAAAATTATGAGTTATTTTATTTGTTTCATAGATGCAAGAAACTGACTATTTCAATTATTTTTTAAAATAAGAATAACTATTATAATTATAATTTGTTACTTTTGTATCTAAACTAATCATAATTTGTTACTTTTGTTTGTAAATAAAATCCCTATACTCTCTACCTTGTAACCTAAAGTAAAAAAATCTCACCTAAAGTAAAAAAAAAACTGCTATATCTTTGTTGAAGGGCGTATAAAAGAAAATTCAGAGAGAAGTAACTATGCATAAAGCACCCCCAAGTTCAATGCACTTCTGCATCAGAACCCTCTGTTTGCAACGTTACTTCTATGTTACTGTGTCAATGACATCTTGGGGTTTCATACAAACAAACAAACATACTTATATTATTCCTGAACCTTAACCCTGAGGGAACAGGGGGATTTCTGATTTTAATATAAACCAATGACTCAGAAACTCGTGTGATTTGTGTGAGGTAAAAAAGTATTTTAAACGTATTTTTATACACACATTACGCTATAATATAATATAATTTATATCCGTTATCATAATTGCTCTTGAGTTAGCTTGGGGTCGGCTCGATATGTCAAATTTAAATTAAAATTCCACACTCTCGCATTTCTCTACGCGAAAAATTAAGTGCTATTTAAGAAATATTGCACTTAAGAACCGTCAGATTCTGATTGTACACTCTATTTTGTCAGCTCCAAAGGGTACGATTATATATAGATTTCACTCTTCAATTAAAGTCGTGGTAGTTATGAAAAAAATGGGATTTCAGTTTATTCAAATAATTGAGGGTACCTAAGAGAAAACAAAATATCTAATTTATAGAATACATAATAGGTTGTGCGTTGTGTGTTGTACCATAGTGCAGGTAAGCGACCGGATGTGAGGGCCCTATGGACAACTTTCGGGGGGGCTCGGGAGGGCCCGCAGTCCTCTGATTAGCATCCACTCGTGTGTCCTTGAAATGTACGTCTTTAAGGTAGATCAAGCTCACACCCACAACTGATTACCTTCCTCCTACCACCCTACTCCTTAAACCATGTCAAAGAGAAACAAGAAAAAGGTTCAACTGCACTAACACTCCCTCTCCGTAAAAGTATACCTCGGTAACATCCGAGGTTAGCACTCAAATGTAATTGCAGTCCACCATTATCTGGAGAATGAAAAAGTCTGTGTTTCCGCATGCGTACAAGCTGAGTCTCTTCAAAGAAAGAGTAGATCGGTGTCTCATAGGTAAGCGTGCTTCACCATATCATCACTTACCATTAAGTGAGACCGTAGTCAAACGCGTGACTATCCACACATAGAATAAAAAATAACAAAATAAATGCTTATATAGACGACGATGCTTCTTAGCATTCTATGGATTCATAGTGAGGGTGCCGGGCCCATCGAGTTGCAAGGAGAGAAGTGCAAACAATAAATGGGACTTGCGACCCAGGGGTAAGTTTAAGGAGCCCCATTAGCCCCTACACTCCTCTCCCTACCTAACCAAATTTGGAAAGAACCGCTGCTAGTTTTAGAAAGGCCAAGGTCTTTAAGTAAGTTATAGAGAAATATTGCTGTTATACCTCTCGCTCCCACTTCTACCGCGTACAAGCGAACTATAAATTTATTCCTGGACAGTTTATTGGTCAGTTCGTAATACTTATTAAGCTTAAATGTGTGATCCGTAGGGATGTTTGTTTCCCAGGGAACAGTAAGCTCCACAATTATCACGTGCCTTAGATGTTTAGAATACAGGAAAAAGTCCGGTCTGGATGACGAAACACCTACATCCCCAGGGATTTGTTTTTCATACGTGTCCATCATGAGACTCCAATCAGGAGCCGCGTCTAAAATAGAATAAGGCTTCGGTTTTGGTATTTTGGAGCAGCCTTCTTTTACAAACTCCACAGATCGTTTGGTGGTTGTTATACCCTTCCGCGCTCGTGCTACTGAAAAACTAACCGCTTCCCGTATAATTTCTAATACCTTATCGTGACGACGCGAAAGTAATAATTGTGAAATATCGTGTGAAAAGTTGTTATATAGCTGGTTATTGCCAGGCCAGTCTCTTGTCAACAGATATTTTTGTTTTACAATAAGTTTGGAATATAAAAAGCGTTTAATTGGAGAGTACATTTGAACTTGTCTTAATTTAGATAATAATATAATAATCTAGGTTATTGTTGTGGTGTTTTTACAATAAATACACTATTTTACAATAAATAATAATGTCTCACAAATTTAAGAAAGTAACTAAGGAACGTTTATGTTATTAAATATTACAATGTTTTCGAATATTTAGAGGATGATGCACCGTGAGTATGAAGCGGTCGCTGTCAGGCTACTTTAAGGTTTATTCAGAGTATTTACCCAGTATTGTAATGTATTTATGTAATTTTTAATTTTAGAATTACTTAAAAATACACACACCCACTCGCACATTCAGATATACACACACACACTCATACATTGTACACACACACACAGAATGTGTATTTTTTAATGTTTTATTTATTAGCATTGATTATATATCAAATCTGCAGACGTACATACGCTGTATAAATAAAAAATATTTTAAAAACAATAGCAATCTTCTTCATATAAATAATGTTAAATTAGGTACATATTTGTATGCAAAATGCAAATTAACCCATCAGTCCTCGACGTGGGTTCATTATAATAAAACGTTTCGAATGAAGTCTGGACATAACTTTATGAACATCTCAAAACTACTGCATTTGAGTCTTGCATGTATTATAAATTACGTATTTAAATTCCCTCTCCATAAAACAATTATTTTGTTCTTTAAAGCATTAAAGTTAAAAAATAAGTAGTTCTTTTTCCTGCCCGCCAAAACTATTGAATCTTTATCTCTATCTCTCTATAATCGCTAATGTATGATTCATGAAATTGGATTTGAGAGCTTTTTATCGCTTAACTTTTCATCATTGCAAAAATAATTTGAATCTTCATTGAATGTCTCAAGTGTTTTGTTATATTATATATTTTTAATTTGTACATGATGAAACAAATTTCTACTGTTTTATTTGACGCATACACATTTCAAGTATCTTAGACACCTAGTTTTTCGATATTTCTTGTAAAGAAATATTTTGTTTTTTTTTTTCTGGTTCAGCTTCACCAACAAATACACCAGTTATTTTTTCAAAACTTCTACTCATATTCTATTATATTCTTCTACTCATATTCTATTATATTCATTCTTTTTTATAAGACAGACAGTAAGACAGCTAAAGGTAAAGTATGTCGTCACCTCTGGACATTTGTAAGTATATATGCAATTGCGTTGACACTCTTTGGACACGAAAAGGAACTAAGAAGACTAGAAAAAGACAGTAGAAGACGGGTTTTTTGGGTTCTGGCGCTCTCACTCACCGTGTGCAGTATAGCTATGATAGTTACTTCATGACGGTCTTCTGTGAGAGAGTGTTATAGTGTTATAAAACAGATTAAGCAAGTCCATGTGAGGTGTACCAATCTAAAGAAACTGACAGCTTTTAATTATCAGTATAATTCATATTAATGCAAATTATTTAATTGCACGATTACTATGGTGTAAGTGCTGGAGAGACTGATCAAGCCTAACGGCAGTGAGATGTCGACTTTAAAGAGACGCCAGACGGAGTACACGAAGGGTCTCAACCTGAGAAACTTAATGACGTCACCAATTTTCTCTCGGGTAATGTCATCTGTAATAATACGAATGGTTCTCGTTACAAAAATATATAAGAAAAAAAATCTATTATCATAATATAAGCAAATGTGGATAGAACATGCTTACCAGTGCAAATTAAAAGTTGCCTTGTTAAATGAACCTTTATTTTATTAATTTCTCTTTTTACTAATTCTGCAAACAATGGCTGTATCAAAGGCAACGATAGAGTCATTAGGGCATCAATAATTAAGATACTTTTTATCTGCGAACACATTTTGATATTGTAATATTGTTACATTACATAGAATGATGTTGTAGGTTTAACAAATTCAAAGAATAAATATAGTAATCTCCAGGTAAACAAGAAATGAAAAGGTATATAATGTTTAAATATTTTTATAACACAAATTAACTCGTTCATTCATTCACGATAAGGTGATAATGTTACCTCTATAGTGGCGAAATCCAGCACAAAACGCAAAAGAAAAATGCAATAAGCTGGCAGACTGACAAATATCTGCAAAATAGAGAGATAATTATAAAAATAATATATCATGTAATCAATGTTTTCGTCAAAGAGCTTAAAAGTCAGTTTAAATGTTCCATCGCATCGAGTGGCATCGTAATCTATAACTTTGTCAATATTTATCTCACTCATGATAAGACACGAAGCTATAACAGCTTCTTTACGCCGTTCTGGAGTGAGATTTACCATCACACGTAAATGAAAACACCTAGACTCTACCATCAACTACTCCTAAATGGCGTTAGTATGTAATAAAGCAATTTCATTATTTTAAGTATTGAAAGTTGGGGTAGTCGTTGGTAAGTGTCGTTTTTGATCCTAAATTGTAGTAGTTGTAACTTTCACAAACCAAAATGTTAAATCCAGAACTGGATTTTATAAATCATAAAATTTAAAAAATCTTGATTTATCAACTTCCTGTTCAACAGTTTAAATTTGCTAAAAGCCTGAATAAAACAATGAGCCTGAATAAAGATATTATTAAAAAAAAAAATGTGCTTTTATTTGTAATTTGGAATAAAAGGAAGTACAATAATGATATTTTAAGTCTCTTTCAGTTAGGAGGACCAATATCTACCCACGTAGGTAATTTGTAAAATAAATATTGAATTTTCTTTGTTTTCTTGTTGATTAACTGTTATGATTATCACAATGTTGAATATTTTTATAATCGAAAACACATTGTAAATTAGGCCTCATATCTGATAGTCGACGCTTAATAATACATATCAGGTGGAATGAATGAAAAAACGTACTTTTTTCTACGATCTGCCCTATAGACCAAATGTTTTATTTGTAGTACATTATTGAATAGCTTTTAAATTTTATTCTTTCGCTGACCCCTATCAATTGCGATAAGGAGGACCATAACTTTAATTATTCGATTAATTATTATTAGAAGCAGTAATGTTAAATTAAGAATCTGTAATATTTGGTAAATTTTTGTTTTAACTAATCAGAATAAATATTATACTATTTAAAGTATTGTTATTTTATACATACCAGAAATTTAGATGCATTGCTTATTTGGTGGACGCTGTTTAATATTTCATTATATATCCGTAAATATTCTTCAAGCTTCAAAACTTCAAGTTTATTTCTCTGTATTTGTTGACTAAATCTGAAGTTTATACTTTTCTCCATTATCTCTCTCAGTGATTTAATACGATTCCATAAAACTTCAAACATTATTATTCTATTCATGTACCCTAACACTGAACCAATAAATAAAAATGTTAAAGCAACATCTTCAAACCCATTTTCACGGTGGTTGTAACTAGAATATTTAAACACTAGTGTAGCTCTAATCGTATGTACTATGATAATTCCTATAAATAATAAGAAGGAAAGTAATATTTCGAACTTCTGCATTCTTAAGTCCAATAATATAATTGAACCAATATTATTTAAAGAAGATATATATTTACAAATATTTTCGCCGTCGGTAACTATCGATACTAAACATGTAATGATATAGATAACTAAAATATATACCATTGTGAAATAATTTAAGTATCGCATTTTACTAATTATATAAATATTTAAGTAAGACACCGAAACCATGACACTTGTGCAAAATATTTTCGATAAAACTGAGAAAAACTTATTGTTACTCCATTTGGAATAAATACCACAAAGTAAACGAGTAAAAATTATTACATTCATACATATTTGATTACGACTTATAAAATTCATGTTAGAGAAAATATGATGCCGCCACGAGGATTATTTATTATGTAGTGTTTATAAATATTTAAGACAATCATTAAAGTACTGAAAGTTTAATTTTTCATATGAAATCCTTTTATAAGTAATCCATTACAATGATTGAGGTTACATTGTAATAACATTATCTGATGTTATTATCTATCTTTTGTAAATCTATATAGATATAGAATGAAAAATAAACCGATACGGGTAGGGATTCGAACCCGCGACCTCTGGGAAACCGCCGAAGAGGTCGTGGGTTCGAATCCCTGCCCGTATTGGTTTATTTTTCGTTTTACATTTATATAGATTTAAATAAGCTTAACATGGCTATACATGTTTATAGATATTTTAAAACATCTACTTTTTGTTTTTGTAATAAAACACATTTTATAAACAAAAAAATATATAGTGGGATTGGAGCTAAGAAAAGGATTTAATAATTAAATAAAATATATAATAATAATGTTGTGATTTCTTATAAATAAAACACAATTCAATATAATAAATAAATATATGTATACTGAATATATATATATATATATAGACTGAAATTACTGAAGGGATTATGATTATCGATGTAATTGCAATACTCTTCAAAAGACGAACAAATGTGATATAAATTTTCTGGAACATTACACATTAAGTACTTAAAGGACAATTTTAATAATGGATTCTACAAACAGAAGTAACTAATAATTTCTTTTTAAGTCCTTAAATGTCACTTGAATCAAACGACCGTTAACAATAACGATCTTAGAATATATCAGTACGATCTAACGAGTGATCAAATATTTGCTCAGTAATTTTTTTATCCGAAACCTAAACCTAAACTAAATCTTCATCTTCGTTTTTGTGGGTTGCAGATGATTTTTTTCATTCAATATTTATTTAAAATTTAAATAAGCTTAATATGCATGCTTACAGACAACTTCAATCACTAACTTTATAAAAAAGTAGGTCATTTTTATTGCAATAAAATGTATAATAACTCTATTTTTATCTCAAATCAAATTTTATATCTAAACTATAACAATATTACAAACAGTAATATTCTATTAGGAATTTAAATATTCATACATCAAGATATTAATATAGATTTTGTGCAATTATCTACTAGATAGGTACTTAATAATAACGCAACTACCATTTGTAATAGTCGTGTTGTGGAAACTGATACATTATTTATATTAAAAAATGTCTGCTTCTATATCATCTTCCTTATTACAAAAAATGATGGTGATAAAGCTTGTTTCTGGAAACTATCATGAAATAAGTGCTTCTAGAATTTTAAGTTACTTGATAAAACTTTATTGTTGTTTTTTATTATCTGGTATATTTTATGTTTATGTCACATTTTTTTCTAGCGTTCAAGATTTTTTACATGCACCATTTCCTTTGCAGATAGTTGAGTCAAATTTAAATTACTTTATTTCTCTTATTGTAAACCGGGATTACATCAGAGATTTTTACTCCATAGTACATAAATCCAATTTATTGTTAAATTTGAAGAATATCACGATTTCTTATATGATATATCTGGTGATAATTGTTGCTTTGTCTGTGCGTATTATATACATCATGCTATATTTTAAATTCACGTTTGGCATTTATTATAAGATCTTTTTTATTTTTCTAAATGTTCGTATTTATGTAAACTACCTGTTCAAAATAATCACTTATGATTTTGTGTATAATTGCATGAAAATTATTAGAGTTAAGCTAGAGTTTAAATATGTATCCATTAACATTATCGGAAAAGAAAGAATTGAACTTAGAATTGAAAATATCAGAAAGTGCCTCAAAATGTACACCAATTTGCTTGATTACATTCAAAATCTTGGTTTTGAAATGGATGCATGGGTAACAATATTTATTGTTTTATTTAAATGTTCTGAAAACATAACGTAGTTGAAATTATTTTTAAGCTATAATATTTTCTTAGATTGTCCTGCTTCTACTATCAGCCTTTGCCTCAATGACAATGCATTTATACGAAACACTGGGATTTTATTTCGGACAGGTGACATACACCAAAAATGGCTTATTTAATCTGCGATGTGGCACTACAATAACTGTTAATGTTGTATTGTAGGTTACGAAGAGCCCTTATAGAGATATACTTTTAAGCTTTCATATTTTCGCATTAATGGCAATACCATCATTTCTAACTGAGTTGATATCTCTCGAGGTCGATTCAATCAAAAAACTATTATTAAAATATTCAATTATACATAAAGGTAATATATTTGTTAGTGAATTGGGATATCAAATGCAAAAAATCTTTTCTTATAATTTGATAGTTTTTAAAGACCTTTAAAAACATAAAAAAAACTAAAATATACTGAACTTGCTTGCTTATTTGCTGAACAGCTTCGAAGATATTATATACATACAATTTCGAATATTTTGAAGTGTGTAATGACATTTAGAAATTAAAAAAAATAAGGATTTTTTTAAATATTGTTTATGCTTTAAATGCACATAAAGTGTCTACTGTTTGTGTTGTTATATATAATACATTAATATATGAAGCATAAAACAAAACCCTCTTAATTTCTTTGCAGACGAATCTTTGATTGTTGAGACGCAGCGCGCTATGGCCTACTTAGACCTACATCCGTTCAAGTACAGCATCTGGCGCGTGTTTTCAGTCAATGCGTCGCTTCCTCTTAAATGTCTTACTTTATGTATCACTTACGTTATAATTATTGCTCAGTTTACTTTTTAAGCCTTAAATAAAATTAATCATAATATAATTGAGTGTAACTAAAAATTCTACAAAATTATTTTTACTTTCTCACAATTCGCCTTTTTGATACTAATACCGGCATGAATGTTTTGCCAAGATAAAACACATTGAAATGAAAATATTTTTATAGATTTAACTCTCGTATAATTACATTTAAAGTTTAGATACATTTTAATTAGACATCTAAGAACACGATTGCTGCAATGCAGTTAAATATAAAATGTAATTAAAAAACTTAATTATAAGCGAATTAAATCCGTAAATATAGTATTGTTTCAAAGGGTAAATCGTAAAAATCTTAGAAAATACTAAGATAAAATACAGTCATTAAGCTCAGTTCGCTGTCGAAGACTTCATAACTACGCGTAATTCTAAAGACAGTGATTAAAAGAGATATGTTGTTAAACCGAAAGTAGTATAGAACCTTTCATAAAAAACGTCAATATCTTGGAGACGACTGTTTCTATTTCGACCAATCATATTTTAGAACCATTTCGACGAACACAGCTTTCGATTAAAAAAAAACCGCATTCAAATCCGTCCGCATTTGGCTGCTACATTGACACAGACAGACACACAGACACACAGATACACAGATACACAGATACACAGATACACAGATCGACAGGTCAAACTTATAACACCCCTCTTTTTAGTCCGGGATTAAAAAACCATTATCAGTGCCTATATAAGACCAGCAAGACATTTTACTTCATGACATGAGTTGCATGACTTAAACTAGTAAAATAACATGTTGACATTAACGTTTTTGTCTATGTTTTTGCTACATAACTGTTTTTAATAATATTATTGTTTACTTTGGATCTTATGAAAAACATATGTTTCCGAGAGCTTATACAAGGGGATCACCAGCTTTCTAAAAGCTTTTTATCCTTAAAGAACGACAATGCTCTTGTGATTCCTCATATACTGCAAGAGACCGTGGGTGGTGAAAATTACTTTACATCAGGTGACGGAATCGGCCTCCCTCCTTATAACATAAAAAAAACATATACAAAAAAAAAGCTGTTCATTTTTAACCACCCTGTTGGTCGAGTGGTTAGGCGCCTAACATATAGCGGCTCAATGGGGTTCGCGTTCAATTCCCGACAGGGACAGCCATGTATGTGATGAGCACAGATGTCTGTATTTATGGGTTTGGTCGTCTATTATATGAATCTCAGTATTTATAATGTGTATTTCTATGTATTTGTATCGTTGTCTAACACCCTTAACACAATCAAATAATTTGCTTAGTTAGGGTTTAAATCAATGTGTTTCATTTGTCCTGTGATATTATATATTTTTTTTTTGTAGGATTCTGTAAATGTCGATTGTAAAACTATTTGTCACTACTATTGACACTATCTTTTTGTAATGTAGGTTAGTTTTTTATAAAAAAAAAAACTTAAGAAAAAGTTTGAGAAACACTATATGTAACAATTAGGACCCTTTTTAACCTATTGAAAAACTTTAAATACTTTTTAGTTGTTCTTAATGGCTAGCGATTTTTTTGTCTACATAGATTTTTGGACTATGAAGAACTATAAAAGTCGCTAGCGAGTTATATGCACTCCCTTCTCGCTCAGTCTACCTGGTACACAACAGGATTATTAATAATGATTTTGATTATAAATCATATGTTTATTTCTTCTTTAAGTCCTTTTGACGCAAACCGTCGTCACGCGTCCTTAAGTCGTGTATTTTTTTTACTAATATTTTTTGCTGTTCAATTTTGTATGCATTCCAATAGTAAATACAAAATCCATGGATCGATAGTATTATTAAGATTGTAGTGTTTTGAGTTGTCGCTAAATATCCAGCCTTTTAACTATGCTCAAAACTATAGTACACTCTACTATCAAATAGGCAAAAATAATTGTTCATTATCACTGAATATATTCAAAAGCTAATATCAGTATAATTGTTTTTTTTTTTATTTTTATTTCATCGCCACTAGGACTTCCACATTTTATATGGTTAAGGTGGCCAACAATCTTATGATCAACTGGAAGAAAAGAGTAGGAGAAAATAGGAAAGTTTTATTATTCGGGTCAATAGCTTACTCTCTGTTTTCAGCATAGCTATAATAACTTTTTCACCCTGATCTTCTGGGAGAGGGTGGATTAAACTATTCGAGCCCGCCCATAGAAACATCTCTTTCTACCATCATTTAAAAGGTGGTAGAGCCTAGCTGTAGTTATCTGACTGCAGCTCGTATTGGGCTGGCTCGACCGGGGAAGGACCACCCTCTCACAGAAGATCAACGTATAGTAACCAAATTCATTTAGTTATGTTTCGTCGGTGAGTGAGAGAATCGGAAGCCCAACCCCCTCCCCTGCCCCCACGCCAAAAAACGATGCCTAAAAGAAAAATACCCCAGGAGGGTACCAGCTTTGATGAAGCCGGGGATCCCCTCCCCGAGCAAAATCGGGGAAATGCTTCTCGGATCTTGCTAGGGCTGCCCGTCGTATCTGGGGCGGGCAGCGGCACCCCGAACGCATGGAGTACTGTTCTCATATCTGGTCCGGATCACCCCAAATCAGCTTCTACCATTTGATCGCGTACAACGGAGAGCCGTTCGGATTGTCAGGGACCTAGTGCTCTGCGAACGGCTGGACTCTTTTTCATTGCGTAGAGACGTGGCTTCTTTGTGCGTCTTCTACCGCATTTACAACGAGGAATGTTCCGAAGAACTATTCGATCTGATGCCTGCAGCCGAAAAACAAGACTTTAGTGACATCTATCGAATTAACACAAGTAATGTATATAATAAACTCATTATTATGGACTTACAGAGCGTATTAATGAGAGATCAGATTTTAATTTCGGGAAATTTTTTTAATAGAAAGAATTCTACATGCAGAACAATACACAACATTTGCAGTCAACTGAACCTGTATATATATATATATACATATATACCAGAACGTCTCACAACTATATATATAAAAAGAGCTCTTTTTTTGATTTTTTAAATTAGATTTTTTAAATATTTTAATTTTGACTTGGCAATTAAGAACAAAAGGACAAATCCGTCCGCTGAATCGGTCGAACCGTGCTAAGAGATAACTATCGAACATGCGGTTTTCATCAAACAAAATTGATTTTACTCGTATATAAAAGTATTATATGTGGTGTGTAATGTTAAGGCTTCAATATTACCATTATGAAACAACTTCGATAAAGTATGTTCTATTTATATTTTATGCCATGAGAAACCTTCTTTTCAATTCACAAATAAAAGAGAGTAATAGTTTGACAAAATAAAAATATGGACTATGAATAAAGTTTATTAACATCAATAAAACGTGTAGCTTAGAAAACGCAATCATTATAATAGATTACCCGCCACAAAAGATAAACTAAAGACTTATAGAAAACAACATAGTACATTAAATTTATTGTGGCAAACATTTATAATTTAATTATATGCCACACAATTGTTTCATATAACCAGCTTGTTGCTCTATCTGCCTCTCCCTCCTCTCTTAGATCTCTAATCTAGACGGATTAATACTTGTAGGAAGTATTTATCCATCTATGAATAATAATTAAAATGTTATTCAACTCCTTAAATTTAAAATTTTATGGTTCTCGTGCTTTCTTCAGAATCCCCTTTGTTATTATGTACCGAGGAAAAGTTCTTAATAAATTGAACAGATGTAGTGAAAATTATAATATTTTAAGAATTCGTGTTGCAATTAATTTAGAAGTGTTTATTTGACTAAAAAGAAATTTTTCTAAATTGTAGGTAAGCAATGACATAAACAGTGCAAAAATTTACCAAGGCCACGATCATAGATATATCATAGTGGAACAAACGCCATACCGAATACCCGTAGGAATGTATGCCGAGAATCTTCTGAGCATCTGTAATCCTAAAATGTAGCATTTTGTCTGAAAATATAAAAAGAAAACAATTCATTTAAGAAGTAATTTTCTGATATTTGTTCGTTTATTTATCATATGTCAGTCTGTCCTGCGATTTTTTATACTTACTCTGAACTATATATATATTTTTAACCAAACAAAGTTTTATTTTATCAACTTCTGCCTTTACTAATTCACAAAGAATTGCCGGGATTAAAGGTAAAATTAAATTTATAATGATTTCAGTGTTGTAAATAACGAACACATACTGCGAATTAAAAAAATAATTAGTGCTTATCGTTTAATTAAAAATTCAATGTTAATTATTTAATCACATAATATGATACTGCAAATTACACATACGTCCTTTATTTCTTGGTTCCTGTTTTCTTTACCAAAGTGGACCATGAATTGAGACGCACATATCAAATAAGACGGCAAGCTTAAAACAATCTATGACAAAATAAAATTAGTTCATAATTTGTTCAACATTATTTTTATTTAATTATTTAACATGAATGAAAAATTGGGTACACACAAGAAGTTTCGACGCATGTCCGACAAGTTTTAGATTATCTACAAAACTCTTATAAATAATAATATTCTCTTCTAACTCCCCGGTTTCTACTTGATTCGGATCTTCATCATTTTCTTTACAAAAAAATAAACACTTCTCCATTTTCATTCTCAGTGCCCTCATGCGACTAAACAAGATATTAAATACCATTATTCTGGTCATGTGGCTCAACATATTACCAGTGCAAATAATAGAACCGCTCAACAGTTCAAGGACATTATGTTTATCATATAAAATAAGTTCAACATATAATTTTATAAAATTAAAACCCAAAATAAATCCAAATATTGAAAACGAAAACAATGTTTCTTTTTTTAGTTTGAAGTCGTATACAGAATCCAATCCAGAAACAAATTGATAAAAGTTTTCTCCGTTGCTGAATAGTGACGCCAGGTTCATGCACACATAGTTAATCATGAAATGAATAAAAAAAACACGGACGTCTTCAGGAACTATACATATAATATGCATGTCAAAATAGATCACCATTATGACAAGATATGTACAATATACTTTAGCAATGGCGGTAAAAAGCTTATTGTTGTTGAATTTTGAATACAAGCCATAAACCAATCGTACAAACATTATTATATTGATTAAAATATATCGCATCTTGCTCAAAACTTTATAAGCTATATGCTACCAAGAACGATGGCGGTCACTCGACTATTTAATCATGAAAAGCATTATAATATGTCATTTGTTTTTCATCCATTATATTAAGCAATCCATTTTTATTAAACCTCATAAATTGTTGCAATCATATTACTTTTCTGTCTTTATTTTGTAACAGATAATTATATTTTAAAAGTAAATACTTTTATGGAATTAATTTATTTATTTATTTAATACTTCACTGCACAAGATAAAGTACAATTGGCGGACTTAATGCTAAAGCATTCTCTACCAGTCAACCAAAACGGCAAACAGAAAAAATAAACAATGAGGGTAACAATAAACAAATTATTAAAATGGAAAAAAGACATTAAACTAAGCATATCAATAATGCTATAACCATAAATATTATATTAAGGAAATGCATACATACCTAACAATAATATAAACCTACATAAATTAACAATAAATATATACATATATACACACTAAACAATAAAATAAACTAAGTACATATAATAATTAATAAGACACCTTGAGCAATAATTGTAGATACAGACAAATATATTATGTAATAACAGGATAGAACGAAATAAATAAATATCATGATGTTTCATGAAGATATTCTCTGGGCAGTCCCCATCGAAGGCCGAGTGGTCGAGTCGTTCCATGCGCCGCCTGGCAATTGGTACATGTGGGCTTCTCTCCAATTGACCACACCGGGCAATCCGCCCTAAGGTGGTTGCCCCCGCAGTGGCTACAGGAGTCACAAGGTTTATAGTTTATACAAGGGTATGAATATGTACAAAAGGTACGTTTTATCGAAATCGAAATCTACACGTACGAACTCGCAGGATCAAAGCGGAAAAGGAAAAAAAAGTTCAAAAAGGCTCACATGCTCTGACAGGAAAAACGTCCTAGCCTAAGCTGCGTCGCCTCGGTCACCAGCAGTGATCATTACACTGCCGACTGAGGTAGCGGCCAAGGGTGTTACTTACGACAACGTCCTCGAGCGTGCCGTCTTAGACATAATATATGTCAACTCAAAAGGAAAATGTAATGTGAATAGAACATTACTTATAAACAACCGTAACCAATTAATATTTTGTAACAAAATTATTTGAAACATTTAAAATTCAATGTTAATTATGATTATTAATTACTTTGAAGATACGCGTTAGCTAAAGAATATAATGTCATTGATAATTATCATCGTTAAATTGTAATTAGCTTATCTGCTATTTACCAAACGATTTAGAACTAGTATTTAAAGGTATTCATAATAAGTATTTTGGTGCATAAACAAGAATTCCAATAGTGTTTAATTTGCTGTTCAACAAATCGATTTTTTGGGAAATAACTCAGAACCATGATTTTTTATCGTCTAGCGCTACACAGGTAATTATTTCGTTTCACAGTTAATGATGTCAGCCAATAAAGGCTCAGCTTTTAACCACTAAAATATGTATTTCAAATTACTCCTGTTTAGTTTTTTTAAGTTTAACAATATTTAAAAATACATGTTGGATTAAAAAAGGAAACAATTTTTTTTTTATTATTTCAGGCTTATAGAATATTGTGGCTGGGAGAAACTCTTTAAAGACGATCAAACACATATGCCCAAGTTGTACAAGACGAAATTTAAAACAAATAAAATTAATAATATCTTGATATCTTTTTTAATGTCACTTTTAAGCATTTTACTTTGGATTTCTATGCCTTGGGTAGTTTTAACGTCACCATCGACTATATTCAAAGAACTCAAATTAAAGGAAATGTACAAATTTGTGACATGGTTAGAAGAACATCTGCTTATGATCGACCGACTTATTATAACTTTAGGAATCATCCTAGTGCTTGTATCTTTAGACACAGTAGTGGATGGAATTAGAAACACTAACATCAAATTAAGTCCATGGGTCGAAAAAGGCAAATATGTTGTAGAAAAACAGAAGGAATTATAAAGAAATTATATTCAAACAAGAGTAAATAATTATTGTATAAACTTTATGAAATATGCAAAGATGATAAAGGAAGGCTTTTTACTACTTTTAAAATATACTTTTTTTAACATATATCATTTTATTTTATCATTTATAGTTATTTGTTTTGACAGACTCCCGAATAATTCGTGATATAACGGTGTTTCCTAGCGAGGATTAATACCATAACAAATCTAAAATTATGATTTATTATGATTGTTAAAAAATAGAAACAATTTTTGAAAAGATTTTTAGGATTTTTGTATTCTTCTTCTTGACTTCTTTGACATCTTCACGAATCTAAATGGTAATCAAATATCTATTTTTTTAGAATACCCTAATTTCATTACTAATAAAATACAATTCACTGTGGAATATTACATTTAAATAATACTTTAACTTTACTTAATGTTTTGTTCATCAAAAATAGAGAAAACTTTTTATTAGAAAATTTAAAATAGTTTTTCACTGAATGTATGTGATTTTTGGATCATCGTAAGGGTATAAAAATATTCGTCGAAGATTTTAACAAGTCAAATTAATTTTAAAACTTTTAAAATAATCTGAACTTCAATTAAGAAAATTTACAATTTCCCCCATTTTTTTGCGCTACCAATATATTAAGTGTTTTAATAAATTCTAGATAAATGTTGTTTTTCTAAATTGTAAGAAGGCAGTGACGTAGGTAGTGCAGACACTGATCAAGCCCACTAGCATGGATATGTCGAGGTTGAAGATGCGCCATACGGAATATTTGAAAGGTAAAAATTTGAGAAACTTAAGAGCATCATAGATCTTGGATTTCAGCATTTGGTCTGAAAATACAAAAATAATATTATATTTGTTTGTTTTAAGAATTCGAAGAAGCTCCCAGTAGCTAGTAAGTTTAAGGCAATATTCATGTTTTTATTTGAAAAAAAAACGAATATTTCCCAAAAACAATTATACTGTCTTTAAGTTTTTTTTTACTTAATGCGCTTTTTTAATTCATATAAAAAAAACAAAATCAGGCTAAAGTTCTAACATAAAGTTCTAAAACTATTTTTGGATTCTATACTTGGGAATGACACATAGAAAAATACTTACTTTGAGCTAAATAATATGTTTTTACTAAATTAGATCTTATTTTATCTACTTCCACCTTTACTAATTCACAAATAATTGCCGGGACTAAAGGCAAGAGTAAATTCATAAGAGAATCAATAGAATATGCCACGAATTCCATCTGCAATTGTTTAAGGTTTGATAATGCATATCATTTTATTTAGTTTAATAAATAACATAAAGATATAACAAAAACCTAAAGTGAACATATATATTAACATACGAGGGCTACGCCCCCGGAAGTAATCGGCGACCGTGACTGATAACAATTTTTGTGACCTTTCTTGACCCTGCACACAAATAAAACACTTAAGTAAAATACGTAATTTTTATCAATATGGAATTCCCTACGTATGCATATTAAAATGTCTTTACATTTTCGGAGTTTTAAATTGATTAATTAAAAGGTCATAAAGGGTCTCGAGTCACAAAATATGTCTTAAGTTTGTGTCCGTGAGCTACACATTCGAATGGTAACACACTTATATACCTCGAAAGTTATATTCAGGCATTTTACTTGGATCAGAGGTACAGATCCTAAATCATTATACTATAAAATGATTATAAAAAAATACATTTTTTAAACACAGTTTTAAAATAAGATATTTTAAAGCAGTACTTTTAAAATTATAATTCAATTTATTGAGTAGCCCAAATACATACATCATGAATTAGATTCATCTCTTTTTTTCCGATATCAACCACAAACTGTGACGCAATAATCAAATAAGATGGCAAACTTAAGACAATCTGTAAAAATATAACGAACGATTATTATTATTAACTTCAAAAGAGTTATTGAAAAAATAGGTACGTACAAGAAATTTAGATGCATTTCCGACGCGTTTTAGATTATCTACAATTTTCTTGTAAATAGTAAGATTTTCCTCTAAGGTCCTCAATCTTACTTTGTTCTGTTCTTCATTAAAATCTTGAGAAAATAATATATATTTCTCCATCCTCATTCTAAGTGATCTCATTTGAATCAACAAGAGATTGAATATCATTATTCTCGTCATGTGACTCAACATCGTCGCCGTGTTTATAACAGATACACTCAATAAGTCAAGGAAACTATAACGTTTTCCAAATAAATAAATTTGAACATAATACTTAAAACAATTCGAAAATAAAATGAATACAAATATAAATGACGAAAATAATGATTGTCTCTTCTGGTGGCTGATGTCATACACACAATCCAAGCAAGAAACAAAATGATAAAAGTTTTCACCATTGCATAAAAGTGATACCGTGCAAGTACAAAAGTAGATTATTATTAAGTGGATAAAAATGAAACGGTTATTTTCATGAATCTTATATATAAACTGTATGTTGAAATATATCACCATTATGACAAAACACATACAATATACTTTAGCAATAGCCGTGAAAAGTTTATTGTGGTGGGTTTTTGAATATAATCCGAAAACCAATCGTATAAACATTATTACATTGATTAAAATATGCCGCATCCTACTAATTATTTTACTTCGTTTATACCGACAACAATAGCGACAGCCAATCGGCTACTGAATCATATAAAGCATTCTAACATGCCATTAACTTCTCATTCATTATATTACCATTACATTTGAATTATTACATACGACACCTGAATAAATTGTAATAGTATTTTTTTTTATGAAATATGTAGGTATGTGCAAAATAAACCTGCTTAATCTACATTAAGTCAAAGAAATTTCAAGTTCAAGTCGGAGAAATGAACAGTGTTACTAATAAATAATTATATAGTTTAAGGAATATTTACTATATATGATATTTTTTTTTAAGTCGCTCTCTTTAAGTCTGTTTCTTTCTTTGAAGTTTTTAATGCCATGGTTTATTTTTTTAATGAACCAAATTCTTTTTTTTCCAGTTATATTTAAATTTAAATTCAAATACAAAATATTTTTATTCAAGTAGGCATTTACATGCACTTTTAAATCGTCAATGACTATATCCAAAGAATCAGTATAGTCAGTCCATAAGGAAGCTATCACCAGCTCGGAATGCTGCTCTGCTGAAAAGAGATAGATAGACACCCAACAGTTGTCCTTTTTAAATGAAATGTAACAATTGTTAGTCATATTTATTTATAATAATTTAAATGGTAAATACATTGGAATTTACATGTTTTAGTTCATAAGTTTCAACAGTAGCGCCACCTACATAATTAATTATGGAATATTATTTAATATTTACTGTTAAATGTTTTAAGAATTAGAAGCATAGAATATTTTAACATAATGTTTAATCTTTTATTAATTATTAGAACTTATTATAAGGTATAAATAATATCATCTGTAAGTTGGTTATGAAATTGTAAATTACCCTCGCCGAAATATTATAGTGTTAAAATATTATAAAACGAGTTGTAAGGGCTGCTCTCGCCCATTCTATTACAAATGGTTGGATATTAAACATTGAAGTGCAAGTACTGTGTATTACTAAAACAAGTCTTAACAAGTCAGAAGTGTTCGACCGCTGTAGTATTACGCGCCACGTGTCTATATACACCGTTCGCAAGATATCCTGTCCAAGAATGCTGATGAAGATGGAGTGCTGCCACTGCCGTTGAAAAGCCACGAAAATAAGAGACGACGTTAAAGTTACGTCTAAGAATGCTGATGAAGATGGAGTGCTGCTGCCACTGCTGTTGAAAAGCCACGAAAATAAGAGAAGACGTTAAAGTTACTATTTGGGCCTTCTCCGAGTGCTGCTGTAGTAACCTCAAGCGACAACGAGTCGAAGATTTAAAATGATATTGCAAGTGCGTAAGTTTTTTTTTTTTTTTTTTTTTTCTTAATACCCACGTTTTGCCATCTGCTTAGCAGGCTAATTATCTAGCTGGTTATTCGGCAGCATGCTCAATATAGAATATTAATAACTTTGTAGCTTGAAGTTAATAGCACTACTATTAAATTCTATTCATCATATATATCATATTCACTATTAACCATATCCTGTTAAAGTTCTATCATATGCGAAATACAATAAAAGCCTGAATATTTACCAAAACTTTACAGTGTTATTAATACAATATCTCTCCATACATGTTTACATCGCTTGGAGTCTTTGGTGAAGACGTACGTCGGAGATGGAAAACTCTATACTACTACTTGACTGCTAATCTGGAAGGGAATTCGTTGCTATGTTATGAAAATCAACAACAATCTACTCAAAAACATCTACTGGAAGAAGCGGTCAACCAAGTACTTTCTTCCTGATCGCGGGATGGCAGTGCAAGCAAGCAGCACTATACAACGATGGACCTGAATACAACGACAAGGTGACAGACAAAACTTTATTATAAGAAACTAGCCCTAGAAAAGTTTTGCATAATTAAGTGACTGATTTATAATATAAAGAAGTGATTTATAATATTATTGTTACTACGTATACCAACTTTCAAAGCTTTTAAGACCCAGTTGTAGGTTAGAGACGCGATTTTTTTTTCTTTGCTTTTATTAAGTTACTAGCTGTAGGCCGCGGCTCCGCCCGCGTGTAGGTCGCTTTTCGCGTAATATGTGGAAACTACAATTATCCAGACCTATAATAGACTTATAGTTAATTCTATAGTATCCTAGTCAAGTGGAAATTTTATCTATATAGGCATTACATTGCTACGATATCAAACTGAAAATAATAACATACATCTACATCACACACACACGACCAGGAGATTATTCAGATATACGTATTAAAGCATATGGATTCGAAATATTATGTTTTTGACAATATAAGTATAGATATAACTGACGCGGTAGTTGAGACTTTGAGACTTGCAATATAAAAGTAATGTTAGTATTTTAGATTACGATTTAGGCTTTAATGTCTTTATATATGACATAGAAGTGAACACTCTCAATGAAGGGGTAATATTCGGTTTACAAAATGTATGTAGGTTATTTAAAGAACGATTTCTTAAAAAAAAGAGTATATTCAGTTGTAAATGATTAAAATATAAAACCCAATATTAAACAAAAAGAAAAGGAATAACGTTAGATATTTATATATATATATTTTTTAAAGTAGCACTTAACATCATAAAACTATTTTCAAATCGTAATGATCCTTTTGTTTAAGATAGTAAATAGTAAGTAGTTCCTTATAGTATATGGATATATATTTACACAATATGAATAGATGAAGTATAATTTTAATTTATACAGATTAAAATGTAGACTTGTCTCCTTTCAGAGAAATTAAAATTCTAGAATATCTTATAGATAGACTTAAATAAATATGACTCGGTAAATATTACACTCCATAAATTTGGTAGGGTCAGATCTAAATGGCCTTGAGGACCGTATGGAAATATTTTGCCAATGCTTTGACGCTATAAGGGGTAGATTTAGATATGTTTACATTTATTAAATAGGTAAAGATTTGAATTCACGATATTATTTTATTACTTCTGCAACTATATTTTATTTTGTTTTGCTAAAACTACTCCATAGATCTTAAAATATTTATATTTAATTTTGAATTTGTAAGTTTAGCATCAGGTTTCGATGGACGTTCGTTTTTATAACCAAGTTGGATACTTGGTTATCCACGAGGATAGGGTTATGCCATATCAAGTGGAGACATTAAATTTTATGGAACCCAATAATATCTGTTTTGAGAAGTTTCATTGGTTACTTTCATAAATCAAATTTGCTTTAAAAAACATTTTTTTTAGGTGGGTAAAAATAAAGTTTAAAAACGTTTAAAATCTGAACCGGTACTGTCTAAATATAATCCCGAACTAAACAGACTAATTCAATAATAACGCGTATGAATATGAAGCAATGATACTGGTATTTATTACTAAAACATATTTCTATTATCTTTTATTTGACCGTTCAAATTATTTACTGAGTGTTAAGTTCTCAGTAGTAGGTATCTGTACGAATTTATGATCTTAAATTTTGAATAGATTATTGAAAAGGTAAAACGCAATAGGTATTCCGAAATAAATTCGTTAGAATCGATAAATTATTTCAGAATAATGATAATATAGGTTTAACATTTAGATCGATTTGAAAACTACACCAATAACGCGTACATTTCGTATTAAATTGTAAAAAAAATAAAGCAAGCAATTAGGTCTTCTAAATCCCTATTAAAAAAAAAAACTTTAAACGATATGCGTGGCACTCGATTATTTAATTTCCGATAGTATGTTAAAGAAGAAAAGAAATAACTACGATGAATTATCTTACACGCGTTTTTTAACTGTCAAATCAAGGAATTATATAAATCCACAGTAAAAGTTTTACTAAACAAGAAATAATTGCATGCCTAAACAATATACCATAATTGACAGTTCAGACAGTTCAAATTAGGTATTTCAAATTTATGAACTTTAAAAAAATATATAATTTTCTAGGTTATGACTGTTTATTACTTAAAAATAGAATTATTATAAAACATGCCTCCTAAATATTCTTATTAGTAATATGAAACATAAACACGTTAGACTTAAAGACTCTGGTGACTTGAACTCTAGACAAGAGAAACATAAGAAAATTAGCAACGAATATATATATTGTCGTATCTTAGGGTATAAGAAGTAATATTATATATGGCACGGCCTTATAAAACCCCAAGCCCCAACCCTCTAAATTTCCAAGAATCGTATTATTTTCAGTATAACGTTTGTAAAATTTAATGCAGTTGAATTCTATTAAATAATTTATACTGTAGATAATAATAAAACAAAAAATAAAATACGTTTTGAATAATTATAATACAATGAAGGTATACAATGTACAAAATTACGATTTCAAACTCGGAATAAAATTAATAACACTTTTATAACAAGTGATTGAAAATTTAATGGACTTACGTTTTAATGCTTTATAAATAAATTAGTTAATCATTAGTTATTGATTTAGTGCAAATTAGAACAATTGGAAATAATAATATAAATAGTAAACTTCTTAAATAGTAAACATCTTCAAAATAAAAAAGAGGACTATAAAAATGTTCTATTCCCACTAATGATTATTTTTTTTTTAGTTAAGAATATTTTCAATATTTATACGGACAGAGTAAATAAAGAATGTAAAAATGTAAAAAAAAAAATATATTTATTTATAAAATCTTTATTATACAAAGAAATTTATACAATTGGCGGACTTAATGCTATAGTACTTGACACCTACTAATTATCTAGAAGTACCCTCGACCCCTAACAATATATTACAATTTCTTAAATAAAAAGAAATATTTATTTTATTTATTTTATTTTAAAAACTTATTGCACATACAATTATTACAAAAAATTACAGTTGTAGGATGTTGATACAGTAAGAAATTTTTGTGCAAAGGCGGTCTTATCGCTTAAAAGCGATCTCTTACAGACAACCCTTGATGAGTAATGAATATTTGCAAGGTCATAAGATAGTGCACGCATACTACGAGAATAAGAATTTATACATAAGGACACAATAAAAATAAAAACTATCGTTTTTAATTATATAAGTAATTAAATAATGATTATATATAAATATACACATACGCACATACATATACATACATATATCCGTATATATAAATAAATAGAATAAAATAGATAACCTATATAATATATGGTATACATACTTATGATAAAAATATATATTGCGTAGATAAATAATATTGCTTCAAACGATTTTTCAAAATTGACAGTGATTTAGAAGTTTGAATTTCTAACGGTAGGTCATTCCAGAGTAATATAGAGAAATATATATAAATATTACAATTGTTGTGAATCGTGTTATGGTTAATAACTAAATGTAGCTTCCTTATTAACTACCTTTAAAGTATTTAAATTTTCTAAATTCGGGTGAATGAACATTTTCTTAAGATGTAAAATTTAAAACTGTTTCGATAAAATACGAAATCATTTAAAATTCATTTTTCTTTAAAAAATATAAAGAAACTAACCAATATTTTTATTTTATTTATTTGCTTAGAATGAGTTTTAAAAAAAAATAAAATTAAATATATGTTCATTACAATGATATTAATGAGTAAATTATTGAATAATGTGTTGAGTACCAAGCTGGTGTGTTACGTGGTAAAAATAAATGTAAAGTACCATGTTGGTGTAAAAATGATAACGTAATAACATGTTTGTGTGTTCCGTTGGTAGTAGTAAAAGTATAAGAAATACCATCTGTGTGTGTTCCGTTGGTATATATAAAAAAAAATAATAAGAATAAACCACCATCTGTGTGTGTTCCGTTGGTAGTAGTAAAAGTATAAGAAATACCATCTGTGTGTGTTCCGTTGGTATATAGTAAAAAAAAATAATAAGAATAAACTACCATCTGTGTGTGTTCCGTTGGTAGTAGTAAAAGTATAAGAAATACCATCTGTGTGCGTTCCGTTGGTATATATATAAAAAAAAATAATAATAAGAATAAACTACCATCTGTGTGTGTTCCGTTGGTAGTAGTAAAAGTATAAGAAATACCATCTGTGTGTGTTCCGTTGGTATATATATAAAAAAAAATAATAATAAGAATAAACTACCATCTGTGTGTGTTCCGTTGGTAGTAGTAAAAGTATAAGAAATACCATCTGTGTGTGTTCCGTTGGTATATATATAAAAAAAAAAAAAATAAGAATAAACTACCATCTGTGTGTGTTCCGTTGGTAGTAGTAAAAGTATAAGAAATACCATCTGTGTGTGTTCCGTTGGTATATAAAAAAAAAATAAGAAGAATAAACTACCATCTGTGTGTGTTCCGTTGGTAGTAGTAAAAGTATAAGAAATACCATCTGTGTGTGTTCCGTTGGTATATAAAAAAAAATAATAAGAATAAACTACCATCTGTGTGTGTTCCGTTGGTAGTAGTAAAAGTATAAGAAATACCATCTGTGTGTGTTCCGGTGGTAATAGTAAAATTGAGATATATCCCATGTTGATGATGTGTGTCCATGAGCACCAGATCATAACGGCATGTCCGTTGATCTGGCTTTTTGTAAGCTGCCTGGTTTGTCCGGTGCAAAGAGAACAAGTATTTATGATAAAAACGATTATTATTATATATTATTATTATATTAACGAGTATTTATGATAAAAATTATAATTATATTACGAGGACGTAATAAGATGTCAAAACGGCCGATAGTAAAGTTATATGTTGTATAAATGTTATGTAATTTCGCACATTAAAAGTATAATTGGATGTTTTTTTCTTGATGCATTGTATTTTTAATAAATTGTTTTTCTCTATAACATTGTAAGATCCTGAATTCAGATGACCATTTGGTCTACTGGTTTCCAGAATGTTCATTAAATTAGAAATTAGTCATTTAATATATGATGGTTGGTAATTAAAGAAATTAATGATACAATTACGAGGTCGTAAGATTACAAATCAGGAAAGGCAGAGTGTTAGTCATATTTATTTATAATAATTTAAATGGTAAATACATTGGAATTTACATGTTTTAGTTCATAAGTTTCAACAGTAGCGCCACCTACATAATTAATTATGGAATATTATTTAATATTTACTGTTAAATGTTTTAAGAATTAGAAGCATAGAATATTTTAACATAATGTTTAATCTTTTATTAATTATTAGAACTTATTATAAGGTATAAATAATATCATCTGTAAGTTGGTTATGAAATTGTAAATTACCCTCGCCGAAATATTATAGTGTTAAAATATTATAAAACGAGTTGTAAGGGCTGCTCTCGCCCATTCTATTACAAATGGTTGGATATTAAACATTGAAGTGCAAGTACTGTGTATTACTAAAACAAGTCTTAACACAATGTTTGACTTATACATTATAATATCAATCGTCCAAATGAGTCCAACAACCCAAGCTCCACACATTCCGATCAACCAAAAACTATTAAATGTTATAATGATATTTATTTAATAATATACTCTTAATTTTAGATTTTTAACTAAGAAAAGGAAAATATAAGATATTTTGTGCAACTTTATCAAAAGTGCATACATTCATACAAATAAAATTTTTGTTAACTTTTTGAAGCCGAAATTTAGGCGTCACGAGTTTATTTTTATTTCTTTTATTTATCATATGTCGACCGACCGACCGACCGACTGTTTTTTTATAAGTATTTAAATTTTAACAAACACAAAATACTATGAAAAATAATAACTAAAAAAATATGTTATATTTTTAATAACTATTTTATTAATTTAAATAATAAAAATACTAATGAAAATATTGATAATTATTATAATAATAAAATATACATTGATAAAATATAATAACATAATAATTTTAATAATAATAGTGTTTCTTACGCCAATAACCAAATTTTACATAACCAAAATAATATCTATTTTAAAATATACTAAATCTGTTGCTATGACGAAATAAATACCTGGATATTAAAGGAATACAATCGGCTGTTGGAACTATTTTATGCGACTTAATTAATATTTCCCTAAAAGAAGGAATATTTCTTACGAGGCTATTGTCGGTCCTCAGAACAATAACTAAAGCATAGAAGTAGCATAAATTTTAAGACTTAAATTGTGCGTAATAGTTGTCCTCTTTTTTCATACTGTAAAAATATATAGTAATGAGTAAAACAAATGTAACGCTGTCAAAACAGGAAAATTTACACTTTTGAATAACACTTTGGTGTCCATTTTGGATTCAATTTTCACCATTATGATGGTAAATTGGAAAGTACAATTCATATTTGACTTATTGGGTATGGACAATGTTTACACATTTTGGTTGTGTTTGATGTCGGCTGTCAGTGGTGTGTTCATGTTTAGTTTTATTAACGAATTCATCTAGTTATTCACATATTTTCTCCGTTTCGCTGAGAGAAAACATAAGTTAATCGTATAAAGAATGTCGTGTATTATAAGGGGATGTAAATCCCATTCATCTCGTAAAGAAAATCAAGTTGAAACGGTATCTTTTCACCGGTAAGTGATCTAACATGGTATTATTTTACGTTTTGCTTAGTTACAAAATAACTATTTGTGCTTTTTTAACTGGTTTATATATTCTTAAGAAAGTGTTGTCCTATAGTTCAATTATAAGACTGCTATATGCAATATTTAATATGATATTTGAACATTTTTAAGTTTTCTATATATTATTGTAATAGTGTTGCAAAAACTATTGTTATCGATAATTTAATCCAGTGTTATTCTAGTAAATTCTGCAACATCTTTGTAATATATCCATGGATTATTGTACCAGATTTCCCACGGATGTCAATAGACGACAGTTATGGATTAACAAAATTGCAATTCGGAATTATTACTACCAACATCAATTTTCCAGATATGGTTGAACATTCATTCGATAACCATTTACTAGATGATCATAGAAATGTTTTAATAAAATTAATCAGCAAAGAATTTTTAACAACTCGTATCCATTACAGTACGAAAAAACTGTCTAATCATGCAGAAAAAATTAGGTTTTTTTTTACTAAAACTGTAATATTCAAAGGACAATAAATGTCGCTCCACGACTGACGTGGGCGAGAATGTAATAAGTAAAATTTTTGTTGCCTGGGATCAAAACAGCTAATTGTTATCGCACGTGAAATCATCGGTTAGGTGATAGCACTTTTCGGTGTATCTCGTTCTAGCAAATGATAGAGAAAACCTAACCAGCCTTTTAAAACCGGTAGGTACTAAGATAGAGATAAGGATCACTATCGATATCGCGGATAAGTTTACACAATTACACATCACTAGAAAAAATTCTGTTGTCTACGGCAGTGTACGCTTTAAAAATCTGAAGCTCTTTCTATGCTTTAGTTATTGTTCTGAGTGTCGGTCGATTAAAACAAAAAAAAACCGACACGGTCGATTGTCAAAACACTTTATAAAAAAGACGATGTTACTAACTTAAATTATTATAGTCCCGTAACATTGATACTAATCCTATCAAAAGTATTTGAAAAAAAATATGGTTGCCTGTAAAGTCGGTTTTACGGGCGAAGATTTACGTGACCACGTCTTTTTCTCGGTAGAATATTTATTGATATGAATATTATTAAATTGCACAATATTTTAATAATTTGAGTGATTTTGTTGAGGATAGGACGATGAAGACGTTGTCACGTAAAATCATTTTATATATTATTTATTTTATATTATATTATTGATGTTATTATTTTTTACAAAATTTATTTACAGACTTTTTCGATACATCAATTAGTTGCGGAGATATCGATCATTGAAGTTATTGTTTGCTACCAGTATTTTATATATTTATTTTTTTCAGTTATAAAAAAATACTATTTCCAATTGTGTCTACCAAGTATGGTCACATGTACTGGCCTACATATTAAATAATAATAAGTACAGATAATGTTATGTGACGTCACTTCTGATTTTATATATTTTAATATTTTTAATTTTAAAGAATTAATTTGAAAATCAAAACACTTATTCAGATCGAAGGTTCAAATTTTTGCTAAATAAATTTGAAATTAATTAAAATTTGTAATTGTAAATAATGAAGTTGATAATTAAAACATTTACTTAAATTAGATGTTAAAATTCTTGCTCAACACATTTTAAATCAAGTTTTCTTATATCTGCCACTTTTTCTTAATATTTGTAATTTTAAAGAATCAATTTGAAAATCAAAACATTGCTGCGCGGACCGATCATGTTTGAGTGGGAGAGAGACGCAAGGCATTCGGAGGGCCTCTCTCTCGTTCGGTGACTCATCGTGACGTTACCGGGCGTTACACTTTTTCATAAGTGACTCCCAGCTTAACCTAATTTAAGACGTTGTCACGTCAAAAAGTAATGGCCGAGAAGTTATATAATTTTCTTAGTAGGTACTTTCAATATATTAAAAACTATCCAATGCGTTTTTAGAAAAGGTAGTTTTACAACATTAGCATGTTTTTAACTTATGAGAATTATCACCGAATCACTTTTAGAGAGTTTATCCATTCACTCTTTTTCTGGATATGAGCAAATATTTTGATTCTCATCCATTACTTTTAGATAAACTGCAAAAATACGGCGTAATGGCTAAACCACAAGAATGGATTGAAAGTTTTCTACATTCAAGAGAACAACGTGTAGAAATAACAAGGGTTTGTGGACATTTAAAAAAAATCTGTGTTACATTTTTTCCTGTTTCGGTGTCCAAGGAAGTGTATTAGGGCCGTTATTATTTCTAGTTTATATTAATGACTAGCTGTTGCCCGCGGCTCCGCCCGCGCGTAGGTCGCTTTTCGCGTAATCTGTGGAAGCAGTTTCACAGAACATCATTTTTGCGTAACTTTCACCGTTTTCGCAGCGCACGCAGTTTTTTGTTTATTTTTTTACACCTTGCGTTAGAATATTCAAGTTTTAGTAGTCATCCCTAATTTTTTTTAAATGAAACAGCCTATGTCACTTGGGAATAGTGTAGCTTGCCAACGGTGAAAGAATTTTTGAAATCGGTCCAGTAGTTTCGGAGCCTATTCATTTCAAACATACAAAAAAATAATCAAACCTTTCCTCTTTATAATATTAGTATAGATAAGCCTGATATAATTGCACATGAGAATTTATTATTATATAAGTTAAGTAATACATTTTTCATATAACATAATAAATGTAAATAATCATAAACATTTTACAAGTCTTAAATAGTTATATTTTATTATATTTATTATATTTTTGATAAAAATGTGATATATATGATATATTCAAACAGATAAAGAATTATCTCTTACTAAGTGTCATTAATTTAAAAAAAAAAAAAGGTTGATTCATATATTGGACCTATTTTGTTACGAAAGTAACCATTGCCAGGAGTTTTATACGCCATCTCTCAGCTCTAAATAATAAGAGATCTGAAATAAAATACAAGATACAGATAAATCCATATACAATTTTGTTCTTAATATGGTAGAACTAATTATTATTTTCTGATATAAAAAAATATCTCATTTAAATGATGTTTTGTATTTGAATGTGCAAATGAATATGCGGATTACAATTTCCATAATCGTTATTTAATAAATTTAGTTATATTTTTACACGTAAACATACATACATGTAAACTATGTTCCAGATCATAACAGACGGATATCACTGCACCAGAAACCATGCTGTTAATTAAATAAATTTTCTAAAATAATCAAAATTTTGTGATCAAAAGTAATATTGATTATGTAATAAAAATTTTGTCAAGTGAATATATTGATAATACGTAGAAATATAATAGCATCGGATAACAGCAGTACAAAGAAATGTCAATAATTATAATGCATTACAGATATGTATAATGATCTCATGACAAGGACAAAACTTTTAATGTATTGAAAACTACACCAAATAAAAGTTAAGAAACAAAGTAACATAAGTCATTGATAAGGAATCAATTTTCCTAATAATAGTTAAGACATTTAGTTAGGTAGTTCTGAGTTCATGCCGCAAATACAGCTACAACATGGTTTTCTCAATTATAAAAATATTTGCTGTAATTGTTAAAATTAAACTTAATTATTTGTGATAACACCAACCAAACCATTTGAATATTTATAATTTAACAATCTTTAAATATTTAAAAATATCTATTAACATGTTTAAACATGATAAGCTTATTTAAATTTGAAATGAGTATAGAATGAAAAGTAAAACCGATTCGGGCAGAGATTCGAACCCGCAACTTCTGGGAAACTTTCCCGTCGCTCTTCCAATTGTGCTACAGTATAACTACCCGCTTTGAGGAATTAAGCAATAACATTTTGTGTTAAGTTTTTTAAACTTCGCTCTGGCATCACTCTTACAGAAACTGATAATGCAACTTTTAATAACTAATATAAAATCTAAGTATATAAGGGGGAAGTTTTATTAGAATTAATATTTACTTATGATTAATTGTTTTGGTATTTCAATTAATTAGTAGCTGTAAAAGTAGAACCATAGTTCAATTTTTTATTTATACTTTTTAACCCATTTATATAACGATTTACTTATTTAGGTATATAACGTGGTATTTTATTTAATTTTTCTTTTCAGTTGTATTTATTTATAGGGATAATACTGTTATTATATACTGTAAATAAACACAACTGAACTCTGAATAAATACAACTAGACTCTGTAGTCTAGAGGTCCAAAAGTCATAAGAGACAAAATCGTATGTCTCGACCGGGCTAGTAGAACGTAGACAATATCTGTTCGGTGAATCTTTTATGACTACCTTTCATAAAATCTAAATCAAGCAAACTGTCTTTATGCTTTGATCGAAAATAAAGAAAATACTTCTACGGTATAGAAAGTTCTAGAATTCATTAAGTTTAATTGAGGGGTACATACATTGTAGTTTGTCTTTACATATAACCAAATTACTTAGCCCTAATCATAACACCCGTCAGGGTATTTTAATTTAATGACAATTGCATACTGAATATACTCAAGACATTCAACTTCTGTCACTAAAGTGAAAGTTTTCTTCAATTCCATATTACTTTTACTACTTTACTTTTCAAAATATTTAACGATTTACATTGTTTATTAAAGGAAGATCATGATTGACCGAGTTACAGAAATTCAAGAGACAATTACAGATAGCACTTACAAAGTATCTAAGATAACAAAGGTTTTTTTCATAGCACTGCAAGTAATATTTATGTTTGATTTCGGTTATAGATACAGATCAAAAAGAGTGGAAAATGCGCTTAAGTATTTCATTTTTATTCGATTTTCGATTTTATTGTTACTTATAATTAATGTTATAGTTTTTAATTTATACAAATTTAAATTTGTCTACTATTACATATATGTATTTCAATACTTTCTAAAAGTATTGATTCTGCTTTTTTGTAATCGTAAAAAAACTTTATATGCGTTGTTAGAAAATCTTGTGTTTATTGATTCCGAATTAAATTACAAGAAGTCATACAAAATAGAATTAACATTAATAATATATACTGTTTCGACGTGTCTTTTTAAATTTCTTATATGGGTAGCCTCGTGTATGAGGTTTGAAACAGTTTGCCAATCTTCTGCTCCCGAATACTTATTAATGTTCTTGATCAGTTTTGGCTTACATATATCATCGATTTTTTACTTTTTTCTTTTGTATTCCGTTTATTCTCGATTAAATAAACTTAAGAATGTTATTGAAGATAGTACTAACATTGTATCACTTCAATACTCCTACAAATTTCTTATCGATTCCACCGAGAAGGCTAAGGAGATATTTGATTACTTGGTGAGTTCATCTTTTCTATAACTTTAATATATATTTTATACAACTATAAAAGAGATGGCCTACCTGATCATAAGCAAATTAGGACAACTGCAATGTAAAGTAAGTTATAGACACGGTTGACCTTTGAGAAATTAGTGAAAGAGAAGAATGATACATAAACATCAAAGAAGCTGGTAAATAAAAAAGTCTTCACCAAGTCAAAAAGCTGAAATATTAAATAAGTAATATATTTTAAGTGCAATAATGTAACAGATGGTTTTGTTTATATATTATGTATTACTTATTTCATTACCATGAAACATATGTACTATTCAATGATTTAATATGATTATCAAATTACTAAACTTATGTTGATGTGTCACTTATGAGCACAAAATTTATATCCAAACATATTATTATAGCGGTTCTGTATGGTATTAAAACATCAGAGAATAGGATTTTAAATTAATATTTTTTTTTCTTTTAGTTAATGATGACCTTACTTTTAAAAACTCCTCAAATGCTATTTTCAATATACGACACTATAAAGGAACTGAAATCTACCATGGTAATAATTATTTTTGTTTCATAGGTATTTAAACTATAAAAAAAATATAATATTTTCTAGGTTAGACAGTGACCCACAGACCTCATTACAAATTTATTCGTCTTTTGTCGGCTATCGATTTTTACGTCCGTCGTCTGTTTTATTATCAGCAAACTATATTTATATTTGTCTATTATTGAAACTATATTAAGCCTTCGAAATTAAATTCCACGTCATTCCTTTTTAGTTGTTTGTTATGAGAACTTCTTATATAAAAAACAATTAATTAATGCAGTCGGATGCCTTTACGCCTATCTAATCCTATGTTAAATGATTTTACTATCTCTATGATGCCAACGGTTCTTTCAGTCGCAGTTTAAGTCTCCTATAAAATTATGGGGATTTACCAAAAACATTTAATAATATATGAAAGTACTTAAACTTAGTATGTGAATCGACTTCAAACCTATTAGTAAATAGGACATATAAATAGTATGTAGTATATAATATACCTTCTCCTTTTTGAAGAAGTCGGTTAAAAAATATAATAAAACAAGTTCTATTGCAGATTGAAATTTTTAATCACGTAGTCGTATTCACTTACGTCTTACAAAATCTGATGGCAGTGTTTCTGCCGACTTTGTTTGCTACAATGCTTTCTTCTGAAGCCTGTAAGCTGAAACTAGTACTACATGACAGACTTCTAATTGAAAGAGGTAAGATTTTAATAAAAATTAAGAACTTATTACTCATCTACATTTTATAAAGAAACTTCATAAAATTGTGTTGGTCCACATATTTTCAAGAAAACATTAAGATATTACTACTTTAATGTTACGTGGACAGTTAGCGTGTGTGTGTGTGTGTGTGTGTGTTAAAACTTAAAGTTTTCTTTCAGGTGCTGCACATGTAGAGGATATAAAGCGATTTATTGATTACATAGACGCCAGGCCATTCAAGTTATACATTTGTCTCCTCATTCCCTTAAATTATAAGTTCCTCCTAATTATAATTAATTTTTATATTACGTATATTTTAGTAATTGTGCAATTTTCTCGTATATGCTAATAAATTCATCGTAGATGTAACATTATTGTAGTAATAATAAAGTAGAGAAAAACAGTTGTTGATTTGCGTTTGTTGTTTAGATTCTAAGTCAAATATTTAATAAATCTTTAGAAATATCGATACATATAAAAATAAATTGGTACCATGTAACAAGACAAAATAAGATCATTTAAGATATTTTTAAATACACGATGTATTTAAAAATCACTTTATAAAAAATCTATTTAAAAAATATCTATATAGTTAACACTAACCCTTAACTAATAATTTTAAATATTCTGTTTATTTTCTTTGCACATCACTCATCACAAACATCTTTCTTTAACATGGGAAAACCAAACAAAAATATATAAAAACAATAAAACCTAAAAAGCCCTCATATGTGTGGGTCCAATATTTAATTTGCATGCTATATATATATTCCAGCACAGTACTTGTACAGTTTATGAGTTATATAAAATTATTAAAACTTACGGCTTAATTGTTACTGAAAAGGCCAGATTAAAAACCATTCGTATAAAACCGCTGATAATTAATTACTCCAATCACCTTTATTAAAAATAAAAAAATATAAAAATTTGTTTACCTTAAATATATATATTTTTTTAATAATATTGAGTTTAAATGTTCGGAAAGTACTTTTCAAGTTATTATTTATGAGAGTTCTTGATGAACCACTCAATTAAACATGTCACACTCCTAATCATAACACTATTTTGTTAATTGCTAAGCGGAGTCCTCAGTCAACTGAATAATATTTTTTCTGAGTGACACTCGTACAGTCAATAATAAGACATCTATGTTAATTATAACATTCTAAAAAATATTCAATTTATATTTAAAATGATTACACACATTCAAGAAGTTCCAGTCTCAGTGAAACGTAAAACCTATAAAGTTTCTAAGACACTAAGTATCTTCTTTTTAATACTTTATGTTATTTTTATGTTGGATTTTGGTTACAAATGTAAATCCAGGAAAATGTCTATTGCGCTTAAATATTTCACGATCGTTCAACGTTCTATCATTACCATGCTCTTATTTATTGTAATAATTTTTGATTTATATAGATTTGAAGCAGTGTATTATTATGTATACTTAGTTCAGTACTTGCTTAATATATATATTCTTCAATTTTGTGATCGAAAAAAAACCTTATATTCATTTATAGAAAACCTTTTTTTTATGGATATAGAACTGAACTACCAGCAGTCCCGGAAAACAGAATTAACTGTAATATTGTATACAGTTTTTACACTCATAGTAAGAATTATCCTGACAGTTATCTCATGTGTGTACTTTAAAGAAGTTTCTTGCAACATATCAGTTGCTCAGTATGTGTTCATGTGTATAGTTGCTTTTGGTTTACAATTCTCGCTGTGTTTGTACTTTTTCTTATTGTATTCCGCTTATTGTCGATTGAAAAAACTTAGAATTGTTGTTGAAAATATTAATACCAACATGGTTACATCCGAACACTTTTACAAATTCTTAATCGATTCCACCGAGAAGGCTAAGGATGTGTTTGATTACTTGGTAAGTAAATAAATACTATGGAATATATAAAATGAAAACTTGCTTCTCTTCTAATGATTGTTTCAGTTAATCCTGATTTTACTTATTCAAGTCCCAGAATTAATAACCATAGTATATATTATAGTGAATGCTATAAAATTGACATTGGTAAGAAGTTTTACTTTTTTGTTTGCTATCAATTTGTTTTTATTGTACCTAAAAGATTTATTATTATAACTGATATTATTAAGAAAAGAAGAAATATTAATTTCACTAATAAGTATATTTACAAAGTTTTTGTAAAAAAACGTGGTTATTTGAATAGCCACACATTGCAAGCCTATTTTTATATATTATATTGTTGATATCTATTTATTTAATACTTATGCACACGCAGAATATTAAATAAATATATATATCAGATATTCTTATTACAATATAGATTAATTGTGTCACTGGGAACTAACCGCCCTTTCTATGGAACAAAAAAAAATACCATTATTTTGTAAATGTAATAGAAGATAATCCGTTTTATATAGCTCTCACTGTCTACGGCTTGAAAACTATTATAGTTTCGACACGTCTTGTATTACAGATATAACTAGCTAGGGTTTTTTTTAGAAAAAGAGAAACATATAAGAGTATGGCGTGCTCCAGCTATAATAATTAATATACAATGAAGAAATGTCATCCTTTTTTTCTATTTATAACTTTCTTTAGACGGAGAGTGAATACATTTATTACGAATGTAAATTGACAGGTGGATATTTACAGGTGGATATTTTACACATCGTAGTAGTATTCCTTTACGGAATGGAAATTTTGATGGTTATTGTTCTTCCGGCTTTCTTTGCCACGAAGCTAACTAATGAAGCTAATAAGTTAATAGCTTTTATTATATGATAGACTTTTCAATGAAAGTGGTATGTCTATTTTTTTTATTTAAAAAAAATATATATTAATCATCAAATTTTATTTTTCGTTCAATGTATTTTATGTTAAAGGAATAAATGTAATTCTGAGAATTCTAAACGACTATCGTTTGTTTATTTTGTTTGTTTCAATAAGATAAAATCTATTTTGGAGAAAATAATTACAGAGAATAGAACGAAGTAGGAAATGTTTGAAGCGACATATCATGTCAAATTTTATATGAAATAAAAGTTAAGAAACTGCCAAAAATGTGCATTTATGTACTAGGAAACTAATCACCAACTGGATAACAGTACAATAGTATAACAATGAACTATGCTTTAATATTCTCTTTCAGATGCTGTAAACAAAGATAAAATAAAGCAATTTATTAAATACATAGACGCAAGACCATTCCAGTTGTATGTCTGTCGTGTTGTTCCCTTGAATTATAAATTCCCGCTTGTTATTATAAATGTATTTATAACGTACATTTTAATTATTGCACAGTTTACTCGTCTTGGCTAAATATTTACTAGATAATAGAGTAAAAAAAAAAAATATCTATTATAATATAACTATTTAATAATTAATCATTGCACTAATATATTATTCTATTAGATATCTTAACAAGGCTGTAAGAATATTTGTCAAATGTTAAAGAGCATTAGATTTGTTAAGTACTATATCCTTACTCATGACTTTAACTCAACAAAGAATAATAAAAAAATATTTTAATTATATCTCTGTTTTAAAAAACCTTAATAGTTAAGCAGAACACATATTTCAATTATTGTAACCTTACGTAATATCATACATAAAGTTATCTTCAATCATAATTAACAATTCTGAAAAAGTAGTTCGTGGCCGCATTTCTATAGCGTAGGTAAACTATTATTATATATTATTAAAATACCGAACTAATTGAACAGACTATGCAGTATAATATTTCTTGATATAATCTATATATATAAAAATGTATTGCTGTTCGTTAGTCTCCTGCTTAGGGCTGGACCGATTTGGCTAATTTTGGTCTTGAATTATTGTTGAAGACCAGGGAAGGTTTAAAATAAAAGGTAAAAAAATTACGATAAAATTTATATTAATTTAATAAAAACAACAATGTTGTTGTTCCTTTATCATTGTTTGATTAATTACAATAGGACTTAGATCGTTGCAGTGAATTTAATGTACGTGAGGTATCACGTACCTACTAACCGCACTGATGGCCAGGGAGAGACAGATCGAGAAGAAAGTCGTATTGCTATCACAAAATTGCGTTCTTTAGTTTTTTTAGTGAGTGACAATGAAGTAGCTAGGCTTAGATTGCAACGAGTACATTAAACATAACAACACCGAGTACGACATAATGAAATTGAGCTATCCCGCCGACTCAGTGCGTCTGTAATCTTGGAAAAAATGCATTCCACTAAAATCCGGCCATAGATTATTGAGCCGTCAAATCGGTCACAATTGGTGAAATGACAATATTCTGTAAATATTGAAAGGTTTATATAAATATAGAATGAAAAATAAACCGACACGGACAGGAATTCGAACCCGCGACCTCTGGTATCGCTGTCCGTCTCGGTGAATTAAACATTCTATGACATCGCCTTGTATATAAATTAAATTTAAATAAAATGAAAACAGATATTAAATTTTTATACTGTATGTAAATTATAATATATGCGTCCCTTTATCTGCTTAGCAAATTCTCTTTACAGTTAACTTTCGGTAAAGATCTCATTAAATGAAAATGGCAAATACACTGAATGTGAATGCTCTCCCTCCTAAACCAGGACTTTCAAAATATTTTTTGAGGACCTTTAGCTATCTAATTTCACAACAATACGTATCGTTATCAATAAAACTTTTCAGATAGAAATTATTTTTATTCTATTCTATTCTATTTACTTCAAAATATTTTCATCCTTCCAATTTATTTCAGCTGCTAAGACATCATAAAATCTTTTATGTTAATGACCTGATCAAAATACTAATACTGGCTAAGTCTGATTATTTTATAACATCGACTTTTACCATAGACTTTTAGGAAATTGAACCGTTAAGAAGAAATAGGGAATGATTGTTTTTATGGTATTTTCAAATATAAAAAAAAAAAACATTTTACAATATGATTATTGTTTAAAAACCACACATGCTTGGGGATTGAAAAAAATATATAATAATATATATTAGTTAATTATCATTAAAGCAAGCAATCATCAAATGTTTGTATCGAGGTAACGTAAAATGGTGCGAAAAGCTTGATTCTTACATTAAGAGATACAAATAAGCTACAATTACAATTCTGTGGTAAGTATATTGAAACATTTCACACAAAATAACACACGTCTCTCATACGATACAAACGGTGTTTTAAAAGGTAACCATAGTTCAAATATATTTAATATGACATACAAGTATTATAATTAACAGAACTTGATTTAGAAGAAATAATCTGGCTTAAATCAAATACAATCGACAGTAATTCCCAGGTGAGGACTTAACTAACTGTATTATGCATATTTAGTAACTGACATGAGTTAGTTGTATAAGTACTATAGCATACGTCGTGCAGACACTAATTAAACCTAAAGGCAATGAGATGTTCAGATCAAATAAACGCCATACAGAGTACACGAAGGGATGCAGCTCCAGGAACTTGAGAGCGTCATAAATTTTATTCCTTTGAAAATCATCTGAAATAATTCCAATTATATATTACGATTTTCATCTTCAACGTCTATTGCCTGAGTAACGGAATGACAGAAGTGAACGTTACTTTTACTATTACATGGCGATAGATATACCTATCGCCATGCCTACACTTCCATGTTTCATTAAAGTATTTTTAGAAAACCGATAGTTATGTAAAGATGCTACCAGAACTAGAATTTCAAATCAATATGTAATATCATATCGTAAGTTTTTAGCCACTGGACCAGTAATGTGACGATTTTGTTAGTTAACAATAATACAATTTTCCAAATATAAAGTATAGACAATGATGTAACAATAATAATACTTTTATTTCAAGGTATTATAAAAATAATGAAGACTTTTTAACAAAATTACCCAAGCCGCCTTAACGCATAAATATATATACTCTATTCAAAAAGTCTTTTATTTTTACTAACATATTAATTGGATTAGTCGTAATTGATAACGCTAATTAACGTAAATACAATATCCAGTATAATTATAAAATATATTACAGTATCTAGGGAACAAGATGAAAATACTTACTACTACATTCAGCCATTTGTTTGCTTATGACAATTCTAACTTTATCCACTTCAGCGCTTACCATCTCGGCAAGCAGGGCCGGCACAAGGGGACATATCAAATTAGTCGCAATATTAAGAATGTCAAATTGGGTGAACTAAAAGTGTTAAAAAGATTTAATACAAAAAGAAATAAAATAACAGTATATTAATAGTAGTTTTTTACTTTATTAAGAAAAAGGGAAATCAATTTAATTTATTTTTTCCGTAATAAACTTGCTTAAATATAATTAGGAAAGTTTAGCTTAAATTAGCTTGAGCAATAAGTAAATTTTTACTTACTGTTAGATTTATAGTCGCACGATACATGATTTTTATACAAAGTAATACATAAGTGAAATAAGTTGGCAAACTTATCACTATCTGAAAAGAAACAAAATGCCAAAATAATTCATTCTTTTTACTATCCACGATCTATCTATCTATCTATCTATGTAGCTCACGAACTATTTCAACTATGCATATATAATTTTGACAAAATCCATAGAGTATGAATAAGATGAATGACTTATTCAATGCCACTCAAAACCATTTTGTTTTTTTTTCTTGGGAATGATATTTTTAATATAACAAGTATTTTTATTTATATAAATAAAGAGTGCACGGTTTTTGTAAAATTAGAGAAATCACATGAGTGTTTCTGAGCTTTGCATAGTGAGTGAGTCTTTTATTTATGGTCCATACAACATATAGATCGGGTCAGAAGATGAAAAGAAATAAAATATGTATTATGTTTTGTGAACAGAGCTGCGGAACAGATTTGGGAAGCTACCCTCTACCGATGACTCGCACCCTAGGAATAGGCTGGGAAGAAAGAGGTGAGAGTATGCCTTCGGAGCGTCACGGTGCTTGCGAAAGCGATCCTGTGGCGTCTCAAAGACGTTATGGACAACCATTGGTGATGTTTCCAAAGAGAAAAAAAAAATGAGTAGTACCAACTTCTTACATAGGATCCTTTACTTTTGCAGCTACATTGCATGATTTGCATAAAGATTTTAATGGCTCGATGTCAAAACTTCAATTCTAGTAATGCATTTGCAGTTTTTTTTTTGCTAAAGCCGCAACAGCACTTACCAGGTTTACCAGTGGCAGGACCGTCCGCTCTATTAACAGAAAGTAACTACTACTTTCTAAACACTTATACTTACTAATAATTTAGAAGCGTGATTTACGATTTTAAGATTATTTAATAACTTTTTGTAAGTACAAAGATAATCTTTTAAGTTTTTTGATAGAACTGTATTCCGATATTCATCTGGTAATCCCTGGACATTGAAGCATTTCTCTGCTGTTTTTCTAAGTTCTTTCATCCGGCTCAATAATAATTCGAAGATTATTATCCTAGTTAAGTGATTTAGCGATACACCAACAGCTGTTAACAATATTACCGAAACGATTGTTACAATTTTAAGATCGTACAAATTGTAAAAAGCTATTATAAACTGATATGAATGAGACGTCACAATAAATATTGTTATGAAAATTGAAGTCCATGGTACAACAGTTACAATTTTTTCCCTGGAGTCTCCGTCAGTTATTATTTCATCCAATTTTACTACATATGTGTATAGGTTTTCTCCGTTACTTAATAAGGCAATCACAATTGTTAATGAATGTACTATAGTTTGGTGAATTAAAACAAAATGCAAAGTTTTAAGGTCTTGAAATTCCAAAACGAGTGTGAAATTAAAATAAGAGCATAAAACCATAATAACTAAGCAGTAAATTTTAGCTATTGTCGAGAAAAATACATTCTTAGTAAGGTTGCAATAAAGTCCGACTAATAAACGAATAAACATAATTATATTAATAAAAATATATCTTTTTTTAATAACACAAACATTATTAATTTTTTTAATTAAAAAGCTGATACGGTAATACTCAGCCATGGATGACATTGAAATAAAAACTACAGACAATTTAAGAGCTATAATAATAAAAGTAATTGCTTTCGTATTGAGTATTGATTTCTTCGGTTTAATCTTCGTTACTTCGATGTTATTTGTTATGTTTGCTTATCTAAATATAATTATGTCGGCTATATAAAGATCGAACTGCTTATTAACAAATGGATTTATTATGTTAAGTACATCCGATGTAAACATAACATATGCAATACAATAACAATGTAAAAATGGTTATTTTTTACATTTCTGTATGTTAACATTTTCTTTTATTGATTATCACAACAGCAAACAACAATTAAGAATATTATAACAATATTTAATTTTTTCTGATATTATAAGAGACCGTGGGCGGTTGTGAACATTTACTTTAGGTGACCCGCAGGCTTATGCACGAGCTGCACTCCGGACTCAGCAATGAGCAAACGACGAGAGAACTAATTAACTCTTTAGGTAATTAATTCTCTCGACGTCAGTAAAAGATCCGGGAAAGTGCAGGCCAGTCAATGTCTTAACCAAAATAAACAATTGAAACAAGCATTAAATAACTTATCTAAAATCAAGGTTAAGGTATACAATACTTAAGCCTTATCGGGATGGTTGTGATTGGTATTTCAAATAATGGTCTGGAATTTGTGGGGATTCCATATAGAAACTGAAGGTTCGCGTGAGTAATGATATTTTTAATGTTATTTAGCCAATCATACCTTAAGCATTCTCACCTAAAACTAGACCTAATAGTTTTTCTTTTTCAACCTTGTTCAGAACAATTATTTATATAAATTTTTATGTGATTAGGTACATTTTTATTTAGGTAGGTTTTTATTCTTTGCCTTAAGGCATAGAATAAGAATAACATGTATGAAGTTTTATCTTTAATTGTTTTGACAAGTTTTTTTAGAAACCATTCATTATTTATTCGTTTCATTTATATATATCAAGAAGAGTAATGGTCCTTAAATAGAGCCCTGTAGTATACCGCAAGTAACCACCTAGATGTTCTCATGTAATTTGAAACATAGACGACGACGAGCTTTTTGTGGCTATTAAGATAAGAATTTAACATAATATGTAACTCTATCATTTTGATTTTTTTGAAGCTTTGAATGTGTAAATGCTTGAAAATCACTTTTTTTATTGAATCCATTTTAGGAATGACTTAAGTTCTAAATCAATAAGACTGTATTTTATTTGCCACTATACTATATACAAAAAATAATATAAGGATAAAAACGAAAATCAATATCACCAACGGAATAGAAAACTCTAGTATTCTTATGGCATTAATATTGATTAAGATGTATGGTAGGTAATTCTTTGTTCAAATAACAAAATTACTTAACCTTAATTATACTAATTGGTTATGTATTTTAATTTAATAATAATTTATGCTATTGAAGGCAAAACCTTTGAACTTCCCTGACTATATCACTAGTTTTTCTTTAAGTCAATACTATAAATTTTAATATTAAAATAATTGTTTATAAAATATTTAACAATTATCATTGTTTAATAATAAAATATCATGATTGCGCGAGTTCCGGAAATTCAAATGTCAGTTAACCATTACAAAGTATCTAAAATAATAAAAGTTTTATTTTTGTTACTACAGGTAATATTTATGTTAGATTTCGGTTATAAATTTGGGTCGAGGAAAAATCAAAATGCGCTCAAGTATTTCATGTTATTTCGATATTCTGTTAGTGCTTTACTCCTAATAATTGTTACGGTATTTAATTTTTACAACTTTAAATTTATGGCATTCTACTATTATATATATTTAATTCAATACTTTTTAAATGTTTTTATTCTTTTTTTTTGTAATCGTAAAAAAACCTTATATGCGTTATTAGAAGATTTCGTATTTATTGATTCGGAATTGAATTATGAAAAATCATACAAAATAGAACTTACTTTATTGATATACACAGTATCAACGTTTATTTTTAAATGTATTTTATGGATAGCCTCGTGTATAAAGTTTGAAACCGCTTGCCAAATTGCCGTTTCTGAACACTTGTTATTTTTTATGATCGGTTTTGGTTTACATATGTCATCGATTTTTTACTTTTTCCTTTTGTATTCTGTTTATTCTCGATTAAATAAACTTAGAAATGTTATTGAGGATAGTACTAACATTGTATCACTTCAATACTCCTACAAATTTTTAATCGATTCCACGGAAAGGAGTAAGGAGATATTTGATTATTTGGTGAGTTCATATTTCTTTTTTGTAATTTTAGGAGTTACAATCGAATATTCAGAACACGTTATGATAAGTAGCTCAGAACAATGGTATATTAAGGCAAGTTTATTTCCACCATTAAGAAAGGAAGATTATGTAAAGATTATCTAACCCCTATCTAGCCAAATACAAGCTGTAATATAAGATATATAATTAAAAGATTAGGGTTTGCTTTTGAATATACCTGTAGTACTTAATTGGTTATCATAACTAAGATTGGCTAATATCTAATAAGGTTTCTAATCTTAAAATTTCTAAGGAGGTCAACAATGGACGCCGAAAAATAGACCTATAACAGACTCATCTTCACATTAGTTCATTGCCTTCTGTATCGCAACAATTACACAACAGGTAGCTCCAAAAACTCAAGTTAGTGAATTAAATCTACCACTATGATAAAATATGAATTCGAATCATCTTAACTGATAGTGATATCTGAATATACACCATAAAGCACAACATTACACCCAACACAAGTTTATATAGGTTATGTATTGTTCTTTCATAGTAAAATTTAAGCTTTTTTTAAAAGAATCATATTTTTGCTTTCAGTTAATGATGTCATTACTTACAAAAACCCCTGAAATACTACTTTCAATATACGACACTGTAAAGGAACTAAAATTTACAATGGTAATAAGAAATGTTATATTTTATGTCCTTGTGTGTTGTCTTGCATACTAACTTACTATTATAACTACATAAAATATTTATGAAAGAATTAAAAGGTTATAGTAAAATTTATAAGTTGTAACCTGCAGGCCTCTCATATATTTAGCTATTTCCGGATATTAATGCTCTTTCCTGTACTATCTTTTTTATTCTCTATAAGATTTGAAACCAAACTTATCTTTAATACAAATGTTTAAATTTCATGTTGTACCTTATTAGTTGTTGTAAGAACATCTTCCTTTTATAAAAAAAACTAAATTCAATCTGATTCTCTTCAGTCCTGATAATCAATGTGTACCTATATTATCTTATGCGTTGTTGCAGTTTAAGTTTTCTTTCACTGGTACAACCATTAGGAAATTAAGAATACATTAAAAATTATTAAACATCTTTTAACAAATCATATTGCAGATTGAAATTATTCATTACGGGATAGTATTCGTATACGTTTTCCAAAATCTGATGGTTGTGTTTCTGCCGACTTTTTTTGCCACAATGCTCTCTTCTGAAGCTTGTAAGCTAAAGCTTCTATTACACGATAGACTTCTTATTGAGAGAGGTAAGATTGTAATTAGAATTGTACTAATTTTTGGACTATATTTTAAAAATAAAAGCTTCAGACATTTTTGTATTTAACTGTGAACCATGATGATTATATTAAAATATATACACTGAGGGACACATAAACTACATCAAAGTTTACAATTACTTTTGAATCAATATTTTTGATAATTATGCAAAATTAGTTCGGTTTCTATAGTTCGGTTCGTTACCTTTATAACAGTGTATCATACCATATCTTTAAGTGTATGTTAATGTATTGGATTTTTTTTGAACATTAACAATAATTGTAACAAACATTGGTGATATTTAAAATTGGTTTTTACATTAAAAAAGTTTCAGCACTGTTTTTTTTCTTTTAGTATGGTGTATTACCTCCGCGTGCTCTTATTACACATTATAATCGGCTCCACATAGATCTTATTAGGGTTATTAGTCGGTCTTGTAGAATATTGTTCCATACTTGTAAAATCGTTGTTCTTAGTGCTGCCACTGTTGTGGGCACACGATTTCTCGCACGTACTTATTTTTTAAGCTGTCCCAAACATGTTCCAATGGGTTCAAATCCGGGCTACGTGTTGGCCAATTCATAGCACGGATCCCAGTCTCTTAGCAATATTGTTTTACTAATGCAGCGGCGTAGGGTCGAGCATTGTCCCGCATTAAAGTGAAATTTTCACCTACTAACCCCACGTAACGTAGCACATGAGCTTCTAAAACTTCTATTTTATACCGTTGTGCCGTCAAACCTACTCTTCGACCATTTTGAGGAGCCATATCGATGAACACGAGTTCCGTTCGCCCGAAAATCGAAATGCCACTCCACATCATACACAACATAATCATATCAATCAATCACTCCACATCATATACAAAATTTGAGACTATGCATCAATTTTATTTTCGCGGCTATAACTTTATTTTTTTCTGCAGTTCTATTTTTATTTTTTTTATTTTTTTATGATAAATGGAAAGTATCGATTTTTTATTCATTTTAATCAAAAAAGTTTGCATACTTTTCAAAAATATTAATTCGAAAATAATTGTAAACTTTGATGCAGTTTCTGTCAGTGGCAGCATAATCATGTAGTATTAATCGGAATTTGCCCGACTAGTTTCGAAAGCATTCGGGATTCCTGATCCGTTCCCGGGTCTAAGACGTGTTCCGTTATCGCTGAGCCATTGTGGTCCAGATCTTCGTACACGTTCACGCGTACGAAGTGTTAAAGATCTGGATTCTTATATTGAGTGATTCTTATATTGACGTTTAGACGAGTTTCCATAAACTTTATAAGCCGGGTATATATAAGCATGAGGAATACCTATGCCAGGTTACAACCTGACTTGATTACCAAATCCTTAAAGAAGGTGTTACTGTAGGTCTTACTATCTGTAATGGTGGAACAGGAACTAAAATGGCTTCATACCCAGAATTGACACTAGCCCTCGCTGCGCCGAAAATATATATTTTGCGTCTTTATTCGCGGAATTCTAACGTCTAAATACACTAAACGTCTTTCTTGACATCTTAGCGGTAGTTGTGACAATATGAATTTACCAAAAAGAGGTTTGCATAATGTTAATCTCAAAGTTCGGTGGTGGTTTCGTTCTCTTTTATTGCATATGAATCAACGGATTACACTTAGTGTCTTCGGACTTGAAGACTACAGCACGGATATGGAGAACTTATAGTTATTATATATATTAAAAGCGTAATCCAGTAACTCACAGGGGATATGGTTGAACGCATCAATTACTATGTTATTAATATGTGGATGGTATGTAATATATATTATATGTAACTCATATGAAAATAACGTTTTCTTTCAGGGGCGTCACATATAGAAGATTTAAAGCGGTTTATTGAATATATAGATGCAAGGCCATTCAAGTTTTATATTTGTTACCTTATTCCTTTAAACTATAAATTCCTTCTCATCATAATAAATTTTTACATAACGTATATTTTAATAATTGTGCAATTTTCTCATATAGGATAGTAAATAGTAAGTGTAGTAAACAAGCTTCTACAATATTATTTAAATAAAAATAAAAGTAGAAAGAAAATGCGGGTTTCGTTTCTTATTGAAATTCCAATTAAAAATATTTTATACAGCCTTATAAAAATATCTACATAAGTAACTAAGTGATATAGGTACTATGTATTTACATAAGGATCAATCGTCTCAGTTATTTATGTAGAGATTTTGTTTATATGTTTCTGTTGTTTTTTTGTTATATGAACAAACCATCATAAAAAAATTGATATATTTTTTGTTTTTTTTTTTATATACGGTTTTTTTATATACATCACAACCATCTCTCTTCCCCTGCAATAACTGAAAAACAGAAACCAAAGATAATCACCATATTTTTTATTGAAGAATGAATTGACATATTATATTTCCCACTAAATTGAATATAACCTTTTTTTAAGTGATACTTGTATTGACCATAATAAAACATCCATAATATCTTCGATAATATTATATACATATATATATATATATATATTCCATTTCGCTTGGTTTTCGATATATGTAGTAGAAAAGTCAATAAATGAACGTTGCATTGTAATGTCTTCGTCTAAAATTAATGAAAAGAGATGAATTGGGACACATTTGGATGAATGATGATGGCACAAAAAGACATCCAAGTAAGTGGAAGAGGGATTGCGCTATATAATATGCCAGATGAAGCATTGAAATTCTTCAAAGCAGATGAAGCAAAGTGGCTGGCTTTATTTATTATTTAACAATTTATAGTACTAAAAAAGAATACGAATAAGTGGGGTAACATTTATAAAAATATATATACGTGATCCTATTTAATCAAGCTGTGTGAGCTTTGAACCTTGCAGGTTTGAAAGAAAGTATAATAGCAAAATAATGAGAACGGAGTGTAAGATAATCCAGAATCTATTCAGAATCCAGAATCTATTCATCATATCATTCAGAATTTATGACAGGCAAAATACGACATTCGCCATATTCACCTTACGTCAAAAATATCGATATCCACATTATCTTTATTGAAATTTTTGCAAAAACAACTCCGTCTCGGTCAATTTCGCATTGACCGAGATTTAAGAAATAGAACGAATGTAATTCGAAGAAAAAAGTGGCGGCAAGCCTGAGGAACGATATGTGATCAAAAAACCTCTCAAAGGGGAAAACTTACAAACGGTTATTGGACCGTATTAGAATATAACGTTTATAATAGTATGACTTTCAAATGAAGATTAAATCTTTACTTATTTCTCTCACCTTACATAACCTCCTTCCTTATGAAGATTATTTTCTTTAGGTGCTTTCAATCAGTGGCGGACTAAATCCGTCAGAAGCCCGGAGCGCCATAGTTGAATAAGGTCTTTAGTGTAAAAGATTTTTACTAATTTCATATTTCTACGTACCTACTTATATTTATTTGACATTTATTGAACTCTTCAATAACTGCAGTGAAATCAATTTTCTTGAAACTTTTCCTTTGTTTGAAAACACAGATAGTTTATCTAGTCGCTTCTGATTCGTTGTAGATCGGAGGTAATATTGAATTAGTTTCTATTAAAAAAAAATCTCTCTCGTTATGCAATCGAGATGCAAATGTAACCGGTTCCTTGCGTGCACTATATCGTCACAAAAACTTTCTACCTATTCGGACAAAAACTCTGTTAGTGCAATCCTTAATCCTACCTCTCATCGACTATGCTGATGTATGTTGCTCTAACATTTCCGTAAGCAACCTAAATAAACTGGATCGTCTTCTCAACAGCTGCATTCGCTTTATTTTCTCTCTTCGTAAATATGATCACATATCTCCTTACCGCTCAAAGTTAAACTGGCTCTCTATAAGAGAGCGAAGATCTTCCAGATATCTATGTCAATTGTTCTCTATTCTTAATGATCCACTTTCACCCCAGTACTTGAAATGTAAATTTCAATTACTGGGTAATTCTCACGACTTCCACCTGCGCTCTTCTTCTAATCTAAAACTTTTAATTCCTTCACACCGTACCGGTTTTATCTCCAGTTCTTTCACTGTTCACTCTACTAAACTCTGGAACGGCCTACCCGAATCCATAAGGCGCGCACCCAACAGGGTAGCTTTTAAAAAATCAGTATTTAAATTTCTCTCTGAAAATTTGCAGAATTGTTAATAGGAATCATATATTATGTTTTATTAGATAGACACTTATATATATTGTGTATAGTATTGTACTTATTATTATAAAACATATTTGTGTATTTACATATATTACATATATGTACTTTTCTATATTATATATATATGTGTGTGTGTGTGTGTTTATATGTATGTGTATATATTGTGTATTATATTTATTATCTCTATATCTTTATTTATTTATGTATATTATTGGTATATATATATATGTTTGAGTTTATTTTCTTTATAAACAACATTGTAAAATAAATAGTACATTGTATTTGTTGTGCACGTTCTTAGTTTCACGTAATTTTTCCAATGTTTTTTTTTTTATTATTTTGTTATAATTATTTAAGTGATTTAAACTGGTTTATCGCCTCTTTGTATTATCTTTTACTGTATTCTCAGGTTGACTGGTAGAGAATGCTCTTAGCATTAAGTCCGCCTTTTGTACCTTTATTTGGCTCAATAAAGATTTAAATAAATAAAATAAATAAATGCTTAAAAAATATTGAAATATATGCCATTTCTGCATATAGCCTATATTTTAATATTTTTTAATTTTTAATTTCAATATTGTCCTGTGACAAGGATTCCGTAAAGTCCCATTTTATTATAAATTCTCTTTTTATTTTTTGTAAGACCTGATCCTTGTCAAATAACGTCAATTTTTATCAGATTCTCCAGTATTACAGCCATCTGAAGCCAAACTGATGCTTCCCACATACACTTTGTCTCAACTATTTTAAAATATTGTTTATTTGTTTAATAGTCATGCATGTATTTTTGCGACAATTCCTGTATAAATCGGTCTACGCATTCAAACATTGACCGCTGTATTTCATTTTGCATTGATAATCCAGTATCATGAGCTAATATACCTGCCATAGTTTTTTACCCTCCTTTTTCCTCGACTCTCGATGTTAATATCCATGTCATTGCATTTTTTTTTGTGCCAAAAGTTACAGCATTTTTAACAATTATTAAAAAAAATTAAGAATTATTTTTATAATGCTCCACAAAATGTGACACTAGAAGGAACGCATGAAAATGCTTGGAGTTCGCAAAGATCCAAGGAATGATTCGAACAAAAACGATTTGAAGAAAAGACCTTTTGGATAAGATTTTCTGTTGCAAACTTTCATAGACATCTGAAGTTGCTGCTGCATTGTCATAACTTAGAGCTCTGCGCAAAGAAATATCAAGTCCATCATTTTCTTGGAGTTCCTGAATATCTTTCGACATAACCTCAGCAGTTATACCAGACATCATAATAAAACCCTTAAGATATTTTCATACTTCCATGATATCATTATGATATGAACTAATAATTTGACTCATTTGGTCTGTTAAAATTTCTTCAAGAGTGCTGTTAAAAATGACTTCGTAATATTTAACATTTTTTATATCTACAATATTTTTTTGTTTTACACGTTCACCCAAACATTAAATAAATTCATTTTGTATTCCTTTTGACAAATAGGTGGGTATTCCGTCTGACCCACTAGCAGTATCATCAAGTTTAAGACAATACTCTTACACTGGGTCATATCTTGCTAATAATGGTACCAATTCTAGAATTTTTGCCCTGTTCTCTGAAGAAATGTGTTCATGATGGCCTCGAAAAACAAGATTTTGTTGGGCTAAAAATATTGCTATATCTAAAATTCAATGTAAAATGTTTATCCCCTTGTTAGTTTCTCTGTTAATTATTTTCTTTATTTAAACATGGGCTTTATTAGGTTTCGTACCCATGTTTTCCATATTGCTAAATTATATAAATGTTAAAAAGACTAGGCGGTAAGAGTAATTTTAAATTAAAAAAAAACAAACTACTAAAAAACGCGTGCTGGGTTAGCTGCACGCGGCTAGTATTGTGCATTACATTTGAGAGAGCGCACAAAAATAAAAATCTATCTGAACACCGGTGTGCGTAGAAATATGAGTTCAAATATGAAGTAAAATGATTGGTCGATATAGCTACAACAATAAGTTAACAATAAATATTGACTTCTGTTCCATATAAATAAAGTGAGTGTAGTAAGAAGGTCAGAGCTCAACGAGACACCCATTTTTTAAGTCATTATGTTTGGTAAAAGTTATGTATTTCGTCTCTATTAATAGTTTTTCTTTAGAATCAAAAACAATATCCTCTGGAAAATGGTATAAAAAAAAAGTTTGCCGGAAGTTGCGAAAAAGGATAAAGAATTTTAATAAATCAGTAACTGAAAAAATCATAATAATTGATAATATTAATTCCTATACTTTCTGATAATTATTTATATAAAATATTAATATATTTCGATATCAATGATAGTTTTAAGAATAGAAAGAATAAAAATATCAGTGACTCTGTAAACGTATTAGACTTAAATAACCAGATCTTCCAGCTTCACAAAATTGATCACAACTTTGTATGCCTTCATGGTAGTCATGGTCATAGTTTTGAAGAGTTTTAATGGTTATTATTTTCACCCAAAAAACAATGTAAGTACTGATGAACTACAGTAAAGTTGCGGTGTTCTCTCTGTCTTTGTTCTTCAGAAGAAATAAATATTTTAAAGCAATTTGTTGACTGAAAATTCTAAGAGTTAGTTTTCTATAATTCATCATCTCAGTCGAAAGATACTTCTTTGCCATCCATGTCTCAATCTTATCAGGTAAAAAAAAACATTGTCGCAATGTAAGTATATTTTTATGTTGTATGTCAAAATTCAATTTTTAATTAAACATAAAACAAACTAACATTATTCCAATATATTAAGAATAATAACAAAACACATATATGTACATACTTTACGAGAGTGTGTACTGAGTAAATAGAACATAATAAATAATATTAGTAATTTCTTAAACTAATTACTTATTTAAAAACGAATGAAGAACTATCTAATAGTATTAACTATTATTAATTACTTACAAATACAGTAAATTACTGAAGCCAATTACTTGATCCTTACCATAACGTTTGATTGCATTCACGGCAAAACGGCTTGGGGGTTAGCAAAAAAAAAAACAGGATTTTTCTGGTATTACTTGTACAGTGTGTATTAATTTATATATATATATATATATATTTATTTATTTGTCTTTCAAAAATAATGAAACTATACTATTATTAATTTTAGAATGATTGCACGAATTCCGGGTTTTCAAATATCTATGAGACATGAAACGTCTAAAGTCTCTAAAACACTAAACATATTATTTATAATACTACAAGTTATATTTATGTTAGATTTTGGTTTTAAATGTGACTCGAGAAAAATGGAAAATGCGCTTAAATACTTTTCATTATTTCAATGTTCTATCTGTTCTTTACTGTTACTCATTACAATTATTTTTGATTTATATAGATTCCGATCATTTAGTTTTTACGTATATTTATTGCAATTTTTGCTAAATGTTTTTCTTCTTATATTTTGTGATCGGAAAAAGACATTATATGCATTATTAGAAAAACTTGTTTTCTTCGATTCCGAATTTGAGTATTATAATTCTTTTAAAATAGATATGATCCTAATATTATATATTTTGGGTACACTTATTTTTAAAATTCTTCTAACGGCTGTAGCATGTATTTATTTTAATGAAGATGTTTGTAATACTTCCATTGGCGAGTTTGTTTTTTGTTTCTTAGTATCATTTAGTTTAAACTTCCCATTATTATTATATTTTTTCCTATTTTATTCGGTTTATTGTCGTTTGAAGATACTTAGAACTATTGGAGGGTATAATAATACCAATATTGTTATAATTCAACACTATTACAAATTCCTCATTGATTCTACCGAGAGAGCGAAAAATATATTTGACTATATGGTAAGTTTCTAATATTTTTCTACGCTCGATACAATATTTGATACACTGTGTTTTATAAACAAATGTATTTGAACTTTTTCAGTTTATGTTCATCTTACTTATTCAAGTTCCTGAAGTAATGGGTGTTATATATACTATAATTAAGGAATTGAAGTTTACATTGGTAAGAACTTTAACTTTTATCTCTTCAATACAAATTTATGTAAACGAGAGTCTGCCCGATAAGGACAATTATACATAGAAAGCTAAATTATTAGAGGCACTCAATTTTTACTAATCCTGAAATAATTTTTTTACCAGAAATTAAAACTTAAAAAATAATTTGGCAGTTTTTCACATGTCTGTACAGAATAATATTATTGAAAACCATTTTTTTTCTTTATCGTGTCCATGTCCTTTCATTATAAATATATAGTTACCTCAGATTTCATTCATAACATTTTTCCACGTGTTATTAATCAATTATTATTTTCCAAGGACGATATTTTATATGACATACTAGTTTTTATTTATATTTTACACAATGGGATGCTTATATTTCTACCGGCATTCTTTGCTACGATGCTCACTACTGAAGCCCATAAGCTGAAACTTATGCTATATGAGAGAATTTTCAGTGAAAGAGGTATGACCAATGTTCATTTTAATTTGTAGATAGGACTTTGAAATACCAGAGTTGGTGTGTTAACTATACTTAAGTTTTATTTATTTATTTTTTATCATTAATATACTCTAGTGGTGTTGTTTATTCATTTAAATGCAATAATCTCTGGAACTCCTAAGGTTCTATCAACCCTAACCTACCATATTAAGACGCTAAATGAGGATGTGCTAATAAAGGTTATTATAATGTTCATAGCATTGGTAATGGTGACTTAAAAATCTGCTTTGATATTCATGCATAATAATATGAACCAAAACGACAACAATTACACACGAGAATATTATAATGACCAATTTACTTGCAGGTTCTGTACACACCGATGACATAAAGCAGTTTATTGAATATATCGAAGTAAGACCATTTCAGTTCTATGTGTGTCATCTTATCCCTTTAAATTACAAATTTCCACTAATAATTATAAATGTTTATGTAACTTATATTATAGTATTTGCCCAATTTTCACATATGAGTTAATGGACATCAACACACAAAGAAAATTATATGTTTTTCCTAACTGTTATGTTTTATTTTATCCAGAGTTTTCATGTTATCAAATAATGTGATAATTATAGGCAATTGCTGCAAAACAAGCCAAAGAAAGCTTTAATAATGAACAAAATGTTTTGAAGGACTTTGAGGCTTTTCAAATATATGTTATCAATATTTTATGACCTCCAAAAAAACAGAAAATTAAAATGTTATCAGCATTTCTTCTGTAAAGCCTCTTCTTCGCTCGATATACTTCCTCAGTTCTAAATTGGTTGTTTCGAAAATAAGAATATTAATAATTTTTATAAATATATGACATTTTTAAATGATGAAATATGTAACAAATCAATCAAAATTAAAAGAATAATTTTAAAAGAAATTGAAATTAAAACTAATAACACAACTTTATCGTTTGTATTAATAACAACCAATTCAATAACTTGCTCCGACATATATATATATATATATATATATATATATATATATATATATATAATTTTAGTTTCCCTGAAACTGTTTCAACGATTTTTATGGAATGTAATGTGCAAGGAGTATCGGGAGCGATAATTGATCTATCTAGGTTACATTTTTTAGAAGAGGTCTTATTATTCGTGTTTCAATCAATGATCAATTCTACAATATCATTAGAATACTAAGATAAATTGCGCCAACAAGGTTATAGTAACTCAGGAAGCCCAGAGAACCCTGCTTTTTTAGATTTTTTTTTAGATTTTTCTTCTTTTGTAAGAAAAATAAATATAGGGAGACCTTTGTCAGCGTATCTAATTCGTATCTAAGCATATTTAAAAAAAAAAGAAAATATTACACAACTTTAAACAATGGTACAACTTACATTATTAAAGAAACCATATATAATTTCGTGTCGTGAATATAATTTCCAAAAAACATGCAAAACCAGCCTAGCTACCTAGCTACTAGCTATTAAATAAATATAAATTGAAAAGTCGAAGCAATAACCGCTGTTCAATTTATCTAATAGTTTTATATTTTTTCTAATCGGACTTTTACTGCGCTAAAACTTTCAAGTTATTGTAATTTTTTTTTTTTAAGAATTTTCTTTGAATTTTTTAAGACTGCTAATTTTCTAAGATCTCTAAATCTCTCGATAATTATGTTGTATTTTGGATAGAAATGGATCAAAAATATTTTTTCTTTATACTTTTTAGAACGCATATAGAATAAAAATATGATCCCACATTTTCAGCACCACAAACGTAACATTTTCATTTTTAATTTAATTAAAACATTGATTTTATATATTTTTTTGTCGGAAGCTGCCTGAAGGTGAATAGTAATTCATAAAATAGGTAAAGCATTAATAATAATATATTTGCAACATTTGAACTGATTTATTAGAAGCTAGTTTTATAAGAAGAATTATGATGGATTCGAGAATTATTAAAACTATTGAAATTAGTAGCAACCCTAGAACTTGACAATTATTATTTTCTTCAAAATGTTATTTATTATATATTGTTTCAAATTTCTTTATATTTATATTATTATATTTATCGGGACGGTAGAAACATTCACATTTTTTATTTGTATTTGGAGTTTGCATATTTTACGCACCAGAGACAGGTACAATCCTTGCACAGTTTAAAATAAAACAAATATTTATATTAACATTTAAATGAATATCTGAATAGTGCTTAAAATATAACAGGATTAAAAGCCTTTCGTGTAGAAATTGATAAATAAGGATGGTTTAAATACATTGCCCTGTGGAACGCTTTATCATACCATACTTCTCGAAATTAATAGTTCGTTAATTTAATAACATTTATGAGTTTAAGGAAATTGCTTTTCTTAAATCAACCTTACTTCAATTTTTCATGTCAAAAAAATGTCTCAAGGGGTGCATCGATCAAATTAATATTAATTATAATTGAAGTGCTTCATAAACCTCTTGATTATATATTTCAGTTTTATAGTCTCCATCATAAAGAAATTCGATTAAATGTTATGCCGGCTCCTGAACCAACTTAATATTTTTTTTTTCTTAGTCATTCTTGTATATTGCATAATAAAACATCCTCTAAATCTAATTAAAAAATAAATTTCAAAATGGTTTCACAAATTCATGGAATGCCAGTCACGGTGGGACATGAAACCTCTAAAGTCTCTAAGACATTAAATATATTTTTTATAGTACTTCATGTGTTATTTATGTTAGATTTTGGTTACAAATGTGGATCTAAAACTATGAATAATGCTCTTAAATATTTCACGTTACTTCAACGTTCTATAAGCACGTTGCTCTTATTTATAGTAATAACTTTTGATTTATATAGATTTGGAACAGTGTATTTTTACGTCTATTTAGTTCAATACTTGCTTAATATTTACATCCTTCAGTTTTGTGATCGTAAGAAGACCCTATATGCACTGTTGGAAAATCTTTTTTTTATTGATATTGAATTGAACTATCACAAGTCTCACAAAATAGAATTAACTTTAATATTTTATATAGTTTTCGCACTCATAATTAGAACTCTTCTGACAGTTATCTCGTGTGTACATTTCAATGTCATCTTTTGCAACATGTATGTTGTTCAATATATGTTTATGTTCATAGTTGCCTTTGGTTTACATTTTTCACTGTTTTTGTACTTTTTCTTATTTTATTCGGTTTATTGTCGATTGAAACAACTTAGAGTTGTTGTTGAAAATAACAATACCAACATTGATAAATTCCACTACTATTACAAATTCCTGATCGATTCCACCGAAAAGGCTAAGGATGTATTTGATTATTTGGTAAGTTACTAATAAATACTAAGGAATATATATTATCGATAACTTTTTAATACAAATATTTTTTTCAGTTAATGTTGATCTTAATTATTCAAGTACCGGAATTAATAAGCACTATATATGCAATTATAAAGGAAATCAAATTTACATTGGTAAGAAGTAGCGTTTAAATATTTTGTCTACATTCGTTTTTGTCAAACATAAAGAAGATTATCTGTAAACAAAGTCTAAGATATTTATAGGACTTAAAGGGCTTGGCTATCTAAACTAGTTTTTGGTAGCGGTTTCAACCCCTAAAAACGTATAAAAGTCCCATTTTTGAGTTAATGAAGTTTAGGCTATACCACCAACTATTCTTTTTTCTATATAAATGTCCTTAAAAAATGTGAAATGGATTAGTTTTATCATTCTGTTATTAATAAAAGAATTTCAATTACAGGTGAATATTTTACATGACTCAATAGTTTATGTTTATGCATTAGAAATTCTGATGGTTATTTTTCTACCGGCTTTCTTTGCCACGATGCTTACTAATGAAGCTTACAAACTGAAGCTTGTACTCTTTGATAGACTTCTCAGCGAAAGAGGTTTGTTTAAGTGTTCTTGATAAATCATTCATTGAATATTTGACATCGGCGACAATATATATTTTGTTACCATAAAAATAATGTGTCTGCATTTCAAAATAACTTATGACTGCGCTTTCATTTATTTTAAAATTATAAAAATAATATTTTGAAGGTAATTTAAAGTTGATACTCAGTGGGAGAGATAGAAACGGTATTTTATCCCAAAAATAAAAATAGTATATTTATTAATACGTTACATTCTCTTACAGGCGTTGTTAACAGAAATGAAATAAAGGAGTTTATTGAATACATAGACGCAAGACCATTCCAGTTTTATGTCTGTCGTGTTGTTCCCTTGAATTATAAATTTCCGCTCATTATTATAAATAGTTACATAACATACCTCATAATTGTTGCACAGGTTGCTCGTCTTGATTAAATACATGATAAGAATCATATTAATTAGGTAAAGATTTCAATAATAACGATTTATTTATATTGCACTGACTACCAGTTTCTACCTGAGAAAAGGAAAATAACAATAATAGTAATATATTGTATTATCCACTGTACAATGAAACTAAAATAGGTAAACAATAATTTATTTAATATAATAACAATTTTAGCGCTGCACAAACAATCTTATAAACAAATTAAGCTGCCCATCCACTTAATGTCACTCCTCATTCGTATTTTTCAGACTGTCTGAAAATCTTTAATTTTATCCATATGAATGCACAAAGTATCCCGGTGTTACTATTACTCTGATATTTTTGCATAATTTGAGTCTCTAGACATACAAGCTATCTTAGTTTCTGAATCGCTATTATTATCGCTAGCTTATGTCATGTTTGCCATCCACTCCTTATTTACGGCATTCAAAACATCGACTGCTAAGTCCTTCACAATCTGGATTTCATCAAGATCACTGACATTTTCGGTCAGCGATGGAAAAAAAACAGCTCACAGTATTGACACTGTTAGATATCAGCAATGCATTTAAAACTGTTGACTTTGACATTTTGACGAATCTGATATGTACTTTTAACATATTTTCATCAGTGGATATATCTTTTACATATTGCTGGTACTTTAGCACAGGTTATCCTTTTAAGTACAAGCTGACAGCTTAGTTTTAGTCTTAATCTTGAACATTTATTTGTACTGTTTATAATGAAGTGTATTATTATGTGGCAATAAAGAATTATTATTATTATTATAGTGTTAGACTGGTTTATAAGTTACCTAATTGGCTTGGTGGGGGATTCTCCTGCTCCTATAGAACCAGTACTCTCCTGAATCTTTTTAAGAATTTTCTATGATATTCAAGGCAGGGGACGTCGGTGGTCGACAATTACCTATATGAAACACAAACGCACTTTGCCACTTTGAGTGCTTTAAGATTCTACATGCGGTCTTTACTAAGACCGCAAATTGATTCTGTAACCTATTGGACTCTAAGGCGCCTCTTACTATTCTTACATCCATCTATACCAGGGGTTGACTACACCTGTGAGTTTTACTTTTGCGAGATTGAAGAGAAGAAGTTGGGTTAACTAAAATTGGTAAAAGCAGACATGCGCTTCAAATTCAAACTAATATATTAGAACTTAGAAAAGAAAAAAATACGTAAATAAAAGATTTTAGGGGTGACGATACGAGACGAGCAACTAATGTCGTTCGATAAAATAAATAGTATTAAAATAAGTTTCAGTAAATTGAGTAAGGGTAAACTGTGGAAGGTTGTATTAATGTTTAAAGACCGATCATTATTTTTTAATATATTTAATATCGGATGGGACTATAAACTTTTAATAGAGAACATATTGCCTGTGGGGGAACGATTTATCATAATTGTATGATAAAGCGTTAAGTACTGACTTCGTTAGAAGTTATTAGTTTTTCCACTCAATCAATTATTGTTAATGGCTGATATGACTTTTAAGGAAATTAGTTTTCTTTAAATCAACCCTTAACCTTTCTTTTTAGACGCGACTCAAACCACTAAAAAGTTATACCTATCTAACAATTATAATACAATTTTGTTAAACGCCGTGCCGGCTTTTCAGGCAACTGCATAAAAGATCGAGTGATACTTGAATATATACTTAATTAAATATTCATATATTTTGAAAAATTACATTAAAACAGTAATTAAAATGAATACTCGAATTCAAGGGATTCCAATCTCATCCAGACATGGCTCCACCTCTAAGGTCTCTAAGAGATTAAACATTTTCTTTTTGTTACTGCATATTATATTCATGCTGGATTTTGGTTACAAATGTAAATCCAAAAATGTGAATAATATTCTTAAATATTTTACGTTAATACAACGTTCCATATGCACTTTATTGTTATTTATTGCAATCGTTTTTGATTTATTTAGATTTGAAGAAGTGTATTTTTATGTGTATTTAGTTCAATACGTACTGAATATTTATATTCTTCAATTTTGTGATCGTAAGAAGACGTTATATGCATTTTTAGAAAATCTGTTTTATATAGATATTGAATTGAAGTATCAAAAGTCTCACAAAATAGAAATTACTTTATTACTTTATATAATTGTCTCTCTAATAATCAGAATCTTGCTCACAGTTATCTCTTGTATGCAGTATAAAAACCTTTATTGCAACATTTCTATTGTTTTTTATATGTTCATTTTCACAGTTGCTTTCAGTTTACATTTCTCATTGTTTTTGTACTTCTTCTTATTTTGTTCGGCTTATTGTCGTTTGAAAAAACTTAGAAATATTGTGGAGTATAATAATACCAACACTGTTACATGTCAATACTATTACAAATTCCTAATTGATACCACTGAGAGGGCTAAGGATGTATTCGATTATTTGGTAAGTTACTAAAAAGCACTACGGAATACATGATTATATTATTGTTAACTTTTATATGCTGATATATGTTTCAGTTAATGTTGATCTTACTTATTCAAGTTCCGGAAATAATAAACATAATATATGATATTATAAAGGAAATAAAATTTACATTGGTAAGAGGTGTTAATAATATATTTAATAGAATAAGAGATTATCTATAACTATCTACAATCTACATAGCTAATATAAAAAATATAAGAAATAACATAAAATCAATGAGAAGCTTTAATATTGTCAAATGTTTCAAGAAATATTAAGAGAAATATTAACCTTTGGAAACGGTTTTAAGTCAAGATGTATAAAAGGTCTCTTTACTTCAAGATTATAATTTTAAAGATGTGACTAAATCCGTTCATCTAATATAAAAATATTTAAAAAAAGATTACTAATTATAAAATTTTATTATATTTTACTTCGGATCCGGTTTTTTTTTTGTTTTGACTTTGGGTGATGCTAAAAAAAATCATTTTATAATTATGACCAATTATTATTATAAATTCTGAACTGTTCTTAGATAAAAAGTGAATATTTTATCTGACCAGTTATAATTAGATTTAAATTTTAAATAAATATAGAATGAAAAATAAACCGTCACGGGCAGCAACCGATAGAGAAACGGGACGGTTTCTCAGAGGTCGCGAGTTTAAATAACTTTAAATAAGCTTAACAAATACACTAAATATGTTCAAAGATATTTTCAAACTTAAATGTTAATTACAGGTGGATATTTTACATGATGTAATAGTATTCGTTTACTTATTAGAAATTCTGATGGTTATTTTTCTACCGTCTTTCTTTGCCACGATGCTCACTAATGAAGCTTGTAAACTAAAGCTTTTCCTATATGACAAACTTCTCTGCTATAGAGGTAGGTCTAAAGTTTTCTTCATTATACAAGAATATTTAATATTTATGGTATTGTGCCGTACAATGAATATTATGTTAACAGAAAAAAAAATGTGACTGTTCTAAATATTTACAATGTTCTTTATTAACTATTTGAATATTTAAGAACATAAAATATTTTTATAAATAGTAACAAAGGTTGAAGCATCGCAAATAGAAAATGACGTGATAATTATGAAACTACTAAAAACATGAATTTTATCTATAGGTATTTGTCCACTAGCTGTTTTAAGTAGATTTGTTAAAATTTTATTTTTTCTTACAGGTGCTGTAAACAAAGACGAAATAAGGCAGTTTATTGAATACATAGAGGCAAGACCATTTCTGTTCTATGTCTGTCGTGTTGTTCCCTTGAATTATAAATTTCCGCTTATTATTATAAATGTTTATATAACATACATTATAATTATTGCACAATTTACTCGTCTTGGTTAAATATTTAAGAAGAATCGTATTAAGTAGATAATAATTATAATAACCATTTTATAATTAATCAAGCAGTTAGAATTTTAGCTAAAGCCTAAAATAGTACTATATTTGTTAAGTATTATAATCCTGATGCTAATGGAGTGATTTTTTTCTCTCATAGAATAATCTTTTTAAAATGGTAAATAAATAACTATGTTTACTATTTAAAATTATTAGTTCTTTATACTTTGACCTTAAAAGTAATGCTTATAAGGGACTTACACTAATAGCGTTTCCATAGAGAATTTATATGCGGGCCACTTTTCGAGACATATTCTTTGCATACCTACTGCAGCGTACATAGAAGGTTGATAAAAGCTGGTACAACATTCAAATATATAGATATACAGTACATAAAAAATATACATTTCTAATTAATCATATTAAAAATAGACTACTAATACAAACTATTCATGTATCTTGGTACAATGTAACAATATATTGTTTTATTAGAGAAAGTAAATTATTATCAAAATAAATTACCAATTAATATAAGTAGTTAAGTAATAAATAAAAGTACCTGTCATGTTGAACTTAATCTCCTTGGCTGACATTAGTTTCTTTATGCTATTATATAACGTAAGTAATAAAAAATGTAATAATTGGATTTATTAATAAACGTAATTTTTGAATTTATTAATGTTTTAAATTGTTTTTATTCTCCAAAATCGTAATTATTATTCTACCGACGTGATATTCTAAGAACTTTGCTCACCCGGTCTCCGTTATGAAAAAATCTAATATTTTTAGTTAGATGTTGTCGGTTGGTTTCTGATATTATTTGGTAATATAATAATAACCCTTGCAAACTACAATACGTATCTACTTTTTTTAAATAATATGATGGCGGCGTCAAGGCATACAGCCCACCTGATTCATGGTTACAGTAGCCAATGAACGCCTGCAATACCAGGGACATTTTGAAGAACATGGGGTTCTTGTAACCTTCTGGGAAAACCTCGGCAGGGAGTTTATTCCTCAAGCGGACTCTCCGTGGAAGGAAGTTCCTCTGATACTGTACGGGACCAATTGGGTGTGTGTTCATGAAATCCGTGTAGACGGCAAGAGGTGCGATAATAAATAGTGGCCGTGGGCATCACATCAAACAGTTCCTCGGAACACAACTCATTTTACAAGCGGTAAAATACGAATACAGGAAGACAAAATCTCTCCTGAGACTTAGATGCTCGATAACGCTTGTCAGTATGAGATCGTCGACAAGTTTAATAACTCTTCTCTAGACTTTGTCAACAGATCGAAGCTGGTATGCTGGTGCTGCCACCCACAGATGAAAACAGTACTCCATATGGGGACGGACTTGCGATTTAAATAAAATCAGTTTTTGCCCCGGGGTGAAGTACTGTTTCGCTAGGTTCAACATACTGAGTTTTTTAGATGCCGGCGTGGTTTTCTCTTCTGACTTCCGAAAAAGAACTTCAACGGATATGTCAACAGTGAGGATCGCTACACCGTTAGAGATGGTAAGGCCTGCGTCCCGGAATTGAGAAACCACAGTAAACGGTGTTTTATATATAAATTGAATTCATTAAATAGCTATTTTAATATATAAATAATTATTTAGATTTACATGAAAGATATACATATTTAAAAATTACGCGAAATTGTTTTTGAAATCGCACTAGAACCTATGGTTTGTCACAGACTAAACCACTTGCAAAATGTAATATTTCTATAGCTTATGTGTGCTTCTGATACATAAGCTACACGATTTTTAAGTTTCATTAAAATCCATTCGGTAGTTTGGGCGTGATTGAATAACAAACATCCATCAATCCAAACATCCAAACTGTCGCATTTATAAAATTAGTATAGACTAGCTGTGCCTGCGACTTCGTACGCGTAGATTTCGATTTCGATAAAACGTACCCTTTGTACTTACCAATGTACGTCAAAACTATAAACCTTCAAAGTTCAACTCAATCAAATAGTTCTTGCGTACCTATAGGACTGTTTCTAGTTTATTTAAAAAAGAGATTATTAACTTTTTTATTTGTTAACCGATTGTTTAAAAAAACAAAATTTTAAGTGAAGCCCATGCCAACATATTCAAGAAAACTTCATCCAAATCGTTTAATCCGTTATTTGGGTAAGGACCAAAAATTTGACGTAATAGCACAATGGAGATCACAACGGATCAGATCACACTAGAAAACAATTGTAGCACAGTGGAATTATAAGGGCGTGAGTAAACAGTGATACTTTAGGGAGGTAATCTACAAATGAATATCACGTTATGTTTATTTTATTAGAAAAAACAATAATCAAATAAAATTTTACTTAATAATAATCAACACAGATAATCTCTATTATTTTTTTTTTCCAATATTCCTTTTTTATGACATTATTTAAAAATTTAAACGGAATTAAAATATCAATTTTTATTTCTTGCCTACTGTTTTAAATTATAAATATGATAAAACCTAAGGAAATTAATATTATATAAAATTTGAACACTTAAACAAAATAAACTTCGTCAAAATCGTCAACTAAATAGAAATCTTTGGAACTTTTGACTAGCCTTATTTTTTTAACCAGTGAATCAGTACTAATAATATCGAGATCATCTTTTTTTGGTACAATGAACTTTAATTTAGGAGATTTTACAGTCTTTAGAAAAGAGATCGTGAATAAAGTTTTACAATTTTCAATATGAATACTTTTAACAAAGCCTACGTAGTATCTCCATGCTTTTCTCATGTAATATCTGACTAAAACAACGTCATTTTCGTCAAAATCATATTTTTCTACACCAACTTCCTGATAACTAGAACAGGACGGTAAAGGATTTGAATATATATTTTCTTTCTCCTGTATATTGTTACCTGATGATGATACATCAAAGTCTAAGCCTATTTTCGTTAGCAAACCACATGTTTTCAAATTAAAATATTTCTGATTTTCAGGGGTGTTTTTTATATCTGCGAGGATTTTTACTTCAATTTTCTTTTTCTTAGCTTTTTGCACGGCAGTATTTATCTCTTCATGTAATATATTTTCTATTTCTTTATTTTGTAATATTACGTTTTTAGTTCTTGCTTCTGTTGTTAAATTGTCCTTATTCTTAAATTTTAATTTTTTTTCATTAAGTGTTGTTTTCTGTATTTTGTTTGTGTCCTGAAGTTCTTCCTGATCACTAATGTTAGCATTTTCAAATTCATTCCAATCAGATTGATCACTTTCAGCATATTCAATCTCGGTATCTGTGTCATCAGAAGACGAATCTAGATTTGTTTTTGTTTTTTTGACTACTTCTCTTTGAAGTCTGTGTTGATTTTTACTACTTTCTTTTATAAGTACGTGAGATTTTATATCAAAACATTCGCAACTACTTCGTGAGCAAAAGCAGCTAAGAGGTCTGTATTTCACCGTATATTTATTTTCAGTAACAATTACTTGATGAATTTTCATAGTTGATGGTATTGGTAAATTTTTTTCTGGATTATCTATTTTAATAATTTCTATATCTTTTTCGGAAATGTAAAATAATTTGACAGATATTTCTGATTTTAATAAAATTTCAAACACTGACTTAGCATCGATTACATCCTCCCCGTAAGCTACTTTTGCGTCTAAGGTTCTTTTCACCACACCTCCAATCCCATCAGCTGCACCTTTGCCGTGTGACGCCTCAAAAAATGACCAGGTTGCTTGTTGGAACCCTTCATTTTGCATTTTTTCACAAAATAGAAAAAAGTTATATTTTTGACGATATTGAGATGAGGGTCCATCAGACCAAATATGGATTCTAATAACCATGGGTTTCTTTTCTTTAATAAGGTCTATAATTGGTTTTAAATGGGCCCATATTGCTTCGGGGCCATGTTTGAGAGAAGGAGAAATGGTGCAAAAACATAAAGGATTTTCATTTTTAAAATATAATAAGCCTGTATGCAACGTAACTTGCGTCTTTGAAGGTCCAAAGTGCATGGCTTGTACTTCTTCTGCCATTTTGCACACGTAGTTCTCTGAAAAGTCGCAGTGAAGAACAACTTCGTTATCATGTACTTTCTCTATAGATTCTTTGTATTGTATATATTGGTGATATATGTTATAATGATGGGGTTTAAAACTATTTAGGTCTCGTTGTAGCAACTTCATAAGATTAATCAGTAAATCGGTTTGTTGTACTTTAACCATTCTTTTGGTATTTTTTTTTTCACCATTTTTCTCAAATTCGTAACTTTTATAAATATATTCATACCAGGATACGTCTTTATTTAGATTTTGGTCTGGTGTGCGGTAAAAATAAAATTGATTATGACGACACTGCTTACATTCTGAATACATGCAAGTTTTCGACTTTATATTGCATACAATCTGAGACACAAGATCAGTTAGATCTGTTGTTTTTATCAGGCTTAGTTTCTTTAAAGCTTCTGCTTTGAAGGTTAAATTGGAATGCTTAATGCAAGCACATGTATTTCGATTGCTTACTTTTGGCGGAACTATGTAAAATGGTCGGTAACGTTTAAATGTGGTGAAAGATACTGTTCCACCATCATGTTTGTATTTTCTATACAATTTCAGTAGAGTATCGAGCAAAAACCGTTTCTGTTTTTGTATTCTATTTTTTGTTACATATTCTTTTTTTCCTGCAGTCATACGACTGACGTCATTCCTTTCAAAGAATTTTTTTAAATCGCAAGCTGTTTTTAATCTTTTCTGTTTAATAGCGTAGTACCTTTTTACACCATTTTGAATACCTAAGCATTTTGCAAGACTCATTTTCATGTTATATTTTTTGCATGTTTCACTTTCAGTAAGCTTCTTTAAAACTTTTCTATCCTGGAATTTGTTGCTAAGTTTGTAAGTTTCTTTTAAGGAATCTTCAAGCACATGCTGTTGTAAAAGTTTAAGTTTAACTTTTTCCTTAGCTTCTTCGGAAATATCTGGAAGTTCTTTTTCAATGAAAATGTTTGATTTTGTCTTAGGTGTAAGGTCTTTTGAACAAAGAAGGTCATTGGTTTCTTGTGCTTGGTTGACATTGACTCTTGAATCTTGTTGTAATTTTAGCTTCCTCAACTCACCTGTGATTATAAGATTGTTTTTCTTCAATCGTATTATCTGTTTTCGTAAAGTCTCAATTTTTTTAAATAAAATTTGTACTTTTTCTTTAAGTTTTTTATTTTCTCGTCCAACTTGGCTACGATAGCGGCGCCGTATTTTTTCAGGTTCTATAGTTGCTGGTCTATTATCATTTTCAACTTTTTTCTGTTTAGCAACTCTCCACTTTTTTCTCATATCTTCCTTTTCCTTTTCGTTCATGTCACTTATTTTTCTTCTTTGAGCTTTCGTCCTTATCAAGTTTTTTTTTTTCATCTCTTCAAATTTCTTTGGATTTTCTTTTTTTAGTTTTTCGCGGTATTTCCGACATCTTTCTGCGGCTGAAGAAGGCATCCGAAAAGCTAATTATTTGTTTGTTTTTAATTCTGTAACAATATTAAAAATATTTCATGTAAAATGATGTAAGTACTAATAATAAGTACTAAAAATTAAATACTTATTAATCTAGCGATGTGTACGATGTAAACATACCTTTAGATATTTCCGTTGTGACACGTCTCACAATTTTGTGTCACAATGTCGCACAAAGGAATAAAAATTGTCACGACCTAACCTAAAACATGTAACAATTCACAAATTTAACCACTAATTGAACACTACTGCATTCTGTTGAATAGAACATTAAAAATATACTATATAAATAATCTAATTAGAAAAAAAAACGTTATAATATTTACAGTATACTCACCTAAATTTATGATATATTAACGACACGCACCGAAGAGATCCAACAAAATGATCAACTGTTAGTTAAACAACGTTAACCGCTTATTCGAAATTTCATTGCCAGTACAAAACCAATGTTGCCATACTAAATTAAAAAGAAATTTCTATAAAAGGCTTTTGGATATTAATAATACGGTGTCACACAACTGGAATATCACAATGGAAAAAAATTGGGGATGTATATAATTATGTTTATAAAAGTAAAAATAAGGAAGATTATTGGGCTATTAGTGATCAAGAACGACTGCTAGTGTTTTTATTTTTTAATAATATTAACTTAAAAATTCTATGTCACGTCAATATCAAACAGCATCAAAAACTCTCTTAGGAAGTAGGGTCAGGACATGTGAATTTTTCGTATTATTCATACACAAAAATTATACCGTTATGTTTAAATGGAAGAAATTAAATATGAAGGTTGTAATTTTTAAACGGTTTTCTAAATTTTACTTGTTTAAAAAGGTATTAGCTTATATAAAATATAATTTTAGGTATGCTATAGGCTCTAACTTTTACACCCTATTGAGTTGGACACCACAGTTTGTCTGTATTCGTCAAAAATTTGGTCCTTACCCATTTATGAGATTATCGTGCACCAACATACAGACATACAAACGAACAGACAAAATTTAAAACCCTTGTTTTGGGTTCTCTTGTTTATATAAGCCCCGATTATTAATATTTGAAAATATTTTCTATGTACAGAAATCAATCAGTGATCATTTTATTATATGTATAGATAGATACACTTATATCTAGATGTAACAGTGTGTAATATTGTTCGAACCATTTGGATCTACCTTTGACTTCCTCATAGCTCAAACACTATTTCACATTAAAACATGTGAAATTTATATCATTTATTGAGACTCACTCCAAATTTCAAAAACATACCTCAAACGGTTGTTTAGATATTATCGTACGAAAATCGTCAGTCTTCTAGAATAGACTGACGATTATAACCCAGTTTAAATTTAGCATTGATATAGGTTATTGGGTAAATATATAAATTATATATTATTTTTCACCTGTTTATATTTTTTTAATTTATTGTTTCTAACTCTATTTTTTTTAATTTATTGGGTCTAAATAAAAAGTAAGTGACTTCTAGCACCAGAATCTACAATAAAATTGATAGTAACCGGTCTTCATATCGATTTCAAGGTCTTCACTTGAATATAAAACGTTATATAATATATCCTGGGTTGTTGACTTCAACGACAATAGAAGTATGATCAAAATGGGTGCCAAATTCAATGGTCAGTCCTGAAATTTAATTATAAGAACATAAAATTTGTAAAAACTAAAATATCATCATACCTCTCCATAACTTCGGATAATATTATATTGAATCCTAAAGTCTGAGTGATATTTATTAGAAATATATTATTAACTTTTTTATTCTGAAAAGATATAGAATTTTGATAATCCACTAAGATGAATTTTCGTGGTATTACCACTTAAGTGTCTAGTAATAAAAGTAATATTATATTAAAAATAACATTTTCTTCTTAAATCATTATTCTTTATATCAAAGTAAAACTTCCTTAATATAAATTTATATATATATATATATATATATATTTAATCTCACCATATCTTGAATAGTTTTCTTAAAGTGACTCCGTCCAAGAAAACGTATTTATAAAAACTTTTGAATTTATATAAAGAACTGTATTTCTTATAAACTAAGAGCAGGTATACGTCATATAAAAGTTTTCAGATCCTTTGAGAGCCAATCAGATTTTTGTAAAGTCTGAAAAATTCATGAGGAATACTGATGGGAGTGAATATGCCATTGACGCTACTGTGACACACGGTCCTACAGTGACGCAATATTTTTCATTATATGAAGTTTTATACAGTAACTAGCGGACCCGACAGACGTTGTCTTGTAAACGCATCTTTAATTAAAAAAAAACAAACTTTAAAAATATATATATATTAAAAAGTCACAATATCTAACGTCATTACATGTACATTTATCATAATTCAACCAATCGATACCGTATGAATATGTATATACAGATTTTTTGTCTGAATAAATAAATTCGATGTTACAATATATTTTATTAAATTTCACTTTTTACGTAGCGAAATTAATAACGCAGATCGTAGACAAAAAACAATAAATAATGATAAAAAATTTAAAAAAATATACTTACTTCGATCCGTAATAAATTCGCAAAATGTATAGTTGTTTATGCACACTTGAAATCTCTTAACAAACTCAGTACTCAGTACTTCTTGACTTAATATTTAATTCAGCACGTGGATGAAAATAACATAATAATCAAATATTTTTCTCAGATCTATCGCAACGCAACAGTCAGGGCAGACTATAATAGGGAACATGCAAAAAAATTTAAATGGTCTCAAATATTTTTTTTTCGATTACTTTTTATCATCTTATTATAATAGAATCATTTTTTTTTAATTTACTAATCATTTAAGGCCATAAAATAATTTATGAAAAGTGTAACTTTAGGGAGCGAAATTCAAAATTCCAAAACGCGCCACCATTGGTCGAAAGGAAATGTGACGTCATTTGACACACCATTCAATATATCGGCGTTTAAGTTCATACTGTGGTATCAGTGTAACTGAGAAAAATAAATAATTTAAACCTATATTTTCGTGCTTAAAGATTTTATTAAATGATACAATTGTTTAGGTAATCTTAAAAACATTTTCTAAATACTCAAACAACTCTAACAAAACAAATACCTACTAACTCTTTTTGAATAGCAGTTAGCATGCTACTACACAATACATTTTTAAAATGTTTCTACCTCTGAATCATTTTTCACTTCACTTGACTCAGATAAATAACTTGGTTGATAATCAGCAGATATAGAAGATATAAGATGCTATAGAAGTATTATCAGCTGTGTTTTCAGTAAACAATTTTCTTTTTAAAACAGATAGTTTTACTTTTAAAACTGTTGTGTAACAATGTTGTGTGTTAAATGAGGAAATGGTGACAATGCTACATTTTGTTTTTCAGCAGGTATATTTACATTGACACCTTTACTTCCATACTTCGGTTTAATATTAACTTGCACAGCTTAGTCACTTGGTAATTTATCTTTAATATGCGAAAAGCAAGTCTCTGCCTTATGATCATCACATTCAATAGAAGTACTGAGTCTTGGCTGATTTATATCACAGACATTTGTATGGGCAGTACTAGGACTTACTACCTATATCACTTCTTCGTAAAGGTCACCAATTTTTTTAAACACTACTTTCGATAGCTAACTCTTAAAAGGCTTCATTAACCGATGTCAATCTTTGCCTTTTGACTATGCACATTCTCATTCTATCAGCTGGTGTTTTTGCCACAAAAATATATAAGGAACAACTCCTTTCTTCAAACTTAGATTACATCTTTCTCCTTGTTGTTTCGTTACACATATTATATTCAATACAATTTGCTGTATCTTCATTAACCTGAAATAAATCGACAAACATAAAAATTTCGTAAAATCAAAAAAATAATACGGTTTTTATAGAAAGTTATACTGAACTTTTGTAGGCTAGGTTAGGTTAATTTTAAACTCAAATTTTCTAATGTTCAATTCGTAAGTATAAATTTAAACTATTAGATTAAACTTATTATAAATAAAATATACTTACGTTAAATTGATCTTCACAACAATATAAACACGATTTAGGACATATATTATCCCTTTTAATTACCATACACCGTTGTTATTGTATTTTCGCATCTCTTGGAACACAAAAAACACTTGGCGGGTGTTTTTCTAATACTATTTTTGCACTCCGGTACTATACAATATTTGTAAGATGACTTTTATCTTCTTCCATGACTTGTAAAGCAATTAAAACTTAAAATATGTATGAAGTAACTAAAAAGTGCATAGTAAACATTCACTGGATGTGTCATTTGACGTCACGCAAAGCGCGCGCAAAATGACGGCGTTTGAACGGCTCAAATTTATTACAAGTTTTAATTTTTAATTTGAAGAAAAACTAGAATCTTTTCAAACCTATTTATATTTTTTTCTACGATATATAGAGGTAAATGATTAATTTACGTCAAAAAAAAATTACATGAATGTTGCCTATTAACATATTATATTATTTAATATTTGACATTGCCATAGTAACGCTGTCCGTCGGAACCAATGTGAAATATTCCAAAATCACCACCTACTTCCACATTAAAAATTAATGAAAAAAACTATTTTCTAGTGGACCAAATTGTGAATCGAAACAATTCTCAAGTCCCCTTGAATACACAGAAAGAATTTCATAAAAATCGGTCCAGTCGTTTAGGAGGAGTTCAGTGACATACACACGCACACAAGAAATATATATATAAAGATGTGATTATCTCACTGCTAGTTACACTTCTACACTTATTAAACAGCTATAAGTATAACTTAAATATTCTTTTGGTATATAGTCTTCTGATATCAATTATTCTGATGATTAATAATCCAGAAAAATATATATTTAATTTTTGAATTTAATTGATAAATAGCATATCAATACAGATCTTAAGTAAATATTTCTTAACAAAAATGTTCATTACATTATATGACTCGACATTTAAGAGAGCTGTGTGTCTCTGAGTTTTGCTCCAGTGTGACGCCATTAAAACACGCAGGATCAGTGGAATCCTCCATTCGCTGGGATTTTATAACTTGAATACATAATTTATGGCCCGACACAGCTCGCCAAACTTGCACTAGTTAACTCTGGGTTCCTTCACGTACTTTCAGTAATATGTTTATATTATAGTTGAGATGTTGTACTAAATTATTATATGTATAAAAATTTTTAAAACTATTTATTAATAAACTATATTTCTAATTGTTGATTTGTAAAATTCACAAATTATATAAATGAACAAATAATAAAAAAATCTAGAAATTTGCTACAAATATTTTTCGTTTCATGCTCTGAAATACGTTCTTAAAGTTAATATGTATCCTTACTTAAAATTGTCCATTTTTACACATTTTATAGAAAATTCGAATCCTCATACTGATTTGAAAAACGTCAAGTAAGTAATCACAACAAAATTGATGGACACAATACTGTATAATAAATGAGTATCAGTATCAAAGCCTCTGTAGGTAGAGCTCAACAAGAGAATAATGAAAAGGTAATATTATTAGGTCCTAAGTTTGTATATTTATGTCAACTTAAATACTCAACTTCATTAAGTTTTTAATGTCTTTTTAATAATTTTGTAGAGTTTATAATTTTGCAGTAATAGTCTTTAAGTCAAATAGTTATATATATATATATCTGTCAGCGATATATAAATCAGTCACCTTTCTCTAACAATTTCATAGTTTTCTGGTATAAATTTGGGAGATAAATAGAAGATGCACAGAGATAAAAATCGTAGTAATTTATCTTAATATCAGAAAGTATTAAAAAGACGATTATCTACCGTATATATATTAAACAATATTTAAGGCTTGAAATAATCTAAAAACATGAAATAATTTTTCATAACTTTCATCGTCAATTTCATCTTTCTTAATAAGTTAAAATAATTTTGATATATAGATCCTCCTTCTTTGGTCCGCTGTCAGTTCATGAATAATTCATTCAACTCATACAGACGCCGTTTTACTTGATGTCACATTATTCACAATTTTCGCAAAATACCTTAATTCGCGAGTGTCATGTAAATATATTTTATCCGATTTATTTTATGATAATCAGTTTTTTTATGAAATATGTATTTTCTGTATGGAAATTTATAATGAAGTTTGAATGACGGGTAATATGATTTCCATTGTATATTGCATTTTTACTTAATAAAGTTTTCATGGCGGCTTTTGATCAAAAACGAATAAAGCCCAATTCTTTGTAATATAAAACTAATCTACTAATCAGTTAAACGGTTGATTTAGTGAGACTTCTTCATACTAGATACTTAATTAAACTAAACTTTATTTGTACTGTATTGAGTAGTCCAAATACCGGTAATTCATTAATATTCAAAGCTACTTTTATTGGTAAGAATATATGAGTTATAGTATAATTAATAATTTGATCCCCATAATTAAACCCAACCCCAGATGCGCTCATAACTTTATCCATTCAACATCCTACAACATCCAACAGGAACAATAAAATTTTCAAAGAACAATAACTCGGGTTGTATAAACAAATAAAATAACGTAAGTCGCCGTTAAAATATTTTATCTGTTATGAATATAATCCAAGTTTACGGGCGATCTTAAATTTGAACAGTTAAGGGCATAAAGTTATAAAATCTAAAGAAACCCTTAGAAAGGATTATCTCAGGCCGTCCCAGCTTTTTTATTATTACAAAGGGGGCTATTTAAAAATCGTCGTTAAGTGTTTGAATTATAAATGCCTTAAAGATAAATTTCCATCCAACGCAATTTGATTTAATTTTAAGTATTTTCTTAAGTAGGTAATGCTTTTAATTATATTATCAAATATAATTCAAGTAGGTAGTAGGGTGAATAACGAATTATTCTAGATTCTAAGAAAATGTTAAACCAGGAACTTAGCAATTACGGTCCATGCATCAAACTTGGTGTCCCTGAGGCGACAGCAGATGACTTTTATCTCATCCATCATCTTCGCCCGTCCCCAGCGTCCGGTAGTTCACAAGTTAAATTGACTGAATTTGAAACAATTATATACATAAACCTTATTCTTATGGCAATAAAGGCGAGTTTCGGGATGGTAAAATCCCCTAGTCTTAATCTAAAGCGACAAAGAGAAAAGCTGGAAAGTGTTTAAATTAGAACATGAATATAAAGTGCAGTAGAATTCTAAAATATATATTAATTAAAAAACCAACGGCACATCGACAAGATGAACATCGTACTCTCTTAGAGTATAAAAAAAAAACTAAATTTAAAAAAGGAATTAAGGATATTATGTTAGGAGGTTATTAACTATTTTAAAACAACAGTTTACCTATGTATCACCTACCTACTCATATCATTAAATCTCTGGTGAAATGGAAATACATGATTTCCATCTAAATGTTTAATAATTATGTTTCAATCATTATATTGTTTACATTTACACAAATATTATACAAACCCTTTTAAACATAGATTTATCTTAATTTTTTGCAATATACAATGAAACAAAAACTATTTTTTGCACAAACAGTGAAAGACATTAGCAACTGAAGCGGCTTCAAATTCACATTTACATAAAATAAGTCAATACGAAATATCTGTTCAGGCAATAAATTAATATCTAGATTCAATATAATGCTAGAAAAGACCCGGTGCAATGCATTATATTACGAAACTACCTAAAGTGAAATTATATTATTTGGACTATTTATTTTATCACTATAAGCATTAAATCAATAATTAAATAGGAATGTGTTTGTAAATGAGAAAAGAAATAGTATAAGGTATATTGCGTATACTATTTAATAATTAATAAATAAATCGTGTCCTGTCTATATCTTTCAAAGTTGCGCCGATATTAATAAAGAGCTTAAACCGACACTGATATATCGACAAATGATTCATATAAATCGAAATGGTTTACAGGATTTGGAAATAACTTCCATTGTGACAAATAAACTTACATATGCACTTGTGTCTGCAATTATTTACCACCTGTTTCAAATTAAGTGTCTTTGTTTACCGGAAACGAACAAAGCATTTATACTTAGTTTTACATTAATCGTTATTTATATTTTATATTTTAGACGTCTATTAAATTAAAAAACTTTTTATATCTTTTTTCGATCCCAATTACAACAATTTATGTGCTCACCATATTGTTGCCGATTTTCGGATCGTTATTTGTACATTTGTAAATATTGAGGTAACACATAATATTTATTGCATATAACACAAATAATGAGGTATTAGAATATAAATATTCCAATGCGGGTAGTCTCAGTAGTAGCGTAGTATTTTCAATTCTGGTAAGGGTAAGAGGCTAAACTGCGTCAATGAAGTTACTTTATTTTCCTAAGTAATATCAATATATATAAATAACCTTACAGTTACGGCAGACGGTCGGTTAAGCCAACGCTATCTTCAATTAATATGAAACACGCATGCATGTATGTTTGATAAATGCGTGCGGTGTCTGCTGTCAATAGCTAAATGTTAATATATGGGTCTCGTGATTTATGACTACACTTCATTACCTTGTAGCGTGCTAGATACTGCAAATTTGGACTTACTAATAATTATAGCTTTAGATATATTTTTAATACCGTTTCTAATATAATGGGTTTTACAATTATTATCTCACAATATAGATAGTCAAAAAGTTAAAGAAATCTTAACTATTCATGATAGTATTACTTTGACTAACAGTATATTAAACATAACAAGTATATTTATACTAGGCATGCGACTATTTAGTGACATGCCTATCATTTAAACAACTTACTTTATGTGAAGATGGAGGCTGGCGCCTTTAAAAATTGGGTTCTATACAAGTTACACCATCGTCTAACTGCAACTATGATACATTTTATCCAGTTCCAACAAACATATTACCATTATTGTATCTGTAACGAAATGTCAAAATACAATTTCTGAACGTACACAAGAGCATCCATCCAATTTAAAGAAGTACTCGTATTGTATGGCCTTTATATATTAACATAATAAATATTTGCTTTCAATTTCTAAAAACCTATTCAATTGAGCCAGTGATACATAATATAATTGATTTAACCAGTTTTGAACCTTATTTTGTTAGCTATAAAAATTAAATTTGGAGGTATAATATTCTCTACTCCGCGCTATTAAAATACAAATATGTTTATTTGTGATTCGATGTTTAGATTTACTCTGGTTTTGGAATTCTCTTTGAAGGTTTATCAAAATTTATTGGTATTTATTTGGGTTAACATTTTTTAATAAAACGAATACTTGTAAAGTGCGACATAAATTATTATTTACCTATAATTTAATAATTTTATAATAAAAAAATATTATAATGGGTATTAATAATTATAACTAGTTCCTACTTTTTTCAATTTTAAAATCAGTGCATTATATAATTCTTGAGAAAACTAATTGTTACGCGTTTACCTCATGACACTTATCTTCTAATTATTTTACACATAATATAGGTTTTTTCATCCTGAAAAATAGTTGTATTTCTAAGAAATTATATTTAATACATCCAAATATACTTTGTCAGCAGGTAATATATTTTTGGTTATAATAACAATAAAACCAAAAATAAATGACTTTATATACATTTTAAGTGTTGATAGATGTCTTCTAATTTTCGTCAAAAGAGAGGTGAGGTGTCATATGGAGTCGCTGGCAACAGCTAGTATTTAAGGAAGTTAATTTACTCATATAGAACTCATATTCCTAATATAATTTAAATATAATCCTACTTTTATTTGTATACGTTTTGAAATTTCTGACCCATGGCTAAAAATATTTAAAAATGAATATTTACTGGTCACTTGCAATAACCCTCCACTCTCTGGTACAATGGACCATTGCGCGAGCTCTTTATTGTACTACGGTACAAGGGGACTGAAAACAGCGACCCATGCCCAAATCACTTAGAAAATTACGAACCAAAACATTACTTAATAAAAAATCTAAGAAATAAATTAAAAATGATCTTCATTATATATATATATACGTACGGACGCCCAGAACCTAACGAATAAACATTTATTGTTTATTAATATAGAATAAAGATTATTATGAAAGTTTTATTTGGTTGGAGTAGTTGGACAGACGGTCCACCTCGTGAATGTTGTCCTAATCACCCAAAGGCGGGTAGTCCGTAGTGGTTGCACTGCCAGTCTTGCAGGAACCTGTACATTCGACGTTTAGAAGATGTTATGTTTTATTTGTTTCTTAGGTAAAACACAACCATGTTTTACTGGTGTGGATACCGAAACCTATGGACATTTTAAGATGAAAAACGTCTACGCAGTGTTATACCCACATCTATGGCCTTACAGGTGAACGCTACCTCCTGTACCCTAAACCAGGTTCCTTTACATATCGGTGGTACGCACTAACTGTACATCAAGTGGACGTGCGGACTGCGTCGCATACTCGTTGTTAATTTTGCACGAAACGCCTCCACTCTACTGGTTTATTCCTACGGCTATGGCCTCCGAGGGGTGATTTAGACTCGCTACAATACAATAGAAGACTTCAACTCGAATTTAAGGGTTAAATGTGGTGACAGCATCGCGTATTTTAGTTCGTGAGATCGGTCGCTGTAATTGTTTTGATACAAACAAGATTATGTCGAGCGTTAAATGTTTAAAACCATATTCATTGTTCGTGATTTATGAAGTTGCAGTTATTTTGTTTTCTAATTTAATAAATAATAATTTATAATTTAGCGTCTACTACACTTACAAGCTATACGATTTCAAAAGAGAAGGAGGTGCAAAAAAATGACCACTACAGTAATAATTTATACATAATTATAGTATTTACCATTATAAAACCCAAAGATTTTGTACTGTATTCAAATAATCCTGTTTATGTAAAAATACTATCTATATAAAGGTTTATTTACCTGTATAATTCATTGGCCACCTCTTGCAAGCAGCCTCTTTACACCAAGCTCAACAACATTTGTTCTACGACTTTTTACAAATCTTGATACACTTTTTTGATTCCTCTTTTACTTATTACTCTATATTTTGTAAGAAGTAATTAGGAGATCAACGCCATAGCTACGCTTAGAGAGGCTGCCTGCAAGAGCTGACCAATTAATTAAAAGTATTAAAAGTAACCCTGTATAATAAAAATGATATATCTCTTACTGACTCTTACTGACTAATTATGAAACCACAGAAACAATAAGGAATATCATTACTATTTGAAGTAGGGGTTCATTAAAAATGTAGGTTTTAGCTAAGACGCTTTTGCTAAATATCACTGAACGTTGATACCATTATCTATTATATCTATTTCTATTATATCATTATCTATTATAATTTAATACTACGTAAAAATCTTACACTAGAAACGGCAAAGATTATTTACACACATAAATAAAATTGGAGTGTCTGTTTGTAATATTGAAGTAACCGCTTTTTAGTAACTGCATATATATGTATACACGGTACATTTAACATAGTAAACATTTTAATTTTTTTGTCGGTCCGTCTTTTTGTACACGCTAATCTCGGAAACGGTTGATTTTGACGGGACTTCGACTTGCAGATAGCTTATGTAATAAGGTGTAACTTAAGCTAATTTTATTCAATGATTTACGATTTATTAGCTGTTGCCCGTGTCTCTGTCTGTGTAGACTGTAAAAATAATATTTATATGGCTGAGTAGATAAGTCAAATACCTAAATATTAGGTATTTTTACAGTCTACGTAAATGTAGTCACGGGCAACACCTAGTTATATTTAAGCAAACAGACCCACTGCCCACCTAGTAATATTATATAACTTACACCTAGTGATACAAAACAAAGCATAAATTAGATTTTTAATACAAACCATAAACTATGATATGGACGGCAATTTCAATCAAGCGAGTGGTCATACGGCGCCAGCTGTGTCTGTGACGGGTTAATTTCGTATGATAATACGAATATATAATACGCAGGTTGCAAGGTATTAAAATATTGCATTTTACTATTGTAACTCACTAATATTTCACCAAATATTTAGAATACATAAAATAGTACAGACTTTATCTTGTTTGATACGCGTAATTAGATTTTTTTATGGATATTTAAAAAAATACGACAATAATATATCAGTAAAGATATTTTAGTTCTGATATTGTTAAGTAAATTAAAAGTATAATAAGTAGATTTTTTGTTTTCAAAAGGAAAATTGTCGAATGAAAATAGTAACGAATTTGCTTAAAATAGTCAACATATTTTTACATTTGCTTCCAAACTGTCATATCAATGACGATATACTGAAATGTTACGTACAGCTAAATTAAAATATTTTGCCCAAACATTTTACTTTTATTATTCGAAAACTAATAAAAATATTTTTTTATTCTGGTTTCGTTTATAGACGTGCCGTTTATTATTTAATTATTTTTAACCAGTTTTGACAAAATTGAACTAGTGTATCAACTACAAAAGAAATAAGATATAACGAATAACCTTTCAATTCTATATATCACTAATATAAAGACTTTTATAACTAAACAATATGTAATTCAATTAATTTCAATCATCTGTGTATAATACATTAAAAAGTTGCCGCATCCAAATGAACGCGTTATTTCTTTTAAATGTATCATCATAACTCATATTACATGACGGCAACACACACACTATACACTATCGTTTTATAGCATAAGAATAAAATTTATTAATTTTTTCAGTATATTTGAAATGTGTATAATAATGTATTAATCTTAATAAATAAGATTGAAAAATAAACCAATACGCAGACTGTTTCGAACCCACGACCTCTGGGAAACCCGTCTTGTTGCTCTACCAATTAAGCATAAAGATAAAAATTATCAAATATAGAATGCCTTATTTTACCGAGACCAGTAGCGATACGGTAGCTCAATTGGGGCTTAAAGTGGCTATACATGTTTATAGATATTTTCAAACAATGTATTGATCTCCTATGATATCAATTATTTATAAAAATATATATTTAATTACATGCAGTTGATACTTCACAGAAACCATTTCAGATTGGTTTAAGATTCATTTCTTGAAGAAGATCGCCTATTCCTTGCTCGAAGACCTTCTATTATTTTTGTTCTAGTGTTAAAATATGAAGAGGCCGTAATTGAATTCTTTTCATAGAAATAAAAAAGGACCTTTGGTTTAATAATTTAAGGAAAAAAATGACATTTGGAACAGAAAATCTTAATAAGAATATTCGAAAACTTTTCACAAACACTTAGAACAAAGGAATAAATCATACTCAGTGACAGCTCACAACGCCCGCACATTACTGATACTACCACTGAAGATAAGTTATTGCTTTCTTATTTATTTATCTTATACATTTTATGAATGATTTTATATAAGAGTTAATCAATATTTCAGATATGACTGAAAAACATGAAGGATTTTTTTTATGTTGTTGTTTGAATAATTATTTTCTGAAAGATAATGTTTGATATAAAGAACCAACATGATGGAAATGGCCGATACATTAGAAATAAAAATATGTGTGTGTGTATTAGTGAAAATTTTTTGAAAAATGATTCACTAATTACAACTTTACAGGAATGGCTAATTAAGCTAAATTAGATAAAGTTTAAGCAAAAATAAAGATGGCGCGTAACAGAAAAATGTTACAATTTTTTGACATTGCTATGAAATTTCTCCCATCCGTCGATAAAAAAGTTTCACTTCAAATATGGCGCGTAACGGAAAAATGTGACCTAGAAATAAAGATGGCGCGTAACAGAAAAACGTCATAATTTTTATTAATATTAATTAATTAAAAAGTAAGAAGTGAATCGACTGTTTCTGACGTATAATATTCTCGTAGAAGAAACACATAAGTACCATAAAAACAGACAAATGTACACAATCCACTTTAAAAATAATAACTTTAGGCTTCTTAACATGTTGGATCGTCAATATATCACAAATAAAATTATTCTTCATCATGGTTTCTGCTGTTTCGAGTTGTTGTTCGTTATAGGTATAGCAAAACAGACCTTGTAAAGATCAGGACCCCAATGCTCCATTTCTCAGCCAAAACTCGTATTTCTTTTCATTCTTACTTCTTCTATTTCAGACAATCAATTTATTTTAAAAATATTATAAATTATATTTCATAATTTCTTCTTCATGTTATAATCTTGAATTTATTTATTAGTTTCATAGCAAGTCCATAAAATCGTTTTGTCCAGTATGTAATTACAATTCATTATTTAATTATAAAACTCTAATCCGATAATTTTATTTTTGGTTAATGTAAATTGTGTTTTGTAATCTTACACATACTTGTCATTTTGATTATTTAGTATTTCCATAGCAACATGGTGTAAAAGAGATGAAGCTATACGAAAAAAGCTGGCGCGTAACGGAAAAATGTGACGCGTAACGAAAAAATGTTACACTAAATTTTTTTCCAACCCCGATAAAGAAGTTTCACTTCAAAAAAACTGCTTAAAATTCAGGGATAGGCCCTTTGAAAGTATGAAGAAACAAACAAACACTTTTAATCTTACATCATCTTTGTTGTTCCACCAGACTTGAAAAAAAACTCTCACAAAAATATACTTTGTAAAATCTTTTGGGATTAAATGTATAACAAAAAATAGAGCAACATAAAAACAGCACAAAATTAATTTATATCTGCTCCATTGTTCCGACTTAGTTCATTAATCTGGAATCTTAACAATACAGTTAACTCTCTCGTTGCGATACATTAATCATTGAGAAGATAAAATACACCGGTGTTTGATAGCAATAATGCATTAGAGATTCAAAATTTAAGACAATCTTATTCTACAATTTTGGTAACTACATTTTTTGGACATAATAAAATACAGGCAATAAATTCTTATCATTTATTTACTTGTAAGATAAGTTATTATTATTACGTAAGAGATCTCTTTTAACTAATGTTTTAATGAATCTAAGAGGTTTCGAATTAAAAACTAATTAAGTAAGTTAAAAGTAATTACATCTTCATCGGTTAATGGCATTAATAGACCACTTTAAACTACCGTACAAGTAGCATTTAGATCTTAGTCTGAAAGCAGTGACAAATCCACAATAATATATCAGAGGGTCGAATAGACCGGAAAGCAGTAATTACGCGTCAAACAAAGGGATGTATGTAAATATGGTGATATTACGTGGACAGACAGACGTATGTGAAAATTATACAAGAGTAGTTTAAAAGTACTCTCCTTACCGACTGCGTATTGAAGCATATTTTGTTAAAATAGTTTTAGATAAATTTCTCCGCAAATATTTCTTTTAATTTAATTGCACAGTTAATGATTTATAATTTACACAAAATACATCAATCTTATACAATTATTAATATTATATCAAAATTTTAATCTAAAAATTAAGTATCTAATCTATTTACCATAACATGAAAACCCTATAAAGGCTGGTCATTAAACTGGGATTTGAAGGGTCGGGTGGACCGAAATAAAGTTAGTCGTGCACTATTGAGGAGTATAATGTACAGGTGATTAACAGCGTTTAAGGGTTAATCTTTATCGTAGGGGTTTTATTACTTTACTTTGGCCATATAAATGACGGTCGATTTATATACTTTATATGACATTTCTACCGTCGCACTATTTAGGTTTCTTTCGATGAGTGCTGAAAGATTTACCTAAACATTTTATAGAGTGGGAACTTCAAGAAAATACAATTTAGGAATTTAATTATTATATATATTTATTTTATTATAAATTATTGTCTTCATAATTTATCATAAAATAATTAATGTTTTCAAATTTCTTTTATTAAAATTATTTTTGAAATATATAATTAAATATGAAAGTTGATAACATATATTTTAGTATTTATAAGTTACATGTTTTTAATTCTATTCTGTAATAAAATAATATACGTAACCCTTATTATTAAAAACTAATTGAAGAGTATTGTAAGCACATTATTTTATTGTACATTCTCTTACACACATCTATCCATCCTGATCTATCCATCTTTGTTACACACATCACATCAACATTCGCATTTCAGCTTCCTTACGGTGGTCTTTATTGCACTTTTATTTTGAGGGTCATTCGCCGATCACATATAGTGCCTTTAATCTGAAGCTATTTCTTCAATACTGCCATTCATTTTGTATTTCTATATATTTTTATTGTATATATGTGTAAGAAAAATATGAGCCATTTATTTTTACCGGGAATCTATTCATGTATCAATATAAACTGCCTTCACGTGATGTAAAGATGCAATAAAATGTGATATATTATAGTTTACCGTGGTCTTGATTTTCTTTCCTAAAACAATTGATCGGGCTCCTTACTTTTTGCCACAACTTTTTATGAAATCTTTTTTTTTTTGGCACAATCTTTCCCATTAATATATTTAATATATAAATCTTATGTTATCTCTTCTTTTGATGTTACATATCAAGAGCTTTAAACAATTTCACGGTCAAATAAATATGAAAAAATGAGTGATTTTTGTGAAAGGCTCGAGGCAATTAGTGGTCAGGACTTGTCAAACCATGCGGTAAATTATCAAGAGGAAACGCTTTCGTTATCATTGTATTGTATATTACGTTAAGCTTATATTAACCTGGTAAGAAAATTGATTTTTTTAAGGCTTTTGGTAACCGGTTCGATATTATTTTTAACAAAGGCAACATTTTGTTTCTTAGTTTATCTTGGTTAAGTAAGTTACGTTAGTACCATAGTAGTAAGTTGCCGAAAATAAAGAGAATGATATTTCATCCAAACAAATATACATAATTGTTTGTCTTTTAATAGTTGATATAAAAATATAAACATTTTTTTCTAATGCCACATTAATTTATGAAATAATATTATTACTTCGAAGCAACACAAAATGGAAAATCGGAAATCTTTATCTGTAAATATATATATTAATATAATCGTAGGATCGATTTATTAAACCCATGTTTGCATACAAAAAAACAACACAGTGTTACCAAGCTATTATTAATAGAGTAAACAAACATGTCACGAAACCACAAGACTAGCTCAGTTAACTGGTCAGACCCAATGATGATTTATGGCGTACGGCAGGCGCGATAACAGACTAGCACGGACAGATTAGCTAAGATAAATGGATACTTTGACTAGTGAAGTGGCTATTTCGATACACTTTTGTATGCATATACAAAATGCCTCTATGTTTTCAAGTAGTCTATGTAAGTTTTAATTCTAAAATTGTAGTTGTTGGAACTTTAATTTCATACATAATTTGATCGGCTTCTTCAATATCGTCTAGATTCAATCAACTAAATCCTTTTTTTACCAATTGACAATGACTGATAATAATTTCGTTATAAGATTTTTTCAATCCATTTTTTTTCCAGGTGAGTTAATGTTCTTTTCTTTTACTAATATAATCCAACCATAGTCTGCTCGTTATTTTTTTTGACAAAGATATTTTATTTCAAACGTCCAACTATCAAATTAAGTATACCTCAACATATCCACGTACATAAAAAAATAGTATAATTGCATTATTATATTAGTTTATATTTCTCATTACAGCCTGAATTATTCGTAATAATCAACCAAAATCATTAGTGCCGATTGCCAAGCTATGTAACTGTCATAGTGTAATGATGCCTGGAGGATACAGACCGGACTCTGCTTTAATTGTTCTGATTGAACTAAGCTGTACTGACCGAACTAGTATTGTCTAATTGTCTTTGTCTCTCAGTTACATGCCCTAGGTTCGATACATGTCTAGATAGTCAACAATGAGATTAATAATAAATGTTGGAAGGTACATGAAATTAAACATTGTATTTATTTTGTTTTCAAGATTATATTATCTTTTATATATAAAGTTGTGTGTTGTTTAAATTCGTGAATTGAATTTTCGCTTTTCCAAAAGCGTTGGCTAGCATGTTTGAGTTTCCAGTTGTTCTTTTAATTTAAGATGGATTTATTGCAGAAATACCGGCCAGAGGATAAAAGCTAACGTGGGTATAATAGCGACATAAATGTTATATAACCTTCTCCGCAATATTTATGGCAACGCAAACTTTGATCTTTGTCTCAGTATTCTTTCTTGCTATGAATCATTTGTAGTTGATTGTTAATATATTATATTTTTCTTATTAACTTACTTAAAGTCATTAAATATGTCTTCTACGATGACAAGACTTTATTACATAGATAATAAAGTATACACCATTAGGTTTGTAAAAAACTGCAAATATATTATTCTCTGTTGTAGCAATCACTAAAACAGAAAACAGAATTTTCTTAATTCTTGTAATAATATATAAAACTAGTTATTTATATAAATTATTATCATAATATTTTTAACCATTTATTCACTGATAAGAGCCGAGATCAAACAGTAGTTTACCATAAGTTTATACGATACCTCGGCGATAACTCTACCCGTCATCCTCGGGGCGCGGTATGAAATCGAGAAACGGTTAACGATAAGTCGCTTTAACTTGAGTGCAATGTTATATCTTTATTATACCCCTACTATATATGACTCGAATGGTTTTGTTATATAAAAATATTATATTTCATGTTTTATACAGACGGTGAGAAGTGACAACGCTTGTAAAAATGCTACGCGAAGATCGCTTTGTAATAAAGTAATTAAAGTATAATCTTCCATTCTAAACCTTTGTCTAAAAGCATCTTAATAAATATTTATTGCTTTAAGTCCATTCTTTGAGTATTCAAGTGAAAAAAAACTCGTAGTAGAAGATCCCGTACAGCCAGCTGCAGGCAAACATGCATAATGTATAACTTTTTGTGAGATGCTCCAGAAAATGCAATTTGAAACAAAGTATCAAGTTTAATGTGATTCCAGATTAAAAATGGCGGGAAAACAGTGAAACGGAAGTGTATAAAATGATTTAGTTCCTCCCACTGTTAATATTAGTTTTTGTTTTCATAAGTTCTGACGGTGCGTATTTAATAAATGTACAAAGATGATTGTTGTTTGAGAAACTTTAAACTGTTAGTAGGATATTTGTGCTTAAAATATAAAGCTTTATTACCTAAGATATTATCATTTATTTGAGTATTTTCAAGTTTTAAATAAGCCATAAATATTCATTCACGATATCAAAACTCTCAATCATCGAGTTTAACCTCCATTCGTGCGCTTCTTTTTCATTTTACGCTCACTTTTTATTTGGTATGCATTACATAAAGTTGGATATGACCTATGCTAACATTTTAATTAATTTTTAAACGATGTATAACGAAGGTACCGAACTAATTATAAGTACCGTACCGTAAAGTGACTATAGGTTTTATAGAAAAATATTCTCAACAAAAAAAACTTATTATAAATTCTTCGTGAACCTTCTGGTAATTATAAATACCGGTAACAAAATACGGGTTCTTAGTTGAGAGAGCAATAAAAATTCACAAAGAACAGAGGACTAATTAAAGTATAATCCTGCTCTTTATAATTGCATCCATTAGTTAATAACTCTCATAACAATTTAAATTCAAAATGTTTTATTACATCCTAAATTAAAATCAGCTAAGGTAATCCGTCAACAAACGTCTGCAAACAAGATGGTGGATAAACAAAATGGCCGACGCAGGTGCAATTTAAATTCAGAGTTTAGTCGGTTGTTTTCTTTTTTATGGAGATTTCAGCTTCCGTTACAAGTAAATACAATTCTTTATTTACTTGTAACGGAAGCTGAAGCTTTTTATAGTAAGCTTCTAATTTAAATAGATATATTTTTTTTAATTTTGAGTATCAAAAATAAATTACTTCTATTTTTTGGTACACGAATAATTTTGCTTATATATTATATGATTGTGATTAGAAAATTATTATATTAAACATCTGCTTAAACTAAAAACTTTGCTCATAAAAATAGTACCTACTTGTGTTATTGAGCATTTGGGTTCTCATATATATATATATATATAATAATAACGAATGATAACATTTTATTTTTACAGATCAAATATAGTTACAGGTCTCATATAATATACATATGCAATTATATTAACTCATCCGGCGTGTAATTTGAGGCTTGTTAAAAGCTCGCCGGCGGCTATAGTTCAGTGGGTGAAATACCTAATTAAGGGTAGCGAGATCAAATATTGTAGATGGTTGTAGCGTTTGGATTGTATAAATAATAATTTGATATCTACCTTACGATAACATTTACAGTTCATTTGTAAAATTATTAAACACATTCATAATCTACTTCAGAAGATATTCAGGGGAAACTATATGTGAATTTGAAGTTATTATAATAATAGTTTTACTTTTAATATATGTTTTTAACGAAGTGTAGGTATTTTGAAAATAGTAAGTAAATTATTGATACATTTATTTTTAATGTCATTATAATACTACATATACCTCTATACATCTCATGATCTTTCTATATGTATATACGTATAACTCTATACAGTTTTAAGACATCGATAGAACAATACTATTCAAAAGTTTTAAATTATATTATTAGATACCATTTAAAAATATTAACTAAGTTCCATGAATTATCATTTTCATTGTATTTATCAATATTGTAATTGTATAAATCCTTATACATATAAATATATTATAAATTTAAAGTTGCAATACACAACATAAATAACATATTGAACATAATCCTTTCGTCCCCGTTCCCAGCATCCTTCAAAGACCCGCCCGGGGCTACAATTTGCCAAATGCTTGTTAAATAACTACTGTAAACTGTGTTTAGGGCAATTTAGTAGCATATCACATTATTGTTATCTTATTTTTCGTGTAGTATTATTTATTTAATAACATTTTATTATTTATAGCACCTTATTTGTTTAAATAGTTATCCACCAGAACATAATTAGGTACCTATATGTTTCTTTCTTCTTGCATATTAACAGTCCAAGCTAATCAGTCAATTACTTTTATTACTAAAAATATTTTTATTCTTTCTTAATATAACTTAAGTAAGTTCCAATTTGCACTAGAAATGTATAAATAATTGAGACATCAATATGAGAAGGTAAACAAATAGCAGCTATCCGTCCCCTTCCAGCGATACACAATGAAGGCCTAATGTGCATCATCACATTTGCACACGCGATTCAATTCAGTGTCACTGGAATATAAGAAACGAATGATAACCTTTTTTTATTGCCATTTTTAAATACAGTTACATCTTATTTTAATATTTCTTTTTATTATATAGGTACATATAATATAATAGTAGCCAGACCACATTTATACAATATTTTTATTTAGAATTGCTGCATGTCCGGTACAAAACTCCAAACAAAAGTAAAATTGTGGTCAGTTTGTTGGTTTATCTATTTGTTAGTTGAAAACTGATAGAATGTTCATGAAATTTGGTAGGGTTTTTGTGCCGGTCAAAATACAGGCTACTTTTTATTCTGTATTTTCTCATTTACACGAAAAAAAAAAAAAAAAAAAATATTTCAGCTATAATTACAATTCAAAATAATTTATAAATATATTAATAATAAAATTATTTATAATATATGCTATTTTAATAAAATATAGTCTACTTCTCATCTCAAAAAGATAAATTATTTTGACAAAAAATAAAATGTTCGTATTTACAATAATATTCGAATAAAATATTGAAAAGATTTTTATAAATTGTTTCGGTATTGGCTTATTATTATTATTTATGGCTGACTTACTCAGTTCAAACTTTCTCATTTTTCGCAGATCGCAATTCTTTGCAACTTTTATATACACAGATGTCCAATATCAGCCACAAGCGGGAAGATCGTCTGATCATTTGCCACTATCAAAAAGAATCAAAATAGGAATTCCAAGTCAGGTCACGCTACAAATTTACGATGACTACAGCTTTCAAGGGTAGCAAATATTACAAAGAGATTTTACTGTTAAAAACTTCGGAATATATTTCTAGTCAGCCAGTAAACGCATTTGTTAAATTTCCTTTTATCAAGAATGCCACATCCAAACCTCCTTAATCCACGCCTCCATTCGCTGAGCGTGTTTGTTCAAAACAAATGACAGTCGATATTTCAAAGGAGTATCTTTCTAAATTATATTATTTCATCGCTCACATATTTCATTTTCGCGATATTTTTACGGCGCTATGTGATAATCTAGGTTGTTTTGTTTTGGAGTTTCGAGATATTATATTAACGCTACTAGCTAAACGCTAGCTATTTTGTTTTCTAATTATTGAATAAAAAAATATTTTCCAGACTCTCAGACGCGATATGATTCAAGATATCTAAATAATGATTTGAATGGATAAACAATCTAATCTGTTACTAGATTTCTTATAATGGATTTATTTATATTACAACGCTTTTTATGATTTGCTGTAGTACAATACTCTGTAATTACATAAAAATAAACCTTCAATCAAATTATATACCGTCCTTATTTAATAAAAATCTATTTTACGTTCATTGAAACTTGAACTAAACCTCGCTGTATTACTGCGCAGGCATGAATATAGATATAACTTGAAACTGGAGGTTCGACTAGTTTGATGTTTAGTTTATTTATATTAAGAAATATATAGTTCACGCACCGACTTTAGCAAATGAAAGAGATAGTACCTATATATTAAATTGAAAATAAATATATTTGATAGTGAAATGAAGTTACCTACAATAAAACTGTTATGTTAACCAATACCAATGATATATTTATCGTCAAGAACAAAAAAAAATTGCAATTTTGGTTAATATAATAAAATATACTAAGTTATTTTCAAAGTCATAAACTTACTTATAGAATACATTCCTTCGAACCAAAGGTCTAATATAAGTATTTATGATAAAAAAGATACATTGTAATATTTCAGGTCACTGATAATTTAGGGGTCAATAAAAGTTATTTATTGACAAAAAGGACAAGCAGGTATTTCCATAAGTCAATATAATGTTATTTTTATTGTAAGTACTAAAGACATAATAGGAATAGGGATCCATAGGATTCTTATCACATTTGATGTATTGTTTTATATTTTATTTATATTCTTTTTTCTTAATAATACATTTTCTCATGTAACTAATATATACCTGGAATTTGGTAAAGATAAAAAAGACTTAATAAAAAATAGAAATCTTTATTGAAAGTCAGTTTCATATATTTTTTTATTCATGGAGATTACCAATATTTTATTCAATAAAAGTAGGTATTTAAAAATTAGAAATTATGTAATATTTTGAATGTCCGTTTTGTTGGAAGAAAGTTTCGTAGAGGGTCTACGAAGGTGCAAGATGCAATAATTGTAAACAAAATTTAAAGTATTTTATTATAAAATGTTTTTTTTATGCCTGGGCGACTATATGCTAATCCCTGGATAGGTCGGATAGCGAAACATCGTTAGACGGTCTTCATCATTAAAAAAATATTAATCCATATTAACATAATACGTTGCATAAAATCTCTTAATGAAAAAAAGGTGAATAGGCTATTATAAAGGCAATATTGTAGTTACTCTAGTTATAAGGAGTTTTATAATATTATATTATCAAAATAATAGAAAAAAAAACAAAAAAAATATTCAATTTCAAACAAAAAAAACTAAAACTTAAATAAAAATACATCATTGCAAATAATAAACGGAAGCAGGTAAAATGTAAAAACAGTAAGTAATTTATGACTTGATGACATAAAATGATATATTTGCCTCGCCTTGCGTAATCCTTCATACGTGAACCGTATAGGATGTTCTTTTTTGTGAAGGTTTGCCTTTGGTTTGGTAGGACTCTAAGTGATTTTAAAAATGTTTTGATGTTTCAAATGCATGATATATATACATATGTATGATATATCTATACATATTCAAGGCCTAAATAAATACATAAATAAATAATTGATATTTCAACTTTTTACTGTATGTAGTTATATTTTTTATTTTTCCTTGTATATTATACTTTCAAATTGCTCATAGAGCGGTAATCCGAGCACCGATTATTGGACTATACAACCAACAATATATAATAAGTATACAATAATAAAAACATAATAAATATCATAAACAAACCTCCAACCGCATACGGCAATTAAAAAATACAAATCGTCAAAATAAATCGCCCTGTGCACCGATTCCGCTGACAAAGGCTGAACGGTGTCGCCTCGGGCGCCGCCTACTATGCTAATACGAACCTGCATAACAGAGTTTGGATGTAGGACGTAAACGTGATCAATCAGAATAAGAGATAATATAACTTTGATTGTTATAACTCAACAAAAGTGTTAAAAAACGCCAAACAAAAATGCTGCATAATGACTTAACATAAGTAATATGTAAAATAAACAATACATATATTTATATATAAATATACAAAAAATATAAAAATATAAATTAGGCACAAGTAAAATATTTTATAAATCATTTTTATTTTAAACGTTTTTTTGTAATATAATTTATAAAATTTGTTATTCATTAAATTTAATTATTTTTTATTTAAAATTTACGTGCTAAAAAATCATTTAAAAATACTTTGTGATCGTAATACTTTACATTCTATGTCCTGTCGCTATTGGAAGCACCCTAACGATGGAATACGAATAACAATGCCATAAGAATCCATATAATACGTAAATAAAAAATAATCCGCCCGATTGCGTCTACGGAACCTGCATCTCCGCGGGGCATCGGGCTTTATTGAAAAGCTTATCTGATTGGCTTGAAAATGCTTTTGAAATCTGGTTAATAAACGTATCAGTTATGAGTTTAAATATTAAACTTCGTATCCAATCACCTTTACTACAAATGAATAAAAATAAAAAATATCTTTTTCGTATGCTGCAAATATATACATATTTTAAAAATATGCATGTTAGGTTATATATGTTTGTACAGTAAAATATTTTTTTAAGATAAATTGAAATTGAGTTTTTATCACTTCATCCCCATTTACCTATGACTAAGAAATCTATAAAAATAAAAAATGAATAAAAATAATAAATATATATATTTTAAAAATATGCATGTTAAGTTATATACGTTTGTACAGTAAAATCTTTTTTTTTAAGATAAATTGAAATTGAGTTTTTATCACTTCACCCCCATTTACCTATGACTAAGAAATCTATAAAATAAACAAGACCATAACGTCGTGGGACTCATAAAACTCTTGAATAGAATACGTTAGTCTATCGTTCGGGAATTTTTAAATTTACGATCTTCGAAATCGATATTTTATGTTTGTTTTAGTGTCCATGTCGTTTATACTTTGCCTTTAAATATTGGAAATTATTCATTCATGGACAATTGCAGATTGGTGAAGTGTTATTTACGATTCTTTTGTAAAATTGAGATATAATATAGCTTTAGGTAGCATCTTCTTATGTTAAAAATATTAATAAAATAACGAGAAAAACCATTATTTAAATGTAATTGTTACTTGTTCATGATACAGAACTTCAAACAATAGCTTAAGAAAATATCGTGTGATATTTCCAATGTTATAGCAAAATTAGTACAACACCAAATTACAAAAAAAAAATATTATAAACTTGGTGTGAATATATATATGTTATACTTATTTCAACAGTTTTTTTTTAATTCAGATGTTACCTAACTTTTACAGGCAAATATAAAAACTGATTTGGGCTTTAGGTAATTAAAATTCAGGCTGAACAGACTCTAGTAAGATTTGATGTAATGATACCATATTATTAAATTCATATAAAGTGTTTTCTAAGTTCCAACCGAAAAAATATATAGTTTCACGCAAAAACACAAAAACGGTTTCTAGCAACAATTACATAAGAACAAAATGTATGAATTATATACATTTTAAATAATCTGTACATATAATAAAATTGTCCAAAACAATGTTTTTTTTATTTTGTCTGTATGTCTGTAGGTTTGTGCTCGCTAATCTTAGAAACGGCTTAAACAATTTGGATGCAGTTTTCAGTAATATATTGTAGTAGTCTTCACTTAACATTTAGTCTTAGTTTTATTTAAATCGGCTTAGAAAGAAAAAAGTTATGTCAATTTATGTCAATCACGTAATCGGTACCATGCAAATCTTCTTCTATACATTTAAAATATTAAAAAAATATATAGCCTGGATGTGAACGGAATCCATTTCTAGCATTTTTGAAATTGAGCACACTCTGAATAACATGTACCTACTTTTTCACTTTCACTGCATTCTCACCCCACCAAAAGATATGATGTATTTTAAGTGTTTAAGAAATGTGTCTATGTACATACAATTAATACTGTAAATGATCGCTGTCTGTACATAAAAATAAAAAATATATATTAGACTTAACTAGAAATACTTCTACACGCAAAAACTACTTGACGGAGTTTAATGAAACTTTTAAGGTTATACCTTAATATGTACAAAGGGTGTTTTAACGCAATTGAAATCTACGCGTACGAAGTCGCAGGCACAGCTAGTATAATATAAAATAAGAGACGGTAAGGCAGAGAAAGACGAAGTTTCATTAAATAACTAAATGTGCTACAAACATAAAGACATACATGCACGGTCTTTTTACTTATTTCTTCTTCAGTCTAATAAGGGGTTGACATTTTTTTCTTATGTTTTTTGATACCATACTGGACAAATTGTAATATCTGTGTTCCTTTCTGGAGAGCGGAGTCATGAAACCCAAACAAATTATATTAGACGACGACGAAGCTTCTTAGCAATCCATGGATTCACCGTGCGGGTGCCGGGCCCATCGCGTTGCAAGGAGAGGAGTGCAAGCAGTGCCTGGGACTTGCGACCCAGGAGTAGGTTTAAGGGGCCCCTTTATTATGCGCAAAAACGCTCACCTTCACTCTCCACACTCCTCTCCCTACCTAACCAAATTTGGAAAGAACCTACTAATGCCGCCTTTGAAGTACGTTCTAGAAATGATCCGATGCTTGTTCTAGAAAGGCCAAGATCTTTAAGTAGGCTATAGAGAGATTTTGCTGTTATACCTCTCGCTCCCACTTCTACCGCGTACAAACTAACTATAAATTTATTCCTGATCAGTTCGTTGGTTAGTTCGTAATACTTATTGAGCTTGAATGTGTGATCCCTTGGGATGTTTGTTTCCCAAGGAACAGTAAGCTCCACAAGTATCACGCGCCTCAGTTGTTTCGAATACAGGAATAAGTCCGGTCTGGATGACGAAACACCAACATCCCCAGGGATTTTGTAATGCTTTTCATACGTGTCCATCATGAGAATCCAATCAGGAGCCGCGCCCAATATTGAATAAGGCTTCGCTTTTGATTTTTTGGAGGAGCCTTCTTTTACGAATTCTATAGATCGTTCGGTGGTTGTTATACCCTTCCGCGCTCTTGCTACTGAAAGACTAACCGCTTCCCGTATAATTTCTAATACCTTGTCGTGGCGACGCGAGTATTGACCTTTATCTAGAAGTACCCTACACCCTACTAATATGTGTTTCGCGGTTCCTATTGCCTCCCCACAGATGTTGCAAGACTTTTCGGTGGCTTTGCCCCATCTTACTAAATTACTTTGATCTGGGAGAGTCATTTGGAATGCATTAAGATAGAATTTTAATAATGCTGGGGACCAATCATAAATTAAGGTGCGCCACTTCAAAGCTAGTGGAATACAAAAATCTCCTATGGTCACCCATTCGTTTTGAATTTCTAGGCTCATCGCGTGGAGTCGGTAATTATCGTTTTCGTCTTGTCGAATAAAAGATTTTGTTATGTCTATGTCTTGAACTTTCCTACTTGATCCTAGCCCTACTTTATTTGTTTGAGCACCTATCATAAACTTTTTATGGAATTGAAGTCGTGACTCGAGCTCTGAGGCAACTTTGTCTTTTGGGAGAGAAGTTACAGTATCATCTTTAGATTTTCCGATGATATGTCTTTTGGTAACTCTTAGATGTTTGTAGAGCTCCGATGGTTTCTTTAATTTTAATCCAAAGTTGTTACGGTCTCTAAATAAGGTTGAAGAGTCCGCTGAGTGCGCTAACCCGAGCCATAACTTCAATGTCTTTATGACGCTTGCATCTAACTTTGACAAAAGGGTTTTATTTATATCATACACGAGGAAAGGCCAATTTAGACGTGATGTTAAATAATTATCGTAAATCCAAGCTTTTTTGACGTTACTTATTGGTTGGTTGTCTACCTTTTTGATATCGTTTAAAAAGCTATCGACTATTACATCCAACGATGGAGTACGGCCTTGGTAATCGATTTTTTTACCTAAAAATTTAAACGGAGCTGCTTCCGTAACCGTACTAACGCACTGACCGCCTATTATAAGACCCGGATCGTAAGAGGTATATTTGGTATTCCGTCTACCCAGACACAGACTAAAACATTTACTTGGTTTTGTCCTCAATCCGCCCGTCCACGTACAGAAATCCTCAACTACATTTAAAAGTACCTGACATTGTTTCGGATTACGTGTCAGTATCGCGAGATCATCTGCAAAAGCTAGTATGGATTCTGTGTATTTGTTGTTGAACTTAAACCGATAGCCCCACTTTTTTTCATTTCTAATTAATTTGTCTATTAAAATATTAATAACTATATTAAATATAATAGGAGAAATACAACAGCCCTGAAATAAACCAACGTTATAATTAAGTGGTTTTGAATGGTTTTCATTAAAAATTATTGAGAATTTTAATTTTGAATAATATGATGCAATAATGTCGCGAACTACCATAGGAAAGTTATACCATTTAAGCGCGAACATCATTAGTTCATGTCGTACCGACCCAAAGGCGTTTTCTAAGTCTATCCAACAAACCGTAATTTGTCTCTCGCTAGTTCTAGCATCTTTAAGGCTTTCCGATATTAACGTATTATGTTCCAGGCATCCAGAAATTCCGGGCAAAAACCCTTTCTGGTGATTAGGCCTGAAATATCTATTGTTATTCTATATATATTTCAGGCCTAATCACCAGATTCCATATGGAAATCATTATATTCTAATAATGATTTCCATATGGAAAATAAAATGAAGGTAAAACTAAACCAATACATATAACAATAATATATAAAATAATAATAATATCACTGGACAAATTACACAAATTTATCTAACCCCTAAGTTAGCAATTTATTTGCTGGTGTTAAGGGTGTTAGACAACGATACGAGTACAAATACATAGAAATACACATTATAAATACTTTGAATATATTAATAAACGACCAAACCTAGGAATACAGACTTCTATGCGCATCATTTACATGCCTGTCCCTGTCGGAAATCGAACCCGAGCCCCTTTGAGCCACAATACGTTAGGCTCTCCGCTAACCACTCGACCAACGGGGCGGTAATATAATACAAGATATACATATAAATTACATACTATATTTTATGTTCCAGTTTAACGAGTCAAGGAAAAACTTTAAACAATAATTTAAAGAAATATTCCTCAACTTAGCAAAAACGTAGATTAATATCCGCAGTTTTCATAAAAGGAAACATTAATATTAAAATTAGTTTTCATTTAGATGCGGGTTAGGTCTGACGGGCGCTGGGTTAGACACTGAAAAATTACACGCTCGCCTTGAGAATTTGTTTAATGAAAGATATATTTTACCTGAAAAACAATTTCTGTTTTGTTTAATAATAATTTCCATAGATTTTGTAGAATGATTTAAATAAAAAGAATTTATTAAGAAAGGGAGGTCTAACATCTATTATGATTTTTTTACTGAAAATATTTTATTTCTTGTAGGTATATAAATAGCGTGAAAAAATATGTATGTACTTACTAATTTCAAAATTAAAACATAAAGGCCAATATGGCATCGTATGCATTCTAGTAAAACTAAAATGATCCACATATTGCTTCGTATGCATTAATTAAAACACGCAATTATGTTTTAGGGGAATCTTTAAAATAATTACTTTTATCGTTGTAGCTTAAATTAACTTTACCATTTTATTTACCAATTAACTTTACATTTGGTAAAAGAGCGGAATGTCGAATCGTTCTGATATATTTGTCGACTTGATTTCGTCCACTCCGGGAAATAGTTAACGTTATCTGAATGTAGGGGAAACCCGGGCAAAGTGGCTACCCCGGGCAAAGCGAATATTGTAAATAACTCCCAAATTGTTTATTGACCGGCAACCGCTTTGTCACAGCAATGATCGCCAATGCCTTATGGCGGCTCCTTGCGCGGCAAACATGTAGGGACGAGTTCTCGTTGTGCGGAGGTAGTGAGCGGACAAAATGTTTTTTTGGGAAAAAATATTGATTTACAGAGATAAGCATGGGCGTACCCAGATTCTGTGCTAGGGGGGGCAACTAGATTTCTTTAAGATATTTTTGTAATTTTGGAGCTGTAATTTTAATTTTCTGCCATGGTTTAACAATGAAAAAGCAAACGCTGGTGATTAGTCTTTCGGTACGCACATGGAGATAAGTGTTTCGTATATATCTACAATACTATACGTGACATGTTCCTTGTTATAAGTAGGATTTGAATTTTGATGCATGATTATGTTGTTTTCAACTTTCCGTAGACGATGCTCTGGATTTTTATTAATTTGGGATACCCTCAAGAATTTCCCTGAAGGGAATAGCGGATTGGGCCAAGTGGATACCGTATTCACTTTATTCGTATTATAGCAGTTTTTTTTTTTAATTTTTCTATAGATCTGGATGTTTTTTATATTTTAATTTCTTTGTTTATTATAAAAATATCTGCAATAATTAGTATTGTTGAAACAATATTTTTTTTATATGTTCCTTTAATTTTCGATTTTTATTTCCTTTTTATGTTTCCTTTTTTGTTTCTAATATCTTCTATAATTAGCATTGTTGCCAAAAATACTTCTTGAATATATTCGAACGTCACTTTATTTCTAATGTTTAGTTCCATCACAAATAATGTTGTTGTTCGGTTTGTACCGTATTCACCGCCCCAGTACTGTATTCACTTTACCCGGGGCCCTGGGAAAAATGGATATTCGTGCCATTATTGAAAATTGGTGGTAAGTCTTAAATCAATCAATCAATATAGTGGTAAGTCTTGATGACTGGTTGGGGTTTTTCGTGCCCCTATATTGGGAACAGGCGACTCCGGCAAGCTGGTTAGGCGTTGGGCAGATCGCAGGTGGATTTGGTAATAACCAAGTAAAGAGTTTAATAAGTCAACCACCCCACGTTTTCGTTATAAACATCGACTGCTACGGAATCCTTGTATTGTATTTGTTTAAAGAAGGGAGAAGAAAGGAGAAGGGTTCATTTTTGCAATGAAAAGCTGAATGCTTACGAAGCCATATATGCTTCGGGTTTTTGGTGAGAACGACATACCCTTCGCTGATGACATGGTCCTTGGATACCTAAATGAGCACCATGCCGATGTGCTGGGGTCACGAACCAGACAGACTACGAGGGATGAATCTCTTACAGTTCAAACTCTAGGAACCCATGCTCTGTGTAAGGCTAAATCCTTAGATGTGACAGTGAATTACGGTGTCGACAAAGGCTGCTTTTTACAAATTATCTCCTTTTCACGGGAAAAGTTTGAAATTGGTTGAGTTAAAAACAATAACAATATAACAAAAAATATGAATTTAAAGAAAAAATGGTTTATGATGGCTGCCTTATTGTTTGAGTCAGCAAGGAGAAGGAGAGATGAGCGAGAGGAGGATAGGAAGAGGCGAGATTAGATTAAGTAACTCGCAACAGCTAGAATGAAACTTATATTTATATAAGACAAGGACAAAGATATACACGTGTTTTTCAATTACAATAAAACTTCCAATATTTAAAATACTTCTTTATTAGCCTACATACCGCGATATAGCATGCAACTAACAAATAACAAAATTGTCTACTTACATACCTTACAGTTATGAAATAATACAACAAAAAATCAGAAACAACAGACTATGAGCACATACAAAAATATTTCAAGAATTTTAAGAATAAAAATTGAGATATGTATATTTTCTATTGTTTTTTTTTAATATTAATAAATATCAACTAATAGTTAGGAATGAAAAAAGGTCAATGTTATTGTGTTTTGATTATATATAAAAAATAATCTGTCTGTCTTTCTGGTACATTAAAAATACTATCATAATGGACAGGTCTTAAGTATTTCATTGTTTTGATGAGCCTATCTTTTTATTCAGAATCAATAAAAACTCTGGTGTTGATAATAATTTAATAACGATTATATCACAAAAAGTGCATTTTATTTAGGACTGTGACAATTTATAAATGTTTATGCCCGAATCAGTTTACGGACATAATATTATTTAATGTATGGTGTATACTTATTTTATAACTATTTTGATGAAGTGAATTTTTTGTGCGTTAAATAATTAGAGTATAATTCTACTATATACTCAGATACTCTATATTTTATTGTCCAAATGTATTTGGATACAATACTTGAAAATATTAAAAATGTTTTTTTAAGTTTGTTATTTAAAAATGTTTCAAACTTGCAAAATTATTAAAAGTGACACATTTTTAATGACTGTTTTCCGTCAAAAGAAGATTTAATAAATTGTTTACAGATTATAAAATTAATACACAATCGATTCGTCTAACAACTCAAACGAAAATATCAATTAGATAACCGCTACCTAATATAAAAATATAAACATTTTATACATAACTAAGTTTTATTTATATTGCTATATATTAGTGAACATTAATTTGCTAAAGCAAAAGCAAGAACTACATTTTAAATAATTATCAGTTTCAATATAATGCAATATAAATAAATATTTTATTTTATATCCCACATCCAAACGATTACAGATCGTTATAAAATACATAAAGATCATAATAGATTGATATTTATCTAAATAATATTTCTTATGATTTATGAACCTAATTAAAATGATATTAAAAACATTTTAATGGCAGTATTGATTTTATAAATGCTGTCAAATAATAAGTACCTCTGTAGCCAATTGGAAACACAGAAAAGATATAGGGCTATCGATAGAAATATTATAGATTTTGATATACTATTCCGTCATATATCTTTCATAAAATGAAGGAATACGTTACTCGATAAATATTATAGAATAAAACAAGTCACCTCTCGCATTATACGCTATTGTAAGTAAAAGTGAGCAATATATAAAATTGTAAACTATCTCTTTCTACATTTGTTCCCTCATATTATTAACGGGTCACCGCACTGTCCGTTAATAATTGAATTAATTATATTCTAAGTCAGTATTATCAACCGGCGGCCGCGGATTGTTGACGACGGCCTCGGGGTTGACGGAGTGTACTGGCGCCGGGTTCATGATTCTATTGGGCATTCTAGATATATCTAGAACTGGTAATCTCAAAACATAATCCTGATCTAATCTTTCCAATCTATTTCTCTCCGACCAGGGAATGACTCTTAAGTCCGAGCTAGAAGTGGCCGGTACGGCGTTCAACCTGGGGATCCTTTGCGCTAAAGTCCTAAGTCTAGAATTTTCTGTCCGGTTTTCCGGAACAAAGTTCTGATCGGTCCTTCTTTCCGCCCGTTGGTTCGATGTGAACATGTGTTGGTATCTAGCTATCTCGCAAGGTAGTAGCGGTCTCGCGTCTCTGCCTATTCTTTGGACGGTAATTTGTCGTTGGCTTTGGTTGGCTTCCACGGGGTTTGTTGGATGCACCAGGATGCTGTTCTGATTCACTCGAGTTGGCGACGGAAAGTTCAGAGCTAAGAAGTCTGGAAGCGGCACGCAAAATACTCCCAGCTCCTCCTGCAATAAACAAATAATCATAGTTTTTATATTAATACACTTGAATTAACCCCTACTGGCAGACATCCAAAACTGTATATATAGTATATGTATATATATATATATATTAGTGGAGGTTAAAAAAGGGTAAAATATGTCATAACAAAAAAGTTTCATATATTATGTGCTATAACTAGAAAATTTCGGTATACTTTTTTTTTAATAATTTTTTCGAAAGTATCAAAATGATCTTGTTCCTTTCCAAATTAACGTAAAGTTAGCCTAGCGTGCGTAATATTAATACTGACACCCAGACTGACGATATTGTATTTTATCCAGTCCATCCTACTTTTTGTTCCTTTGCATCACAAAATCATAGTCACTTTCATACTCATAACTAACATCTTTAAAAAAGATTGAAATCACAGAAAACATATTCTGTTCAGTCTTCTGGCCCTAAAGTCATTTTTTTTTACTTTTGTTGGCATTTAATAATGTAAATAAATGTTTACCGATCTAAACTACAATATTAACATAATGTTCCATTGTTGATATCCAATACCAGAGCATGAATGAACGGTACCTAAAGAAATCAGAAGACAATCCTTTATACAGTACTGCTGTAACGGACTCCACGGAAATAGATATATTTTTTCGCAATTTCTCTATAATATTTCGCATTATTATTATTTCGCAAATTATCTCTATAATATTTATACGAAAACACAAGCATCTGAAAGAGATGTTTTTTAGAGACAGAATACCCTTTTTTAAGATTCATCAAGTTTCTGGTAAATTACGTAGGTACTTATCCCGGAACAGTACGAAAAATCAATTATTTATTTTATTTATGTTATTAGTTAGGTATTAGAATATCTAATTAATAATATTTTCATTAGTTATATTAAACTTTCTTTGTTAATATTACTCAATGTTACTCAATAATACAATGACAGTTAATGACATCATTAAGTAATGAATAAATACTAAAAAAATAAAATGACTCATAACTTAAAACGAACTAAACGTACTTTGTTAAAAATGCGTCAGTGATCTTACTAATGCTATAGACGTGTAAGTTTGTTTGTCCGGCAATAACATAGAAAGTATTAGAGTATATTATAGTAGTGCTACAGACAGATAAGACTGTAACCAGGAAAAGGGCAACGTTTTATGGAATTTTCCACAGCAATGTTATAAGCACTCCTCTGATCTCTATCCTCTCGTCTATCCTCCTCCAAACAAACGAAGAAGCGGAAAAACGCTAATTAATCATTGCTGATCCACATTTTCATTGCATCATTCCTAGATAATAACAACATATATCTCAGATGAGAATAAGTTGTTGCTCTCAGATTAAACTTATTAACTATTATCTAATCTCAATGATAGTAATGGTTTATTATCTTTGAGAGACCGACTGATACAGTTAGTAATCATAACAAGGATCCCTGAAGCGTATTAATAGATTTACTGACATTTATAACTTTACATATACACTTTATAGTCTAACGGAGCCGATTTCTAGAACCATAAAATATATATTCAGTCATATCCCATGTCAGCCCTCCTGATTGGTTTACAAAGTATATAATGTGGAAATCAGTTTCTTAATCAGTAATTAGGACTTTCAAAAATTTGTAGGAAAACCTGTTGATTGCTTGTCTTATGATTTGCGATAATTTCATTTAATGATACATTTCATATGAATACCGATATATATATCACATACATTGGAGCTAGATGTCCGTTCGGTTTCAGGTGTAGTTAAGAAAGGCTTTCTCTCAATCTCGCTGGATCCGGTGTTAGTTGGCTTCTCATCCAACACTATATCGGGTACTACTTGCAGGTCCTCTGGAGGGTTGGGTACTACTACGTAAGATGCTATTATGCTGGAGAGCTGGTCTAGAACCTGCGCAACAAGATAGATTTTATACATATTTTTTATTTAGATATTTGTTGAATGTAAACAGAACTTGAAATTTAGGTGTCTGACTAAAGGCATACATACATATAGCTTTTTTTTATCATACTATAGTTGGTTTAATATTATATTTTCTTACCTCATCGGCCAACAACCTATGCTTAGGATCTTTGACCAATAACCTTTGGATGAGAAAAACTGTGCTGTCAGTCACCTGAACTGAGTTTCCATCCCTGGAATTAAGTATGTGTAAGTGTAAATTGTATCCTATAATAGTATGCATATTTTAAGTAACAGTTCATTTAATTGTCGCTTCGTTAAATGAAACATTATATTACTTAACTTAATAAACTTCCGTTATATTTACTTACGGAGGTATATTATAATTTGCGGCCTGAATCCTACTAAACAACTGGGCGAGGCTGGTATCGCAGAATGGAAACTGTCCATACAGCATTGTATATAGAACTACACCTAAGGCCCACATGTCGGAAGGCTTCCCCAGGTAAGGCTTGCACATCAACACATCAGGTGATATATACGCTGGAGAGCCTGGGAATTAGTTTTTTTATTTTAAGAACTTCAATGGATTGAGATTTTTACGTACTAGGTTTCTGATAAAAACCTCTTAAAACATACACTTAAACATTGATAAGTTAAAAACCAAACAAAGCACAAAATATTTTAAGTCAGTTTTTAGTTCTACAGAAAGAATGATAAAATCAAATACACAAACTATAGTAAAACTTTAGTTAAGGTTTATTTTATTTAAAGTCTGTATTTCTTCTTGTTATAATAACAATTCATGGTTTCCTAATAAATTTTATTTGTTGCTAAACTTAGAGGAGAACATATTATTTTTTATGTTGCTACATTAAAAGTACATACTTAAGAACAGTACTGATTAGAGATATATTTTTAAATTATATATGAGATTTTTGAGTTATCAAGATTCTACAGAAATTATGTTACTAATCACACTTTTTCTCAATTCAAAATACTTTCTCAATATTCAGGTGATTGTTGTCAAATGCTTATACTTGTTTTGTCAAGATAATAATGTAAAAATATGCTAATATACAACAAGTGGTGTGGTGCAAATGTTATTAATTATTATTAGTTTTCCCAGTCAGAAACAATATCCAAAAGCTTATTATTAATTCTTACATTATTTTGCACTATATATGATTTTTTAAATGATACTATGGACAATTTATTTGTTTGTTTTTTAAATGATATATATAAGACTAAATATAAGACTAATTTTGATACTATGGAACTATTAAACTGTGCTTATCATGTTTTGTATTACCTCTTTGATCTTTTAAAAGATCTCTATCACTGCCCAAATGTGTTCCTAAGCAGAAGTTTGTTAAAATGACCCTTCCTGTTCTTTGGTTTAACACAATGTTTCCAAGCTTCAGGTCTCTGTGAACTATGTTTCTCTAGAAATAAAGAACTATAATAAATAAAATGTATGTATAATTATAATAGCTAAAAACATAATTAAGCCATTCTTATGTCATTTCTTTCTTACTATTTGTGTTTCTCATAACTTAAAAAAACACTATCAAAAAATATCAATATGCGATTACCTTATGTAGATTAGCAACAACCCTAACAATATCATAAAATATTAATATAGCTTCTTTTTCTGGCACCTTCTTTACTTTAGTAACATACTGTTGTAAATTTATAAGTTCACTACCCTTTTCACTGAACTGGTGTGCAGTGACACAGTCAAGTACTAAGAATAGCCTTTGTCTCACTCTCCCAGTATATATCAAGCCAGATCCATTTGGATTTGGAACTTCTTCTAGGGCATGATCCTGAAATTGTTTAATTCAATGCATATTATTAACATGATGGTCAGACTATAAAAAAAATATTCCAATAGTATATAGGATTTAATTTGTTATAACATATATACATCAACTATACACAAACTACTGAACTAACTGGCTCATACCTTGAACAGTCCATGATGATGTATAACTCCTTCCTGATCTTTCAACAATGACAACAATGAATACTCTGTATGCAAAAGCATTTTTCCTTGTCTATCGTCTTGCGTTTCTACTTGCCCTTCATTTTTGAGAGTTAAGATTTTTATTTGGTAGAATTCATCAGTCTTTTCTTTACGAGCCAAACACTGTACTATACTTTTAACTGGGCTTGGCCCCAATTTTGGCCCAACCAAATAAGGACCAGCCTTACGAACGTGTTTATCTGGCACAGGAGTACCAGGTGCAGGGACATCACTTGTATTGTATAGTACCTTTGGTTTTCGAGGCGAATTTGGACTTAATTTTTTAGAGTTCTTGAGCACGGAACTAGACGTTGAACTTGCATATGCGGAAACCCTTGCAATCTTTGGACTTGGTTGAAGCAACAAAGGTCGAGTTCGTTTACCATGATTAATACTACTCCCAGGTTTTTCTTGATCCATAACTTTACTTCAACCAGCTAAATCTTTACACTAAGTATTAGACAATAAGACCTAGTTTTTATTTGAGACGTTAACTGTTATGACATTATTTCTAAGACTGATCAAAGGTACAAACACGAAAATCCAACTTCTTTATTTATTTGGACAAATCACACATTGAAATGTCTTTTCATTGAACAAAATCACACCACAGGATATAAATAATGCAAACTTGTTTTCACTTTGTATCAAGAACAAAAATAGAAAGCTTATTAGATAATTTAACAATAAGTTATATATTATTCTTCAATATTATTAATAAGTAAATTAAAAACTTATTTAAAGATAACAAAAAAAATCATGAATAATTCTTTCAATGTTGGTAACATTTATTTCAAATGTATGATACAGATTACAGATTTTGACAAGTATTTCTAACCATGTTTTTGTGGAGACCTATATACTGTAGTTTTTTGTGACATAATATCCATTATTATTGCGAAATTTTAAAAATATAGAACAATTAAATAAAATAACCCTCTAACAGCATGTGGAAAGGTTTAAGGTTAACGCAATCACAACTATCAAAACTACATTTTAATGGACACAAACTTCAGCCAGTTGGAGTACCCGCTCTAGATTCTGTATTAAATCAATGGTATGAGTTTTGTAAAAAACCACCCAAGGGTTTCGAAAAGTATTTCAAACCAGGAACTAGTCAGAAACAAGCTAAAGTTCCAGAGAAAGATGAATCACCTGCACCTTCAAAAAGTTCGCCGCCATCGTCAAAGCCAAGCTCACCACAAGATAAATGGAACATGAATATGTTTTCTAATAGCCCTGGCGGTGGTAGAGGCTCTGGACGCGGTCCCTACGAAGGCCAAGATAAAGAAAAATGGATGATGTTCGGCGCTGTAGGCGTCGTAACGTTACTGGCTTCCATCGCATACTTTGAATTAAGATATAGAGAAATAAGCTGGCGAGATTTTGTTAATTTATATTTAAATAAAGGTGCCGTAGAAAAGTTGGAAGTCATAAATAAAAAATGGGTTCGTGTCAGATTACATCCAGGATCAGCGCTTGAAGGAAAGATTATTTGGTTTGCAATTGGTAGTGTTGATTCATTTGAAAGAAATTTAGAAAATTCTCAAATAGAAATGAGTGTTGAACCACCAAACTTTGTCCCTGTTATTTACAAGACTGAGGTTGAGGCTGCCAGTTTAACAGGGATTTTGCCAACATTATTAATAATTGGTTTTTTGATCTACATGATGAGAAGATCGGCTGATATGATGGGTAGAGGAGGACGAAAAGGTGGTGGTCTTTTTGGTGGTGTTATGGAATCTACTGCAAAGCTTATTAATCCAACAGATATTGGTGTAAAATTCCAAGACGTAGCTGGTTGTGAAGAAGCTAAGATTGAAATTATGGAATTTGTTAACTTTCTGAAGAATCCCCAGCAATACATTGATTTGGGAGCAAAAATACCTAAAGGGGCACTTCTAACAGGGCCTCCTGGTACAGGTAAAACCCTTCTAGCTAAAGCAACAGCTGGAGAAGCAAATGTCCCATTTATTACAGTGTCAGGTTCCGAATTTCTGGAGATGTTTGTTGGAGTAGGTCCATCAAGGGTCCGTGACATGTTTTCTATGGCTAGAAAACATGCACCTTGTATCTTATTCATAGATGAAATTGATGCAGTAGGTAGAAAGAGAGGTGGCCGTAGTTTTGGAGGTCATTCAGAACAGGAAAACACACTCAATCAGCTGTTAGTGGAGATGGATGGTTTTAACACAACAACTAATGTGGTAGTTTTAGCTGCTACAAACAGAGTAGATATCTTGGATAAGGCATTATTAAGACCTGGCAGGTTTGATCGTCAAATCTTTGTCCCAGCCCCTGATATAAAGGGGAGGGCATCAATCTTCAAAGTTCACCTTTCCCCCTTAAAGACTACACTAAATAAGGATAACTTGGCTCGTAAAATGGCTGCATTAACTCCAGGTTTGTATGTTCAATTAATATTTTGTATTACATAGTTTAAACAAACAATACAAAAAACTTTATACATTAATATAAAGTTTTAAATAAATATGATCATCAAATATGGATACTGTTATTTATACTGGAAAATAAAAACCATATTAGTATTAATAAAAAAACCATAAAAAGTATATGATATATGTAAATTATCATAAAAAAAAGTAACATACTATAATATTATTAACATAGTGAAAAATAACAATATTCACCTTTAAAAATATAAATAAAGTGTTTACAATAACAGATGCAATTATCTTACAATGAAAAAATAACATATCACTTGTTTTATATTTATTTAGCTAGATTTATAAAAAAAAAATGAACATCATTTAATAACTTAATTTTTAACAAGTTATACTTACAATCAATCTTTTTGAAATATAATTTCTTATATATTAATTTAATTTGATAGGACTGTTTTTAGTTTATCAATTATACAATGAAATTTCCAGGTTTTACTGGGGCTGACATTGCTAATGTATGCAATGAAGCAGCATTAATTGCTGCAAGAGAACTTGCCAATGACATTAATATGAAGAATTTTGAACAAGCCATTGAAAGAGTAGTAGCTGGTATGGAGAAAAAGTCCAATGTACTACAACCTGATGAGCGGAAGATAGTAGCCTATCATGAAGCTGGGCATGCGGTGGCTGGCTGGTTCCTACAGCATGCTGATCCTTTATTAAAAGTTTCTATAATCCCTAGAGGCAAAGGTTTAGGTTATGCACAATACTTACCAAAAGAACAGTATTTATACAGCAAAGAACAACTTTTTGACAGAATGTGTATGACACTCGGAGGTAGAGTTAGTGAAGAAATTTTCTTTGGGAGGATCACTACTGGTGCTCAAGATGACTTGAAAAAGATAACCCAGAGTGCCTATGCTCAAATAGTACATTATGGTATGAATCCAAAAGTAGGCAATGTTTCATTTGAAATGCCACAACCTGGTGAAATGGTTATAGATAAGCCATACTCAGAAAAAACGGCAGAATTAATTGATTCGGAAGTAAGAGATTTAATAGACTCAGCACACAAACATACCACTGGACTACTGACAACACACAAAGGCAATATTGAAAAGGTTGCTGAAAGACTTTTAAAACAGGAAATTTTAAGCAGAGAAGACATGATTGAGTTATTAGGTCCTAGACCATTCCCAGAGAAGAGTACATATGAAGAATTTGTTGAAGGTACTGGGTCTTTGGAAGAAGATACATCTCTACCTGAAGGTTTGAAAAATTGGAACAAAGAGAAACAGCCAACTACACCACCTCCTGAGAGTATACCAGGTTCAAGTAAAAATTAAGTCACTATTGTAGTAGATTGTTGAGTTTTTAGTCATTTTATGTGAAATAAATAGTTTACCCTTAAGACTTAAAGGATTTTTTGTTGAAATTATTATTTATGACTAGTATTTGTTTGTTGCAGTTCAATCAATTAAAAACAAAGCATTAACATCAACCAGTCCATTTGAACATCTGAATAATAAGCTCTTGTGTATTTTTTCTCTATAACTATGATGGCATTTGTTTGAATATAGTGTAGCATGCTTGTTACATTTAATAAATAATTTCTACTAAGTGATTGTTTTTTTTTTTAATGTAGGAATTAAATAACGTACCACAATTTCGAGTACCAATATATTTAATTGGCCACTGGCAGAAATCAAATATTTTTACATTTACCTCCCCTCTACGTAATTTATCGTGTTAGGGCGAGCACTTTCACACATACGCATTTGTGCAACTGATGTCAACAAAGTGATATGTGACTGTGCCTGCCCTGTACATAGATTAGAAGGAACAACTTCAACAAAAAAAAAACAGGGTTATATTAAAATTATAATATGAAAATATTCAAATATTGACTGAATTTACATCCAGCCTTCTTTCTGTTTATTTAAATATTCACTACCATTACTTTATACATCACCAATTTCTTAAGTAAATTCAGTTTTTTGTACAATATAAAAAGAATCTTATATTAACTCTATGTGTACACGCGGGTTGTGTACAACACGCCCGCATTCTCATTAAACTTGATCTAACCGAGCGAACGAGAAATAAATTTAACAAAATAATTAAAATTATGGTAATTATTACATGTACCTATGCTATTTTATGTTCAACATTTTATGTCAATATTCAATTATTATCTATACTTAATTCTATCCTATGATATAACATTATAAATGATGAAAAGGTATCTGCATGATATCATTCAACAATAATCCATTAACAATTCTCAATCCATTCACATCTATCAAACAGAAAATTAAAACTAATCTCATTAACAACGAAAAATCCGACGGTCAATGACAGTCTCTGATTTTTTCTCCTTTTGGTTTTCGGCCTCTCTTTTTGCCGGAATTGACGCCGGCGAGGACCATTGCGGCTCGTTTAGCGATGCACGATTTGCAGAACCAGTCCTCGCTCGCTCCCGGCTCCTCCGTTATACCTACACAGATCCAGTGGTACCAACAGTCGCAGCCGTCACAACCTATCATCAGCGACCCATTATCTGGTCGCCCGCAAGCTGGACACAACCAAATTTGGTTTCCCTGGTCATCGACATAATAAGGTGTAGGTAGGGACCCAGCCGGTTTCTCTACCGGCATCGGAGCAGGTGTTTGTTCTTCTGATATTGTAGCAGATTCTTCGTCAAAATCTTCAGCGTTACCTTTCTTGGATAATGTCTTAATTAAAATTCTTTTAAATTTAGAATTACTTGATGGAGGACGATTTTTTCTTTGTGGAGAAGCAGCAGGAAGTGTAGGTGTTTGTGGTTCTAACTGCTCCGCTATGTGATTATGCTTAGCATGTTTCTGCTTAGGCGGTCTGGTTATTAACGCAGATATTTGAGCTAGTTCTGGTGACCGACTATGCTCTCGAGACAGAGATCCTTCCTTTACAGGCGAAGAATCCTGATCTTCTTTTTTCACAACGGGCTTTATATTCAATTTAAAAATATCAGGAGAGCTTGGCGCCATTGGTGAATTCGAGTTGGAAGAAGCTAGTTTAAGTGTCAACTTAGGTACAATGCCATCTGTTGACTTTTCTTTCTTTTTCTCTTTCTTTTCTTTCTTTATTCTATCCTTTATTTCCTGTCTCTCTTCCTTATCTTTTTTCTTATCGGACTTATCTTTGCTTTTATCTTTTTTATCTTTCTTCTTTTTTATTTTTATACCATCTTTATCTCGTTTTTCTTTTTTATGTGACTTGTCCTTTTTCTTGTCAATATTATCCTGAGCATGTGGCATTTCAGGAGCAATATGCTTTATTGCTATAGGTTCAGGAATTGGTTCTGGTTTAGGTATAATAACTTGTGGTTCTGGAGTTGGTATCCGAACCGGTGGCGGAGGTTCTCTCGGCGGTTCAGGTCGAACAGGCTCTTTAGGAGGATTTAATTCAATAGTTATATCCGGCTGTACAGGTGGCATTTTATATATACTTGATTTATGGTCTTTATTAGATTTCGATTTCTGTTTTTGTAAAATATTTGGAATGGTTGGAGATTTGTGCTTATCGTGACGATCTTTCTCACGACCCATCATTGGCGATTTACGCATCATTCTATCGTCTTCGTTTTCAACAGGTATGACTTCTAAACTTGGACGCCGAAGCATTGGCGGTATTTTGACAGAAGATGAACGAGAGGAATGAGGGAAATTCCCCATTGACATAAGATGATTTGAAATACCTGGCCCAAGACTACCAGGTAAAAAACTCGATCCTGGTATCAGTCCGGGTCCGCCTGCCCCTAAAGCAAAAGGATTACCTAGAATATTTGGAGGCTGTAATCCTCTCAATGCCGGATTGTTGGCTAATCCAGCTAAAAATTCACCACTGGGTATCAAACCATGGTTAGGTATTAATCCTGGTCCTGGCATCATCCCCCGACCTGGGGGCATTGTAGGGAAGAATGGAAAGCCAGGAGGCATTTGTGGTAGTTTAGATTCACTTTTGGGCCTACTTGTCTTAGGTGACTTTTCGTTTTTAATTTTTGCTTTCTTTTTTTCCACCATTGGCATCATTTCAAAAGCCAATTGTTGATGCTGTTTCTTAAGTTTTGCTTCTAGCTTTGCAGCTTTGTCCTTCTTGTCTTTGTGTTTCTTTTCTTTTTTAATTTTTGGACTGACACTAGCAATATCTTTGGGAAATGGTATTTGCAATGATTTATTTATTGATAAGCCAAGTGGTTTGGGTTCAGAAGGCATGTTTCTAGAATGAGGCAAGGGATGAGCATCCAATGAATCATCATCAATATTAATGATTTCATGAGATCTTATATCTATTTCAATGGACAAATCAACTGGACTATTATTGTTGTTCGTATATTCTTCACTTTTTACTTTGTTTTCATTTGTGGCCAGTGATGAATTTTGTAACCTTGAGATCATAGTATCAGGCTGTGAAAACAATTTGTCAGGGACAAGTTCTTGAGAGTGTTTATCTTCTTTAGATTTGTTCGATATTCTCTTAAATATATTAATCTTTGATCTATCTGGCTGAGATGCCAATTTTTCCTCCTCGTCAATAACCTCCTTTTTAATTTCAACTTCAGGAATAAGGGAGTTTGTAGAAGACTGTTGTTTATGTACAGGTAAGGAATTAGAAACAAGTGGAGATTTGGAAATGGGAATTCTTTTAGGTACCGGAATTGATGCTTCTGCAGGTATAGCTGGTGTACGAGGTGATATTGAGGGTGGATCTATTGGTTCCTGCTTTATAACAGGCCTGACAGGTTCTGGTATTGCCACTGGTGTAGGTATAAGCGGTGGTGGTGGTGGCATAGTTGGCTTTAAATGTTGTGGTAATGGCCTAGGCGCAGGCATTGTTACATGATTGTGATGTGTTGGATGCACATCTTTACTTTTCATTGGATATCCCGGAGGATACCTTTCCAATTTATTACTATCCTTAGATTTACTACTTTCACCTTTATGACTCTTATCTTTTCTTTTACTTTTCATAATTTTTCCATTAATTAATTTATTCTTCTTAGATTTCTTATCAATTTTATCTAACATTGGTACTTTCATTGCATTTGAATGATGTGAGTTCACTTTATGTTTGTCATGTCGTTCAGAAATAATTGTAGGAGGTTTAGCTTCTGGTAATTTACCTTCTCGTGCTGGTGAAAGAAAACCCGACATTGTCATCATAACACTGCTGATTTCCCTTGTTCTTTCCTCTTCGTCCAGTCGTAATCTTGGCCTTTTACTATTTGGTAGTGACACTGGATCAATTGGCCTTTTAAATATATCTTTAGGTTTTTCTGGACTGTCTGTGACAGATATTTCAGGACTTGTACAGGAAGCACCAGTATCAATATTATCAATACCATTTTGCCGAATTTCAACTGTACCTGCCACAACAGGTGTATCTCTTTCTTTTTCTGGGTACATGGGAGGCAGGTGCTCATGCACATGCATTGGTCTTGTGACAACTTCATAGCTGCCAGGTTTAAGAAAATTTAAATTAGATTCTTTAGGTTTTGGAAATGTTTCTGTTTTGACAGGAGGCGGTACAGGAGGCACAGATCTAGTATACTCTCCTAACTCTGGTAATTGAATGTGAAGGTCACGAAACACTAATCCTAGGTCATTTAAGTTTGGTTCAGTTCTGTTAAATTGTTCGGCGTATCTGTTAGCTTGAGTGCCCAATGTACAAATGTACTTTTCCAAAACATGCACTAAAATGTCGAGCGGCGTAGAGTTAATACCATTCCATCCTATAGTTTGGCATATTTGGGCAACATTCCTCCGTAGTATCTCTCGGGCGTACGCCTCTGACATTATGACACCAACAAAGTTATCTGGAACAAACGTTTAATTTAACATAAATCCGAAAAAATAAGCTTTAAATAAACTTTCCGTAATTTGCTGACAACAAAAATTCATTTCACTTTACAATTTAATACCTTTAAACGTGATAGAACAGCTAAAACACCAAATCTCATGATTTTCTTACCTGCAAGTGTCTAGTAGTACAGAGACAATATCCCAAACAGGTGAATACTTCAAGTTTGGGTCAACCATGTATGCTTCTCTAGAATATTCAAAGTTCACGGATAATTTATTATAACACATTTAAGGTTTACGATGCAAAGTAACGAAGTGTTTACGTAAAAACTTCTCAGCATTCTACAAACACAGTGCCCCGTGCGCCATGATTGCATTTTGGGTTGTCAATGTTTAGTGTTGCAAGATAATAATAAATAAAATGGCGGTCAATTACTGTCGCGTTCTGTGATAATGAAAACAAATATATCAATTTTAATATAAACTGGAACTGAATATACTAATTTAAAGACATTAAATAACCAAGATCACAAAAACATTAGATAAAATATTCTATAAAATTTGGTACAAATTTGCGAATGATTTTAAGTTTTTAAAAATATTGTTAACTTTTCGCATTAATACTGTCATTACGTTCATAATAATGAACAACATCTTAACAGTAAGATGAAATAGTTTTTTTTTTCATAACATCAAGCCTATAATCAAAATCATAAACACTCAACCATTCGCAACAAATTGCTAAACGGGGTGGAATAGATTAGTGGTTTAGGACTGCTAATTGTTTATAAACCTTATCATATCTAGACTCTATAAATTTCTAGTCGATAAAATGTAATTTAACATATCTCGTCGAAATTAATACGTTACAGTACAACGAAACTGTTAATATTCATGCATGTCGTGAATTGTAACATCGCTACATCATGATCCAAAATAAAGTATGTTAGTATTAACAACTTCTCACTATCTTCCACAACACTTGCGTAAGCGAATAAAAAACAATATTTCTTCCCTCAACCCTATCTTGCAAATTAATATTATGTTGTTTAAAAATATTTGATAAACCAATTTTAAAACATTCAAATTGTTAAATAAGTAAGATCAGATTTTATATATTTAATTATATGCAGGTTTATCCCAATATAACAGGACCCTCTAAGTTAATCTTTTATATTTCTTAAATTTAAAATGATAAATAAAACCAGAGTGGACTTAAACGACATTATAGGGATTGTATGCTAAGTGGGAAAGAGACATTTTCAGAAAAGGCAATCAGATAAGAAGACATTTTGATCTTGACTATAGAATCCTTTGTCAGACACCGAGTAGGTCTGTAAAAAGATCTGATGCTTGATAAGGCGCGACCTCAGAAGCGGGAATACGCCTCATACAAGAAGCCATTGAGTGAAATCTGAGATCCAAAGTCTTTACAAAGACACTGGAAAAAAGTTACCTCACATAGTTGACAACCTGGAATGTTGAAACCGTCACATGAGTTCCAGAAATAGTTGCTGAGATTGAGGACTTCTAATTAAATCTGTAAGCCCAATGCACCGAAGCCTCCACCAAACGCTAACGACCCTAGAGTCCGCTAACCCGATACTTTACAGACGATCTGCCGTAGATATAGCTGTCCACGAAATTGAGACGGCTTCATTCAACTCGATGATAACCAATAGGATTACCCCGAAGACGTTTGTTAGTGGCGTTGTTTTTTTAAGAAAGGAAACACATCGCTCCTCAAAAACTATATGCCAATTACACTTCTGAGCCACGTTTATAAAATATAAGCTATTTTCCAGAGTCGTTACGAATCATCTAGCCATTTTATAACCTCTACTACTGACGCAAAGGTCGTCCTACAAGTTATTTAAAAATTAATGTATATCGACTTTAATTTAAAAATATCTTATCTCCTTTATGGAAAGAATTTAATCATCACAACTAACATTATTCTAATTAAGTTGTATTTTAATCAAATTTTTTTTTGAGGGTTAACTATTTAACAAGCAATCTCCAAGATGTATTTAATTATGGACTTTTGTTATCTGCATCTGTTTCAATTTTCACATACGATTATTAAACTTAAAGTTACTTCAGAAATATTTTCTTCAAAAAATTATACTTATCACGTCAGGTTCACCTAAATTACAAGTCTTAGTCAGGCTAGAACTTCTTTGCTCTATCACACTTAAAAACAACTATGTATTACTAGCAATAAAGCTAAAAACGCTTTGATGCTTTCTATCTTACAAGTTTATGAATTTTAGATCATAGCTTTAGTAGTCTTCAATATAATATGATCTAAATTATATTTTTTTGTTTTTCCATATGACAAACATAACATTTACTGTCTTTAATTTACTGACATAAAACATAATGTCAAACCAAACCGCAAATGGTTGTCTGACGATGTGCTTTTCGTTGTAGGAATTTCGTAAATAAGTTTACTATTTTAAACTTGTAAAAGTGAGTAGTTGAAATTCTTAACAGCTGCGTTTATTTAAATAATTGTCTTTTTCCGTTGAAACGCATTTTAAAAGCACTTCATACAAATTTTCCCAAAGTAGAGATAGGCTGAAATAAAAGGAAATTGTATGAAAACTAAAAAAATGACCACTTCGTCGGAGGACGTTCTTCTGAGCGTGGGGCATGTGAGATATAAAAAAGGTGATGGAACATTATACGTTATGAACCAAAGATTGGCTTGGATGCTGGAGAATAGAGACACAGTGGCTGTGTCTCACAAATTTGCAGATATTAAGAGTAAGTTACACATCTTAAGGGTTTTACTTTCTATATTATTCTACAATGAAAACTATGTTGTAATATACCTTAGAGGTTTACTAATTTTGGTTTACTCAGTTTCTATGTTCCTTTTATATTTTTATTGTGAAGTATTTTTAATGAAGTACAATATTTTTAATGAAGTATAAAATATCATTTTTAAGACTAGGAATTAAAAATAAAATGTGACTATCATTTACTTTTGTTGCAATTCAATTAATAAAGATATAAACAGTTTATTTAACTTCTTTTACTGTATCTTATGTTTTTATAATATATTAGTGTTTTTATGTGTTAGCTCAAAAAATCTCACCTGCGGGAAAACCCAAAGTTCAACTACAAGTAGTTTTACATGATGGCACATGTTCCACATTTCATTTTGTCCACCCAAGTGGAGCAGAAGCACAGGCTAAAGACCGGGACCAAGTTAAAATGTTATTGCAAAACCTGTTGCCAAAGTTTAAAAGGCAAATAGATGGTGAACTGGAAATGAAGTCTAAGTATGTATTATAATTTAAATAATAATTATAGCTATTTAAAATTGTCATGTATTTATTTTTGGGGAAAAGAGTAATAATAACTTCTGTAATAGTTGCTATTTATTTTAATATATAATGTAGAAAAGTTTTAGAATATAATTTGATATAATAGGTAATATAAATTTAGTCATCTACTATTTTAATAGTAACTATTAGTTCACTAGTTATAAGGTTAGTAGTGTCATCTGTTTAAAACTGAAGTTTGTCTGTTTTTTGTATAGTTTTAGGACAGTTTGGACTTTAATAGGAATTTGCCCGACTAGTTTTGAACCCATTCGGGGTTCATTCATGAGATCGAATCATGGCAGACTCTTGGTGTAAATGAAACTAGTTGGTCAAATTCCGATTAAAAATTACATGATTATAGCCGGGTAAATATATATATTTAATAATCATTATGTTATAATGATTACATGATTTTATTATGAGTATACCTAATATTCCTATATAGATAAATATTCTGAAAATAGGTATATTGATTTATGTATAGTAGTAATGATATACATTACAAAAATATGTCATTAATTAAAAAAAACTTTATTAGTTCTCATGATTATATAAGGCATTTAAGACTCATATAAATAATATGTTTCAGGTTACTTTCTCTTCATCCTACTTTGAAGCATTTATATGAAGACTTAGTGATATCAAAAGTAATAAATAGCGAGGAGTATTGGAACACTCCAACATTGAAACATTACACTGAATCCACTAATATGAAACAAGAGGCTGGTGAGACTTTTTAAATTTTAAAAGTTAAAACCTAATTCTGACCAATTGACTGTAGCGAGTGTGCTGGTACGACAGGTAGTACTATCCTTGTAAAAAAATTGCGTAAAGTAGCTATAATTGCTTTATTTCGTACTTCTGCAACTGCCTTTATACAGATGCCCACAGCCGTCGGCAACCACTTCACTCGAGTTGCACCATTTGTCTCCTGGTTTTTCTTTAATAATTCGTATGTACGGTCATGTCACTATCGACCCTCACTACTGTGATAAAGGTCATGTGTTTGATTCCCATATCGGCCGGGTCCTTGTATGATCCATAGTGTGTGCAACCTCAAATGTTTTTTTATTACCTTTAAAACTTTTACAAATACATTGGATGCATACCAACTTACGCCCGTAAGCATGCAAAAACAAAAAGATATGTTGCTTAACTGTCTTCGGATCCATTAATTATTTACTTAAATCTTGTCATAATTAATTCATAAACATTTTTTCACAGAAATAAATTTCTGTTACTCCGATGCTTCTACCTATATAAAAGAGATAGGCAGATCATTTTAATTTGTTTTATAAACAACTCCAGGAAATTTTATATTAATAAAATTGTGATGAATTATTTTTAAGACTTATTATTATTTTTAGATACTTTACCTTCTTCCGAAATTATTCTCTATATTTATGTACAAAAAGAGAAAGTGCTTCCTAAATAATATTGATAAGTTGCCAAATTGTGCAACTTAAAAAAATCATTCTGTATATTTTCTTACATTACAATAATATTATATTGTAATGTAATTATAGGTGTTTCGGGAGCATTTCTAGCAGACATACAGCCACAGACAGATGGGTGTAATGGTCTCAAATACAACCTGACACAAGATATAATAGACGCCATATTCAAGACATACCCAGCAGTTCGGAAGAAACATATGGATTATGTTCCAAATAAAATGACAGAAGCTGAGTTTTGGACCAAATTCTTCCAGTCACATTACTTTCACAGGTATGTGGATAATATAAATGTTGCAAGCGAAGTTACCGACCCCTTTCTATTACTACATAAACTATTGTTCTTTTTTTTTTTTTTTTTTTTTTTTTATATTATCTAAGGCAATGCTTGACTACATTCCACCTGATGGTAAGTGGAATGTAGTCTTAGGTGGTAAGGCGCATTACCCTAGCAACCTATTCACTCTTCGCTTGAAGACACCCACATTGTATTCGGTCGGAAATACCGACGCAGGCAAGCTGTTCCAATCCTTTGCTGTACGCAGTAAAAATGAGGAAGCAAAGCGCTTCGTTCGGACAGGTGGAATGTCCACAACAAAAGGATGGATACCTGCCGTGCGTCGGGACGTCCGGTGATGGAAGGGGGACGGGGGAATTAAATTGTGTAATTCCTGCGCACACTCACCAAAATGTATCCTATAGAATACTGAGAGGCTAGCAATTCTACGCCTGTGCTCAAGGCTTTGGAGGTCGGCTCCGACCAATTCGGGATCGCCTATAAGCCTCTTTGCTCGCCTCTCAATTGAGTCCAGAACCGCAAGATGAGACTTTGCGGCACCAGCAAATATGTGACCACAGTACTCTACACACGACCGGATCTGTGCTTTGTATAAAACAAGAAGCTGTCCCGGTGTAAAGTACTGCCGAACCTTCGCCAGAACGGCAAGCTTTGCTGCTGCTGCTCTTGCTCTGGACTCAATGAACCGACCAAAGTTGAGGTTCGAGGAAATCTCTAAGCCTAACAACTGAAGCCGGTCACTGTATTCCAAGGATACATTCTGGAAAGTAGGAGCCAAGGTGAAAGGGCTCCTTTTGGCGGTGAATAGACACGTCTGCGTTTTGGTGGCGTTGAACTTGACAAGATTGGCATTGCTCCATGTGGAAACTGCCTGAAGTTTGTCATTCAAACGTTGCACCATGGCTTCTCTTTCAGACTGTACTTGATCTCGACTAGCCCGATAACTAAAAAAGATAACTATTGTAACTAAAAAAGATATTTTCAATTTGTTAAAAAGTTGTTATGTCGGTACATTCAACGGCTAAACTTAGCTTAGCTTCGAAGTAAGACTAAATATGTGTATAAAGTTACAAATATTTAGATTTACTGCAAACCCTTTTGACACAAAAAATATATAAAAATAATAGTTTTTTTTTAAATATGCGTACATATTAATAAATACATACATTTATTATTATGATAATATGCTGTTATTACTGGGCGATGTTCACAACTTCAAATCTCATAAAATTTTTTCCTACTTCAAATCTCATAAAATATTTCTTACTCTTCTAATAGATTTATTTGTAAACTTTCATGTATTTAACCCCAGATGATATAAATAGTAATCCTGTTTTAGTGAGTACCTCCGTCAAAAATACATAGTTAACATTTCAAGTTTTAATCTAGTAACTTTGGCCACCCTGTTAGACTAGTCCCAGTCTGTAACATATATAAATGTTTGTATCTACACTGAGACTAATCAACTACTCCTTACAATTCTTCTTCAGGGATCGCATGATGTCTTCATCAAGTAAAGACTTATTTGGGGAGTGCGCCAAACTAGACGACCAAGCAATCGCATCCGCCATGAAACGAACAACACTAGACCTCACTGTATGTTATATATTGTATTACAACTGTTGTAATGAAGGGTTACTTTTTACTTACTTTTCTTACTAAACTACACAGGTGGATCTACCCGCCTTCAAGGACCCCGTCCCGCTCTTACCGGACGACGACACTCATGAGAAGGAAAAAGACGGAACATCAATACACAGAAACATGATCAAACGGTTCAACCAACACTCTATAATGGTTTATATTTCTAATATTATTTTAATTGTCATCGTAATTCTTATTAGTGTTAATGTTAATTCAGAAATATTTACTATGTTGTCAACTTTTTTATTTTATTTTATTTTAAAAATAAAATTATCTAAAAATTATTTTAAATTTTTTATTTATTTTTATTTAATGTATCATTAAATAGCTGTTTAATTACAGGTGCTTAAAGCTAGTCATAAAAACGCCAGTAGCAGTAGCAATAAAACAAACAAAGTAGTAGAAAATGGTATGAAGGAAACTAATGGAGTAGAAAAGAGGCCGCATACAGACAGTGATACCACGGAACCAGTCGACAAGAAACGGAGGATAATGGAAAAATTACATTACGAAGATCTAGATACTGCGGCCAATACAGAAGATGCGCAGGAGTTGAAATTGTCAAAGGTTTGTCGTAATATTTAATTCAATACTTTAATGTGGAAAAATATTATAAGAGGGTTATATTTAACAGTATCTATTGATTTTTTTGCCGGGTATAAAAACTCTTGAAAATAATTTATATTGTTTTTATTACAAAACCATTCTACTATTCTACATATTTTTTTTATTACTGTCATAGCTTAAAAAAAAAAATCTTAAAAATAAAAAATTCTAAAAAATAGTTCTTAAAAATTCTTTTCTTATCTAATCACATAATAAAAACGTAACGAGCCAGTTAATTTTATTTTTCGTTCTTTAAGATTTGTCTGTTTGTTTGCTCGCGTATAACGCAAAATTCACCGCCCCGTTGATCGAGTGGTTAGCGCAGACGCCTAACGTGTCACGGCGCAATGGGGCTCGGGTTCGATTCCCGGCGGAGACAGGCATTTATGTGATGAGAATAGATGTCTGTGTTTCTGGGTTTGGTCGTTTATTAAATATATTCTCAGTATTTATATGTGTATTTCTATGTATTTGTATCGTTGTCTAACACCCTTAACACAAGCAAATAATTTGCTTATTTAGGGGTTAGATCAATGTGTGTAATTTGTCCTGATATTATTATATAAAAAAAAACCTTTTTAAGCATTTTGATGAAGTTTGATATGGTTACGGTTATTTTACTCGTGATTTCTTGAGAAAACACAATAATAAATTTGGCTATAATTACAAAAAAGAAAAAAATTGTTCGATCTGCATACATTTTGTGATGATAAATGATTTAAGTTACAATATACATACATACTAGCGGACCCGACAGACGTTGTCCTGTACACGCGTCTTTAATTTAAAAAATTCAAATTAAAAAAAAAATATTAAAAAGTTATCACAATGTCTAACGTCATTACATGTACATTTATCATAATTCGACCAATCAATACCGTATGAATGTGTAAATAAAGATTTTTAAATAAATGAATTTGTTCCATTTTTTTTATAAATTTCACTTTTTACGTAGAGAAGCACATATCGGGCCGCTAGTACTAAAATATTTTTCTTATTTCTATTTCAACGCCAACTGTCAGGGCAGACTATAATTAAAATATAATATTATTTAATATTTGACATTGCCATGGTAACGGAGTCCGTCGGAACCAATGTGAAACATTCCAAAATCACCACCTACTTACACATTAAAAATTAATCAAAAAAACATTTTCCAGTGGACCAAATTGTGAATCTAAACAATTCTCAAGTCCCCTTGAACACATACAAAGAATTTAATAAAAATCGGTCCAGTCGTTTAGGAGGATTTCAGTGACATACACACGCACACAAGAAATATATGTATGTATATATAAAGATTTGATAAATGCGTAAATTTCGATTTCGATAAAACATAGTCTTTGTACATTTCAATACTTATATGTAAAAACTATAATCTTTTAAAGTTTCATTAAACCAATCAAGTAGTTTTTGCGAACCTATACGAGTATTTCTAGTTTATTTATGTATATTTTTTAATGTTTAATCACTGGTAAGTAGCAATGGTATGACAATAAGAGAGTATTAATTTCTTCATTTATTCACTGATTGTTGAAAAAAAAAATTAAAGTGAATCCCACAACAATATATTCCTTAAAACTACACCTAAATTGGTTAAGCCATTTCTAAGATTAGCGTGCAAAAACATACAGACAAACAGACAAATTGAAAAACCATTGTTTTGGGTTCTCTTGCTCTTATAAAAGCCCCCATCATGTTTTTGTTTTATATTTTCCATTTACAGAAATCAATTAGTGACAATTTTATTATATGTATAGATATAGATACCCAAGGCTGTATATCACTAAGTTATTTATTCGATATTGTTTTTAATTAAAATGAAAATGTATTACTTCTAAAACCTAGGTACTCGCTGGGCTACAAAGTTGTATATATTTTACGTTTTTTCTCATAAAATGCATGCATGCATTAAATTCTTTTTAACCGGTTGATCAATAGAAATAACTACAATTGTACTCTAATACTTCTCTAATAATTCATCTACAGGTAGAAAGATATTTGATGGGTCCGGCCTCTCAAGTGAGCCACGCAGCCTCCAGTTCTAGCAACCCCCCACCACTGTCTGCGTTGGCGTCCGTATGTCAGGTAAGAAGTATTATAAAAAATATAGTAAAAGAGAGCTGTACTTCTATTATTAAAACTTTTTAGTTTGTCAGATTAGACTTTTTATTTTCTAATGGTTAACTGTTTATTTAAAATGTTTTATTGAATGCGATAGTTTCGTCTAACTGTCTACATGTCTGAAGTAGTATTTTACAAGTGACGCTCCATTATCAAAACTCAATCCAGGTTGGAGGATTTCCGTTTCGCCAGTCAGAAGCGCGTACTTTTTCCAAAATCCTCTAGTTTGAGTAGCTCCGAATTGCGTGTTTAAATCGCGTTTGATGTTCAACCCCAAGGCGTGGAGCAGCGGGCAGCAGTGCAGCCGGCCCGTGCGTGTGAGCGCGGCGGCGGCCGTCGGCGCACTGGGGGAGCTCAGCCCCGGCGGCGCGCTCATGCGACAGCACCACGCCGCCAGCATGGCGCGTGAGTACTTCCGATATTTCATTTTGACTGCACCCATTTGGGTGTTAGAGAACCATTTTGGCCCCCAGATATTATTGGGTTTCGACCCTAACAATTTATGTACTTTGGTGCCGATCATATAAAATATTTAAAATCATAAATACACATGTGTATATTTTCATCACTGGTGATAACTTTCTGGAAAACATTTAAACGGTGTAGACGCGGAAGTGAGTGGCCGTGGTATACCAACCAACCAAACACACCATACATACCATAAGTAACAGATTGAAAAAACGGAGAAGAAAAAAAAGAACCAGCCAGACTTCTTTGTGGCAGAAAGGAAAACAAGGAAAGGTAATCGTCGGCGCCACAATAAAACCAAACGACCACATGGTTTGCGAGATCTCGACGGAAGAAAATTCGACTGTCGTAAAATACAAAAAAGGACTCGCAATCCACATGACAACCATTTCCCAAAGATATGGAAGAACTTTATGAAGATGATCTCTATGGGGAAGATCTACTACGTTCAAATGAACGTAAATGTTGTAAATACAAAGAATGGCCTTATACGACCAGTCTTCACTGCACAGGACCTCACCTACAGACAGACTGCAATACTCTAGATACCGCGATGATTCTACTTAAACATTAACAAGCTACTTTGTGCGTTTTTGTTAAAATTTGAAATTCCGAAAATTGTGGCGAACCAAACGCAATATACGATTTTCAAAGTAAAATAAATTGTACTAGACGAAGAGCTTTAAGAATGCCTTAGTGTGTAAAAATAATTCTATATATTCATATCTTTATTAGTATTATGTTACCCTATATTACTATTAGGGAGGTATAGTGCCGTCTTTCGATGACTTCGGAGGTCGTACGTGCTTCATAAGGGCCCTCGTGCCTCGGGTAAACCTTACCACAGTAATTGCGACTTAACTTTTACAACCGAGAGGGTCGGTGGGGTCGAGATGCTACAAACATAATAATTTAGGACAGATGAGGGCTAGGGAAGTACCGTAAGTTCGCTGTGTGTTCAGAGCTGGTCCCGGCGGGCGCGCGGTCGGAGCTGCAGCGGCTGTACCTGTCAGGCGGCGAGCTGCTGCGCGAGCTGTGGCGCTGCTTCCCGCAGCCCGGGGCCGCGCCCGGCGCTGCGCCGCCCGGGGAGGACGCCGCGCGCGCACAAAGGTTCTACGACGCACTCATGCGGTACAGGAACCTCAAGCTGAGGCCGTTTGAGGTACTGCTTTCTTTAATTTTTTTTTGTATCTCATCTGGAGAACACTTGAGGCGGGAGGTTTTATTTTTATTTTGTGACGTTAAAATTCCACATGGAACATCTTCAATTTTAATTTTTTTATATAAATATAGAATGAAAAATTTTTTTTTTTAGATGTCACTACCGTCCCGATAAAGACGATCACATATGAAATGTTTGATTCGCCGAGACAGACAGCGATAGGGTAGCTCAATTGGTAGAGCGACAGGACGGTTTCTCAGAGATCGCGGGTTCGAATCCCTGCCCGTGTCGGTTTATTTTTCATTCTATATTTATATATAAAAAAATATATAATAATAATAAGTTTTTTCAGTCAGTAGTTCAGTCACCCGCCCGTAAAGTATGGACGTCGATATACTAATTAGGGAACCAACCACTGTATATGGGGGTAGTAACACATACGATATCATCCTTAAGAAGTAATCCTTACTTTCTAAATATAAATTATAGAGGGATGGGTCGTACATCAGACATTTGTATATGTACATAATATAAATGTCGCCAGTTGCACGTAGCCGGACATGATAATGATGTTTTATTCTTATTAGTATATAATTTTCATCATTTTCAGGAAAAAATGCTACGCGATCTAACACCTTTAGCGTCATCACTAACGAGGCACATGAACCAAATGATCGAAACCGCCTGCGCCAAGTACGCTCTATGGCAACAGAGACAAGCCAAGCTTCGGTAGTAGTTACAAAAAACATACACACAAATCTATAATAAATTAAATATTTGTAACTTGTACTAAACGATGGAAGTTAATATTGTAAAATTATAACTTGCCACAAGTGTAATCTTATTTATTTACAAACAATAAATAGACATCGGTTGTTGCGTTGTTCAAATTTGTTTACAATTCTATAGCCCAATAAAAATAAAAACAAATATGTTGTTTATTAAAAACATAATGACGTTTCAATTAATTTAAAAAATATGCTATTTTTCTGAAACTTAACTCTTATCGATTAGAGAGTGAGAACAAAAATCGGTTTGGAGTAAAGAGTAAAAGAGACAGCAACCTGAATCTTGAGTGAAGGCGATCACATAGTCGCTACAGAGCAGGTGTGAGTAAGACAGCATGATATCTCATAAAATATGTTCATTACTATATTCACTATAATAAAAGCGACAAACTAAATTAAACCATATTTGTACTTCCGTGAAATACATTGTTAGAGTAATAAACCAAATTAATATTTGTATGGTATTCTGGAATATTATTAGACAAAGTTGCTTATTAATATCAATTGTAAAAATAGTGTATAGATAGGTTTTTGTATAAATCTTTATCAAAAGATAACACAAATTAATAATAAGTTAGTAACAAAAGGCATTTCGATGAAACCAAATGTATTTGAATTAGTTATAATTGCATATCAATACTATTTCTATAATTATCTTTTATAGAAGAATAATTTTGTTTTATTATATTGTAAAAGTTAGAATTGTTTACAAAAATACTAATTGTTTTTGGTAAATTGGAAATTTTATATGATTACAATTTTCTTACAATACTTTATTTCAAACTAGTAAGTTGTAATATTAATTTGAATAGTTTTATAATTCATTAATATAAGCCTGAAAATCTGCATAAATAATAACAGAGAACTGAATCTAACTTTTTTAATGTCGTTTTTAATATGGTTCCTTCATTAGATGTAATGAATAATTTCTATGGACAATAATTGTTAACATTTGTGGAATTAATTTTTTTGTTACCATATTTGTTTACCTTGTATATTTTGAATATTATTTAAGCAACTTAGTTAACTGATTTAGATTTCAATTAAAGCAATATTTGTAAACGTCTTTACAACCTACCACGATATTGACAACTTACAAATTATATAAAATCATTAGATAGAAGATATTAAAAATATAAGACAATAAAGTTTTTATCATAATTGTATTAGGATTTAATGAAATTTTGAACTAAAAAATAAGTTAAATTGTCTTATGTTTCATTCATTCGTTAATTCAATTATTAGAACTAGTTCTTAATATCGTGGTAAGAAATGTATCATTTCACTACTCTTCTCACGCTTCTACTGAAGAGACTGCTTATTCCTCAAATAGGGTAAACTGTAAATAAATAAAACAGTATTTTTATTTGTCATTTCATTTTACATCCCTACATACACTTTATTTAATAATAAATTCAGTGACAAAATTCTATAATTCTTTTAAAGATATATATATATATATATATATATATATATATATATATATATATATATATGTATATATATATATATATATATATATATATATATATATATATATATTTATATAAAAATGTAATAAGGTACATGCGCCTAAGAAGGCCTTTCATTTAAATTTAATTATTTAAGTTGCTTTTTTTAATTATTTAAGTTGCTATTTGGAACACAAATGGTCTATCACACAACAAAGATGAAGTAAATGTTTTGCTACAAGTGTACAACCTTGACATTCTACTTATTTCTGAGACTCATTTCACTACCAACAGTCAAATACATATTAAAAACTATAATATATACACCACAAACCATCCAGATGGGACTGCACATGGTGGCACAGCTGTTCTAATTAGATCTTCCATAGAACATTATGAACTCCCTCAGTTTAAAACAGAGCACATACAAGCAACCTCAATAAATATTCAAGACAGAAATGGCCATTTAATATATCTTCTGTTTACTGCCCTCCAAAACACAAAATAAGGGAAGAGCAATTTACAGCTTACATGAGAAGTCTTGGCGCCCGCTTTATAGCTGGAGGAGACTGGAACTCCAAACACATCCAGTGGGGCTCCAGACTAACTACCACTCGTGGGAGAGAGCTCAAGAAAAGTGTTGATAAAAATCATTTAATAACAATATCTACATCAGAGCCGACTCACTCTCCGACTGACCCAAAAAAACTGCCTGATGTTTTGGATTTCTTTATAATGAAGGGTCTCTCGCGACTGTTCTACCAGATTGATGGGTGCCTTGATGGCTCTTCAAATCATATACCCGTTATAATGACTGTCAGTGCTAATGTCTTGGAGTGCCATAGAAAACCAAGATTATATAATAGTCAAACCGATTGGCAGCAATTTCGAGCATTAATTGAGGATTCCTTACAGGTAAAGATTTCTTTGAAGAATGACAATCAAATTGATGATGCAGTGTCAACTTTTACAACCATAGTACAGAATGCTTGCTGGGCAGCTGGACAAGCACAGAAAACATTACCCACAGACACACAAGACAAAACTATGTACCACACAAAGTTCGAGATATGATCCTAGAAAAGAGAAGACTGCGCAGAGTATGGCAAACAAGCCGACATCCCGAGGATAAAAGAGCATTAAATAATTATATCAAAATCTTAAAGGAAACCATAAAAGAAATAAAAAATGCTACAATTGAGGCAAACTTAGAATCATTAACTGCTTCAGCCAAAACTGACTACTCCCTCTGGAAGGCGTGCAAAAGCATGAACCAACCAATAAACCCAAAACCACCCCTGCGTCTGGATAATACCAAGTGGGCCAGATCCAAACAAGAAAAGGCAAACGCTTTTGCCAATCACCTTGCAAAGGTATTTGTTCCCAATGAGGCCATTCCAGGATCAAATACAAAAGATTTGGACAAAATTCTCCAGCAGGATTTCCAACTGGACTTACCTTTAAAAGCAATTACATCAAGAGAAGTAAGGCAAACAATAAATAAATTGGAGAACAGAAAAGCACCAGGGTTTGACCTCATTGATAAGAAGGTATTGCTAGAATTACCCAACAAAGCAATAGTATACCTGAAAACTCTGTTTAATTGTATTATTAGAGTTGGGTACTTTCCAGCGTTATGGAAAGTCTCGGAAGTGATCATGGTTCATAAAGAAGGGAAACCTCCACACGAATTGTCATCATACAGACCTATAAGCTTACTTCCGATACTCTCAAAGATGTTGGAGAAGATTCTTCTGCGACGACTCTCATATGCAATGAACAAGAACTCTGTAACTCCAGACCACCAATTTGGGTTCAGGCCAGAGCATGGCACCATTGAACAAATACATAGAGTATGCAGACATATCAGTGACAGCCTTGAGCAAAAGAAATATTGCTCTACTGCGTTCCTAGATGTGCAGCAAGCCTTTGATAGGGTGTGGCATAAGGGACTTCTCTATAAAATCAAATTACTGTTACCTCACACATTTTATCAAATTCTGAAATCTTATCTTGGCAACAGAATGTTCCAAGTAAAAGAGTCTGATTGCATGTCAGGCTTCTACGATATACTGGCTGGAGTACCACAGGGCTCAGTACTTGGACCAGTATTGTACACCATATTTACTGCAGATCTACCGCAAACTCCTGGGGTCACAATCGCCACCTACGCAGATGATACTGTAGTACTAAGTTCCAGTAAACAAGCATCAGAGGCATCAGAGATACTACAGCAAAGTCTAACTGAAATTAATAATTGCTTTGATAAGTGGAGAATCAGGGCAAATGTCAACAAATCGGTGCAAGTCACATTCACACTGAGAAGAGAAACATGTCCCCCTGTGTACCTAGGCGGCAGAAAATTGCCACATAGTAACTGTGTAAAATATCTCGGACTGCACTTGGACCGTCGACTAACATGGGCTAAACATATTGAAACCAAACGCAATGAGATCAATCTTAAATACAGGAGTCTCTACTGGATATTGGGTAGGAATTCGAAACTTTCAGTTGACAATAAATTATTGATTTACAAATCAATTATAAAACCAGTTTGGACTTATGGAATACAATTATGGGGAGCCACGTGTGATTCCAACATAAATAAAATTCAAAGAGCTCAGAACTACATACTAAAACAAGTCAGCTGTGCACCATGGTTTATAAGAAATTCAGAAGTACATGAACACCTAGGCATGCCAACAGTTAAAGATGAAATAGAAAAATATGCAAGGACATATAAATACAGACTGGAGAACCATCCAAACCAACTAGCTGTTCAGCTCACATTACCAGCCTGTGTGAATCGTCTGAAAAGATGCAGGACTCTAAAACTCGGCAGTACTGACTAAGCCATATAAGTACTATGGAGGATAATCCTAATGTCGATTGTCTCCACCTGAAATTAACCACACATCAAATCTGCTCATAGTCAATGACTGATTGCATGATATTAAATTATAAAAAAAAAAAAAAAAAAAGTTGCTTTTTTTTTCAATATTGCAAAATGAGTCTTAAAAGGAGCATTTAAATTCGCAGAGACTTTAAGAAGGTGTCTTCTATTAATTTTTGTTACAAGATCCTAAACTTTCTCGGCGTCTAGATAATATTGGATTTATTTGTATTTGAATTCAATGGAATTTATTTGTTTTTAACATTCTTGTCTGCACGCATCAGGTCGATTAGAAAAGCTACTGTAAAGATGGAATAAAGCTATTCTTAAGTGCGACGATAGATATTATCTATTTTCTAAATGTGAATACGCAATCCTATATAATTGTATGTAACTAAATTTAGATATTGGTGAGGATATAGAAGGAACATTGTTCTGTTGCTTGGTTACTGTTGATTATTGAAATAAAAATTTGTACAATAAATATTATTCCTGAAAGTAGACGAAGACACTGGCAAAAGCTAAAACAAATATAAAAATAGAACAAGATTCTTGGGTTGTATTGATTTATTATGAATTGTTATTTAAAGGTTTACATAGGTGATTTTGTACACAACATATGTGATAAAATAGTAAGTATAAAAATAAATATTGCAGTACATGCAACTAACAGACTAAATTATCGACAGTTATAAACTCAAGGTACAAAACGTAGGTATCAGACGCTATTTTGCAATTTGATATTGTTGAATTCGTTACCATGGCATCGATCAATGAGAAACCCATAGAAGTGCAAGCATTGCTTTTTTCTTTTTGTTTTCTGAATTACAACAAATCAAAATTATGGCATGGATTGTTATAGTAACAACTGAAAAATAAAATGTATTCCTAATATATGTCTATATATATCCGTATAATTTAGCAACTATATATTTACAAGCTAAACAATTTTATAGGAAACAATTAAAATTATGGTATGCTCAAAACATAATTTTATGATAATCTATTAGTGCTACAAGTAGAACACATTCAAGTAGCTTTATTTTGTAATTTTCATATTGCACATTTTGTAGGCATAAAAGGAAAAAAATAAAATGAATTAAAATATAGCTAAAATATTCTCCTTTACAATGTTTCATAAACCATACATAAGATATCACTAGGTACATTGTAATAAATATCTTAACATAACATTACATACTAATAAATAACTTACATTCATATTTATTTCGTACAAGTTATTTGGGAATTGTATAAATTAAAATATTTTTTTCAGTAACTTTTAAACAAGTGAACACAATATATAAATGTTCTCATCTTTGACCAATCCAGTAGATGTTTAAAAGTCAAACTGATTTTTCATTACTCGCGTAAGAGCATAATTTGTTGATTCTACAGATTTTATAAGAATACAAGTTAGTGTGTTCAGAGAAAGAGGATTCAATATATGGACCCAAAACATTAATTTCACTATAAAAATAATAGTTAAGATCTATTAAGATATCTTTGAGAGTTAATTAACTGACTCTTAATATCATGATAGCAGTTGCAAGAATATTAATTACACAAAACTTACTTTCAGGACTCATTAATTTAAGTTTTGATCATATTTTTTTTTGGTAGTAAAAAGCAATTTTTAAATGCTCTTCTTATTTTGAACATAATAACGCAACAATGATAATTAAACATAAAAAGGTCTTATATTTTCTTCATAAAACAAAATAAATAGCTTATTTCAAGATGCAACAGAAATTAATCAAAGATGAATCTTTAATTAAAATTTAAAATATTTTACTAAACATAATATATGCATTTTTTTTATTTTGGACTGCAACATCTAGGTACTTGTAAAAAGTTAAATGATTAAAATTATTTATTACAATTTTAAGCCACTTGCAGTAAATATATTTTTGGGACTTTACTATATTTTTAGAACCTTTATCACTTTACATTTTATGTATCTTAACTTTCCATAGAACATAGCGAGGATCTTCTACCTGCATTTGATGTTGCCATAACAAACAATTTCTTTTATTTCTTATTCATTTTTTAAACGCCTTGACAACCCATACTATAAATATAATGGCTAAAATAATTCCGATTAGTGCAAAGAAAAACATTTTCTTTCTGTATTTTCGTTGGTGTTCTGCTGCTTTTGCTAGTTCATCGACGCCGGCCTCCACTCCCACACTGGCTGCCTCTATATGTGCCTCGACCGTGTCTGTGACAAATATATTAAAGACTCGGTAATATATATAAAATGAGTTCAATATGCTTTGCTACGATTGTTAATAGTTGCCACATAAATATCAGTTAAAAAAATTTTTATTTGATTATTTTATAAATCACTATTTTTTTTTTTTTTTTTTATACGATCTAGGGCAATGCTTGACTACATTCCACCTGATGGTAAGTGGAATGTAGTCTTAGATGGTAAGTCGCATTGCCCTAGCAACCTATTCACTCTTCTCTTGAAGACACCCACATTATATTTGGCCGGAAATACCGACGCAGGCAAATTGTTCCAGTCCTTCGCTGTACGCACTAAAAATGAGGAAGCAAAGCGCTTCGTTCGGACAGGTGGAATGTCCACAACAAAAGGATGGATACCTGCCGTGCGTCGGAACTATTATATATATATACTAATATATATATAATATATAATCATGTAATATATAACAGTATCTCACCGACTGTCTGTCCCTGCGCGGTCACCATCTCGGACAGTTCCTGCATGATCTGGTTGACATCCAGCACGTCGGCTTCTATCTTGCTCATGTAGGCTTCCTTTTCTAACAGCATGCTGGTCTCGAATTGTATTAGACGAGCCTGAATTTACAAAACTTCGGTTGGATTGTTTTATTGTTGTAGTTGAGTAATTGGTTGTAACTTGGCATAAAAAATTAAAAATGGCATTTTAAAGTTTTTTCGTCGAAACGTCGAGGGTAGATTTAAATTACAAAAGTTTCTACTTAAATATAAATTATAACATGCAATGATATATTTCAAAGTCTTTATGTTTAAAGACGGTGCCTATGAAGTTCAATTGCCAGAAATATATACGTATTGCCACTATATTTTAAAAAATCATAGCAGAATCGACGGTTAGGCTTACGCAAAGAGAAAAAAAATACTTAAAGATATTTTTAATTTAAGCATTTAAAATCATCAAACATCAGAACTGTAGTAATGTTTTCATACTTTACAGTTTTTATAGTAAACATTTCTCAATAATAATAATAATAATAATAATACGGGACAAATTACACACATTGATCTAACCCCTACTTACTTAGAATGAAACTTATTTACCACTTTATAAGTACATTTTTTGTGAATGGAAACAGGATTATTTTATAATTATTCTACTTTTGTAATCGAACTTTATGATCTTTGAATACTATTTATACTATACTATTTTGTAAACATGCCTCATGCTAATGAGTAAGAACTCCGAATGGTTTGAACTATTTGGACTAGTTGGTTAAAATACCGATTTAATTGTCTTACAACATGTTATATATATATATATATATATATGTTATAAATACTAAAAAAAACATCTGTTAAAAAATATTTTATAAACTGGTAACATGTGAATTAGTTTATAAAGAAGTTTAATTAGTAATTCATTGTTTGTATATAGGAACTAAAAACAGCCTGGCTGATATAAATGTATTTTGGAATAAACCTAACTCTATATATATAAGTAATATATTGTAACCTGTGCCTGTTGGTTGGCCAGTAAGGTGGATTCCTCGTCATCAGCTATGGCCTGTCTCTCCAAGGCCTCCGGGTCATTCCGGGCTCGAGCTTGTGTTGGCATGTGGGCTGCCATTTTCTCTGATAATTGCTGCACAAAATTATATAATATTATAATTAAAATAAATCAATGATATTTTATTTCATTTCAGTTATTTGTATTTAACAGGTATAATCTCTTGTTTTTTATATTTTAAAAAGATTGCATTTAAGATATTGAAACTATTTTGTTATAATTAGTTTTGAAATTACATATACATATTATGTATTTTATATTTATCTCCCACAATGACCTTTATAATACAAATATATTTTAATAATTATAGTATTGTAATAAGACAAATTACGAAACTACTTATATAAAAAATGATATCCAGTATTTTTTATTGAAAACATAACGCAAGCTATTAATGTCATATTATTTATCATGTCTCAGAAATAATATAGTACAGTTCGAAATGTAACCCAATAAATATAAGGTTGAAGAAATCAATGTTCAAAAAATATGTAAGAAATAAAATATTACAATATGTATACTTACATAAATTAAATGTAATATATTATAATAACTCAAAACAAGCACACACTAACATTACCGAAGAACGTTAGCTAATTATGAAAATTAATAATATATTGAGGAAACATATTGTTTTTCCTTTAATAATAGTTATTTCCGCAGGCCATAGATTACCTTCTGCATAGAGGAGTATTTTGCCAGCGTTTCTCTGAACACCTGCGTCAATCGTTCTACTTGTAGCTTTTGTGGTTTGTCTCCTCTACGCACCACAACACCCAGCCTTTGTATATCTCTAGCAGTGGCTGATATAGAGCTATTAACGTTTTGTTGTGTATCATGGCTGGAATCACAAAGATTTCATTAGTATATTTGAAACTCAATGGTTTTGTATACATTTGGGGTATGCATTTGTTATTAAAAAGTATAACAAACATTTTAGATTAATAACACAAAAACAAGGAAAAAATGATGCAATCTAATTTAAAACAAAAGACTAGTTTTCTAAAATTAGTATAATATAGTGTTTTACACCACAAAAAAAAATACAAAAACCAATAACAGGTTTAAATATTATCAATAATCAATTAATGTAACTTGCCAGTAACAAGTACAATTATTTTAATATACTATCCAATCTTAATTGCATTAACTTTCTGCATAAACTGACTCATTTAGATTTTTTTGAATATTAAACTAAATAGATTTTATTAAATGAATTATGAATGAGAAAACATGGGGCTCTTAATTTCTAGCAACATATCAGTGTTCCTGTCCCCTTGGAATACACACAACTGAGATTATTTCAGATAAAAATTAATGTTAGGTCAGAGCTAGTTTAATATAAATATAATTAAAAAGAACTATTGAAATAAAGAGCAAACTAACAATATTGTAGTTATATCGAAAATATGCTATATAGTCTATATAGTGACAGAAAGTAAGCTCCTCACCTAAATACCTATCAAATTGTTAAAACAAGCTAACTCTTAACTTGCCTCATCAAGTATAGATAAAAATAATATGTGTATAAAAAAACATGGTAACAAATAAAGCCCTAAATTATTTATTACATTCAGCCACATCAAAACAATATATTTTCCATATTTTAAGTCTATAGTCTAGTATTTGGTCTAATAGATATTGTAGATTAAATAATAATTACTAGGAATGGCAGGAAAATCCATCCTGACTTTAATGGTCTGTCAGTGATGCAATAGAGTTTCATAAATGAATATACCTTTTGTTAGGTCTTTTAATTTAATATAAAATTTTTGTTGTCAGTGTCCTTTGATGTATTTTTTATGATATGTATTTGCCAGAAGACAGTCTGATTCAAATATTTATTCATACTACTCCATTGTTGCAATATAGTAATAGAAATGTAACAACTTACATGTTATCTCTCAACTGTACACTGTCATTCGTCCCACCAATTTTTTTCATCAACTTCTGTAAAGTTTGTAGCCCATTGTTGATTGTGTTGACGTTGTCTGCGATTCCCTCACTAAGGTTGTATAATTCTGTAGGACTAAAGTCTACGAAGGCGACGGTAGGAGGTGCAGCTGTGGCTCCATAATCACGACTTGATCCACTTATAGGTTCCCGTTCCGTCATGATGGAGCTGAATATTTTTTTTTATTGTTATATAAAAAAAAATAATTTATGTCCAGGAATATGCTTTTCAGTAATGTTTCATAAGAGATATAATGAACTATAAACGATTCTGCTTTATTTTAAAATATAATATAATAAAATATACTTGGTAGCGCAGTTTTGCTGCGATTTTAAATGTGTGTATTGGAAGCGCTCGAGACTAGGCATAATTTTAGCGAATGTATATATTTTTTAAGGTTTTGATCACTAATAATGTCAGAAACAAATTTGGTTGTGATTAAAAACAATGAATCACTAAAATCCTACTACAAACACGTAAACGGAATTGAGGGATTAGCGAATATTACGCGACAACCTCTCACCTTAAGTAACTTATTGAGGGAGAACCGGAATTGTGAATAAATTTACTTTTATTGTGTGACTCTTTTCTTTTCCACTTTAAAGTAGTTTAAATTGCGGCTATGTTAATTATTACTATATTAATTGTATCGGGGATTAAACGTCAGCGTTCAAACTAAAACTGTCAGCTTTTGTGTGACTGTGACATAGCAACTTGTGACAGCGAATGTCAATTTTATGATTAAAAAATAGAGCTAGGTTTTGATTCATATTTTTAATGATTTATTAAGTAAAAAAATCGTCAACAATTGTCGTCGCCAACTGATTTCGACAATAGAATACAATTTATTATCAATTTTACTTAAAACTTTAGAAATTAAATAAAAGATGTCATTCAACTCATATATGCGAACAACTGGTACAAGATGTCACTGGTGGCGGTAAAATATAACAAAGTTGGGATACCATATATTATAGTTGATAATAATACTACTTATTCAATACATTAAAATCATGATATAATAAAAACAAATATAAGGATTAGTATTCTAGAATGTTTGTTGGATTCCTGTGCGTTCCCAAACATGTTGCGTGGTTCGCACTGCGGTGACTATTTTATTATTTATGTACAACCATTTACCTATTAAATGGTTCAAAATATATAATCTACAAACTTTTAAAATCCGCTTTGAGTGTTTTGCTTATAGAGTTGTTAAAATGTAAATGTTGTAAAATGTACATCGAAAAAAAAGAGAAAGCAAATGATTTTCCCTATCTGTCTCTCTTTTTAACATGTGTGATTAGGCAATGGTAAGTACCCATAGGTCTCTTATCTTCTCACTTTTATTATTTGCTAGACCTTCGCACTCACGGGCCTGCCTATGGCTTCCCTATTTTTTGTATAATAACTCCATGGTTATGGCCGAATATAAAAAGATAACAATCGTAGTTACAGTTGTTTCATCAGTACAATGTGGCCAATACCAATATATAGCAATATGGCTTTAGCCTTAGAATAATAATTTAGTTATTGTTCTGAGGCTTTAGCATCATATCGTCATTGCCATATGTTAGTATACGTTTTTAATTGTATATTATCTAAATTTATCTATTGACAAATCACAATTGTTGCTTTATTTGTCTGTAGGTGTCAAATCCATTAAAGTTACTGATCATGAAACGTGTGTGATACTTAGAATTTAGAAATAATAATTATTGCAAATAAAAATAACAACAATTTACTTGCTTTTTTTTGTAAAATAAATAACTCATCTTAAGTCTCAAAGTTTAGGTATGGGTATTGCATATTAGGTTGATACTACGTAGGTACTATATGGAAGTAATGGATTCCGTTTAATAATAATAAAACCCTAGGTTCTAATTGTTAAAAGGTTTAAATGATATAAGCACACATCATCTAACATTCAATGTACATTTTTAGGGTTTCGTACCTCGAGAGGAACAACGGAACTCTTATAAGATCACTTTGTTGTTTTAAGCCAACGCGATCAAAAGATACAACCGTTAATACCGCAAATTGCTGCAAAATTTCGAAACTCGCAAGGGAATCAAAACTTAAAGGGTGCTTCCCGTTAAATCTTGAAATTTAGTACGAAGCAAAGATTTATAAGTTATTGCCCAAATAAAGGAAAATTGCGAAATCGTAAATTTTTAGATACCTACTTCTTATAATAAGAATAGTTTTAATCATTTTAAGGTTACTAAACATTTCCTCATGAACGCGTAGAGGTATTAGATTAAAATTCAGTTTAAATACTCAAGTCAAAAATACCTTTAAGCGAATACAAAATAAAATTTCAATGTCAACGCAATTAAAAGAAACAGTCATTTAAACCGCATATTTTCAAATAGTCACTTTTTCCTAAATATTCAAAGAAGTCGGACGAAGTTTCGGTACATTCTTCTCGTATTTCTTATCATATATGTTCCCTAAAATAAAAAATACCCTTAATATATTTCTATAAGTTTGATTTTATTTGATTTATTTCTTGATTATTTGTTACAAAAATTTTAATTAAAATTCAAATACCACCTTGGACAGTGTGAGGCCGTTTTCGGGAATGGTCACTGCCCTTCGATGACGAGGCATGCACTTGCGTATGCAAACCTTTGGAATACTTGTTTTTGATATTGGATTCGAGGTAGTGGTTAGCTGCAGAGATGCGCAACGTTCACAACAGGCGATGAAGCCTTGTCGGATTTCTCGCACTTCGGGGCTCTAAACATCTTTTAAGAAGAGGTCCTCTCGGGGGCAGCTGTGGTTCGGATAGACTCCTGCATATAGAAAAGATGTATGTTCTGAAGTCAGTCTCCTGCCAGTCAGTCTACCCGACTATACAAAGTGTAGGGTTAGCTTGCGGGCTGACCGTTTGTCACGAATTGAGCGAGCCTTTCAGTTTTTTTGGCCTTCCCAGCTAGTGATGTTGTAGGTGCACGAAAGTGCACAAGGAAGCAGCAGAACATAATACATAGTATGTAGTGCATATGCGTAGTACATAATACGTAGTACAAAATGCGTAGTAGCTACATGATACGTAGTTCGTAACGCGTAGGAAGTACGTAATGCATAGTACATATTGCGTAGGACATAATGCGTTGTACATAGTACATAATAACAAAAATAACAGTTCTCATCAAATTCCATTGATGTGAACGGTACCAGTAGCACCCATCCAACAGTTCGTATGACCATGATAAGATCGGAACATCAAGTCTGACGGTAAGATATTATCAAAAACTAACAAAACGAAACTAAACTCGGCGCATACCATTCGTATGAATTCGTATGAATACTAGCAGTCGCAGCTACTAAAGTCTACCTTTAGGTAACTCCAGCATTTCCGGATTTAATACATCGTTATACTTAGCACAACGGCCTAAACATGGAGGTCATGGATGAGGTGTTTAGGCCGTATCTTATTTAGTTTAGGAGATCAAGTAGCAGCCACTGGTTTTTGCATTTTCAAGTGCGCAAAAACAATAATTAAAACTATTCAAATTGTTTTATTTAGGTAAACATTATTCCCGCATTGTACACATCTGTTTTGTAAACTCGTTCTTAAAAACTTAACTTTTTCTTTAGTGTTTGATTACGTGAGTGTTATAATTTTATCATTATTTTATTATTTTACTATTGTCTCATTCAAAAAAAAACTAAATAAGAAAAAGTGAAATTTGATTCGAAATTGAATGAGTTTAGCATTTATCTTTTAAACTATAGTAACCATTAGGTATGTTAGCTTTCCTATAATTAGAGGGTAGGTTTTTATATTTATATCAGTTGATATACCTACCATCAACTGACTAAAATATTGAATGTTTGTATAGAAGTTTAATTGACTAAATAAATAATTGTAATATTGGATACTGATTTGATTAAAAAGTAGTGTATATATAATTCTGTCAAACATCGCCGAAGTTTAAGAATTTTGTGCACTCTCTTTTCTCTTTTATATGATCCATGTTCTTCTAGTTATTTAAAATCTCGTTTTCATTTTCTTGGTGATACCCATAGCCGTCAACTTCGCTCCACTGAAAATTTAACACTTCGAATGCCTCTCTGTCGCACTGACTTTCAATTCAACTCATTCACTACACAAGCTGTTAAACTCTGGAATGCATTACCTACCGACATTAGGAAAGCTCCTAACAGAAATATTTTTAAATGCCTTGTCAAAAACCATTTGTTATCTCAAGCTATTCCTTTGTAAAAATTTCTTATGTAACTTTATGTTTTATCCTATTATTCCTTAGAAAATTTTTGTTAGTAGATTAGTATTTTTTTTTTCATTTATTTCTCTTTTTATATATATATTTTTTTCATTTTTATATATAATTACTATTTCATTTTGGTTTTGTTTGCACCTTGATGTATTTACTGTTTTTTTGAGGGCTTGCTGGAAGAGAATGCTTGTGGCATTATGCTTGCCTTTGCAGGATATGTGCAAAAATTTTTAAATAAATAAATAAATCGGTTCCCAGCTAAGAGAAGGCAGTGTGTGATCGAGAGATTAAGTTTAAATAGTTTAAACAGTTTAGTGTGTTTGTGAGTACTTTGTGACTATAAAGTGTTTTAAAGAATAGAACGACTGTCATGCAGACTGTGACCATTGCAGTATGAAAGTTCTAATAGGTAATGATGAGAATGTATAGATAATGTATTAAACACTTTTATTTTATTATTTTAAGTAATATTATCTCAAATAATTAATATAATATATATTTATATATCAATATATGTCTTAAGTATTATATATCATATGTATTATATGCCGTATATATTATATATCCCATTACAAAAATTGTGTCGAATTAATTATCCTTACGCGTTAATATATGTACCTATATTTATTTGTATCCGTATTTTTATAATCATTAAATATATTTTATTAATATTATTTATTTGTTGTTTTTATTATTATATTTTTTTTGCACGCCTACCACAACCTGTCCTGTACATCCTAAAGTTGGCTGGTAGAGAATGTCTAAGTGGCATTAAGCCCGCCTTTTGTACATTGTTTTGTTTTTGTGCAATAAAGAATTAAATAAATAAATAATATACATGAATGAATAAGTCTAGTTTATGTTTAGGAATGAATAGGCCATATATCTCCAAGAAACGTATTTATTAATTACATAGGAATTATTTATTTCAATGTAAAATAAATAATCCAATAATATGCAACAATAAATAGACTACTTCACAATCCTTATTACCTATTCAGAAATTCCAAGCCGCTATTAGCACATTACATAGGATAATATATACACCTAGTAACCTAAGTTGCAAGCAAGAATTCATGTTGAAGTCAGGACGCATAAAACACTCGCACCTGTTGCGTAAAAAAATAGCTTTAAGATTTAAAATAATATCTGACAGAACGGAACCTAGCCGGGTAGCGTTTTGAATAATAAAATAATTCATCTTGTCATGGTTTATAGACCTCCCATTATTGTAATAAATGTTAGAATTGAATTTGAAATTTAATAAACGGCTTCGGTGTCTTACGGATTTTAGTACTACCTACCTATTACTTGTTTTATTCTATATTTTCTTGCTTCCCGCTACTCCTTCCGTGACCACAGAATGGTGTGACAAGGTAACATATAATATCGGTTCATTATACTGATTGACTAAAATACTTTGTGATGTTTTAATTCTGTTCGTCACAATCGGTCAAGAATATTTCAAGATTTTATTAGGTATAAGAAGAAATAAAACCTGTTTGTAATAAGTGATTTTAATTACAGAAATAATATAATAAATGGTAAAAACATATTATATTAATCACCTTGTAATTGCTAGGAATTGTCGTTAAATGATTTCTTAGAAAATCTTATAATCTGCGAGTTTATAGTAATTTTATCGAAATGTGGAGAAAGGAGATCTTAATTACTTGCTTCTTGAGATTTCTAACTCAGCCATTAGCAACCGAATCATGTGTTTGAACAAATTTAAAAAACTTGTACTAAAGACGAGTTGAATGCTAAAAAAGACGTTTTCTATGAGCTACACATAAGAGAATACGCTTGTAGGTGTACAAAAAAGCAAAAGTATTATAATAAGTATAAGTGTTCATTAATATACATATATATATGGTATTTTTAACATTCGCCAACAAGGGAATGTAAACATTGACCCGAGAGATGAGCTCCAAACCTTAAGAGCCGGTCGATATGTAAGTAGTACCTAACGAAGCAGCGTGGCCTATCTTAGGTCTGCCTCTGCACGAGCGACACCAAACCGTCACTCATCTCGCGATCCATCTACCCAATGGTGAGAGGGTTTATTTAATAGAAAATAATTATAGTGAGAGATTATCAGTACCATCGAAAACGACACTAACAACATTTTTTCAGTTGTGCCAACGTGATGAGTTTGCAAAAACATTAATCTACATTGACATACCTCGCTATTAAACTTGGAATACGGCAAGGAAGGAGTGGAAACGATTACGTTAGCAATTTTAATGCTATTGTTTACGATTGCAGCTGAATGTAATAGGGGATCCCACTAATTTCTTGGATTTAAAAACAGTCGACGGACAAGAACTCTAAACTTTTCGGCAGATGTGTGAGAAGATGGGATTTCTGGAAGACGATAACCACTGGGACGCCACACTAGAAGAGGCCCTGCTGTGGTGCTCACCCGCGCAAATTCGAGAGCTATTTGCCATATTAATATGCACTTGCGGCTTATCCAATCCTCTTCAACTGTGGCATAAATACAAAACTGCGTTGTCAGACGATATCATAAACAGATTTGAAAGAATGGGTCAGGTCAACGATGATCTTTGTTTTAATGATTCATTGGGCTTATTGATATTGATAAAATAATAACAATTTCAGGTAACAAATTTCCCGAAATTGTTATTATTTTATCCTCAATATGCCGATTTCGGTATGCCTACACCGCAGCGAACAGAGGAAAGCTATCAAACGATTTGATACGAGTATTGAGCTATGATACCACCCAACTAGATACTCACGTGTCCGATACTGAGCCACGTCTGCTTTCTGAACAAAGAGATATATTACGAAATATTACAAGAAGTGATGAAGGCGGGCTTTTTTCCTTGATATTCCGGGTGGTACCGGAAAATCATTGTTGCTGAATTTGCTTCTAGCAAAAATTCGCAAGACCATAATGTTGCTTTAGCTGTAGCTTCCTCTGGAATAGCTTCAACATTGTTACACAGTGGACGGACGGCACTTTCGGCATTTAAATGACCTCTAAACTTGCCAAGTGAAGAAAACCTCCTCACATGTAACATAAGAGCAGCGCCCGTGGCATGCTGTTGTAAACAGTGCAATCTGATCGTGTGGGAGGAGTGCACCATGTCACCCTAACGCGCCATCGAGGTTGTTGATCGCTGCCTACAAGACATACACAGCAAACAAACAGTAATAGGTGGTGTAGTAGTTTTATTGGCGGGGGATTTTAGGCAAACATTGTCTGTCGACGAGCGCGGCACTACAGCGGATGAAATAAATGCATGTCTAAAGTCCTCATATATATAGAGCAAAGTCCAATAGCTGCATCTTACTACCAATATGCGTGTACAGTTATTCAGTGATATAGAGTCAGGCGCGTACGCTGAGAAACTGCTTGAGAAAGGTGAAGGTAGGATAGAAACTGACGAAGAAGATATCATTCTATTCACCAACCGATTTTGTAATGATGTGGATTCGGAAGATGCGCTCATCGCTGAAATTTTTCCAAATTTGCAACTAAACATTAGGAATAAAAATTGGCTGTGTAAAAGAACCATACTGGCACAAAAAATGAGACTGTAGGGAAAATTAATATCAAAATATTGAGTGTAATAACCACTAATTCATCGATTACTTACAACTCCGTCGAGACAGTCATGTCATCCGAAGACTGTACGAGCTTACCCGTGGAGTTCTTAAACTCTTTGGAACTCTGCGGGGTGCCAACTCGTAAGCTTGAATTAAAAGTCGGTATACCCGTTCTGCTAATGCGCAACCTAGATGCACGGAGATTATGCAACGGTACAAGGTTGCGCATTACAGAATTAGGAAGGCATATTGTAAAGGCCACAATTGTAATCGGAGAAAGCAAGGGCGACAGTGTGATTATTCCACGTATCCCTATAATACCAAATAACTTTCCGTTTAATTTTAAGCGTTTACAGTTCCCTTTGAAAGTTGCCTTTGCGATGACAATCAATAAATCGCAAGGGCAAACTTTAAAGGTATCAGGAATACCTACATTTAGAAACACTATGTTTTTCCCACGGTCAACTCTACGTAGCTAGCTCACGCGTGTCTATTTCGCAAAATTTACATGTTTTCGCAGAAAGAAACAAATCGCGTAACATAGTATACCGGAATATATTGTATTAAGTAGAACGGACGAAACTTAAAACATGGTTAACTAAATTAATTGTATCTTTTAACTTTAACAAATTTTTCCCTCCTGACTAACGACGCCCCGAGCTGAGGTCCGTGTCTCAATCTGAGACGCCCTCGGGCCGTCGTTCCCCATGGGGGCCCATCTGGCCCCCCCTTTTTAAGGGTGGGTCTCCTGACCCACCCGCTCCCCCGGTGACGCTGTAATAGCCAACAGGGCTAACAGTATAGACATACAAAAAAAAAATAACTTTAACAAATTTATGTCTAAAAAATGTGGAAAAAAAATTCGCTCGCGCTCGCTCATTCATAATATTAAACTGTTGCTGTACAACTGTGCGACCCTTATTAGTTTCTTTGTGTTAAAATGTTTGTCTAACCATTTTCAGTTTGCTAGAACTGCTGATCTGAACTCAGTGAAGATGTTTCTTGGTTCACGTGGATGAAGTCGCGGGTAACAGCTAGTATATGTATATAAATATATATATATATATACATATATATATATATATATATATATATATATATATATATATATATATATATATATATATATATATATATATATATGTATATATATAAATGTTTTACAGAAACAATGTTTTCTTTTCCAGTTCTTGAAACAGGTAACTTTAAAACTACATGTTTATTTTAATTTTTAACCGACTTCTTCATAAAGTACCTACTTAATTCGATAAAAGTTAAAGAACTTTTATATAAATATTTTTAATTGGAAATACATAAGTAAAAAAACATTTTATTCCTCGAAATAAAATTTATTTCAAGCACAAGATCTGCAAAAGTTAAAACTTATTCATTTATTAGCTTTTACAAAACCCAAAATATCATGAATAGCCAGCCACACGAGCGTATGGTTTACCGAAATGAAAAGCATTTTGTCTTTATAGATAATATACAGACAAATTTTACAAAAACCCATGCAAAAGTTTTGTTGTATTGTAATTATAAAATACATCAGTTTCTGCATTTTTGTTTTGAACAAGGTTTTATAAAAAGACCGGTTTGTCAATCAACCAATTTGTTTATTTTTTTTTAGTTGCCTAAACAAATAGATAGATAAACAGTCTATTTTAAAAACGATTCTTTTGAGTTTTACTGTTATGCCTACATGCATTAGAAACGTGGGAATTAGTTTCTTAAAAAAAAATTCACTTACACATTTTTCATCGTTATTACTTATCGACTAATTTATATTTATTATATTTGAACATTTTTATTTCACTTAAATATTTAAATCCTAAGAAGAAGAAACTAAAATGTCATCTCTTTTCAGAGTCGTCGTTGTGATGCTCACAGAATTTACAAACAAATTATTATCAATTATTAACAACAAATTATCTAGTTACTCGTTTGTAAGTATTATCAAAGCCTTAAAAATGTTAAGCATTATAAATGAAAAAAAAAACTATTATCAGCAGCTAAATACTTTGTCTATATCAACGAATAGATGATAGCAATAATTTTAATTTGATTCGTCAATGATACATTAATAACTTCAAATGATAACTCAATTATAAACATTAAAGGATGAACGAAACAAACTGGTTATCAAGTGTTTCTAAAACACACATTTCACAAGAATTAAACACTTAAGTCTAGAATGTGGTGAGATGTTTGAGATCTTACCGAGTAAATGCAGTTAATGGACGGAGAAAAGATTATGTACTATTTTTAGATGAAGTTAAAATATTGAGACGAGTATGGAACTTCTTTTATTTCGTGTTTTGTACCAGAGGTTTTTTAAATTCTTACATACAAATTAATGGTATAACGACCATTAAAACAATATTAACTTATGTCTATTAGGTATATAAGAAACACAATTACCTAAACGTGAGGAAATATTTTTGTAAAAGCGAACGGATTTCTAAAGAAATCTTTTTTTGGGTTTAGGTTTATTTCATTTAATCTGTAGAGTTTGAATTTTCTAAACACTTGTAACACTATTTCACTGTTAAATTAATAGGAACTGACTTAATAATGAAGTACATTAAACTAACTACATTATATTTTCCGAAACCTCTTCATTTTTCGTATCTTTCACAATCAAGATTTTTTAATGTTGTCATGCACTACAGTTATTATTAAGTTAGTAAAAATATATATTGTTAGATATATTGGATTAGTTAGTTTAGTTTACTTTAAATATAGTTTTGACATAACTCGTTACATAGCAAATGGTTAGATTTGTCGTTTAAGTTGCTTTTTTTAATTTCACAAATCGAAGTTAAAGGTAATTAATTTCATTGATTAAGCATTAAGTAAATATTGGAGAATTGATAGAAAAAAAAGGAAGATTATTTTTAAGTTTACAGTGTACCTACTTTTGACCTCACACAATTACATCAGTGAGGTTTTTAGATTCAGTAGTAGTCTTAATGTTAGAAAAAAAATTAATGCCAGGTAATGTATAAAACTAAGAAAATATAACAAGACTTATAATATTAAGCACGTTTTATATCTCAATATAGGATTGATTACATTTTTAAATTAATATTATTTAAATTACTTAATAATCGATACACATTCCGAGATTGAAATTAAGCTTAAACACTTAGAACCTGCTAAATCTACAGGTGTGTTGTTCACACTCAAGGATTGTACTTTTGATGCTTAAATATAAATTTAAACATCAAAAATTAGATTGAGCTTGATGGTCAATTTTAGAGGGTAAATTACTACTATAAAATATTATAGGTATATAATTATAGAGCATTTCGTAACGTTAAACCTATAAAACTAGGAAAAAATAAAAAGTTAAGCATTAAAAAACCTTATAATATATCGCTAAATCTAAATAATGAATTAAACATTCTTTACGTAAATCCGTTCTTCCTGCGAGTACTAATCTGCGATTACTAATTGGAATTCTAAGATAATTTCTTAAGATTACCTTCGTTAATTCTTATTTACTCGACTTGATAAATATGAAGATTAAATGAACTTATCTAAGTTTAAAATAATTTTATTTATATATTAAATTTTAGAACATGAAATATTTGTCGATTAAAATTAAAAATTACGAAGAATTAAGTTATATAACAATGAAACCGTTCAGCTCCGTTTTTGTATAAATGGATATTCAACCACAGTTATGTAGGTTAGTATACCTACCGCTTAAATAATTAAGTAAAGAACTGCTCTCAATGACTAATAATTGTAATATTTTAGTTACGCTGAGGTCATATTAGGTTGTATTAGGTTTTATTCGTTTCACATTAATAATATTGGACTGCTACTTACCTACACCTTAATACCTTATATGCAAAATGGAATTCAGAAAAGGAAGTTTTCGGTCCTACATTGGACAGCCATTCATAATTATTAGTGCTTATGACTAGCTTCCCTGGTAACCTAGATAAACATTATTATTTTTCAACTTAATTTCTCCAATTTTGTGTATTAATATTTATTCTGTTAAGTGAGATAAGTATAGTTAGTTATCTATCTTATTAGTTGTAATAAATAAAAAGTAATAATTACCGTATCCACGTTACTTTCATTCGCAGATGTGTATCACGTCGGCGGAAGTTTACAGCACGCGCGCCATTTCCTCGTTCGCAGGATGTTTTGTGCTATTCGGATTTCGAATTATATTTGCGTTGCTAGGTTCCGTTGTGTCTGCCATTGCATTGCGAATATGCTATAAATAAAGCTTTATGGCATAATATTTAATATATTATTACAGCTAAGGAGTATGGCAAAAGTTATATAATTATGACTAGAAATTAATATTGAATAAAGCTGCCATACCTTTTTTGATAACCTTTATCTGTATTTTTCTGTTTTAATATATAAATCAATATTAATATTTTGAACTAAAAAAAAAACTAAAAAACTAAAATGTCGCAGTGATCGGCAATTTCAAGGAAGTTAACGACCGTTGAGTGGACGTTTGATTTTTACTTGTTAATATTGATTAGTCAAATGATCAACCCCATGGGCGGACGAGCATCAATTGTACTCATATCCGCTCGCTAATGATGCACAAATGAAAGAGAAACATCACGATCCGCCATCTTATTTATTATAATCATGTTGCGCGCCATTTTGTTATAAAACATTTTATATGATTTTTGAAACTATATGGTGGTACCTATAATTTAGAATTTAATTTATAAGATGTTTTTGTCAACACTATTGCGATGTTTGTTTTCTAAATATTAAAAAAACTTCTGCAGAGACGATTATAAAAAGATTTACTTTAAGAGAAATCACTATTATTGGAAAATTAAGACTAAATATTACTAAATGTAAAATCTCCATACAAATCTTGAATTGCTTTAAAGTTTAACTAAACACACCCGAGGGAACCAGATGGCCCTTAAGTTGTTATTATTAAAAATAATACACCCTCTTAGAACTGCCAGACACATTGAATATCTCTCTTTGATATACCTAGCTGTTGCGAATAAGATAACACCAAGATGTAATAAAATACTCACCGGAGAATCAGTATAAATCAGTATTAATTTTCCGATAACCTATTGGTGATTTTTCCGAATTTTACACAGACATAATATTTTGTACATTTTGTTTGTAAATCTGTTTTTTATGTTATGCATCACACATAAAATTCTGGCAATTGACGAAATTTGTATAGGTCTGGTCAACAATAGTACTTGTGGCCCCTGAAATTTCACTTATTGTAGCGGGAATAAAAAAAAAATGGATTTGTAAAGAAATAGAGTTTTTATGGTGACGCAGTTACGGCCAATTGGCTAACTGCATAGTCAATAACAAAAAAAAAAAAAAAAAAAAAAAGAGTTTTTATGGATGATATTAGTCTGGGGGGGTTTTGTAAGACGCAGTAGCTGACTGCAGCTAGTTAACAATATACCACTAATTAATTACAAATAGTGAAAACAAATAAATAAATAGATGGTAGCTGTTATCAAATTATGTTTTACATATAGAGATAGTAAATCGGTATCAATTAGGCACTTATCCTAAACATCTTTTACTATATGTGTGTATACATATATATAATTTGGCTCAGTTTTCACACAAACAAATACTATAAATATATAAATATTATTGTGTGTAGTCTATTTAGGGATATGCAACAACGACCTTCATTCTAGTGGCTGTGCACCTGTCGGTTCGTATCTTTATCTAATTTTAACTGTAGTTTAAATTATATCTTAATAGTAAATATTAATAGACTAGAGGAGTAAACATATTCCTCAGGTTTTTATGATGATTAAACAAATATTGGACCAGTTGTAGCTTTTCATGAGAACACGACTTCTATTGTTAAATTTGCGTATGTTCGTGGCATACATCTAGGGCCATTTAAAAGCATCAAAACAATTATGTACCAATGTCAGTTGGGAATTTCAGACTCGACATAGGCTATTGTGGATGTGGGGTACAATTTATATATTTATATTTAATTACAAAGTATAGTAATGGATACATTGGTAATGTTTTTACATATTGGGGCATCTTTCTGGATCTCCTAAAACCAGCTTGTAGTTAAATGTCAATACTGGTATTATTAGGTTCCCGTAATATAAGCATCGTTTGATTGCAATATTAAGTGCAGTTCTCTAGTCCCACTTCTCTCCCATTGATAAACAGGGCGGCTGTGCTATTGTCACTGTCAATGGCGCCAAGAAATTTATAATTTGTATCCTCAGGTAACCCAGCTGAATATAGATAGCACTTTTTTTTAATCTTGTAATATTACAATGTAAGTTTTTTTATAAATAAATTAGCAACACTATATTGTTTTATAAAAGGCACAACTATTCTAACCAAAATACTTCGGAAAATCGTGTATAAATAGATTGAAAACGGACAGTATTTATTGAAGCAATTTTTAGTTTTTCATATTTTCTTATATTACAGATTTGAAATCTAATATTAGTTTTATTATTGAGAGTTACAGTCGGTGTGTCAAACAAAACGCAAAAGCATTGTACTGGCTGTGTGTACGCATTTCCGGTTCATTGACCTTCTCAAAACATAAAACTATACACAATGGTTATGCATATTCCCAATAAATTTAAAGTTTTAGTTAACAAGGTGATGGAACTTGTCAAGAAATATTTTTAGTACCTTATAAATATTAAACATAGTAATAAGATTCTCCGGAATAAACCAAGTTAAGTATTGTATTTCAAATAATACTAGTATATGATGGATTGTTTTATAAAACTGCTAAACTGATTTTGTTAATATATAATTGATGAATCGACTTACTAAACTAAATCTTATAATGTTATAATGATGACTTTGTTTTATATGTTTTGGATTTTGTTTTGTATTAACACTATTTATCGGTTTGTTTGTCTATTGATGTTCGCATCATTAAAAAAATCGACAGAAAGAAAATTTTAAATTTTTATTGTCTTTGTCACGCGTAATTATCTAAAATTTTTGAGTCATTTTTAGTCTATTCATTGTTTAGTAAGATAGGTTTAATCAATATGATAATGTGTTAGTTCATTGTAGTGTTTTTTTGAAACGGCATTTGTGAAACTATATTTGGACGGGCTTTTGAAATACTGTGATGTTTAAGTGGCAGGGATTTGAACCGGCGACCTACAGGTAACTGTCCAGAGGTCGCAGGCTAAGAATAGTATACATGTTTATAGAATATACAAACATTAAGTTTTATAAATGTGTATAAATTGGACCAAACCTCCAGTAAGTAGTAGTATTATTAGCTTATACTCCATCAATCAACCATTTAAATAAAAGTCAAGAGTTATGATCCTTGCACTCCATAGCTTCTACGATCCGAACTCTTATGACTTTGTCTTGCTATTAAACTTAATAATTTAAAAGTTATATAATCTAGTCACTTTTTTGACGTCTCAGTATTATAAACACACAGACGGAAGTAACAAGTAACAAAACTATTAGTAATTAAATAATCCAAGAGTAATTGTAATGTAATGCAATGAAGACATTAACATAATTTATTCGCCATAAATCTGAGTTTATCAACGTGAGTAGCAATTACGATACCCTTTTGAGTTTGAGTTTGTTCCACTTCGTACTAGAGGACACCAACTATATCATTATTATCATTATCCTGTAACATGATACAGTAAAACAAGTCATTAATATTGAGTAGGTATATAAGTTAAAACATTTGGGTTTATTTGTAAATTAAATATATGAAGCTTGACACTTACGACTAAATTTCTTTGTTATTTTCGAAAGCTTTCAGGTACTGAGATCAATCAAGGGAATTCAGATGTTGTATTTCCATTATGATTTCTTTAATTTAATTAATATTTAAACTCGAATTTTCAACTGTACTGGAAAAAGCCTTTGTTGAAAAGATGGAAGTAGCTGGGACTCTGAGTGAGCCATTTTAATATGTGTATCAAAATTATTAAAGTAAAACTATTTTTCCGGATTCAACTAGCGTATAACCGACGCCCGACGTTTCGAATGCTATGCAGCAATCGTGTTCACGGTAAGACGATCACGAGATGGAGGTGACACCTCCATCTCGTCGGGTCATTTAGTTAGATTTAAAATGTTAATTTAAAATTTAATTCAATGTACACTAGTTAAAATCGTAAAAGTAGTTTTATTTCAACGTGTAGTACCTACCTACGCGTGAAAGCCTTAGAAAACATTACGCATAAAAAGTAATCTGAAAAAAAATATAACAATGTTTTATCCTTTACAAACTCTTAGATTTATTAGGAATGAATTTCTACATGAATTATTAAGACAGATTTGTCAATTACTTAATTTCTCTTAGTCCAGCCGTGTGTACTCTGCATATTGTCATTACTAAGATTTACGTTTTTGATAACGAATGAAAGTTAAAGTTGAAACAATATGTTGTTATTATATATTTCTAAAAACCGGCGGGTAAATTATAATAATTTTATATATAATAAATATTTACAAATACCGCTTTATTTTCTATTCTAAAAGAATATTAAAGAATACACCAGTAAAAGCAAAATAGTCTGAAAGCACTTGATAATTGCACAGAAACTAACAAGATGCAAGAGGCTGTCCGCGCTCCGTACGCCTGATACATAATAATTAACAGGCCCTCCAATAAATCTCAAGATATATCCCGTGGCGATGGTAATTGAATTGTAAGCCTTTTATATAATTATACATGAACATTATTGAAATCCAATTATTCACAATTTATGTACAGTACAGAAAGATTACTTGACTGGATAATACTACTTGAAATTGTAGGGTTATAAATTGAACATTGTTTACGTAAAGCATATGTGTGCGTGTTTCTCTCAGTAAATCAAGCTCACACACAGTGATAACTCTTACTGTTTGCCGTTTTTCTTTTGCGTAGCATACCCATTAAATACTTATTGTTTTATGTCATTGTGACATCCGAATGACATCGAAATGTTTTCTCTTCATCTTCCTACTCTTGTAATACGTATTGCTGATTAATTCCTTGTTTTCAGATATAAATCTTATACTATATTTGCTAAAATTTAAACAACAATTAACCACCATCTTATTGAGCGTAGGACAGACTTAAAAATAGTCAAAGTATTTGTATTTAAAACAAACAAAACATCAAGGCGTGAAGTATTCAGGACCTCAATCAATCTACCGGTTTTATACTTTTCATCAAGGCGGCAACTCTTTCAAATAGTGGCCAAATCAAAGAAGCAGTAAAACAGCATCAAACGTAGATGTTGGGTAGTTTTGATGGCGGACATCAATGATAAAAGATTTATAGAAGTATATATTCCATTGAAGCTTTATATGTTCGAAAATCTTTATATATAAAAAATCAGTTTCAGTATGTTTGTGATATTGACACTCGAGAAGAAATCAATGGATTGAATAAATTTATTTACAAAGCATTGCATTACTATAAAAGATTGTTTTTATACGTTTTATTCTGAAGTTTCGACGGGACGGCCCATTTATATTATTAAATAAGGACAAGGTAGCTGGTACCAACTAGCAACAGTAGGTAATAAAATAATTAATTTATTTAGTACTCGTATAAAGAAAAAGATAGGATAAGATAAGAATAAGATATAGATGTATTAATTAAGATGCATTCTATGTTTTTTGTATTAATTAATTATTAATTAATTTTGTATTAATAATTAATCTTTAAACGAAATTTCACATAGCAACTAATATAAAAAACAAACAGACAGAAAACAGTAAACAGATAAAAAATATCGAAATCACTTCAATTCAGGGTAATGATCTTATATTTTCTTTAAAACCCGTTTAAATAAGTTCTAATTGATGAAACAACAGTTCAAAGATATTTCTAATTGCCCCATTTTTGAGACTGAACCATTGATACTCTAATTGAACAATTATCGTCTTTTCTCTTTTAGTATTTGTTAGTTAAATATAGATTACAGTTATTGAAAGATAATGTACCACATTATATATCGATAAAATGTTTAAGCTAGGGATGTTGCTAAGGTCACCAGTTGATTAGTGAGGGAAAATCTTGAATCATTACGTCGTAATAAAGTACCATTATTGCTCTACAATACAAGATATACAATTGAATAACGATTTTAATGTACCGTGAGCTGGGGTACGGGTAGTGTTGTCATATTATTTTATCGATAAACTATAGATATATTAGATAGAGTTAAATAGATAAGTAGGTGGTCCTCTCGATGTGGTCATGACAAGTACAGACAGTAATATGTAGGTATATATGTAGGAAATTAAAAATCTACGACATAAAGTAACCTATCACACGAAATATCTTAAAAAAAAGTAATTTGGGAGTTTATCGGAAATATTGTGACGGAAGACATATACAATAAATAAATCAAATGTTCTTTAGAACGAATGGTATAGAGCTCATTCGACTCATCTAACTGTTTTTGTTCTGACCTGTTTTCCAAGTTAGTTCTGATAACTTAATCAATAAGTGATTGATTAATATTTAGGCATATATAAAAGCACCCTAACGAAGAAATCACAATCTTGTAAAAGACCATCTTCCTTAAAATAACTTCAAATCCTACGTAATTTGAAGTTCGTAACATTTAAAGTTCATTTAAAGATGGTGGTGGTATAACAAATTATGAAACAAATACTATTCAAAGTATATTTGTCTACATTTACATTCTATTACTTCTTTCCTAGTCTGTAAAGTTACAATCTGCAACATGGTAAGAGGGACCCTCTTAAGTTAATATTAGAATTTAGAATAATAAGTAGTATATTTATAAAGTCATTAAGTATGTAACATGTACTTAGATTCAGTAAATATTCGTAATATCAATAAGTGATTTTGTAATGCGATAACATTATTATCACAATATTTTATTATTTATTTAATTTTAATCACGTAAAAGAACTTATTCAAGTTATTATGGTTATTTTAAAGAACAGCTTTGGATATGTTTTTATTTATTATAGTAAAAAATATTTGTTTTGTTTCCTGTTTCTATAACAAAATATTTCATATTTGAAAGAAATACATTAAATATTATTTTTTTTAATCTATACCTTAATTGCCATATATAATACTATTGCCATATATATATTGTAATATTTTTAAATATAATATTTTTAAAACTTAATATTTTCAAGTTATCGAGATCATGTATACAATATATTTTAAGAACATCACTACTTCTCTAGTAGTGACGCACAATCGGTGTAATGGCCGGGTCAAGTGGATACGGGAGTCTATTTGGCATTGACTAAACCACCTTGATGTAATCTAGTTTACTAAGATTGTTTTTACAGTACCTCTAGGATGATGTCCAGATGTAGATAATGGCTTAAAAAATAAACAAAATACATTAGCATTAGATATTCATTCAAGATTTGATTACTTAACTAACTTATGACGTAAAAGAAGCAATATTAAAATAAATGTCTAGGAATGTTTGTTTGCACTGTCCGATTTCGTCGCCGTTCGATTTTTGAAGACCCGGAACAATTCTAGAAGTCTCGATAACTTAAGAATGAAAAAATAATCTTAAAAAAATGACAACAGTGCTTTGTTTTATGAAATATAATTTACCAGAATATACTTATGATATACTTTTGAAATAAAAATTACCAAGATAAAATTGCTTAACTCTTTGTTGAAAATAAATTTAAATTAAGATATTTTACTGTCTTTCTATATCCTTCAGCTTATTCAGTTTTATAACTGTCGGTCTCGGGCCATTATTTTTTATGTTCAGTGTTGCAACGGAGAAATATATCTCCAACAACGTCGTTAACTATGAAATTTCTTAATGAAACATTATTAAAAATATTTATGGGATAGGATCAGAGTGATTTTTTAAAAGTAATATGTATAGATTAAAAAAAATAAAAACATATTAACACATCCAGGAGTGGTACTTGTGACATCTGGGAATCCGTCCTCGTCATTCTGCCTATTGAGCTACAGTGTTATTATCCGCCTTTATGAATTAACATTCTATATTTTGTTAGTATTTGCTAAGATAGAGTCCTTTGATAGCTATATTTTAATTTAACATGTACTAAAAATCAGGTGTGACTGCAGTTGCAAGATGTTTTCGCTAGTAGCCCCGCAATTCAGTTCAGATGTCAAGAGCCATCAATGAGATGCAGCTTCCCAGAATCGTTCAATTGCATTCGATTAAGAAAATAACGGACAATTGATGAGCTTTGAGCCATCGAACTGCATTAGGGTTCACCGGTTCAATACCATCTTAAGATTATATAAGGTATGTGGGTATTGTTATATATTATTGTTGTAATTAGAAAATGCTAGTTGGAGAATTTTTCCCCAACTAGCATTTTCCTGATTACAACCTTTAAATTTACAATAACAACATTAAAATTCCAATTTCCTAATATTAAACTTTATATTTAGACATTATCACGTTTATAAATAATAATATTTTGTTAATTATGTAGTGAAGTTGCTATATGAATGAATTTTTAAAGAGTATGGAAAAAGAGGAAAGTGTAGGTATAGCTATTAAATATAAACATGTTTTACGATGATTGGCAATTTTTTTAGAGACTTAGCACTAAACTGACATAATATGTTATATTAATCATCCCGATATAATTTCTAACATGTTTCTGTCCATAATACTCATTATTTAATCAATAATAAAAATATTACAATTTTATATAGTAATATAGATTTATCTAATGTGTATTATATTACTTCTTTTTTACAATGTATGTAATTGTAACCCGATGATGTTTCGACTGCTTTTCAACAATCGTGTTCAATTTCCCATAACACGTAAAAAAATAATGAAATAAGATATTCGCGGATTAAATCCGTAATACAGTAAAATTTAAATACACTTTTCTTAAAAAATCGCAAAACAGACAATAAACTATAAAATCTTTAAAAGCTTCGGCTGTAAAACGGTTCCGGTGTCCGAAAATGGACAAACTCCAAACCATTGTTATTGATTTTAGTATTCAATCGATACTTGAAACGTCGGGAAAACGAGATGCGAATTTGAGATAAAACCTTAATAATATACTTGGGTTGAATTTTAATAGTACCTGATCAATTCGCAAAGCGAGCGGCGGATAGGATTTTGTCGTTTTCCATAAAATTATATCTTCTACAAATTCTTGAAACGTTACAAATAATATATCTCAAAGGAATTCCCTCGTGGCCACGAGGAGATTCCTTTGGTGAAGTAAATTACATGAAGTTCAAATAAATATTCAAAATAATCGTTATAAAATTGGTATTGTTTCGGTCATCTTCTCTTTCCAGGCACACGAAATATAAATGTAAATATTGTTAATTAGTTTAAAATTATCTACGCGAAATAATTTAAGTACTTAGTATCAACATTTTCCAGGACTATAATAATTATGACATTGTATAAGTAATGAGATGCAGCAGTATGACCTACTTCCCTTTCCTCGTTCAGAAATAACTACAACTCCGATGTTTTCCCGAATTATCCGAGCTCAAATATGTTTCATTACAGTTTTAACCGCCATCTTGCTGTCTCCAGTAAAATTGCAAGTGATAGAAACACAGTGTTATTATTACTCACGCACACATTCAAAACCTTTCTAATAATAGGCATCTTTATCCTGATCTTTTTGGATTACTTTTTTTTTTATGATGAAATTTGTTTGCTTTTTTTGCTTTTTTGCAATGCTTTTTTTTTGTTGTATTTATTTGTTTTAATTAATTATGAACTAATTTTTTCAAAATGTAACTATGAAAGAATAATGTTAATGTTTTATAAGGCCTTAATGTACCTAATCATTTAACTGTATCTCGTGTCCAGATCAACTCAATCGACGTAGCAGCATCCTTCCACTAGAGATCAGTGAGAAGCAGCTATTATAGGTTTGTTTACAATAAGTGGAAAGGATAAACGAATCCCCAATGTTTTACCCTCCATTCCTACTCTACTTTATCCCTTCCGTTCCTCAAGGCAATAGGCGAAGGTCTCTACATACTCACAATAAGATATACCGTCTGTTCTTTCTTCTCCTACCTTAAAAACCTCTCGGCAAATAAATATATTATTTACTACAGAGTACTTACGGAAACATTTAAAAGTATAAAATAAAATTGTGTATAAATATATAAATAAACTTAATTAATATAACAGTCCTTAGTAAGAACATTTCGTATAAAAACTCGTGAAAAGTTACTCATTGTTGTAGGTATAGAATTTATTATGGTTTAAATATTGTTTATTCCCATTAGTAAATTAGTCAGGGATTGCAAGTACTGAAACACACTTGACACCTTTAATTTAATTTTGGTATTATTTCCACATATTATATTGATAATATTTTAAGTCTGATCAATAAGACTTTCACATAGTTCGGTCATATATTAAAAATAAAAATACAAACAAAAAAAAAAGCGATTTTGCCTGACAGAAAAAAAACATTATATTACCAAAACACACCGTTTGACTTGTTAAAATGACATAAAAATCATGCTGATATAGTAATTAGGAATTATCAGACCAGATATATGTAATAACCACTTAATGTTTGTATATTTATAATAGCTCTGTTATTTACCGTTCCAGATTATCACTTGTGAAAAGGATAACACAAAGGATATATTTGTCATGAGTTATGTGAACAATGATGGACGAACAGAGGTCGATCCTTATTTTTATAACGAGTCCCGCATACAAAGGTCTTACTCACGGTTATGCAACGCAACAATGCTGCTTAAAATGTATTTATTAGATTAACATTTAATGCCAAGGTTGTTAATGTGATGTAATTCTTGTAATAGTATCATTTATAGTATGTAATGAGAAAACAATAACTATATTTTTTTTATTACTTTATTTTTTCCTCGTATATTATTTATATTAAGCATTAAGCGTATTGTACTGTAATGTTTATTGTATTGTTTGGTATGTATATTACGAGATTGTGGCGGCGGTATCACAACAATGACAAAATTTCATCTCACTTCAAAAATGAAAGGAATATTCAATTCCATGCAAGCCAACCCAAGCAATTTCGATAGATTAATTAATCAGGAAGTCTATAAATATTTGTATTTCTAAGCTATGTAGCTAAATACAACCTCCCACATAACTCACAACTGCGTTGAATGAATGAAACGTAGAAAGTTAATTATAATTATAGAGTGACTTGCACTCGTAGGTATATGTGTAGGATGCTGAGAGGTGTACTTGATGCATCTTTGTCAATTTCAACAATGTATATATTTGTTTTGTAAAATAATATATTTAACAGCACAGCTATTAGCAGTTGAACGATTTGATTGGTTGATGTTATGTGTGTATGTTTTGTTTAATTATTCTTAGATATATTTACAAAGTTCTGTAGCAAGTTGTGCATATATAATATACAGAAAAATTGGCATATTTGTAAGTTTGTTTGTATTATAACAAAAAATAAACCGATACAGACAGGGATTATAACCCTGAACCTGTGGGAAACCGTCCCGTCAGTTTACCAATTAAGCTACCGTACTGTTTCGAAGGACTTAACTTTGTATGTGTGATCGTCCTTATCAGGATGGCGGTGATATCTATTAAGCTTCTTTCCAAAATCCTAACCAATGTTTCTAACTTTGAAATAAAGATAAACATTGACATGTTACTTCAACCAAAATTAAAGTTTGAAAATAAGTATCTATAAACATGTATAGCCATGTTAAGCTTATTATAATTTTTAAATGAATATACATATATGATGAAAAATAAACCAATGCGGGCTGGGATTCAAACTATGTACCATCATCGAGACCAATTTACCTAAGAAAGTTGACGAGAAATAGTCAAGGTAATATATCTCTTAAGAATGCTCTAACTATAGAACAGACGAGTCGCTGGCAAAAACCAAGCAAGCTGTCATATGGCGAATATAATTACAAATACTTATACAAAAATAAAACCACTGAATGTGGGTTCGATAGGTGTCGCAGTAATCGAGTTATTAACAATAATTATTATCTTTGTGGGAGGAAACGTTAACAAAAGATAATAAATTGGATATACCTACAAATTGTAAATATCTAGCAACTAATGATTTCAAAATCATTTTATTTGCAATTACGAACGTGTGAAATTTAATAAGATAATGATTTTACCAATTTTATACTCAATTAACCCTAATAAGTACGTTGTACTACACAAAGTGATGTGTATAAAGTTCACATAATTTTCATCTTTATTTATACAATATAATGTACAAATTTGCTTGAAGTATTTTAATGTAAAAATATTTTGTCATAAATTACTTATATATTAATTTAAGATGGGATTTTAACTCTAATGACATTAATATTAAGAACGTTTGTAAGTTGAATAATTTAATGCGATTGTGTTGTTGACTGTACCTTGCAGTAGCGGGTAGCGTCCGCATAACGCGTAACTAATGACTTCCTACGTCATGCGCCTGTCTGTCTGTCACAACGTATTGAGAACTTTTCAAGTTTCCAAAGGTGAGTATGGAAGTGGACTATTATAGAAAACTGCTACATTAATAAAGTATGTAACTATAAATTACATTTCTTAAAGAAATATTTCTAAGGAAATAAGTATGGTTTTTTAATTAATTTAAAAATTCCTAGAATAACGACACGTTATTATTAATGTTAAGTTGAATGGTTACAAGTAATTATTAACATTTTAGTGATATATATGCTCATAGCCATGTCAACTCTTGCGTAGAGTCAAGTACTTAAATATCATCATCATCGCTTTACAATTTTATTTGGGGTTGGCACAATAGGATCTTCCCTTTCATTCTTGTATGTTTACCGTTATGTCCACTCTTTTACGCACGTTATCTTTCATACAATTCATCAAAATCTTTTTTTTAGTGTACCTCGATCCACATATACTTCCAAATTCACATCTTCTTCTGTTTACATGACATTCATCCCTTCTCATAACATGCCCATACCACGCTAGTCTTGTACTCTTCAATTTGTCCGTCACAAACTTCCGATCACATAATTATTATATATCTTATACATTCTTATCACCCCATACATCAAACTCAATATTCGCTTCTCTAACTTTTAAACTAAAGCTTTTCATTATATGTAATTATTTAAAAATCGGGAATTAACGGAATAGGTATCATATACCTTGGATCTGCCTGACGTTCTGACCGGGTTGCACCGACTGTGGTCAGCCTGTGATTTTTAAATAATTATATATTCGCTTCTCTGCCGCATGTAATCTCTTCTCATCTATCCCTTTGGTTATGCAAGACTCAGAACCACACATCTCGACAGTTCTTAGATATGTAAAAAAGAAAAACACTAAAACTAATAAGAGTAAAATTAGATATAATAAGCTCTAAATTATTTAGTGGATAATTTTCAGTTTTGTTACCTTATAATAACAAAGTACAACTTACAACTGTGATTGAGTGGGCGGTAGAGTGCTAAAGCGGATGCCTTCGCCCTTTACTCTGGAAGGGAACTGTGAACTACAACGACTACTTCTGAAGGACTATGACGACTTCTTCGACATCAACGACGATATATAATTGGTTAATAACCTATTAAACGTCTTTTTCGATAACCTATTAAGACGCCTGAACATCTTTGATGGATGGTTGACGGAAAATAAATTATTATTATAACTTTATGACTTTTTGAAATGTTGGCAATAATACGCAGAAACTATAAAAATAACAGAGTAACCATTTCATTATAACGAACATACTAGACATTTGTTTGTTTATAAATAAAAAACAAATGTCATTGATAATATGACTAGCTAAAAAGATTTTTAACAAAGACCTTCAACAAAATCAAAGAGTTTTTTTTTATAAACATTGATAAACCAAAACGTAAATAAACTATTTTATTGAATGTTTAAACTCATCAAAAATGTTTAGTACTTACCTACAATTAATTGAATTCAAACAATATCAACACAACATTCATAAAATATAACAAATCCATTTCTACTCTAACCTACCAACAGGACATCGTTAAGAATTGGACTTAGCTATTTCAACTCACTAGAAAAAAGCATCTATATTGGGATTTCAAAAAATCTAATACAAGTCAAAGTGGCCGGATGCGCACGCGCCGCTGGCACTTTTTAACAATTAATCGTTTCCTTGGGCTTATTTCCTATTCGTGTTGAGATGTCGAAAGATTAATATATATATGTTTCAATATAGATGCTGTATCCGGGTGTATGTTCTTCCTTAATAGACAAATTTATGGGATAATCAGCTTTAAGAAACAAAAAGAAATGTAAAACTGTTACACGGTTTTTGTGGGAATAAACGCTTTTTATAATTTGTATTTTTTTATTTATGTTACTTTTATGTGTTTTAAGTTATTTAACGAAACAATGTTATCAATAAATAAAATAGGTATGTTAAAAATAAATTCATTCAATTGTACTATGTATCTACTCTTATCGTATGTATGTAATCTCTCATATGTATGTAAACATACATGAATAATAGTCTCGCCATCCATCTCTCCACTACTAAGATACAATTAAAATAAATAATCGTTACATAATGAGGTAAATAAGAAAGGAAGTATACATATCATTTAAATGCAATATTTTATAATTTTTAGGTAGTTTAAATTCTCTAAATATTTTTGCTTTAGTTAGGTGTAGGAAGTGTACTTAGTCGAAGTCTAAAAGTCGAACTTTCGTTGAAATAATAATTTTTCATTCATTTCTTTTATTATATGCATCCGGTGCTGTAAAGATAATGATAATAGTTGTTTATTTACGACTTGTTAGTCGATGATCTCAAACTCGTTATATATAAACTTCATTCATATACTTGTAATTGGCGTTCCGTTTAATCGTTTCGAGTTATCGATTAAGCGAGTCAATATCGTTTAATCGATAAATTTATCGATTTTGTGCCATGTACTAGCTTCATTAAAGCTAGTATAAATTTTAATGTCTAGATAGTTTCTGTTCTTTTTTGAAATATGAATGTATCTGCGCTATTTCTAATGTGTGAAGCACAATAAGAAGCATAAATTACAACATTGTGTCTTGAGTAATTGCAAGATGTTAATTTTTAAAATAAAATATTATTCTTATGAAGATCATAACTTCAAATAGGTGTCAAAGTTTGTACGATTACTAATATAATAGTAAACTTTAATAAGCTAAAGTTTGTTCTTGAGATTTTTTTACTTTATAACCTATTTACTGGAAAAACTTAAAAGGCCTTACAAGAAAAAAAGTTTAAATCACATTACGTGATCTTAGACCAAATAGTTTGCTATAGATATACCAAATTATTTTAAGTCTCTGTTACAGAAAGATATGAATGAAGCAGTTTCTTTAACGGGAGTTGTCAGTGGCACTGAATTCATGAAAATTTCAGAATAAGTGTCCAGTGTATCTAATCTACCGGGATGAAGACCCGAACAAGAGTAAGAGAGTAAGAATTTCTAACCATTAAAAAAATAAGTAATACTCCTTTTTACAACTTTAAATTCCCTCACATAACTCAATTAAAAAGTTTTTTAATTTAAACTAGAATCTGTAAACACTTCCGCAGCCGCACGCGCCGGAAGCGGATACTTATATCGAAGGGTATTGGCTCCCGATTGATTGATTGATTGATGCGGGGTTCAAATGAGCTTTAAAATATAACTGTCATGGCTGTCTTCTAGTGCACTCTTGAACCGAATCAAGATGATAAATACAGATGTCAGAGAAAGGGATCGCGATAGAAATTTAAAAATCAATCTCGATTTCATGCGTTTTACTATTTACTAATTCTTAAGGTATTATTATATTTAAATACACATTCACTAATAAAATATTACACTCAAGTTTTGAAGAAATTCTATGGAGTTAAAAAATAATAAAAATCAGTTACAATGTTATTTTAGTAACTAATATACGGCACACAGGTACCTACTCGTATGTTCTTCTGTTAAAACCATACATATCAAACCATACATATCAAATGTGAAACATAGTAGTGGTTCCGTAGAACAAGGAAACAGGAATTCGAAGATGCATGAAATAGACGTTAAATTACTTTCTAAGAATCATATGAAGGAAATTCATTTTCTTGTGATGTATTATACTAGCTCTGTTAATCTTGTTTATTTACATTACAGATGTTGAAAAAACTTCTTCAAGGCAAAATATTAATATATACCCAATGCTCTTTCTTTAAAACATGCTTTTATTAATACCAAAGTTATATTACTATTTATTACACTAATAGTATATATAACTTTAATCTGTGTCAAAACTCAACAAATGATATTTGTCTCTGTTAGATCGAATTTTGTAAACATTTAAAATGAAAACATACAAATAATTAATCAGATGAGAAAATAAATCATATTACGTAACTTTCATCGGCTGCGTTGTCTAATTTTCCACGGAGACAGTGTGTGCGAGCGAGAACTAGATAAAATAGATGCAAAGCTTACGTAACGAAAGACAGAGCTAGATGATATTATTACGTTCGCTCTCCGATCCGGGCGCGCGCGCATCGCTACGCTCAACTACGCTGAAAGCTCAGACGGTCTACTGTCTTCAGTTTTAACTCAACCGTCAAAGCGCAAGGACGTGCTGTGGCGTTTATCCTGAAAAATAATATCGATATCGTTTTTATTTGTGACCTTTTGTGTTGTGTTTACATATATTTAAATATTAGAACCTCAGTTTCTGTGACAGGACTTGTGACTTTATAGTTTCGTTGGCGGGAATTGTGAATTATCCCAGTAGTTGGTAAGCAGTTGTGTTATTTTAAGATATAATTAAATATAGAACGTCGGTGTATGAAAACATAATTAGTTTCATATTTAACATGATTCAGTGTTACCTAGAAATAGAGTAGTACTAGTTACTCGAATTGTTGACGGTTCGCTGGAAGTTAAGGAATCTGAGACACATGTGCAGTATGAATTCTTAGGTAGTTAAGCAAACAAACATAATAATTAATACATCTGTCTTATAAATTCTACAAATGTTATTTTACAATAATTCCCAAATCTTTATTATTGAATTTATTTTTGTTACATTGCGGGGCTTTTCAAAGTTGTATGCATACCCTGAAAGCTGAAAGTTCATAGTCAGCTGTAGCTGTAATTAATAAATAACTTAATTATAAAATGTACAAAATACTAAGAGATACATTCAAAGAAAAATATAACGAGATAAAAATTATAAATATTAAAAATTATAAGTTAATAAAAACGTATGTACACTTTGAACCCGAGCGGTTTGTTGGGGGTCAAAAATTAATAAATAATAAAATCTTATATGTACTGATAAAACAATGAATAGAACAATTAGTCCTGTGTAAGGCGAGTCAAGGCGAGTATAGACCCTTAGAATGCATCCCGCGTCCTAATACTGAACACGTGGCCTGTGTTTTTGTTGCTAATGGAACAGAGCAATGTATGGAGTAGTTTTTATTATCATATAAAGTTTAAGATCAAAAATGTTCACGTATAGTCTTTTATATCACAATATATTTAACAGAATTAAACTAATTAAAAAGAAATAAACATTACAATTTTTGTTAAATACATGAAGCATACATTTTTATTTTGTAATTCATTTTAACGAAACGATACCAAAATCTAATTAAAATAGAATAAAAGTTAAATAATAAATATTACGTATGTATTATGTACCTAATAACTATTATATATATTATGAAGATACTATACTATATAGAAATACTATATTATGAAGAGAGTCCATAGTTTTAAAACACCAATGTTCTTTGTATAGAAGTAACGTGTGCCAAACACGTGGTCGATCCCTTAGCAAAAAAAAAATACACTTTATCTATTGCCAGCCGTCTTAATTAATGTTTGTTTATTAGCAAGAAACATCTCAATGTACAAATATATTTAAATAGTAACTGCTACTTTAACTGCTCAACTACAGTGAAACTGAAATAAAACTAAAAAATTAAAAAAAAACATCAACAACTTTATTAATTACAATTCGTTATACATCGAAATAATCGTTACATTTTGATAACCTTCTTGGGTTTGAATAAATTTTATCATAAAAAGAAAATTTGGTGCAACACCGAACTCTGTGTGGGTTAGACTACGAAATAGGTTTATTGTCATATTTCTTTGAAACGGTAGTTTTCTTTTAGTTTGTTTCTTTGATCCCCGGTAATGGCTTGTTAAATCAGAGCTAATTTATTTGACGCTGATGACATTTAATCAATTTGGCGTCTTAATTGAGGACACAGATTTAACCAACATATTTATTTCTAAGAAAAACAAAGTTTATGACATAATACTAAAGAAATATTAGCCCTTAAATAAAGTCTTTTACTAAGATATAATAAAAATATTTAATATTCGTAGGTGTACCTACCTATATGATAATAATTAATCCGCAGTAATAAAATAAAGCTGAACAGTGAGTTTGTTTTAACGCGCTAATCCCTGAAACCACCAGCCGGATTTGAGAAAATATTTGTGGATTTGGAAGCAGTTCCAAGATGGTTACAAGCGATTCAAGTAAAATACTTCTCCACAGCAGTACAAGAAATAAAAAAAAATTAATGCTCTTTGTTACCAGAGTGCTTTCAGTTGCTGACATGACGCTTAGCTTAAGTCCAAGCGTACAGAGACGCAGGAACAGTTAGCACTATATATATAATAAGTATTTAATACTTGGTCTGCATTTAGTACAGTTTATAGTTAAATTTAATTTCTTGATACTTGACGCACGATTGTACAGGTGTAATATAAATCTTTGCCAAACCACAACGACTCTTCGACATTGATTCAAAGAATAGCTGGTCCGTACTCACTGGAGCATTTTTAAAAGCAAGATTGTGTGCTAATACTTGCTTATAATTATATTAATGTAAATCAATACGAAATTATTATAGCACACATAAACATATATAGGTACATGTACATGTATATCTGCAAACCTCGTAACACTTGATGAAATCTCTCCAGATATATTTAGACAGGGTTATAAATTATAATCCTTGGTTTTTCCCATAGATTTCTCTAGAAGCTTATTTTCACTGAATAATTCGAACCAAATATTTATACTGACATCATTTCTCAGTACAAAGTTATTATGGAAAATCTTTTAAAATGTTTAAAATATATTTTCTTCCTATTTATATATTGTTAAAGCTATTTTATAATGGAATGTTTTAATCAACCGCGTTCATTGTCACCGACTCTATTTTTGTATCTGTATTCTATGACTGGGTGTCTCCGCCCTTTGCCTGTTTGGTTTACGTTTTGTCTTTATTAAAAAGAGTAATGAAGATGAAACTAATTTTGTATTTATGAAACTTGTGTTAAATTACAAATGTATAAGAATATAAGAATCAATTGAAATATTATTAATAATTAATGAATAATTGAATTTGATTTAATGCCAAAGTGTCTTACATCAAAAAGACGTCCACTTATAAAACGTCTAACTCTAGACGCAGGGTCCCAAGGAGCTTTCCTTGAAGAAGAACCGGTGGGAAAGTTATAATGGCGATAACAAATATACCTTTAAGAAATTTCATTTCGCTAAAACTATTTTTCTTCTAAGGATTAATGATTTATTTATAAGAGAGATGCAGGTAAGAATATATAAACTTAATTCTCTGTACCAAGTGATTTATAGTCAAATGTAAACTTTGTTTTCTTTTAAAATATCTTAGAATTGTCAGCGTATTTTGGTTTATACATAAAACATGGATATAAATAAATAAAAGTAGGACAAAGAATGTCTTATGTTTCTTGTATATAGATGTTTGAGCACATGTATTGTAGTCAGTACATCAACTTATATTTTATTTCCTTGAATTTTAAATGATTGTCTATACATATAATAAAATTGTCACTGATCCATTTCTGTACATGGAAAATATAAAAAAAATATATCATAGGGGGGCTTTATAAGAGCAAGAGAAAACAAAACTATGGTTTTTCAGATTATCTGTTTGTCTGTTTATCTGTATGTCTGGATGTTTGTGCACGCTAATCTCAGAAACGGCTTAACTAATTTGAATGTGGTTGTCAGGGATATAATTTAACAGTCTTCACTTACAATTTAGTGTTTATTTCATATAAATCGGTTAAGAAATAAAAAAGTTATGTCTATTTATGTCAATCACGTAATAAGTACTATGCAAATCTTATTCTATACTTGTAATAAATTTGTTGAGGAGTAGTCTTTGTACACTGAAAATATTGTAAAAAATATACGAGGATGTGAAATAATTACTAACAGAATCCATTTTCAGCATTTTAAAATCTTTGTTTGTTTATCGGTTGGACACACAACTCGAAAAAAAATATATATTCAAAAATTCATACGGGGAGACCTTTATATAAGCAAAAGAACCCAAAACAATATTTTTTCATTTTGTTTGTATGTTTGTATGTCTGTATATTTGTGCACGCTTATCTCAGAAACGTATTAATCGATTTGGATGCAGTTTTCGGGAATATTTTGTCATGGGATTCACTATACATTTTTTTTTAGCAATCGGTTAACAAATAAAGTACGTTTTATCAAAATCAAAATTTACGCGTACGAAGTCGCAGGCACAGCTAGTAATAAATATATCTAATTAGTATGTCTGATGTACGTTTGTCTATTCAGCAGACTTGTCTTGCATAAAAGACAAGGTATTAAAGTTATTTTGAGATACTAATATTCAAATTGAAGATCAATTCTTTATATATTATGTAAGCGAGTCTAGATTATTTTAGACAATATTGTCATGAATCCTGCAGTGGAAAATAATATTTCATACAAATTAAATCCTTATGTTACTTATTTGAAGGTCTTGTTTTCTGTACCCGTTATTACATTTTAAAGAATATAAAATTGTATTCTCATGATATTTGTATGCAAAGCTGCACCAATATGGATGACATAATAGTGAGGGAATATGAGGAAGGACATTGATCCATACAATGTATTGAATATTTAAAAAACCTACTTTTAAACTTTTTCGTTATTAAAAATTGGTTAAACTTTACTATTTTAATTTTTATTAGATAAACCTTAATACTATTATTTTTTCATTTGGTTTGTCTTATAGTATACACATTAATGTTTTTTTTATATCTACTATCTTAAAAGTTTAGAAGTTTTTGTTTTTTTTAATATAATTTTATTTTTCTTTATATGAATGTAAAATTAAGATACCGGAAAACAAACTACTATATATTGATTTATTTATTTTGTTTATGACTAAAGCTTGATCCTCGGCTGTCAAATAATATATTTTATTAAACAAAAGAGCAATTCCAAAGATCTCGCAAAAGATAAAGGGTCAAGTATCAAGATGGTTCAATACATCATTGCTTCCTGCTGATAACTTGTTCATTACTGTGATTGACGTATTCAGTGAGTTATATCCTTTACTATACTTTGAATATATCAATAATAGATGAATAGAAAAGAGAATACATTGATTTTAGTACATCTGTATGTCAAAAATGTAGAAGAATTGTTTTGGAATTTACAAAAAGGCCTTTAATTATTAAGTACCTGTACGTTCGTTCGTTTTCGTTTCATCATCTGATTGCGATGAAATTTTAGTGATTTGGGCACAAGACGGCAAAGATGAAAGCTTACACGGACCAAGTAATTATAGAAATAAAATCTGATCGCAATGTTAAATAAGACGGTAGAAGTGTCATTTTAACAAATGCGTTGACTTCTTTCTACCGCTGTCCCGACGAATTAACTTTACAAGCTCTCAATTACTTCCTCTCGAATAGAGGTTCCAAATCCATTATCAAGCGACAGACTAACCACAGGTTACATTTATTACTAATGGCGTAAAAATTCTTTAACAATCTTGAAGCTTTAAAAGGCTTTGGAATGCCGATAGAAAGAAACTTTGATTTTCTTGTTTTATTTTTTAATAATACTAAATATTTTTTATATTAATTTTGTTGTAATATTAAGAATTTAATTATATGTAATTAGTTTGAAATTCTAGATGTAATAAAATATTTGATCTTGAATCAAAACAAACAGAGTAATTCAATAAAACAAAAACGGTCAGTGATTGCCTCAAATCACATGAGTGGTGCATTATCTTCGATTGTCCAATGACGATAAATATTACCAAGGAACGGAACGTCTCTGTCAAAACTAACCAGACAATAATAAACCTTGGTTTAAGAGATTATGATCGAAATTTGCGTGGGCGATAGATACTGAACTCCTGAAGTACTTTTTTAAATGTGGACTTCACTATATACGTCTTAAGGTTGGTTATCGTGTGTATTCTGATTCATGAAGTGTCGTTAACGTTCCGATACAAGCATGAAACGCAATAAATTTCAATTAATGCCGCCGACAGGCCTGTATTGTCTTACAAAGAGATTTGACTATGATTTTTTTGTTCGTGCGAACTTTTCCCCTTTAATTAAAGATTAATAATATTTTTGTATATCCATTAATTATAATTTATTATCGTTCCTTTCAAATTAATTGTCTGTGTTTTTGTCGCCAAGAGTCTAGTTTACAGAGGTTTTATTGTGATTCTATTTGGACTGGTTTCTTTGTCAATATACAATGTTAGTTTTAAAAATTCTCACTTATAATTTATTTTACTTTTGTATTTTTAAGCATGTATATGGGCATTTTGTGATGGACAAAAGACGCGATTCATTAACATAATTTATTTAAACATGTTTCTATAAACGTCTATATTTTTTAAACGCTACTTACAATGCATCAATTCAATCGTAAAACCCTAATGTTATATCAATTGTCGGCGCCGGTCATTCTCATCCCATTTACAAGCAAATATCTAATTGATTATCAATTCGCTTTCTTATTTATTGAACTACCCGCAGGACAAACACACGGTAAATGACGTACATTAACCGTTTTATGAGCGAGTACATGTATTTAGAATGGACAGCGGTCAATGTATATAAAATATTGCGTTTTTAAATAACTTTGCAGTGAGTAAATAAGAAGCAACTATCAAGGAATATTTATTTCATGGTAGTGTTAAAATGTAATAAAAAAACTGTTAAGGATATTGAAATTACGTCGATGATATTCTATTCTTTTCTGTAAGGATTTGTAAGGAAAACGCATAATTTAAAATGTGTTGTGTCTATTTTTATATATTTTTATAGAATGGAAATATAAAATCAAACTATTATGGACGGTGTCAGCCCTTACCCGTGATGTGTTTATGCCTTAAATAATATATTCATATTGTTTGTTATTCTATGTTACATAAGTATTGCAGTAGGATATGATTATTACAAACGGTAATACTTAATATTCAAATTTTACGTATTTACTATCGAGTACTTGCCGATTAATATTTCTCAAAGTCCATCACAAATAATTCTAGCTTCCTTGTACGTGAGGTGCATTTATTGTTTGTCTTTTGTCCCCGTCTTTCATTTGAAGAAATGTATGAGTGTGAATGAGTGAGAGAATTGATCATCTTTATTCGAGGCAAGTGGTATATCGAAGCTTCCGGTACTGTTAAGTCATTGACTCAAGAAACGTACTTTTTGGTCCTTGGTAACAATTTATGTAAATTATTATATATAAGTCTATGTTAGGAAGCTATAAGTAGCTTAAAATATAATATAATTCTTGGACATTTGTCGTTGTTGTATATAAAAATCTTACAATAAATATTGAACTTTTGAGGACATATAATCGCGTATTTTTTAACTTCTTACCCAATTTAAAACAATGACATGACCACTATTAATTTAGTATTACTGCTATATATTAAAAATAATCTCATCCGTCATACCTATTTAAGATCTAGGATGACACCGTGATAGTAATATTGATAGGTTGATGCGCGTGCGCCGTTACATACCGTTAATGCGTAGGTCTTGCATTATTAATTGTGTTTCTTAATTGAACAATGGTTTAATTATCTATCCTTTTGCTTTAAGACCTTGGCTAAACATATAAAATAATTTATTAATTTATTATTGTTTATTATCGGTGACTTAATAGATAATTATTAATTAATAGGGATACGGTAGCTCAATTGGAAGAGCGACGGTAAGATTTTCTAGAGATCGCGGTTTGTATCATGTATCATGGTATATTTATTTATTAGATAAAAAAGATATAAAAGAACTCATAGTTTTGTATAAAAGAACTCGTTTGTAGTAAATTATTAAAATCTGGAGATTTCCACTCTTATAACCTTTTTTTGTTTATCAACATTCGTTTTTATGTTAAAAAATATAAGTAAATCAGTTTTTTTATGTATCAGATTTATATAGCAAGGATATATTATAGCTTCTATGCTAACACAAGCCCTTACAATACCATGGACAATGGTTTTTTTAACAGGAATTACAATTCATACGTAACTTTCACTTGTATTATAGTAGTTGTAAATCAGGTCACTATTCTGTAAACCGTTGCTAACACGAAAGAATTCTGTCGCGGCACGCTACGAGAATTTGTAACAACTGACAAGAATGCTAATGTATATACATACTATTAATGCGTATACATTTATACTATAATTCAGTACTTATTTGATTTGTTTTCATATAAAAACGTTTTTTTACTTATTTTTTTTATATTGTGAATATAAGTAAAAATATATATTCCATTTATTTTAAATTAAAACAACATAGTAATCTATGTTTCAAAAGTGCGGTAGTTTTTTTCCTGCTTGTTTGTTATTTTTTCCGTATTTTCACAAGCTTCCTGCGTATAAAGAATTAAACTATCAGTGTCATCTTATAAATTGCTTACAATGAAGTGTTAATATCACACCCTCTATTGTTGAAGGAGATTATATCTCAGTATTGTGATGCAGTACGCGACCTCGCACCTGACGGGAATCCAGAATAGGGACGCCTTCTTAGAAGCGTTCTGTTGTTTAAAAATGAGTTGATACGCGTAAAGTTTGAAACACGAGGGTCGCATCACTAATGCGTTTTTTTAATTTTTGATGAATTATTGAAACTGTACTTACCCAGTTTTATTTTCACGATATCGACAAAAAACAACTAGTCTAATTGATATTTTGCCCAAGTGCGTAAAAATTACGAAGTACCTATCTGCAGTTACATGATAAAATATCAATTATGCTTTACTTAAAAAAAAATATATTTAAAAATTTTATAATCTCCCGGAACATAAAGACCTCTAAAAAGAATAAAAATAATATTATTATGTACTTATTGAAGTCGTTGCGTCGGGGGACCGTTGTACGTTGACGATAGTGTCTATTTTACGAAGTTACGAGGACTTAGACTATACGATATTTTAATTTTAATTTCTGTTTTTTAACAAGCGGTCCCCCGAAGCGACGACTGCCATAAGTACATAATAATATTATTTTTATTATTTTTAGAGGTCATTTGAGTCGGTGTTTTTAATTTAATTTTTTTCCAGCTTTTTAAAGTTATGTTACTAGTTTCGTTATTATACTAAACCCTACTAAAACCTACGGAAACACAATTCTTTACTTACTTAAGTATTTCTATCAATATTGTATAAGAACCTTTCACCCGCACCAAAAAAACCTCAATATTTTGAAGACGATTGTTTCTCTTTCGACTAAACATCTAAGCTAAGAATCATCTCGACGAACCAGGCTTTCTATTAAAAAAAAACCGCAATCAAATCCGCCCACCCGTTTGGCTGCTACATTGCCGCAGACAGACACACAGATACACAGATCGACAGGTCAAACTTGTAACACCCCTCTATTTGAGTCGGGGGTTAAAAGTAACCAAAGATAAGTACTTTGTCCCATATTGAATATTATTATTTAAATATTTTATTTATATGTTAAAACTAAGGAAAGTAACTTACAAAATATTAGTATGATATTAAAAGCAGTGCTCTGAAGATGAGGATTGAAAGTAATAAATGGGTTTAAAAATAAGCGATCCATCAATTTAAAGATCTGGAGTGTTCCAAGTGACCTACATACATACATTGTTGGATATAACTCATATAACGATAACCTGCCTAGATTCTGGTTCGTTTTTGTTAGGACCATGTCAGAAAATTAGGTTGAAGTCATAATAACAGATATAACAATATTTGATGTTCAGTTTTTATTAATATATCACAGATCTTGCTTCATGTATGTTTATAATTTTAGGTACCTTCTTATATAAACAATGAAATAATTTAAATCAATTCAATAACTTACAATAAACGACAGACAACCATAAAACTTTAAAGAAAGTGCATCAGTAGAAATAAAATTAATTTATATCCAAATAAAGAAATCAAATGAAAGTACTGTAAGTGGTTATATTTTTTAACTGAAACTCTCTGATGTCGGGTGATAAACTTAACTCAATATCCGTTAGATGTTTATTTTTGTAAAACCACTGAAATCTTTGATATTTATGTATAAGAGTAATGGGAATTACAAAAGAATTTTCAGTTATATTTCAATCTTATTAGAAACTTTGACGTTAATTAATTTGCCAATAGTTTTTGAGTTTTACTAAATAATAGATATGTAAAATATTTATTTAGGTTTATAATATTTTTTTATTATTTTTAGGTGTTACGTGTTTTTTTAGGTGGATATGAAGTCTCTTTTAAAATTGTCAATATGTTTAGTTACTTCCTTAGTTTAATTTGGAGTGCTAGTTATGGTATTAAAAAACTTCAATACTAAATATAAAAATATTTATTACTCACACTTAAATCCAAGAAATATCTTTTTTTAGTCAGTTAGTCTTAGCGCCACTAAAAATAGCTAATCGTTTCTGAAAATGCAGTTTTTTTTAATGTAAACAAACTTTGTATTTCCCACAACATTTTCACTTCTAAATATAAATGTGACGAAACTAAAATGACTTTTAAGAATTTTAATGTATGACGTAGATATAATTAAAGCGTAGTATTTTTTTCAAAGTAATGTTTAAAAATTGTACCTAAAATTAGTTTTCTTATTGTATTTTTTTTTAATGTTGGTAATTACGACAGGTTTTAGATTTTTTTGAAATTATAATAAGCAGCGTATTTTTAAAATATTAAATAGAAGACTTTTGAAGTCGTTGCTTTTAAAGCTTAGACTACACAAGCTATCAATGTATTAGCACAAAATTGATTTATTTGACATTAGTGTAGAAACATCTTAACGCCTAAAAATAGTAGCGCGTCATCTAATTGAAGCGAACATTTAGTTCTGAGCTTCGGTAGACTTTTGATAACATTAAAATATTTATTAGAACATTCATCTTCTTAACTAGATAAGCTGAGTTGGAAATATGTGTTATATGTTTTGGAATCAAACCGTTTTTTTATTTCATCTAAAGATAATTCTCGTGTATTTATTTTTACAAAATGTGTACAGAATAACAGTCTCTACTTTTATAATGCAAGGGTTATTTTTGTATGACATAATATTTACAAATAAGATAATATTGAGGAAACTTTTAAGAAAATATTTATAATAAATGATTTCTATTCATAGCTCTTGATTGTGTACAAGCTTTAGTCTATATTTAGATCATAGTAAAAAAAACAGAAATAAGTAGGTATAGAGAGAAACTGATAATATTGTGTAGTTATTGATATGTATATTGTTTATTAACAAGATATATTGGTAGACGTTGTTTGTGTAACGTCCACGTCTTTACCCGGGAATCGTAAAATCATCGAATATTTCACTCGTAGACAAATTACGATTGATTTATAGTCTCGTAGACAGGGTTACCGCTTCAATAACTAATTTAAACTGTAAAGACGACGATATAAGGTCTTATTTACATAATCTAGTTTATGAACCGCCGAATGATTTGCAGTCTTGAGATTCAAGATGCGGAAATTAATTCCTTTTTTAAATTTATTTAAATATGGAGCACAGTTTCGTCTTTTATTTATCTTTATTGCATCTGAAAAAGTATTAATCCTGTTGAAATATTAGTTTCTAAATTTTAACATATCAATATAGTTTGTTATTTTTTATATGTAGTATTAGAGTAATACATTATGTACTAGCACATAGTATAGTACACATATTGAAACTCCGTTATTCGCAGCACGTAACATTTTGTAGCCACCGTTATGGTCGCAGCTCGCTCGATTGAATAACGATGATAGTGATGCGATGGTATCGATAAAAGTCTCATTTATTACATTTAACTCGCCAAAATTGAATGTTGACATATGAATGGTGAAATGGGATATATAGTTTGGGATGCAGCCAACAGATAAGACCGAGTATTCTCTTTAATTCTGTTAGATATTATAGTAATGTTTTGATAAAATAATATTCATAACTCGGTTCACTTTGAATAAAAAGGTACAGTTGGAGAAAAAAATCTGATAAATTACATAAACAATAATTCTATCAACATAAAATAAATCTATCAACGTACTCATAAATATTTTTAGTTTAAATGAAATACCGTACATAATCAAATAACTGTATCTATAAGAATCCTTTTATCCCATCACTAGTAAATCTCGGACACTGATTTACAAATCGTTTGGACACAATAGTCAGTTTCATTGCGTAGGGGAAGATCATATCATACGGTAGCCCACCCGGTAAATACTTTTATACTACTATATACTTTATTACGGTTAAGTAAAGATTAAAGTGCTATAATAAAAAATATATCCTCAAATGTCCTTGACTATTCGTAATAATAGTCGTTTAATGTTAACGGAAGCCTTTTTTTTTTGTAAATTAAGATGAATTCATGTTCTAAAAGTTTTTGTATTTCTGTTTTTGATTTAATTTATAGGGGAGAATTGAGAGGTATGAGGGTAGTATGATAAATTCCCGTTTTTCATTGACCCTATTGTATTTTATTACAAAGACATTGCAAAATCTGTTAGTTAAATATAAAAAAATACAAAACTAATATTCTTATACAATTAAACTCAGAGTAAAAAAAACACTTCTAACAGAATAACATTTTTCAATTCATTTTGTTCTCATTACTTTAAATAATTTATTTTATTTTAAAAATTTAATGTAAAGAAATTTAAATGATAAAATTAACTAAAAACCAGAGTTCATTTAGTTAAAATAATCCGTCAGGACTCGGTTTTATCTTGAAAACCTTATAATATTAACTCTATGGGTTCAACTCTATACATTTTACACATTCAACTCTATACATTTTTTACATTTTACTTTTTGGTAGGACACTTCAAAAAAGTTAAATTAAATTATTCGTGTATAAAAGTTAAAACTGTGTTAAAAATAAGGTATTTTTTAGTTGTTAATAATTAGTTTGAAATAAAACGATATTTGGAATACGATTTTGCAGAAACTACTGAGAGATAGAAAGCAGGAGTCGCTGATTTAGACCTGTTTGTTTCAGACGAGTTGCTTGCTTTGGTTCTAGTGTAGTACCTGGTTATTAATTATTAATATGTTCTTTGTTTCAATAAAGTTTATAAATAATGTTTTATTAACAATTATATTTTATAATTTTCATTTAAGAAGATTGTTCACAAAGGAAATCACTCTGTAGAACACGTAATAAATTATAATTATAATTTCTGAATTATATATAATATAACAAAATATTTCAACAATTAACACAAATATTTTAACTCTATTATTTTAAAATACATAATGGAATATTTTTTTTTTAAAAAAAGCTAGGTATTCATGGTACGCGCTAGTAATATACACCAGAGGCGAGTTACTTTACCAGACCAAAAAGTAAACAAAGCACAGTTTACACAATCTACAGAAATAGCTTATTGCGTGCAAGATTTGACCGATCGTACGTACATACATACTGATTGTATACAGCTCATGTTTTGAACAGAATATTATATAATTGATATGAATTTAAGAACTTTCTAGACGATTCAGGATTATTTATTACATCTAGTGCGCACTTAATATTAGGACATTGATAGTAGACACTCTTTTGGTGTTTTTAATTATCTGTAAGGTTTATATCTGAACAATCTGTATTAACTTTATAAAATATTTCATAAAATATATATATTCTTCTTACTCTCTACTACTTAAACCTTCTAAAAGGCTTTTCTTCTTATAAATCTGGTATTTCCATAAATTCTGTTTAAATTATTATTTCCTTAAATAGAGTTCCGTGTATCATAATAAATAGATAAATAATTTCATATACATATAGAAATAGAAATAAACCGTTACGGGCTGGGATTCGAACCCGCGACCTTTGGGAAACCGTCCATTCGCTCTACCAATTGAGCTACCGTATCGCTGTTCGCCTCGGTGAATTAAGCATTGTAGGTATATGTGATCGTCTTTAACTGGGCAGTGGTGACATATATTACGTTTCTTCCAAAAACCCTTACAATACTTCTAACTTATATAGTATAGATTAACATAGAAAAGACGCCACTACCGAAGTTAATGTTTGAAAATATCTATAAATGGTATGATGGTAAAACGGTATGATCCGTTAGCTCAATTGGTAGAGCGACGGGACGGTTTACCAGAGGTCGCGGGTTCCAATCTTTTCATTTTTATTTTTCATTCTATATTTATATACATTTAATTAAGCTCAACATGGCTATTCATGTTTATATATACTTTCAAAAAGATAAATAATTTTCAAAACATGCTATTGACTGAATCTTTTAATTTATTTAATCATTATATATTATTAAGAAATTCTTCATCAGTTCTTCATTTTTAAAACAACACAAAATTATACTCATTCGATATGATTATTTTAAATTCTTTACGTTTTAGGTATTATTTTTAGTTATATATTTGAATTCAATGTAGATAATCTTTATCTCATTACAAGTACCAATTCTAACTTCTAAGCCATGTTAGAGGTACTATAAGTTCTTAAAAGCAATGTGTTGGAAGCCACTTGAAGGTTCAAGTACTCTTCAACTAACCCTTTAGGTATATCTTTTATTACAATTTGGATAAGAAATACAAAAGTAAATTATAATATATTAAGCTACAAGTTGAATTTATAATTATATGAAGTGTACGAACTTTGCCCACCATGCTGTTACTATATATTTAAGATAATAATATATAACAAACTAGATACACATAATATGATTGTTTAAGATGTAGAGTTTGATAAATATGATATTATATACATCCCCTCGGCTTGTCTAGTAATCCGTAACTCATATATCTCAAACGCCAAGAGTCTGCTAATAACATAATAGAAATATATAATTTCAGCTATTATTTATTACATAATAATCCCAACATTTTTCTTTATTTATGTTCATAATAATCTTATCTATATGTACGTACACTACAAATAAAAAACTAGTGCGTTATAAATTTATATCTTAACTTGTAAGCAAAGCAATACACGCCAGTATATATAAGAATAAATCAATCCGTCTGTCTCGATGTCTTTATAGATAAATGTATGTTATTTATCGCGAAGCGTGGGCAGTACAAAACTTGTGATAGTTCATGTTTTTAATCTTAAAACTTGACAATCAGATGTATTGTGTATTCTTTGTTTTGATTTATATTTAATGTAGTACAGTCATATAAAGCTAAATTAAAAAAAAATAAGGGTGAGGCATGGCACGACTGCTTAGTTTCTAGTGTGGAGGTATGATACGTTAGGGATCGTAGATTTAGGTCCTTATGATAATAATGATTTAAGTGACTTTTTGAACTATTGAAATAACTCGCCAGAAAGTCGATTTGGTTTTAATATTTTTTTACGACCAATTAGATTACCCAGAATGGTACCTTTATCTAGCTCTAACTAACTATTTAATAATCTTACTAACTGTTTAACACTATTATATTATATATATACAATTCAATATTTATTTTTACAGTCTACTATTAAGTTTTTGACCTTAACAGATTTAACAATACTTTTTTATACTACCTTATTTTCAACCTGTAAAAACTAACACGTGCTAGACTAAAATAGACTTTATAAACACAATCTTAGCTTTTATAATCATTAACCTATCCATTATTGCAACAAAGTTTATTAGGTGCCATTGTGAGCTTTATTACTTAGCATTAAGGTGTATATATTAGTATCCTGGCAGGAAGTTTACGGTACACGTGCGTTTCCTTACACAGGATGTTGTAGAATCGAGAAATGAATTCGCTACAAACCGGTCTCATGTTCCGGCAGATATCTGTTGTTTTAAAGACAATTAAATACAACTTGAGGAAAAGTATTTTTTAAATTGCATTTAAGTTTATAAAATAAATAAAATTGACTCATTTGCAGGGTTGATGTTATAATATAATATATTTAATTTATAAGTCAAACATTGTTAAATTTTATTTAAAAAGAGCAACTGTTGAGTTTCTGGCCAGCTCTTCTCAGCAGAACAGCATTCCGAGCTGGTGGTAGCTTACTCACAGACTGACTATACTGACCAATTTAATTTAATGTAATTGACGATTCAAAAGTGCGTGTAAATGCCTACTTGAATAAAGATATTTTGAATTTTGAATTTTGAATTTTGAATGATTGACTCTTTAAATTTTATCCTTTCAAGAAATTTAAGCACAAAATAGGTTATAATATATTTACAACAAATGTCTTTTATCAATTTATTGCCAGTACATTATTCCACGTATGTTCGGTATGCCTGTATTTATGTTTGCGGTCAGACAGACCGATGTTTATTGACAGAAGTAATTCAGTGGCGGGTAATTGAAAAGCAATTGTGGTATATAATGTGTTTTGGTTACTAATGTCAAAATGAAGGATATTGACATGTAGACCAATAATAATATACGAGTAACTTTTAATAATGTAATTGTATTGGAACTTAAAAAAGTAATATGTAGGCACATGTTTCAGTACATAGTGTTCATTTGGTAGGATTTTTTTTTATATATCTTGGTCAAAAAGGATAAAAAGTTATATCATAGAAATTATTCTAAGAGGTTTCTTTTTCTTGCACTAAAAAAATATATATAAATAAACATAAAATCAGAATTAAATTAATAACGCCTTAATTCAAAAACATTCACAACATCAGACGGCCGCTATTCTAAATTTAAAAAAATACAAAATATATTTTTCTTCTAAAAGCACTCTGTATAAGCTAGTCTGTTTACTAATATTCATATAAAAAACCGCCGCACGCGCCATCTGGCTCCGAACACTGCGACTGTTGTATAATTGTTTATTTCATTAACACCAATACTGTCTTATGAACCTTTTCTCTTTGCTCTTTTATCTTTAGTTAATAGATATTTATTAGGTGTCAAAATGTATATTTATGACGAATAACATTAACATTTCGTCCTCTTGTAGATCATCTCAAAGCACTCGAACCTCAGCTTAAAGCGAAAATGGTCACAAATCAACAAAATCCCTTAAAATTACTTTTGGTTAGAATAACTAAAACACAGGTATTACAAGACTATAGCTATTATAGTAATCTAAACATTTTTGAAGCAATTTTCTGTGTATTTTAAGCTGGCTGGAGATGAAATTAAGTCTAATAAATCGAATGAAAAAACATTGTTGTTACATCAAGTAGGATGCAAGCTAGGAACACATTATTGCGGTTAGAGTATAAAGCACAGCTGAAGTAGTCAAATAAATAATATTTGTATCAGTTCTGTTTCATAAACAATGTGAGAATAAAGATTAAAATTAAAATAGATGCCCGCCCTTGTATCAATTATTTCAACGTCACTTATACCACAGATTATAAAAACACTGTTCAAAATAAATCATCCGACGCAGATTGTTGAGAGTTCTATTTTCAAATCGAGGGTATGAACAATAAAAAAGTAATTCTACCCTCGAATGATGAATCCACTTTTAAATAGGGATGCAAAGTTAACCCTTCATCGCCGTGATATACGAGTCCAAGGCACGTGTTATACGGTCTAATGAAAAGTAACATAAAACAGAGTTAGGCCGTAAAAAACTTTTTTTCTTTAACCTCCTTTTACGTATATTTATGAGCATCTATTTATGTTTATGAAACATCGTACGTCTAACCTATGCCTATCACTTTCTATAAAAAAAATCCATTTTGTATTAAGTGATTCGTCGAAGTAAATAAATTGAAGTATCGGTCATATGATCATAAATTATATTTTTGGCGTCGGTAGCACTGTTTTAGCGTCAACGTCCACGAAGTGGAGTGTAGTCCGTGTATCATCAGTTATTTATTGCATTTTGGGAGCGCCAAGTTACTTTTTACCAATTACAGTACATTGATTTATTAATGAATCAACAATTAAGGACACTTGCGTCATCAAAGTTACGATTAATTATCAAAATGCATTTGGCAAATATAAAAAGAATAATAATACTATTATTTTTTAATAATACATAATGTAATAGAATTGTGTCTAACGAAAATAATCACGGCTTATCGTAAATATTTTTAAATCAACCCTTTTATAAACTAACGGCGTAGTTGAATCAAAACTGTAGACATTTTATATGCCTGTTTATTTTAATGTTTAATTTTACACCGAGCCAACGAACTCTCGCTCTAAAACGAACGGATAAAATTATATCTCAACTTGCTCTAATGCTGAAAATGCATTAAAAATTAACTTACAGCCTAAAAATATTTTTTAATCTGTCCCATATTATGACATCAATGCAATTTTCGGTCTTAATTATAACATATTACTGTCTTAAATCAAATGTGTCAAAACGAAAGTGTAATGGTCAGTGCGTTTGACAAAAATACATTTTCCTCTACATAACCGTTTTTTAATAAAATTTATGATCTCTACCCAAGAAACGATGATCTTGAGGTGAGGATTGGTGAATATCCAACACTAAATAACTTATCTCGCAAGCAGTTAAGGGAATGCATTTTGACGTTTATTAGTTTTCACGCACCCTGGCTTCGCAACATGCATTATGTATTAAATGTATAGTCTTGTATAAGTACTGCTATTTTTGAAAAAAGAACAGATGTTCTACTGAAACTAATGTATTATTCAGACTTATACGATCTCTTAAATGCTAGGGTACCTTATCCAAAATACATATATATGCTCTTCAAGAAATCTATACTAACAATTTTAAATAATTAAGAAACAATATACCTACTTAAAACTCCAAAACAATTATAACTAAATAAAAGCAAATACTTGAATGTTAATTCCATTGTTCCAGAAGCTAATGGATCCGAATAAGACGAGTTAAGCCTCGTCGTGAAATATGAAGCGCGCCGCCATTGCGTTTTGGCGCGAAATGCCAATCGCTGTCACATTCGCTTTCGTGACTTTGGCATGCGTGGTTTCAGCCAGAGACATTGTTTTAGGTAAGTAAATAAACATTTTACGTTTGTTTGGTTTAACTTAACTTATTATTAAACTAAAAGAATAAAGGCAACTTGTTCCACAAGATTATAATGACTGCAAATTAGGAGTCAACATTTTTTAAAATTTGTTTTGACGGCATTATTTTACCTATAGAGTTTAAGATATGTAAAAAATAAAGATATTGATTTCATAATACAATAAAATAATGCTATACAATATTACAATGGGTGGCAAAAAACAATCCAATTTTGTCTAATGCGACAGCAGCGGAAGTATTGGCAAAGAGTTTTTTGTGAGTGGAAACAATAAATCAAAATTTCAACAGATAGCCTTGCTAAATACAAGATCCTTTATTTTAAAATCCAAATCCAACAATGGGCTAAAACGGACACACGTTGAATTTTTATTATCTTTATAAATTCTAAATAAGATATTAAAATTCTTAAAACATCCAGACTTGATATATTAACGAAAATTTAAATGTAAGTTACGGGACAATGACGAAATATTTTTCGGCGCATCGATAAGGTATTGGAAAGGGCTTATTGTTTTATTCATCGCGAACTGCAAGCCGTATTTAAATATCAATTTTGAATAATTTGTACATGATTGTAATTTGAATTGTTTAAATAATATTAACAGCTTATTGAATATGTATTTATTTCATCATTGTTATTCATGTTTGAAACATGTCATAAAATCAATATTTACTCTTTTGACTCTACATAATATACATTGATGCAATTCTTTGGGTAATAAAAATATTATTAAACGATAACAAAACCAGTAAATCGGTACTTGATAATATTGTTACACTAGTAGCCTCATTCCGAATTTTTTGTTGTCTGAATTTATTTTTTAGTCGAAATATCGCAAGTCCTAAAACACGTTTATATTTGTAATCACTTTTTACCCATTTTTATAGATAGTACTTGAACATTCACAAAATTTTACAATGATGTAATTAAATAAATGTAAGTACTTAATACACTTATTATTGGGTTTTTTTAATACTTAGGTATGTACTTATTATGTGAATGTATTACGAAATAGAAGATACATTCGGTATATGCCTAGCTTTTTAGTTTTTAACTCTTTTTATTTATTATTTATTTATTTTATTTAATACTTTATTGCACACAAAACATAAATACAAGAAAAAGAAACAGATAAAAATGCACAAAAGGTGAGCTTATCTCTAGGTGCAGAGATTTCTTCCAGCCAACCCAAAAAATATGATGTGGTGATAGAATATTGGAAGGCATCGTGTACAATTTATATATATAAAAAAAGAAAACAATAAAAAAAAAAAAAAAGATGTTGAAGAAAAAAAAATATATATATCTAATACCTACAAAAAACAAAAATAGTATAAATATATATATATATATATATATATATATATATATATATATATATATATATATATAGATTACATATAAGAGAAGTACTATTGCGCACTTTAAGTGGGAGAGAATTCCACAATTTTACGGAAAGACAGGTAAAAGACCTAGAGTAACAATGGGTGTGAGATACTGGGACACGAAGTACAAACTTACGGTCAAGCCGACAAGGAGATTCACTAGCATGCAAAAAAACAAAACGCTCACGCTTTTTAGTTTAAAACTGTATTTATTTGTAGTGTAAATTGATTAAGTAATACATTAAAATATAAAAATATGGTTTATCTAAGAATAAAACGAATTTAAAAAGATAATATTAAAAGATGGTATAAGGAAACATTACTTCTTCACGGCGTCAAATCGATTTACAAATAGTTATAACCCTCTCATTTGGTATTCATTAACTGGCAGGAAGCATACACAATTATAATCGTCGACCATTTTATACAGCGCTTTGCTTTCTTTTTAAATCCTTGTTTATCTCTGAACATCTTTTAAGGGTGGGGGCCAGGGCTGATTGGTTAACCGAAATGTTGTGATTACAATTCCCTGATGCAGGCCAATCAGCGTTGGTTATGCTAATCCATTAAGATCGAGAAGACTATTTTTTCGTCCACTTCTCGTTCTATTTTTATTTGATTATCTTATATTTAGTAGATTTATATTAAATATTGATTAAAAGAAATTTATACCATATTTGATGACTTGGTTGATAATGAATAAATGTTGAATGAATGATGTTTAAAAATGAAAGTCACTTGCAATAAAATATATCTTCATTCACTCGTAACATTTCAAATGGAATTTATTTTCAATTTTATTACCAAGACTATCTTATTTTACGATTCGAATAAATACTCTCTTTATCCGAGGGAGGGTAAATATTTACGTTGATGACACTAAACCAACTGTTTACCCCAATTTGGCCCTACACAAACATTAACTGAGATAATAAAGTTTTGCGATTCCGATACTAGTATTTGAACTTAATCTTATCTTACAACAGATAATATAACATTGAAAGATACCAGAGTATAATAAACTTGAATGCAGCTTAATTTCCTCCAGTAAACAAACACTCACAGGATAAATAAAATATGCAACCAATAAACAAGAATCACAATAGAGGAATTAATATCATTTATTAAACATTAAAACTTATGTTAATCCATTGTCTGATTCGCGATACCAACATTACGGGAATACAAATTCCTCAATCCAAGGCTGTGGAAGGACGTCGCCGGTCACGACGAGTTTCCCAGAGAATTGTTAATATTGTTAATGCATTGTACGTTTTGATTTCAGATATAATATTCTTGTAGGATACGTTAGTCAGGGGGAGTAAAGAACGCCGACTTCCGTCGATTCGATGCGTGATACTCAATACCATCTAACAGCGATCCTAATGCCTCTATTTTAAACTAGTTACTTCTAATAATATTTCGGCGTGATATAGAGACAGAGATATTGAAAGTAAGAAAGTGACTTGCCTGAAATAAAGCAGTCTACTTATCGAAATGAAAAGAGTAAATCAAATGATAGTAAAATGTGTCTTAATGTCAATTTACATTTCGGAGCATTGTAATATTAAAGTCAAATTTTACGCTTCACGTCTTTGGCACCCAATTACTCTACCGCAGACAATTGTACCAAGAAACAAGCCATTAAGTGTATTTAATAGTACGTTACACGTTTGACATCTATAAAAATCCACTAAGTCCAAAGAAAACAAATTCAGCAGAAAGCGTAGTTAGAGAACAGAAGCAGAGTTGACTCTTAATACATCGTAAAAATTTTATAGTTGGTAAAATAAATTGTTTTCACTTCTCCATCTTAGAGTTATACAATAAAAAGTTTACTACTGCAAGAAATAGACTGGCTTAGCAATGGCCACCATTTCAGTTCGGTTATTTAATGGTTCACCAAATAAATATACTGCTAGTTTACTCAACGTTTAAAAAAATAAATTTTCAAAGTGAAGCTAAATCTTACCTAATAATGACTAGTATGTTTGCTTGTTTATTTTATAGTTATAATAAGTGTTCTAGTTTCTGTTAAAGAGCGTCACTGTTCCAATTTCTAATATAAATATTTTTTCACTTTAGTTTTTCCAATCTCTATGTTACAAGGACAGATCAGTATGAACTCGTAAAATGTTGTTAGATTGATGATTTCGCATTGGTTTTGCTTTTTTACTTACAATTATTACTACCTCATTAAAGTATATGTTAGATGATGACCAAAATCAATATTATTATTTATTTATTATATATCTAATGTGTAATATAATTATTACACATTAGTTATCTTTGAGTATGAAAAGACTAAAGGTAGCGTCGGTATTGGCAAAGACTTCTAACATATATCTTGATATAGAGCACTTTTGTTTGTAGAATGTGAGGTGACAAGTACTATAATTACATGTATAATAGTCAAATTAAGGGTAGGAGAAAAAATATAAAAGTTTTCTTTGGACTGAAAGCAATATATTTCTTTTAAAAGTTCTAGAGGACGTAGAAAATAATACGACAATAAAAAGAAATAAGAAACATAAAGACCAATAATTAATGTACCCATAGTCTTAACAAAATCTTTGCAGTAATATTTTGAATGTCAAAAGATAACTTTCTCTGCAGATTGTAGGATGCAATTAATGGATACATCGAAAATTACTTTCCTCTATCTATTTCTTATCTTTACTTAGTTATTGAAAATGGCCGATAGACCAAGAGATGGTGATGATAATTTATTTTGAAATAAATATATTATATACACAGTTATACAAATACTTATTTAGGATATTTTATATCGTATAATGTCCATCCTTATTGTATGACAATATATCACAATGTGCATGGTTTCATACATGCATTTGTAAGCGTCGTAAATGATTAATATTTTCCATAAAATGCAGACAATAGTTAAACTAATATAAGATTTCTGCTACTCTGTTTAGAGTTCTTAATGTAATGTGATGATTCAAGCGAGAAATCAAAGTTTGGATCAAATGCATCATTAGTCAATAAAGCTTGTTTGCAAAAGTTGTGGCATTTGTAATGTTGAGAATATCTTTGATTTTTTATTATTAATGGTCTATGTCAGTTGGTTATTTCTCACGGCTAGGTATATCTAACTATATTACAACGAATGCGATTATTTTATTTTTCTTAACATTTATATATAAATATTTTGTTTCCACTCCCAAATTACTTACAACATAGACATTATAGGCTTTTAGTTACAATAACATCAGAGGCAGATCCAATAGATAGCCATAAACAAGAAAATGACATGCAAACATACAACACGCATCCACACATCACAATACATGTACTTAAAAGGAAGTTTACTTATGTTAACATACTTATGAGTCTTACTATTAACTGTCACTGTATCTTTCAACCCGAACATAATTAAATAAATCTACACAACATCCAATTTAACATTATTTTGAATGATTTCTGCATAGTTGTAAATTATTTCGATGTACCTCTTGCAAAGCTTTATATGTATATTCACTGAAAGTTTACTTTTGCTCCACAAGTCATCACTGGTATAACTTGACTCGTCATCGTATTGTAAATAACTTCATTTAAAATATTTGTTAAATTTATCTTCATATAGATGTTCATCTCGAGATCGTGATGAATCACATATTTATGTCTTGACTGATATATGTGCATTATTAATATTTAATTTCATTTGTCACAAAAAAGTACCACGATTCATGAAATATCGCGTTTAAGTTTCACGAAGAAAATGTTTATGGAAATACCAAATTTCAGTAAATATTATAAATAATTTTTAAATATTTCATGTTATTTAATATTATGTATTAAACGTATATAATAATTTTTAATTACATTATTGTAACAATTTTTACATTGTAATTTTGGTAGTCCATGCCATAGTTAGAAAGCAAACCAAAGTAAGGATAAGAATATATTTATTATTATATAAAGAATTAGTGATCTTAGTCAGAAAACTAATTTAATTAAGATGTATTTAAATCAAATATAATGTCTTAAAATTGTTTTTAGTTATCTGGAACTTAGTATATTGAACTTATTAGATTCTCACAATAATACTAGATATACATCAATTAGATCATGTAAAACATGTCGCCGTGCGCACGCGCAGCTGCCTTCTCTAAATATTTGCCATGATACGCGGTTCAACGGCTCGCCGATCTATATTTGTGAACTAGTATTACCATATATCACGTACTTGACATGAATGTTGGTGAAACACTACTTCCATTTTAATTAACTTTATTTAGCTTTGATGATTTAACTAGTTGACAAGGGTTTTATTATCTTCATACTTTCATTTCATACTTAGTGATAATAATATTTTAACGAGTTACAAACTATTTAAGGCTCAATTATAGACGCACTACCTTTTTATGTTTTCAGTAATCTTTTCGCATTTCTTTACTAAGAAAACTAACAGATATTGTTATTATTTTTTAATAATGTCTATGAAAAGTGTCGTATGAACATACAGGAACTTATGCTAAACAAGATGAATCTTCGCGATAAATGAAAAAGTTTTCGACGCGGGCGCAAGATTTATTTCTCAGCGACGCACAGCGAGCCTGTCATAAATTATTACAAACTAGCTTTTGCTTTTAACATTTGTTAAATATAGTGTTTATATGATAATAAAATTCCTTTGAAATATCTGCCTGTTCCGTGGTTTTCAAATTCGCAACCGTTCCTCTCTAAACACCATTAGCAATGGGCCGAGACTTAACGTCAACGCCACCAGAAGCTAATGACAAATTATTCACTTGTCAGTATTTACAGGATCTGGAAGAAAAATATGGATGATCTCTGCTATAAATTTCTTATCTCTTAAGTGTTAAGGTTCATTTTCCTTGTGCCTCTTTCTGCACGGTTTTGCGTGCATGTGGTGTCTCCTTATTCATTTTACAGTCTGCTGCTATTCTAGGAATCATATTCCACCATATCTTTGGGTATTTTTGGTCAGGTGACCAGATGTCGATGGATTTTGCTCGTTTTGCAACCTTTCCAACAGAGGGTGACAGTTTCTGCCATTATTCTTATTAGGTCTTTGAAATCATTTATTTATTAGGGAGATGCTTTTTGATCTTTTTAAGAAGATATTTGTGACCCCAATTACTTGAAACTGACTAATTGTTGATATTTATCTTTTAAATCATATGTCAAATGTGTACATAATTATCTTGGCTTTGACGTTTCATTTTGCATTTTTAACACAGTTTAGAACAAAGTTTTGAAAGACTAGGGAAGGGTTAGATCCCAAACGGTTCCAGAGCTATTAACGACGTAGATAAAAGGTTCAAACGCCACTAGAATTACCGTTGTTTACGCGCCTTTTTGCGAGCCGGCGTTTCTCAAAGAAACGTTTGTGTATTACGAATTTCTCACGAACACATGTGCAGGAATTCTATGCAGTAATTGTGAATTCAAGAGACGGATGTTTAATATGGATGAGGCGAAAGGGATTTTACTCACGGTGAATCAAAAACAAATCTGCCAAGTGTGTTTTTTTATTATAAATTAATTAAATATTTAATTATAAATAAATGTACATGTACGTAGAATACATGTACGTAGAATACAAATGTTGTTTATAATAAAAAAAATATCCTATAAATAAATTATGACATAGTTTATTTTACAGTTGTAGCTAATGGATGGTAGGTAACTTATTAGTGACGATTTATTAGTTACCCTTTTTTCTTGATTTGGTGGAAAACATATAAAAAGAGGATCCATTCGTCCGTCAACTGGACGAAATCTTATGATATAAAATAACGAAAATGATAAACGCTGGTACTAAATATAGAAAGTTAAGGTAAAAAATATATTTTGCTAGTAAACTTAAATAATATCAAAATATACAGAAAACATAAGTCGTAGATGGTATCCGGAACCCGTGTTTTGTTAATAAACACCATGTATCATTTTACCAGGGATCGCTTTACTAACACAACAATAGTTTGTTGAAGCCAAATTTCTCGTCTTAAACGTGGCCATTCCATTCTTTAGTGTTTCTGTTTTTAATTAAATATACAGATACTTTATTAGAATTAATAGATACATCGACTCTTTTTTTTCGTAACATATTAGTAATTAAAATGTTGACAATTACATATTCCTTGAATAACTTGAGCGTTCAAAAACATAATGCTGTTTAAAAGAAGGTATGTACATTACAAGCCATCTACATGAATTTGAACAGAATTCCTTAGTTTTTATACTTTTCTATACTTAACTTATAAATACTTTCTGTCTGTTATAATTCGTTAATAAAAACTACCTCGGCACAGGTATTATCATATTTTAATGTAGTAGATGTTATGTTAAAATTATTAAATAAACCTATTGACGTTTCCAGGGTTATTTGGTCCAAGCGACATTTTTTTAATGACATGGAGTTATATACATATTTGGAATCAGGAAAAAATTGCTGATATAAATATATCAGAATATATTTTTATGCAAAAAATCATACATACCACCTATCCTTTGTTTATTCCCCATATTTTCATTCTTTGTTTCAAAAGGTAGGTTGTTCATGGTAAACGGTTGCTGTTTCACTACTAAGTAAACATCAGCTCAAATAAACTCTACCCGCCCTTGAACTTAACGTAAATAGGTAATTCAGGGAACGTTCAAAATAGATTCCCAACGAAACCCCATGTACACTAAAGCTGTATGAACTGGTTTTATAATCATAACTGTTATAAAATAAACTTTAATATAAGGTTATTAAAATATTTAGGATAACCATTTTACGATGACATAAGTATGTACTATGTACATATTGGGGGTGAAATTATCTGGATCCCCTAATAAATATGGATTAATTAAAGTTAGTATAATTAATAAAGAAATTAAAATAATAAATCCAATTAAATCTTTAAAAGTAAAAAATGGATCATCGTTTTATTTTCTGTTATGTGTTGGTTGACTGGTAGAAAATGCTTTAGCATTAAGTCCGCCCATTGTATTTTATGTTGTACAATAAAGTATAAATAAATAAAATATTACATAACACCAAACTAGAAATCACTTCATAAGTAAGATGTCGCCGGAACAACAAAGAAATCTACTACTGTACTGATAGTACAGTAGTAGATTAGGTAGGTACTAAGTAATAATAAATAAATAAATAATATGTTTGCTTTGTTAACATGTATAAAGACTGGTAGGATCTCCTGTTGTCGAACAATAATCAATCTTAATAGCTAGGGCTAAGCTTAAAATACAAAATTAACATATTGATTTTTTTTATAAAACCGCAGTCTAAATCTATATAAATATAAAAAATATACTTAGATACAAATCTTTAATATTTTACTAAATAAGCATCAGCAAAGTACTCAATGGTAATAATAATAAATAAAATCGCAATTAATCATTCCTGAGTCTTAATTAAAATGATTTAGTTAAAAAAGTCACTATTGAACCGGGTTATTACACTATCCATAATTTAAATTTTATACGGCAGGTTTTTTCTTCATTCAACATTCAACCATATCGCGTTTACATAAAGCTTCAATTTCAATACTTTGGCAGGTCTATACAAAATTGCAATTTCGTCTGTATGCACCATGACTTTAGCAAATTATCTGAATAACTACTAAGTGTTTCCGTGTCTAGGTTTTTTGTATGTCTGGTCGTAACTGTTTTTTGAGGTCAGGGAAGGACATGTCTAGGAGTAACAATATTTAGTATTACAAATCCTATTTTATATATTCAATATACCTAGTAACTAATAATTTGTGTTTAAAAATTATTAATATCGATTATGTTGTAAAGTTAAACTCTTGTAAAGTTTCTTTAGTTATGTTTCACTACATGGAACCGATATAAAATTGCGTTTAAACTTATAAAACAAAGGTTTCAAGTATTGGAATATACAATTTTATTTATTACAAGGAGGAGGTTGCAGAAAAAGGTTATACAATAGGCCATAGATAATATAGAATGTAGAAAGACATCCTTTAAACACCATAATGTTATTACGATATTTACACTGCTCTTCACTTCACTTAAGAGAACTTTGTTTGTTTGTTCAAACGCAGTGGCGCCTGCGGTTATTACAAAAGGATAAATATTAGTTTCCTTAGGAATCCATTATTTTAAATATAGACTATAATGGATCTAATTATGGACTAAAAAGTATTGATGACGTTTTATATTTGGTTAGTAAATATTAGGTTTGACTAAATATTCAACTTAAAACGCCACTATTACCTACCTATTTATATCCATAAAAGATTTTCAAAATTAATAACAAAAGGGTAACTATTGACATGTATTTTAGAATAAGTTTCAAAGATAAATACAGTGTATATAAAATTCACATTATATTTATCTAAGTCCTAGTCGACTCGTTTCATCAAAATTAATTTCGTGTTAGCATGCAGATAAATAAGCAAAAAATAATTATTGATTGTGTATTAATAGTCAAAAAGAAACAGTTATATGTACATAGAATAAAAATATAAAATATTCGTTGCCAAATATAAAATTTTATAAAATGACAAATATGACAACAGTCATACTTAGAGATGAGTAAAATGCATTCGAATCCATGATCTGATGAGTAAGAGGTGTTTTGTTGCTCCGTCTGGATCCCGTCTCGTCTACAAGGACACGTGAATCAGTGTGAAAATTATTAATAGGTACATCTTTTATGTACTAATAACTGTCACTGTCGACACTATATTTAGTCACTCATCTAAATTATATTATAGTTTTGGTCCAAAGTTTTAAATTTAAAGACTTTATCCAAATAACAATAAATAGTTGTCTACTTAACTTTCACCAGTGTTCAAATTATATATTTGAAGTATTAAATTCTTTTGTTGTTCCAGTGTTTCACAAGTAGCTAAATCATTACTTATCTATGTCTGTTTATAATTTTCTAATCAGGTCATTATAGCATCCGTTTTATCGGTTATTGTAAAAACAAACGAAAGTAATATGATTAACACTTGTTCCACTTAGACGATAGTGAATCACGGCGCGCGGGAGTACAACGGAAATACCTTATTCCGCCATTGCCCATTAGCTCTCGCGCTTTGCACGTGCCTGCTTTAATCCAAATCCTGGAATGTGTTTGTAGACACACACATAGACAAGTAGAAATACATACATATAGTCATACCTACACATACACACATACAAATATTGTAGAACTTTAAGAAATATATGTTGAAAATCAACACTACCATCAAAAGTGTTCTTTTTTTATTAATCCATTTCGCATATAAAAGAACTATGAGGGCTACCTTACATTTATGCACAATGTATTCAATTATAAAAATTAATGATTGCCATTTTGTTCGTGGCAAAACCTCGATCATAAGTCAGCATGTATTGAATACAAAGTGATTATGTTATACAGTACAGTTATACGTAACGCATTAATTTTGGTGATGCGATGGACGTGAGAACATTTGATATAGGTACCTGCAATAATGCAGGATAAACTAACTTTAAGATATAGACGTATGTGTATAAACAAATACTATCATAGCCTAAGGTTATTTACTAAATAATTCGACGGGTTATTTAACGTCTGCAGGAAATAGGTCTTTCCTAAAATATTTTTTTCGGATAAACCTATTCTTACAGTTAATGAACTGTAAGAATAGGTCTTCGAATTCGAATTGAGGGCCGTAGACAACGATAACGATAATGGCTTTTCCTAAAGAAGATCATTATTCCATTATTTCAATATCCCTAAGGATTATAATTGTATTATAATCTCAGATATTTCTTTAACATATTCCTCCAATCAGTGGCGGTGGCTAAAGCTATACAATTGCATACGTACAGACATGTAAACAAGCCGTTCTTTGACGCAAATGTTCCCGATACAGTTGTAGTTCGCGCGAAGTATGACAGATCATCCATTGTGATTGTTTTCGACTTTCCTGATCTATCAAAGTAATTACGTTTGTATTTTACGATGTTAGTCGTGACGTCATCAAACACGATATAATTTACAGTATTATTTTAATATTTAAATTAACTTAATAAATATATAAAATAAAATAATATAAAAGTTTTTAAGCATTTAGTCTTTCTCTTAACAAAACTGTACAATTAATGAAAGAAATTATCAACTCTTAATATAACTATTGAAAAGTCTCAGAGCCAGTGATGGTTGGTTATACCACATATCATAAATCAAGTTAATTCTAACTATCTAATACTAACCTACTTAAATTGCTAACAAAAACATTACTTATCAAGGCACGTTAATCAGAGAAAGTTCCAAATAAATAACCCATTAATGCATTAATTAACACCTTGTTAAAGTAACTTGCAAATACAATCTGAGTATTAAGTATATATACATATACTCAAGGCCATAGAGCAATTGTAGCAAAAATATTTTTATTATGTACTTGCTAGACACCCGTGCCCAGTATTTAAAGTGTAATTTACACCACAGACCGCCTATACACTATTTTGTTAAGTTAAAACTTACTTACATTAGATAGAATACCTACTTATTATTTGAAATCAAGAAATCAATTGTTTTAAAACTACATAATACAAGAACAGCCAGTTAATGTTTTTATTTTCTGTACCTATTACTTGTTATTTACTTAAATTTCTTCTAATTTTAATCTAAGTGACCTGTCACTATATACTTAATGAAGTATAATGATTTGTCCTGACAAATAATGAAGTTTATAGTTTACCACATCATTAAGCAACCAAGAAAGATGCAATTATTCTATTTCGCGAACATTACTTCACCTTCTCGACATTGATATAGTCTATGGAGCCGAGTTATTATTACCACTGATGCTAACGAATACCTAAATAAGGCAATAATATAAACAAATTAATATGGATACCTACTGTGCCAATTAAATGTTAAGAATAACTTCTGATATACTCACCTTATCTTATACGAAATCATACATTGATACTGATAAGAGCAAAATTCAATAAAATAATGACCCAATCTAAAACAAACAATTCTCCGAACCTGGCAACATTTTCTGGCAAATCATCTGTTTTTATCACAATCTGTAGAATCCTTCCGGTCGTCTAATTCGGTGTTGCCATCCCAAATAACCAAGGAAACCATTTGTCACGGACACTTCCCCGGTATATTATCCGGAAACTAGACCGGGGTGTATTCAAATATGTTTTGATTATAAACAAGAGCTTAATATTTAAGGTATTCAAAATTATGTACGGTCATTGTGATTTATTATATAATAGATTTGTAGATAATAAGTAGGTACAATTCCAGTTCATTGACAAAAAAACACAAAATAAATATTACTTTCAAACAAATTAAATTGTAATAAGGTAGGTTAAATAGGTATATAAGGCTAACTTATAATAACCTTATAATAACCCTGTATAAATATATTTGTAATTAATTGGCCACCTTTTACAGGCAGTCTCTCTACATCAATCCCAAAAACATTTGTCCTACAACTTTTAAATTTTTTTATTTTTTTTATTTTAGTTATTTTTTTTATTTCCCATACAAAAATATCCTAGCCTTTTCTCAATCACTAGACAAAACCACTGTTCTGTAAGTTTGTATATCTTTTGTTTTTTTCTTTTTTCAAACGTTGTCTACCTACACGTAACGACGAAGTAATGTTTTTACTCCAGTGTACATAAAAATTAATGCATTACATATGTGAACTATTCAACCACTGTGTGTTCCATGAAATCGATTTCCCACAAATCAAACTAATTGAAAGCATCCAAAAGAAGCGCACGCGCATCTCTATAAATAAAACTAAGATGGCGTACGACCCTTCCTATGTGGTAGACAAAAAAAATACCGGTGTCTTTAAACGGTTTTAAGCTATTAGCAGAAATGTGGGCCGGGTTTTGGTAACTAGAGCTTATAATAACTTATAATAATAATTATTATTCCGAATTTTGGAAGTTTTCAAAATCAACCGTTGAATTTGTTTTCGTTTACTGTTTGTTCGTCATGTTATAAATCATTTCTTTCTTCGTTCCGTCCCACGCGATTAAAATCCAACCCACACTATGACTGTGTTCTATTAATAATCGTTAGAATAAAATATGTATTTATATATTTACCTATACAATGTTTATTCAACAAATGCACTTGGAATTTGTTACAACTCAAGCAGGGATTTTACACTTGAAATACCTTTCAATATATTAATTCATAAATGTAACGAACATAGGTGTGTAAAATTCTACTTAGTTAAAAGTAAAATCCTGTCAGCAGGATTCTCAAGATTCTCTTCTTCTCATTCACTTGCCAAAACATAATTGGAAACTCCTAAATAATAATAGACCCCATAGTTTTCTAATGGAAGGGTATGCAACTAAGAAGCAAATGCGATATGCCTAGAAATGTTAGACTCCGTTGGAATGTTGGAATCCATACACAAATACTTTCGGTTCTTTTCGATGTCTTGAACACGTATTTAAGTGGAGCCGAATCTGAACGGGAAACGGATGTGTTGTTGTCGCCTTTTTAATAATTCTATTTTATATTCCGGCCACAACTACGATTGCGGCGATTAAAAATAAAAATCTCTTTTCATCTTTCGTGTAGGTCGCGTTATGGCTTCCTAAATGCAAAATTGTCTTTGAAGTCCCCATTTCCACACTCTTATATCTATTCATAATTCTTAAATATTTCTTTGTTTGCGGTGCTCTTGTAACATTCTAACAAACTTTTTATATTAAATATATTTATAATTATCTCGATTGCTTTGCCAATATTTTACCAATTTGTTGACACTATGTTTTACAAGTGGGTCCTTGGACTAGAAATAATTTGCAATTATTTGTTTTGTATTTCTGTAGGTCTTGCGTCCTCCATTTTTCAAGAACACTTAACACATCTCAATACTGATAAGTGTTCTGTATCACAGAAGACGTCGTCTTCATAAAGAACAGTTAACAAGTTAGATGTTGAATAAAATATTATTATAAGACGATTTATCTAAAGTGTTCTCTGCCAAGATTGTACAAGCTTAATATTAGTTGTGACAGAAAATTACACCATCAGTTGAAGAGGAAACGGCGTTATTTCCAAGTGTCATACGCCAAAATGTAACGGTAGTCATGCGACACCCTTGCCATAGACTAACTTATTTATAAATTGTTTAAATTCAACCACTTCTTTATTGTCTGAGCAGTAAAGTCTAAAATAGTTGAGAACGTTGCTGGGAATAGTAAATAGTAATATTGTTGTTAAGGTATCGTTTTTAGACGCGACATCGATACTTGACGCCCCAAGTGTCTTGCAGTTTTTTGATTGCCTTTTTAATTACGTCAGACGTTTTAGTGGTTTTTGCGGCTTCTTTTTGTCAAAATATTCCCATGACTGCATTAAGAACGTATTATCGATATTCTCTAAAGTGTAAACAATTATAGATAAGAATATTGAATTTTTCAACTCAGTAATAAGTTTCCCAAATGACATCATTTTTGTAGTAAGAGTTTTCTTATGTTACTAAAATATATTATATTAACAGAGAAAAAACGTTAATTTCCTGTAAATAAAAGTAAAAAAGTTGTAAAAGTTTCTGACCTCCGTCGACGCTCTTAATTACCTTTATCCCGAGATCATCCATTGCCTTTGACATTAACAAAGGTCACTTGTACCGCTTAATGTCTACAGGAACTTGTTGGACTTTAATTACTGAAAAACGGACAGCCTGTATAAACATAGTTGTTGAATGATTTGAATTGATGGAGAACGAAACACTGCTTCGATACTTAGTCGCATAGAAGTAATCTGGACGTTTTTCCGTTTTAAGGCGTGTGAATTATTATTTTAGTAACGGAATTATGACAAAAACTTTGACTACAAATAAAAAATAAGACCTGCGTGATAGTGAATGAATTCTTGTCACATTTTGTTCTTCTATTTTAAACAACATATCTTCTTTTAACGTATTATTAAAAATTCAAAACCTTCAGTGAGCGCCGAGGCAATGTAAAACCAGAGACAAAGATTCTATTTTAAAAGCCATAATGCATTTACAGAATATTATTAAAGAGCGAATCATATTTCTTTACTAATAAACCTGTCAGCGCTATCGTATAAAACGACAGATCCTTTCTTTAATTTGTCAAACCCGGCTTCTAATAAAAGAGAGTTAAGACGTTCTTACAGAGACATAAATACAGTTCAAGAAACAAATAACGCACTCTGTATGAGATAAATGAAAAGTAAATAAAAAAATACAGTATGATTACTTTACCAATTACTATTTTTAGCGACTGAATTTTTTTTTTTAATTGCATTTATCATATTCATAACTTCGAGGTTTCTAGTGGATATATCAAAATCATATTTCTCATCAAATCAATATGCAAATTGTTCATTTATTTATATCAGTAAGAAGAAATTACTTCTATTGTCTCAAAAACAGAGTCCATATTACAGTGTTTTTGCTATCGTAGAGTTTGAACCATTCTATGTGCCCACGCATAAGATCTCCCTGGACCAACTCCAAGTAATCAAAAAACCATACAACACGGAATACAAAAGATTCGCATTTCATACCTAATGTGTGTTAATTTCGTGTAAAATCTGTGATAGATATTTTGATTTACCGTTCTCTCTAAAATGTTTGTGTAACCTTTGTAGCTGTTTGTAATATATCTCGTTTTGAATGTTATTTTCATCTTAATGTAAATATTGAAACGGAATGCTTTTAACTTTTTATATTGCATTAAAATTATATCAAAAATAGAATTTACAGTGGTCCTAAAATATGACTTGATCTTGCATTTATTTTTTGTATTTTATGGGGCCTAGTCTCTGTATATATTCCTAATTTCTTAGCCAGTTATTATTAGTTATTGTCTTGTCCTATAGCTACGTTATCATGTGTGGTCCCATTGTGTTTAATTAGGCCGTATATGTTTTTGTAAATAACCTAATGATACATTTACAGTATCAAATCCTGCCTTTAAAGGTATGGAGATCATACTTGGAAACAATGGGCTTTTAAATCTTCAAAGTGATGATATCAACCCTTGTGTATGCAATCCCGATAATATTCCATAATCATATTCTGAATAATTAACTGACAAAACTGTTCTTATTCCTCTGCTAAAAAAACTTAGGAATATAAAAATTCACCGGAATTAAATAACTTTTTGTGTTTAATTCAATTTATATGCCAATGTTAGTTCCAACATCCTTTCGTCTTTCCTGTCAATTTGCAAATTATTCGTATTCCAAAATTTGTGACAATTGTTCCCACGGACCTTATTGTTTTTAAATAAGATACCCATTGGGTCTCGTGAAAGGTTTTTGGTTCCAAGGGCAGGTTGCATGTGTTCAACATGTGCTATCGACATTTTGAGTTTGCAAAAGAAATAGTGATGACCAGAAATATATCGACTGGGTCATCAAAAATTGTGTGATTTGTTTTAATTGTAAAAATTTTATAATTTATATTTATTTTTCTACATTCATATACAGATACATAGCTTACAGTCAAAATGTATATACTATCAACGCTTATTTTAGGGAGTTTTATTAAATCATTTATATTATATTATAAATATTTCATACATTACCATATTTTGAAATTTAAAGTAAATAAATATGAATCAGCAAACGATTCACGCATTCATAATTTCCTTGAAGCCGTTTTGTTTTCAAACAGGCGTTATTGAAATTCATCGATGTCGACAGAACAAAGCGCATCACTGTCCCACGGTCATAACTCACGGGCCACAAATCTCAATGGCTGTTAAAGTTTCAACCGAGCCCACTTTCAAAACAAAGCAACGCAACTTTGTGAGTGCAGATCGCACTTAAGATGCAACTAGTCTAACCTTGATCCTGCATCCTCCAAAAGCTAACGTATGCTTATAATAATTTATTGAAAACCATAAAACATTGCTTTTAAGCATGTTACTATTTTGTTAATATTTCCTTATTTCGTGGACATAATTCAATTGTCTTTTAAATTTTCTTTCCTCAAGACTAACTTGTTTATTCTGTAATCGAAGTTATAATAATCCAATGTAAACACAACTTAATAAAGCTGTAAAATGTCAACACATAACAGTAAATGTTGTTTACATAACCCTTCATAATTTGTTACGCTAATCTCATAAAACCTGAACTTAATAAGCATACACCAGCGGCCAAAAATACGCCAAAGTTTTTACAGCCACCCGTCATGATTAACATAAAATTAACATCGGCTCCATATGGATCACGTACTGCAATTGATTTTTCGTTTTGTTTACGTCTCGCGTATTCGTTTTACAGCAAAACGCCATGCTTGTGTCATTGGTATTTATATTTGACTTTTCTGACCCTTTTGGTCATTACGTCCAGAAACGAGAAGCTTTTAGGTTCGTGATGGTGTGTAATGTATGTGTATGAGGTTTCTTGTTTTAATTTATTTTAGTAGGTATTGCAGATTTCATAATTTACGATATAATTTGCATCATTATTTATATCGATGATTTTGTTTTGTTTACTTACACGCATTCTCACTTTCTTGTAAAGTCATAAAAAGATAAAAATAAACCGTAGCACTCGGATCTACCTTCAGGTAACGAAGTGCCATAAAGTAGAAGTTGCGTTAAAATAATATATTTAATGCCGAATTTATTGCTTTCAGGTGTATCGTTGCAAAAGCATTTATTTTTAAAACAACCTCGTAATACTTAACATGTAAAACCATATATTATTGCTATACGTAGTACTGCATCAAAACTAATAATAAGGTACACGATATGTCTTCTGGTAACGTCTGATAAACGTTTGATATTTCTGTTCTAGACGACACCTACACAGTCATACAGGCAACGACCAATGAGAGGTTGCGGCTCATCTGTGGATTGAAGCCGAGGACCCAGCTGCCGGCAGTGCGATGGATCTTTGATGGCAAACCACTGGACCTTCAGTCGAGGCAAAGAGTGGTGCAGCAGAAACAATGGTACGTTTGAAGAAATATTCCAGATATATATTTATATATATAACGAACAAGGGTTTATAGGAGGGCTGGGAAATAAGAGGTAGGGAGGGATGCATACAGATAAAAAAATAGAGAGAATTGGGCATTCAGGTGTTTTTCTCACAAAGCGTACGTAGCTATAATTCTTACTTCTTCCAAACTTTCAATACTAGCTTGTTTCTTGATCAGACCAGCCTTTGTAAAAAAAGAAACAGAAATTACAGTTACACTTACAATTGTACTTTTTAACAATAATGTTAATGGTGATAGATAAACAATGATAAATATTAAAAAATACAAATTTAAATTAATATTTATACAAAATCTTGGAGAATAAATGCAATTACACATATTTACTATAGAAGGTAAGTGTGGCATGGGTTTATTTTCATTAACCAGCGGTCTACCATTATTATTTTTCTCTCCCTCACGTTATAAATTTAAACCAAGTTTAAACTGGATTCAGTAACGACTGGCTTCCATGTTTAATATCAACATCCATGCTTAAATCAAACCTAGGAATCTCAAAATATCATTGTACTAAATCCAACTCGAACAGCTTGAATCAATATTTATCCATTTATCCCATGCTGAAACATGTAATAATTTAAATGCAATTGGAATAACTCGGTCTTATTTCATGCATTCAAACACGTCATAATAATGTATCAATCAAATCTGAATATTGATATGTGGATTAAGAAACGAAATTACTGAGGGATCAGCCAGCTCTATGGGCTTACCTAAGATATGATAATGACCTCCATGTGTTTGGCTTCTCAGAAACGGCAGAACCATATATTTATTACATTTATATATTATTTTATAATATGCATTTAAAAAACTGTCAATGGTTTTATGATCTTACTTAATAACAGTTGCAAATAGTTTTTGTTTCCCTCTTATAATATAAAACAACTAAAATATTCAAATAATAAGTTTGAAGACAAGGCAAGTAATTATTATTGGTATTTTAGGTTAAGAATAAAAGGGTTTCGCGCCAGAGACGCTGGGGTATATGCGTGTCAAAACGATGAAGATAAAGGGAAGGAAATGAGAGTCACCATCAAACACAGGCCTGACCCAGGTCCGGACAATATTGAAGGTATGTTTACCATTAGTACCAAGATTTTAGTGGAGTGTTCACAGATTAGTATTCAATTTCCGCTGTTTTCTAAGTCACAAACGCCGCTAAGTCCGTCTAATACTCGCTCGGGTGTCCTCAGTTATTTTAATATTATATTTATTCGACGTCTTTATTGCCATCCAGATGTGTAAACAGCAAACGCTCCGGATTCCGAGGCGAGCGTCAAGCTTGTAATGTATTGCAACGCGTGGACATATTTTCAATTTAAATGCGGTGTTTTCAATGCGGATGCGTCATGCTTTTCACCATTTAGGAAGAACATGTACTTTCTTGAAAGATAAAAATGTTATTATAATTTCCAGAAGCATTTATAAAAGATAATTAATTTGCTATAACTTTTTTAACATGCAGTGTTAGTAATTAATTTATTCTTCATGCAACATCGTTATTAAAGTATATCATTTTCAAATGTGTAATCAAATAAAAGTGCTTGTAACAATCATACATTTTATGACAATTTAAGAGATGTTTTTAACAGCTGACCATTGTAGTTCTCAATTCAATTGCAGAATATCAATCCGATGTTGACGTTTTACGACCGACGCCTGAAATATTATCCCAACATTCAGCGCTTTTAGTAGATAATAACACAGCCGATGACAATTCTACCGATTCAAGAAACAAATACAAGGAATATGATACCAAAGACGACGATCCTGATGATAAGAACGAAAGAGAACATTTAAATTATGGTCACGTAGATGACACAAAATCGAAATATGCCCCGAAGTTTAAGCATCCTCTAAAAATGTTCAAAATGGAAATGAAACCAGCTGGCAGTTCCATAAGGTTTAAATGTGCTGCTGAAGGTAACGCTTTTATATATTTTCTTATATTACTTAAGCAAATCTATAAAACACTAATTATATTTATAGTTTCTAGTAGTAACTTTAAAAATAAAGCTAGATTTAAATTGACCTTGTATCAAAAATTCTGACTTCACGTTAGATACTAACACTATATTTAAAAACCAGACTAAACAAAAGAAGACAGCAATAAAATCTCCCGAAACTAACAAAACGATAAACATTACAGGTAATCCAATGCCAAACATAACATGGTACAAAAATAGCGGAACGCCAATATCTAGAAGTTACTTCAAACCGTCTTATGGAAAATGGTCCATGTCCGTCGATGAACTCACGAAAGGTGATAATGGAAATTACACATGCAGAGTTTGTAACGAATTGGGATGCGTAGAACACACATACACACTCCATATACAAGGTAAGGATGATCAAATGGCCGGCATTGTGTAGGTTTTGCAATAGCACGCAGGATATGAAGCTGTAATCTTTAGTTTGATAAGACAATTTAAATCGCAACGAGTTGGCTCACTGGACTTAAATCAAACTGTATGTACTTGAAATAAAACATCACATTTATTGTATGAATAATAAATACATTATATATTTCCAAGTTAATCCAACAAAATTTTACGGTTAAGTGGTTAGTGGCCCTGTCTTCTGGGCTAAGGGTTCGATTCCCGTATGACACAGTTCTTGGTGTGTTAAAAAAGTTATTGTTCCGAATCTTGTAAAACTTTATTTTTATGTCTTTGAAACCCTCACTCGAAAAAAAAAAAGATTATGATCTTGTTTAGTCCTAAAGTCAATGTATATTTGTCAAATTAATTCCAACAATAAAGATCATAAACTGATAACACTGCATTGCTCTAGAACGCTATCCATCAAAGCCGTACATAAAAGAAGGGCATCCTGGAAACATTACAGCCCTTGTAAACGAAACAGTTCAGTTAACCTGTCCACCAGTGTCTGATCTAGAACCGTATATGTATTGGATCAAAGCAACAAACTTCTCAGTCAGAGACCATGAAGTTGGACCAAGTGACGCTCCAGCGCCTGTTGGAGACGTTATTGAGGTTAATTTTGATTTAGGTGAAGGTTCTGGTGTTGGGAAATAATAGTTACATTTTGATAGTACTATAAAAGTAATCAATTTAAAACAATTATGCTAATATAGCTTACTATTTGTGTTATAGCTTACCACTTAAATATGTAGGAGGTAAATACAAACCATGAAAATTAATAACGATGTTTATTGTGTTTCATGTATTGAAGGCTATTATCGTTTTTGCTAAGGTCTCTAGTACTCGTTATGGTATAACCTGATGTTTAATCGGTGGAGGTTCTATATTTGGTGGTGGTTATTGGTTTAACATAAGTAGTTTATGTTCGTTTTATGAATATTCCTTTTATTCGTGGTACAGAGACTGGTTCATAACTGGTTACTGACAATTATACTAAAAATAAATACGTATGTCCTATATGTTAATGCATAGTTGCAGTTAGCATTCATTTTATCTGGATATGATTGCAAGTAGAATTTTTAAATTTTAAAACTGTTTTGTGTTTTTCTTAATTAAATTAAAAATGTATCCCAAATCCTAAGATTTCCTTTATCCTTTCCCATTTAAATTACTATAATATTGACAAAAATAGTTTGGTTAGTCTATATAAATAATAATCCTTAGTTAATAGGCAAAACTTTGTCCATAGAGCGTCTTTACGCCAAGCCGGTGTTAACTCAGGCAGCGGTGAACCAAACCAAGTTGGTCGGAGAGACCGCTAAGTTCAGCTGCGAATTCCTCACTGATTTGCATCCTTCAGTTTATTGGATGTATTTCGCCAAACACGAGTACATTTATAATGAAACCACGACGGATTCTAGCAAAGAGTCTATTGTGTATGATGATGTTACGAGAATTGTGACGGTGAGGGTTGTGACTAACGCATGGACTGTGAAACTGTGGCTTTCAAATGTGCTTTTATATGGATACTCGCAAATGCTTTAAACCTGATATATACTAATCATACGGCGAATACTAAAATATTACTTACAAAGGATGCTAAGTACTAGTAGTTTGAAAGCTGTTTTACTAATGTTACTATAATTATGATATTAACCAATACTATAACATGTAAAGTTTTTTCCACACTTCATTAGATAAATCTAAAATTAATGGATACACAAATCAAAAAAGAAATGCACGTTGCAACATTAAAACCAATGTACCCACTAAAATCGTAATTGGTTTAGTGCTAAATTAAAGACAATTATTAAAAATAAAACATATTTTAGAGTGAAAACAAAGATGACAAGCCCGAACAGCTGACTCTTTACAATGTAACTAAAGAGAAGGAGGGTTGGTACGTCTGTGTGGCGCTTAACACTCTCGGCAACACCACGGCAAAGGGTTACCTTACCGTGTTGGATTGTAAGTTTATCTCACCTTATTTACAAATTTTTTTCATCGTTGTAATTTTTATTGTATAATAATAATCAGACCATTTTAAATAAAAAATATATACTAGTTTAATCTGTATAATATTTTTTTAGCACTACCGATAACAGAAGCTTTGGACCACGGCAAGCACACGCTATTTATTAACATATTAACCGCTGTTTTGGGTGCCATGTTCTTTGTGGCGGCCATCATAGTTGTGATGATATTTAAAAAGCTAAAACGCGAGAAGATTAAAAAGCAACTAGCCATCGAGACGGCGAGGGCGGTAATTGTAACGCACTGGACGAAGAAGGTCACCGTGGAGAAGCCGCAAATGAACGGCACCGAGAACATTACCGAGGAGGGATTGGTAAGTATCTCTCTAATGCCCTTCGTAAATTTATTGGTGCTTTTACTTGACCAAAAAAAAGTTGTCAGTAAGAAGATCCAGCATTCCAAAGCTATCTCGATGCCGACAAACTGCCGTCACTTTTTATATACTTTCAATAATATAATTTTAAGTTCAGTCACGTCGGTCGCACGGAGACATCCAACGACAGTCGTAATAATAACTTCGGTCATTACTAATAATACTCTCCCCGCGGTCCAGCTGATGCCGGTGGTGAAGATCGAGAAGCAGAAGCTGTCGCAGGTGCAGAGTCCGTGCGAGTCCGGTTCGCTGTCAGAGTACGAGCTGCCGGTGGACGTGGAGTGGGAGGTGCCGCGAGCGTCGCTGCGGCGCGGCCGCGTGCTGGGGGAGGGGGAGTTCGGCAAGGTGGTGCAGGCCGAGTGCGGCGGCGTCGTCAAGGCCGGCGTGCAGTCCGTCGTCGCTGTTAAGATGCTCAAAGGTGCGGCCCCTTAAATGTCTAGGTATTCAACTCTAGTTGAGCGGTTAGAGCAGGGCGCCTGAAAAAGAAACGGCAAGAAGCATAAAAGATAAGATAAGTTCTTCTACTATAATATGTGTTGGGAGGGGTTCCGATTTCTTTTTAGATTATCTATCCTCCTGTTCCTCGTAAAAAAATATTTTTTGTGAGAGGTGTTCCGTATGATCGGTAGAAGACCTTATCGATTCTTATCTAATTGTATTTTCAGAGGGTCACACGGACGCCGAGATGATGGCGTTGGTATCTGAAATGGAAATGATGAAAATGATCGGCAAACACGTGAACATTATCAACTTGCTGGGATGCTGCACGCAGGATGGACCTCTTTATGTGATAGTGGAGTACGCACCAAACGGAAATCTAAGAGAATTTCTGAGAAATCATAGACCCGGTAACAGGTAAGACCGAATTGACATTACACATTATTGTCTGTATGAGTTTTGATGGACTTTAAGAATTTTATATCATGTAATATTTTTTTACTCTACTACCAGATATGAATCTCCAAACGAAGACTTAAAAGAAAAGAAGACTTTAACACAGAAGGATCTCGTGTCGTTCTCTTATCAGGTGGCTCGTGGGATGGAGTATTTGGCTTCGAGACGAGTAAGTTATGACTAAAGAAATTAACTATAATTTATATATTTTTAAATGTGATATTATTATTAATTTATTACAATATTTGAGTAGTCGATTTACATGAAATTGAATTGGATTTATATGAAATAGGATATAATAAAAATTTGAATTATTCTACTATTTACATATTTGCTAAAATGTTTTCGGATGCTATCAGTCGTTTAATACAAGCCTCACTCGGTTTGGGTCAAAGTAGAGTAATATCCGTATGTAACACTCGTGATGCTCCAGTGCATCCACCGCGACCTGGCCGCCCGCAACGTGCTGGTGTCGGACGACTGCGTGCTGAAGATCGCGGACTTCGGCCTCGCCAAGGACGTTCACAGCAACGACTACTACAGGAAGAAGACCGAGGGACGCCTGCCCGTGCGGTGGATGGCGCCGGAGAGCCTCTACCATAAGGTCTTCACCACGCAGACAGACGTGTGAGTATATTACGTTCGATGCCTCCTGGTGTGTCGTGGAAAAATGTACTAACCTTGACCTCCCGTCCCTCACAGCTGGTCGTTTGGAGTGCTCCTGTGGGAGATCATGACCCTGGGCGGGACTCCGTACCCGACGGTCCCGGGACAGTACATGTACCAGCACCTCAGTGCGGGACACCGCATGGAGAAGCCGCCGTGCTGCAGCCTCGAGATGTGAGTACCGAGTTCCTTTTGATAAAATATCCAGAGTTCGATCCCCGGTCAATTTTTTAACTTAATTCTTAAAAAAATAAATTATTTTAGGTTTATTAAATTATATGAGTGTTTAATAAACCAACGGTATTTTCAAAAAACAATATTATGACGTCCAACGTGAATATACTAACAAAAATAAGTATCTTTTCCAGATACATGCTAATGCGAGAATGTTGGTCCTTCTCCCCCGGAGACCGGCCCTCCTTCACGGAACTGGTCGAGGACTTGGATAAAATACTTACAGTGACGGCCAACCAGGAGTACCTGGACCTGGGGCTCCCTCAGTTAGACACACCGCCCTCCAGCTACGACGGCTCAGGAGACGAGAGCGATAGCGAGTTCCCTTTTATAAAATAAGAACATATTTTGAATTTGGAATTTAATAATTTATATTTAACTATAGATATAAAGAGTATTTGTTTTGAATTTGGAACAATAACAAATTCTGGAAATACAGACTAAAATGGAACGTGTACAGGTTTCAGAGAGTGAAGTGCATCTAGTGATTGACAAGTGCCTTATGAGTGCTGTTGCTGTAAAATAAATATTTTTTTACATTTTATTTAATGTAATCTCCTCGAATTTGTTTATAGATAAGATAAGATATAAATATTCGAAAGTTTCTAAAACATCGATATCAAATTCGAAATTTGTATGAGCCAAGGTTGTAATAATTACAGATATTGTTATAGAATATTTGTAAACATTGCAAAGTCGCTAATTACAACTACCGTCTCGCTACACAATCGACAGTAGACCTACCTACTGAAACATGCCTCGTCTATGCGATTAGCATTTTATATTTTTTAGAAAACAAATATCAACAACTTTTCCCACCTTAGTTATTTAGACAAATTTACTATTTTAATAAATTAGATCTAAATGGATTAAAAGCATCTAGTTAACTATTTTATTTATTTAAGCGTGTGATACACGCTGTCTGGTTGAAACAGATATATTATGATTAAGTATTTTATTATTTTTGTGCAAATACTCTTTAGTTAAAAATATTTGACCTTTTTATGCTATTATTGCAACTTTATATAAGTTTACACAAAATATAGATTATTCTTTTTTTATCTTATCAAAAAAGTGTTTAATTCTCAAAATATTTATTCAATACATTATTGGTTCACTGTAGTTAGTTTTTTTTTAATTAATTATCTTTTTTATACCAAAAATGCAATTTATGTGTAATATTTATTGTAAATATTTTTTTGCTTTTCAAGTAACTTGTACATACATAATGTAGTACCAAAGTTTTACGACGTATTATGGAAAAGTATTATACATTGTTTAAAATATTTTAGCATTTCGAAATATTTATAGCATGTAGAAGTTAGTGCCTTTTATATTCAATAAAACGTTCAAAAAGAACAAAAGTAATAATTTAAGAAACAAAAGTAGTGCCAATGTAACAATAAAAATTATTTAGTCCTCTTTCATATGGCAATTTTTAAATCGTAACATCGTTTCAGTACTTAACTAGAAATAAGTGTAAATATTATTTTGTATTGCATGTGGAGTTTTAAATTTATGAAGATATTATTTCTGAAATTTAAAAATTAGATTATTTTAGGCCTAGTGCAATAAGAGTGACATGTATGAGAAAAATGTATATATTTTTGTATTAATGGCTACCGGAAATATGGATTTATTATTGCTACGCTATTGTTTCTTGTTTGTATATTTGATGATTTCTATGTATTAATGTTGTATGATCCGATGTGGCGAATAAAATATTGCAAATAAAAATATTTTCTTCATTTTCTACAATTTCAACGGCTTTTGAGATTACAATAAATATTTTTTTGGAAGCGCCATCTATCTACTTTTTCAAGAACGTCTTTGTCAAATAAGTTTTTTGTAGTAATCGTAAAACATAATTTTATTGTAACACGTTAACAATTTTGCTATAGCAGAGTTTGACCATCTGTTTTTCAGCCAAAAATATAAAAGCTAGTTTTCCTGATTCTAATCTTGGGTTATTTTTTCAATCCCCGATACAAAAAGAAAAGAGTGTTAAAAATGTTTTTGTCTGGCATCATTGCAACATAAGAATGTACCGGTTTAGGTGCTGTTTTTTAATAGAAAGCCTAGTTTATCGAAGTGGTTTCCAGTGGTTTCTAGGTTTGGTTGAAATCCAGACAGTAGTCTTTACGGCAGAAAATTCACGCTTGATTTTAGACAATATTGAATTAAATTACCTATAATGAATATTGGTTACACAAACCATTGTAATTGTTATTACTTACTGCCGCTATTTTACCATAATTAATAAACTAAAAAAATCCTAACAAGATAGGTAACCATTAAAAAAAACATATTTTAATGGTAAAACACTTCAAACTACAGTAGCATAACAATTGCTTGTAATATTTTGTATTACTTATCTTATTTCAATTCGAACTAGATTCGGATTAGGTATTTGTCAAGAGTTACAAGCTTTAAAACTATATACCTACACAATATATTCATAAAAAAGTTGAAGATGAATGATTAGAACCACTAACAATGGATAAGAATTTTACCAAATTAATAATAAGATCTATTGAGTTTTGACAGAGGAAGCGTGTCATTATATTTTTCAGAGACATTGATAACCTGGGTAATATTTTGTAAACAGTTATTTAATTGATAAGTCTCGGGCAGTATTTTATCTGAATAAGGTCAAATATATTGTGTGTCATGTTAAGATATTACGTGGTTACTTATCTGCAAAAAAATATCGATCATAATATTTGCTATCTATTTGTATTGATTTTATAATCATTCGTCTGCTTGTTAACATTTTAGATGTATTTAAATTGAATTTCATAATTGAAAATTGAATTAAAATGCTCATGCTATATCAAAAAACTAATGTTATCAAAATATATGAGTATATATATACGTTTATTGAGTCAATAAACGTTGAGAATTTCCATAAGAAAAGTATATAATTCTCCCAAACTTATGTAGGTACCTACCTTATACCTACATGTTCGAACTCGATTTCTAAAAATAGCAAGGCCTTGATATTAGTCAAATATAAATGGTAGGTACGACTTGTTTTTTATTTTTAATTTGAATTTTAAAACAAGACTATTCAAACATTCAAGTTTTCAAAAGATTGTTTTCTTGGCAGTACTCTAAGAGGATGTTTTTATACGATACGATGTATACCTAAGTGTCATTTTTGTTACATAATGGAAATTTTATAAACATTGTTTAATGAAGAGTTTATTTAATTTTTTCTTTTAAAATATTCTCAATTCAAAGTACCTATTGTTTTTTAAATGAAAGAAATTATACATATAATATTTAGGGTATTCCGCCCCTTCTCTATTCTTAATAGCAATCCAGATGAATACCGTATATAACTTCTTTATATGAAGAAGTACTATTTACTATGGATTATGGATCATCATACAGTTCCTGTTCAATCGGAGTTAAACTTATTTTTGGATCTATTATATAAATATTTACAGAGACTTTAAATTAGTGAGGGATAGATGACATTGACTACCATCATTAAGAATTACGAAACAAATTCGAAAATTTGGCCAAATATTTCGTATTTTTTTTAAAGTAGTGACAGATAAGCTATTAAATTAATAGATATATATAATAATCTAGTGATTTTGCTTACTATATGGATTATCTGAATTCTATAATGAAAATGGTTTTTGCTCACATAAACTTAGATATTTATAAGCGCTTAATTTAGCCCAAAGGAAAGTTAAAAATCGTTTGTACTCAGTAGTATGATGTGGCACAGGAAGTAGGAAATAAAAATAAATACAATTTGTATGAATTTATTATCAACATTTCATTCTTTGTTATACAAAATTTACAGAATAATTATACAAAATTACGTGTAGGTACATTATACATTAATATTTTAAACATTAATTACAAATTAATATAAATATAATAACTTAATCCTACATCGTATTCCATACCATAATACATTTTTGGTCTTAGACTGACTACAGCATAGAATTCATTGTAACCAGAATTGAATGTCAAAATAAGTGGGAAACTAAATATGACTGTTAAGTGAAACTGTCAAAAATGACTTTTCCTTAAAAAGAGAGAAAAAGTGTCGTTTTATTTTTGTCCACTACTAAAATAATAATATGTAATAATAATTGATGTCAAGAACTTAATTAGTCAAGGCGCCCGCGCACGAAATAACATTAACTGGATGTCGAGATATCAGCACGTCAGGATAAGCTTATTTAGTAAACGTGTTAGTAACGTATATAAATATAAATAAACCTTTAGACGTAATAAAAAAATCACGAACACGACCCTACAAATTGTGACATCGTTCAAGAAATTAGAAACCAATCCGTTTATTTCATTCCATAATGGATTCGTTTCATTCGAAATGCATTATTGAATGAAATGAATGAATACCCGCAATAATGTTATTTAAATATAAACTAGGGGAAGTTATAATGAATGCTTCCGAGGCCATGTTTTGAAAAATATCAAACCATAATATGTAAAGGTACCTACTTATCAATACCTTTCCGATCAATATGAACAATGCCGTCATTATAATATTAACCAATAATGGACGATCATATCATCCAGGTTATCACAATCAAACTTACGTCAATTACACAATTCTTAGTCAAATATTTTGGCATCTTAAGGCTTCTCGAGATTTCCTTAAAAATCTAAACCACGTGTTAGTTCTGTCCAAATTAACCCAAAATCACATATTAACACAGCGTAACTTCTTATCAGGAATTCTGGACGCGAATTGGAAGCTTGGTACGACAGCTTTCGGTTCTGGCCGAACTTCTTCCTGCTTCTCCGGTTCTCCCATCAGAGATCTCAAGCATATTTTCATATCTGCTGCGAATTTCCAGACCAATCGTTCTAAAGAAAACAAATGTTCATCCAACGCTTCGGGTATTTCTTTCCTCATGAACTCTGCTAACTTTAGGAGATACTCTACGTTGGAGCCGCATGCCCCGTGGCATTCCAGGATTTGTTTAGCTATATCTTGTAACGGAGCTGCTCCAAGCCAATGCCTATTTTCTGGTATTGCTATGTATAGGAGTGCGTTTTTGGAATCAGAGTGTTTCGAACTGGACGGTAGATATACTGTTCTGGAGTGGAAGTTCACTGAGTAAACTTGATATCCTCCAAGTGTACACTCCCTCGTCGACAAGTATGGGAGCGCTGCTTTGTTTTCTGCTGCTATTAAAAAAGCCTTTCCCCATGTGATTCCCTGCGTAAGAAAATATTAGGTTAGTATACAATAAAACATGAGTATTTGTCTCTCATTATATATTATTTCTTCAGTACTTAAGGTTATATAACAATTTATTTTTAACATTTAGTTATATGGAAATGAGAATATAGTGACATAAATAAATAAAACATAATTTTGTTAATATGTAGATCTTAAATCTGTTAAATATTGCTTTTAAAGTAAAACATTGAATATATTTTTTAATATAATAAATAAGAGACTTTATTCTTATTTCTACAAACCAATGAACGTCATTCAATTATTTATTAATCATTATCGGGTTGCGATGTTATTGAGAAATATAAAATAATGACGAAATGTAATAACTGTAATTTGATATTACTACCGCATAAATCTGTTGACAAACAATTTAATGGTGTGTATTCAAGGTTGATTGAAATGTCTAAATTCTGTTTAGCACCATGCTTGCCGCATTTTAGAAAATAGTAATGAAACAAATTACAAGTTTTATATTTTAACTTTCATAATACATTAATTCTTTTATGTATATTTACCGGTACTCATGATTATTTCGGAGTTTGTCTGAATAGTTTCGAACCCATTCGTGGTTCTAAATGACTCGTTTCCAAAATAGATAGTTATCAAATCGCATCACTATTCACTATATTGACAAAGCTTGACACACGTGGATACTGATATATAGTGCGGGAATAATGTAGGTATATCATATAAACATTATTCCTATTTGGATAGTTTTCATATTACATTTTTTTACATGTTATAGGTAAACAAATATAATAAAATATTATTATTATATAAGTACGCTGTCCTCTACGTTGTGTTGTTATTTAGTAAATATTTTGGATCTATGGTAAGATCTTATCAAAACTAACTCTCATCAACCAGTTCCATTCGTGTAAGAGGTCTATTAGCATTCACTTATATTATTAAAATGCTAATTATACATATCATAAAATACTATTACAAGTAAGTTTTTTGTGACAATTCAAAATATTGCAAAAATAAGGTATAACGTTTGGTTTTATTAAATATTTTATATTATTACAGCGATATTTATTAACAGAAAAATTGGCTAACAAGCCATACCTATAGACAACGGTCTTACAAAGTTATAATGACTGAGATGCAATTTACAGTACCTACAGCCTTTTCGTTATACTATTTACTAAACACTAGATCAACTGGCGTTCTAATTTATATATTGAAATAGGTATGCGCATATTATTCACGCAGATGCGTGTAAATAAAAAAATATTTTTTTAGATATTATCGTTTATGTATTTTCCCGAGGGTAAGTTTTTATTTTAACATATGTGGTAATAAAAATGTACAGAAACTCTTAAGATATCTATAACACGTGTGTAAACGTTTCAGAAAATTGTTTATTTATATTAAATACTATAGTTTGAAGAAGGAATTGAAGACAAAGTAATATCCTATCCTTTATAACTATGTATTAGTTTTACATTATATTACGTCTGATTCTGTAACAATATGTAACGAAAATTTAATTATTTTCGGTATATCTGTAAACGTGTCCTTAATCATGACCTGTGAGCATGAGGTACGCACATGCGGCCCAGAGACCTGCTGCTGGTGGTATACTGCACGTGACCCGTCATGATTAAGGAACCCGAAAGTGGTCGTACAAATTCCGATTTAATAAACGTAAGTAAACCCGAGTGAATGTATATAAGTTTCAAGTTACTGAAGAAGGTACCAAGATAAGGTGCATGAGATTAGAATGTTAAGTTCATTGAAAGAACTGGTTTATATTAACACCATTAGACGCGTGGGCGCACTCAATGTCACTGCTTACTTACTACTAGGTTACAGACGCGAGTATTACTATTTACTAGTGATGTACCTCTAAATAGCGCTTTCAATGTAAGTATAATTTAACTTGCTTTCTAATTACTGATGATTATTACATTTCGTTAACCATTTTATATGACTTATTCAAACCATATGACCCTAAAATTTCGCTAAGTAATCTCTTGTCCTCTGACGAGTACGAAACATCATACTAATTTAGAACACTGATAACGTATCCGACTTAGCGTCATTGGTGGAAAAAATACACAACATTGTAGTTATTATCGTTAATTTATTTGCATCATTAATACATTTATATTTCTATTGAACATATTAAGATAATTTATATTTACAGTTTTCTATTGAACACATTAAGATAAGTTATTTTTACAGGTTAATTGTTTTATATTATCAGGCGAAAGATGTATCTTTTGAGCATGTGACCATGGCTTTTTCAGGACGCATGTGTATTGAGATCATTGTTAGTGCTAGTAAGGCAACAGGTGATTTACGATACAAATAATATATTTATAGTCTAGAAATTAATATGACGCTTTAAGAATCAGAGATTATTATTTCAAGAATTAATTTGCTTATTATTTGTTGTTTTATTTGTTTTCAATAATCAGTAGGGTCTATTAACTTGCAATCTGTACACGTGCTCTTTGCGTGACCTTATCAATAAAGTCATTTCCCTTGCAATTTAGGCCAAAGGTCCCGTATGATTGATGAGGTCCGGCGAAATGGTGATTAGACTGTAGCCTAATGATAAACCGTCATTGTTAATTCTACCCAAAAATATAGAGGATTCGGTATTTTATGTGATGTCGAAATAAACACAAGTGATATTCATTTATCCATTCGTATATTAATTTTTTCATAGTATTGCCATTTTTCCAACTCTTAAGTCCTTTAAAAAAGAATTATATACTATTTGTATCTAATACAAAAAGTATATAGACACTTGTAGCCATAGCCAATTACCAACTTACGTAAGTTATTTATCATCATATTATTAAATATTTTGAAAGTACAATAAGAAAATATCAGCAATATTTTTATAACATCAAAGTAAGATAGGACAAGATATCGATACTCACACGATATTTCTTTATCTATATAGGTATATAGATTTAATCCATAATATAATTTCAATTTGTGTAGTTTTTAAATCTTGATAAGTGTAACATTGACACGATTACAGAGGTCAATGACCATAACACTTGTTTATTTACAGTTATGTGAACTATTTTGTTAAAAAACTTTGTTGATAATTGTTTCTTTTAAGTTGTAGACCGTAATTAATTTCGTTAATCGCCTTTGTTAAAAATTAAAGGAACCAGTAAAATGTTAAGTATAGTAAGCATTAAAAAAGTCTATAACTGAATAGTTTTAAAATGAAAAGAGATATTTACACAAAAGATACTTCGACCTGCAAGTGACGATTAATGACAATAACAGACCAGACTGAAATATACTTGGAAGTGAATCATATCTTTTACTTTTATTTTTGTATCATTGACCTGGATATGCGAGATTTGTTTTGGATTGAAACAAGACATAAATTGTTTTGTTTATTATTTTTAGTATACTATGAGGTTAACGACAGATAGCATATCTAACTAACTGATGGTTTTTATACAGTTTTAAAGGGCAAGTAGTTACGTATGCGTAATTTCTGAAGATAGTTTCAGAGCAAAATACGCAATAAAAAGTGGAACGCTGCCCAATTGAAAGCATAAAGAATTCTTGTTTTCGCACGTTAGTTATATTTAAACTCTTTCATGGGCTTTGGTAAAATATGATTATCACATTTAAATGTTGAGATAAAGAAATAATCTGGATTTTGTTTTTAAATGTTTTTAAATTCAAGCATGTTCATTTCAAACAAACAAATCAGATTAAAGTTTATTTAGTCATCGATTCTGATGTCGACTGCTTTAGGACTAAATGCATAGATATAAATATAAAGAGAGACTGATTTGTAGGGGAGAGTGGGGTAATTGCGCACACCTAAGGAATAACTAAAATAAAACGAAAACTGTTTCAGTAATCAATGCTTTTTAGTAATCAGTCTTTAGTTCAAGTAATTAACCTTATCTTAAAATATTCAACAGTGGTATATTTTTCAAAATAAACAAGTAATAATAAAAAAACAAAACGTCTGGTGTTCGGGATTACCCCACGCGGTAGGGGGTAATGGCGGATACCGAGTGGGGTAAAAACGGACACTATCTAATCAGATTTGGGATCAGGCCATTTGGGATTTTGGTCAAAATTGTGCTTTAAATGGTTGACTTCGGCAAATGTGAAGGCTATTTTTGGGACCATCTCAATGGTTAAACCATAAAAAAATTTACAGCAAATTAAAATATGATCTCCCAGTTCCACTTTCTGTTTTTCGGAAAATATGGCCTTCCTTCCAGTTCTTGGAGTTTTAATTGTGTCTTTTTTTAGGTAGACATGTATAGTACTGTTTGGTACAGAATAAGTTGTAGTAGTAGTCATTTTTGAGGTAGTCATGTATAGTACTGTTTGGTACAGAATAATTAGTATTAGTAGTCATTTTTGAGGTAGTCATGTATAGTACTGTTTGGTACAGAATAAGTAGTAGTAGTAGTCATTTTTTAGGTGGTCATGTATAGTACTGTTTGGTACAGAATATGTAGTAGTAGTAGTCATTTTTGAGGTAGTCATGTATAGTAACCAAGAGAAAGTGTTTTGACAGCTTCAACGGCTTTTTCCAAATCCACTAACTTAAATTTTGTCTCAGTATTTATTTGATGATATTTTTTGGCATATGAAATTATTGTTTATTCATAATTAACAATGAAAATCATAAAAAAATAACGTTTAGGGGTAACTACGGACGTTCGTAATTACCCGACTTAAGTCGTCCGCCATTAGCCGACTTGCCCAGAAATGGATATTACATTATTTTTTTTAGGTTAGAACTATGTGGTGTACGATACAAGTGCCTTAAATCGTTGTTCAAATATAAGTTTTATCAGAAAAAAAACAGCATCCTGCTATGTTTTTCGTACAGTAATATACACACATTATATTTTTGTACAAAAATAAGATCAAATAATAGAAAAATCTTTAAGTTTACTTACTTTAAATTGAGAGCGCCCTCTCATCTTAGCAGTTACTGTTTAGCACTAAGTTCAGAGTCGACTTACAAATGCGTCATTCAAAATATCTCCTATTATGCTCTAACATAGTTAAACCTATGCGTCCGCCATTACCCACCATCCGTGATTACCCCACCCTCCCCTAAACAAAATAACGAATTAAAACGCATGTCCGGCCAACCTGCTTACACTATTTCGGTTTCATAAGCCGTGACCCAGAAAAGACACAAACACAGGAAAACAGTTGCGTTGAAATAACTTGTTTGATATGACGGGACACCAAACGATATTTAATATATATTTTTTAGTTTAATTTATTTAATAAATTCATTTTGATAACTTTACTGAATGATGAAACTAATATTCGATTCTTGAGACACCAGAAACGATTAGTCGATTAAGGTTTTATAAGGTTTACAGGGATTGTTAACTATTAATGGAATCAAATCACTGATAAATTATCGAAAAAAATATTTGGAATAACAATATTAGGTACCTACTTGTTTGTCATGTATATAGGTAAGACCATTATTTTAAATACTGTATCCTGATAAGAGAGTCAATGATACTAATACAATAACAACAATTACATTTCAGAATAACAAACTTTATCCCCTATGTATAATAATATTTTTATGTGTGTGTTGCCTTTTATCACATCTTAGGTACGTATTGCAGATATATTCATATTATTTTGGTTTTGTAGATAATAAAAACACGTGAATATTTATTTTGTTTTTATAGATTATAAAACATGTGAACATTTATCTTCCTAACATATGAGTGCGAATGTTTGGATGGATGGATGTTTGTTACTCAATCACGCCAAAGCTACTGAATGTATTTTGATGAAACATAACAATATTGTAGCTAATGTGTGCAAGAATAACACCAAAGCAATAGAAATACTAACTTTTGCACGTGGTTTTGACTGTGACATAATATAGATAGTAGCTCGATAACTAATTACCACGGGAGATCCTGTTTTTAATTTTAATCCTTTAATTTAGTGAATTTTACATAAGTATTTTTTTTAAATCCTTCTTATTACCAGATGACTTTAAAAGGAGTGTTATGTTACTCCAATATATGTATGTTAATAGAAATATAGCCAATTATGCTATTTCTATGTCCCTCTCTTCTAAAGCCTAGACGGCTAAAAGGATGTTGACGTATGAGGTATCGGTAGTTACATTAAAAATAGTCTAAAATAATATTTATATGGCTTAATATGTTCCTAGCCATAAAAATATTTTTTTACAGTCTACGTGGAAGAAGTCACGGTCAACAGCTAGTTATCTTTAAAACAAAAATACAATTCACGTTATTATGTAATAAGTGTTAATGTTACTTTCGCTGTAAAGTGTATCTAAGTAGTTTTCTAAATAATTAATAGTGACCTACACAGATGATTAATAAGATTTAACATATTATTAGCTGTGGCTATGTTTAAGGCCAGTGACCTCTAAAAATATTTAATAAACTATCAAGCGAAATTCCCCTTAAAACTGATTCACAAGACTTTTATGGTTGGTCATGCATTTGTGGTCAAGTCCAGATATGCTGGAGATGCTGGAGTGAGACGTAATAAGAGTACATCGCTGATATATATTTTATAATAGCCAATGATTCATCCCAATCTTATACGATACAAAGCCTTATACGATAACACTAAATAATCCTATTGTTTCAAATACAATAATATAAATATAACCTGTGAACTGCAGCAAAAATAACAATCATCTTATTATGGGTAAGATAGCTCGCAACGAGAAGTATTAACAGGATAATTCAAAATATACTCTGTTATATATTGAAAAATTATTTTGTCCGTTAAGTATTCTTAAATTCTACATCCGGTAGTGATGAAATCGGTGAATTGTGGCCTCTAAAGGCTATGGAATTAGTACATCCGTTTTGGGAAAATTGGCCCAATTAGATTTTTTTAAGCAGGCATCAGCAACGTGCTCCTTGGGCATCCTTTCAAGCAAATTTAAACAATGACCATTCGACATTGGATTGACATGAAACATGTACACACACTTTCTCTATTTTTTGTATCATCACAAATCATGTCGCGTATCAGTTAGGCACTTATGAGAACAAATAGAAATAATATTAAATAACACACCCACGAGCCGATAAGTACACACATAAGTACTGCGTATGAAAAGCTAGCAAAAAACCACAACTAATTTATCGGATTAAGTGTACATGTAAAAGCCATTAAGCCATTATCATTATTATATAAAATCGATTGTTAGTATTACTATGTTTATTTAGCACAATACTTACGTACCTACTTAGTTCATTCTGGAACCTAACTGTACCTAACAGATTATATCAGTACTTGATAATTTGTTTATTTTATTTATAGAAAATACGTTTCACATCTTTTCCTGTTGTCGTTAAGCATATAATAGTTATTGTAATAGTTTTTCTTGTTTGGCTTTCCATAAAATAAAACATATAACACTGCCAAAAAATGTAAAAAATATATAATTTTAGATTGTGGTTAGAAAAGTAAAATATTATTTAATGGAGAATACACAGTATTTAGTCGAGATTCTCCAGTCTGTGTGTATTGAGAATAAGGTTTCGCGTTAGGAAATTAATATTCACTTATACCTAAGTGTTTAAGTAATTCTGCTGGTTTTTCTTTAGTTGCCTTACTATGTACTCGCTCAGTCTGTTTTTTCATATAGACTTACATCATGAGGACGGGTTGCCAAAGTGACATCATATAGGTAGAAAAAGAGCGAGCGGTTTTAAAAGACAAAGAAATCCACCCTTTTTCAATAAACTTGTTTTACTCAATAAGATAAAAGAGAACTCTTTATATAATTGACAGTTATCAAAAACGCTATACGCTTCGTATTGATCCTAACAAACTATCGAACCGTTTTATCATTTTGATATGTGCGTAGAAACATTGAACTCTTTGTTGAGCAAGGGGCCATTTATTTTATATAAATTGTTTTCTATACAAAAAGAGTTAATAATGCATATAAAATGTATCGTCTCATACGATTCAAATAAAAATGTTTGTCAAAGCTTTTAACTCTCTTTTTTTAAAAGACAGAATAGAGTTTTCCAGAATAAAAAGATTAAACACACACAGACACACGCACGCACATACAAAGAACAATAATAAAAACATATGTACACATTCCCTCTATAAAAGTACCCATACAAGAGTAAATAACATCCCTGACGTAGAACTTAGAGTGCACAGTTATTGTTTTTCATTATATTATTTTGAGCAATATTCTGTACATTTAATGCAGTTGTCATTGAACCTTGGCCACACTTTTTCTACTTGCAGTTGTACACATGTTTCTCTGTTAAACCAATGACATCAATTTTGTTTCAGATAAGAAATTAAGTTAAAGTTAAATTTGTTTTATTTTTTATGACATACGTAAAAAATATAAAACTGAATTTTACATATATTGGAGAGTTAAAACCTATTTTATTATAATTGGTATATATTTTTTAGTAGGTAAGCCTTTGAATTAGGCACATTAATATAGTGTAATGATTGATTGAAGAGAAAAAAATCAAATTGTAATTGAAATCTTGCTTAGAAATTAACAGATTCTTTCCACTATATTTGATGTTCCCCTCCTCATTTAAGAGCGGAAAATAGGGGATGAAATTATTGCAAAATTACATGTAAATAAATATAAATAATAAACGAATAAATATGACGTACAGCTAAATATAAAGTATGCATTGAAGTCAATTACAAAGTTGTAATTTCCTTTATTTCTGAATTTGAAATCCGTAATTTTTGAAGTTATAGGTAAACATTTAGTTTAGTAAGAATTGTCCAAAGCTAATAAAACGTAAGAACTATCTCGTAGTCTAGATCTAAGTTGCAAAGAAACTAGGCTGTCTATTATCGTATTTGTTAAATAAAACATATGTAAATAGCTATTATAAACTGACAAGTCACAGTATTGTATATATACATATATATAGTGTATAAATAAGTCGCCAATTCATAGTAGTATATAACAAGTGTCACATGACTATCAACTTGACCGACGCAACCCATCATTGCCAATTCACAAATCGACGGATGCAGTAATCATTTATCGCAGCTATCGTTTGTGAGACCGAGAGAATTTATTGTGAGAAAGAAAAAAGACTTCAATGTTAATAAGTTTCTAAAAAAAATTATATGTTTAATGTCCTAAATAGAATAATAGATATTCTATTCAGGAAATGAACTGAAAACGTCTTACAATGTGATATCAGACAAGTAGTACAGAAATATGTGGTCACTGACTGTTGCGCATTTCGTAATTACATATTTTGATACACAATCAGTTTTATAAGGACTTCCACGCACGTGTATGAATAACAAAAGACACAGATTAGTTAATTGTTATTCATTCATTCATTCTATTGGTATGTTTATGATACAATGTCTCTTTGTTAATAATATATTATATGCTATGTTATAGTACATGAGTTTTGTGATAAAAAATAATTCGCTATATGGTACATACAAAATTAAAGTTATATATTACCTCTTTATCTTCTACAAGAGTTGCCACTCGTCCTGGCTGAAAAAAAAATATATACCTATTAAAATTTTATTTTTTATTTGATTGACAATGTAATTGAAATTGTATACAATTTTGTTTTAAATTATTGTCAGTAGAATATTTTTAAAAGAATGATATGAGCTTGTGTTATGTTTGATATTTTGGTTTATCTTAAAAGTAATTTAGAACTTAATAATTTTAGAAGTTAAGATAAGATTAGGTAATAAATATTTTTTATCGGACTAACTTTTTAGACTTCAGACTAAAATAAAAGATTCTAATCTCTATACTTAAGGCATTGCTCTACTTTAATTATAGATATTTAATAATTATTTTAAAATTAATACTCCTATAGAAATTCATAGTTGGTTATGTTGCACTTAAAGCAAATATTATAACCAAGTATGTAAAAGGACAATAATTATTACCATTTTGTATTTGATAGTAACATTATATACATTTAATATTCTGCAGTTGTATTTGTGAACAGAAGTAATATTATTTATGTTACTAATAGTAATTAATTATAATTAAGTAATAATAATTAAGAAGTAATTATTGATGTCAAATATGTACAATAATCTAAACTTCCTAGAAAAAGTAATTACTTCACTAATAATAACAAATTTATTTAAAGTTTTATTCAGTCATAGGTAAGGATTGTTTATTTTCAATTGTATCATTGTACATAATATTATTACTCTGTAAAAATATATTATATATTTATAATAATATTGGTTTCAAATTTAAAAACATTCTAATTATTTTCAGAATTGTGGATTAAATGAAGTTTTTCTTTTTGGACTACCTGTCACTATACTATACTAATTTAATAAAACCACTCATAGATATAGTCTCCATAAAAATATTAATATTCTTAAATTCCATTACTGTTACATAGATAACAAATTCTTATATTTATTCTAGTATTATTAAAATGCTTTAGATTTATAAAACCTATTTAGTTATAATATAATATTGCAAATATGGTCAATATATTATTTTATACTAAAATAATAAGCCTGTACTGATAGCATTACATTATTTATATTAAAGATGAATGTTTATTCATCACATATTGATTTATTGATTTTTTTTTATTGACATGATTTACCTATTATTTTTTTATTTTTTATAACCATGCCATGCTATTGGTAAAAGAATAACTTATATGTATATGTAAAATATTTATATGAATTATCATCATTATGAAAAAGTTTTTGGTACATAAAAATACTGTTAATGTAAATAAAGCAAATGCTTAAAGTTCCTCAAGGTGAAAGCCGCGTCGCATGTTGCATCAGACGGTTAACATGAGGGTGAGCCAGTTTTAAAAATATAGAAAATATGGTGATAATGTAAAGAGAAAAATAAGAAACACCAGAATTGTTGTACAGTGGCGGTAAGGTAACATGTAAGTCGTATCATTTTTAGAAAGAAAAAAGGCGTATTTATATAAAAAAACAAGGATTTCGTTACATAATAACCTTGGAGTCAGTGCCACGATGGGTAGTGTTTCCTTGCCAAAATCTTCTAGAAAACCCTTTAACGTATCCGGTGACCGACTGCTGGTAATCAAAACCGGGATTCCAACAGAGAGACCCGTAACCAAAAATCCAAATGGGATCCTTCCGGACTATTTCTTCTACAGTATGTTCCGCTGCGTAACTCATTTTCGACTGGACTTCATCAATCGTTGTTTCTTCTTTATTTTCCATTTTTATGTTTTATCAAAAGCACAACTTTCTTTAAAAAAATCACCTTGTATTTATAATATTTTTAAATTATGAACGCGAAATCAGTGAATGCAGAAAGTTAACCACGGGTATAGATTTATTACTTTTAGTCACTTTGTCATGTTACTTGTCTCATTGTGGGTATTTTGATTACGCGTATTTTAATACATTAATACTAGGAATGCAATGAATGCTGTGCAACAAGCCTTTCCATCGTTAACTACAATTGCCGACTGACGTTTAAAATTTTTATAGACGATCATCTGTGCCCGCTCGTTTTAGCTGTCAATATACGGATTTCCGCATTTAGGTTATACGTTCCATTTCACGGGTATGTTTCACTCTTTTACCGTTTGTTATTGTATAAACTCCTTTAATTTGGTTATTTTATAAATAAGTTTTTATATTCATATTATCTAAAAAAAAAAAAATTTTTATATAACATGATATTTTGTATCTGTATTTCTGTGAGACTAAAACCGTTGGATCCTATTTTTGCTATTATAGTGCAGATCATTTGATATTTTATTTTCTAATTATAATATTGTCTTAGATGTTTGATTAGTCATTGGATTTTTATTTTTTAATGTTTTTTTTCCATGCGTTAAGAATAGATATAATTTTCATGGAGAATAATATTCTTGTATATTATTTTGTACCAGAGGATTCTTCCACACTGTGTCATGTGTGCAGTCTCATAAACCATATGATATGAATAAGACGTTAAGACATGACATAAGAAAAAAATGAAGGAAAATATCTTATAAGCTTTATAGTAAACTAACATTTCGTTCAATTTCATCAAATTTCAAATAATAATTTTGATGAGATATGCAACGTTACAAAATACTTTTTTTTAAAACTATTGCATAAGTTATTTGACAAAAAAAAAACGTGATTAGTGTGACCACATCGTAATAATAATGTAATGTAACAGTAAAGATTTTTATTTTCTGAATACATATAATTTCTTTTTTTTTTTATAATCGTTTACTCAAGGTTGGGTTATTATATTTAATCATTCTTATCCTTATTTGACTCATTTTCAAGAGTATTAAGAATATTTTCAAGTGTTGTTAAAATATAGTACTCTAATTTCAAAGTACAGTATTTGATTCAAAGTAATTCTTTAGGGACAAAAAAAAAACCTATATTGGGCTTTTTCGTCATATTTGATTATGTTTAATTTAACTGGTACAAAATGAAAAATAAAACTCTCCAAACTTGTAATGACTTATAATGGTCCGTATAATTCATAAAGAATAAATCACAATGCATTAGTTTATTATACATAAAATATTTTACATAATAACACACAAGGAGTATTCAATGGTGAACATCAAATTGCCAGCATAATAGAACATCTGGTGCTTTATTATCATAGATTTATCATACATAGAATAGGAAAGCCATAGGCAAGCCTATGAGTGTCAGTGTCTGACAAATAAAGAGGTAAGATAAAAGACGGATACTTATCTTTTCTACTAACACATACAAGAAAAAGATACAAGTAGCCTCATTTGCTTTCTTTTTTTTTTCGTGGACACATTTTGGGTTGGCTCCCTACTCTATGTATAATAACTCTATGTTTATTGTATATAAAAGTTTTAAATACTGTTTTAAATATCATAAAAGATTAAATTGTTGTATTTTACGTTTTCGGTCATTAATAACATTTAACCTTCATTGACAATTATATAGACATCATTAATAAAAAGACAATTTTACAAAATTTGTTTATACATATATTATAAATTGATTATGTTTTCTTTTGTCTTCTATTTCTTTTACTTATATATGTTTATGACGATGAGCTGTAAAACATTACTATTATTAACTAAGGAAACATCAAATAGACAAAAGTACACAATATACATGCAAGCGAAAGGATCTTCCATCCTGGCAACATCAACATTCGTAATATTCGCGCTCTTTTTATTTGACAAAAATATCATTATAAGATTATTTTGTAATTTGTAGACTCGCTAAAGGTGTAATACAATACTGCACAAGTGTGAACGAGTTAAAAGTTTAATAGATTTAGCATAATACAATATTACGTAAATGACTTATACTGAGTAATTATGAGAAATAAATACATTTTGCACTTATCGCTAACTGCACCAAAATATTATTAAATTGTGTTTTCACAGGTAACTAACAACAAATAAATTATTTTATTTGAGATTTACGTAAAATATCATTCCTTATAAATATCTATTTACAAATAATATTGTGATATTTGGCTCCATGTTGTTTCTTCCATGTCTGGAAATACAATTATTTTGTACAAGTGTTTCAAACTGTCATATTAAAATTTTTCATATTCGAATCTAAATATCAGGATAAATTCTGGTTAGGCTATGTTTATGATATTAGGCAAAAAAAGTTTATAGCCAGTACCCAATATCATTTTATATTACTGCCCAATAGAAACACTCTATACAACATTTTAATAAAATCTTAAAATTGTGATGATTACACTAATTCTCTATTTACATTCAGACTTTTTACAATAAATCTTTATTAGAACACTAACACAGAGTAACTACACCAATTTATATTTTCCCATAAAAATTGCCATCTTGTGGATGGTATGTACACTGTATGGATAACTTTAAAATTTATAACTGTAATACTGTGTCCTGAAAACAAGGCAGGTACTTGATAATGTGTTACATTAATATTGAATATAATAATATGACTAGTGATATGTTATGATAACTTTACATAGGGCTTGGTAATATTTCAAATCTACAAACATTTCATGAGATTAACAGTTATAATTTTGAAAATTGTGTTATAACTAGTTTAATTTAAGACATACACTATGCACCATGAGGGGAGTCTATAATCACGAATTTTGTATAAAATATACATACTAACCTAATATACTAAAAAATATGCATAATGCAGTCAGGCTTTTTGGTAGGTCCCTTGTGGGCGAATTGGTAAGGTCACACTTCACCATTACAACAGTGCAACAAGTTAGAAATTAATAAATTTATATAGAATATAGAAAACTACACACAATTAAATTGTGGTAATTTGGATAGCAACTGTTGATGGATTGAAAGTTTTTTTCTTATAATAAATACATTTTTATTTAACATGAATGTTGGAGGTAGGTACACATTACTAATAATTATATAATATCAAAATATTATGCTTATTTTATTATTTGTGAATAATATCTGAGATTTTTAACACCAAATTTGGCCAACAACAAAGACAATATCCACATATTCAATATAATATTAAAAGCCATGAAAAGGCTGTTTCAGGTAAAGTCAAACTTAAGTCCATCCCTATGCGGATAGGACTTAAGTGGAATGTTTGGATCATACATTTGATTCGGGTCCTTCCGTATTATGCTTAAAGGAGGCTCGAATCCTGGCTAAGTATAATGCACAAATATGGCCATAGCATTTATTATACCATTCTGGCGTTCGTCCCCTGAAATGAAAAAATTAACATAAAATAAAATTTCTTTATTTATTACCTGTTATATAATAAACGTTTTTCGAATTTTAAAAATGAATTGACAATTAGCATAATGTCAACATACATGGTATCAACTCTTGCTAAATGCACCAGTCGGCTCCGTCCCTTGCCTGCGGGCTGCGCGAGGTACCGAGAGGCGAGCACCACGCCGCGCGCACCCTCCCCTGCCGGTACGCCGTGCGCGACTGATGTCTCCGCGACCGCGCACCAACCACTTCCTCCTCCGCCACCGCCACCTTGCTGCCACGACCTGCTCACAAAATGTATTTTTTAAAATATGACTTGGCACTAGACGGAAGCTTTTATGTAGAAAACGTCTAATAACTGTTATTTTAATGTATAGAACGATAGTACTATTATCCATACCGTAACACACAATAATCCCTCGGCGTCAAATTGAAGCTAGACGCCGTGATGTACTGAAAGACTTCCGCATTCGTGCCCAATTTTTCAGCCACCCGCCATTTTACCAAAGAATCGTCCCAAATATGCCTCTCACGGAGTATCCTAAAAACAAGAGTCTAATTTTAGCACATAGCACTACTATAACGAACTCCTAGGGCTTTTAAATAAAACTAACCTTTGCATCACCTCCTGCGGTGGTGCCTCTACGTCCGTAGTAGCTCTCCACAACCTCAAGGGATGTCCATCCCCTACCTTCTTACAGCACAACTCCACGTGCGGCGCCGCACCAGACACCGACATCCAACCACGTGTTCTGGAATGTGGACTTTATTTTATCGGGATAGAGTTGATTTTTGGTTCATTGTTTATACTTCTTATAGATGATCTGTTATTGGCCCTATGTTCATCTACCTTAAGATTATTTTTTTTGAGTATTTTTGAGTATATTTTATGAGTATCGGCATAAACATCTATCTTATAGTCTTTATTTAAATCTAAAAGTACGTATTTAGGTCTTGGACGTGTTTGTCTATACTGATTACATTGACGGTAGTTTATAATATCTTGGCAAAAAGTGAAATTTATTATTAGTAATCAATTATAAATTGCAAGCGTGTATAGGAATGCCAGGGATAGAAATAATTTGTATTATATTATTAGATCATCATGACTCTTTAAATGAATAAGCAATTTTTAAATAATTTTAAATTAATTATCATTACATCAAATCAAATGATTGTGTTTTAAATTTAAATCCACAAACGATAGATGATTTATTCGGTATTACAGGATCTTATAAACGTATTTGGATAATACAAATCAAATTATAGTTTTCGTTTAGAAAATATAAATGGTTGTACGATTTTAAAAGCGGCAGAAAAGACTTTTGATATCTAAATCTAACGTCTAAAATTAATCAATGATGAACATTTAGGTGGCACCCACACTACTACAAATGGATATGAACTGATACCTTTAAAGTTATAGTAATAACCTGTTCTTTAAAATTACTCACTAAATCAGTTATTTTAAATAGATACATTTATACAAGAGTTAAAGAGAAGATCTAAGTAGTAAAGAACAGATTAAAGAACATCAAAAATGGTATTTCAGTGAATATGCCGCTAACACCGATATCTCACCTCTTTCCTGAGCGGCCACAGACTCTAAAAAGGCATGAAAATTTTAGTAACAGATTGTACCAAAAATGAAAAGAATAGAATAGATAATTTTGACCAGTTCAAGTTAAATAAGTAGGAGGTAATTTAAAAAGGAATTCTGGGTCAAAACGTACTTTTCTTTGGCTTCCTTCAGTAAAGCCTTTATACAGGCTTGCTGGAAACCTTTCCAGTCTTGATTGAAATCTGCTCCCAACTCCTCAAGTGACACCTGTAATAAGATAGAAACAAATATATATGTAACCAAATGACACGAAATCCTGAACATAGAAAAAAAATGTATTCTATATAGAAGCAAACATATATTAAAAACATAGGTATTGTAACCAGAGAACCGATGCTTTATGTACAATAAAGCTAACTATTAAAAGTGCAAAGCTAGAGAAACCGCTTCTTCCCACAAATACTATTGTTGTTTTTTTTTAAGAATTTAGATCGTCTAAAAGAATTCAGTTTGAAGATAACGCTGTAGGTAAATATTTCTACAGATTAGGGCCTAGACAAGTTGAACGAACTGGTCGAAAAAGCGATGAATATGGGTCCGTCGAGGAGTACCGAGAACATTTTGTGACTCACCGGCACGCTCTCCTCGAAGTAGTTGAACTTGCACCGCGCCAGCATGTCTGCGGGCGCCAGGAACAGCGCGCGGTGCTGCGTCACCAGCAGCAGCAGGCACGCGTGCGCTGCGCGGGACTCGCTGATCTGACGCTGGTCCAGCGCGCTCTCTATCAGCGTCCTGCAATACACACATTGTAATTGCAATCAAATAAAAAATATACATAATGTGTGAATGGATTCCAAACGGTCGTATCTCGTAAATACTAACTCGGGATTAGCAGCTAGAGATGTCTTTTAGGTTATTTTTAAAACTAGCTCGGTTGAATACTTACCTACCTACTATAATAAAGAACGTTGAACTTGTAAACAAAAATAAGTATTGATATCAAAATACCGTGACATGAATTGACATAAAATTAAAATTCGAGCCAATGACAGTTATGTGTAATTATACCTATTCGAGTTTCCTTCTTTGGTGCTGCCGGTCTGTGGAGGAGCGTGATGCAGTCTCAACAATGTTGGTGCAAAGCACACCGCTAAGTTTGATGCCGTCATTTGGTTCGTGGACGAATGTTCTGCAACCTAGGAAAAACAACATTTTACATATACAGTATTTAATATGAAACCTTATGTTAACCATCTGTAAATTGTGTTACAACAGCAAAAACATTTCATAAGAACAGACAATTACCTCCGCTAAGAAAATGAGAAGAGATTGTAGAGCCTCTAAATGCTCCTCAGGAAGAAGTAACAAAGCACATTGTACAGCATCTGGCCTAAGGGGCTCCGGAACATCTGAAATATTATAGAAAAAAAATGTGAATAGGTTAGAAAATCATTCGTGGGAAATTATACACACAGAAACGTATAATAGTAATGTAATCAATAGAAATATTTATCCCTTGTTCTCCGAAGTCATTAAAACTACAAAATGAACTCACGTTGAAATATGGCAATAAAAGTTTCACTCAATTTGTTAGTCAGCAAAGCATCTGGAAGTTCTCTAAAGTATTGTTTCACCATGTCCGCTACGTCATGAGCTTGAGCGCCATCAAAGTTCAAGCTAGATTGGTTCGGGTCTATGGTGTTCATGTTCTCGATGGCAAAAGTTGCAGTGGCCGCCCCCGCCGACTCCACCATAGTTCTGAGTTTAGCTATTCGAGATTTCACTCCCGCTTTTCTAAATATACCCATCTGAAAATAATTTATCTGTGGTAATAAGCAAGTGTAACAAGAACTACGACTTCTAGTACCTAAATAAAACTAGCAGCAGAGTTTTTTATTGGGCATGGTTTTTTAAAACGTACCTGTTCCAAGGCGTTATTTTTCAGCCAGTTGAGAGCACACTGTATTGGTTTTGGCAAGGAATGGCCTGTCCTTTGTAGTGATACCGTTAAAGGTACGCCGAAAACTGTCTTATCTAAAACAAAAAATACCCACATTAAATAACAGTTTGAGGATCTTAAAAAAATTAAGTTAATCTGTGAAGAAATATGACTACTTTTTATAATACCTTTGTAATCTGGTGTTTTTATTTTTCGAATAAGTTTCGGTAGTTCCCAGTTCCAACCGGATTTATGAGATGGGCAGTACCGCTCCATACACGCCGTGAGTCTTAATAATGCGAGCTTCCTTAGGATATGCAGTTGACCACATGATAGAGAGGACATTGGTCGCGAAACTGAAAAAAAGAATTAAATAAATATTTATCTTTTTCCTGCATATCAAAAAAATTAAAATTATATTTTATATAGTTATTTCTTACGATAAGTTTCTGGATTTTTTTGGTTCGGTGCAGGTTGCAAGGTATTATTTGCTTTGGGGCCACCGTTAAGTACATTAGTCCGAAATGAGTACCACCTTTGTATATTATTTCTGTAAATACGTAAAAATGTTTAAAACAAAAAGGTTAAACCAATTGTAAAATGCTTATCATTATATTATTACCTAAACTTCGTCGACTTTAGCATAAGGTTTTTCAAAGGTTTAATCTCTAAAAATCAAGGTATACTCATTTAATAACTCACTTCTTAGATTTGATATCGAGACTATCATCATCGTCATCATGGTCTCCATCATGCGACCTCGATCCTGCTGAGTTTGGAGTGCTATCCAGTTCCGAACTTCTAGATGCGGACTTATCCCTTTTGAGACTTCTGTCGCGAAACCTATACCAAATATATAATAACTTTACATTTATAGGGCTGTTTAAAATCGTTATCTCTAAGGACGCTATTGTTATATTATTTTTGTCGAGAACGTTCTCTGTTAAAGTTCTTCATAAAACTTAGTTGAAGTAATACAAGTTTTAAGATAATTTTCTTTGAATACTGTCTGTTTTATTACAAAAACAGACAAGTTCAATGACATGATTCATGGCAGAAGTCAGAACATTAGTTCAGCTAGCATTAGCATACGAATAACTTATACTCATTGTACAGCACTTTAGTAATGGTCTGAGGCAATTAGTCTGCGGTAATAGCTTCGAGCGCAATCTTTAAACGTGCTACTTGGCTTGTAGTTTTATTTGTTACAGTTTGTATGTTATTAATGCCACTTCTATGTTAAAAGAAAGTTTCATTGTTTATAAATAGAAACAATTACATTGAAATATGAGTTAGTTTATAACTATTTTTACATGATTTAAAACAAAATAATAAATTTGTTAGTTATACTGCACCCTTTAGAAAAAAAATATGTGATTAAAGGAATCTGCTAGAAAATTCATTGATTTATTTGATTACTAACTTTTGTGTATCTTTTCCCAAGTTTAATGAACTCGTTCTTATGGCTTGCCGTCGATGAGCTGTATGCGCTGGAGATTTTTGAACCTCACGGAGCACTTCAGGATCAGGCTTTAGTTCAACGGGTGATGGAGGTTCCACAAAAACCTAAATGTAATTAATATATAGATATAATAAAGTCTTGTGTCACTTTATATAATCTTCGATAATAAATTTAACGAGGTCAGTAATTACCTCTGTATTATGATGAGTATTATGTTCCTTGTAGTAATTGTGTCTCCAACTCGCAGGCTGACATTCAGAATCACTCAATGCGCTTGAATCGTCACTTTTTAATCCTCGATGGAACATACGTTTCGCTTTGCCCAATTTTGACTTAGAACTTTTATTGCTTGATCCCATACTGTTATCTGATGCATAACTAGAACTGTCGTCGCCAAAAGGAGCATGTAACACAAAGGATTGTTCAAGAGGTGCAATGGGAGAGGGTGGCATTATCGTCATCGGGGACGGAGGTTGAGTTCGGATAGCGGGTGCGTGGACAGGAGAACTGTGGAAGTCTGGGAAAGGAAAAGCAGTGGGGGTTGTCGGAGTCATATCTATAAAATTTAAATCGGCATATTTGTCCTGGTTGACATCTAGAAAATGTGGCGAAGAAACAATAACTTCTGTTCTATTTTGACGTTTTCTTCTTCTTGTTTTTAATGACTCAACCCTCCGTAATAACGCTTTTGCACCATCTCGTAATCTTTCTGATCCAGTTCGCCGGAATCTAGTACCTGTTTCTTCTTCGTCTTCTTTGTCGCTTGGTAACTGCATGTGTCCTGGTACTGTTAGACTGTAACAAAGAATTATCATTTATCAATAATTTCAGTTACATCTATGATGTTCATTTCACAAATTCAATCAACGCAGGTAAATGCTTGAAGCGTTTTATTTAAATTACGGTAAAAGTGTTATCCATCCCAAACCGTTATATCACATATCGACAGAGCACGAATAAATCAAAAGTAAGGCAATTAGTGATAATTTACATACCAAACTAAATGGATTAACCAAAAGCAATTGGTTTCACAGATAACATTAATTTCGAACCGAATGTTCTCCCTGTCTAACGTTGACAGGGCCAGTAAGATATTCAAGACCTTATATATTGTGAATTAAATTTATGTTCATAAACCATAATAAATTAATTGAATTTACAATATTAATGTGCGTCACTAATGTAAATAACCCTTTAAGTGTCAATCTCAATTTTCACTTTGTTCCAATTGAACCTAATTAAAACCTAATTAGGTAGATTATAACTATTAGCGATCAAAATGTTCAGTTTGATATTAAACATAAATTACTAACACTAAGCATACTTAAGTACCTAAGTTTATCTTACAGGCAGAGCCAATATTCTCTTAAGCTGTAATTACTATGTTCTTTCATATCTTTCAAAGTTATGCGAAACTTAAGCGTAAAGCGTCGTCTTTGCTTAAGTTTTGAAGATTTTCACATAACTGGATCACATTATTGCATTATTAATCCTTAAGATATTCTTGAGTTTGATTGAACAAAGTATCTTTAACGATGCTATCAAGAGAGATTAAAATATTTAATAAAAGTACCGTCCAAATTGTCAAAACAGTTATCTAGAATGTCATTGAATATTTATTACTTAATATTCCAATCGATTTAATCGCTTGACACACAGATTAAGTAATTAAAAAAATCACTATAAAATATTCGACAACCAAACACCGTGGAACGTGTGAACGTCATTCGAAAACATAAAAGAAGTTCCAAAACCTGTACTGATAAGACATCACCGTCACTTAACGGAGCTATTAATTTAGCATTAGTATAGTATTTTTCGGTCTATAAAACTTGATGCCCTTTATGTAGGTTGGGATTGGTGCTATCGATGGTTTGGAGGTGCACTGAAAGCGTTTTTTACTTTAATAAGTAATCTAGGTTTTGGTAATTGTTAAAAATCTATAAAGCGTTAATACGTACGATATACATATCGATATATCTACATATTAATGTACGATTGTAATTTGAATAAAATTTAAATTATAGGGGAATCAGCAATTTGTCCATCAGTCCTGTAACAACTATGATGTGATTTCAAATCCATGTTCTAAATATTTATACTATTTTATATTAAAACCAGCTTCTACATAAACTAGAAATCTTTCAAAGACCCGCTACCAGTAGGGCCAACATCACCAACCTATCATTATTGCGTGTAGCAACCCGAAATAGAAACGTGATAGGTGAAGGGCTTAGACGCTAAATTGTAAGTAGAACAAATAGTCAGAAGGCTTAATTATAGTCATTGTGTCTGTGACCGACCAGAGAACAATCATTTTGACTTGTGACTACTGTTATAGTAAATTATATTCAGTCAATGACAGTAGTTTTATTACAACTTTAGATAGGATAACGAGCTTTTGCCCGAGGCTAATGTATGAAGTTAACTTTTTAGTCACTTTAACAAGTAAGTAATTTACGCCTCTACGAACTAATGTCGTTAATATTATCTACCTATGACATAAGAAGATTAAGAAAAAGTCCACTGCAAAGAAGATGCAAGTATTGAATTAAATATCATTTTGAGAGCCAAGTGAATACAAATAGTTAACAAAGAACTAAGAAAACATTCTCAACAAATACCAATTTATCAACGTATGGGTCAACACCATTACACAATACATGTTAAATGCCCCGACAATTAACCTATCAATTACAAATCAATAAAAAAGACACATAGACTAACTTTCAAGCAGATTGACCTCTATACTATTCAAACTCGCAAACCGGGGTCCATTAATTTTGACAGACGTTCACAATTATAACACTAAGATGTTGCTGGTAGCGACAGCAAGAAACTGACAGCTTACGAAGTGTTCTGAGATAATAATTGACAATGACCAACCGAATTGAGCTGAGCCATACGGCTAGCATACAAATAACAGTACACACTAATTGGCCAAAGAATCGAAGTTTTTTTAAAGTATATGTGTTCTGAAATAATAGATAGCTTTGTGGTATATGTATAAATAGAATAACAAGCACTACTTCCATAATTTTTCAACTACGGTATATAAAATTTAAACTCCTTACTTAAAATAATCCTTTCAAAGTCAGGTAAACTAAAGTAGTAGTTGGTGTATAAACGTACCATGTTTTGCAAAACGCCATGTCAAATTTTGAGTAAATAAAGCTTTATGAAATAATTTGAGGGTGTGTGAAGGGTCTAAATAATTTGGTGTTTTATAAAGAGGCGCCTTTGTATCTAAGATTTCAATCAGTTGCGCAACCAAGGGCCAATTACCTTTGGGTACAGTTACCTCATTAACATGATGGTACCAATGATTACAGGTATTGTCAGGGGTCTTATTAATTTATTTTTTGGTTTATTGATTGATATGAGCCTGATAAATGTGCATGATGTGGGACTTCTTTGGTTTGATTGGAGGATACAGGTTTCATATTTGAATATATTCTTAATTATATTTGTTGTAGATAACAATCGATTGTTAATTATTTTATATTTGGATTCTATTTAATTTCCTTCTGCTTTTACGAATAATGTTTGCATCCGTTCAAGTTTAAAGGCAAAAGAGGCCCTATCGAAAATCTTTTACTATCCTCGTCGCCAACTTACAGATCGGGTTCCACATCAGTGTAGTGTCCATCTGCGTCCACCAGGCCCACGCGTATGGTAGGTAACGTTTCATCCTCATCATCCTCTACCTCTCCTCTTGCTTCCCTCGCCTCCCTCTCCGCTAATGCTCGGGCAGCTATGACCTGTACGGATAAATTTAATTTATAGCTTAGTACTAAATAATAAAATGGAGAGCCTTGGAGCCTATTATTGGTAGTGGTACTAGTCTATTTCAGACGATCCGAGGAAGCTTTAAAAAGTTAAATGTTCTTTATTTATTTTTCTTCTGGCATCAATCCTATATTTTACACCGAGTAGTAACGGTAATTCCTTTAGGGTAATAGGGTACGGTAGTAGGGTGGATTTCGCCAACATGAACGAAAATCTAAATAAAAAAATCCAAAGCTATTTTTATTTACTGTTTTTGTAGAGTGTTGTTAGCTTTAAACTCGAAACAATTTGATGTATATTCCTCAAAACAATGAGTGTCAAAGCAATAAAAAATACCTACTTGCAATCTCCTTTGTGCTTGCGGCGTGATTTCCACAACTCTCGACCATCTTCTAGATTTCCTTTCGTATTGCCATTTATCGCTTAATGCGCATTGTTCATCGTCAGAGTCGTTCTGAAACAAAATAATTATGGCTATTTTACTACGTCATAACATTTTGTATGTCTACTTTCTACAGTGTTTATTTTCATTACAATAGTTTATTGTTTATTTACGTTACTATTTTCAAGCAAACAATCGGAATGCAATATGGAATAAAACAAAAATTATTTTAAAATAAAAATGCAAGGCATTTTAATATTTTCCACAATTCTCGAAAAGAATGTCAAGCATACGCCGTCACGCTATGACTGGGCCATTGTTGGGAAATTCTTTTTAAATAGCTTTCAAAACCTTTGGTCATAAAATAGCTATATGCCATTTCTAAAAGCACTTAAGCCAAATTATACAAAAATAAATATAGTTACTTATACCTATTTTGTATGCTAAGTTCATAATTATATAATATAATAAATATGTAGTGTCTTTTTGCCAATTTTAAATATATGGAAATTGGTAAAATTGATACTTATTAACGTTCACTGAACTAATGTAGTCAGGAGTAAATCCCGAAATATGTAAAGTTCATAGAGTACAGAAATTCTAAATAAACTTATGTGTTTGGCAACTGACGTGAGGTCGGAAAACTAATAAAATTGAATAAGACGTAAAATGAAATACAGTCTAGACCATCATCTAGATGAAAAATGTGCTTAAGTAGTTAAAATATACGACCACGGCAAATGAGCAGCTTATAAGTTTTAATATCATAAATCGAGGTTATTACTAAAATTTGTAAAAAAAAACAAGTCATTTTTTTTAAAACAATAAATAATGAGTTTGAGGTTTATATATTTTATTAATCTCCAAAGAAACAATTTAACTAGTTTCTTTCTTTAAATAAATAATCGGAATATACGAAAAAGAGAAAAATATATTTTAAATTTCAATAAAACATTAAGTCAATTAAAAAGTTGCTCTTACATCATAAATGACAGCATGAATACACGACAAATTGCCTCTGAATTAACAACTTGTTAACACAAATCCGATTACACTTCTGTTTCGTTTTAGGATTAACACGACTCATAAGAAATAAATTTATTACGACTTTCGATTAAGCGAAATTGGAATCAATGACAAGTCAATATTTCATTATTGATCGGTAAGTGACGTTGATTAGGAATTAATAAATTGTTACTTCGTCTTGAAATTTTGTTCATTTATATTTAATATTCTCTCGTTTACTTTGTATACTCTGTAAAATATATTTGATTTATTAACAAATTTAATTGTGAGAAAGGTGTAAGTAATTGTAAAATTCAATAGAAATTATTTACAATTATGTCTGTCGGTATATTAAAAAATAAATAATACGAAATTTTTGCAGGCTAAGTTGGAAAACAATTAGTCACAAACTTCTTGTTTTATAAAAGCTGTATTTTTATGTAATTTTTATTAAAAATATAATTAAACTTTGTAAATTTAGAAAAAATAAGTAAAAAGGTTTTTCACGTAATCGAGGAGCTATTTATTTTTATTGTTACCGAACAGTATTTAATTAATAATCCAATGAATTAATATTTTTTTAATTTAATTCTCTTATAATTTTTAATTTGCTTAAAACCTAGGACGACTTAACTTAGTAGGTATCTAGGACTTTGTATCTCTAAAATATATAATCTTAAAAGCAGGTTTTATAACATGTTCATGTTTATTTTTATTGAGATTCTGTAAATGAATAATTGTAAAACAAACAGTTTTACTTTGCAACTTGTTTTCATTCTTCCAACAATTAATTAAGTCTTTTAATAATAGTGATTGGTTAATATATAATAAGACACGTTATGTTTTATTTTATAATTTGATCACACTCTCTACATAAAAGCTGTCAAAGTCTTGTTAGCACTGTATTGAGGTATCGACAATAAATCTCGACGATCTGAATTAAACGTATTGGATTTACGAGTACCTTCACCGGCGCAATTTGTTACAATGACGATACACTCTACGATTGAATGAAACATTCGTGGACGAAAGACATTTAATGAATATTTTTATTTATGCAACTATCTTGTAAAAGTTTAAAAGTTGGGTTTATTTTATTATACTCCACACAATATTTGTATTTTTATACTTATACTTAGATAACCCCTTTTTTAGCCTTCTAAGCATCAGCAACAAAGTCGCAGGGGAACTAGATTTACAATTATAGAGTTTAAGTGGCATTTTGAACTATTATTCATGACATAAGAACATAGCTGGTAATTTTTTAATGAAGCTAAATGTTTTTTTAGTGACTGTACCGCGTTAACGAGTGCGCAATCTTGAAATAATTCGAGGATGGCAGTAATTGCAAAATTAGTATTTTTAATCAAACTCGAATCCTGTTTTCAAGTTCAACGGCTTATTACTGAGAATGATGTAATAATTGACACATATTAATTCAATATATGTCTTAAGACACCATAATATAAAGGGATCATTCAACAACTAGGTAAATCTTTAAGTTACAAAACCTTCAAAATTACAATTAAATCTATTAATAACATAAACCAATTTACAAATGTCTACTTCGTGTAAATAAAAGACGCACAGAAAATGGTAAGTGAATAAAGACAAAGGTTTCGAGGGTTATATTAGGATGTTTAATAACAATGTTGACACTGAAAGACGCGGGGCCAAATTAAATGATACTCCAGACCCTCGATTCAAATTGTTATTTCAAACTTAACAAATTTGATTTAACTTTCGAACTATTTGAACAAAATTTAATTTTAGCTAAATCAATATCTTGCGGTTTGAAAACAATATATTTTTAAAGTTTTAAGCTTCAGACTCTTCTATTATTCTAAAAAAATATTTAGGTAGGTACTTTAATAACATATTAGGAGACCCTACGAAGATCCTTTGGAAGGACCAAAAAATATGAGTGTATTTTCAATATCTATTTAAGAAGTAAATTGTGTATTTTTATATCAGTGTATTATGTTCTTGATAATAAAAACAGTGATCGTTTTACGATCAAGCCGAGTGAACAAAGCTTGCGATAATACTAAAAGGGTTACACCCTTTCACGTCATATTCAATTTCGTAACACACTTTTGTGCGAAATACATTACCGTTTTATACCACCGTATCTTAAATAAAGTAGGTGTACGATGTGTATTGTACATATAACTCTCGTAAAACTCGTTTTATATATACCTATTTTACCTTTGTGTATAATATTAAAAGACAAGATATATATATAATAGCCATTGTAGGGCATTCAACTAAACATTACTTTGATAAACTTAACTTAACGTATTTTTGAAGAATGTAATAGAAATAATAAGTATTCTAATATAAATTTAATTTTCCCTTCAGAGGGAACCATTAAAAAGCTTTTTGTAACGTCGTTTAGTTTCGATCCAAATTACGCAACTGGCGTGTAAAACACATTTAAAAAGTGGATCTTGCTAACGACTTCACTTATCTTGTGAATCTTTTTTTACAATAAAAAATAACACGCTACTCAACATTCTTCATATACTAATGAATATAAACAGACATTGTTAGTTAGCTGCATTTTGTCCTTTTTATTTTATTCTTATAATTATGTTTTGATATTAGCTGCCGCCAGCGATTTCTTCTGACACCTTTTGACATAAATTATAAAAGCCTTCTATTATCATACAATTTATATTTATTGTTTTTTTTCTAAATGAATTTTTATGTATTTCTTAGAAAATCGTAGAACTTTTCGTTTTAAGAAGCATTTGGTAAGTTGGATAATAAGCCAACACCACACCAAAGTTCTCCAAAATCCGCACGGTTATTTTTGTTGTAATGAAGTCGTAGCTCCAATAACAATATGTCATAGATATGAGTAGATCATAAGTCAAAACTATACTTAGAAAATTAAAATCTGTTCAGTAGCTTGGTAAAATGTATCTATAGTTAAAATAACTGTTATTTTCCAAAAAATGGTCTACGTCCGGTTCTTTTTAAGGGCATCGGTTGATTGTTGATAATACTCATACAAACTTCCAGAAAGCTCACAAGATCTCATTTTTATAATAGAGTTTTATCATTTGTAATTTGCTGTTCAATCGTGTAATTTGCCATGAAGTTTTGACCTCAGTGATTGAATAATAGCCAATAGATTTGACAAATATCACCAAAATAACATGTCCGTCTAAATATAACCGCGTCAATTGCAAATCCCTTAAGTAGCAAATATTTTTTTTATATTGCAGATTGTGTGTTCAATTTTGAACGTAGATTAAGGAAGGTCTTCATTATTTTATTATTTTAAATAATACAAAGATAGGCAAATTATTGGGTTTAATCATTAATGGCGTTCACTATATGACTGATTAGATAAAAATATTTTAACTAGATAATCATACCGCCTATTTAAGTTGTAAAATTTTAATTCGAAAGTGCACTGCTGAAAGATATGCGTAATATATAATCAGGGTGATTTATCCAATCGTACATGAATGCTAACTTGATTAAGACTGGTATACCAGTGCTCAAATTCCTTTGTCCAATTCTCAGAACAATAACTAAAGCATAGAAGAAGCCTAAATTTGAAGACTTAATTGTGACAGTTGTCCTCTTTTTTATATTGTGAGAAGATAATGATAAAAGAAACAAATATAAAGTTGTCAGAACAGCAAAATATACACTTATAAGTGTATATCACCATTATGATGGAAAATTGGAAAGTATAATTCATTCATATTTGACTTTAAAGGTACTAAGTAATTTTTTATATTTTTAAACTATTGTTTAATGAGAGGTACACTTAGGATGAAATGCACTGTTCGGCGCCCTCTAGCGATCACTTAGTTGACACATTTTGGTTGGGTTTGATGTCGGCTGTCAGTGGTATGTTCTTGTTTAGTTTTATTTAACAAATTTTCTCCGTTTCGTTGAGAGAAAATACACCCTAATAGCATGAGCAATGTCCTACATTATGAGGGGATGTAAATCCCATTCTTCCCAGAAAGAAAATTAAGTTCAAAAGTAACCTTCCATCGGTAAGTGTTCTAACATGGTATTTATTTTACGTCAACGATATTTATCATTATAACGATATTTGATCATTTTAAAGTTTTCTACATATTTTTGCAATAGTGTTGTAGAAAGCACAGTTATTGATAAACTAATCCAGTGTTATTCTTATAAATTCTGCATCATCTATGTGATATATCCACGGATTATTATTCTATTTAGAATTATATGATTTGATTATTATTAGAAAAAAAATCTGTTGTCTACGGCAGTGTACACTTTAAAAATATGAAGCTCCTTCTATGCTTTAGTTATTATTCTGAGGTCCAATCACTTTCACATAGATTTAATGAAAGATCTTTGACAATTGCCTCATGTTGTTCGTTCAGTAACTTTGTCAAAGATTTAGAAAAATGGTTTTGATCAACGATACAACTGTCAAATATAGTTTAAAGTAACTCTTAATACATAAATGCATTTTTATCAAAGATACATTAGGAAAAGAAAATTTACCTAATTGGCATTTCACTTTGAGATTTTTATACATATCAAAAACCGTAAAAGTACGAACTCCTTAAATACTGTCATATACCCTTTATATTAAATTATTACCTATAATATTTGATTAATGGTCAAGGCAGTTTTGCATATTTTTCATAATATAATACATATTAGACACTTGTCGGTCGCTAGCTCAATACTCCTTGTGTTATGTTATTTAATACCGGATATTTATTAACACAAATAGTCGGAAGATATTTTTGATTTCCTTCATTGGAAAGCCGTCAGAAACAACAAAGCATTCACAATCAATAATTTTAATGCGATTAACGTCAATTATGTGAATTCTCAGAATGTTATCTCGCCCACACTTATCAAACAATGCTTTTAAAGTTCTATCTGACCTTATAAGCAATCCATATTGTGTAAACATTATGTTTTCTTTTTCTTATTTGTTTGTTTGTTGTAGTGTAGACTAACTGGACTACAGATGAGTGAAAGAAGTAACATTTGAAATAGAACAGTACTATACGTATCTGTAATCTTCTTGTAGAAGACACATAAATCCAACTTAGTACTAGAAAAGCGAACATTTAAAAAAAATAGCTTCAGCTTTATTACATTAATATTGATAGATTACAAACTCGCTATATGCCAACCCTTTATTTTGTATGTTTTAGAACAATCATGATAGCGGGATTCCAATGAAAATGCAAAGAGAGAAAGGTACTAAATTCTACAAGTTATAAATTCTCAAATTGCCTAACAATTAACTTTCCAACCCAGCAAATATTTTTTTGAAATATCTACTGACAATCTGATTGTTTATCAAAATTTTAATAATTGCCTAACAAAGTACCTACTAACTAACTTTGCGCAATTAAAGTATTTAAAAAAAATGCTTAAAAAATACTTTTTGCTTCAATATTTAAATTGAGATTGCGATAAATATAATATTTTCTATTATATATTCTATTTCATTTTAACGAAAGTGAGATGCCCTGGTTGATTAGATCATATTTTTCTATTTGATCCTGGAGGTTAAGGAGTTTATCGAAAACAAAAAAAAACAGGGTCTATCCAAATAATAACAGACTGGAATATAAAAATGAAATCGGTCATATAAGAATTAATACAAATAAACTCTTTATCACAATGATAGTACGGAATTCATAAAAGCAACACTGCCTACATTTATTGCATGTGTGCTATATTATGTATATAATTTATTGCAATACAAATATTAATAGAACGAAAATCTTCACATAAGTATCTACCAACAAAAATCAATCTCTACCTCTCTTAGTAGTCACTAAAACACGTTTTTTATGACCCCGTACTTAATAAATAACCATATAATTGCAATAAACATAAAAAACAAGACGAAAGTTGTCTTTGACAAACCATTTAAAGCGTAGCCATGGTCATAAAAAGCTCAGTTAAATATAAATGATCATTATGCAAATGTTAGAATCGAAACGGAAAGTTATATCGTTTTCATTCCAGGCGACGTGCGTTCAGTTTCACTTTGGACTTTTATTAATGTATAGTTCGTTTGGTCGTGTGTATGTAGTTAATTTTGGAGGACGGAAAAATCTTTTCTTGTATTAGCATACTGTGATGTATTTAAGAATTATTTCTAATTTATAAAATCCATAATATTATTGCAGTTATTAAAAAGTTTCATATACTTAGAAGAGTATACTCTATATCTATACTGTAGATGTAATATATATGTGTACTCTACCTGGAGAAGTTTTTAAAATAAAGAATTAAGTTATTTTTTGAATTAAGAAAATATCTATGAATAAGATAATTAAAATACTAACTACAATTAAAATGAGACTGGAAAGTATCCGTTAAAACAGTAGGACCATAATTCACAGATGAAGGCTCTATTTATATATCTACAAAAAGCTTCAGTGAGAAACTTTTTCAATCAAAATTGTTCAATTACAGCAAGATCTCTTGCGATTCTGTTTGAGCACGTTTTAATAGTATGGTGTTTCTTGAATTCAATTTTCCCAAACGTTTCTATAAATGAATTATGATTGAAATTACTTAGTTTTTTTAATACATCTCTAAAGTATATTCAGGATTCAGCACTTATTACTAAAAAATGACTTGATGTATAAATGAACTGTTTCAATAACTGGAATTACTAAATTAACCTGATCTAAGTTAATCTTTTACTAACCGATCTCTTTTGATGATGATGGTGTTCCAACTTCATGGTGGCGCATCGATTAAGAGCAGTGAGCCGTCTGAAGAGAGACTGTAGTGAGTCTGCGTCCAGGAATGGATGGTCGTTCTGTACGCCTGATACGTCGATTGGGAATTGGAGATCTGAAACAAAAGTTTTGTTTACTACAATATGATTATATTATATACTATACATATTTTTATCGATGGCAATGTGTTCAATTTATTATTGCAACAGAGCACAATTAATTTTTTTTTTCCTAAATCAAACTGAATAAACCATAGCCCTTGAAAGAGAGAAGAGATATTTGTATACAAGTTACGTGGTATTAGCTGTAAGGGCTCTGTTCGGTTTTGGCTATCGTTATATATAGTTACGTGTGAGTATAACGTTAGCTTTTATGAGATTATAATAAGGTCTTCATTATTATAGAGTTCAATATACGCTAATATAAATGTGCGTTGACAGAAGGTATACTTGTAAAACACTAGAGATTTGTTTACACTTTAATTATTTTCTACCCTTAGTTATTAAATACATTTTATAGTTGTAAAATAAAATGGAAATATAAAATAAAATATAAAATAAAAAGAGCAATTTGAATACCGAATCTCCTCAAATGAAGATGCTATAACAACTTTTTTTTTTCAAGTATTTTATGCATTAATAACTTATTTCTAAAAGAATTAGTATATATCGCGATACCAAAAGCATGAAATATTAAATTGGATATAATATTTGATGGCCCTTAATATACTATTGAAATACCTTCATCTGATAGAACAGAGGGCTATTCTTCATAAGTGTCACTCAACGTCAAGGATAACACCCGAACAATATGGATGGGGTCCTCGTATCAACATTGTTTGCAAACTCTGTTACTACATATACATAAAGTGTCTTAGAGTGATAAACGTTTCAAATAAATAGACGCACAGGTAGTAAAAGTTTTGTTTGTGTGAGTATACTAATTTCAAACGACGTAAATCATTAAAATAAATGTTTTATCTGTATTTATATCCTTACTGATAATGAAATGGTTGATAATTAAATGTTAAGCTAGATAGCTGGATTATTAGGCAGTTTAGGAGCAATTAGATAAGTGGGAGAACAGGTACCACCTTACCCTCGATGGGACCTAGTTCTAGTCATTATTCCCCATTGATCAAGTCAAGGTCAAAGCGTTGGAAGTTCGGAACTGTACCTGTGATAGTTTAGGCATGAAAATAAATGACATGATAGGAAACTAGTATTTTATTACTACATTCTCTGTCATGATAATCCATCATGACCTAAAATGTGAGAATTATTTTTCACTTATGAATACAACTATCAACCCCATGTCTGTTTCTCTTTTAGTCGTTGTAATATGTTAACGTTCTTAAATATATTTTTTATACTGATATTGAATTAGAATTAGAATAGGAATATTAAGATTTAAAAGTATTAAAAAAAATGGATTTGTATCTTTAATAATAATTCCCTCTTTATAATATATTCAATGGCTTGACGTTCTGGTAACTAATCACCTGGTCTAAAGCTAATGCATCTGCCCTAAGTTCGTGGGTTGGATTTCCACATGGGTCAGTTATTTGTGCGAGATTGTTGTTTCAGTCTGAGAATTTTTTTTTTACCTTTTTTATCTTATAACTGAATTTGCGGTGAAATATCAAATTTGTATTCTCTATAACACGATGGTAACTATTGGATAGATGACTAGCATGAGAACACTTTCTGACCTAGGAAGATGCAAGCGCACCTGGTAGATTCCATATTTATGATTATTGGCGAAGGTTGCCTTTATTTTCTTAATAATAATAGAAATCTAAACATTGAGTTGTTGGTGTAAATATTGATATATTATCATTTAAAAGTGGAAGCTCTGAGAGCGTTTTCTTGTCAATGTTCAGTCTTATTTCCGAACAATATTCTTCAGTGGAGAGTCTTATAGCACTTAAGGCGTTGAGTAGGTACTCCTCTCTAATAGACCTTTAACGCCCAAGATTAGCTTTTTAATAGAAAAACGATTAAAAATCTAAGACGTCTCTCTTATTTCAAGATTCACCTATAATATTATTATATACCTTTATCAAATTTAATAAATATATCAATGAAACAATAATTGATATGTTTGTACATTTATACAAACATAATCAACATACCTGACATATAGGAATTATTTATGTACATAATAATGTTATCTTGGACAAATATCTGGCCCAAATTCCACTAGTAGAGATATTTTCACGTGTGAAACTATTCTGTATTGAATTGTTGCTAATTTCATACGTCAAGTACGCATATAAATACCTACAGATATTTGTTTTGTGATTTTATGTACAATGTTGTTAGTTTAGTCATAACGTATTATCGTTTTAGTGACGCTAGGCAATAATGAAGTACGTTTGGTAATTAATTTTATGATATCATTAATTTGTAGATTCTACAAATATACCTATGAGTATTTATGTTATATATAGTTTCGAAGATTAGTTCAAGCCATCTAATTTCTTCATCCTGTCGTAAATTGACCTCAATGGTATCAGCAGCCTAGCAATTTACCTATCTAAGTAATCTGGGTTAGATAATTCAATTGCCTCACCATTGGCTAACTCTAATTGAAGTGTAGTGCTCCCTCAAAACCGACTCACTGAGAATTTTCGTTTGTAGAGAATATATTATATGTTTTATAAATAAATACCTATTACTTGCTAACACGAAATTGAAAAATTATGAAAAATAGTTTTTTTCTATTTCACAATTATTAACTACATTTTTTTAATGTTGGCCTCATTGAATATAATAATATAATGTAATAAAATGAAATACTTTTTATTGTAATAGAAAAAGCGGTAGCTAAATATATTATAAGACAAAACTGTTATGACAAATACAATACATTAGAAGAAAATTATTAACTTCCATAACATATTTAAAATATATCAAGAAAGTATTATACTCCAAGCCATTTATATTAAAAATGCTTTAACATCAACAATGTATTTGAAATCTATTTCAAACACTTGTCAACTCAAGAAAACACTATTTCTTTGAAAACAATTTTCTATCATTCTATGCTTTTGACATAAAATGTTACTTTGATTTTATATAAAGTGAAAGATCTCTATAGCATGTCTGCAACAAAAGAAATGTTATTAAGAAATAAAGCGAGCTCCTCAGAGAGTAAATTGTCGTTGGTATAATTTAGATTGACTCTTTAATATTTATAATTTAATTTGAAAGTGAAAGATCAATCACTTTCAGATAAGGTAATGAAAATTTAAATATAAATATTTAATTTGATTTAGGTTACCCCGCCAAATTCTTTACGTTTTATTTTTTAACCAGACTCTATGATTGCATGGATTATATGAATAGATAAATTATATTATGTATATTTACCCGCCTCGTTAGTCAAGTGGTAACGTTTAACGACTCAATGGGGTTCAGGTTCGATTCCCGACAGGGACAGGCATGTATGTAATGAACATAGATATCTGTATTTCTGGGTATGGTCGTTTATTAAATATATTTTCAGTATTTATATGTGTATTTCTATGTATTTGTATCGTTGTCTAACACCCTTAACATAAGCAATTAATTTGCTTACTTAGGAGTTAGATCAATGTGTATAATTTGTCCTGTATTATTATTATTATATAGTATTTATTATTTAGTTTAAAGGTTTATGTTAAAAAACTCTCAGATCTAAATTAGCCTGGAAGCTTCAGGTGTAGTTTTTAAAAGCGACATTGGTAATTATTAAGAAGAGTAAACTTTAGTTTAATGATCTATTTCCTTTCCCGGAACTTTTAAATGTATTTCTTGCTATATGTTATTATTACATATTTACACAAGAATATCGTATGGCATATTAGACTAATATCCCATTAGTTAATATGTGAGCAATACTATAAGCTATATAGCTAAATACAAATCAATGAGTTTTATCTATTAAACCTGAACGTTATAAATAACAAAAATAACTATAATTTATTGTGTATAATAGAATGTGGTACATTTCTATTAAAAGATATGTATTAATCGGTTCATGAGTTATGTCATGTTGTCCCGGCGCAGTGGTGGTGATTCTTTCTAAAGTGGGTCACTCAACGCCGCGCTGTTTCCGGTCTGGAGGAAGTATTTCCGTGTAGATGTAGGACGGGAACGACTGTGTATAACTTGATAAAATGCAATACAACATAAAATAAAACGTCTTTCTGGAGGTAAGATAAATTCTAAAAAAACATTTCCATGATCTTAGAAAAACGAAACTCAATTTAATTTAACTTCAGAAATAATAAACGAGGAAATGTATTTCAACGTGTCAGAAAAATAACAAATGAAATTGGATGGTAATTATCTAAACGTTAACTACAACGTTTAAATTTTGTAAAAAAACTTTTTTAGATACAAATTCGAAAACATAATGAAAATGTCAGTTGTATTAAATAAAACTACCTTCAACTGTATTATGCCTAGATACACAAAACAGTGAATGTGACGTCCACTAGGAGTTTAAAATTAGTTCGCGAGCAGTGAGCCGTGTATGTTCGCCTGAGTGCTCCCGCTTTCATCCTAAACTCAGAGTGGGTTCCATAGAATTATGCCGTGCTTTGATTAATACACATAATCAAAGAGTTTGACAGCAATGATAGAATTAATGAAATTAAAATATACAATAATCTCACTGTATAATAATGACAATAAAATTAAAATATATATTTAAATATATTATTATTTAATTCAATCAGTATGACATACAAGCAACGTAAAATTGCATTCATAAAAGTTGCGAGCTGGTAAATCAATTTATTAAAGTGCCCTTCCAAAGTGCACCAGCCTGTTATGAAGCAAACACAATAAAGCTCTCCTGAATATATATTGTATATTTCTTTTAATAAAAACGCAAGGTCGCTGAAAAAATGTTCAGGTTGAATAACGTTGGCTATATTGGTGTTCATACAGAGGACAGAGGTATTCGAACGTACGGACGAGCCATTGTGTTTTAATTGATGCTGTGTTGTGATCTATATTTGTATTTTATGCATTGTTTTGTTTTAAAATAATATTTAATTAATTTGAATGTGAAGTCAGAAATAGGTATATAAAAATATAGTTTATTTAAATGTGATTTCGTAATATTGTCAATTATGAAAATATATTTCTACTGAAAGTTTATTTCTTATGGATTCGAAGGAATTTTATACAAATAATAAAAAAGTTACTTTATTATTTAATTGTGTTTTAAACATTACGCGTGGCTGCACATTTACAATAGTAGATATAAAGTGATATTTGTTTCATAAAACATGAAAGGTGAAAGTGTGATTATTAAATGTTAATCTTGTTTGGGCACCAACTAGGAGTACTATTTTGTTTTATACTTTATTTTCCTTTTTTGTCTTCTTTTCATGTCTTATATTTTTAATATATGCTAAATATACATTTGTGTACCTACATTTATTTTTTAACTTGTTATTAAAAGATTTTTTTTTTATAACTAGGTACATGTAAAAGTTGTCTATATTAAAGTAGTTTTTATTTCTTTCATTCAAATGTAATAGTAATATATAAAAATAATAAATTTGGTGATTAAAAAGGGTCTTACTTTTAATGAATAACGTTTTATATAAATATTATCCTACATGATAAGTAGGTATTCTTTTTTACATATTAGTATAGTGTTATAAAGTATAAAGTAACATATGATGTCAAAGCAATAAAACCTTATTATCTAGAAAACAATGCTATATTCCAACGTAAAAGATTTTCCTCCCAAATTATCTTAATTTCATTGACTGAGTTTAGTTTGGATTCCAACAGTATCATTTTTCGATTATTGTGTAGGCAGAATAATCATAGACTATAGAATAACAAATATTATTGTACACCCTTCCATTATTAACATGAGCAATGATCGCAAAATAAGATACCAGTGAATGTTCATCTGCCCCCAACACCTGCAAGGTCAGCTGCCCCTGCATGTTGCACAGCAGCTGTCTAGCAAATAATTTACAAATATTAATTAAAAAACCGTAAAGGCCTCCCTCTTTACTTCTTTACAGGGTAATACTTATTTTTACTTCTAATTAGGAATTCTATTGGTGCAAGAAAGTTCATTGTTATATGTAGTACTCGCATTTATAATCATTATCTACTTAAGCAATTTAATCTTGTAAAGATAACATTTTTAAGAAACGTTATCAAATGCAACTTCATTTCCTTATCAACTATAACAGTACATTGAAGTGGTTTATAAATTGGCTTGTTTTATATAAACTTGAAGTTATATTATTGACACTTTATAATTATAACGTCTTAATTTATTTGTAATTCATGTCTTAGGTAGACATTTCGTTTAAATATTTATAAATGTGATTGGTTGTTAAATTAAAACGGAGCTAATTTTTTTAACAATGTATGTTAGTTTTTTTATAAACTGAAATTTTGTAATTTATCTAAAATTAACGCTGGACAAAACGTTTCTAGGAGGAACGTACCTAAATAGGTTTGCATTTTAATTTGTGTCGTAAACAAAGTTATAAAATGCATTGTTTTGTAATGACCTCCATTGTATGTGGTGACTCGATCGATATCTACATTACCTGCTACCAAGCAAGTTGTTTTATGTTTTATAATTGCCTTTAAAAATTCATCTTTGTTTGGCGCAGTTTGAATGCTTTAGTCATGTTTGTTATTGTTTTTTTTACAGAAACTTGCACGAATAATAAAACAGTGGATAAGTAGTTAGTAGTGTGCATTGTTAATAAAACTAGTTCAAAATCATATTTCAAAAACCATTAAAAAAAAACGAATTGTTGTGTATCATATTATTTTTTATTTGTGTATGAATCTTTTCAATATAACCATATAGTTTATATGATGTGAACTGTTTTCAATTATGTACTTACCGGCGGTTCGTTGAAAACGACCTCACCAAGGCTACATCACACTGGGACTATTGTATGTTGGTCCATTTGCCTTACAACTCAGAAACATCTGATACTTTAAACATAGATCTATAATAATATATAAACGGTAATTACTCAATTCTTCTTTCAGTCTGACAACGAATATTTTAGAAAAACTAAAAGCTCCTAAAACTTTTGATAAAAGACACACAAAAAGCTTCTGATCCGTTACAGAGATTACCACAAACAAATGAATAGATATATAATTTTATAATTGTGTCTACTTCTATATCTGTATAAGAAAAACCTTTATTTTGAAACAACCGACAGGCAAATTTTAGATTATATGAAATTTCCCTAAATGTTTTAGTGATTCAACTGAATAAATATTAAAGTTTCTAAACATAAGGTATATTATATTTCAGACATATAACTTTTTAAAGAATAATGCTTGGTTTAAAGAGGAGTCATAATTACTCGGAATAAGAACCTATCTTATTTTTAAGAGATGATTACTCAATATACAATAGTTAGTCATAGTGGTTAGTACCTACTCAATACTCAATAGTTCCAAGTCAAATAAAGCCCCTTAAATAAATTACCCACTAGAGTGTCCATTGAAGAGTCAGATTAGCTTTTGGTGAAAAAACTCATTAGCAAAAGGTTAAAATAAATAATATTTTTGTTTGTTAGTTATAGGAATATTAATTAAACTTTCTATATTTTTTATAGCAGTAGAGCTTTAATAGGAGTTTGAGGTAATAAATTAGAAAACTTTTTATAACTATATGATTGTTCTAAATCTAATCAAAATAAAAAAGGTGAAAAAATAAAATAGCACCAGTATAATTATACCGTGAAAAAGATAAAAACATTTAAAAAATATGAAAAAATTGCTCTTCGCATATTTGATTTCCTTATTTTGTAGAGATAAACCTATGAATTAAACGATATGGAAATTAACATTTTTAAGAAAAATAGCGGAAACAGATGATTAGTTAGTACTTGAAAAATAATATCAGAGGTGTAAAATTTCACACGTCAACGTAAAATTTCGTACATTTTTTAAGAAAGTCCACTTTGACACTAAAGAAAAATATAACTTACCGTTCTAAATTACTATTTACACAACAATAATCTATTAACAACAAACTATCACGAAACCAAACGACCTCACCACGTCACTGATACCTGACTTACTAATCGGGAAGAAAAAATATTTTTGACGTATGTTTTCGTTCCTGTCAAATGCCGACCCCCTGCCTCTACTAAGTGACCCATTATAAAAACGTATTGCCTTATTGCTATATGTTTAAAGTTCATTATCGCATATTTCTAAAATGCTAATAATTTCCTAATGTCACGTAAGCGTATAATAACATACAAGGTTATTGAGACTTTATGTCTAAGCGGGTACGCTTTAAATTAAAATAAATCGTGGATTGAAAAATTTTGTCATTTACAAGAATCTCTTACCTGAACGATAAGACTAATCGGTTATATTTTGTTTTGGTCAAAGTGACATTTAATGATATCTTGTCTATTTTGTGACATTAATTTTAGTAAACCGAACAGTCCTATTTATATATTTATGACATCAATTGCCTGTTATTATTGAAACTACTCTGTTGTGATGTCTTTTTAACTAATAAAGAAGTTTTCTGTCTTTTTTTATAAACCATTGAAAACCTAAATAATATTAAAGATCTCAGGATCCCTTCAATAGCATTCCGGAAGGTAAGCCCTTATAAAAAGTTGATAACAAAACCTCGTTATCTTATCGCTCATGATAACCTTTATCATAAATCCTCCGCTTTTCAAAGGTATAACATTTTTGAGTTATGGTATGAGATTTTGTTTTGGTTTTTATTAAACTGTATTAGTAATACTTTTGGCGCCAAAGTTGTAAAGATAAGGACCCTCGCCCAATAAGTGCCACCGACTTTGGAGTGAATTTTAGTAAAACGCTTCAAATAAAATTCTCATATCTTTATTTTTAGTTCTTAGAAAAAAACCCTAACCTTTAGCAATGAGTTCCTCTGTTCTACTTTTGACTAGAAATAATATATGTAATCAATTAAAGAACTATTTATTTTATAATTATTTTTTAGTTGTTTTAAATTTAGAAGCGATGACTGCTGAGCCAAAGATTGTGGGTTCGGTTCCTACTCGGGACAGGTCCTTGTGTGACTCACAGTTTGATGTTTGGAGTCTGGGTGAACTTTGTATCCTTTGTGAGATGATTCATTATTTATTTAGCGTTCAATGTGAACATACGTGGTATGACATTTGTAACATAACTTACAAATACTTCAAGTTAAACAAAAATATAAAGCAACATATTATTTAAAAAACTGCTACATTAGCAGTGTCATGTGAAATACTCAACACAATGTAAACGCACTTTGTATTTACATAATAACACACATTAAGGTTGTCCGTGTAATAATTTATTGTACAAATTATTATTTTATACTTTTTATTTAATGATGTTGTAAAAAAATATATTTATAAGGCTATTTAAATTAATTGGAACTTTGCCCGACTATTGATATAATATTATTATTAGTTAGGTTGCAATAGTTCTATCTATCACTGAATAAGATCACAATGATACTGTATCTATCTAGGATTAATGTAATCATTAATTATTGGTATTAGAAGGGAATGCGTATCTACTCGCATGTCACAAATAGTAAAGAGCGACCGCTCACGTCGCGTCCTTTGAGGACTTAAAGGATAATTTGGTTCATATTGTCATCAGAAATAGAAAGGAGATATGGACATTACAGAACAATATGTATATTAACATTTCTTTTTTTATTTATTTGTTCTACAGGCAAGTTATACCTTAGAGTTAGTTTAAATAGATTCATGTTAGTTAGTTCAATATATTTTAATATAGTTGGTCTACTTTTCTAAAACTAAATAAAATTGACTATTAAAAGATATTATTTTTGAGATACAAATCCTCTGATAGCGAGTTAAATAAGTCGCATTCAGAAACTTGAATATTCTTAGAACTCAATTGGGCAACCAAATTACAGATTGGGCTATTCTTATCTCAAAAAAGTTTTATACTTAGTTTTCGAATAAGAATTTCGGATCAATAGGAATTATTCATTCATTTATAAATTCTAATTAGTACGATGATTCAGCGTAAATACATAAAAAATACCAAGCTTCACTTAATATGCTAATTGACTTCGCGGGTTTTACAGCATTTTCCTTAAAGAAAAAGATTTAGAGAAATATAAATGTGTTTGCAAAAATACTTCGTTACAATAAAAATAATTCGTTATAGCTGTAATTGTAATTATTAATAATCTCTTTGGTGCTTTTAATATGTTATTTTTAATCTGTTTCAGTCGTTCTCATGTTTTTGAATAACAATAATCAACTCACAGTCTGTAAAACTGTCAAAGTTCATTCTATATTATCAATATCTTACAAAATATTCATTTGACATCTTGACGTGCCAATTACGAATGCAATAAATTTATATGGTAACAAGGCCCATGATCTTAAAAAAATAATTATGCAGTAATTAATTTAATTCGCTGATTGTTTCCCTCAGATACCAATTTGGGAACCTTTAAGGCAGGTATACACTTTCCGCCACATCGATAGACAATATGCGACCTACTCATAGCTTTATCTACCAATACATGTAGGTAGCTACAGTGAGTCATGAGAATTTCTTAGCGCATTTCCTAGTTATGACAAATAGTTCACACAACATTAATGTATGAATTATAAATTCATATTACATTGCTACGTTACATACATTTTTTGAATAAATTATTTGTTGTTATTGTTTCTTTTAATTCTATGCATTACTAAGATTCTTTATGTATTTGCAATCATGAGCTTTAGTTAAAGATTTCAAAACCCTTTTACTTTTACTGTTTTTAGTTCGCTTTGTGTACTTTTTTTTAAAATGACGATTATATAACAGCGTTTTTCTGGGCTTAGGAACCGATAGGTGACTCATTAGAGAAATTTATTCTTCCGTGAAATATGATTATTGCAATGTTATCGTAATAAATAATAAAGTATAACATACATTCTTCATGTCGTTTTTTTTATTTATATGCCAAAGTATTCCTGGACCATACAATGTGACTAACAAATAAAGTAGGAAAAAAAAATAAAAACAACGGAAACCAATATAATTTATTTTTATGTGATCTCAAGCATATCCATGTTAGTATATCGTTGAAGTGAATAGCGGTCAATTATTGGAAGATTCAGCTTCATCTGTGCTTAGAACTTCCATATAAGGGTGATTTTTACTACATCGTATTAAGATTAATTATATTTCTTAGAGATAAAGTTTTTTTAAGTAAAGATACATACTTAACATATTCACTTATTAAATTAGAAATTATAATCAAATAATTTATTAACACTGCACTTAAAATGTCAACTGCTTGATTTCTGCCATATATCATGGATTTAAAAGGAAGTTTAACAAAAAATATATTATGGTAAAGTAACTTTTTAGAAAAAACCAGCCTGTATATTACTATTAGACATCATATTAATAGATAAGTATGATTTATAGATAAGGGGCAGAGTGGATCACAATGGCTTCTTTAATGGGCTCTTTTAAATTCAAGGAAAAAATCAATAAATATTGTAAATATTTATTGAATATAAAAAATATACCAATGAGGAGAATTTGATGTTTTGAATATTTCAGTGTTCTATATTGACAAGTTTTTTTACATCTACATTATTATTATGAAGGTGTAAATTTATGAGTTTGTACGTAGGAGCCTATCTTCAAAACAATATATTAAATATTAAAATCATGCTGGGTGGGCATAAGTTGTATATTGTATATTATTTTATTTAAATCAAAAGACTATACGCTAAGAACATTTCGGAAAGCAAGTTGACTTTGACTAACATGAGGGTATCTTTTGAACTTTACCTGCTGTATTTCACGAGGACAGAGACGCGGCTAAGAGGTAGTTTTAAATAAAATGACAATCTATTGTAAATTGGTAATGCCTATATTAAATTCCAATTCAAAATTTTAATAGTTAATCGCTGCGTTCGTCAAGTATATAATTATATATACATATATATTCTAATTGAAAATAAAAGTAAACTACAGCTCACCTTCGTACATCTGTGCATATTGCGGGAAGCCGGCTGCTCGCAGCCACTTGCATGCCTCTGCTGCTTCGATTTCTGAAAAAATAAACATAAATAAATAGGTAAACAAAAAAAAAAGTTTAATCGTAAATAAATACATAATAAAAACAAACCGATAAGGCAGAGATTGGAAGCTGTGATCTCTAAAACATCGTCTCGTTGCTCTACTAATTTATATAATTTTTCATTCTACATTTATTGAAAAATCAAATAAGTTTAACATGTGGATGTGTTTAAATATTTTAAAACTTTTTTATTATTATATTTAAAAAAAAAAAAAAATAAGTATTTTACATATTATTGTAGAATCTACCTATACTAATACTCTACTTATGATGTTTTTTTGTCTCTCTCTAATGTGTGTTTTAATGGATTTCCGCTCGGCTAAGCTTTCCCTAAATTATGTCTATACTTCCTTTAAACTAAACTTTTAACAAACAACCAGTATTTTGTTATATAAATAGAAAACTATAATTCAATAGATTTGCTAGGTCACGATAATATGACCCACATCATAATACAAATTAATATTCTACAAATAACGTAAACCATAAAAAGGGCTGCCGCAAACAATGGTTAAAACAAAACGCTTTCTCTAATAAATATTAATAAATCCGACAACGTATGTAGAGCTCTAGTGGAAGTAGAATATATCATTTTGTTTTTATATTTTGTTTGTTTTTAACCGACTAAAAACAAGAGGTAAAAATATTCACTGTGCATTTTTTATAGGTTTATGAATCGATTTTGATGATGAAAATGTTTTTGCTTTTAAGGTAACTTTCAAGTCATTTTTTTATATAAAAGATTGTGTTGTATTTATTATTTCAATTTATGGTTCAAGTTTCGATTGAACATATTCAGCATACGCACAACAAATCAACCTATGTAGAACAAGCCGAGCAAATATAAATCAATTTTGTCAAGGTTAGAAATCGAATCCGAGACCTATTCAAAGCTTTACCGCTACGAGACGGTAATTTATAAAGTAATACTTGAGCTCAGAGGTTGCTGGTTGTTCATGTAGGGCAGAGGGCCAATCAGCTCCATTGTGATTGTGACGGCTACTAATGTCTATATAATATGAAGAAGACGTCGATGTACGAATATATAGATGAGGCTTATTATGTACAAGTATGTAACTTTGAAGTTAGTCAAGTAAATGAAATACTTATTGTCTTACCAATGTAAAAAGAATAGTAAAATATATTTTAGGAGCTTCTTTTAAACTCAAGATATTAAAAAATATGATTTAGTTTAAAAATTAATTGTAACCTAATTTAATACGTTTCTATTTTAATTAAACAATAAACACACGAACTTTACCACTAATAATTTAAATACCGCATCCAAGTAACGTTGTGAATGTTAAGGTCAAGGAAGGTTCCATTTTAAGTGCTATTGCCTGTGGTTATTTTTCACCGGAACAAGTACAGTAAGGTACACAAGAACATGAGCCCTGGTTACTACTTAGTATAATTTATGAGAGTTTTCAATTTGGTGCACCGTACAGTAGGGTGACAATATGGCGGGCTCATTTCATCAGATATTATAGGTATGTAATAATTTTATAGAATTTATAATCCATGAAATGTCCGAAAAAATTTAATAATAGGTTTTGGTTTCAAAATTTTAAGATTCAAATCATAAAAATAGTGTGAAAATATATATAGTAAATAATATGTAAATTTTTTTAAAATTTGTACATTTCTTAGAGTGTACACTATCTTTTTTTCTATAAAATCAATATACATTAAAATTTATTATACATGATGGCTACTCTAGCGACCGCTAACTCGCTGACAGGAGATGAATTGACCACCAAACTTCTTGATAAAAAATAATGCATTTACTTTTGAATGTAAGTGATGAAATATTTAATGCAATGATTGATTAAGGATGATGAAATTAATATTTATCTTTCTTGCATTGTTTTTATTTCATTGTTAAACAAATGTATTACGTAACATGTTAAAGTATATATATGTATTTTTAAGTGAGGTTTCTTTTGAGAATGTTAATATAAACAATGTTAGGTATATTTAACTATAATCTATATGAAATAATTATTTAAATCTTTGTTTAAATTAGGAAAATTACCAACAGTTCTATATTTAGATAAAAGAGCTGTTTGTATTTGCTTAAGATATTAACATTAATTAAGGATTGACATTTCATAATTTGGAGCATCGTTAACGAGGTCTTAATGTCACGGCCAAAGTTCAAAAGTATTTTATAAGATACGACGATGACTTGGTAAATAATTTCACTTACGAATAGTAAAATCAAGATTATTATTTTTTCTGAAACTACTACTAAATTAAAGAAAACACATTGAGTACTCACACTTACACTTAATCTAAATAATTACGCATAAAAATAAAATAAGAACTAGTTCAAAGAAACTCAAATAAACAAACGTTAAAAAAACCATCTACCTGTTCTCTGATCGGCGCTCAAATTAGGAACACTCATCGCACTAGTACATTGAACACTAAATATCGTATCGGCACGCGCCTGCGCATCATAAACACTGATTCATAGAACTTTCCTATGAAACTCGATCACAACACTATTAACAACCGTTCCCCATGTTAGCACGTTTTTAACGTTTCTAGTTACACAATAAACCGGTAAAGCATGTAAATTTTATCGATAACCACCTGTTGGTTTCCAATTTTGTGAATACAAATTAACATTGAATTAACTAACGGTACAGCACTGTCCCTTTTGTGAACTAGTTTAACGCATCCACAACATAAATAAAGCACACCTTGAATTTAAAACTACACATTTACATTTTTAAATTAGAACTTAGAAATTCATGAAGACCGAAAGACCGGAAAGTGCTACTTCACAGAAAAGAGCGGAATCGAAAAATGTTTGAATTTGGAATTTCAACTGCAAGACAAACGCGCGCGCACAGGCGTTGCTCTAGAATGAGATTATCAGTGTTTATCATAACTAGTCAGTACCTACGTCCTTTAATCGTAGTCCACGTCACCGATAGCTGTTACCATTGAGTTAGGAAAATATTATGATACGGCATTTAACCAAATAAATAATTAAAAAATAAACATCGTTAGTGTTTATGTAAAGTGTATTATCTGTAAGTGTTAAGTTTTCTAATTTGTTTCTTTTCCTCGGACTCAATTCTAAATAAGTCTTAGTGCAAAAGAAACAGTCGCACTTGTAGTTGCTACACAGCAATAAAACTTAACGGCAAATGGGAGATAAATATTAAATACTCTATATATTTTTTTATGAAGCATAAAATTATTTGAAGAAACATATTTTAAAGTGTATAAGGTAAAACAAGTGCACAGCGTGTAATAGCATATATGAATTTAGAGTTAAATTGCGTTCGGAATGTAATTGGTATAATCATTCTTGTCTACAAATCCGATCCTTATTTGGAAAATTAATGCCATGATCTTGTACCTATGTTAATTGTTCAGTCATATAAGAAATGTTTACTTTAAAATAGATCTTAAGTCAAGGGATGAAGGTTTAGAAACGTAAGTAACTGTCAGTGTGTGCGCTTACAAAATAAGTAGGTACTTTATATGAGCTAAGATTAACGATTTTAAGAAATAAATATATTTATGGTAATAGGACACTTGCTGTCGTGGAATGACATTGAGCCATATTCGGTTTATTTAATTAGTATAAGTATTTATAACACTCTTTAAAATGTCATCTATAACCTTGTACTGTTTTATGGTGAATCTACATTTTTATGGAGTACCTTATTATTATATCAGATTAAATTAAAACTAACATTAAATTATAAAAATACTTATTCTATTTAAATTAATAAATATACCGCATCCATGTATTATAAATCAAGTCCTTTCAGAACGAATGACTTTAAAAATTAAGGTAAAAATGTGGAAGTGCGTTATCGGTGCTGTCATTCATGTTATATCTAATTATACAATACACTTTGAAACATCACTTAAACACAAATGAATAAATATAAATCTTAATTCAAAGTGTTAAGGTTTACTTTCACATAAATATGTATTTGAAAATAAGATATATCTTATCATTAGTATCTTTTATATGCTAACTGGAAAATACATTACGCTTCTTAGATTTTGTATGACATCAAGAAATACTATATGATTCATAAGAGACTCATAATATTAAATTCTCCACATATTATTTGTCGGTAAAAATAAATACAGTAAAATAGTAATCTCTTAGCCATTTAAGAATCCCTTCTATTAAATAGTTAAGAGCTTCAACTGTCTATTATAAAGTAATAATTTAAATTAATACTTACGTTACACTTATCAAATGTACGATTCTAGTTGCATGATTCCAGGTCACAGACCAGCGACAAACTTCATGAATACCCTTTTACATCATTACAATTTGATAAAATAATATAATACTAAATAATACGTAGGTACTACAGGGCAAACAAGGCTTTCTGCTTTTATATATAACTGTATTCATTTAAAAAAAAAAAAATCAAAGTAATTATTAATTATTTTATATAATTTTTAAAATTTCAACAATAAACAATTTTTATACTGATATATTCAAAAATAAAATAATAAGTTAATTGAAAAAATGTTAAATCCAAGAGGTTATGCTACTAGCATTTATTTTAAATATTGTTTATGTTAGGGTGACCATAATATTATGAGAATAAAAATAAAGTTGAAAATAAAAGAGTTTTAATACTTGTACATATCTAAAGTTCCTTTTATTGAACATACCTTACTTACTTATATTAAAGATGTTTATAAGTATGTTCGTCGTGGATATACACCAATGTTTTATTACTTTTACCGACAAAAACCCACACAAAGAGGTGTAGTCACTCACACCAGTGGCTGGTATAGGAAAATAGTCGATATCTGTCGATTCTAAGTAGAATGATAGGAGCGACCTTGCGCCAGCCATCCGCAAGTTTGACATCTGTTCATTAATACTGTAATGTTTACTCAATGCCTTCCATGTAATAGATTTTTCCTTGTTTCTTGTTTGTCATTGGAAGATTTGTATGGCAGTGTTAATTAATCATCGAAGAAAAATATAGTAGTAACAATAACATTAATTAATTCTAAGAACAAAAGTCAATTACATAAAAATTATGTAAAAAGCAGAATAAGTAATTAACTTTTCGTTGTTTTATAAATGTTAATAAAGCGATTGTCTTGGATCGTCTCATTTTTTTTTTTTTTTTTTTTTCTTTCTCATAATCAAGCGAAGTCTTTTCCACATTGTTGCATGTATTTGCCTCGGTTTAAGACGTAGTACTAATTAAAAAGGACTAAACTCAGCACTCTGATGTAGTTCTAGGAACAATATAGACATTTTAGACCTGAATGTGAATCCATGAGTCTTAACAAGTCCTAAGTCTATATCAATGCGTAGGAGTATAATAGTAATTTGATTCGAATTAATATATTTGTTTTTAGTACCTATGGAAATTGTAGACAACGTAAACTTGCTGCTGAAATATTATGTGCATGTAAAATATATAAATCTAGCACTGTTCATTTTATAGTCTTACTGATTAAGATAAGTAGTAATCGAATTATGTTGAGTATTATTTATTTTTAAAATACAACATTTTTATGTTTCTATTCTGAAGCAGTGATCAAGCTATAAAAATATCGTTAACTTTTATTCTCATGATTCTGTTAAAGATACAGATAACAGCCCATTAGCATTTGATAACGGTCGAAGCAGAACTTTATTATAGTATTTTATTAATAATTAAAATCAACGACTCTTAAGAGTCTAAAGTATGGCCAGAAAGCGTACTCATAAAATTCTAAGGTTAAAAGGGTAACTTAGGTTGGGTTAAATATAATCCCTTCTTAGCATGTTTTCCATGTCTCTAGCCGGTCTCCCTCTACCTATATCAAATTCCTAATTCTTTAGTTACTGTATGTATGTAGTTTATATTAACATACTATTATAGTATGTTTAATTTCTTACAATAAAAGAATTATAACTTTTTGTATATTGTTCTAATAACAGTAATTCTGCTTTCAAAAAAATGAAGATATATACTAAAACAGTCTAAATGTTGAAATAAATGTCCACAAGTTATCGCAACATGGCCGCCCTATTCATAAATCATCTTTACGCGTTGCCTGCGGTCGTTCGAGTAATATTAAAGCTGAAAGCTATATCCCTGAAAGCGGTCTGTATTGAGCTTAGACGCCAGATGTTCCCAGTGCCGCTAATAGAATCTGGGTTACTCATTAGTATATGAATATTAGTGATACGAGGAAACTGCCCTATATTAATAACATTAGTGTTCAATAATATACTAACTTCTTTTTTTAAAAAGATTATAAAGCTGAAGATTCTACCTTTTGTAATTCAAATGTCACATTGGTCTTTATAATTATAATAATAGTATTAAAACAATAACAGATACGTGTTCTTTGTTATACTTTAGACAAAAATATATTATGTATTACGAGTATTATCAAGACAAAAATGACTAGAAATATGAACATTAAGATAACAGTTTTTTTTTTCTTATCTATACATAATTTTATATCAATTTCAAGAGTTTTTTTTATGGCATGTGTACAATTATTAATGGAAGACAAAGGTTGAGAAGTGTATGATGTTTCTTGATTGAATGTTCATTTAATTGATTTGTAAATGTCAATTTACAGTGGGGCTAATGGGGGATTATGAACTATATTTTCAACAGTTTTCACATTGGCACGAATATTTTAGAAAAAGAAAACACATATACGGTCTCTTTTCAATAACAGTTACAAGATCAGAAAATCAGTAATTATCTATAATTGTGTAAAATATAACTATTTCTTTATAAAGATGATTTTCTGAAAAATAAATGTGCCTACAAATACTCGCGGGTCGCTATAAAGTCGGACGCCATTTTGATAGCGTGAGTGACCACATACTATCTTATGTTATGGTGGTGGTTTATGAGTGGTTTGATATTTTAAATGGAATGTTTATTGCAGGCGTAAAACCATTGTTAAAGTAAGCGTCGCTTTTTGTTTTATTGAATCCTCTTAATTTTAACAAGTGCCATTAAATCAGTAGGTATATAAATCATTCTTTAGTTTTTATTTAGGTTTATAGTATAAATATTTTAATTAAAATTTGCATTGAAAATACACTGTATATTTATAATTTCAATAATTCCACGGTGACTAGGAAGAGGGAAGCTAGAAGAAATACATAAATAATGTAAATATCTAATAAATACTCTCATTATATCTCTAGAATCTGTCATTTTAGTCTTTTCTCACAGATAATACTGTTTTTCTATAGTGTAAGGCGTTTCCCAGCGGACACCCGTAGTTTTTATTAGTTTACCCACATCCGCTGTATAAATTCCAGTAAAAGATAACTACTGTCACTGATGAGGCGATGAAACTCTTCATTAAAAGCATTCTAAGTGTCATTGAACTTCACTTAGCTGGTGGCCGTTTATATTATTTCACTTTAAAGTATTTATGGCTTAAATTTTATTTTTTTTCCAATATTTTTTCTATTGATAAACTGTTTTCAATTTTGAATGTATAATATATTTTAAATACCAATTTAAAGTATTTCGTCTTCAATCAAAATATATTAAAAAATATTACAAGACATAAATTATTGTTTAAAATCGTCCACTGACATGTTAAGGTTATTATATTTTTTTATGTCCCCAGATCCAATTGGGATCCCAGAGGTCGCAGGTTCGAGTTCTGCCTTGTTGATGTTTTTTTTTATATATTTATTTAAAATATAAATTGTTTTCACCTGTGGTTTCAAAAAATATTAAATGCTTTAAAACTGTCATAAAGTTAAATTGTAGAAGAAAGCGACAAGGTTGTTGAATTTATAGCCAATTGGAGTTTGACGGCAATATATTGTGTATTTTAATGAGTTTATGCGTTAGCTGGCAGTCAGAAGAGCTCCAACGAGAATATACTTAAGAAACATGCTGTTCTGATGTATAGCTAACAACTAGTTGTTTCCGGTGACTCTGTCCGCGTGTGCGAGGGTTCTAGAATCGCGGTTGGAATATTAAAAGGAATACTCGATCGAACTCGGGATAGAAAGAGTTTGTCATATCCACATGCTTGTTATAGTTTTTTAAAAATTACTAGTCTGTAATCCATAAATGCGAAAGTATTATTTTTAATAAGATTTGTATTTCTAAGAATAAACAAACAAACTTTCAGCTTTATTATATAAGAAAAACAAGTACCATTTGAAAGTTGTACACAATCAATCGAATGGAATCTTTGTCAATGTTATACTATATTTCCGACTATATTCCGAACCGAGGAAATGTGCTAAAGGCGAATTATATATTCAAAGTATGTCAAAACGTACAAATAAAATAATCACTCGTGTACTCCAATATTAAAATCGATTATTAAAGTCATAAAAACAAATCGATTTCAACATTTATCTATGAAATTGCATTGTGAATGCAAATCGATAGTTGCATAAACTATTCGCTCATTCAGTGTTGTAACTGTTATTAGCATCTTCCTACGTGCGCTTCCTACGGATATTACTATAACGAATAAAGATATTTAGCAATATTTTGATTGTCTACAGATTAGTAATACGTGATGAATTCAATATAAAAAAAATAAAAATGTTTTCCTTTCATTCAACATGGACGTTCATCTATTTTATTTAGGAACGGTATTTGTGCTTCTGATAAATACGAAATAACAATAATTGCCATATCCATTTTTTTGTAAGACGGTAGTTACTGCTTGCTGCTTTTTATATATAATATTATCGTTATCCTGTTTTCTTGTATTATATCAGGATTTGTATTTTTTGTATGTAAAATAATATACTAAATGATATGGTATGGAAAACTAAATATATGTTAGACAAAAAAACAAAGAATAATCGAGATGAAGGATTCGAAAAGAAAAATATTTTTGAGAGTTTCCTTATTTTTATTCCGTTAAAAGTAGGTACATTGTATATAAAATATATGAAAAAAAATATAAATCGTAATGGTAAGAAAAATGAATGTTTTGAGAAAAAATATTGAATACATTTATCAAGTATTTCGAAATGCAAGTCATTCTATTTCTTATATTTTTTTTTACTTGACGTGGAATTATTTATGTTCATATGTATGAATTATTTATGTTCATATAATTTTACTTAAATCCATATAGATTTAAGTAAAATTATTCAACAATGAACAAAAATGTTACAGATGTAGGTACCTACTTCAGCTACTTTTCCTGAAAATATATGGATAAAAAAATTGTACATAAACAAAAATGTTTGTCTGAATAAATCTAAAAAAAATTAAGAAACAAGATATTTTAAACGATTTATTGAATGACATTTTATGAATACTACTGTATGATAGTTGCTGAGATGACTTTACATTCTATATTTATTGATAAAATATGCAATTTGTTATCTCATGACTCATATATATAGGGGTTCTTATTACGTTAGGTCATTTCACCATCCTGCGAGCTTATGAGTAATATCCTCGATTGAGTTCGAACCTATTTAGACAATATCCCAGTATTTCTTATATATGTATGTATATAAGAAATATTTAAAAGTCTATCAATATGTATGTGGCATAGAGTTTAATAACTTTGGTCGGGATCACTGATCTTCATCACAATATACAAACGTACAAAATAACATACTACCTCTATTTCAATGTACTCTTACCCTATGTTACTGTAACCTAACTTTTTGTAAAATTAATAACATTTTTGTTATAGTATTTACACAAGACGTTCTAATTTACACATCGAGAGCGCCGACGCCATTTTATACTTTTTGATTTGCTCATAAACGATGTTTGGCTTCAAAACATAAAACAAACAATCTACGAGATGACTGACATCATCACTCTGCCTTGTATTTACCATTTTTCATGTTGAAAGCAGAAAGCGGTAATTTATTTATTTTATTATACTATTTACATGATTTATAAAATTTCATTGCAATTATTTTGTCAATAAAGAATAAAAGACTAGAAACGCTATTACTTGTAGCTTGTACCACACTTTGATAGCGAGACCAAATATTGCGTTTTGTTAGTATATTAACGCGATCGCACTTACGAAACTTCAGGCGAATCTTCGTTTGTTTGTTCCCACATTCTTCCTCGTTTAGGAAGTTCTTATCAAATTGAATTATATTATGAAACGTTTATTAAGTAACTGTTTAGTGTCGGATAAAGTTGTATTATTTGCTTCCCTATGTTCCAGATAAAAGACGTTTAGAATTTTAAATATTATACAATTAAAATTCAAAACGCAGAAGTCAAAAATATAATACCGGTATCAATTTTGATTATATATTTTTCATTTTTAAACATTTTTTTTTTATAATCAAAGTATAGTATATTTTTCTATTTAAATTTATAGCGTTGGTTTAATTAAAAAAAAACGGTACAAGATATTGTTGTCCTTTTATGCAAATTTCTTCGAGTTTTTTTAACAAAATTTGTTGCTATAGAATAAAAACAACTAGAGCCTTGTAAAAAGTTTCAAATTTGATACTTACGAATACCTTTTGATACTTCGAGTGAGTATATCTATTAAGGACTGCTTTGCGTTTAGAAATTTCCTCCACTTTTTGTGATCAAGATTTATTGTCCTTTTATACCGATTTTAATTATTAAGGTGTGGTTATAATATTAATCTAGATTATATTTTATTGACAACTATGTATGAATGACTAGTGTTATAGATGAAAAACTATTTAAGAAAATACCTAACTTTATTTATGAAAATAATAAGGTCATGATATCGCCCAAAGACATTAGACTTTCGGATTACGATCTTATCATTACTTATAGTATTAAAATACTTTTTATATAAATTACTCAGGTCACGGAAAAACGGTAAAGCATATTAAATGATAATGGAAGTAATCAGTTAGTATAATAGTTGTTGTTGAAATAAATAAATTCTCTGACCTTTATTTATTTTAAAGTAAAAGAAAGCTTTATTTTCGAATGTAATAAATAATGTTTTATCAAACAATCGTACACGGTGGGCTGCGCCTGCGCAGTTCAATTTGATAATCACATGTTGACAAATCGGTGCCGGTCTCTTGTCAGCGCCCTATTGTCCAAGTTTAAAATTTGTTTACAACGAACTCTCGAGGTTACTCAGTGTAAGAAAAACAATGTCTATTGAGAAATCTATGATAATAGTTATCATATCTTCCAGAATAACATTGGTCAATATAAAAGAACCTATTAAAAAAAAGCACTTGTATACTTTAATAGAACATCTTAACCTTTAATAATGATTACTAGAGATCAATCTTGTTGTTCTTATAATACTTGTAGCTTACAAGCAGTAATTACTCTATTTACAAATATTATTTTTTTGAATAACCCATACTTCATGTGATATCATGGCGACATGTCCACCATCACACATTTCCATGGGAACCGAACACAATTGTGAGAATCGAGTTATCGTTTATTATTGCACCCGCGATAATGAACTGTGACATCTCGAGAAAAAATATGATGATTAATGTCAGACGAGAAAATGAACTGACAAGACAACAGTAATTTTGGTAATGATGAAGCATTTCAACAGAATAATACAGTATTAAAAAATAACACTGACTGCAATATAACAACAAAATCACAACAGTCTAAGTTATATCAGTGGACGTAAGCTAACTAGCATGTAGTCAAGTTTTCGCTACATTAGATACGCCGCACTCAATTTTCTACGATCTCGTTGCGACCACACATGGGATAACCTTTATAGATATAGATATATATATATTATACGCAACTTTAATTTATTTGTAAGCTAATAAAAGTCTAAATGAATGATTTATTAGAAGACTTACACGATCTTAAACAAATTAGCATGTGATAGTGATTAGGTATGTTATCGACACACAGAAAATGTTAGGTACAATATGAAAGTTCTGAAATAAGCATCACATTAGTATTCTCTATTCATATAATGACAAAACAAGAATCATGAAAGTATGTCATTAAATGCACATATCACCCACATCCCGAACTATATCATTACATTGCATAAAGACATGTATTATTCATATCATTGTATTCAAATAGTACTTTCGCCAGCCCTGGTAAACCCTGGACATCTAGGTAGGTGTCTGATCTAATGATAGAAAGCTGGATGGTTACATGTTTTATTTAATAGCTTTCGAATGTGAGTCACGGATGTACGACTTCTTTCCAAATTATATTAAGGATGGCTTTCTTTACAAATTATCTTTCATTTCGTTGACATTTTTATTTCTATAGATTAAAGGGATTTAGATTTAGTTGACAGATTGATTTTGGTCTAGTAGATGACATTTATATTGATATAATTTATTGATAGATAAATGTTTGTTTTGTATTATTTGATTGTATTATCATAAGTTACTAACTAAACAATTACTTTAGGTAACTTGTTTTCTGTTTTTATATATATTCAGTTCATAAAAGTCAATAAACTGTACGTCTGTTTAACTTTTCTTTCTTGAATTATGTATTGTCAGCTATTAACCTGCTTATAGACAGACCGCTGAACTTTCTGCACAGATGTGATTTCGTAGCTATGTCATCAGTCTTCCAGCACTGAGAGTCTGGTACAATAAAAACGAAATAGCGGGAATTTTATCAAAAAAAAATATAATACAATGAAAAATTCATAACCACAACATAATTTTAACTTCGAACTGGGAGTCCACTTTCATTTATTATTCTATATTTATCAATAAATCTAAGCAGACGCAAGGTGTTTAATGTTTTACAAGACGCTTTGGGATAATTTCATATATTTGTTATAAAATATATAAATTTAATTTAATTACAAAGATTATAGCCAAGATGTTTTTTCTCGATAAGGTAAGGGCTTGAAAAACACAAGACATTATTATATGTCTATATGTAAAAAAAATAAAATAGTTGTTTATATTTTAAGCCAAACAGAAGTCCAACGTGAACTGATATTCGTTCTACTCACGTACAATAAATTACTTCTTATAAATGATCACTTATTAATATAATTACTAACCCACTTACAATGAGATCGCATACTTCACTTTTTAGTACCAAATGTGGTATTTACATTGCCAACCGACTTTCGATAAAGTATTTGCTTTGGCTTAAAAAAAAATACACAATTTTAATTCCCTTTGCAAGAATCTTTAATAAATCCTTTTTAAAATTCCAATTGCGGAAGTAAATCGCTTGTGAAAGCTGAAAAAAAATATAATGACAGCCATCTTTAAATGGTGTAAACAATTACGTACAAATTAATAAATTATTCATTGCGATAAATAAAAAGAGTATAATGTGATGGTAACGGTATCGTGGTACCACCAAAAATAGTCATGGGTAATATTAAATACATGAAATGAATACATTCGGATGGTACTTCTTGCAGACTTGAATAGCTTGTTGTCTTTTCATGTACCGACAGCAAAAAATTTGTAATATATTAAATACATTAAAATTATATGTTAAAGATATACAATTAGTTTCAGAATTTAAAGAAGACTGATATAAATTGTTAATTGTTTTAAAAAATATTTCGATACTTTTTTTCTGACCGTACATTTTTTCAAAAACGCATTGAATTCAACGCGAACATGATAACTTGAAACAGAAGGAACGTTTAAGTACTGTCTACAAAAAACCAAAGAACAAGAAACAAGTCAGGACTTCTGAATGGATCTCCAAAACGAAAGATACAGGATATCCCGTTGCGTCCTCTTTGCATTAAGAATAAAAAGTCTTTATCTGTGGTACCGTCCACAAAACAATATACATATTTATAAAATATTACACTTAATTTAGCGACTTTTGTAACAATCATGAATCAAGAATGAGTGCCGACGGTTGATCTGGCCTATTTTCCTTGATTTTCATAAAAACTAAATTCTAAACGAAACAATAAACAAAATATTATAAAAGGATATAGCAACATTTCTTGGTAAGTATTCGCAAGATTACAATAGTTTTAAAATGTTAATGTGGTCTATACAACTCGCTTACTGGCCAAGTTTCCTTATAAGCAAGTACAAAATATGCCACTGTCATGGGAACCGATGGCAAAGATAACCGTATATCGATAGAATCGATGTTTTTAATCGATTCGAATCGAGCAATCGACTTCATTTGCTTGTGTAATTTAAAGATCGTTAACTGGATTACAATTTTGTATATTAATAATCTACAATGTTTTTTTATATATAAATATTATAATTGCTAATTACATGAATGTACAATCAAAAAGGTTTTATTTTATAAAGTTCATTGTTTCATATACTTTTTAGATCAATTACATTCCATTGCGTACGACATGTTGTTCTGTTATAATTTGGAATAACATACTAGATTGTATATAGCACATAAGAATTATAAACTGAACATCGATGTTCAAATAACCGCGCGCACGGACCACTGGTATTTAGTTCGATTCCGCTGATATTTTATTAATTCTATTATATTAATAAAACATAAATGTATATAAATGTAGAATGAAAAATATGAAATATACGATATCGCCACGATACAGGAGCTCAATTTGTAGAGCTACGGGACGTTTTTCCAAAGGTCGTGGGTTCGAATCCCTGCCCGTATCGGTTTATTTTTCATTCTATATTTATATAAATTTAAATAAGCTCAACATGGCTATACATGTTTATAAATATTTTCAAATATTAATAAAACATGTTTTTGTCATGTTCGTATCATTGCCATCTATTTAGTTATTTATATATAATCTTTAATATACCTTTTAATGAATATTTGAATAAAAACTTACTTAAAATACAAACTAATAAAAATATAAACAATGGTAATCTCTGGCACCAAAGATGGCCGCAGTAACTACTGAAGGTATTCCATTGATTCTGTTTAAAGTATTTCTGAATGAAGCAGCAAAAAGATTATTCGTTGGAAACGAATTAAGTTTCTTGTCAGTCATCGATTGAATAATGTATACGTGAAAATGTTTAAAGTATGAGTTTCTCTTTATTTTTTACATTGATATGTATTTGGCAAAAAATACTTAATATTCAAGAATCATAATTGGTTATATTTATTGATGACTAAGTGTGTATTGGAAGTCTTTAATTGAATAATTACTTTTTACTTCCAATAAAGTAACAGCCATTTTAAATATATAAACCTCACCTTCATAGAGTTCAAAAGAATTACTCCATAAATCATAGAATTAATGTTGCCATATATAAATCTATTCTGTAATACTCAATAAATTATCTGTATCACTCACACATGCGTACACGCACACAAAAATGTAACGCGACAGATGTATATAGGACTGTATCACTTGGTACAGTAAGGGATTTGAGTGCACTTATATTTATAAGGATAATCCGCTTATGATCTCGGAACATTTGTGAGTCTATGGTTTACAGCCACCAGTGTACAGGGGGTTTTATTTGCTATTCTAATTTATATTGACATTTATAATTCTGTTACTTGTTTTGACATCTTCTAATATAAATATTTAAAATATTATTTTTTAAAAGTGTCAATATTGTTTTAGTCAAAATAGTAATGATTTAATATAATAATGTGATAATATCTTTTTTAACAATATATTTTAAATGTATATTGTATATATGTATATATATATATTAATGAAAATATAACATATTAAAAAAAGCTTGAATTTAAAATAAAAAATATAAGCTCGTTGAAATAATATTAAAGTAGCAGAAATTATTTATTTTGGGTGTAGGTATATAATATATATTTTTTTTCTATTTAAAGATTCAAAATAATATAAAGCATCATCATGTGTAATCTAAGGTGCGACTTAACTCTATTATGATAAGTATTAAAAATCGGTAGCAAGTAAATGAAAGGCTATTTGTCGGCAAACTAATCTTTACTTTATTATATGACAAAAAATATTTAAATCCTAACCCATAATAAGATCAGCGGCTCGTGAAGACTTATTCTTACTGACTGACTCAATAAAAGAACTCATAAGTCAAAAAAGGAAGAGTCAGTTTACATTTTTTTTTTTTATATTGATTGTTAGATTAAGAGTTTTAACACCAATATGAGTATGTCAGCTCAGGCATACCCTATTAATAGTCAAAAACTAAATACCAAAATATTTTTATAACAAGTGATGCAGATCGGAAGACCTAGCTTCAAAAGCTTTCAATACGATTGGTATCCGGCAATAGTATCTCTTACTGTCGTACCAGTGCAGTGGTACCACTTATTAGTAGAAACTTTTAACCGTATATACAATAGCACAATTCAGTTAGTACGTATGTATGTATGTGCTATAAATTTTACACAAAACATCTCATTAGTGAACGATGTTACTTTTAAATTGGACTCTACATTATAATGCACTTTGTTTTCTAATAATTTATGACCGTTAGAATTCTTAAGCATACGATTTAAATTTGTAATGGCCGACATTTAATTAAAATTCGATAATTGATTGCATTGGCATCCAGTTTTCTATTCGTTATACATTATTGATTTAATGATTGATAAATTAAAAAATAAAAGTGTTTTTATTTATTTCTTAAAATATAAATATTAGATATTTATACTATTTTATTATAAGTTCCTATTAAAGTTTCTGTCTAGTCTTTTTAACTGCTGTTTTCTTAATAATGATAATTATAATTGTTTTTTATAGATTTATTGGCGGTTTTTTTATAAAGAAAAAAATATAATATACAAACGGCGACTAACCATCACGTATGCAATGAATTTTAATAATATTACAGTTAATACTTACCATCCAGAGAAAAAATATAAATTTATGTAACGACTCTCGCATACCTAGAACAAAAAATAAGCTGTTCAATTTATAATACAATATAAATTCGTATTTAATTGTATAGCAGGAGAGTCCATGATGGCGTGTAGTAATATATCTCTTCTTGGCACCATAAATCCATCATCATAAAAAACGTAAAACCGATATTTCGTCAACAGTAGTATAATCTGTCTCTACAATTATATCCATATCCAATTACCATATGATATAAAAACTTATTATCCTTTGTGAAATATGTATACAACTATTGTTTGTTAATGGGATTTAAGCAACCCTTTAAAACCCACAGATATATAAAAATAATAAAAGAGAACCTCACGTATTTGAAAAGTTATTTTTTCTTGTTCTTTTTTATATATATTCTATCTAACAAAGAGGTCATTTGTTTTGCCAGCACTTTGTAATATGAGCAAGACACAGATATGTTTTATTTCATATTTTTTTTACACATCTCCTATGGCAGGAGGATTTAGAGAATTAAATGGTTATACCATATAGACGTTTTTTTACCAAAATTCTAACTATATACAGTATGTGAACAAAGGTCAAAAATGCCAACTCGACACCACTAATAGCATATTGTTACGAGACGGATGTGTCTGTCTGCTCCATTCAATATTTTAATAGCTCTCATACAATCCACACAACCCTTTATTTATTTTTCACCCGTTGCTTTTTTGTTACCTGTATCTAGTGACCTGATGATCTGTTTCTGACTTGGATTTATAGTGGTCTGATACACATATGTATTTTATGAAAAGAATGATTATACGTGTAAATTTCATATACAATATTAATCATTATTTAGTAATTGTATCCAAAAATAGTTTTAGCGATCATACAGTTCATAATACGTATATATGTATGTTTATTGTTCACTAACCTTCATAAAAGCCCGCAAACCATACATGGTACCACCTCGCATACAGTCTCTTTGTGAGTCCGTACATTGGGTAATCAGTTTGATAATTAATTCAGTGCTTTCAGAGCTGACCGCAACCACGTGACCGCCATCAACTTTGATCAAACGACCGATCAAATTACAATTAAATGGTTTATATAAAAACAATACGTGTCTATAACAATTTATGCTCTTATATGTGAAATGGCTTAGATATTGTTTTTAACTCTTTATTCATAATACAAATACAAGAAATGTGAAACAAAAAGATATACATTTAATATTTATAATTTATTTTGAAACGTCAAATTAAAAAAATAAATAAAAAAAATATTTTATAAAACTTTTTAAATAAATAGTTGAACGTGGTCTTATTAAGTAATTCATATCTTTATTAAATATACTTTTATTAATCCATAGTAAAATATTAAAGAGCAGACAACAAAGCTCTCATCGCTACCACTCGTTCACAATTAATGTTTAGTCAACACAAATAACTATTAGTTTAAATTTATTAAGCGGAACGTAATAAACTCAATGGTATTGTTTTCTGTTCATAACAATGTCTTAATCTCACTCCAATCAACCGTTACCAAATAAATAACAATTTAATATACATTCAGCTGCGAGAAGTGATAAAAACTATTTACTAACTGTCAGTACCTCGCAGTATTGTATCTATTATGTTGCTTTAATAAAGAAAAGGTTTTGAACGTATGCCTTTATCTGAGGAAGAACACGTTCAAACAATTACGTAAAACACACATTTTACGTAATTTACTGTTTGGATATTTAATTAGATTTCATTCAGGGTCGTTTTGAACGTAAAATGTTAATATTTTTTTAAACATAAGCTTGACATTTAAGAGTAGATTACGTGATACGAACATTTTCACATTATTGCTACTTCTGCAAATAAAACTTGACTCAAGTACACCCGCGCAGAAAAGTATATTCCTTATAATTATGGTAATAACGATTGAAATCCAATAAATGTATTTTATTGCTAAGTATTGGATAGTATCCTCACTTGCCGTTCAAGGAGGCTGATCTTGAGATTTTTCGGAACCGTCACTCCCTTGTAAAATCCGATCCGAATTATTAAAGTTATAAAATAACCAGACACGATCTTCCTTTTCGGTTATAAATGACGTTAATAAATTAAATGGTTTTAAATTAAGATGATATTATCTATTTCACGTTTTAAGTTCCGTTACGACCGAGAAATTAGACCTTTTCAGCTCAGGTAACCTCCCAATATACCATCTGAATTATTAAGAATAAATTATTATATATTAAGAATAAACATAACCCTTATGTGCATGATATTACCGCTGTTTTTACGACTTGAGAGTCTGATTTGATATTATTACAAATTCACATAATTTAATCATCTTCAATTGGCCGGAATATTGACACAATATAATAAAACTTAAAATAAGCTTGAAGCAGTAAAGGAACATTACAATATTATTAAATGTCTAATTATTGACAACAGTTGCCAAGAACGACAGCTGGATTCATTTTACCCAATTATATTGACTACCTCGCTGATTATAATCTAAGTTCAATAAGAATCTCGGCGCACACGCCACTAGGATATTTATGGTCATATTACATTACTCTGCGTGTGTAGTATCTTGATCTAACGTTTTATTTCGTGAGATAAACTTTCTTTGAAACGGTTTTGATTTATAAGGGACCGTTTATATGGAGATAACGGTAGAAGGGACTAATATAATTGTGTTTCAATATTCGATAATGTATACGTAATTTTATATCTTGGACAGGAATTGAAAGTTGTTATGACGCTTTGGACTGAGGAATTGATACTAGACGCATAGCTCTGCTTATACGGACCGCGGTTATTGCGTTGTTTTGTAGTAGTGCAAGTATTGAGAGGAAGCGGATATGTTACATATTTAACGATTATAAGCCATATTAGGCATAGAAAGTTATTAAAAATTCCACACTCAAATAAATAAATCTGTACAGATCGACAAATATGTATATATTTTTAACTTTCGAGCAAATATTAGTAGTTTTAGTTACATTATTGTTACAATACTTTTATTTCTGTGCTAGGGAAATATAATATATTTTATACTAAGAAAAAAGAATTTCTTTGTCCGTAAATCACAGACAATTTATAGTCATAAAAAATGTAATTTCTGTTGACTTGCACCAAACCGGAAGATGTCAATTATTGATGCACCCGACACTTAATTATCGTGCAATGAGTATTGAATGCGAGGTGATTTTAATTTAATAAAGAGACTTCCCACGAAACTGGCTTATTTTTAACGATATATGGACACTTTTACTTCCTTAATGCACTTGATTTTACTTTCATGTAGGTACTGATAAAATGGTTTGTTGTTTCAAGTTCCTTTACGTTTTTATCGATGATTACAAGGTTAGCAGAAATCACTATGTGCTTATTAATTTAAAATTTTATTTTCATATCATGAAATATAGTGTGTATAAAATTTTGTGAGTGTGTGTGTCTTTATCGATTTGTAATTTTGATAATGATTTGTGTATTTAAATATGTATATTGTTTCTTACTGAATGGCTCTATGGTAGAGGTTACGAGCTTTTCCTTTTTGATTAGTTTGAAGCAAGCTAATTTTTTTATAAAAGTTCATCTTTTCTTATTTATCCATATATTTTTTTTATAGTTTGTTGCTAATGGAGTTACCTACTAAGTCTAAGACTAAGGTAAATTAAAATACGCTTAAACCAAAAAGATAATATAATAGAATTAAAATTGAAGAAAAGGATCCCCTTTTAAGAAATTTACTAATACGTAAATTTCTTATGGTTTTACCGAATGCTTAATTACATGGGTGTTATAAATAATGGTTAAGAACCATAATATAATTGTGGGTTTGTTTGTCTAGACTTTAGTGGTTAGTGGCTCTGATTGTTCAGCAAAGGTCGTTGGTTTCAGGGTTTGTTTTTCGAAGACTCAGTATTGGTACCAACAGTCTAGGTTTACTTTATTATGTGTATTGAACAATTATTATACAAATATATATATGTGTGTGTAAACTCCCTCTCCCACACATACAGATTATTATCTAGCGCGGAAATGGTTTTTATATAACAGAATAGAAACAAATATAAATAATGTTTTGCGAGATAAAATGTTTGTAAAATGTTTTGCGAGATAAAATGTAAGTTTCAAACAAGAAGTATTTATAGACTGTAATTGAGACTTATTAATTCGATGGAGAGTTTTTTTGAATATTGAATAAACGCATGTGAAAGTCAAATCGATAATTCGATCGGTGTAACAATAATGGTATATTAAATATCCGAATTATTGAATACTTTATAAAGTATATTTAGTGATATTTTATACTCATTATGTTTGTTTGTTATAAAAAAAAAATGTAGTTTTTTTTAGCAACAGGTACTTTCTTCTCTCTCACTCCAAGGAGGAGAGGGGAAACGACTTCAGGGCTTAACCCTCTGTTCGTGGTATCTAACGTTGCATGTGAAGACATGCAGGGTTCGGGATTTTTGGAATAAATCCACCAAATATTATGCAATGGATCACCATTGCATGGAAGGTCACTTTCTTTAACAGTTTTTTTTATGTTTACTAATGAAGCATTGGAGTCAGTTATTATCAGACATGCTCAATCATGATACACATCTCTTATGCGATCTAAACAGAAGTTACCAAGTGTAATATTATATATTGTGTAACTGTAAAGGTCGCTTATATAAACCCGAGTCCCAAATATAACTTGCCACTTGACCTCTTATCAAACGTCCGATAATAAAAATTCCAAACTATTTTCATTCCAAACCTAACTTTATTTCAATGGAATAAGGACTACAAGAATCAAGCAAACAGCGTATTGATGGCTCTGATAACACAACTGCTACTGAAATATGTATCTTATTGTATTGTAATAAGGTTGTAAGTTGTTTTATATGGTTGTTTCTCAGCGGTTAACCTAATTTAAGAGCTTTGAAGAGCCGTCCTTTGATGTAAAGAATATGAAACTGCTACTGGTGGTTGGGTCGTAAGTAACAAGCTTCCGGTCACCAGATTTTTCCGCTATTAATTTTATATTTACAATATATTAAAAGAAAAAGTATATTGATTAAATATCATATATATTGTTATGATACATGTACTTATTTATTTCAATAACATTATACATTATAAAATACATAATCTAGGCATTGTTAATTAAGAATCTTATACTTATACTTCGTTCTGTTCAACAAATTATATAACTTCTCAATGTTAATTAGTTTCAATCTAAAATATAACCGTAAATTCCATACAGTATTATAGAAATATTATAAATAAACAAGTTAAAACGTTTTCCAGACACCACTCTCAGCATCCTCACTTCAAGCCAGGTGTCATATTTCTCATATTTCTAAATAAACGTAAAGACACACCCACTTCTAATATTTGTTATAATTATATAAAGGAAAGACCTTACAATACTTATCTGACAAAAGGGTTGATCTTGTTGTTTCCCAACAATAACAATTACCGTTCAAAATAAAGATGTAAATATTTGTTAAAGTCATTAATAATTGAAGGTATGTTAATAAAATATTTTTGTACATTTTGACCCGGAAAGTTAACAACTTATAATTATGTTAACTACACTGAACATTTTTCGTAAACATAATAATGAGATTAATAAGAAATGTGTTGAAAAATGTGTGAAAAAAAAATCTTGTCCAAATAATAATTTGTTATACAGAAAATAAAACAATGTACATAATTATATATTATAAATTAATAATCTAAATCAGTAATAGCAAGCTTATTTCCTCATAATTCTCATTGTTTTTGAATTGAATGTAGTATCAATATTCGTCGTTTTTTTAGAGTGAGACAGACCGATGAAATGTAAAAGTTATAATTTAGGCAAGTTTGTTAAATTTATAGATTTTAAACAACTAAGTTTATTGTAATCGAGAGGGATGGGTAATTTTATCAACAAAATAGGGGATTGAATCGCTGACTTATCAGAATTAGGGACTCGGGGCTTTTAGGCTTATGTTACTTACATTCCAAATTGGACTCGCAAGAGTTGAACAATCTGTAACATTAATTTAAATATTCCCGATAGACGATATGTTTTAGAGGGTCCGACTACGTTTCGCTATGACTAATTTTATTATTTAATATATAGGTATTAGTTATAATAAAAACATAAAGTTTGTTAGAATAAAGCTCAAGTATGAATACATTTAACAATAAATGACAAAATCAGCATTTCAAACTGATGAATTAATAAACATTATTACGAAATCGAAAAAGCTCATTTCATTTAATAAATCAAATCAATCTATTATTGACTGTATTTTATAAGGAATAAGCTTGATTATCGTCTACTTGTATTATAATGTTTCGTAGATGCATGGGTTCAAACAATAGCCCGTAGGCGTCGGGGCCGCGAACTATTTCGTACATCGGTGCGAGGATAGAAATAACATAATAATATTCTTAATAAGTATTCTACTCCGCCATACTCACAAGAACTCGTCAAAATGTCAGCTAGCAATTACGATTAACTTGTCAGTATTTAAATGTATATAAGAAACACAAGTTATATGCTTTAAGACAATAAATTTTGCGATTTATTTAGTTCTAAATTATTTATTCTTCCGATAATAATTATTAATATATTCTTCAAGAACTTCTAATACCCAAAGTATAAAATGTATTTACCAAAACTCGAGAACTAAAAGTTTTGTTAGAACAATACTAAAAGAACAAACAAAATATAACTAAATCTAAAACAACATGAAAATATCAGAGAAGTTACAGACAATAGGGCGAATATGTTATAAAATAACTCTTATTTATTATTACATTTTATTAATTTTAGTAAAATTTCATATTTTCCAAAATATGGGTATTCAGATAATAAGGTAAGAGATATAGTAGATAGGTACCTACCATAGGTATATACCTAATAGGTAGACCTACTATATCTCTTGGGTTTATTTTTTCATTCATAATGTAACATTATAAGTAAATGAAGATTAAATAAAAACATTATATATTAAGATATAAACCAATGCATTCAATGGTAACTTATTTTGAAAGGTTTTTAGAGCTGAAAAAGAAGTAACATTTCTGCTAATTAAGATTAATCTTTCAATCAAGTCATTGAGCTGTATAATGCCTACTTTTATTAAATATTTATATTTATATATTATTTATATTTTTGTCTGTCTGTTCAGAACCACTAGCCCGACAAATTCTTAGTTTAGGACTAAAGGTCTTTGTCCGCGTACTTCCTACGGACAGGCAGAGACTTAGGTACAGTTAGTACTTAAAAAAAAAACAATATGCGATTAATTTATTTTAATTCAATTTATGAATTGTTCTCGTTTAGTCAACGACATAATTTAAAAACAAGATATTACATAATATTGTGTACGAGCTTCAGATTCAATTTGAAAATATATAGGGCATAAGTTATTTATAACTCCCAACATAAAAGCTTTTAAAATAAATTGATTACAAACCGCGTACATTCTGGTAAATTATTTCAAAAATACTGAAGCACAACGTAATAAAAGGATGCTTAGCTATATATTATGTATATTATATTACGTATATTATTTCACCGACATTAGAGTATTTGACGTCACACTGCAGTAATATTACTTTCGTTCCGGGTAAATATTTTATAAACCGGGTAAGTATGAGTTCGAAATAAATTGTTCGTATTATTATTATTACTTTTATTAGTCCTATAATTATATAGATAACGTCTAAGATGTAGGTTTTTGCTAAAAGTTCTTATCCTACGTAGAAATATATGTCTTTTTTGGTTTAATGAGTTTTGGGTGATCTTAAAGACTTCACGAAAAATCTCGATAAGTGATAAAATATATCGGATACAGGAAGTTTGTATGCACATGTCTATCCGTTTCCTGACACGAACTCATGTGTAATGCATGACGCCATGTTGTTTATCGTGAGTTCCTGAACTGTAAACTCATTGTCTGATTTGATTAATTGTCATTAACGACTGATAGGATAATAAATTAATTAAAGTGATTGAAAGGTCTTTTGTCAGCAGGTTATATTTTATTGTTTCTGTTATATTTTTCAGTTCATAGAACTGTATAGAACTGTATAGAGTTGTTAACATTACAACATAACATGTTGGTTATATATATTTTTGTTTTTTAGAAAAGAGGAGAGCGGTCCATTACACTTTTAATTTTATATTCTATATTACCATCTTTCATGTTCTTAACTAAAACTCACCCAACACTAAAAGGATTTTAATTTAAATATTACACCAAAAATATTCTTGGTACTTATGAATTTTAATTTTGCCTCAAGTCAAATTACCAGAAATGTATAAATTTTAAATAAACTTAACATATTTATTGACATAAAATTTTATAAACAAAAAAGTTATAAATATTGGCAAGTAATTTCGAAAGAAACCTAATAGATGTCCACTCCGTCTCGATACAGAAATGTATATATATGTAGTATGCTAGAGTCATCAAGGCTGGTATTGACACCCAAACTCAATACGCAGAGCGACGGGACAGTATCCCAGAGACCATAGGTTTGATTTCTGCCTGTTTTGATGATATTACTATTATAAGAATATAAACATGTTTATAGACAACTTCGAACACGTAATAATAACTTTCGAGAACAATTCGATGAGACGTCAGCTGCTGCTCTTTATGATAGAAACAGTAGCGTTCTAAAGACATGTTCAGAATAGAAATGAACACGTGCAACATGCATTATTTATACAAAAACCGGACCACAGATTTAAGAATACAAATGTCGGACTTATTTGACCTCTAAGTGTAACAATGCTGTCTTTGAGACCATTTTGTAGCAGTGTACGTTAAAAGTACTGTCCACAAAAAAATAAAAAAAAGTATATATAAACAGATATTTGAAATATATGTTACACATGTAAACTTATGGACATTTTTCTTTTGGTACAAAATTAAAACCTATTTGAAAACTGTCGTTTTATAAATATATCTTTTTTAGAAGACAGGGACAAAACTCGAACCTCCTCTTCTTCTAAGAAGATCTGGCTTATAAGATACTGTCACACTAGGAACTGACCTACAACGATGTTACTCGTCTTGTTGAGTTTAGAATTCTATGTATTTCTATTATTCTATTAAGTATTAATCGTCTATATGCTCACAAAAGAGAATTTGTCATTCTAAAATTATTAAAAAAAAAAGTACAATATATTATATTTTTAAGGCTTTCCACAGATAAATTGCCAAAATCTTGAACTTCACAATCCACATCACTACCGTAAGGCTGGGTGCGCACGAGCGACAATTACCCTCGACTATTGTTCGTGACCACCGTTCGGTAACCAGCCGTGTGTAATTACACGCTTTACTGCCCGCTTTGCGTTTACTTGGTTAACAAATTATTACCTAGGGACGGTGGAGCCTGGGATAAACTTAGATTGGTACTGATAATGTATTGTAATGTTCATTTAACTGCTGATAAAGAAGACAATTTATGCTCATATATATAGTACCACAATAGTACCACTTTAAGTCTATTATTAAATACTTTGCAACAAAATGTAAAAATTATAGGTTATATAAATAATGATTATTTTTAAATATATTTTATTATATTATATATTTAAAAAAACCCCCGTGGACAACCCTGAAAACCGTTATTCATGTGTTCCGCCCCTTTTACACGTCTAATGAGCCATGGGGTTTCTGTTTTGCCCCAATAATGATCAAAGTGAATGAACTACATTCATGAATTACTTTATGGCGGTAATGAATTCAGTGGAATTGATTGAGCTGTTATTTAGCGAGAATATTGAAACTAGTTACTGCATATTATATTTAATGGGAATGATATTGTAGGTAGTATGAAATCAATTTGGTTACGGTTGGACAGTTAAGTATACGGTGTAACCTAATATGACAAATGGCCTACATTCTAAGTATTTTTTGTGATATATTTCTATTTGAGTGTTCTGTTGACTGTACTCTCATGATACAAGATAAATAATGTATAAAGTATCCGACAACATTGACCAGTAATGGTTTTGATATTAGACTATCTTGTTATGTACAAATAACTACATACACACACTACTACACACAGCTACACACACACAAGGTATATATACCAATAAATATAGTTGTTCCACGCTACTTCTTCTGAGTAAACTTCAGAAGTGCTTTACACGTACGAAACTAGTTTGCAACTACTGATTGAACCGGGGAAGAAACAGCAACATCAGAGATAACTAGTACTTAGGTATATAGTTTTTAAGACACTTTTCTAATACTAATTGTAACGGTGACATTGTTATAATTGTCTTCAAGAGATTACCTAAAAAATGTCCAAAAAAGAGAAACACTACAAATCTTTCCAGCTTTATAATTATAATAGATAATGGTAACACAGGATCTACCATGAGAGTGTTATATAACAGGTAGGTGGGTATCGAGTACTTTGGCAAGAGACTTTATACGCATACTAATGAAGGAAGATATACTCAACGAGAGGAGGAAGACGCAGAGACATTTAAAATCCATTACCGAAGGAAGCTGTATGTAAAATTCTTTCTATATAAATATATAAAGTACTAAGTGCCTAAATGGATTTGTAATTGGAAGTAAGAATTCAGTTTCTATATGGACGTTGTTATAATATATAGGTATATACTATTTGTTAATTTTCAGTGGATAAATATAAAAAAAAAAATGGATTTAAGTAGAACAGCAACTTCTTTACATAAATGAGTTATCTTTAATTATTAATCAACTAAGTCTCCCAATAACCTAGCCAGAGCTAAAACTCTGATCAATTTTTTGCAACACTGAATGTAATTTCGATAAAACTTCGATAAAAGCTTTTATTATAAAATCCAGACAAACCGACAATTTAATGAAATAAAGCTGAAAAGAAATGGCTTGTTAATTTAGCAGAAATAAAAGCGATTTTTCTCAGGACAATGGAGAACATTGTTTCCGAGTTTTACGTTTTACTTAAAATGAAATATAAAATTGAAGGTGACGTAAAATAAAACCATAAAGAAAGGAAGTAGGTTAATCTGAATTCATAGGTAGGTAAATAATGCCGCAGCTGTGGAATGGGATGTTCTCCATTGTCCGCTATGCAAATAGATAGAGTTGGAGTTGCCGCAAGTTACAGGCGATCTTTGATTTACACAGTTTGATATAAAACATTTGATATTTAGTTTATGTGCTATTATTATTATTTTTATACGCATTTTAATATATAACGTTTAAAAAATGTTGTTTTATTAAATTAAATGAAAATTCTAAACATTTAAAACATTCTAAACATTTCTAAACATTAATGTTCGTGTGGACTTTTTCTGAAGATGTAATAATGATTTTGGTAAGAGTTGTAAATTATAGAATATTTATCTGAAATTTGTAGAAGTGGGGGTTTTAAAATTAAACTTAATAAAAGCTCACGATATTCTAATCACTTGGGTCACACATAGTGTAATGATATTTTGATTGATTCATATTTCATTTCGTTGCAGGGAGATCAATTACAATGATGAGCAAAACATATTCCGGCTTGGATGTATCATGTCTTTTTTGTTCACGGAACCCATCACTCACCGGGGCTCTCACGTTATGCTAATACGTATCTTTATTTTAAATGCGTGTGAATAATTATTTGAATACATTAATTAATTGCTAAGAGATAAATTATTGTTTTGAGGACAAGTTTTGAAGGTATTACTAAATGTTATATAAACTTTAGATGTAATATAAACAATCTGAATGATTTTATAGATTGATGTCCCATTTATAATAAAATTACGTTGAAAAACTCCTAGTGCTAACAAGTTAACAAAATTATTAAGGAAAAACTTTTGTAGTCTATTTGACTTATTATAAAGTTTTCAAATTAACTTTATTCGGACGAAGAAAGCAAAAGCTAACAATTTCGTAGGCGTCTTAAATGGCATTGGCACACAATATTTAAATTATATGAAAGTGGTGATGATTAAGTAAATACATTTTATATATTTACAAATAAAACATTGATTAAGTGGACATATTAATTTATTTTATGTTGATTTGGTAAACTTATCACTTTACACAATTTCTGATGGCATAACCATCCAGTTCCTATTCATAAATTAGTTATTTAATCACACAAGGAAGAAAGTAAATATAGGTTTGAAAAAATATGTTGATTGGACTGTTCATCATTTAAATTACATGATAAATAGTCCAGTCCACATATGCTACAGTCTTTTCTCACAAGATCATGTGATTTATTAGACAATGGGTAATCGCAAACATTATCAGATTCTATCTAAATTGCGTGTTCATATGTTCTATTGTTTTCTATTATAATATATTGTAAGCGTTTAAGATACAATGAGATAAATTTTGGTAATATTAGTAATCTTGTTCTGCGATGGATGTGGGATGGTGAAGCTAAATTCAGACCTACAATCAATTATTCCTCCTAAACTGCTCAACTGTACTTTAAATTTTAAAACTGTCTACATGTCCATCATGAAAGTATCTATAAAATAGTTGTACGGTCTACAAAAAAAAAACCCAAATTATTTTCCTCAAATCAATGGTAATTTATTTATTTTTATCAAAAGATATTGTATGTATCGATGAACATAAGTAGTGAAATAACCCACTTGTTAACAATCTATAAACAGCCTAAGTTAACACGTGCACGTTATAATTAGGAATAAAAATAACCGTTTCGTTTGAGATTATTTCAAACATGGTTATTTGAAGCATTATTGTTTTAATAATATTTCTTTATTTTTTCTTTTAAAAAACATTATAGTACAATTACTTTATTTCTCTCTTACTTTTTTGTTTTTAATATAGGTAGACACTATTTTTTTAATTCGTTTGTAATTTCAAAGACGGATTAGAAGATTAAACCATTCATTCAACAAATAAATCTTGAGTGCTACTGTTCAAAGGTAAATCAAATCAAATCAACTCAAAAGACTGAAAATAAACAAACCTTTTTGTATCCGTAATTGGAAAAAAAAGATTGGATACGAGAATCTAAAATAAAAAATGGAAAACGATTTATGAAAAGAAAACGGCTGTTGATAGGATAGGACATCGTCTAACTATAAGCTATAATATATCGAAAGTATCGCATATCATGCTTTAAGTCTTATTAACCCTGAGACACAACACCATATGATTATATATAACAATAAGCTTGCAAAAGTTTTGCCTTAGTTATTTCACAATATATTTCTTGACCAAGCATTCTTGGAAAAATTACGACAAGCAGATGTTATTTTTTGTATCATACGAGTTCAATAGTATATGGATTTTTTTAAATATTCAAAACCATCAATATATTTACTGGAGATCTCTTTAAAATATGGACATAAATATTTATTGTAAAGCTTAGCACCAAACGTAAACGAGCCTAAACGAGATGCACATAAATTGTGCTGACAAACCACTTTTACTTTTATTCACCAAAGAAGCCGCCTTCAGTTCTGGACTGGATTGGTCGTAAATTGTGTTATTAGTAATCGGCAATCGAACCGGTTGGTTGAGACGGTTTTTTTTCTTGTTTATTTGGCAAATGATATTAGGAATTAATTGATGTGATAAATTTATATTGACATTTGTTATTTCATGATTGTAGAATAGTTTTATGGGTTGATATAGTAACTACATGAATTTATTTTCATAAGTAGTAAGAAAGATTTTATCCTATTTTGGGTTAACTGTAGACTCCTTAACTCTTTTCTATGATTTTGCCGATATATTTAACATTTTGTACATCATATATATTGTGAGGTGCAATGCAATAATTATTTCAGTTTTATAGTGTTCGATTATTTATTTATAGTTTCTAGAAATTCCCAGTATGCTCCAGGGGCGAAGCTAGTGATGTATACAGCTATACCGATAAATTTAGATACGTTTAATCTATTAGACAGTTTAATCCTCCTTTTACATTTATTTCACTCACTTTTTATAAACTTGTGTATTACATATTATATATCTTTAAATTCGTATAATAGGTTATAGCTATCAAAGTTATGTTTCAAGTATACATACAAAACTTCCAAACTAAACTTTCGTATAATTAAATTCTATCGTTTCTTTTATAAATAGTCATTTAAATAAATTTACTATGTATTATATTTCATCGATCATTACCCATTACTAGTGCTTGAATACCCATACTATCTATTTTTATCTATGAACAGCGCATTACAAATAAAACATAGGTATTCCTTTTGTTGTAAAATTACTTCTGTTTCTCTCATCTTTGTTATGGTATTGTGCATTTCCTTTGTTAGCTTCAAAGTAAACACTCTCTGAATCTAGCTGATGTATCAAATGCAATATCATTTTAACTTTGTTTGGGTTCACCAGACAAAGGTGCTTCTTTGTTGGATTGTCATTCCGCGTTGGATTATTTTTAACTATGTTAACTCTCAGGACAAAAGTGTTCATGGAATTGCATTCAACAAATTAATGTTGCAATGAACACCAATTAAGAAAATTAAACGTAATGAATCCACATATAAATAACTTCCTAATTTTAGTTTCCTCTATTTCAATTGATAGTAAAATATGTAGAGGGGTCATTGAACTTTTTAATTGTAGACAATTGAAAATTTTATTACGATTTATGCGCTATTATATAATATATGAGGTTTTATGGCTGTGCTTGAAGCTTATGTTTAAATTTGCTTTGATCCACATCTCAGACTGAATTTTTGGGTAGTAATGTATATTACTTATAGGTTTAAGAATATCGAAATTATTATAAATAACATTAAAACTCATATAAGCGGGTTTCGTTGGGGGCCTTCATATAACATCAAGAGACAACCAAATACATATTAAAATTAAGTAAACATACATAAACTTATGAAATCTAAAATGAATATAAAATCTATTCAAATTATGGACCAATAGAGATGTCAACGATTTATATCGATAAAGCAATCTGTCGCTGAGTTAACATAAACATAACGGTGATGTCGAGTAATTTTGAATACAGATTCGTGAATGGTTATTCTATAATGTACGAATATATTCAAGCGTCTATCAGAGTCTGTGATAAGTTTTGGATTACTGTTATTGAATACTATTAAAGAGGTAAATTTAAAGCGTTAACTTGTGGCTTAAATTTTTACTAATGGACTATGATTTCAGTTATTTAATAATAAATGACGTAGTACTAACATTCTTTGTCACGACAAGAAATTATTGTAGCCTTAAAGTAGTAAGTGTTCAACATGTATTGCTTACTAGTACTTAAATTGCAAATAAGGTACAAATCTTTTGCTATTGGCACATAATATCAACACATTTCACAATTTCGTGTTGTAGTGCACTTAATCCCATTGCGGAAGTCTTAGCGTTCCCACCATCTGTGAATTTACGTGTCGCCTCAATCACTTGCATCTCGGTCAACTACTGTCAATTGTGCCATGTCCTGGACCAATCAGAACGCATTTACATTTTACTTAGGCAAGGCAAGATGCTCTTTGGGAAGCTTAATGGCAAACGTCAGCCAGGAAGTCAGGTATTGATAACCCTGGTAAGACTTGAACAATTTTATTTATTTTATTCAGATGTTAATTTATTAAAAATATAATTACATGACTAGAACCCCATGATATAATACATTGCTGACATCATAATAGAAAACAAAAGATAAATCTTTCGTTAATATCGCTACATAATTCGTGATAGTGAAAGTGAATTACATATGATTGGAACGATTTATTGTTATCTAATTCCATTGTAACAATCGATCTATGCGATAGAGAGTGAAAATTAAATTGCCCACAGCGATTCGCCATCGATTCGTCACTGTCTGCTACCGTTGTTTATCGATAAAAAGCGTTCGCTTCACTAATTTTCATGTCGATACACGCGATTGATTGATTGATTGATTCTGATTACGATCGGCGTCTCGATGTCTATCTTACAGTATCCGCTGACAAGTGAATTTCTGCTTGGCTCTAGCGAAACCAGTATTTGCAAATTTAAAAGAATTTAAATTATTATATTTATATAAATAAAAAAGCAAATAATTATAAGATTGAATACTCTAAAATAAAAATATATAAACTAATGAATCAATACACATATCTATGATTCCAAAACTAGACTATAGGTTATAAAACATCTTTAAAGGTTTTGTTTTTACATAGCTTAGCTTAACTTAGTAGGTATTTAAAAGCAACAATGAATTATTAATTTTATTGTTCTCATTTTTGTGCTTTTATTGTGTATTTTAAAATGATTTCTAATATCATTGAGATATTTAGTTATAAATTTATTCAACATTGTGTACGTAAATTTACTTTTCACTTTCATTCAAATTATGTGTTAATATAATTTTAATGTGCCGCGACTTCATAGAATTAAAATACAATGTAAGCAATAACATTACATAACTCAGTCTAGACGAAGTTTGAACTTTTTTTAATAACTTGCGATCTATTTAGATGACTATTTTTTCAATTAACTTTCTACGTATTCGAATAAAAATGTTTTAAATTTTTCGATTATCATCCAACTCTTAAATTTCATATTTAGACAGATATTCTTTAGATAAACAGCTATACCATAGATAAATAAATCCTTGTTCACAAGTGTTTGCAAATCACAAAATACTAAATGTTCATATGATGAAATTTAAATATTTTGGAGCCTGTTAAATAGGAAGTCAAATATTAGATAAAGATTTATATACACGATACTTCTATTGACACTTTCGCTAGATCTTGTTCGGAAGCTGATCTTATCTCAATAAGTTTCGGTCGCTGTAGATATTATCGTGACAGGATTTTTGTGAGGTTATTTAAAGAGTGATTTGAGCCGTTTTCCCATTTCGTTTCGCAATCAACTGACCATTGATATTACTTCGGATATCAGGTAAGTATAGTTAGAAATTTAATAAAATAAAATAAAATTTACTTAAATATGTCTTTATTTTTTTCTAATGACGAATGCCGAGGTACCCTACTTATTTTGTGAAAAAATATTTTTTAAATATATTGAAATTCAGGAGACGTTTGATATCTCTTATTTAATTATTTTGGTAAGTGTAATATGTATGGTATGTGTTTTATATATCGTACTGTATTGTAGTGAAATAATGAAAAGCCCCACAGTCCGGTCACGTGATAGTGATCTTAACGATGTGAGTTGAGATGAGATGCTGAGATAGAATGAAAGTTCTGTTGGTATTGTCGAGTTATGATACCTGTATTCTGTCTTGACATTTGCAATTATAATTTAAACTTAATCAAGTACTATATTTAACTTATGTTAAATATAATATTTTCAGGTTGTAAAAAATCTATGTAGATTCCTTGAAGAATAATAACCTTTAATAGTACAAACCAATCTATAAAATCACAAAAAAAAATATTTGTTTAACCTTAAAGTTAACCTTGAATAGCTGTTACAAATTAAATTTGACCTTCTTAAAAATACCAGTCACATTTTTTTGAGTTATTGATAAGTGGTAACATATTTATTCAAACTTTTTTATTTATCGATATCGTATCCACAATTCTTTCTTGCACATCACTATTAGTTGAACCTGCATAATGAACATCTCAGCAACCTTGTTACACTTGCTTTACCTTACTTAACCATGGTATGTCATTACGCAAATGAATCCTTCAGTTTTAAACCTTAAGTTTTAATTATCAACATACGTGTTATACTTACCAAGTACTAAACTATTTGTACATTTTCTTGTTTGTTCTAAATACTTAGTACTTCATATCAGTTTATTTGTAGTCATTTTTAATAGACGTAAATTATTAAAAAGGGAAAAATACCGGAAGTGTGTTCTTGGTTAAATTACAAACATTATTAATATTATTGACCATTATTACTAGAACACTCTTTAAATCCCAAGAAAAAGATAAAAATATATTAATCTAGAGATAATCTGTTATTAATGAATGCGGACATTATTAGGACATTATTTATTGGTCATTACATATAAATATTAAGTCAATAAGCATATATTATTCAATCAGATACATATTTAATAAGAAAATGATATTAATAATTACCTTAATAATATTAAAATATATGGTTTAACCATCATCCAATATGGCGATTTCAAGCAAAAAGCTGGTTCAATTAAAAAGTAGCATATTAAACTATAAATCAATACAGAGTTATAATCGGGTTTACTGTAATACAATATTTATCGCGACCATTACATTCATCGACACCTTTCGATAAAAGATAAAGGAACTATAGATAAATACGTCAACAGTATCTGCGGTTCCGCATTTAAGCTCAATCTCTAGATAAGCCATCTCAGTTTATCGATATCTGTCACAACCCTAGAGTCGGGAAATGTTTTGTTTGTTCGGTGAAATATCCAAGTGTAAAGTTTAAGGAAACATTGTAATGCAGTGTGTTTTATAATTTTATTGTTTTCTCAAATGCATCTGACACAAAATGACGAGGCTGTTAAGAATACACGACAATGTTTTAATAAAAGATTCAGACAACTTGGTATAACTCGAAACAGAATATGTATTTTTTGTTCAATTGGATGGTAACATTTATAGCAATTGTACAACAGCGTTACGTCATTTATATATATGTATATAATCGTATAATTGAAAGATTTTAAACATTATTTTGTCAAATTACAGCTGAATTAAAAATACAAGGAAAAACAGAGCCTATTCCAATCTGGTTTTAATTAAAACATCTCATCTCCGTTCACAAGATCTTTCATTAAAAATCTCTGAGATGAAGTACCTGCTAGTCTGTTGTGCAAAACGATACGCGGTATTTAAGATTATACGATTATTGTTTAATGTTTGTTAAAAAGTTAAACAAATATAAATATAAACAAGTATAAATATAAACCTCCAAGAAGAAATATTTCACTTACATTTTGTTACGTTACGTTACTTACGATTTCCTGGCTTTTGTCAACAAGTCCTAGAAAAAGAGTTACTATAAACTGATTATAAATCGCTAGTTTTTTTTAGATGCAAAAGAGACATTTTATTTTGTATGAATGGGATTTTTTTTTTAAATAATTTAACTCTGGCTAATCGCAAGCATAAAATATTATTATAGATAGACTCAAAAAGACAAAATATAATTTTTGGACAATGGAACTTGCTTTTACAATAAATTGCTTAAATTGAATCGATCTGTCAGATAACAGTTTTACAGTTCATATTAAACGCTTTCTGATATACGTAAAGCCTATTATATAATGAAGGACTGTGTTGAGGACAGGGTGAGACTGGAAATAATGAAGTTGTTAACAACTCTGCGCATGTTGTTTCACTGCTACCAATTACAAGGTATCGCCTTTTTTTAGTTAGAATATAAGGCGTTATATAATTATTATTAATGAAATATAAAATTTAATTAGAAAATAGTAATGTTAGTTATTATTATCTCTTGGTGCTACGTTTTCCTTGAATTCATCTTTTGCTCTACATTGTGGACTTAGTCAATAGCAAAATCTTTAAAAAAATATGTGAATAAATAAGTTAAAAGAGTATTTCTGAAAAATTTTGCCGGTTCTTCTCCATTGGAGCCGTGGAACTAGAGTCCGACTTTTGATAACATGCCTATTTAAAATAAAATAAAAGACTTTTGATGAAAAATTAAAATAAGTTTATACAATTTACCGATTTTATGACATGTCTAAAAGTTCTAACGACTTTTGTTTCGACAGAGCTCTCGTCTGTTAGAAAGTTTCATTCGTTTGAGATTAACAAGAGTTCTTGTTGTTAAGGGTGAATTGTTAATACATATTATCTAAGTATATATATGTACTTTCCTAATAGGATCATTCATATACAAATGTCCAATCCGATTGCAGCTCATAGTCGCTTATTGTAAATATGGAATGGGTGAGTAACTTATCCCACCACACTGTTCTACTGCTGATTAGCGAAAGTCTAAAATAATTAATTTTATACATTCTCTGTCATAATCAAATATTTATCTATTCATTTTCAATTCATTATTTTGCAAAGCAAGCTTAATGCCATAGGCATTCTTATACATTCTCCAGATACACACACACCGGTGTAAAAAAGAAAGAAGTTTCTAGAAAATACTAAACAAAAACGTACCAATCGAGTGTTTAGCGTAAATCGCTTGCAGCTGTTATAAACAACGAGTCGCCTAATTGCCCGCTAACTTCCGCGCGAGCACCAGATACTATCGATAAAGTTCAGTGCACACTGACGCATGAAAAGGGTAATTGCAAAACGATAGGGTTGCGCAATAAATATATCGATAAACTGAAATACGTAACGTAAACTTTGCTACTCATGTGAAATATATTTGTAGCAAAAATATATATTGTCAAGTCTTTTCCTACGATGATATTAAGTTATTAAAGCGTATGAACCATGATGTTAATACTTAATAATAAAAATTATACAATTATTGTGTTGTTGCTATAATTATTGAAGTATTCTTCCACCAGTTCAGAACAAATGCAAACATCTATATATTACAAAAAAATAATGTATGTATCTAAGATAAGATAGAAATAAAAAGCTACTTGGTATGCACGAGTGTAAATACCCTTTAGAATGAGATGAAAGATGACCGCAGAGGGACTTATTACCCCTCTCTGACCTTTGGAATGGTAATTAATTTAACTTCGCACTTAACTCAGCATATTAGGACTCAAACATTTTTAATTTTAAGAAAACATGAGAACTTTTGAATAAAACAGAAAATGGCCATTGTTTTATTAAGACTTAAAATATGAAGAATTAAGAAAAAAATATATTCCGCTTATAAATAATGTCTTGAAGTTTTAAAGACATCTGCAATTTTGATAGCAATTCGTTCATTGCACAAAAAATCTGAATCTTAATATAATTAAGCGCTGAAATGTTTTCTCTTTTGTACGTATTAAATTTTGTTTGAACATATCTCACCACGTGCGCCGCTAAAAGCCTAGGGCTTACAGCAAACACTAGATCTAGTATGTGGAAAAACTTGAAGGCTAGTTTGTACCGTTTTATTTGATCTAAGCAACTGGTGGTCCCACTCAAACGTTTATCTAATATAGTGATGTACAACTTCAATAAGGTATCGATGATTTATTATTTACATTATTGAATATTTAATAAATAAAATGTGGAATAATTTAAATAGGTTTTAGTGTTATCGTATATATTATTTTTTAAAGCAGTAAATCATAAAATATTCAAAATTATTTTTTTAGTATATTTAATATTATATATTCAATATTAATATTTCTATACTGCCTGTATATTATTTTATACTGAATATAACACATAACAACGTGTTTGCGAATAGGTTAATAATTACTTGAACATACATCCACTTTATAGAAAGTGCACATTAACACTAGAAGATAAATGTCTTCATTTCTAACACAATACAAGCCATTTATGCTTTTATATTTGTATGGTAATTGTAAGCTTTATTATAAAGCATAATATGCCTTGAATGAAAATTAATAACAATGCTTAATAACAGTTAATTATTAATAAATTTATTTTGTACTTTGATGAAGAACGATAGAATCATACATTTTAGTTACTTTTTCCTTGTATATTAAACAGAAATATGAATATTTTCAATGTGTGAATATCGACAAGCTTCATCAATCTTCTGTATCTAAGAATCCTAAGCGGAGTGAGAATTGTTGGCGCCAAGGTTACACACTATTCTGTGGGAATAAGTATTGGTTTCTATAGTTATTGAAATAGCGTCGATATTGCCTTTTAACTTGAGATTTTCCGATAAAATTAATTGACCACTTTAAAGAATAGGCGGAGATTAAATCATAAGATGGAAAGCTCATCTCGAAAACCAATTAGTGGATTTTAAACTTCCTATTTATAAAGGTTAAATAGGTCAGGAGAGATTTCTAATGAAAGCTACCGTTCACAACAGCAGGTATTTATTTGTTTATTTCAGCAATAAACATCTAGAGTAATAGCATTAGATTATAACAGTAAGCTGTTATTATCCCGTATAAATGAGCTTTTATTTAATTTATTTGTATTGCAAATTAGTATAAATACCCGAACATAAATATTTATTAATAATATTTTAAATAGATGGTATTTTATCGATATTAAACTAGCATCACTATTTTATAATCACAGAGTTGCAAAAACCACGAGATCTACGCGTCATGCAGTCTAGAGGCTGGCCATGGTTTCAAAACAAGCGAAACAAAAAATTACAAATTTATTTACATTTCGTCACGCCAATATGAACTTTAAATTCATTTCGCTAAATCTCATAACATATGCAAAAAATATGTGTTTAAAAAAGTATTGCTTTACATATTTACGCAAATCCAACGATAATGCTTTAGTCTGCTGTAATAAGGTTTAAAATTGAATATCTGTCAATGTAAAGGCTCCTATCGACATGTTTAAGTTAACATGTCACGGCTTTCAATGGAATGTTGTTTAGTAAATAAAAACGATAGACGTTTGAACGTTCTTTATCGTCCCATTACACCCGAGATCTAAGTTCGCATTTGATCTCGACGTTCATCAAACGACTTGTGTTTTAACTTTTATGCTTTATTACTAGTTACTTTAAAATTGTCTATGTGTGTGTATGTGTGGGTGAGTGTGTTTGTGTGTTATATCATTATGTCAGGGTCATCACGCCTTAATAAAGTGAATTGGTTTTATCTTTCAATTTAAGTTTAGTATCGTAAAAGTAATAACTCTATTTTACTTCGAGGTTAAATATGGCAAGAATATTTTTTTAATAGAGAATAAATACATTATTTTATTTCAATAATATGGGTATTTACCATTAATAAAAAAATGATATTGGATACGATATTGTCTTTTTTCTTCTATTTGTTTATATGTCAGATTATTCAAATAAGATTAAGACGGCGAAATATGAAGTCAAATCTTGTTAACTTCATAGTTGGATATTTATGAATCTTTACAATTTATCTCAATTATAAAAAAAACGTATTAGTTTGAAAGAAAACTAAAACTGTAGGCAATATTTTAAATATTATTGTATTATATTTAAACCATAACCCTAATTCTTTATTTTATAAAAGTTAAGTACCAACAATAAAAAAATATATAAGTAGGTAACTAAATAAAAAAGTGTATTGCAGTTTTTTATCAAATATTCTCGCATATCGAATCAACGTACTTGAAATAATAAGAGTAACATAATAATTAAGTAATAGTAATATATACTTACAATTAAGTAATAAGCAAATCATAAATTAGATTAGCTTGAAGAGATACTGATAAGATAACTATTATCATTAAACTCGTTGATAATTATATGTAAATATAATAATTACTTGCAACACTCTGTTATCGTACACATATGTAATAATTATGTTATGACAGAATAATTTCTCAGCTCTATTTTGTTTTAATATTTGATAGTTTACAGACATTATTGAGAAAACAAACAACTATGTGTTATTTTTATAATACAAGTAGGACAAAAGAATAAAGAAAACTTAAGAAATAATGGAGATTCGAGCTAAAATGTAGAATAAAAAATAAATTTAATAAAATTTATTGTTAATTGAATACAATTACGTGTAGTCTAATAAGTAGCTGGTGTTTGTAATAAGCTTATTGTTCTTACAATGTCCATGAGAGTTGCAACAAAGGAGTTTATTATACTGTGGCCCCTGGGGTCTCGTACCTCTCTGGTATACTGACAGCACAGACTAGATCGCTATAAGCTCTGGATTAGGTGACTAAACCTACTTAGTTATAAAGTTACTCTTAAAACTGTATATAGGGCTTATGAAACTTCCATATCTGCTTATCCGTACAGACGAGTAGACAAGTAGTAAAAATAGCAGCTTACCAGTACCGGCATTATTATGATAAGAAAATAAAATGGATAACTCTTCATCTACTATAATATATACACACAGATATCTGTGTCTGTGCATCCTATTCACATCAACTTATTAATAATATACCTAGGTATCTAAAAATGGTATATGAAGTCATATTTTTGTGTCTGTGCCGGTTTGTCTGACAAATATGGTTTCTGTAGGTATGACGACTCGAAGAGGTATATTATTTAATATATATATTAAAACTATTGTTATGGATTATTTTACTGGTACATTTCAAAATACTCTAAAATTATACAAATGACATCATCCATTTAGATTTTATGATGCTGATGTAAAGATAAGTAAGTTACAAATTAAGGTCATCTTTAGTTTCCTGAAGTCTGCAATGAGTACTAAACATTCTAGTTAACAGAGTAGTAAAACCAACGAGGCATAATGTTACTTTATACACCAATTGTCTTTGCTGTTATTGTTTATAAAATTTATGGTCACTCAAGGTTATAGTTGTGTGTTTTAATAGTCATTCCTTAGAGGTTCTTTTTGTATTACTCCTGAGGTCGAACACAATGTTATTGAAGACCTATTGTTTAATATAACTTAGTAGGTATACTATAAAAATATAAATCATTCTTAGTTCTATGATTACAAGGTTACAGGTAGTGTCATTGAACTTTTGATTTAGTTAAAGAGAAATAATTAAGTTTATTCATCAAATTGCGAATTATTATTTTATTTTACCCTACATTTTAAAATATTGAATAAAAGGTAATTGTGATTTAGTATTTATTTTACTTTACAGTCCATTATTTGTGACATGAACCATAGAAGCATTATAACCAGGTCTTCTGTTGATGACATGGCTTTCCAGATATTCAGTATCCAAGCTAATAACCAATTTCAGTTCAGGCAACACTACATAACATGTAGTTATCATGGAGGTTGTGGCAACATTGAATTTGCTACATGTATTGTATGGTATCGAGGCGGGAAATTGATTTCATGATGAAAGGAGAATTTGAAGATGGATTATTATCCATATGTTATAATACCATAAGTATACCATGCTTGAGATGATTCAGTCTTTGTTTTAAATTTTAATAATATTATAATCAAGATATACGCTTTCAGTAACTCGTAACCCGTCAGCGAGTAGCGCGTAGTGTTAGTATGGGCATTATCTTCACCTTTCACTTTTACATTTTGTTGCCCAATTGCAATTATCTAATCTCAATCATTATCTAGATAAAACTACTCTTGTATTAATTACCACTACTATTGGTTTTATGTAAATTATATATTGATATAAAGAAATACTTCCTAAATACTATTGAGTTATTTTTATAATAAATAAACTTATAATATGGACATGTAGAAGTAAAGAATGAGAAGTTTTATATTGACCTGCGGCTCGTATGCGGGCTGACTGGGCCGTTATAGAATCCCTCGTATAAGATAATAACTATTAAGGATGTGTTCGTGACATATGAATGAGAAACTTATAGGACTCTAATTCTGAAGAGTGTTATTCAGTCAGTGTCAGTTTGTAGCCAATACTACGATTACGATTTACGGACCGTCCACGTATGTGAAATTATATTTCGAAAGTAAAGTAATGCTTTACATTCGAGAACCGATAGTAGGGTGAGATAATGATCGCTGTACAGCGGCTTGTTAAAACGGTCGCGAATTGTATTTAGACAATTTTCTCGTCACAGCATCCATTGTTAAGTTGCCTTTGTTTTTATTCAAGTTTCGAAATACCAGCTGTGAATATGAAATTTAAATTTGTATTTTAATAATATATATTATAATATTACGTAGGCTTTTTATATGTAGATATTTTGATGACGAAATTTTGTTATGGTTAGGGGCAGCCCATTTAAAGGATTAGTTATTTTGGGTTTAATTTGAAACTCAATGTTTGTTATTATACATGAATTGTTTTTTTTTAAACATCGCCACGTTTTTATTTTAATAATATTAAATTTGGGGTGAGTGGGAAACAAAACCCTTTTAATTTATTGTACATACTTCAAACAAAATAAAATTAAACATTATATACAAACAAGTATCGAGACAACAATTATCTATTAGTTATAATAGACCTTCTGTCGTGTGTGTGTGTGTGTGCGTGTGTGTGTGTGTGTGTGTGCGTCGTCGTAATAATATATCGTTTGTGTATAATTAATGCGAGAATTTTAATTATTTTGATTTGAATACATTTTCTTCTAATTACATTAGCATACCGGAATTAGATTGATTGTTGGTTTAACTTCCACAGATCATACATTTTTGTTAAGTAAAGGCATTTTTACATATTGTCATACAAAATTTGTCTGTACATTTAAGCGCTTATAACTCGACAACCTTACATTTTTTTATATGGTGGTACGTCATCTGGCTAGGTTTAATACAAATCTTGGTATTATAGGTTACCTAGCCGAAATATTTTTAGTTCATATAAAAGAAACTTAAAAATAGCACCTTGGGTTACAACCGAGTTTGGGGTAGGTACCTATCAGTCGACAAGTCATCATTATTATATCAAATATAATATTATTAAATATGTGTCAGATAAAAAAATATTTTAGTAAATGTGTTCTTGACATATACTTTAAATTCCAATTACCTTTGAGAAATATATTTAATTTTACATAGTGACCTTTGTTGTCAATAACGTCAAAAAAATAAAAACTATCACTAAATATTAACGTTATCAAGTGACAGTAATGACCTTGGAAATTACTAAAAATAGTAAAAGATTTCGATATTTTATAATTAATTGTAATCTAAGATCTAGATGAGAAAAATCTAGATATAATTAAACCAACACTCACTATTTGTTCATTTATTTTATAAGTATGGAACTTTTATTATCAACAGGACCCATTATTAAAATATTTCAAAACTTAAATTTTAACTCATTTAAAATATTTTTTATTCAGGTTTCAGCTGTAATCTTCTAACTGTAACTATAATATATTTCATACAAAAACTCTTTTTATTAATTATCTAAATATATATTTTATATACACACATATTTAGATATTGTATAATTGTTATAAGTTGTTATAATATTCAATTATTTTATTTAAATGTACCTACTTTAATAATTTTATATCTCATAACTAAAAATTGAATGGAAACAAACAAATAAATTTATGACTATATATATTTTATTCAATACATTTTAATTTGATATGTAGAACCTCTTAAGATAACGCAATCAAGTAAATACATAAACATACATACATACATAAACATACATACCTACATAAACATACATACATACATACAACCTTAACACGATAAACAAATGTTGCCCAAATTTGTGTCAAAATCCGATGAAACAGAATAATTAAGCTCCACTTGATAAATACCCAGGAGTTACAGGTGATCGGAGATTTGAAAACAAACTTAATCTGATGAGATCAAAGGTTCAGATTTCAATAGAACCAAAGATTGTGTAATCAAATAAAATATTTCTCATTTGGATAATTGTTTTAATTTCTTGCTTTCATCGTTTATTGTAAGAAAATTAATTAATTACTTTCTTTCTATGTCTATAATTATTTTGCGTTTTTATAGATTGCGGATTTGTGAACCATTTAGTGTTATTTATTGTAAGGAGGTTGGTTTATATCTTTACCGTTCAATTACAAATGTTAAGAATATGATTTGGATTCAGTCTCAACGTTCTGTTCTGTTAACGGCATGAATACTCATTCAATATTAAAAAATGGATAGAAAGATTATCCATAATAAAGTACTGCTTCCTAAAGAGACAAAAACCCTTCGATGTTATAAGGCTTTTTCTTTTTTTACCTATACTGCGCGGCCAAAGTCGCCGGCATAAGCTAGTAATGTTAATCAATCGTAAATGTTTAATAAATTAAGATGTAATAACCGCAGTTGTTGCAATTATAATTAAGAAAAAACGATAAAATTAACGCATATGTTACGAATACTGCGTTCTGTAGCAATCTCAATCGGAGTCTCATGTGACAGCTGGTTAACTAATAATCTAAGAATTATGTATCCTCATTTAAAAGAGGGCTACCTACATACTACCTACATAATACATTCAAATGTTGAGAAAGCTTGATTTAGTTATCAATAAAAAAAAAAAATTTAAAAAAAGTTCATAACAAAGAACACTTTAATTATAGCAGCTCATTTTTATTTTCACCTTCAGCATGTTTGAGATTCTTCTCAATGAAATGGACTCTTTCATAAAGGTCATTTGCATCTTAAAGATAAATGGCCTGCACTTTTGAGTATAAGATGGATCCATTAACTTCTGAGATATGGGTTTTGTTATTACTTTTATATGAAATCTGATACTTGTTAAGTATCTAATTGAATTAATGTTCAAGTTCGACGATGTTCACACTTTTATAAAGGAAGGCACTGATAAATAATGTTAAACAACTCAGGTACTTTGTTACAAGTAGTACGTGTGTAATTTTTTAAAACAAATAATCAAACACAATAACAAAAATATTTAAAACAAAGCGATGCGGTAGTTCAATTGGTAGAGCGACCGGATGATTTTCCAGCGGTCGCGGATTGGAATTCCTACTTTAGCGGTTTATTGTTTTATTTATATTTGAAAAACACTATACATTTATTTTAAATACAGGTATTGAATAATGTAATATATAGTATATTATTAATACACTAAGGTTCATATTAGTTTCTCTTATTTATTATTTTTATCACACTATGCCCTTATGGCATAGAAAGAATGGAAAGGTGATGTGTCAACAACTGAACCAGCATTTCTTTACCAACAACACACATTTGTGATTTCTAAGTAAATTTACGAAAGAGATAATTTATTTTCTCCTATTTCGTGATTCATAAAAATCTCAAAATTAAATAAGCATATAATCATGAAAAGAAATTTTATAAAAAAACTAAATTCTTAAAAGTATATTCGCATCGTGAATCATTATGAAAGTGAAACCTGTCTCTCTTGTCCCATAAAACGGTTATAACATTCTTTCCCGCGCCATCACAGTAAATCTAATTAAAACTACCGCCATCTTGTGATTATAAGTTCAAGTTATGTTTCTACCGTGTTTGTAAACTTTAATTTTAAATGGGAGTACGTTTGTTTTTAAACTCTACTACCTACCTCTCACGGTCGATTGAACAAGGCATTTTTTTTTTATCTTAGAGATAATCGTTTTGAATCGGTATAGACACGAAATGGGAATCGAAATGTTTAATATGGAAATTTCTCGACGGAGTGCGTGAAATGATACGTCATTGGAAGAAGTCTCCATTAAAAATGAAGAAATAGAGGGGATTGACATTATACCGACCCGAAATAATTAGAATAAGGGCAAGTAGATGATGACGTCTTTATCGTATATATTATACGATAAAGACGTCATCATCGTCGTCATACGTGTTTTAAACATTTTGTTTCAAGTTTGTTTACTTGTTTTAACAACATTTAACACATCCTACTTGTTACACAATGTTTCTGAGTTGTTTTTACTAAATAAAGTACCAAAACTCTTCGTTATTCGTAACATGGCTATACATGTTTATAAATATATAAACACTAAGAATAAGTTGAGTGATAAATAAATTATGCATATTTACTTTTATTTCTATTATGATAATTATATTAAATATTTATTATTATATAAATATTCTATAAATATTCCTCGTACTCTGTACATCCCAATAGCAAGATTAGAATGTATGAGATATACTTTTATAGTCGGAGTATGACCTGCGGCGATACTAACTGAAAACAATGAAAGGATCGTTGGAGAAAAAAATATACTACTTTTTGTCTTTCTATTTATACATTTGCTGTATTTTTTTAATAAAATAATGATATACATTTTATTACATTGTGATAAAAAATTTTGGTTCATAAACTCAAATTTATAAATAGACCTATCTGAGCTTAGAATGAAGCTTATGTAATACAGAAAAATAAATCCTCAATCGATCGAATCTTCTGTGAGCTAAAATAGATAACGCAATACAAAATACAACTATATCTAAAAAAACAAAGAAACTACAAAGAAATAAAGACAAAGATTATTCCGTTGTAAGCTAAGATAGGAGTCGGCAGCCGTTGATATCAAGGATAGTTAAACGTTAGATAGCGAGATGAGTAACGAGTAATATAAGAACTGACGCTGGTACGTGTGACTCATACAGGACTTATGGCTATTTATATTTTTTAAAACCATCTCAAATTAATAAGTTACTTGAATTCATACTATCAAATAACTACTTATAAATATCGATCTCTCCACAGTATCTTTTCCAGTTATAGAAAAAAATATAGAATTAGAGTCATAGAGCTGGAAGTGGAATTAAAGAATTCATAATGAAAATATTTTGTCGCTTCCGGAAATCTAATCCGGGAAATATTAATCCAAAACCAATTATACTCTTTCAAACTTTAGACAGATGTTATTATGTAGTAAAATATCTAAAACATTTAAATCCATTATATCATTAATAATAATAGCAATATGAATAATCTATAAACCTCAGTAGGTGTATTTTATAGCAGTTTTACATAAACATTTTCAGTTATTTGTCACCCGCTTAGGCGATAGCTTTGTTTACGATCGCACTTGGCTTATTTATTGCCTCCCTTCACGATGGTCACATTTACAATAGCAAATATATTTTATAAGTAGATATATTTCAAACGTGGTTTACTTATGAAATGCAATAAATCGTGAACATTTTATCTGCTGTGAAAAATATTTAAAGATTAAGATAGTGATTTGTAAATAACTAAACAGCTGATCTAGTGAGGTCTTATTAGATGTCGTGAGGTTCGATAGAGTTTTTAATGATAAAAAGACAGGTTACGAAAACTGTTTTGATTTTTTTTAAGATTATTTACACCCATTACTAATACATGCAAAATCTAAATACGTACAAATAAAAAGAACTTTACGTACAATGTTGCGAATCAGATCATTAAATACATTGAAGGCAGTACAGACATATCCAATAATAGAAATGGCATTCTAATATTGGTTGCAGTATTTAATAAAACAAGATATGATGATGCTTTAGTAAATGTTGTTAAACCGGGGATCGAACACGTGACCTGTAGGTACATTAAAAAAGTACTACACCAGAACATTGCATGTAAATGTTCCAAAAGATAAGCATAGCATTAAATTATAAAAACTTAATCAATATAAAAGTTCATCGCATTCATTTTAATTCACACGTAATAACAACTTATCGGTCGTTTATCTCAGATCGTTGTTTGACGTGAAAATGATTTTGTAACGAACGAACAGATTGTTTGTATTTTATTATGAGTTCAAGGGCAATGTCAGGGGCAGGTTTATTGTATTTATTCTTTTGCATCATATGTCTAAGTTTTATAATAGATTGCATAAGAAAAACGTATTGTAAAATGGTATATAAATAAAATATTCGTTTATAAATGACTGCTCTCCGTGATTTATTCAAATTATGGAGCTTTAGCCTCCACTACTCTGCCAATAGACTACGGGTCACACATCATATAACTTGTTAGATTTTGTATCGATTGTATATCAAAAATACTAAAGGTTTGATTTCTAACATCATAAAAATATCCCATGCGTTTTTTTTTTTGTATCTTTAATATGTAGGTACCTTCTTATGTGGTAGGTATATAAAGAATAAAATATCCTTGACACGACCAAGAATCGACTTTTGGACCGAAGACCTGCATAGCTATAACAGTAACAGCAATACTCATTACAGTAAAATTACGTTTTAATGTTAATAACAATGTATATTAATAATAATTAATACTTTATAAACATAGTATTACGTAGTTTATAACATTTAATTATAAAAACCGGATGATTCTAAATCGATTATCGACCGACCGAGTCGTGTCATTTAACATTTGCATACATTTTACAACATTACCTAACATTCTATAAAATTATATGAGACGGTGTTTTTTATAGTCTATAGTTGTTTATGTTTTAAATTTAAAAAATACAAGCTATTTCTGTACTAATATTATAAAGAGGAAAGGTTTGATTATTTTTTTGTATGTTTGAAATGAATAGGCTCCGAAACTACTGGACCGATTTCAAAAATTCTTTCACCGTTGGCAAGCTACACTATTCCCGAGTGACATAGGCTATGTTTCATTTTCAAAAAATTAGGGATGATTACTAAAACTTGAATATTCTAATATTAATGTCTCAAAAACATAATATTTCGAATCCATATGCTTTAATACGTATATCTGAATAATGTCCTGGCTGTGTGTGTGTGTGATGTGGATGTATGTTATTATTTTCAGTTTGATATCGTAGCAATGTAATGCTTATATATATATAATTTCCACGGGAATAGGATACTATAGAATTAACTATAAATCAAACTCATTACCAAATCTAACTTATAACAATATTGTAATACCCTTTTCTCCTCAAGTAAAAAATTTAGGAATATTTCTTGACAGTTCTTTTAATTGGCAATACCAACTAAAGGAACTGTCACGTAAATTTTATAGTACTTTTCACTCTCTGTTAAAACTTAAACACTTCCTGCCCCATCGGGCAAAACTACAATTGGTTAACCTGTTACTGCTACCTATTCTTGACTATGCTGATGTGTGCTATATCGACGCTAATGAAGTTCTCCTAAATAAATTAGATCGTCTATTAAATACCTGTATCCGCTTTATTTTCGGACTACGTAAGTTTGACCACATCTCCGACTACAGGTCAAAGCTAAAATGGTTGCCCGTCCGTAAACGAAGAAACTTACGGACTCTTTGTTTACTTTACTCTATCTTGTTTAATCCTTCCACTCCTGTTTATCTAAAACGCAATTTCTCATTTTTAGCGGATGTACATGACAGATTGCTTCGTTCTTCCAGCAACCTATTGCTCCATACACCCCTTCATCACACTGGTTTCTTGTCCAACTCATTTAGTGTAACCGCTGTCAGACTATGGAACGACTTACCGGAACATATAAGAAAAGCCACAAGTCGTGAGTCGTTCAAACGCCAAGTAAAAGAACACTATCTCAAATAATAAAGTATTTATACGTAGACTACATTATTTGTTATATATCTCATATGTATTAAATATTATGTCGGATATATCGTATGTATTATGTGTCTTATATGATTATTTTTATGTTTATATGTAGATTTAGATATAGATAGTCTTATAATATTCATTTTTTTTTTCTCTTACTTTTTATGTTTTTGCACGCCTACCAACATCCTCTCCTGTACTTCGTAAGGTTGGCTGGTAGAGAATGTCTTTGTGGCATTAAGCCCGCCTTTTGTGCTTTATTTTGTATATTGTGCAATAAAGAATTAAATAAATAAATAAATAAATAAGTCTATTATATTATTTCATAAATATATAGTATTTCATAAACGTGTCTTCTGTGTATCTTTTATAGATGAGTTTGTGTGTTGGAATGCATTAACTCAGAAACTACCAGTAATGAACTTAAAAATAAAACAAATATGAGAATAATTTTATAATATATTGTATATTCGACGGTTCGCTGGACCATGAGGATGGAATCGCTGGTAGCTATTATAATATATAATCGTTGATCTGTCTGTTAGTTTTCCTATAACTCCTGAATCGGTTAACAGTTTTACCAGACAATATATTACATCAAGACTTTAGTTTACTAACATCCCATTGGTACTTTCGATCGGTTCATAATATTTTTTTGTTCTATAAAACGTTAAATTCACGGCCTTGTGGTCTATTAGTCAGTGTCCCTGAGTAGGTACTAACCTATAGGTTGTGGGTTCAATTCCCACATTTGACAATGTTTCGTCTTTGGGTGAACCATAGGTTGTTGATCTGGGTCTGGTACTTCAGGTATTTGTGACATAGGGATTATTCTTTAAGAGGGATGTTATTTACTGACTATATTAACTAGTATTAAAAGATCTACCAGATTTAAACAAGGTATCAATGTGGAATAATAAAAATATCTAAGTTTAGAATTTAACAACCCAAGCGTTAGTAATAATAACATCTAATGTATTAAGCAAACAAGTCACAAGTAGTTCTTACTTTTATAGTATTAAATAAGTTATTTTAACCGATATGCAATAAAATATTTCAACTCGTTCTCGTGGGTTTGACCTCAAACCTGTATAAACATAATTTAACTTTCTAATATCAATTTGCGGACAATTAATTTAATATATAGTTTGCTTTATGGATAGTTAACTATGGCTGAGTATGAGATAACAGCGTTAGGTACGCCCAATTAAGTAATAGATACTTTCATGTTTCTAGACTAGGTTTTATATGATCTAATCTGACTATACTATAATTATCCTTATAGTGAACATTTAAACTGTGGGCAGGTCTATGCTGGTATGGTGGTAAGAGGTCACTGTTGACGACTCCAAGCTTCTAACACTATAAATACAAGAAGGTTGCAATTATGACAAACTGAGAAAACCTCTTCCCTTACTGCTTCCCTTTATAACTTCTTGTTAATTTAAAAGACAAACCCCAGTCTGTATACAGGCTAATATTGTGTAGTTATCTATAACTACCATATCTTGCTTGAACGTATTGATTGAACGGACATAAATTTTAATTTTTTTCTTAGGTATTATGTGTCAAGGAAAACGGATTAATCAAATAAATAATTTGTAAAATCAAAACATTTAAGATATGAAATGTTCGTTTTATTTGCTATCGTAATTATTTACGATGCAGTTAATTCGGTTATTTAATTAGTCAGTCTACTGTATTAATTAAAACTGTAGTAAATGTTTAACATAATTGATGTTGATTGTAATTTAATAAAGGATACAATGTTACATGCGAATTAAAGTTCTCTTCAATCTCGATAAAAATCGTAACTTCGCTGACAAAATACATAACAATAAATTATTATAGAAACTGCGGTTGTAATTGTCACTCGTCACTCGAGACTTACGCCGAAAATTACTTCAAATACAATAACAAATTTCAAAACTTTACATACTAAAGTAGATAATTGAATCTGTCTGTAGTAAATCTCTTAATAACTGTCAAATATATTTGTGTCGAAGTCACAATACGCAAATTAAAGGTTGTAAACAAAAATATTGATAGATCGCCGAAAAAATTTATGAAGGCAATGTATCCTGAACGGCGTACAACATTCTTATTTATGAGCGTGGCTGTTATTGCGATTTTATACTTTATCACTGTTCGTTAAGGGTTTAAATTGTACAAAATGAAAATGGATTTAATTGTTTTACTCGAATTACCATATCGACTACATTTGCATCACTTAATAACTTAATTTCGCTGTTTATGCTTAAAGGAAATGCCGCACACGAAGGCCCGCGGACTTTTCATACCAATTGGATTCAGAAATTGTCTTAATTGCTTATTGCTTATACTTATTAAATGATACATTGACCTATTATTTCATAAGCACTTATCTACTATATTGGACAATAGTGAATTATAGTAGATAAGCTGCTCGCTAACTTTCCGATTTTACAAAGAAACATACATTTTAATCCCATAAATGTATGTGTTGTAAAAAAAAGATTACAAAAATAAAAGCAGAGTAAAAAGTGTAAAAAAAAATACTTGGAAGTATTACTGAAAGAAAAATGTTGACATGGTTGCTATAATTATATAGAATAGAATCAATGAAATCAAAATTATACAAGCATAACATGGCTAACATGTTATAGGTAATTTAAAATATTAATAATTCGTGTATGTGATTTATGTTTACAGATACCAAATAGCAAAAAAAAAATATCTTTTTGTTTTAATACAAAATTTTAAATCCTACATTTTTGTAATCAGCTCTTATTTGTTATCATAAAAAAGTGATTATTATTATTATTAGTTTTAAGATCTTTAATATAGTAAGAAAAACTAATAGAGAAAAACGATAATGATCGTTAGTTTGTACACAATAATGTTTTTTATACTATTAAATTTGGGTTTTCGTACTTTCTGGTGTTTATTTGAATCTCCAAACTTAATAGTTTCTATGTGTCCAAATCCGATTTATGAATTGTTGGTTTCACGGGAGATTTAAAGATCCGAAAAGAAAATAAATTATAAAATAAATATTTTCTAATCTTAATTAAAGATAGATAGAATCTTAGATAAAACATACAAAGTTTTCATGATTTAAGTTACATCCTTATGGGATTCTTAAACAAATCATAAACAATGATCTGATCATACAAATGCAACTCATTTTACTAGATTATTCGTTAAATTCTTTCAATAAAATCATGCTTATAACAACAAAATCTTTAAAGTCAACTTATTTATAGAAATTTTGCGGTTTCTTCATAGAGTTTTTTTATATATTTTAATAAAAAATAATGTAATAAAACATCGTCAATACTATTGTAATTAATCAGTAATAAGACCATAAATACTAAATCCCAGTCCATCTTATATGAGAACTTCCGAAGGTGGAGCGACGCTTCCTTTTGTCTCGTATGTCCAAAACTTGCACAATTATAAAAATCAGAAAACAAGAGAAAGTACTGAAAGATTTATCAGCTCTCAAGGTATCATTTATGAGGTAACGTGAACCCTTCAATTTCATTTTAAAATGGACTCTTATCAAAATTATCTCGCTGTTTAAATGTAACTTACTGAATGAGGCAATGAGTGCTTCTGATTTTATTATATTGAATGAGCTAAATGCACGACTTCTGATAATAACGTATGTGACCCATTATGTCCCGTTAAAGAATTTTATTACTAAGTGAATTCAAAGTTTTTGTTAACGACTAGTCGACAGTTACCTACCATTATTTTCAATTATGAAAACTCATTATACTAATTAAGTAATTTCACTTTTCATTAACATCTCTATATCTTTATAATAGTACTACAATATCGGTCGTTAAAGTCGTTCTGAAGTTCCTGAAATATCTCAATATAAATAAATGAACATTTATTAGAATTGCTTCTTGTAAATACAATTTATTCTGAAGATGGTAGGTATTTAAATGTGGTATATTTTTCGGTGCTTTGAAGTTGGTTAATACTTTCACCGAAAATTCATTCAACTTGTCATTTATAGTTAATTATTTTCTTGTAAACGTAGTGTGTTGTTTTTTTGTGACATTTTTATAACCTATATCACATTTAAAGTCAGATGTTATACCTTTTTAGTATTTTATTACACAGCGATTAAAATTATGATGCAATACGTATATATATCGTAGATAGAATTCTTATTATTGAATACTGTAGTGGTGAGTGGTAGAGCCAAGTATATTATTATTATTAAATCAAAAACTAATTAGAATTATGGAAATTTTCAGAGAGGTATTTAAAAACTGATTTCTTAAAAGCTACTCTGTTGGGTGAGCTTTTCGGGTAGACCGTTTCAGAGTTTAGTTGAGAAAACAGTGAAAGATCTGAAGATAAAATAGATACGTTGTGAAGGAATAAATAGTTTGATGTTAGAAGAGAAGCGCAGTTGGAAGTCGTAAGTATTACCCAGTAATCGAAATTTACATTTCAAGTACTGGGGTAAAAGTGAATCCTTAAGAATAGAGAAAAATTGACATAAATATCTGGAAGATCTTCGCTCTTATATAGAGAGCCAGTTTATCTTTGAGCGGTAAGGAGATATGTGATCATATTTACGAAGAGAGAAAATAAAGCGAATGCAGCTGTTGAGAAGACGATCCAATTTATTTAAGTTGCTTACGGGAATGTTAGAGCAGCAGACATCAGCGTAGTCGATGAGAGGTAGGGTTAGTGATTGCACTAACAGAGTTTTGTCCGAATAGGTAGAAAGTTTTTGTGAACCGGTTAAGTATATATAGTAGGTATAATAACTATCTTGACCGGGGTGGTACCATCCTCTTATGGAAGACCGGCGTTAAGGAGTTGATATAGTTCATTCTTTCGATGATTGAGAGAGCGGTAAGTCTTATTCGTTATGATATCTATTCGGTAAGAGCTATTCGATAACTCTGTCGTATTTTCTTTCATACGAGAGATCATTTTCATTGAAGATAAGAATCGTATTTTTACTTAATGCCAATGATATAGAAAATTTACAGCTTAACCAATTTAGATATTAATTTGTTTAAGTATAGAAATCCGAACAATAGTATAATTTTTGAACGTTTTGTAAGATGTAACCTTTAGATATAATAGATAAACAATATTTGACGGATTCATAGAGGATATTTTTTTTTTAATAAAATGTAATCTTGAAGATCAGTATTATAACTATACTATATTCTCGTCTTTCACTATCATATGTTTTATGTCACCTTGTAAACAGCAAATTGTCTTCTCGAATCAACTTCGCAATTTGTCTATATTCTTAGCAGTTTGGTTGGCAAGGGTGAGTTTTCAGCAATAGTGATAGCGGGAATGTCTAATATTATTAAAGTGTTTTTCAGTTTGACAGTTTTTTGTTGCAATCTTTTTGATTCACTCCACAAATTTTTACTTATTTTTTTTAAACCTCTGACAGACCGAGGTTTTAACAGGCAAATAAAATTGGCTTATAATGTGTGAAGATGCCTAATATATAACTTTCTTATAAAATAATATAAGAAATTTAAAATGAATGACGTTAAATTGGGCCTCAATTATTTATTGTTCTTATTCATATTATCTTTATTGTAAGAAATATTTGTATGTCTTTATGTTTAACATCTAAAAAAAAAAGATTGAAAATCAATTTTATAAACGCTATCTCTTATGAATGGGACTTATCACTAAAGCTATGATCAAGGCGATGAATCAGTACGGAAAGCAATGAAATCGTAATGAGTTCGTAAACGAATTTGATGGAACGAACGCATGTTAACAAAATTTGTATCATGAACATTCGAATTGGTCGATCTATATACAAGTACATATATATTTCTGTATGTTTATTTACATTTATCAATACAGAAGACTCTGTGAACTTATATTATTACTTTAATAATAAAATATATTTATATTATTATTAATTATTAGGTAGCGACAGTAATAATATTTTGCGAAATGGAAATCTGGATATGCTTATGCTTTTGTTTATCATTGATTACATATGTTAAGAAAATGTATCAGCTCTATCAACTTTAAAAATCTTTGCGGGCGTGTTTATAACAACTTGAGTTTACTAAAATATACAAAACAATAAAGAAACACATAAAAAATAATTACTTTGTTATTTCACACATATTTATTAGTTATTGACTATTACGTAATGATAAACTAAATGTGAAGAACAAATATAATGTTATAACAAATTAATGTTACACTATATTTTACTGTCGAGAGTCCTATCATCTACTATTTATGAGATCAGAAATAAAACCAGTTTAAAATGAGCTTTCAGTAAATACAAACCTAAGACAAATATGAATTTAAAGGATCACAGAAACTTTGTGTACATGTAATGTATATTTCCCTTTTTATTCACAGTTTTGGCATTAACTACTCGTGTATTGACTATTTTTTTCGCTCTTTAAATGTTTATTTATTCAAGAAGATGAATATTACGTAAAAAGAGTACTTAAAATGTCATAATACAATCCAATAAGCAAGCAATAATAAAGGAAACTTTTTCCTTATAAAGTTTTCATACTAAGTATATGTAATTAAAAATATTCATTAAGATATTTAATATTATCGATATATTAAATATATTTTTATAAGTCTCATGTCTGTGCTGCGTTCCTTGCGTAAATCAATCATCATGGTTGCAGAGTGGAATAAAATTGTAATTTTAATATTTATTTATATTATTTTTTATTACATGTGTGTGTCCTCTATGTCACTTTATTTGTGTATATCTATAATATAGGTTAATAGGTAGCTATATAAACACATCTAGCTCAATATGACTATACTGGAAGAGTAATGGAGATAGAAAGCTGAAAGAGATCATTGATAACGACGGGAGCATATTATTATAAAGCTATTGTGAACCCTAAAACCTTTGTTGCGATGCTGTTTTCATTATTTTAAGTGTGTTTGTGTGTGTGTTTATACATGTGTGCGAAACGTATGATCTCTATGACATGTCAATTTAGAACCTCACGATTCTTAAATCCATACCCGCCTCTTTTGGCTAACACAAACATTCATTAATAATGTAGTCGTAGTTTTTATGCCAAGGTAAGTTAGAAACGTGTGTTGACCAATCGCCAATAATGCTGCCATTGGAAAAATATTGACTCATTCAGAAGTCAAAGACAAATGTTAGAATATATTTAGCAAATCTTATGTCACTGATTGAACAATAATAATAAATTGATAATCAAAACACGACCGTTTTATTTTTTTTTAATTTAATGTTGTAGTAAAACTAATGCAAAACAAAGTACGTTTCAGTACTTAAATTTTTTATAAGATGATTGATGAACCTACAACTTAATTTTATGTCTAAAATACATAGTATAATAAGTAATGGTTCTCAAAGTTGTTTAGACTCTAAATGAATCTGCGAAGTTGCGACACGTAGCTACACTAGTCTCTCACCTCAACGACGATGTTTGTTGGACAAATACAGCTTGTAAATCTAGTAAGGGCAAAGGGATTAAACTTATTTGGTAAACAAATGAACAATGTTATCATATGTGGTCATTTGAGTTAATTTATCTCAAACGGACAATCAAGACTAATGACCACTCCTTAATTGGGGACTTTCTAAAACGCGATGTTCATATTAGTAGTCATTTATTGTTTAAATAGTACTGCAATATTGTAATAAGAATTATATTTCAAATATAGAGACAGAACATTTCTGATTCTACGAGTATGTTAAAGGAAGATAGATAGATAACATATATTCTACTTCAAATGAAACAGAACATGGCCGGTGAATTACCAATCTAAAAATGGTAATAAAATTACCTGCAATGTAAAAATACCACACGAATTTGTGACACTCGATAGTTATCATTCAAGTGCCATCAATGTTAGGAGTTTCGATTCCAGCCGTCATCACTAAATACCTCATTATCAGAGGCCTTATTCAAGTCATGTATTGTACTTATAAATATTTATTATGCACATACATACATACAAACTGCAAATTGGTTTTCGTATTACCTAATAAGGTCTGATTATATAGCTAATGTAGATTAGAGGTAATGTATGCGTATTGACTTGTATTACTTATTACAGAGAATTTGAAATGTCTTAAGTATCTCGTATCGGTATATATTTTAAATCATATTCTGAAAAAAAAAGTTTGGTTTTAAATCAATAGTATTTATATAATTACTGTTTGTTTTATAAGGTATAAAATCATCAAAAAATATGTGAAAAACATTTTTCGCATTAAAACCACACCAAATAAGGAATATCTTTATTATTACTAGGAAAGTAATAAAATGCAGTCATAAAATCTGCAAGTTATTTCAGTTTCGTAGAAGAAATCTGCAACTCAAATGACAATGAATATTTAAACTATTACGTTTAGTTGTAACCAATAAAACTAATGGATAGAGTTCATTGTATTGTATCAATCGGTACTACAAAGCAGTGAATCAATCAAGCAAGCAAGCAATCACTTACTCAGAATGGTATAAAATAGCGAAGTGTCCAAAATCAATATATTTCTATGCGTTGAATCTAAATATGTGTGAACAATAGATCGTTTTGGCTTCCGTCCCTTTGTGGTGAAATGTATAAGAGTATGTTTATTTATTAATATAATAATGTATTGGTGTATAGTATTTATCACTCTTAGTAAAATAATATTCATTACCATGGCGTTGCTTTAGTGCCATAGTATGTCTCTTTGATTTTATTTTTTATAATTATTACAGCTGATTTACGTCTAGGTAAACTCTTTTTGCGCTATATAAGCCATTAATATTTTTGAATAAATTTTTCATTATAAGTTATGAGATTTCTTAAGAAGGCAATACTATTGTTTCTATAAGCCAATTTTTATCTCTTATCAATTATACCACACACCAAAAACCTCAATTGCGGGCTCCTGTGGTTTGTATTAATGGTCACCAGTAATTACTTCCTGGATGACGACAGTTCGCATGTTAAGGGCTGGTTGTGATGCAATTGTGTGGGGGGTGTGCGTTTGTTTGTGTGTGTAAAGTATACTTTCGTTTGAAGGAAATAGAAACTAGCTCTAAGTCGAACGAAATAGTACCACCAATTCAGTAGTATTGAGGTACTACCACTAGCATGGCGACTGAGAGACCAGGACGCCTAAAACCTCCTCCCTTCCTCGTTTTGTTTCTCCCGAAGCCATGGCCGACCAGGCATGGAGCCTTAAGAATTTATTACTTATTTTTTTATATATTTGCAAAATATGCAGTTGGAGTTCGGCATCCTTGCCATCAGATGAACTGTCAGAGCGTTTAAAAATAAATTCCATAAAAGAGGTATATATGTGTAAATAATATTCGCGTCATATTTATATATTATAATCTAATGTAATGGAAAGCTGAATAGATAAGGGAGTAATTAAGATTTAGGATGACTTTATAAACTTACATATAATTGCAAACTCGAGATCAAGTTTAAACTCAACCACCTCCGACTCATTTAGTTATGGAATTCCATTCGCTTTCAGATCTTGCACAGGTTAATTCTCTACAGAGAGATGAGATGTAATAAGACTGTCCCAGGTAACCTTCATAATTATTATGTAAATGTGATTTGTTATGTACGAATATTTTATTAAAATAAAAAAAAACGTAGCAGATTCCATTAAAAGTATTAAAAATATATATTAGTTTAACAGCACTGTTTAACAGTAAACCTAAATAAATATGTAACATTATATTGGTATAAAATAAATGAAAATATATATATTTTTTAGCAATATCAATATCACCTGTCACTTTATTTTTGCTCTCATATTATGATGATCATTTGACTATATGTCAGAATGGTTTAACGCAAGTATCTCAAATTGAATAAAATGACCACTGATTTTTACATACTTACCCAGTTCTCTTCAACGTTGACCAGATTACTAAGAAATAGAATATTTTCTATTCATTAAATATGGTTTCAATTTATTTACTTTGATCTACTTCAGCTATTTCTATTTGAATAATAAATGAATGATAAAAGAGTTTTTTTTTTATGAAACTGAATCGATTAGCTTAAAACATTTTTGGATTAGTTAAATATACTAATTTTTTGTCACAATACTAGGTCAAAATTACTCAAAAAGTAATTTCTTTATCAGTTTTTCTGATTATTTTTGTACTATTAGTTTTATAGGTAACCAAAATGTAAACAGCAAATGAATCCGTTCATTCTTAACCATCGTTAACGGGTTTATACTACGAGTAGTTTACATTACTTATTTTTGTAAAGAGTAACACCATGATGGCGGTTTTAGGACAGTTTGCATCATTTTGACAGTATGAGTTAAAAGTTTAACAACTCAAACTTTTCTCTCAACCTCATTATTAAAGAATATAGCAAAATTAAATATGAATTAATTTCATTATATTTATTACTATACAGAAAGATAGTTTGAAATATTTTAGCAGATAAATTAAAAATAATATATTTTTTTAAATATCACAAAAAAATGGGTGTCTCTATTCTGACCTACTCTGTACGTCTGACTCAATTGTAAGGTATTACGAGAGAGATTGAATTACAGTTCCGTCGTGGTCTGAAAATTCAGTGCGTACAATTCATTACCCGACCCTGCTTTATATTAACCCTTTAACTTTGACCCACAGATTATTAGGTTATTTTTTATTTTGATTGCAAATTGGTTTATTTAAATAATATTGTAAATCAAACATTACTAATAAAAAACATCCAAATGGATTTTTTTTTATAATGACAAAAATTCAATTAATGTCAAATCAATGTAAAAAATTGAACTTAGTGTATTTTTAAGATTTTCCGAGATAAAAGAATTAACTTAGGTTAATTTTAGATTTTTTGCAATCAATCCGGGATCCGGAATCCGTAAAAAAAGTTTTATTTCAACCATATTTAATAAAACATAATTCAAATTGCTTTTTAATAAATATCTCATAAATATTCGTTAAACATAATTAAGTACTGCACAAGTAATGTCACTTTTAATTGAACTGTCAATGTTGGAGAGCAAATATTTTCAATTTTGCGGTCAATTATTTGAAATTATTTAAACTTCAACGTATCTGGGACAATGAAATTCAATTTGAAAACAGTGCACTGCTTCTGACGCTTACCATAAATGTTTAAAACTAAAAAAAAAACAATGATCAAGATTGATCGTTATTGGTTTATAATGAATTGAATGAGATCAAAACATATTATTTGTGCTCATTTTGATACGTGTAATTTGAAAGACAAGTAAATATTTATTGCAATAATTTATAGTATAAGATTTTAACTGCTTTAGGAAACGACATCCAACTATAATAATAAAGATATCTTAAGCCATTCAAAATCGTGACTTATAATAATTTAATAAAATTAAAGGTGTATTACTTTGTAATTGAATCTCCCACGCGTAAGCTCCTAGTCTAATGACAGGATATCAGCTTACTTAAGGCGGTGCGATACCAAACTAGACTTAGTTAATAGACAAAGGTACGTGTGTCGACGCCCTTACTAGATTATAGTATTACATTATAACTGTTCTTTTTGTGAATACAAGTGACGGTTTTAAATGTATAATTTAAACCGGGCTTTCAAATTTCGTTTCTCGATAAATGCTAATTTTATCTGCGTGAAATAAAAAATTATAGATGCGAATTATTGGGTGAATACTAACTACGGAATAATCAAATTTTCAAACCAATGTATATTTTAATATTATTATTCTTGGACGGTTGAAGAGATGAGGTACAAATTACAATAAATCATTAATAGTAAATTATAATAATAATACCTACTTACTGTACTGTTCTGTACTGTACTTCAACGTACTGTAGTGTACTCTAGTGTGTACACCTCGTCTACTAACAACCGTGTAATCGTTAATGTAACTTGTAAGAGTATGTAACTGAGCTGGCGCATAATATTTACAACAGTTTGGACTTGTTTCTTAAGCGACATTATTTTATGTAAAAATATCCGATACACGTACAATACATAAAAATATTATAAAATAGGATCCTGATTAATTTATTGTTTGATTGATTGATTGATTGATTGACAAGTGAGTGTAGTTAGTGAGGTTAGAAAAACGAACTAAGTTCCCGGTACGTGATGTGTCACGTAAATATCGAGTCAAATTATATGAATTATAATAATATATTGTATTAAGTTGTTTAGAAAAATGGTCCTTGACATAATAAAAGTCTGTGCGTAACATTTTATAATATGTACATTTCTGAAAGTTTAAACAAATAATATAGGTACCTAACTACCCATATTTTTTTAAAGTCTATGGTTTGTTTTGCTCACAGATATGTTAAAGTTTAGAATGTAGTACCAAAATCAAAAGATAGGTAAATTGACTCTATAATACTGAATATAGAGAAATATTAAAACACCAATGTAATAAAAAAAATATTTAAGGTATTCCCGTTAACATCTATCAAGAGATCCTATCTCACTGCTCATTGTGTTCAAAGATATTTATTCGGATGAGAAAAACAAACGAGAAGGTTGAATCACAAAGGTCCTAATTGGAAAGCAGATGTTTAGCCACGTGCCGCCGGCATCTTAATATTAAGTTAATGTAGTGAAAATATCTTTTCAACCAAAATTAAACCATATTACGAACAAATACGACGCATTCTTGGACGTCGTACTTATGACGTATGACTGTTTCAAATAAGGATAAGACCATGAAAAATAGGGATGATTTAGTTTTTATAATGTAAGATGTTGGTTAATCGTCCGGAGGCTTTGACCCCACACAGATGTTGGATGCAGAAATAAGTTAAGCTTACCCAAAAAAGGTGTGACACTCACCTGGAAAAAAACAATTTGGTTAAATATTGGTTTGTAAAGCATTTAGTGATTATAACATGAAATGTATGCAACTTCAATATACTTCCCAAATAAATATATTAATATAAAAATGTACAGTTTAGATCAAAAACATATAGATAGTCTTTTTAGAGTTAGTTTTTATTTTCTGTGCCATTAAAAATACATTTTACTGTTTGACAGCGAAATACTACGAAAAAGATCAAGGCTTTATAATATTGGGCTATAAACCTAGTCCTTGCTAAACAGTGGCTTCTAAAAAAATATAGCAAAGTATTGCATTTCCTTTTACAAAAATATAACAAATACGGATAATACTGTTTCTCTCCCGGTTGGAATCGATAGCCAAAAATTATACCTAAAAAGTAACGTCTCTCTGTAGTCCACGCGGACATAGTAGCGGGCAAGCGCTAGTAATTTATATAATCTTAATTAAGACGTCACTACCATCACTCTAAAAGCTATTAATATGCTAAAACTTGCGATACACTTTAAACATCATCATTAATCAAGTATTCAATGTTAAAACAGACAGACCGCATTCATTACTATTTACTACACTAATTACTAAACTAACCATATAAAGTAAGTAATTATTTCAATGAAAGTTACACTTTCAAACGACTTCGTTATTTGTAACATTTGCCGACCTACACCTACTACCTGTTTTTAATTGAAATCTTTGTATTTGTGATTGTGTCCTTAAAATGCTGTGAGAAACTTATGACTAAGTCAAACGTATCGCTTTTATACCACTTTATATTTATTTAGGAATCTTTAGGTAAATTTTATAGAAATTTATAATTCTGTAGAATAGAAATATATTAACTATTTTGTAACTTTATGTGTCACTGAATTAAAAATAAAAATATAATATTTTATAAGCCATTAATAATTTTTCAATGTAGATCAATTTGAATAAAAAATAGAATGTGAATAAATCTGCAAATGAAATTGTTACAATTATTTGTATGTAATATATTGGTGTTGTCTGTATATTTATTTGAGTAGGGTTATATGTCATAAAAGTTCAGAATGGACACGCATTGCAAAAGACAGGACAAAATGGAAAACTTTAGAGAAGGCCTTATTCGAAGGATAAGCTGAACAGGAGAAAACAACAAAAATATTTACAGTTTAATAAAAAAAAAGTGTTATAGATAGAGTTCAGAGAAAAATTGTTATTGATAACTAAGTTAAAACAAATAAATTTTAATTATATTTTATTTTCATATGTCATAATATCAAACTTGTTTAATCCCTAATGTCAAGTAATGTCAATAATTTAAAATTAGTTTTGCGGTGAGTTATAAAAACTGTTATTAAATACGCCATGTTGAAATTGAATTTATTTCATGTTGAAAGTATTCTAATTGTGTAAATTGCCGGTAGTGATTAACCTGCTAATAAAATTTTAATCTGAGGTTGGTCTTTGGTGGAACATGTTTTTATCTTAGAATAACTGATAATTAACACTCGAGTAAGAGTTATTCCGTCTCCGTGAAATCGTAATGCTTTATACTTATCTCTTTTTACGAAACATAGTAGTTGGTCGAAAAGAAAAACCCAATATTATAATTTTTATATATATTGAAATATTTTTTAGACTCTGCTTTAAAAAAAAAAACAAATAAGCCGTCGTAGAGTATTTTAATTATTGATACTTATTCTGAGAATATTATCAATTAATTTGTCAATTTACATAATTTTGCGTTGCCTTTTCCAATTAAATAGAAAATTTTTAAAATCTTGATGTTGAATGTTAACAAAAAAAACTTGTGATACTTCATAGGTAAACTGGATTTATATATTAAAAGATTATTGTACAAATGACCTCACAACATACATAATGTTTATTATACCGGCATAAGTTGCAATAAAATAACACGAGTCGCAAATAAATACTTTAATATTGAAATGAATTTAATAAAACGGCCGACAAGCAAATATTAAAAACGAATCAATATTTAATATTGATTTATTATCATCACTGATGAACATGAAGTGTAATCAATATTATAATATATATTTTAAGTGTGTTGCGTAGGTCTAGTTGTGTAACTTTTCATAATTATATATTTTAGGTATTACCTAATAGACAAAATAAAATACATGTATTCATACTATTATTTAGTATGGCAATATATTTTCTTATATGTTTTACGACGGCGGGTAGTCATAACTATTTTATTACTAAATTTAACATTCGGTTTACATATTTTTGTATTTACTTAAATGGTGTACAGTATCGTGGTACTATAAACAAATTATTTTTTCCTACTAATATTATCAATGTAATTGTTTATTTGTTTAGATATCTGAATCCATTAAAAAGTAATGGACAATTTTGTATATTTTTTCATTCAAGTTGATCGTGACCTAGGAATTTTTTTATCCGGAAAAATACAAGGTTTGCGTAAAGTAACCAATTGTCAACAGAAAACGCGAGGACGTTGAAACTGTCTGTTACTTTAGTTACATTTTTAGAATGCATCTACACATTTTACTATATGTAATCATTACACTTCCTTCACATGAGCAAAGATGGGTTGACAGCTAGTTAAATATATAATGGTAAGAATTCCTTTGAACAGCAGACTTAATAAACAAAATAAAATGACTTATCTCGAAAAAGTTCATAATTGAAACGCCTATTAAAATACTAGCCATGGGGTTCCGTACACAGTCACAACTAATTAGTTAGAATAATGAATATATTCATAATAGTAATGCATCTATTATATAATTTGGTATGGTTATAAATTAACCATACAATTTATTGCGGTTGAAAATAATATATTCATATTGTAATATATTTCATAATTATAATTAATGTGTCAAATTTACCTATGAACTTTGCCATTAAATAGTCTCTCTTTTAAGGTTTTTTCCGCGTGGAAAATAAACGAAATAATAGTTCTGAACTGTTGATCGAGCCAAAAAACAATAACTATTTCCCTCATTTTCCGCACAAAAGGCAATTATTGGTTAAAAGGTTTCTAGTGTAGTATTATATTATGTATTACATTACATAGAACCTTGTTCAATTAATGAGTTATAAAAACAAAAATACTTCTACAAATATTACTGGCATTTTAGAAATAACGCCCTCAAACAAATCTACTTATAAACTAAACTTAAACTTTATCCCACATATGTTAAAACTTACAAACACAACTAATAAATAAAATACAAATAAAATAATTATTAAAAGCTTTCTTTTCATTGTTTTATTTCAATATTATCCCAAGTAAGTCCATCCAACATGTGGTCACCCCCCGCTGAGGAAACACTATTGTATACAATACTTTTACTATTATACATATTAATAAAGATTTAAATTTATCCTTAACACTACCATCCAAATTATAAAGGGGTTTAAAAGTTATAAGAAAAACGTGAATACCTTATTTATATACACAAGAAAAATATGTCGGTGTCTATAAAACATGATAAGATCGTTAGTGTTTCTGGATGAAAATGTAAGCAAGAGCTGTATCTAAAAGGTTTACTTGAGGATACATTTTTGAAGGCAAAACCACACACACTCCTTTAATGGTTAAAATTACAATAAATTATGGACAATATACTTTTGTTAACGCCGTTTATTATAAAATATGTATGAAAAGAAAATTGCCCTAATACCAAGTAAAGAAAACCGCATTACAGCGGCTTAAGTGCTTTTATTTGTATGAATGTTACCAAGTGGTGAATAAAATCAACACATCTAAATGCGCGCGGCCACACAAGGGGACCAACTAAGTTATTTCTGTTCAAAGAGGTTGTTCCAGATTGTTTCTTAAATTTCTCAAATAAACATAACCAATCGTTTATTTTTCTACATATGGTTGTGATTGTGAAAACAATATTACCAAATGTTTTTGCTCTTTTATGGATGATATGTTTACTTTTATTTATTAGGATTTATATAAAATGTTAAACAGTTCAAACACTGTTTATCTGAGATAAACAGTTTGAACTGTGCTTTTATAAGGAATTGTATATTTATATAAGTATAATCAAACGCACTCAAAATACTATGTCATCTTGAAGTCATTCTTATGTCAATTAATTACAATTTATTGTATTAATGAAACACAATTTAGTTACACGGTTTAAACTTTAAAGAGAATAGTATCCGAATAAAAAACTTACTGCAATCTTTTAAAATAGATAGAATATTATACAGGCTGCACTCATGAGAAATTTCGTTGGAATTTGCCAGATTAATTTGAAACACACCCAGGGTCCTTAGTTATGAGCTTGAAGCGTGGCGGAAGAGCAGCTAGAAATTAACGTCGACAAATTTCAACGAAATTACACCTCATACAGCCGGTATACAACCTGAACAATAGTCATAATTCCTGTAGGTTTAGATGCAAAAATACTCTTAAAATATTTTAGTCTAGATAAAATAAAGTAGCCACCCATATAAGAAAACATACACAGACGAGGGTAGGCTGAGATATGCTCTCAAGAATTACAATCACTATTAATTTATGCAACTATAAAGTATGACTTTGATGATGTCACTTTATGTTATTTTTTTTTTGTATATATTGAAATAGTCTGATAGTCAGTGTGTACTAAGCTTAACTGTAAGCCACTTACATGATGATAGCATCTCCCTTCACGGTCACATGCATGACATAATAACTAATATACCAACCAGCCTTTGTAGCTCTAGATGTAATTATCTTCAACAACAGCTTTTGCTTATGGCGAGTAAGAACATGTTGTTCATTATCTTGTATAAGGAAAATTAACATTTTTGCGGTTGAAATTATATAACTATTTTGTTTATGTAAAACAAATGTTGAACATGAAATTCATTAACACGAACAAGATTAGAACCAACGACCACTATCGCCGCTATGCCAACTGAGCTATCGTATCATTACTCATTTAGTTGATTTTTACATTATAAATGTAATTGTCTTTTTCGATGCGTAGTGGCATCTCTTTGAATAAATAGTAAGCAGGTGAAGCAACTGCGAACTACTTACAAAACGTTATTTAAAATATTGAAAACTTTTATGCTACTTCCATATATACAATCTCTTTTAACGAAGACATCATATACATTATTACGATAATTAAGTTTTAATATCACACTGTGTCACCAAAATATAGCCACAAACAGTGATTATGAAGTATGGACTGGTGACCCGAATTAACTATATTTGCAGTACGCGGAAAACGTAATTTAATATCATTTCTTCATATGTTTACTGAGAAATTACTGTGTCGGTGAGCTTTGACCGTTATTATGTAAGTGACGAATCGAATTGTTTCATTTCCCATCTTATTTGGAGATAAGGAATTATTATAACACATAACCTAAATTCAAGTCATTAACTACGATTACACACCTAGAACTTTATTGAACTTCAAAAGTAAGCTTCACGTTTATATAAATGTTTATTTAACGTTTAAGATCTATTTAACAATAACCCCTTCGACCTCATGAAGACATCGCATTGTATCTCAGTCCTCCCACACCAACGTTTTAATGATTATAACAACTTAAGTACTACGGTCTAGACCTTAAAACAGTTGTTGGTAATAACTTAGTCGAAGTCAGGGTTGTCACAATTATATTAAGAATGTCTAAACTCTAAACAATTCCCCTAAATTTTAACAGCTATAATATTTTTGTTCTATTAAAAATCACACTTTTTAAAAAGACATAACCCTCGATTATTAAAAAGTATTTTTCGTTATTAACTACAAATAAAAATAAACATAAAATTTTGAATATAAACAATTACTAAGCATATATTAAAAGTAGGTACGTATATAAAAGTATATAAATACATTAAGCCTATCAAAATTATTTTAAATCGAAAATTTATTCAAAATAAAATCAAAGTATATGTTCGACGATTATACCATCTCTTACCAGTAATAAAAACATTTCAAGTAGGTACCTATCCATATAAAGCATTTGTGACTTCTGGATATTATATCGAGAATGAGAAATTTTAACTAAGTTATGGAGATATTTTCCAATTAAAAGAACATAGCATCTAGCAATATTTATTTATAAACAATTATTGTGTCCCATATTATGAGATAACAGTGCTCTCTATACTTCAGTTATAATTGTCGTACATGTCCAATAGCTTAGTACGTGACAAATTATTATTATTTTGTTGATTTTGCAGTATTTATCCGATGTCAGCTTACTAACCTCTTACAAAGTAGGTAAATTGAGAGACAAACATTTGTTAAAATCAAATAAACATCACGTTCTGCTAATATTTAAGATATTAGTATTGTATACTGTTTTGAGGTCAATAGTGGTTAGATAAAATTTTGTCTTTTCTTTTACGGACAGACTAAAAACACTGGCAACTGGCTGGCTGGCTTCCTAAATGTGACCTAACTTACCGAAAGTATCAATTTGGGCTTCCGACTCTCATTCACGGTACAAAACTTAGCTGTAACTGCTATTCCACCTTCTGTGAGAGGATGGTACAAGCTGAATTTATATAACTATGTACTGATGGGCTCTTATCTTTTCGATATTCAAAAGTGATAAGTTTAGAAACTTAATTCTGCAAACAGTAAAAGTTTAATCTAGTTGTATTAGTGTAGTAACTTTAGATGCTTCCAAGCAAATTTCTAGTAAACTAGATATTAATTTTGACTCCCCAAGGAACTGAATAACCTTTAAACTTGAACTAGACATCTATTTATAAACGCGGAGTCACGTTAGTCATTATAACGTCGCCAAATACATCACGAATTAGAATTCCTTTATGTTTACTGAACGATATCACGATCGTTGTTCTATTGTCGACCTTCACAAAGAGGGTTCTATTAAAAATTCACTACCAATAGCAAAAACTGTTACGCAACTCGATGAGAGTACCGTTAACATGACGATGGACAGCAACGATACAACCAGACGATATAAGATTATTATTAAGAGTCCTATCAAATATTTTTAACTTCACATTTTAGTATGTAACTTGGGAATAACAAATGTTTAACAACCATAGACAATGACATCTTCAATTATCAATATTTATTCATATTGATTTATTATTTTTCTGTAACTGTTTTTAACATTTTATTATAGTTCCAACGGGTGGAAATAAGAGACCTCTATAAAGCATTTATGTTTAATAAGTACATAACAAAAATCGCAACTGGCTAATCGTTGATCTTAGAACAGGGGTCAGCAACTTGTGGCTTACAAGCCATGTTCGGCTTTTTCGGGTGTAAAGCTGAGGCTCTTTATTGCCATACGTCCAAATATTACTTATTTTATAAACAAAATGTTTTAAAAATGGTTCTCAATCGATTAACGAGGAATATGAAACTTTGAAATTTTGTAAATTGTAATTTTTAATTCTTCCGACTGAAAGGTTATCGACCCCTGTCTTAGACCAATGGACAAAGAGTATGTAACAATAAGTAACAACGTTCACAGTTAGACGAAAAAATAATGTCGCCACGTGACCTTAACTACACCCCAGATATTTGAATGGCGCTTTGAATACTCGTAGCGGTGACATTTGCTTTCGACTCAGAATTTGATTTGATTTATCATGAGTGGGCATGTTTATATAGATTTTCTTAATGTTGTTTGCGTTTGATGATTGGTCGGTATATTTAAATCCACATGGGATCTTGAATTGTCAACGTTAGGGTTTTGATAATATTTGATTATTGATGAGGATATTTGTAGAATGAAATGTGTTGTAAAAAGTATTAATGTTAACAAAGAGTTTGATATAAATGATATTAGTACAGTTAGTAACAAATAGTATGAGGTAAAAAAAGAGGCACCAAGTTATTAAGAATGTACATTGAAGTCAGTAATTTCTCATCAGGGTTCAATAAGCATAGCGGTAAAGAGATTGAATCCAGATCCCATGGAATTACGGTGTCTGATGATAAAATATATTATTGTTTGAAAGTGTCAGTCAAAGATTCTTTTAGAGATAAAAACAAGTAATTTAAAGATGCTTTTTTGTTTTTGTTGTTATTGCATAACTTTTGAATTACAAAATATAACTTTATGTTACCCTTATTATTTTGTGATTTACAAATAATTTTAAACTGATAAAAAAATTGAAACAAAATTTAATTAAAAATAACTGTTTTCCTTATATTGTCGCTAACAATTTTTAGAGATTTTTTTATCTTATTTTTGTTAATTTATTTATTTTTTATTTTTGATATATTTTAATGTTTTTACATATGCTTGTTTCAAAGGCTTAAGCCGTCCCAAATTAAATTTCCCAGACAGTTTATATTTCATATTCTTTTCTAAGCCTCTTATGTTCTTACGTGATCCTTACGTGAGGTATTATGTGGTCAAAGTTTGTTTCTGTAGGTAAAAGTACTTGCAAAATAACACGTGTAATAAGTGTATTCTCTAAGATAAACAGCTTGAGGATATTTGAAATTCTGCAGGTGCAAAAGTAGTTATGTAGTCATTTTAGACTGCAAGGATACTGGCTGGCTTAGTGGCCAAGGTAGTACCACTAGTACCATGTAACCTACGTACGTCTATGAGGCAGGGAGATTGATATCGAAACCCTTCCTCTACTTGCTTGCCTGCCAATCCCGTGAAAAAGTTAATATTTTTTTGGTTGTATCTGTTAAAAATAGAAAAAAATAGTAGTACAGTTAACAACTCTTATATATTAACAAGTCTCAAATTATAATCTAAAATATTAGAAATGTTTTATTACTTAAATATTTTCCACACTCGGGCTAGATCCTCCGACAAAGTAATGGTATGCGCACGAGTCCCGAATGTTAATATGGTGCTTAAGGGTCGGCGATTCAGGTTACTTCTTGGTATCGAGGCAATAAAGATCCACAGATAATGTCTGTCTGTCCCCGTTTCTTGATTTGAGGACGAATTCTCGGTTTATTAGATTCTCAATCTAGTTTTAAATAATATTTGAAATGTCAGAATGGAATCTTTATTAGCCAAATTAGGGGCCAATGCCTAATCTTGAATATTTTAAATATGAAATAGCTTAAGAAAGCTGCATTGTGTATATTTATTTAATACATTTTTAGTATTTTATTTAAAAAATAGCAATCATAATACCAAAGAAGCTTCGAGTCTAAATAGCACGTCAGCTTGTCATTTCCTACAGGATAATATCCCGGGGGAAGAACAACGCGAGCGATATAGCGATATTCGATTCGCTCAATTTGCATAAAACAACCTGATATTATGATTACTACTATTGTAAAGGATACCTCTCAAATATTATCTATAAAATATACGGTAGGTATATAAAACAAGATCTTATAAATCAAGAATTAAATTTAGTATTTCATTTACAGTTTTTATAATTAAATACCATATTAATTACCAAAACAATGAAATAAGTTTTCCAAGGGTCATCTTCGCCTTAAGGTCAACTGTCACCACCCGCGTTGACACTTCCAGTATTTTTTATCCACGTGGTATTTTAAACTGTTTTATGAATCACTTTAACGTTTCTTCAAACGCCAGCTCGTAAATTATAAGTGTCAATTGTTTTTGAAGTTTTGAGACCGTACTCTAAATACTTACATGTTGTGTTAGTACCGTTCTGTTATATAATGTGGTATGTAGTTCTTATTATATTATTAATAGTTTAAATGGATTTTTTTAGTCTCTTCTATACATGAACCACTGTCTCGGTATAGATTGATGGGTTACTTATTATTTTATTTATCTATAGATATCGGATAGATATCATTAGATTTTAATTATAATTAAGTCAAACCCGAAATCCGTTATTTTAAGGACAAAGTATTGTTTTTGATACGCTAGAACACAAATTCAAATCATTATTAATCATATGTCCTGGCTGTAAGTAAGAATGGTACAATTTTTAATATGTAAACAATTTATTAAATATTAGCGACTGTCTTGTCGCATGTCTGAGAACACCGCTACCGGTCACAGAGTACAGGTTAACAGCCTTGAACTGTTTTACCGACATTAAACACTTTAATTACAGGCTTTCCTAAGAATGCCTTAAAACTTTATGATTAAACTTATCAAAGTTTATATTGCTCGCTTTGGTGCCAAGTTTACAGACAAATTTGCAGACTAATTTAATTATTTTCTTCTCGCGAACAGTATTACGATAAAATAACTTATAGTTTATTATCTGTATTTGGTTTGATTTTGATATATTACATAGTGTTTAATTTGCGGTTGTTTAGTATGTGGAACCTAAATGAATATACTTGTAGAGATGTATCAAAAACACGTTCTATTTGGTTTCGTCGCGACAGTTTTATTATTTAAAAAGTGGACCAATGTGGAGTCAACGCATTAGCTGAGGCCAACTTAGCACATGTGATGTGAATAGAATGACGTCACTACCTTCACGGACGCCATATTGTATGCACTATTGTGTTTTGAATAGCTCCAATGTTGAAGTCACTCAAAGGACACGAGCCCATTTTTATTCCTATATTTGGTTATAAATTGAAATGCTAATATACATTTACCTGCAATCCATCATTTTTGAAATGGTCAATCACTCTGAATGATATTTATTTAAGAGACGATTTTCATTCATTATTTTTGTAAGCCTTAAGACAATTTCATCCATCTATTTAGCTGTTGGTATATATATATTTATAACATATAACACAGGCGGAGGCTAGCAGAAGCTATCAGAGGCTGTAGGGTGTAGGTGTGTGTTCTAATTAATAGTAGTAACAAATATGCAATACAACCTTCAAGAAAAAGGCATAATTCCCACGCGGTACATAACCACAAGCCTTTTTTGTTCTTATGTCTTTCTGCTTTCAGTAACTCTTATTACCAACACCTAAGGACCATATTAGGATATTGTATGTACGTATGCTCTAGTCAAAATAAACTATTGTCAACATTACGACATACGCATCTTTGGTGTCCAGATGGAACAGTTGTGTAATCGTTTTGGCTTACAAACTATTTTAACCAATATTTTTTGGCCAATTATTAACAAGACTAATATATGATTATAAATATAAAAAAAACGTGCAGATTCATCTCGATATCGAAATGAATCTTCAAAAGTCTACGCTTGTCATACAATGAACAAGTGTTATTGAAATCAATATAAAGAGCATTATACATACAAAGAAACAAAAGACAGTAACAAAGGATTTTGTACCAGTTTATGGAAGCATGCAGTAATCAACGAAATATAAGGGTATATTAATAGTGTATTTAATAAACACTCCCACACATGCGAACAGACAGGTAGGTATCTTAAAGTCAATTAATATCTTTGGGAAAAACAAGAACTTTAATTCTTTTCAGATTAGTTGTATTTCAACGAAACAACGAAACAACAAAACAACAAAGACATACCACAAAGAAGTATTCATTTTTCGATCTAAATCTAGTTAACTGAAACACAAAAGCTGTCATAAAACCATTAAAAAAAGCAACAAAACTGCATACAAAGAGAGAAAAGTTCCTCTCAAGGGCGCTCTCGCAATTCGATTAAAAGTGGGTGCAAACTTTTGTTCCCGATTAGTTGGCTAACAAACGTACATTGTAATTAAGAAGTTTATTCATTAGCCAGGCGGTATAAATTGCATTATTGTGTTAGTAGCTTACTAGCGATGTACTGCAGAGACCAACTTAATATTTTTACAAATGGAAAGATAAAAAACCTTTGACTGTTTCCAAAATTTTACACATAACATCAAAATAAGGGTTCCATAATGTGTTTTCTATTTTTTTTCACATATAAATTAAAGAAAAATGAATTAAAACATTTGAATAAGTTAGAACAATTAGTGAAATAGTTAATCATTTCAAACAATATGGCAATATTTCGTGAAAAGAATGCGAACCGCAATGCTACCTGCTACCCGCATGTGGTTGGAGTGTGTGAAGGAGTCTTAACACCAAGCATCTTGTACTGTTAGGGTTGCTACAATAAACTGAGAATAAACGAAGCGATAAATCAAAGTGCAATTTTGAACTCGATGTTGGCACTTGGTGACTGGAAAACATTATTGAATAATAATGTACCGACCTTAACGGTTCTTAAAAATTAAGTTTATGTGATTTGCCTTATATTTTTTATTTATAGCATCTTTTATTAGTTACTGCGAAGAATTATTTAGTACAGTTTTGTTGTAAAGTAAATTTAATCTTATAATTATACTAGAAGCACAAATTATAAACATTACTCTATATATAGTTCAAATTATTACATAACCAATATGTTAATTATTACAATAATATTATGTTTCAAATCATATATTATTTTTCCCGTCTATAAATTTTTACATTATTTCAGTATTTTTGACCTTTATGAATATGAAGGATAAGTTCGGATGAAATTAAAATTACCACAGTGTTTGAGTACTCATAAGGCATGCGCGTGCGCATTAAGTGTCATCTTTCGTAATCAAAGTGACAACTTGATGTGCCACAAAGTCGGCCATCTTTGTTCCGTTAAATAATTTGTTTGCGAAAGAGTATATAGCTTGTTAATTTAAAAATAATAAACATAACATTAATCCAAATGTTGAACCAGCGAGTCAGAGTCAGTTTTAAAACAAATTTGTTAACAGGTAATAACATTGTTTACTGTTTATTTGTAGAGGGCTCAGTATATAGGCTAATTAGGATTTCTTTCTCTCTTTTCAGTCATGTAACAGAATGAGAAAGTAGATTGGCCTCAATAAATGCGTGAAAATTGTAAGGAAGTACGTGTTAAGTAAATTCTGTTAAATTAAGAAACATAAGTGAAACAAAACAACCTGCTATAATACATAAGGGATTAATATAATGAGTCAAATACGGGATACGTTACAACTCTCAAAACAATGTAATAATTAAAAAATAATGTCACACCGTACATGTTTCTTCAGCTGATCATCTCAGGTGACTAGAGTCATATAATTGCACTTTCAAATAATATAGTTTTTATTACATTAAATATGAAAAAAATGACAACCAAAGGCGTTCTAAATTCCCAGAAATAATTTTCAAAATGCAGTGCTGATATTTAGCTATTAAAAATAAGAAGAAATTTACATGTAGATAGGTTTATCTATAGTAAATATAATATCAAACATTTACAACTCCAGTGACGTTTGTATAACTAAAACACTAAGTATTTATTAATAAAATACAAACCTACAGTTTAACCTCCTAACTGACTGACTATTGTTTGTGAGTTTCAGGTAGTTAAGGTCAATTTATATAGAATAACCCCACATATTTACAGATTATTATGTTATTCTTTGTTCATTATATAGACATATGATGTACTTCTGTATGTCAATATTAGCAATATATTGTAATATTAAAATGGCGTCCGATAAGGAAATTATATTTATGACATCGTTTAAAAATCTCGAACATAAGAGGTAAGCTAATTGTAATAAATAGTGTCGTAACACGCCGTTATCGATATCAATCAAGACAATTTACAAACAAATAGACTGATAATCTAGCTATTCGTCACCGAAGTTTCGTGTCATCGACCTACATACCGTTCTTTAAGAACAGAGAGCGATTGTGATTCAACGAGGAAGCGTGTTTTTCGACGATATGGGTCAACTTTAAACATAGTGATGTGATTTAGTATAGATAAAATTGACTTTTGACAAAATTAAATTAATTTATTTTTAGATAGAATAGAATTTAGTGATTGTGTAACATTGAATTATTAATATCTTCAAGGAATCCACAGGCAATAATTATGAATGGTAGTTAAAAAAGACGTGTAGGTATTTGTATAATAATTACTTATTTTATAATACAAACCGTATTCGTAATATAAATACTCGTCATGAAGTGCGTACCTGTAAACAAACAAAAAAATATTATACTTTTAGAATGTATAAATTAAAAAAATATATAAAATATATAAGACGCAATGAAGACCTGTCATTATAGTTGCTCTCAACCAAAGGTTCCGAGTTCGATTACCAGATTGCGGATACATGTCTGGGTTTACTTTGTGTCTGGTATTAGTATGTTTGTGAAACGCTACCGAGACAAGGATTGTTCTCAAGTGCGGGAGTTGTTATATGAATAAATATACGATCAGAACAAATAACGTTTTATCGATATGTAGTGTTCCATCTCTAACTGCGACTAGTTGCGTCATTGAACAACAGCTTAGATTTTGTTGAAGTTGCTTCGTTTACCAAAATTTGCGCCATTCAGTTAGTTCAAACGCATTTCATTGTTTTCCTTAAGAATGACCCATTTTTGTGAGCTAAAGATTTATTAATAGTAACGTACGGCAAATATTAATATTTCTAGTAATATGAGCAAGAAAGTTAACATTCAGAAAATATGTTATATGAAATTTCTTTGTGATATTTTACGTTACCCAATTAGGTTTTCCATATTATAAGGAATATTTAATTTTGAAATAAAATTATTCTGAACTGATTTAACTCACATAATTCTATTAAATATAGCTTCATGTAATTACTATAAATATAAATATTTGTTTGTTTCTTATTGGTTTGTTCAACAACCTAACCTTTGGAAAGTTATAGTTCTCTTTTCGAATGACAATATTTTTAAAAAAAGGTAACCATCGAGTTCTTAATTATTTTGGTGTCACATTTATCTATGGCATTTATTAATTTTTAATATTTTTAAATTTAAATTAAAACAAATGACATTTCAATTGCAAGTAGCGTTATGAAAGGTTATAATACTTTTTCAAAGTATAATGAATTAAATACTATTGTTTTAATAAAAATATAAGCAATAATTCTTATAACACGGACCAGTTGGGGCTGCGATAAATATGATGGTACATCCGCAACATGTGGACTGTGACGTCATGATCTTTTATTATATCGGATGCGGATGTCCCATTTGCAGTACTGATAACTAGCTTACCGTCATTATTAATAATTTATTAATATCATAAGTAAAATTAGAAAATTGTTCAAACATGTTTGGAAATTGCTATTATGTAACTATTCTGGTTAGTTATTAAGCTATTAAAATTTCATACTAAAACTCGTATTAAGGTTATATTTAAATGAAAACTTAGTTCATACACTGAGTTGTAATTCTTACACTCAAAACAACTGTGTTAACACATAACATAGTTTGACGGCATGTTTTATTATTTACTCTGTGCTCTACCACAGATTAAATAACTATTTGCTGTACAAATGGCTTCCAAGATTCGAATAGCTCTTTGTTTTAAGTAAATACTTTTATATTTATTATTACTGTAATATTTTCATATAAATTAACGTTTATCCTTGAGATAGGCTTACTTTTCACAACAAACACATCTACAAACTCAATATCATAAATATAAATACTGTAAATATGTACTTATCTGTCAAATAAAAACCATAAGGATAAGGAGGGAAATAGGATATTTTCATGTCTTGCAACATCTCACAGGAAAAGTTGCAGGTAAACATGAATCGTCACTAATTATTTTAAAAATAAATGAGTGGTAACACTGTTTATTATTATTTCTTAAGATAAGCCTCTAATATGAACTCCGATAGCAGTTATTTTCATTCTCAATATGGATTAAGAATCTTCTTGTGTGGTCGCGCGTTCATTAAATGCTTTATTAATAGTAGAGACGGCTTGTAGGAATAATATAGTTGTATTTTTAAGTAACTTTCTTTAATATTACTAGTATATATTTTTTCCTTTCTAACCTTAAAGACCCCCTTTTCAGTTCGGTAACACTGATGTTAACAACAGGATAATTCATATTTGGTGAGTATCAAATAATTGATAGAAAATGTAAAACCACGAAACCTCTAATTTTAGTCGTGGATTTTCTTTTTTTGTTATAAAAAATCATCATCTAATAAATATTTATTTATTCTACAGAAACCTTTACTTTATATTCGTATGTAAATTCTAAGACTTAAAGTATATAAATAAATACAATATTTATTTAATTGTTTTCTAATGATACCTGTTTTATGAAATTCAATACGAAATATCGAAGCTCATGTTGCGTTTAATATAATTTTCATAGAGAAATGTAATTTGAAGCAACAGAAATATGAAATTATTAACATTGATATGACATTTGAGAAGTTTCTTGAAGTTAGCTTGATAGGGAAATATTTTCTATGAAAATATATGTTAAGAGTAATAGTTTCTTTTGCCGTATATTTGTAATAAATAAGTCTTAATAATGTGCAATTCTGGTCTAACCACTTAAAAGCCACTGAAATTTACCAACGACGATATTGTCTGAGGATGAGCGGAGTACATAATATCATGCTTCAAATTACATCATATTATATATAATATAATTCATTTGTTCTTGGAAATGTATAAGATTTAGAATTATAAACAAACAATCATAGAATAATCAACATCTCGTTAATACTTGGCAGACATCACAGATCACACAGTTTATTTATTGAGTGTAATAAAAATGGCCGCACCAGTTCGCGTGAATACTTTAATTATGGTTTAATGTCAATTGAGATAGGAATTCAGGTCAAGTTGATGTAACAAATAATTAGTCATAGATTATTAAAGACATCTGCTACAATTGTTGTAAAAGTTTCTTCTTAGATCGTAAAAGTTCCGATAATCAGCAAATCGAATAGTAAGCACTATTCTTCAATAAAAATTCATAGCGAAACATCATGTACACAAGTAACGTACAAACATGCTTATCATATCTGTAAATTATTAATATCCTCTATGTCTGTGTGGTAAAGGTCATTTTTTGATAAACCTTTTTTGATAATGTGTACTTTGTTTTTGGACGTGTAAGTAATAGTATGTGTAAACATATTTAAATTGCAAATGCGAAGCACTCAGACCTTAGGGACCGTTAATGGATGTCTGCGGAATACTTGATGTGAACAAGTAAAGTGAGGAAAAAAAATTGAGACTAGATAGCTTAATACAATAATGAACCAATCGAATATTATTAGCGCGTGTTATAGCAATTAAATAAAATATACAATAATAAAATGTAACATATTTTATTTATTCGTATCATTATTTTACTCACAGTAGAGCGGTAAAATATAAAGCCACTCAAAGGACATCGTCAAAATTATTATATTGTTATTCAAGTATATTTATAGATATATAAACCTTATGAATATAATTTACATTAAATATTTAAAAGAATTTTTTTGATTTTGTTGTAACATCACAATTTGAATACATACCCACTATATTTTAACATTCACTCAAACACAAACAGATTATTAAAAAGGAAAGATTTTTTAAATAATAATTTAACGTTGATTTACTAAATTATTTATATTGTTATTGACATATATGGTATTATTTATACGAATAAATTATAAAACGTTATTAATAAATAACTAGAAGTAATACAATCCTGTTTTTTATAATCATCAATATTACTAAAAATATTTATTTAATATTCTAAAATATTTAATTTATAATACTTAGGTGTAACTTATCACCTCATTTGTATTGGTTACGTAATTTTAGTTGATTTATTGTATGACTTGTAAAAACTAAGATTGTACACAGTATTTGCTTCGTGGATTACTACAAACCTTTTAAGATAATTAACATAATACCTTTGTTATTTGATTTTCACTTTTTTAATAATATAAATTAATTAAAATGAATATCATCATACCAATTGAATATTAAACAGTTAAATATCATTTTATTTTTCTCAATAAATCTTTTATTTTATCTGCATGTTTGATCAAACATCTTAAAATAGCACTATAGTAGATTTGTATATATTTCACATTATTACGATTTATACAAAAATATCGTCAATTGTTTTTGTTGTGACTCTAGTCAAATAATAATTTATTAATATGGGTTAGTTTAATAATACGGACGCTAAATGCTAATAATAAATCAAATTAAATAACTTAGGTAATGTCTAGGAGAGCGTACATATATAATTACTTTAGTAAATATATTTTCCCGGAAAAAAGATATCACCGAGATATCACTAAAAAAGATATCACTAAAAACAAATGTCACCGAGATAAGATGTTAATTATAATTTTTTATTAGATTTATTCTAACAGTTTCTTGTTTTTCCAAAAAAATCACATTTTCAAGTCAGGTGTATTTTAAAGTTATGCTTAAAGATTTTATAAAATGTTTTATGTTAGAATATGTGTATTCCGAGTAGTTTTTTTGTATTGTATTTTTTTTACTGTAAGGGTTCAACAGTAAATATTCAGTACTTAAACAAAAAAAAATATCCTAAAAAAAGGTTTACAAAAAAATATAAAAAAAAGTCATATATACTTGCTGGACTATAATGGTTTCCAGAATTTAACCGATCATTTTAAATAATTGACACCTAGATGTAGTTGCGCCGGCGGCTCTGGTTGCGATTTAAAAAAAAACTCTCAAAAGAAACAGAAAGTATTTTTAAGTACGTTAGTGAGAAATGTCATGTATTAGTTTTCTCACAGACATACAAACTTTCCTATTAACCTTTGTACCTACTCTTTTAGTAAGACTCACTTAATAGCAAGTATCTTCTTAAGCATTGTAAAAACAAATAAAGTAAAGTTTAGATGTTACATAAAGCCAACAAGTATATTATATTACTATTACATAATATACATAAATCAATATAACTATTTCATAAGACCGTTATGATAAAGGCAATTATGTTTTTTCTGCAACAAGTTTACGAGACTATAAATTGTTGAACAACTCTGGCATTTCAAATAATATAGTGCTATCATAAAAGTATTTCTGTTACAATAAACTCCTAGGGGTATTTAATACACTATTACAAAAGTACCGTGAAATTGATTTAACCGTGGGATTGCTACTCTTATAAACTTTGATGTCGATATTGAAATATTTGCGAACAGAAATGGATTCCTTGTTCAGAATCATTTAAATTATGTATTCATTTGAATTATTGAACCAAATATATGAACATTTTTGCTCTTGACTGATGAAGTGTATTATAATTTATAATATGTATCACTCTTATTAAATGTATTTATTATAAAATATGAAAAGATTCACCCTTAACATTTTTGATGAGGCAGTTATTACTAGAATTGGGTGATAAACTCAAATTATGAATGTATATTTTTGTGATTATAGAGCTAAGTGTACAATTTAGTGATTATACATTCAAGTGTATAATTTAATGACTGTAGATTTAGTTGCGAGTTTTTATTTATTTTTTATATATTTCAGTCTCATTTATAGAACTTTATTATATGTTTAAGTTCTTGGTTCTTGATGACTATTATAATGGTTGACTTTGAGCTCGTTACACGGACTTGTTAAAAGTTTACACTTTATTACGCACACTCGTCATCTACATAGACAGATAGATAAATTGTTACAGAAATACCATACTTAATCCACAGAGACTGAGGATATAATTGCTTACAGTATTTAAAAGATTTCGGACTATCTACGCAATTGATTAAATTAGCGCCGAGGGCAACACTTTATAACCATACCTGCTCGATTAAGTTCATTTAAGTATGTGTGCTTTTATTATAGTTGTATTTTAAAATGTACCAGATCCATGTAATATAATTGTGTGTAATAATAGTAATCGAGAATTAGTCAACTGTTCCTATAAATTCTTGAAATAATTAATTAAAATTACCAAAGTGTTTAATTTTGAACCAACTGAAGATTATTTTCCATTTTATGGCAGGTCAAAGAGAATGCTCTAGCCTTGATTTTAAAACATTAACAATTTCTGTGTGGTCTGCGTGACCACCGGTTGTATGAAATGCGTAAAAACTTAAGAGTAAGATATCCGTAAAAGACTGGAGGTAGATATTGTTCGAGCAATAAATACTTACCAACTTAATAATTATGAAATAGACTATTTAAAATACAATAGACCTCCTATATATATTATAACAAGCAATAAATAACATTATAAATTTACATCTTCTTCTTCTTCTTCTATACATATAATAAAATTGTCACTGATCGATTTCTGTAGATGGAAAATACTATAAGAAAAATCATGATGGGGCCTTTGTAAGAGCAAGAGAACCCAAAACAATGGTTTTTCATTTTGTCTGTATGTCTGTATGTTTGTCTACGCTAATCTCAGAAACGGATTAATTGATTTGGATGCAGTTTTCGGGAATATATTGTCATAGGATTCATTTTAAATTAATAATAAAGAAATTATTATATTTTGCTCTCTTAATCTCGTACTTTTGGTACCATTGTTGCTTACCAGTGATTAAACAAAAAAAAATATAGGTACATAAATAAACTATAAATACTTCTACACGCAAAAACTACTTGATTGAGTTTGATGAAATTTTGAAGGTTTAGTTTTTACATACCTACATTGGTAAGTACAGAGGGCCCGTTTTATCAAAATTGAAATCTACGCATACAAGTCGCAGACACAGCTAGTATGTAAATATTATTGATCAACTCAGGTTAGTTAGAATATTAAATGAAATCAAAAGTAGACAAACAAACCTCTACTCAAGAAAAACACAAAGGATATAACTATAGTGGAGTCAAGGCCCACGTTTTCTTAAGTCATCGCAAAATATTATTTCTCACGGCCTACATGAAACTCACAATTCGCTATTGATTCTTCTCGAATGCCTCAAGAAACGAGTGGGTGCCTTGCATCAATATTGCAAGCCTTAAAAAAACTGGAGTTCAGTGATACCTCCTACGAGGGATCGAATCAATAAAAATAGCAAGTCTTAAAGTTGGAAACACTGTTTCCAATCAAACCTATCAGTACTTAATGTTGCTATATTTCAATATCTTATCTAACCTGTAATCTTCGTTTCTTCATTAGTTGCTTTTCTTGCAACTTCCTATTTGAAGATTATTTTAAATTCATCTGTATTACTTTAGTATGTTAGAGTTATTCCTTTTATAATAATAAATTTAACATAAAGTTTTAAAAAGATTCCTTTTAACTTATAATTTGGCTCTCAAGTTTCGTCTTTAAAATAATGTTTATATAGCTTGAAAATAAAGTAGTGATAATTAGTATATCTATAATAAAACCGATATCTCATATGATAAGTAAGTAAAGTGCATAGTAATTAGGTTTTACTCTACTTAATTGGCTAAAGCAACAAACAGCGAGGCACATATTCTGAAAGGGTGCACCAGTTAATTGTGTTTGGGTTAATTTTAAGTAAAGTACTTCGTAGAACCATTAAATAACTTTATAGACAACTTTATACACCTTTTACAACTCTGGGTAGATAATGGAATGAATATTACTATAGTATAAATGTAGTTAAGTCTTTTTTTTTGTTTTTAAATTTACTCTCAGATTAAAGAAATAATCCCTGTGTTGGGTTATACAAATATAGTATTATCTGATACAAATTCCACCAAGAGTCGAACAACAATCTGTGGAACACACAATCAATTTTCCCGTGTGGGAATCGAACCCACGACCTTGAGCTTGGCATTCAGGGCTACAAACCACTATACTTACATTAAAGTACATAACCAAAAATAGTGTTAATTATGTTCGTTTTTGTATTACAGCTGTAAGGAATTAATTTTATGCCATATTTAGGCGTAATAGCTATTCCTAGAAACAAATTACGCATTGTTTACAAATATAGTATTTGTTTAGAAGAACATCTGTGTTTCCATATTTGTATCAAGTCTAGACATTTAAGATATAAATAGCTAATATTGTTTTGTGATATATTAAAACATTTCTTCTAATATATTTCTATGGCTCTAAATTTATTGTATGGCTAATAGAGTTTAAAAAAACATTTTACAGGTGAATGTGATCATTGAGATATTTTAGTCCTAATAAAGCTGTGTTAACAATTTTTTATTTTATAAAAATGTTACTACATAGATAGGTTTTCCTTATATCTTTTTCATGACAAATATTTACTACTACTTTTAAAATAGCTTAATAAATTCTGCTATTACTATAATTGCAAGCACAAATCTAGCAGCCATTAGGCGATCCAGGACACGGATTTCAAAGTGACAGGATAAACTAAAAATTCCCAGGTAATAATCCCCTCATGTGAACAGGAAGACGCAGATCCATCTTAAGTGCATGTCTGGATTGCTATAATGTTTATATTTTCTAGATCACTCTATTGCGCGACTTTAGTTACAGACTGGACGTAGTATTTTATTTGTAATTACTAGATATTAGTCAATGTAACTTTGTAAGTAATACATAGTTTAAAAACGTTTTTATTATTTGAAAAAGTTGAAAGCGCTAGATAATTAAATATTCCTCATCATTTGCTCGAAATAATTCGCTATTCATGGAAAATATACGAAAACTAATATTACACCAATATACATTCAGAATTATATAATATTTATATTCAAATAAATTTGGTAAATTATTACCAATAAAAACTGTAAGTAGGATTTTGTTTAGTCATTTTTCGTACTTTTATTAGTTTCTTCAAATACCGTCAAATGTTCGTCTTCTCCCGGAACTCAATCGCGATTTACCTAAAGTTTACATTTAACGCATACAAAGTACTTATTGAGAGAATGACTCACAGATACGCCTCCGCTACCGTCAAAATAATACTGTCTATGATATTAAATGAAGACGAGATCGTTTATTTCTTCGTCCTATGAAACCTTACCAATGTTTTATTTCTAAACTAGCAACATGTCCCTGCTAAGCCCAGCGTAACTGGCTTACGCAGCATAATTTGTTCCCACGACTTACAATTATTGTTATATTTGCACCAAATATCATCAAATAATATGAATATGTCTTAAGTAGTTTTTGAGATATCAGAGTTCAGAAAGACAGACACAAAGAGGAAGTTTTCCACGTATCTACTTCCTTTTAAACAGTATCTATACAGTATAGACTATAGATATACCTATAGATTTTTATATGTTAATCTAATCATAACTAGTTTTGGATTCGTTGAATTTTTTTGAAACCATTGTTACAAGAATTATGAAATTGTATGTTTGTTTGTGTATCTTCGTAAAAAATATTGACGGGTGATTTTTTTAATTGATAGTAGAATGCATTGTTTTGTATTATCTTTCTGCTTCATCCTTTATTGAATGTATAATTGGAATGTCGGTTACTACGTGCATACATTAGATTCCTAAGAAAATATAAACAGCTATGGTATTTGATTATTTTGTCGACTGCTATTTTAAATTAAATTAACAGTACTTTCATATAATTTAAATTATTATTTTTTCTATTTAAAATAATCCAACTTATATAAACCTATATTAATGGTAAAATATATTTTTATCCGGCTCTAAAATAGAAAAAAAAATCATAAAAAACACACATCTTAATTTTTTTATACTTAATATAAAAAACAATATTTGTAATATTTGATACCGTTTTTGTGCGTCTGCGCAACTCTACACGAGTATGATCGTTATGAAAGCACCGTAAAATCGTAATTTCATTGTTTTGCAACAAGTGTCACTCGCGAGTACGAAATTCCTTACGAATTCTATTCGCAAGTACCCTTTGACTATTCACGGCGTTGCAATTTAAATAAGCCATTATTGGTGTTGTAAGACGATGTTATATTGGCATTCCAAGAGAATTTGCATTAAGGGCCAGTTTGTCGACATTTCGACAATGCTGATTGCTGATCAACCTGTCCATTAAGATTATATTTTTAAATTCTACTTTATTTATGCACTTATTTTGAATATTAAAGATTAGTAATTCTTTTAATTTAAAAGTCACTCCAATAACATAAAAACGATTATGATATATTTAACCGCCCCGTTGGTCGAGTGGTTAAAGCAGACGTATAACGTATAGCGGCTCAAATGGGGCTCGGGATCGATCCCCGACAGGGACAGGCATGTATGTGATGAGTATAGATGTCTGTATTTCTGGGTTTGGTCGTTTATTAAGTATATTCTTAGTATTTATAATGTGTATTTCTATGTATTTGTATCGTTGTCTAACACCCTAAACACAAGCAAAAATAAATTGCTTACTTAGGGGTTAGATCAATGTGTGTAATTTGTCCTGATATTACTATTAATATATATGAAATATGTATTATGATCAGATTATAATTAAAGCAGTATCTTTTAAGTTTTTTTGTCGGCTCTTCTGCATTGACCCTTTGGAAACGTGGAACTGGATTCTAACGTTACAAGCGCAGTGCCAACTTGAAGTAAAAAAAAATCAAATGACTTTTGACTTCGACTTGAATTATCAAGACGGGTTGAGACACTGTAGCTCAATTTAAAGACCAAGCACGTTCTTTCAGAGTTCACAGGTTCTTTTTGACGAACTTTGCAATATATTTTTTTAAACGTACAATCTAATGATTTTTTCATTGGTAATTAATGTGTATGATTAATTATTAGATATTAATAACACGAAAAGTCTTTTACCGTTAATTAAGTAGATACTTATAGACCCTAATAATAACTTAAGCAATTAAAAAGGTATGAATTATTTATAAAACTGTTATCTGAGCAATTAACATAGAAACATTCTAGGAATAAATGACGAGAATCTTCATATTGTAGGAATCAATATGATATTGTATATCAAGTAAGTATACGTATAAATGAATCATTACTTCTCAGAAATGGACATCACAAGCGCCATTTATTGAGTGGAAAATCTTTAGATTATCCCAACTCCATAACCAAATCAAAAAAAGTAACAAAAAGTTGCGGCATATGTTTTAATATTCACAGAAAAATCGACTTAATAAACAGCAAGGGAAAACCGAAATTACAATCCAATTGAATACAGGAACATTCTTATATGGTAATGAGGGTTTTTGCTGAACACCACGGACAAAAGGTAGCAAGTCACAATTCATATTTTTGAACGTATATTGTGATGTCTGATTGACATTTGACAGAATTTAAATTTGCATAATCTGTTATTATAAACAGTACTTATTTTTATACAATGATAAACGTTTTTGTTCGACAATGAGGTCGCACAGATTATAATACTGCTGTTGTATGAGACAACAATGACTGATGAGTAATATAAAAAATACAAATAAAACACAAAATTCAAAGCACGTTATATTTAATTAATTTTAAATCATTATAAATGCAATTAAAGTGTAATTTAATCATTAATACGTTATTCAGACAACTATTAATCTATAAACGCGGCAATTGCATCTTCAATTATGGCGCGAAAGTTTTGGAAAGTCGTGAAAGAAGTCAAAACTTGACCCCACATTATGATGAGGTATTTAGTTTAGGTTCGCTAATAAATGAGAAAATTAATCTTACATGCCTTTACTACATGTTTACGTTATTTTGAACCTTCATTTAGTTGAAATCGTTCGTTTGCCGCAACGTTCATGTTTATCGTGATTCTAAATCATGCAAAAAATACGTATATATTTTCACTTTTGTAAAATAATTCGTGGCTTACAGAATGAATTATTTAAAGCTGACATTTGTCATGTGTCGACTTTATACGAAATAATATTATAATGCAATAATTTAGAAACACAGAAGGAAATATAACGCTTTTTCACTTTATAGTCTTCACTAACTCCTCTTACAATATTGATATTTCGAAAGTAAAATAAAACTAAAGTAAAATTGAAATACTTTAAAGCCTCATAAGAAATATAGCTCAAGTTACTTAGTTACTTAAAACCTATAATGATGACAACCCAAAAATAAAAAAGTGCTGATATATTCAGTCCTACTTTATAGTTACATACATCCATGTAGTAGCAACATAGAGTACGTTTAAAACATCTAAACAATATATAAAGTAAGCAAGAATAGAACCACTTGAAGGTAGTTAGTAATACACAAATAATTGAAAGTCTATAAATAAAATTGACAAAGCGTTGTTGATACACTTGTCACATATATTATTTCGTAATACAACCAGTTTGAATCAATACTTACTATACTTACTAATCAACAGCCGTATGACAGTGATTGTCGCGTTATCACCAGTGACTCTTTACAACCTCCGACACCGACATACGATATATCGTATTCATAAATTGAACTTAATTTTCTTTTATGTACCGATCATTGAATTATTTATCGCATAGGCATTTAAGCAGTATTTTGATTTCGGGTGGCAGAACTACCAGATTTCTAATACAAATATTTCATATATATACTAATGTTAATATTTATTTATGATAATAATACCTACAATGTCACAAACTTACACATATTTGTTAGCATTTTTTTTTTATAAAATAGGTATAATGTCATAATCGTCTACAATAAATATTTTTATAGCTTATTTTACTTGATTCAATGTAGACGATGACCCAGCCACCAAAAATTTTACGTTATATAAGAAAAGAAACTCTATTCCTATGCGAATAAGGTTGATAATAATCGGCTATCAAATATCAATATCTTAGCTAAGACAAAAAACACCTACTTGTTTCGTTAGAGGTAACCTTGGAATAGTTATTACTTTAAAATTACAGCACGTCTTAGTTCGTAATTTTTTGTTGCTTTGTATTTGATATTAACAAGGGATATCCAAATACTGAATAACGCAAGATATGAAAAACAGTACAAGAATAAAAAATATATAAAAGTATTGGTGACTTTTATAATGCAACCTGTAAGTGTATCAAGGTTCAAAATTCTTTATAATTTAAGTATATTTTAATAACAATGTCATTTGCTAGGTCCAATTGTAAATATTAACCATTGACAGACCTGATTTGTCTCAAAACAAATAAAACATAAATTTATATAAATATAGAATGAAAAATAAACCGATACGGGCAGGGACTCGAACCCGCGACTACTGGGAAACCGTCCCGTCGCTTTACCAACTGAGCTACCGTATCGCTGTCCGCCTCGGTGAATTCACCTCACTTAATTCGCGGGTTCGAGTCCCTGCCCGTATCGGTTTATTTTTCATTCTATATTTATATAAATTTAAGTAAGCTTAACATGGCTATACATGTTTAAAGATATTTTTAAACATATAAAACATATTGAGAAACAGTGACTAACGGACATACAAATATAATAAAACAATAAAGTATCCTCAGTGGAAATACGAAAGAGCTTGTACAATAGTTTTAGTAAAAAGTAAAAATATTAAGGGAATGAAACATGCGTTTTTTTGCACATGAGGTCCGACTACAAAATAATATTTCGAGGAACTACTAAATATAAAGCCAATGATTAACTGATATATTATTTATTGCAATGTTTTGTAAGTTAAACGTTTGTATCTGTATGTTTATTTGTTACATCATATCTCCCAAACGGACTAACCAATTTGAGTGCAGTTTTTTTAATCGAAAGCTTTATGTGTCGAAAAGGTTTTCAACTACGTTTGATATAATGCAATCGTATCCAAGATATTAAGCACTCATTAAAGCAAGTGACAGGATCTTAGAAAATGTGGGCATAAATATATAATATACACCATATTTGTTTATTTATCTGGTAATTTGAAAGTCCACTAAATAAATATCATCCTTATGAACATAGATCCGCTTTGCTAGAATTATTTAGTGTTACAAGAAACGTAATAATATAAAATTAAAACATTTCATTCTAACCAACAAACAAATAATATTTTCTTCGGCGAAATCTTAATATCGCGCTGTCTAAATTATCACTCTTAGAAATTCTAAACAAAACGTAACTCTACAATTCACACTTTCTAACTTAAACCAAACATTATTAAATAACAATCGCTACTGTGCATATAAACTTTCGGGTGTCGTCACACAGACTCGGTTAGACGACAAACTGACAAGAATATCCAAGAAGTTGCCAACTAACTGTTCCGTGTACCGTACTAGAAGTTGGCTTTCATACCTCACAAGGAATATGATACAACTAAATAATATTTATTTTGATAAATATTAATATATAATATTATTAATATCCTTTTTGAGAACAATGAAGTTTCAAGATTTTAATTACTAACCAATATTTTCATGTTTATTCGATTCGTCGGATAAGATATTAATAAAATGTTTATCTAATTGGTACATGATACGATCTGATTTGTAGTTGACAGACATTGTGAGAGTACCCTTTCATTTACAAACAAGACGAATTGAGCAAACAGCTTGAAAATGGCAGAAAAAACACTTGGAGAAAATAAAAGTAAACATGATTTTTGAGTCTTATTTCCATTATTAATTATTCAGCATTGTGATTCAAAATGAATATACATAAGAATAAGTAAAATATTTTAAGATTAATATATTATATATTAGAATATTTTTATTAAAAGATAGCTTTATTTTCTTCTTTTATTTAAAAAAAAAAGTTATGAACTCAGACTTGAAAATTAAAATAACGAAACAATTTGAGGAAACTAGCATTTTTTTTAAACATATTTTTTTTCCATCCGCCATCCTGTAATCACTTCCACCATTCCTCGTGTGTCGGTCATGGGAGAGCGAACCAGTGCTATTTCATAGTTTCTATCTCACTTACACGTGAGAATTTTCTTCTTTTGTTTATAATTCACACGTAAAGATCTTCTGATTATATAGGAAGTAATAAACTTTTGCCGATTCGAAAACTGTATCTTTATGTAGAGTCCACTTATGTAATACTTTACAGATAATATGATAATATAGAATGATAAACAAAAATACATACATATTAGAATTCTATTAATGTCAATGAAAATCAATTTTTTTTTTGTTAAACTGAAATAAATATATATCTATCCCTAATATACTTAACATATATTTGAGATATATATATTGCTACTATACATAGCACAATTTTAAGCCTACAAGCAAAAAAAAACATTTAAATTAAAATATGATAATATCTATATTTAATTATTTTTTTAACCTAGCATTTTTCTGATGATGCAAATTGCTAGTTTCTAGTTGATTTTGACATTGATGAAGATAAATCTAACCTTGATAATAATATTTACCTGTTAATATGACCTTTGAAATAAGTTAACGGAGATAAATTTACGTCATTATAATAAAACGGCAAAATAAAAAAAATTGCTTCATCTTCACATTAAGATATGAGAAAAACATAATCAAGTGTACAAAAATGGTTTCAATAATTGTGTTTTAATCTTAATTTTAAAACCTCGTTGAGGTTGGATCTGTTTTCATAAAAAACTTCAGCCTTGGCGAACTTTTTGCACGAAGGTCGTTTGACATTAAGATTAAAAAAAGGGATGAAGCTAGTTTTAATCGTAACCCGTTTTAAGGAATCCGGAGTGCACTTTGACAATGTTGATGTCATCTATAGCAAATAACATACCGGTTGATGAGTCATTGTATAAACAGAATTAATATTATGTTTAATATTATTCAAATATACTGTATATGTATAAAAAATAAGTGTTTCTTTTTTCCTTAACCGTTCCTAAACTAAATTCAGAATATTTATTTGAAATGCAGAGGTTATCGAATCAGTGCCTACTATTCATTTTATTAAAACAAACATGGCCCTCGAATTAATACTTAACCGTACTTTAGAATATTTTTTACGTGTGAGTTGCACATACGCGGTAGAATTCAAAAGAAACAAATGACAATACAGTGACATTTCCTTTGACATTTGAAAATTAAAATAAAAACATTTTTTTATATAACTACACTACGCATTCCGGGTAAAAGCAAGTTAAATGATAAAAATAAGTATTAGGTATATACAGGTTTATTTTTTATTAGTTGACCACTTCTTGCAGCCAGCTTTTTTATATTATTATATTTATATATTGATAGGATTGCCTATAATATTTCTATATATTATATATTGATAGGAATGCCTAACAATATTTGTTCTACTACTTTTTTAAATTAATAGTTTTTAAAATTTCTGTTTTCCCATACAAAATTTGTTTGTTGCCTCTGAACAAATGTTGTTGGGATTGACGTAGAGAGGCTGCCTGAAAGAGGTGGTCAACTAATTGATAATAACTATAAGTGTATGAATACCTTAGAATCCAACATATCATATCAATTTTGAGACACAATCAAAATACTGAATAGTAGTAAGTAAACGCTTACAAACAATAAAGGGCCTTTAGTAAGTGGTTATCCAGAAGACACTTAAACTTATAACTATACTATGGCCGGTTATCTCCAGAAATTAATCTATACTTGAACAATAAGCGGCAGTTGTAGTAAATATGGCTGCTAGTTGTAATTTCATGTTATTTCTAAATGAACTGAATATTATCTTATCGCGCTCGCACAGATATTAAATAGCTTTAACTTATAGTGACGTGAAAGTACTCTGTCTCTTAAATACTTATTAAGAAATATATTTTTAACGTTTTTTTGATGGCATGAGGAAAGTATCATTAATAGTTCCTCAAATCAATAAAGATACTTAAAATATATTTTAAACAATATTATTAAGTGCTATTTAGATGATATATATTTTTGTATAATTAATTTATTACGTTCTACTTCTGTGTGGTAACAACGTTATTCTTTTTATTCTCAACTCTATTCTATTCTTACTCTTCGAGATCCATATCATAGTAGTCTTATAGCTTTTATACAATTCAACATTTATAGTTAATGTTAAACAAATAACAAAAGATGCCAGTAATAAAGAAACAATATTTGTATACATATATGAAAATAATAAAAAAAACCTTCCAAATATAATGTCTTTTCAGTTAATGTCAGTTTAATTAATTTATAATTTAATTAAATACACCAAATAGACAGCAGAAGCTGTTTAAGCTAAAACGTAAATCACGCGAGCGTAGTGAGGCGACAGTCTAGTCGCCTTATTTACACTGTCCATTATAACAAAGATTAATTATAATAGCCAACATTAACACATATATTTAATACACATATATACACACATGTATAACATATGTGTTGTAGGTTAGATTTCTTTTTATCACTATTTTACTGTTATTTTATATTATTATGTTAAGCTTATTGTAAAAAATCAACAATTCTAATGTGATTGTATATAACATTTTATTTTTAATTAAATTAATTATAAACAGAAATCGAAATTGGTCGGGGCGAGAAGCGACACGGTAGATATTGATCTACCGTACCTACCGATTGCGGTAGAATGACGAGTCTATTTCTCAGAGTATACAGGTTCGATCCTTGTAAGTTTTAATGTATTTAAAAACATCGAATTTCAGTTAAATTTTACCTACATATTCTTAACATGTACAAACATGTTAATAGACAATCTTAAGCATGTGGGACATTGGTACATATTAAAGTTCAATTGACATTTGTAAAGCCCCTTTTAAGCTCATCCAACAATCATTTTGTAAATTCACATCGAACCTACAGTAAGATAATATTTTATCGTATAGGTATTAGGTACACTCCAGTGATAACCTTTAATAATTACATGAACTAATGGTTGACTTTGGACTTACAAAATTGTACTAATGATTGAGATAAAATATATTTTAAAACTATACTACTACTAATAATATTTTAAATAATAAATAGCCATTAACTTTTGCTAAATCATTTTCGTTATAATAATAATAATGGGATTTGAAAGTTTAGTTAACAACGCCCACTGTTTAGCCTTCGTTTATTGGTTTCAAATTTATATATGAAAATATTGTCTGTTATGGTGAAATCGTGAACTCCTATTGCGGTCTGCGTGTTACTGTTCAAATATCAATGGTCAAAGGGTGCTTAAATAGCCGCTGCAGACTTAAGCCAGCTCTACACTTCAACACCAATCTGGAACTTGTTTCAACTTTGGTTCCGTAAATCTTTTATAAATACATTATATTTCCAAATTGTTTGTTGATCTGATTACACATGTATATTTCTAAAACTAGTTTATTGTAGTATAGATATATATACAATTCATTTAGAAATTAGATCATTCTTACACTCGTAATGCTTAGGAAACGCAAAAGAAAATGATAAGGTAACCAACCTACTGCTTGACGGAACGCACTTTCTTTGTCCATAAAAATAAGAAAGTATCATATAATGATGAGTTTCTTAGCGCATTTTTGTAATAAACGTCGGATACCTCTAAAGGGATGTTGACATTAACTGTTTTGACGCGTGTGTCGATGTGTGAAGCAAGTTTAAAATTTATTTCTTTATTTGGGCTGATTGAGTAGCGACTTCGTAAGATATAGCAGTTAATATGTAATGGTTACGTTTAAGTTTTGCCGCGGGGCGTTTAAATATATGTATTGTTTAGTTTTGGGTCAAAACCTTTTATAGATAATTAGTTCACTATTATAATTGGCGATGCTGTTTTAGAACATATTTATTAATTTTAAGTTTTATATTCATCAGTTCAAGCCAAGTTATAACTTTTTTTAATATTACAAGAGTTCAATAACCTTTCTATTTGTTATATGTATACTGTCATAACTCAGACTTCTCGCTCGCAATTACATATTAACACGTACTGTAATACGATAGTTGGATATTGTATAAATAATATCAAAATTTAATTGTTTAATTTAATTTAATGTTTAAAACAACAAGTTTAATTGACCCTAATTGTTTCAATTAACCTTTTATTTTTGTTAAAATAATATGGTTGTAATATTATGTGTGATTTTGATAAGGATCTAATATTTTTTATTTTATTTATTTATATGTAGGTTCACTATTACCTGTCAAACAAAATCGCGATATAAAAATGGTCTTCCTAGCCGAAAACTAAAAAAGCATAAATCTAATATGGCGTCTTTTGGTCGAAGGATAAAGAAATACATTAAATTAATAAACATACTACATTATCAACATTTATGTACAAAGATTTGAAGTTAATATGAAATAAACAATATTAATACCACACCATGTAAAATTAGCACACGGCTGCAAATTAGTGGCGACTTGAGTTATTACAACGGTGGATATGTTATTATGGATATCGCTAGAACGCGGTGCACTTGACAATTAACGGTAATTGAGCTGGATTTAAATTATTAATTATAGTTAGATTATTCTACTACAGATATTATTTATTTAAACTTTAATTTATTAAAAAAAAAAAGAATAGCAATAGACACACGTCTATTACAATGTGGCAAATGTCACTTTCACATAAAAAAGAAAAAAACATTTGTTTTTTATGAATTAATATTCAATAAAAAACATTTGTTTTTTATTGAATATGTCATTTGAATATTAATTTTCAGTAGTTGCAACACCAGAATAAAAATATATTTTATGTTGCAAATTTAATGAATGAGTTATATTTATAGTGGATTAATAATTAGGTCATGTCAGTGAAGATAACTCGTAAACAATTGACGTTACGTCTGTTTTCACACTGTGTGCATGTGTGTGTTATTGTTTGTGTGTGACACTATAGCGACTCTACTATTGACATAGTTAAATAAAGTTACCTACAGACTGGCTTTATGTTTTTATAAACTTCTTATGATCTTAAAGCATACAATTGTATTTATAATTAGGTGATTATTTGTATTATAACCAAGTGTAATTTTATTAAACGTCGTTATTATTATTTATAGAGTGTGAAATGAAAAGGTTTTATATGCAATTTTACTACTTTTATAGTCTCTGATGCAACATAAGATATTTATTCTTTGGGAGCTGTGGTTACTTGTCGTTAATGGTTTTTATAATATAATACTGGCTCTCGTCCGCGATATCTTCTGCCCCTCCTCAGACCCTGGTAGTAAATTGATAATATATGCTATCTATAAAGTTTATACAAAATCAATACATATCTAGTTTCATTATTATGCCCCAAGCCAATTTTATGATTTTCCGGGTAATTAAATATTTTATTTCTTATAAAAAATTATCAGTTATCAGAGATAGATATTTACAACATTATGTTGTATAAAAATCCTATCTATACTTTTTGTGTTATGTGCGAACAAATGAATAGACATTTTAAAAATGTACTGTGTTGGGTCACAATCGGGTCATGAACTTGGTAAGTGGCATATTTCTATGCTAAATATATAGATTTACTACTTTAATGTATATACATACATTTTATGGGCTATTTTTACTATACTTTTTAATTAAGTCAGTGTTATAATTTATAAACATTATAATTTACGAGCTGTATTTATTAAAATAATTGTCTCTTATCTAACTACGAGGTAAACGAACTTTTACCGAGAATTTAATTCCTGATAAAACTAAATAAGTTGTAAGATACGGGTGGTACAGTGTGGCATATTAATTATATATAAATTTGAGGTCAATAACCTCTGAACAGAATTTAAATAATTTTACATTAATAAAAAGCAACCTTTTCCACTTCTAATAAACGAGGAACATACATATTAACATACAGACATTAACAAATGATATATTTGTAAGACGATATCTTAAAAGCTGCAGCAGGTGCATCTGATATCAGTGCATTCCTCTCCTGTGATTGATAAGGGCTCATGTTGTGTCAACACTGGATGTGAGCGTGAGTAAAAGGTCTTGTAATGTGTGTAATGCACACATACATACGAAGCTTCGAAGTACTATCTGTAATATTTAGTCAGTAGCAAGTTATTATTCTGTTAATTTTAGAATACATTTATTATAAGTGTTACGTACAGTTATATATTAATTATATAGATAAAATGTTTACGCAATTTTATATGATTACATATAGAAATCAATCGTTATTTTATTACCGTACAAAAACTGTGCGGAAGATGGTTTATGAGATAGAGGCATAACAGTTAATAATAAATAGACACTCGACAAAATTTTAATGTAAGAAAATGTATGTATATTCATTCAGATAATTATTATTAATCTAGATTTAAAAATTAGTCTTTAATAAGAGAAAAATGAAACATTATTAGGTATTATGATTATTTATTAATAAGAAAGGATTTAGTTATAATAAAAGTAGACAAAAACCATCATATATTATGATCTGTATATAGGGTAAAGGAAAACTCATTACGCCATTTCGTTGCTAATTGCACAGACGATTACCATCGACTGACTAGTTGATATTTATAATCATTTAAAGCGCATTACTTCTGTGCTGCCACTTGGCCAACTTTGGCCAACATGTGCCTGCGCATATCTCCATCCGCTGATGTACGAAATTCCGGAAATTACATAACTTTGATATGTAAACCTTTGGGCATTGAACGAACTAGTTTGCCAACGTTGGCCCAACACAAGCCATACCTTAATTACGCGCATCATTAAAATCAGTATAGTTGGTAAATCGTAAATCTCGTAATAACATATCTAGATAGGCACTAATTTAGTTTTGCGCCTAGCGGCCCGAGGCAGTGTGAAATTATTTTTGCAATAGCAGTATACTCACTTAACATAACAAAAAGAGTTTTTGTGTTACAATAAATAAGATGTTTATGATAACTAACTCTAATAGTTTTAATATACATTATTTGTTATAATTATAACTTAGCTTTAAAAAATGAGCCTTGAACTCATGGGCCACAAATTATTATGATACGATATTCAAATTAAGTAGGTATTATAATTTATTAATTTTATGAATACCTACTAAACTTTATCGATGAAGTTCTAACACGACTGAGCATCGTCAAAATATAATTGCCTTATTTTTAATATGAATCATCGGATGTTTTTACGATTATATAATACACACGATCTTTTGACACAATTTTTACATTGGAACTAAAATAACACATCAACGAAACGTTAAGTAGATGATACGATTGCAATTAAATTACTATGTAAATACCCAAAAAATTAAATTGAGTAAATAAATACCGAATAAAAATACAGCTTTTAAAACAAAAGTATTAAACATTCAAACCTTTGGGGTACTTATTACATTTTTATCACTACTTCCGATTTGTAATCACCATTTAGTGAACGTTCAGTGTGACATCATCACCAGGGCTGCCACACGCGACTTCACACATTCGGGATTATAACATAACCTGTCACTGATTAGAAACCAGTTGCGATTACAAAATAAGGGTTATCAAGTCACGATGACGACACTCACATACCAACTAACTATTTAAGACTCGTCCGGTTTCATTAGTGAATGAACTTTAAACATACATTCAATATTTTATTAATGAATTCTGAACGCAAATGTTATCGTAATGTTTAATTCCAGTACAAATAAATGAATATAACAAAATGTTTTATTATAATACTTAAAAGCAATTTAGCAAATGATACAAAAACATAATGTACAATTTAGTGTGTCCTAAACGTTTACTCGTCGTGTAACGCAATACGTAGCGTTTATTAGGGTCAGTTCACAGTGCAAGGTCGAGTATTTATGTAATTTCATTTATCAGTATAATACCGGTATTTTTGCGTGTGATCCTATATGATTATTAAAGTTACGTGACTCAACAAACAAACATAATTTGTACATATTATACACTTGATTATAATTATTATACCTTAAGTATTACGAGCAGAGTATTGTGAAATGTCCATAATTATTATATTTATATTATATTTAATATTTAAGGTAAGTGTGTTAACATGGCGTAATATTGCGAGGAATTATAGTTTATACAGCTATGTGTTAAATGCCTGAGTTATAACATTTATGCAGTTATTTTTATACCTAGATGATTGCTTTGTGATGTTGATTCTATTAATAACTTTAATTTCTTGTATATAAATAACAGAAACGTGTTGTAGAAAATTTTATAATTCCATAGTTATTATCATCATTATGTTTTTTTACATCCAACACGCTCGGCCTCTATCGGACAAGTCTACCAATTTTAACGACTCCGTTTCCTATTTAAGACTTTCGTTATTTGCATTTACAATGCCAATTGTTCTTGAAGTCTGTGGCTTCATGCCTCGTAATAAAGGTCGTGGTCATCTCATCTCATCTCTCTGTACACACAACGCTCCCATCATCATCATTACCAGAAATGATATTTCTAAAACATTCAAACTATTACATCCGCTAGACTAGGTACATTATTCAAATCTTAATAATATATTGCGTACATATAAAATCAAATACACATAATTTCGTAGTCGTATAACATATAGATATTGACAGACAATGTTGACATTAATAATCGCTGAAATACAGAAGACAAATATTTAATCCCAGTGTGGATGAATCTTGATATCAGAGCGAAATATCACGTAGGTGTTTGAATAGTGCTACAATATTATCAATGGAATTTGAATGAGCCAGCGACAATGGTGTTGACCTGGTATTGACATCGAGACACGCGTAAGTAGCTCAAGAGTTTCCAAATAGTTCTAAATTAACCATTGAATGTCTTTTTTGTGCTTCCCATTTCGGCACTGTTTTGCAGTTACCATCATTGATTGAACGTTACGGTCCAAATAGCGAGGTGAATGAAATGAAACGGTCTTCCACACAGAATAAAGTTTCTATAATAGTAGAGCGTATTATGCTATCTGAATTAGTTCCGATCGTGCATCTCTGTGGAGTGTAATGTTCCCTTAATTTGATTAGTAATAGTGTCTTTCGAAACCGGCTGACCTTGAACTAAGCAATGTTATTTGTATTAGCTTCCATTGCATGATTACAAAGGTATTTGAAGACATTTGTTTTACAATAAAATGAAATACTGAGCTTGGTAAATTTAATACAAGTTGATAGTCGGAATGTTTGATGTTTGAAATGTGTTTTGATTTTAAGAAACTGGAGGCACTAAGATGAAGACTATATTTCTTTGCTTATATTTACTTGATATGTACATATATGTATCGTGTTTCGTGACGTGTGATCATGTAAAGAAATGTTAAATGAGAGGCGGATCAGTAGCCAGAATCTAGCTCACCTTGGTAGCAGTTTCCTATTTACTTATGTAGTATCGTTTACAGAATGTTTTGTTTTTATTAAAGCGTTATCTAGGACTTTATTTAAATAGTATTATTATTGTGAAGTTATATTTTTTAATATGTACAAATGAGTCCTAATGTGTTTTTCATAACCCTCATCATTTATCCAATGTATAAGATTTTAGATAGAGATAACGTGAATATGCGGGCTGTGTGTGATCTTTAATTTAGATGAGTTTAACTGGATTATTAATCTATCATTTAGGTGTTTATATAGTATTTTAACTGCAAAGAAGTATCCTATAGCCGAACGTAACGAATTCTTACTGCCGAGACCGGTAACATCTATTAAAAATTGACGAATATATAAGAACATACAAGATGCTTTTACTTTATTCTTTCGTATTTTTTTTTTAATAGATATCTTGGTTAAGTACGTACAAAAATTTCTTTATACCGGTATTAAATTTTTGGCACGTGTGTATACAGCTTTATAATATAACATTTTCATGGTCAAGTCGTCTCTGCGCATTTAAGAGGCTTCATTCTTGTCATTTTATGACTATTAAGAAATTGGATAATAAATATCACGAGAATTAACATTAAAAATTAAATAATAATAAAATATTGATGAAAAAAAATATATTTAAAAGAAAACATTACCGTTTTGTAAGGATAAGGCAAACAGCTCTTCGTCTTGCAACCATCGCAGCTCGCTAATTATAGACATATCAGCTTCGTACGACATCAATGTGTCATGATAACTGCATAACAACAATCCCACAACACTAGCTAACTAGATTACACAAAACACTATCGATATCATCACAGCACTAGCAACGGTACGTCAAAACATTTTTGATCTCAAATTATTCATACAAAGATCTCGCGCCATAACACTGGTGCACTTTTTTTAACAAAAATTTCAATAGCTCGTGGTAAGGGACTTCAAATTTTGACAGATGACGTTCCGATCGTAAACTCAGGGTGAACGAACGAGATGCGCGTGCACAGCGCTCACGTGCACTGCGCGTCGCCGAAGCACACTGACTGAACGTGAACCAAACATCGAACCAAGTTAAGCGGGGGGCCGACATGTTACGACTTACGTCCTTAAAACAATACATCATCGATAACTCTTTAAAAATCGATAATTCGCCAACACTATTCGCTACCTCACGTAAAGGCTAACGTCCTGATGGCGAGGCGTTACATTTATTTTTATAATTTAAGCATTTCATTGTATAGCATTTACTAAGTAATTTGGTTTTGCTCTATATAGTATATTATTTTACATAATCTATTTTAATGATAAATAATAGTACTAATAGTATTATTATATATTTTTTAAGTGAACACAAATTTATTTGTATTAGTGATGTACTGGCTAGACACCGTCAGAAAACAACATTTACTCGGTATACTTTATAGTCGGCGGCTATTCCGGCAAAAAGAGCGCTAATTAATCAGCGTTTGATAAAAATAAAGAAAAGAAATGAAAGATAAATTGTAGAATTTCTTACATTAGTAATGATTTTGTTTGAATAGAAAATCAGTGGCTATAATTTTTATTTTATTAATATGAAATGTTGGTGGAGAAATGCAAGACATTCGGCTGCCTTATTTGAGGCCGATATTAAGTTATTATGAAACAAACATGTTTTATTGGGTGTTATTAAATGTGAGGATGAATTAAGTTCAAGGGCTACTGTAGGACCAATTATACATGAAATTGAGTGAAGTTGGATCAGATATTGGCATCTAACCCTCCGATTACCCGTCTAGGAGTGGGGTCAGCCGAATCCATAGTCGGTACATTATTATTATCGCAAAATATATTTATTCCTTTTACACTTTTCTGTCATACATCATCTCAGTGGAAACTTGTTTCTTTGATATAGACAAAACGCCCTTAGACAATGCTTTTTTTTATTTCATAAAACAATATCTTTAATCAAAAAAAATATCTTGTATCTTTAAGTTACCAAATTCAGTTTTACTAACTTTTTCTAAAGCATTTCATAATATTGTATAAAGTTCAAATGTACCTCACATTAAATACTCTTATCAATCGCCTCAACTGATAACAGCTCTTAAACATTGTCTCCAGCCCAAAATACTTGCATCACTAGATGTTACCAAAAACTTTCTAAGTTCCGTAGTTTAAATGTTTTTAACACACTAATGAGTTTAATACAAATGGTCTTAAAACAGATAAAATAGATTGTACTCATTAATTAATGAGAAATTAGTTTAAAGGTAAAAGAAAGCGATGAATACGAATACCTTTAAGAATACAATCTACCTCGAATACTTGTCAAACTGTTTATGTGTATTCTTTTTAAATTGTTTATTTATATGTATTTTTAGATAGGTTGCTAGGTTGCTATTTAAACTAAGGTCAAGCACTAAATTACCTTCTAATTTTCTGGATGTTTTGACTGTTTGGATACAAGAGTTTTTAAAATTTAAAATTGCTATAAATTTACCTACTCATTTTTTAAAGTATTCAGTACTCGAAAAACCAGTATTGAGTACTGTGTTGTAAGTATTTTAAATGATTTAATTAGTTAATATTTTCCTACGTTACCCTAAATAGTTGATAATGCAAGGAGATAATTAAAGAATGATACACAAAGTATACAAGTGAGATAACAAGTTGAAGTAATCTTATTAAATTTTGAAATATTATTAAGCTAATGTGCACCTAAATATATATTTATAAATTATATTTTAAATAATAAAAATCAATGTTCCATTATATTTTTGTGACTTAATTAAATCATTAAGTACCCATTAAAATAATTTATATAATTAATGTTTGTTTATCAGAATTCCCAGATATCAAGTTTTTGTTAAACTTTCTCTTAAGTATGTGAAGAAAAGATTATTTAAATCACATCTATTTACAAATATTGAATTACCTACCAATTGAATAATAATTTCTCTAAGGAAATAAAATATAATATTAGAAACAATTGTATTTATTCACTGTGACGTCATAACCAAACGAATCTAATTTTGAAACGTAACAACAAAACTGACCTCACTGGGGAATCCCATCTTTTCAATATCCGATATTTCATTGAAGTTATTAAACAAAATATCGACATTATTATTCATGTGTTTACAAAATAGATAAGAATTCAAGTAAATTTAAAACACAATGTACAGCATTAATTCCAAATCTTGATGCCGAATATAAAAAAAATAACTTTGTATTTTCCTTCACCAAAGATTTGATTTTCCTTCTTTTAGAAAACGCATGATGTAAGAAACCATTACGTAATTACATTTGAAGTTGAACTTGTGAAAACCCACAGAAAAATAAAATAATAATATTAGTTTTATAAGATTTCTTTCCACTCCTAGGTAATTGAAGTTGAATTTATATAAATATAGAATGAAAATAAAAAAGACACGGGCAGGGATTCGAACCCGCAACCTCTGTGAAACCGTCCCATCGCTCTACCAATTGAACTACCGTATCGCTGTCCGTCTCGGTGATTAAAGCATATGTGATCGTCTTTATCGGGACGGTGGTGACATCTATTAGGCTTCTTTCGAAAATCCTAACCATGTTCTTAACTTTGCAGTATAGATAAACATTGAAAACATGACACTACCGAAATTAGTGTTTGAAAATTAAATAAATAAAAAATAAAGAGGATCACATATAGAATGTTTAATTCACCGATACAGGACGGTTTCCCAGAGGTCGCAGGTTCGAATCCCTGCCCGTGTCGGTTTATTTTTCATTCTATATTTATATAAATTTAACATGGCTATAGATATTTATAAATATTTTCAAACATTAATTGAAGTTGAACTACATTAATAAACAGAAAAATAAAATAATAATTATCGTTTTATAAGACTTCTTCCAACTCCTATTCCGTTAAGTAATGGAACAAGAAAAACAAAATGGCGCAAGAGTATGACGAGATAAAATTCAAATTCGACGAATATCAGATGTGATTGGTCAATTAGCGATGTAACGCTATGAATGATTCAAGACTCGTGAATGAACGCATCATCATATTAGCGTATTTATTGATAAAAGGTCGTTCCAGAATTTGGTAAACAAGTTCTCATCGAGAACTACTACAGTTATCAACAATAATATACAATAATGTTGTTAAAAGAATGTTAGTAAATTCAACTTTGCACAAAAAAAAACATTTATTTAGTACTAGATAATCAATGAAATATGCCTACGTAGGAATTTTAAAAGGCATTTCATTTCCTTTCTCCTGTCTGCGCTCGAATTCCCTTTTAAAAGATATCTGGTTTGAAAAACGCACCATACGACTATGATAAATCAATCTAAGATAAAAAGTTATTATATAATAGGGTAATTTATTTGTAATTTATTATGAAACTATTTTTTTTTAATAAGAAACAAAATACGGATTAGGGTTTTTGTTTTTCAAGTTTTTGATAGCATCTGTTGAATTTATTGGCTGTTCATAGTTTTGCTTAATTTTAATTATAATCAATTAAGATATAACATTGTCGATATCGTTTTTAAAAATCGTAAAGCTTTGCATTAATGTTATAAAAGGAAATAATGAAATATAATAATAATAACTATATTAATAATTAATAAAAACTCCAAAAATATACTGATTTATATTCGACTTGTTGGGTCTTTATTAAAATTAATCGACAAGTATATGAAATAAAATATATATAGCATGATAATATGCTAATAACACGGAAAGGAATCAAATTTGCGACCCCTGAGAGACAAAAAAATAAAAACCTTAACTGGGCAGCATGTACAATATGCATTAAAAAAATTAAACAACATGTATGTTCTCTGTTCCATGTAGTAGATCAAAAAAGTTATACATATATCTTAGTTTTGATCACCATCAGATAGATACAATACAGATCAGATATTTTTTACATAATTATCCATATTATGTTACTATACAGTTTTAAAATTAAAAAATTATCGATATTTGTTTATATTTTTTAAAAATATGATATTGTATATGTCATTTGCACACAATAAATAAGTTAGTACTAAATGTACAGTTTAATATCCTAAGTTGAATCTTGTCTGTTTATTTCGTTCAAGAAGCTATGCTCTATACGGGAAGAGCATAGTTGAGTACAATTTGCACCTAGCAAACTACTTACTTTATCAAGTATAAAAAAATATCTTAACGAATGTAGGTAAGTATCTACGATAAAAGCATTATCACATTTTTATAAAAAAATATAATTATGTTCAAATAAATAATCTACCGATTGTAATATTGATACTTTTCTTGTTAAACTAATTCTTCAATCTACTTTCCATTATGTCTCGATATAAGGCATGTCAGTTCGTATGTCAGTAAAATCGATTAAGTATCACCATTACCCCTGTTTCCGTGCAATCAACCAATGGTTACGTAAAGAGGTTCTAGTGTTTCGACAGGAAATAACAGTCGCGCGTGCGCGAAACTAAATATGATATGAGACAATGCATGTGTGGTTTAAATTAAAAGATAAGCGGAAAGAGAAACAATATTTTAAAAATGATAATAATAATAAAACTAACTAACAACTGCCCTATAATAATCACTGTGTCGCCAGAATATTCAATCAGGTTAATAAGACACAGAGTTAACCGAAACATGAAAAGACCATGTAGAAATCTTTGAGTCAGTCAGTCATAACTAACCACTTGACAAATAGACAGAAAGTTCCTGAACATAGTAATGTTTTTAACAGATCATTAAAATAGATAAGCACGGAACTACTAATTATTACAGTTACTTTGACTTTAAAACTATACATAAATAATATAAATAAGGAAATTTGTATTCTATTTGTATTGTATATATATTTGTATTGTATATGTTATGTATTGTATTGTGTATTCAAAAAAAATAGTTATATTTAATAGTTTACGCTGGGTGCTTAAATCTTAACAGTAATAATGATCGCCCCTTGTTTTGTATCAGCTAAAATTACTAAAAATCACCATTTCCGCAGGGTTACTTACCCTATTTACCGAAAAGTGGCTATCTTCAATTTCTTGTCTCTTTCGCACTCACCGATTAAAAATAATAAAAAAGAGACAGTTAATAATTTAAAATATATGGAATATTTATAAAACCACTGCCCCTATTATATTCACGGATATCCGATCTACCTTGGAAGTTGAAAACAATGAAAAGGGTGGAGAAGCGTTGATTAAATTATAAACATTTATTATTTCTTTAACATGACCTCTTACAGTATTAATTTCAACTTATACGTAAATATAATTCATTTATTTTGAAGACAATTTATAAAAATACTCAAAACTAATACCAAATCATATCTTATAATTATATTAAATAGAACTAAAGAGTTATCGGCTGTATCTTCAAAAAAAAAACATTCAAAGGCCTTATTTTCATTCAAAAACTATAAAAAGATTTTCCATAAAATCCTCTACATAAGTTTGTCACATCTACATAGCTACCATGAGGACTAAAAAAGAGTTATTTATATATATTATTTATTAATGTAATTCCATATTTTTTTTCAATTAGATGAAGGTATGTCAACAATTTAATCGCTTACCATAAAAGTGTTGTAGAGTAGCTGAGAGATCATCGTTGCAAATAAACCTATGTCTCTAAAGCAACTCGTTATAAGCAATTAAAAAGTCATTTAATTCTTGAATGGTAACGTTAATTAAACTCCAATAGTAGAACTACAGCTACAAATATATCTCACTTATTACAAAACAAATACTCTTACTCTACTTACTCTGTTATAATCAAAAGTTTTCAGAGGTGCGCTTTTCTTCCATACAAAATCAAAAATAAATAAAAATTGGATTTTGCCATCCATTGTATCTGTGTCTTGATTTATGAATAAGTCATTTATTATGAGCTTAATATTACAATATTATTTTAAATATAAACTATAATCTACCACCTTTTCATCAAAATATGTCTAGTCGTTTCTGCATTATGCTCGATCAAACATACAAATAACAAGACAGACCAACATTTAAAAAAATATTGTTTGGTGCTCTATGTCATGTGTCGGAACACGTAGAACTATCATTTCAAAGACATATTTTATCTGCAGATGTGGCCAAGATAAAATTTTCATATATTTGTAGCTGCAAAAGTTTGCCTCTCCAACACCAGTCACGTCTCTCTTTCAGCTGAAGTAAATATTTAATCCATTATGTAACCTACAAGCAAAACTTTTAAATAAAAGACACGTTCCAGTAGAATAATTTAGTAACCTTAAAACTTTGTATGGAAATGTATTAAAAAAAGTTTCAAAGGGTTTTACATTTGTAGGTACTGGAATATTGTACTATGGACTTCTATTATTGTAAATACTATTACATTACTACAATCTACCAAACTGTTTCAGGTCGTCACTATGTACATAGTTTCAACTCATTCTTTACTAAGAAAGGTCCAAAATTTTTATTACTGCATTAAATTTTTTACAGTATTTTTTTTATCCTTATATCCATAATTTAAAAAGATTTTCACTACATAAATATTTTTTCCTCCGGTAATATAATTCGTTTTTAGAAGCTTAGGCCAGACACACACTTTGAACTAGAAGTGTTATCTTAACCATTACAGATGTCTAACATTCTATTTGGAAGCCTATTTTAAAGGTTAATACACTTATCTATAAAAGAATTTCAATAATTTCATTAGAATAAATTTCTTAAAAAAAAATACTTTTTAAAAGTATGTTTTCAAATTTTCTCTTACATATTTAAGATAATATCTATTGATATTTAAGGAGTGTTATTTCTTAATTTCGTCTTTCTTTGACACTATTTAATATTGCTAGAACATACCTTTTCTTTTTCTTAACATTCTTTTTGTTTCTTTTCTTTTAAAGCTGTACCAAATCGCTAATATAAATCATTTATAGAAGGTTTGAAGATAGGGATATATGTATAACGTTTTTGTATTCATCAATCTACATCCTCAATATGTACAAAGGTTTTAACATCACTATCAATCTAATATGTGCTTAATTATTAATTGCAAATAAATATTATCTGGATATGATTGTTCTTGTGGATAGAATGCCTACATAGTTTAGTTCCAAGTTACAAATATTATGTGATTTATTTTATTAATAAAATAGTTGTCTGTTCGATGAAATATACTTGGCCATTTCAGGGTTCTGTAAATCAACATATAACCTCTTATTATCCGTCTTTTAGAAGTTCTTGATGTCGACTAAAATGTTTATTTTGTAAATTTTTTATAATCCTTTTAATTACTACATATTAATAAGAAATTATCATTCAAATTGATATAACGAATAAAAAACATTATGATCATAGAGAATGAGATACGGTAGCTCAATCGATGGAGTGACGAGACGCTTTCGCAGAGATCGTAGGTTCAAATCCCTGCCCGTCTCGGTTTTTTTGTCATTACAAACTTATTATAATTTAAATAAGCTTAACATGTGTCTAAATGTTTTAAGACATTATCAAACTCACACTTGGCCGGTTTCTAACCGGTTCTAACCTTACCATTTTATATAGTATCGGTGATAAAATAATATATATTTGTAATTAACAACATAATTGGAATGAGACAGTCATTAATTAATTGGAAAGGACATTATATGTTCCGAAGCAAATTAATTTAGTTCGTATTAGTATTAAGGAGAAGCTATATATATAACGTGTATTTTATCAATTATTAATTGATAAGATCAATCTTATAAGAACTTTATTTTTCCATCATCTCATCTTTCCGTAACAAAAAATAATAGTCCGTGCCTTAAACGTGTTATTTATGAATATCGATTTCTAACCATACATTACTTGGGGCTTTCCAATACTTAGCGAAGTCAGACTATCAATTAGTTAATAAATTTAATACCTTATACCTAACGCTTGCGGCCATTTTTATAATCGTTTTGACATAACTTACTCATAAATTTTACTAATAAGTTACGTAAATCTGCAAGGTAGCAATAATTCACTTCCATGTTAGAAAAATGATACACTAAAGTAGGCTCTGCATGTTTTTAGGTTTTCTTGGGACATTATGTGCAATTATTCTCTATAATAACAATAATAATATGAATAGTTATCCCAGTTTATAAATGATTCCGGTGATATAACCGTTTTTAAAAAAATATTTTGAAACTATTTTGAGCTAAAATTGCATGTCACTAACTTAAAAATATTTGAATTGTTGTGACAATTCTTTTCTTATTAATTATCTTCTATTATCTTAATTTATCTTCTATTATAATCTCTAATAAATTGAACAATGATTGATTAATTTTATGTTTGTCACAATACTTTTTATAGTTAGTAAAGTGTCTCGTGTAAAACGAATCTTGGTACTTAGACAGTTATTTACGATGTAGCGCAAGGCTTATATAGTCTTATTTAAGTTATGTAAAAAGTTTTCTTCAGACTCTTAATTGTAGACTTCAGACAAAATGTAACTTTAATGTTACTAATAAGTAGGTAGTTCAAATAATTTATGAAAACAGCATTATATTGTACAAAAACTATGTTAAGCTAAATAAAAAAATACAACAAATATGTCGTTATTATTTGAAACGCACATTTCTACGCTTTAGTTTTGGAGCTCTGACAACCTTTTATATAGTTTTGCTATTTAATTTACTAAAATTGGTCCTATTATTCTCCGAAAATAATGGAATATATGATATTTGAGTTAGAATATCCTACATTTTTATTCACTAAACTTTTCAGATCTTAGAAAAATATATCTAAATATAGAATGAAAAAAAAACCGATACCGGCAGGGATTCGAACCCGCGACTACGGGGAAACCTTTCCAGTATCGATTTATTTATCATTTTATATTTATATGTATTTAAGTATCTTAACAGGGCTATACATGTTTATAAATATTTTCTAACATTTATTTCGGTAGTGGTATGTTTTCAATGTTTATCTATAGTGCAAAGTTAGAAACATTGGTTAAAATGTTCGAAAGAAACCTAATAGATGTCACCACCGGCCCGATAAAGACGATCACATATAGAATGCTTAATTTACCGAGACGGACAGCGATACGGCAGCTCAGTTGATAGAGCGACGGGACGGTTGCCCGGTAGTCAAGGATTCGAATACCTGCCCGTATCGGTTTATTTTTCATTCTATATTTATATATATTTAAGTAAGCTTAACATGGCTATACAAGTTTATAAATATTCTCAAACAGTCAATCAATTTATATTTAATAACATATGTTGTTATTAAATATAAATAAATAACTATAAATGTACAATGAAACTGTTAATTGTTGAAATTCAGTTTTTTATGATATTGCTGCAGTTAAAGGAAAATCTTAGATCAGACACATTCCTCTACGATTTTGATAAAACAATGTCTTCCAGTTTCTGATGATTGTCAAGATTCTGGTAAATATTGATTTGGTGCTGTCTGTTGTAAAAAGTCCGTTTCCTGAAAAGTGCTTGGAAACTATGAAATTCAGAGAACCAACAACGAACAGTTCTTCAATGTTATGAAATTGTTAAGCGATTGTTACCTTTGAAATAAATTTGTAAGAAAATAACTTAAGTGGTTTTTGTTTTATTTATGAACAATATATAATTATGTATAATAAAATATATAAATCTCGAGGGATTCAGACATATTTTCCAAGTACGTTCGCTTACTCAATATAAATAAGTAACTTTTTACTTCGATGTGATTGACATGTGGTTTTTTGCTTTCAAACTTGAATATTTGTTATAATTCTGTGATTACATTAACAGTTGGCCTACAATAGTTTTTAGAGCTTGTTAAAATGTTTAACTCTCTATAAATGGTCCAAATTCCGTCTCCACACATGGTCACCCTAGTTATACAACTTTATAATTAATTATTGGTGGTATTAATAAAAAATATTTGCGATTAATTTCTTTTGATAAATTGATGGCTTTGGGTATTCAGGTTTGGTTACCCGTCAAGAGCCTATTTATTTTATTCCAAGTATTGATATAATAACAGTATTTAACACGTTATAAATAGCTTTAAAAATCTGTTTATGATTTCAACTTATTCTATTATCATATCCATTTATTTAGTTGTCAAGTTTAATATATATCCTTTACAGTATGGTATTTAATTATGAGTTATATGTACAGGTTTATACTAATATTAATATAACCACAGATACAAAAACTTGGAGGTAGTAATACTCTTTTGTAAAACTAATGTCAGATTGCAAATGTAATTTGTATTTTAAATGGTTACTTCCTCAAACAACTGTCCTAATCCAGGTCCGTCGGTGAACACGACGCACGCGCAATAATTACCATACAATGTGTGCGTGCTCGCGCGCATCGATGAGGTAGGGTGACTCTGAGTTAAGTAGACTGGTTTTAATTATGCAACTGTTTGCAACATTGGTTGCTATATTAATTGGAAACAATATTTACCATGTAAATATTATGTTATAAAATACTAAAAATGTTTTCATATAAAATACTACAGATATTTTGGTTTACTATACTAGATAAGATAAATAAGACTTGATAAAATGTTCCATATATTTATTCTTACAATTTTTCAGACCTTTACCATCTTAAGTTAGAGAATGATTTAGATATATATTTTTTGATCCTTAAACATATGTTCATCCTACAAAGTGCATCGGTCCTTAACCCTGCCCTATGTTTATCCAAGTGACTGTTCACCTCACTCATTACTTTTTCTACCTCTTTGTATGTTGCAGTGGCATATTAGCGCATTCCTTGCAGTGGATCCGTTTCGTTTTATTTACAATTCTTTGTTTCCAAAGAAACGTTAATTATGCTTTAGAAGCGTACCATTCCCTATTTATCTTTTAAATTCTCTTTTTTTATGAAAATAATTAAATAAAAACTTATATACAGACATACAAGTATCTTTAACTAGATACAGTTTTTGATTATACAAATATAAAAAATGTTTAATATAAATATAATATAGTGTAATAAAATATTAGATATTAGACCAATTTTATTACGTCAACTGGTACGTATATATGTACAGCCTATAGCTAAGTGATGGAAACTTAAATATTGTAATTAGATTAATGTTTGTATAAGGACATATTGTATGTAATTGTTAATTCGCTGTTGTTTCCTTATTAAATAAATAAACATGTAAAAAATAAACGTTTATATGTATTTTAAATGCAATATAAAAAGCAATGTTTTCTCAAATCAAAATTGCTATGAATTTTTTGCAGGAGCTTCAATAACCAATAAATGGAACATATCTTTATCGCTAAACCGAATGGCCATTTCGTAGTCAACAGCGCAATACTCGAAAATTTGGCGTGTAGCCATATCGTCTACAATATTTACGATCAAAGTTTAGCGAAGGAAATTATTTAAAACGTTACAAAATGTGTAAAATAGAAAGTTAGTGTCCTGAATCATGAGGTCAAAAACCAGGTTAAATAAATTATTGAAACAAGAAAATATATATAGGATGTCTTTTTAATTACAAATATATATAATATAATTATAAATGTATTGAAAAAACTGTATCATCATTATAGTATTCAAGCTTTTAATACTATAATAGAATAAAAATAGCATGCTAGAATAAAATTGAAGAGTCTGCTGCGTTTTTGAACCTGGAAGCTTTTATTTTAATCTTTTGAAGTACCATAACTTTGACATATGTCGAGAGTAATAAATTGAAAAAAAACATGAAATTTTAATATAAACCGTATGGTGAGTTTAAATTGAGTAATAGGTACGTTTCGTCTTATTAATCTTAAAAGCGGTAGGTTATAAACAATGATTGTTTTAAGAAGCGTAAGTTTATTGCTTCCTTTCATTAATGTATTTTCTGTGAATCTCCATACTAATTGTTATCAAAACCATGGAATTATCTAGATATATTTATAAAATATTACTGACTGTCTGAAATGACAGACTTTCTTCTGAACAGGGAGAAGAGAGTCTGTAATTTGGATTAATTATTTTGAATTAATTATTTGAATTTTTATAGGAGATTGTTAAACTTAAACTTAACTTTAATTGTACACATTTGCATGTATTGTTGTATTTTAATGTCTTTGTTATTTCGCAAAGAAAGTCTCATATACATAAATCAGACCATTTCCCTTACGATGGAAATAGGCCTATATTTTTCATGAAAGCGTATTGCCAACGCTATGCAAACTTCTACTTTTAAAAAGTTATTTACACATACAAACATATACACGATTATAGTTTTGAACCCAGGACCCCTTTATTCAATTTGGTTTGTTTCAATTAGTCTACCAAAGATAATACCAAGATGTCATGAAAATAATAAAGTTATAATATATTAAAACTACAAAACAGAATAAATCTTATAATTAAAATGTAAGATTAATTACATTTATGTAAATGTAATTTCTATTTACACTATGATGCTTCTTTATGGTCTTAAAAGAAAATTCTTTATTCTCTTGAGATTCTAAGAATACCGGCTGCGAATCGTTAAAACTTTTTATCTTATTAGTTCAAGACATGCGAGAATATTTTATTAATTTAATATTTTAAATGTTAAACTTATTTTATTAAATGTAATTGTGAAGTATCTTAATTATTTAAGTTAATGTTAAGTTTTATTTTCAATATCTTATGTTTAATTTTAAATATTCTCTTTAATATTGAAAGTATATTTACACTTCAGGTAATTATAAAAGTTGCATAATAATATGTATTTTATTATGAGTGGGAGAGTTCTAACTGAGACCTATTTTATTATTCGGTATACAATATCTGTCTTATATTCTATCTGCCCGGCTAGCTCAGTCGGTAGAGCATGAGACTCTTAATCTCAGGGTCGTGGGTTCGAGCCCCACGTTGGGCGACAATTTTTATAACATTTAGTCACAACATTTTACATATTACGATTTTTATTAAAATCACTTACCTGCAATTTTTCTTTCTCGCATTTTCCGCCACAGCTGTTCGGCTTTTCTCATAGGCCAGTTTTCAATTTTGGCGCTAAAACTTCTAAAGAATTTATATTCTTTAAAGTGAGACATCCTTCTTTCCATCTTACTCGGGGCAGGTCCAGGAGGAGGCGACGGAGCCTTCGGGGTCGAAGAGGGCGACGCCATGTTGTTTAAAAATTAACTTTACAAATATATAACTAATTTATAACTCGCTTTATTCTTCTTAAATTCGGATTCTTTCACTTTGGTCCCTTAAGGCGCTTAACTTTTTGTACCTCTTCCATTTTATCCATGTTTTTGTTAAACGTAGTTGTTATTTAAATAGGATATGTTAAAATTGTAGACTAATATTAATACGTAGATTAGTTTAGATTTTGGACACTTAAATAGGTTTAAGCCAATGTTTTTTTTTAAATACTGATTTGCTTCTACAATTAAGATTATATTTTACCATATAATAGTTTATAATTTATAAGAATATATTTAAATATATTACATTTTTAAAGACTACACAAGCATTTATCTATATGTATGTTTTGCCAACTAATTAACACAAACATTGTTACTCCGAAATTAATGGACCTGAAATAAAAAGAAAAATAAGTTTACTAAGATATCTAATTACACGAACATAAAAAACAAAGATATAAGATATCTTGCCAAATGTATCCACACCGTATCTTATTAATGTAAGTAACGTTGTTAATTTTAAATAAGTATTAAGCATATATTTCGTTACTCAAATATCAGTGTTTGAATTCTTTGCCAGATCATCTTTATAACTCAAGTTATAAAGATGATCTGGCAAAGAATTCAAACACTTAACGATGGGAAAAAGGATCAAATAACGTTGCACAGTTAAAATTAACGTACTCATAATCCCCGGAAAATAACTAATCCCGGATAACGTAGTGTCCGGACTCAGAGTTAATATAATTTAACAATGACATTTTTAAGATAAAACTATTATAACTAATCATTTACGTAAAGTTGTTGCAACACTCGGAAATATAAAAAGACTACTAAAAATGTTGTTTATTAGTAATTTCTTATTTAAAAAATCATTTGGGATATCCTCTGACCCGAAGACCTTCGTTACGAAATAAGTCTCAAGAGAGCTAAACCAACCTCATTGTTTATGGTAGGATATAATAAATATGCCAATATTAAAAAATAATATGTCTGCTAATTCATGTCATATGTCTATGCATCAATATTATAAATATGTTGTGAACAAAGCGAATTGAACCTGGAGTATTTGATCGGTGTTATTGCCCGTAGCAAATTGCTATACGATATTTCCATATCGGCTTATTTTACCAATAATTCATTTATTTATAATACTAGTGGTTTCATTATTAAACACGGGCATTTAAATTCAACGGTACAATTATTTACTAATATTAAAGTAGGTATATAGATGTTACAAGGAGTCTGAAAATGTTCATAAAATTACAAAAAAAATCTTGTAACATTATTTAGAGTTTTATGTCCTTCAAAGTTCAAACATACATTGTGCTTTTAAATGTTAAAAAAATATATATTTTTAATTAAAATTAATGATTTTTGTATTAATTAAGTCGACAATTATAATAATGTATACTTTTGAAAAGATTAAGTTTATACAATTAACTAGGATTAGCTAAAAGCTTTGAAATTTAAATTAAAACTTCAACAACGCTGTAACCGCAGATACGGAATTCTGAATGAAAATTCTAATTAAAAAACGAAACATTACAACAAAACGAAGAATAATTAACTTAAAAACTTAGATCCATTACAAACTCATAATTCTACGAATAATGATAATTAGATAATCTACCGCTTATTAAATTAGCATAAAAAATTGTGATAAAAAACATATTTTCTTAATTTGTGTTGTTGTAAGAACCATTCTTGTTATGACGTGAGATAAATAACGTTTGGTTTCAAATTACCTTAATAATATAAAAGTAGGTAATAATTATGAACTCCTAATACCTACTTATATATATATTAAAAATAATGACATGTATGAAGAAAGATCATTTGACAACGGCTCGTCCTATTTTCCTGTCTTTTTATAATGTTCGTAATTGTCAGGACAAAGTTTGTATACAAGAAAATTGTTGGTAAAATGAAATTACGAAAATGTTGATGAAATTCTCAATAAAAAAATAATGTTTGGATTAAGTTTGACCTTATAACGCCCTAATTCCTGGATATGAAAATCTCATTTGCATATGTATTAAAATTTTCCTCCGTGCGTGGCAAATCAAATCTGTCGTATTTATTAACTGGAATTTGGTTATCGATTTTAATAAAATATGTTGAATATCGCATGTTATAAAACTTTTGAAAACTTATAAATATGTGTTTTTGGCATAAAAGAATATTTTTTTGTCTATATTGACAAATAAATAATGTAGCTATTGACTTACATGTTATGTCAATATGAAGTTATAATTCTTCAAGTCAATCTAAATATGTGAAGAACCAAACTGATATCAATATATTTATTACGACATTATTGGTTTGATCAACATGAAAGTTGGCACATGTGAGTGTTTTTTCAGGGAGAAGATTAATATCGTCCATTTTAATTTTCTCATGTCTGCATTAGAAATATTTAATGAAACATTTAATCCTTACTATTAATAATATTTTTGTAATAATATTATGAAAATAGAGGTATACTAGCAATTAATAACTTTGGGCCGGCATAGTATTAGACCGCTACATATTTAACCAAAACTGCCGTATGACCCGGCTAAAGTACAAATTTCAAGTAGATCATATATATAGTATCATCTTTCAAAACTTATTCAAAATTTGGCAGATACCTTTCCAACACGCATAGTCAAACTTAAAGTTCCCAGGGCTGATGTCAATTTGACATATTCTAAAATAATCATTTAATAACATTGTAAATAATTCTTTTAATATAAAAAAGCTTACCTAATATACTTTTTCAATGACATACAACTTTTAGATATTAAATCTAGATTTAGGCATAAGAAGCTTATCTAAATCCAATATTCGGATAAAGACCAAACCCTTCGTGGGCTAGATTAGAGGCCAATTAAGGTAATGGATGAAGAAAGGGTTGTTTGGTAATAGAAAACGTAGGTCAAAAAAATGATAAGCTTATATCATATCTTAGTATAATAAAAACGCAACCTTCAAAAGAGTAATGTATGATTGTTTTTTAGTTTCTAGTTTACTTTTATGTTACCTACTATAAAAAATAATATACCGAAATATAAGTAACTGATTGTTGAAACACTGTTATATCTTATTTGCTGTATTTACCGAGTTGCAATAAAAGTAAGATTCTATATAATATATATTTTCGTAATTTCATTTTCCTTAACAGGGTGTTTAGACGATGTGAGGAAAAAGTAGAGAGAGGCGGAATGATGCGAATTGAGTTTTGAGTAAGAGAGACTTCCAAAGCCTTTGTTGTAGAACGTAATTATAACGTAATAAGTAATGTTTTGTAACAATTTTCTTATCCCGAGATTAGTTTTACAATATGCCTTGTATATTTTGTGAATTATTAATACAAGTATGGTTTACGATATATTCGTAACTGTCTCCTTATATATTCACCAACCACATCCCTTTTATATTATTCAACTGTGCAATATTTATGGTTATATTTTATCTTTATATGTTAATACTGTATGTAGTGTCTTTATTAAATTCATAAAACAGTGAATTAGTGGAAAAAGACTGAACATTCAAACTATTGATAAGCTTTTAATTATAATTACTTTCAAAGCTATTTAAGTTTCGAAATGTATAAAATAGATCAATAAAATATAAGTCAATATAATAAGCATATTTACATTTACAGCCATGTTATAATAAGACTATTGTTTTAGGACAAAAGATGTCTCAAAATCTAAAGCTGAGAAATACATTAGATCTTGAACGAAAATGACACAATTACTCTTGCTTTTCCTGAAACTAGATGATGAAATAAAAATTCAGTTGCATCAAAATCTTCTCAGAATTTATGATTTTTTAATAATAAATACAAGCAATCAAAAATGAATGTTTAATTCTCAACAATTAAAAACCGTAATAAAGCTTTACCGAGCAATGTCACACGAACTTTAGTAGCCTATTGTTTGAATGTCTAAAGGGTTAGATACTTCACAAGCTGTGCGAGGGTGCTTCATAACGATACTGTATTTCATCTAATTTGTTATATAGTACTGTGTTATATATCTGTAGTGTTTTGTTACATTTAAATATTGAATACTTTTTATAAATAAAATCTAGTGCCAATATTTCCGAAATCACATAAGTATACAAAAATTATCATAGACTGTTTTTATTATTCTTTTGAATGAAGATTCTTGTAAAGATAATTTGATCCAAAAAGAATTTATGTAAGCTATATCATGTTATTAAATAAAATTGCTTAAATTAAAGCAGAAAAGGCTCGCTACAAAGGACGGTTTTATGAAGAAAAGGTCTTTGTCCCTTATTCTGTGACCTTAAATTATTAATATATTTATATAAGGATACTTTGTTATTTATAATCATCCATTGCATGCACTTTATTTATTTTCCTTAAATAAATAAGAGAATAAGTACCTTTATAAATTTCTAAATAATTAATTACCAGCAAAATCGTAAATAATATTTATAAAAATCATTTTTTATTTTAACGAATTAATTTTTCCAGGAAAAATATTTTATTAAATATAATAAAAACATGACTAATCTAATGAACGATACTTATTATTTTCAAAATTAAATATCTTAACATAAAATTCCTAACTCACCTCACTAATACGTCTTTCAATATTGATATTTATATTCACTAATATTAACACTAATACTGACACAACACCGATACAAGATAATTAAAACACAAGAAAAATCAAAGTTACCGCGAATATATAAGCATGCGAAAACTAAACGTCTGTTCTAGGCGCGCAGATCTACAGGTCTGACCGCATTGACAGTGAATTTCCCGCGTTAGAGGTAAAAAGAGACAAACGTATCCTTAAACCAATGATGAGACAGAGACAACAAGATTTGTGTCGACTCGGAAAATGACTGAAAAATACGTAAGGACTTCAGACATATACGTAATAATAATTATAAGTGTATTCATATCAACGTATTGCCTTGAACAGAATTTACATTAAGGGCTTATCAATGTACATTTTGCAATGTTGGTATCAAATAATACATGCATTAGTATTAAAGAGCTTTGTTTATTAATTTATTATTATTTATATGATATTAAAAACAATTTTTAATTGAAAAACATTATGAGTTTATTCCATTTAACAGTCCTCTTTATCATTAATTCCCTTGCAAATTTGAAAAACAATAATTTATCGATATCGAATTGTTTTATATTTCTAACATAGTAAATATATTTTATTTTAAAAATTGTAAAATATTTTTTTTATGAAAGCGACGAAATCCAATAGGTTCGTTTTTTATTCCCCATACAATAACAATTACGCAAATATCTTGAACAAATGTTTTCTGATGCAAATTTGGCTTTCAGTTTTACTTCGTAACGTATTTAATTTGATGTAAATTTTTATATAATTTATTTCTAAAAGACTCGCAAAATAGGGTTCGAAGTTTAAATGTTGTGTTAACTTTCGCTCAGGGCGCCAATTATTAACTTGAGGACTAATTCCAAGCGACATCTTTTTTTAAGCGACAGTTTAATAGAAATTTCCTTAGATTTTTGAATTTGAAATTTATATTTTTACTCTTATATGTTATATATGTTTATTCTTTCTATATGTTTAATCCAAAGTGTTCGTACGTGAAAAGAAGCGATCAAACAATACTCCATGTATTGAGTGATGAAAGTGTGTAAAAAAATATTCAACTTAATAGATTTCTTTTATTATTTTTAATGTTACATATATACCAAAACATTTAATTAAATAAGAATAAATATTAAATTAAAATAAAACAACATTTGAACTAGAGGAATCTAACAAGATTAATTACAAAATTATTGTCTTTCACATTCAATAAATATGAAGTTTTATATAAAAACAATATCATTTGAATGACAGTGCAAATGAAGATATTTATCAGATTAAAGAATGAATTCTCTTTGTTTGTTGTGAAGTTGTTGACTGTATCTAGTAGTTCGGTCTAGACGTGTGTTTGTTTATTGTCTATTGTCTAAGTCTAGTTTTATATCCTCACTTTATTGTGTAGAAAAGCAAACATATCATATTATTTTTTATTTCAATTATATGACTATAAAACATGCGTAAACGATTCCTTTGGAATTTCATAAAATTTTTCAAATACTTAAAAGTAATATTTTACTTTTATTTTAAATACCTACATTAGTAATATTGTGCGAAAAAGATACATTTTGTTTTATAATTCGTAAATGTAACCAGCAGAATTAGAGAGTTGAAATCTGACGCCATTTTCCATTTAGTTCATTAACTTTCTACGAGCTTTTACGACATTTTTTAATGTAATTACATATATTAAATAATTTATAATTTTCTCATCACAGGGTTAATAGAATTATAAATGTATATCATATATGGATATGTATTTTTGTTATATGTATATTATTTCTAATTTGTAATATTTTATTATTTAACTTCATTGTAACATCTAATCATTAAGCAAATTTAATGGTTTTACAAGTTTAATAGATGTAGGTATATCGGTTGTCTGGTACTGGCGGTAAGAGGCTGTACGTATTAGAAGCAAATAATATCATTAACATGCTTTATATTAAAAATACTTTTCATATGACATATTACTATATTTTCTTTTTAATATACAAATAAGTTTTATGAGAATTATATATAATATTACTATAACTCAGCGCAAACAGTGAAATTGAGTAATTCGTATGTATGAATCATAGAAACAGTTGCACATTTTCTTTATCATATCCTTCATGAATAATGTGAATTTATATGTTATTATAGTTATATTCCTTTCTTCAGTCCAAGGTCATTGCTTGTTGCCTAATATATTTAATTTATTTGATCGAAATCCATTGAATTTTTTTCGGGTTCTTGTTCTGGACCCATTCTTTGGAACCCTGCAGCTAGGTTCAAACGTTTCATAAGTATAATGATAGAAAATATTATTTAACCCTTTATATATTTTTTTTTGTGTATGTTGGGAGTTAAAAAAAGTTTTTTCTATTTTCTAAAAATATATGTTTTACTATAGGTATTTTCTTAACAATAGTAGGCAGCAACCTTAAACATGGCCGATGGTGTTTAGAGATAACGACACCGATCAACATCACTTATCAACGGAAAAGAACAAAATAAAGTAACGTTCAAAAATAATTATGAAATTATTATTGAATAATATAATAATATTGGAAATTTTCTATAAACATGATTTCAATACTCATGAGTATTAAGGATTTTTTATATTAAATAAATGTACAACAAAAAGCGACACGGTTGCTCAATTGGGAGAGCAACGGGACGGTCATAGGTCATGGGTCATGGGAACGAATCCTGTCTCTGTTTCATATTTTTTAACTGTAAATTAAATTGAACAAAAAAATATATATTATTATTATGCTTTTTAAACTGCCTATAAAATAGTAAAATGAAACAGAGAATTTGGTATGTGTGTGTGCTATGATGGGGAATACGAGTCCTCATTTCATTATTTCTCCTTAAACTATGCTTCGGTAAATGATGCGATTATTGTATAGTAACATAGTCACTTAGTTTATTGATAATGCAAGTGTCAGTTTTTAAAAAAAAATATATATATATATATAATAATTATGTATTTTTTATCCAATAATGCCAAACAAGTCAACGTTACACATTATCAGACACTTTTATATTCTCTGCCTCGCGTATTCTTTAGTTATATATCTGAAAAGTGGCATAGACCAATAAATATTAATACTTAACATAGAACTTATACATTGAATAACAAATTGGAATCTCTCTGTATCAAGGTAATCTGTACAAATATCTAAACTGGTCCTATAACGCGATGTTATCTACACTTCAGCATATCAAAGGCGAGTTAAAAATAAACCTTCGTTCGCTATTCACGGCCGATCGATGTAAATACAGCTATGATTTCAACTGTTTATTTCATATTATTAGTTATTATCAGTCGAATGGGATATTACTTTTGGACGCCAGAAATACTCGTATCATCGTCCATTTGGTGGTCTTGTTGAAATTTTTATTCTGAAATATTAATATTATTCTATAATTGTGCTGCGAAAAAAACTACATAAATAAAACTTTAAATGATGGGCATTTAAAATGGCGTTAGTTATATATTTAGTATGCTTGGTTGTTTATTTATGAATGCTTTAGATATATATATATATATATATATATATAAATAATATTTTTTATTCACGGGTTCAAAATTAATGCCGTAGATCTAAAACGTTTATCTGAAAAGTTTGGTTCATTAAAGTTCCGAGAGCTTGTGATAGGAAGTTTGAAGAAAATTGAAGAGTAAGCTGAGTTGTTCAAAATTAAGATATGTACATAAAACCAGATTTACAACAAACATTGATTTCGTTGACAGTAAATTATTACAAGATTTTGGATTAAGATACATGACGCGTAGGTTGTAATTGGCATCTTAATCCTGTTGTATATTATCTATAATTGAAGTTATGTATAATTATATACTCTCTGGTATTAATAGAATTATATTCATCAGATTTATGCAAATATTATGTATGAGTACAAAGACGTCTTTGAAACCTCTAACTCACAATAATTTAATTAGTACCTACGTTTGAGCTAAAATTTGTAGATTACGAGTATATATATGTGTATATAAATATTTTATTTTTCTGTACATATAAAATATATTATTATTATATTTCCGGTTTTTAGTCTTGATAGAGTATCTCTTATATTACGTCTAAATCCAACTAATCTTTCTCTTATTGTGCCTTATTATCGTAATTATTCTTAAGTATTCAAAAAGTTTAAGTCTTTCGTTAAATATCAAAGATTTAAACTTTTCATGTAATAAAGAATTACAGCTTTCGTAAAACGTATCTACATACAAATTGACATAAAACCCCCGTTAACATAGAATGTTACATTTTTGGAAATGAAGAAAATAGAAAGCATCATCCGAAATTTGTAAATGGATTTGAATTTGGGGGAACGTATCAGTAGAGATTGATTCAAAATAATCCCTGCAATGAAGGACCTGGAGGTTAGAGCTGGGTATAAATCAATAATTTGACATTTAGATAAAATATTGAGTTTGAGTTCAAATCTCTAAGCATTTATCTTTTTGATTTATTTATTATTTTAAAATATTGATTTCCCGACCCTATGTTAAAACTAAACAATAAAATAAATACATTCTTGTTAAATCTGAAAGTACTAATTTCATGTAAATAGTAATTGTAAAAACCAAGTTCCATACATAGCCTTCAAAAATGTTTGAATTTATATAAAACTATTTTTACGGATTTAACTCGCGTATATTGAATTAAATTTTAAATTTACATTTTTAAATCTAACCCGACGTTTCGAATGCTTTGCAGCAATCGTGTTCACGGAAAGACGAGATGGAGGTGTCTGTCAGTAAGTCAGTTAATTAGTCATCTACCTCCAACGGTTTCTAAGCTTCGGGGCGTACAGTTCAGGATTCACACAAAACGCACTAACAGTATCTTGAGGTCTTACAGTGCGGCCACAGACATGGGATTTTATATTTTTCAAAAGTGGGTCCTAGGTGTTAGATAATACCCAACCATCTTCTCTATTAAAATTAGGATGTTTTTTAATTTCAATAGCCTCACGAACCATTCTTGGAATGTAGCGTTGTTCTTTACCGAGGATTTTAGGTTTATCAAATCTTATATAATGATTGGGCTTGTCTATGGTACGTTCACACACTGCAGACTTCCATGAACGCTTATGCTTGATATCCGATATGTGTTCCTTAACTCTTTTACCGATGCTCCTCTTTGTTTGACCTATGTATGACAAGCCACAATCGCAGTCAAGTTTGTATACTCCAGCACATTGGTTTTATTGGAATTTACTGAGTTTATTGGAATTTGAAACATTCCAATAAACTTACACAATCTCAACAATCTCAACAATATGGTCGAATATACTTACCTACATAAAAATAATTTTGTCACTTCTATATCGAAATCGAACGCTTTTAGAACCTGTGTAAAAAATAATTACAAACTGTTAATAATAGTGGTTTTTAAACTAAAATTTTAATACTTCCATTATTAATCTGTCTAATAATTATAATTGAAATTTTTGTCTCAGTATATATACATATTATCATAAGAATAATAAATATATTTATATATATTATTTTGATGATAGTATTTAAAAACACAGAATAACTAATAGCACTTTTGCTTTCATATTTTTTATTACAAAGTAATTGTTTTAAGTAACATGGTTATTATTCTAACCGCTATACAAAACTAATTAGAAAATTACCACATTTTTTCCTCATTAGAGGTTAAGTATACATTTCAATGTTATGTGTAAGAAAATATCTAACACAAAAGTACCTCTTTCAGGTTGGTTAGTTATTGATGTAAGTGCTTATATCCACACCTTGCGGAAACTGAAATATTTCTATGTGGATAACTTATCACGGAGTTATCTGTTAAGTATGTATTCCACTAATTATATCCATATGGATTAATATAATACTCTTTTGAAGAAAAAATAGAGAGAATCCTTTCTTCCTCAGAAAACGGAAAATATACAAGCTAATAATTGTTAATTTACAATAATATTTAGAATGTTATGTAACATATGTTTTCTCTAGAACGTTTAACGAGTAAATGGTACTCTTAGAAGGGATTTTCCCCTTTTATAGTTTAACATCTGAGTATTTACCAGAGCGTATTACATGAACAAGGCAATCTTATTATTGTATAAAACTCACAGGAATACGAGGAGATTGGGGTTAAAAGGTAAAGCCTTCTTTGTAAGAAATGGTATTTCACGGATATTAAATGATTTATTTTTGTAAAACTGTGTGGGTTGACCTACATAAAAAAAAAGTTAAAAATATGATAAAGTAAATAATTATAATAATGAACAGATATGCATTTATAATCTTTTTGTTTCTCAGATCGTTTATTTCGTTTGTTTCATTCGTTTAAATAAATTACTTATTTTAAGTTTTTTACAGAAAAAATATATTTTAATACATTATGCATTCTAATAGTTTTTTAATTCTATAGTTATGATCGGTTACCGACTTTAAACCATAGAGTTTGTTGGAAAATATTTATAAACATGTAAAGCTTACTTGTAATTAAAATTTCAAAGAAGTATAGAAAGAAAAATAAACCGATACGGGGAGAGATTCAAATCGGTATACAGATAGTCTCTTCTAAGGAAAATTACTAATACATGTATGCGAAAAACGGTGTATGCAAGATAAAATATAAGTTAAAATCCTTAAAATTATTTATTAAATTTTTTCACTAGCTTAGGACATTTAACTCAAAACTAAAACTATTTATTTATTAACACTTGAAATAGCATAAAAGTAACTTATAAGTAAGTATATAGTAAATAGCTATGGATATTTCTATTCATCAATATTCAACTCTAGTGAAAGGAAAAAAATAACTTGTCTTTGTTTATATAAAACCAGTGAACCAAAAAAAATAACTAGATACCCTCAGTCACTCTAGCTTTGCCTGCAATGCAAATAAAGCTTCACCCTTTTTGAGCCCACCACCATATGAGCAGACAAAACATTCACGACGTGGCGCTACTGCGAATACCTGCAGTTATCGCATAAAACAATCTCAGATAGGAGGCCCAACCACGATCCAAACAGATACTACTGGTCACGCTGATCAACCGAAAAAAAGCAAGAAAGTAGCACAAGTCATAAACTAACCATTTCTAGACTAATCATAGCCAAACATAATCTTTATATCACGCCAGACAAAGGCTCTGTCTGTTTCCCAGCTTGACAGGGATACATCAGAATAAGGCAATGAGCCCGAAACAGAAGAAATACGAAATATAAAATCCACCCTCAGTGCTTCAAATGGAGTTAGACAAACAAGAAGATTTTTTATATACACACGTTGATAGACAGTCCACACTCATACACACTGAGCTAGGAGGAAGTACTAGCTAAATCAGTTGACTACTGGAATAAGTTACTACAACAAACAACTAAAAATAATATTAAAAACCAAGTCCACCAATTTTGTTCTATATAATCTTGCTGTGTTATAAGTAATATACTTGTCTATTGATTGCAAATCCGTTATTACACAACTAAATTTATAAAATTTAAAAAGTTATTCTATGAAAAATATTGGTTTCCTTTCACCCTATCTTCCCCTAAGTTTCTTGCGTTCTTTAATCAAAGAAACTGGACACATTCGTTTTCTGACAAGGGTAACATGGTTAAGACGAATGCAGTCTCGTTTAAAATAATTGTATTAAAGTAGGTTAATTAGGAATTCAAATATCCTACAGTAAGTGGATAAATGGTGAACTAGATTTCTTAGTATTATATTCAGACGAAGTATAAAGTTTAGTTCTATATTAAAAACGAGTATTTTTCATTTTTTTTTTATTTTAAAGATGATTTGTAGCCAACTTATTATAAATACGATTTTCTTATTGTTATGTAAGTCATATATATCCACAAGGTTAAAATGCAATTGAATAAAAAACCTACCTACCTACCTACTATAAAAAACTTATAAGAGCTATGGAGACATCTTGGTGTTAAATTATTTAAATATTCATACAATTCGATCTTTATACATATTTATTTTACAGTAATAATATATTTGGGTTCCGCAAACATATCAGATATTCATCGAATCTCTTTGTTGACATATTGGTTTTGTTTTTTAATAGAGTTATATTTAGGGCTGTGTAGTTCATGTTTTAATATTATATAGCAAGTGCAATTATTGTTACTAGATTTTGAAAATTTTATTGATTTAAAAATAATAGACACATTTTGATTATTTCTTTATTAAATACAATCAGTATAGTTTCATATCATTTTAAAAGATATTAATATATAAAAAAAATAACAAACAAACGTTTTTATATAATATATCGTAAGAACTTGCCCTTACCGTCTGTCCAAAGCAATAACTAGCGTTGTTTTAATTTAATAACAGTCACTTGGTCCCTACTGAGTACAGGAAAAAAATAAAAAAACAAAATTCGTAGCACCACCCCTGGGAGACTCCGCCTACGAATATTTCCTATATAAAAGCTGCAAGTCCGTCTCTCACTTCCATTAGAATTGAATCCATCGAGCACCTACTTTCAAATATTTTGTCAACTATGAAATTTTATATGAAAATTTCCTTATAATACCAAATAGTTACATGTAAGTATTTACTTAGCTAACTACTATAAATTTTGAAATTTACCATGTTTGTTATTTAAAAATGTTATAACTTTTCCTCCATCTAATTGATTATCTAAAAGATATTGCTTTCTAAGCATTTTTGACAGTATTGTTGCAAAAAGTTTTATAATTGCCGGATTGTTTTTCCACTTTTCAGATACCAAAACATGAGAAGAAAAATACTTATTTTATTTTTTTTTGTGCTTACTTCAGACATTGTATTTGGGAAAAATGCAAATGCAACTAAATCACTAAAATTAATTAGTAAAAATAATAACAACCATAGAATCAACAATGAAAGAAAAAAGAGATCTCTTGACAAACGTTCGTTGTCATATTTTTTACCTGTTAATGAAGAACTTATAGATAAAGTGGAAAGATACAAAAGTGATATAGATGAAAATGGCCGAAAAGTCAGATTTGATGTTAATAAAGAACCACCATTTTGGGGCACAAGGGGGAGACGAGAAAGTGCCTCAGATGAAAGTGCTGCTGATTTACCACTGAATCCCCAAATTAATTACAACTTTTTTGGCAAAAGTAAAACTTTACATAAATTTCCACCTTATCTCATTAACCAAAATAATGATGAAGTACAAACTCCTTTTTGGGGAAATAGAGGTCGTCGTGCATCCGAGGAATCTGATGAAAATGATATAGAGCTATTTTGGGCAAATAGGGGAAGAAGACAAGAAGATGAACCTTTTTGGGGTACCAGAGGTAGAAGGCACGAAGAATATCCTTTCTGGTCTAATAGATGGAGATGGGGTAATTTCTTCATGAAACATGGAACGGAGTATGATAAACCCTTATGGAGCAATCGTGGGAGACGTGAAGCATTTGAACCCTTCTGGGGAAGCCGAGGAAAGAAGAAACTACGAAATTTTAAAACATTTAAAGAGGAATCTGAACCTTTTTGGGGAAATCGAGGTCGAAGAAAAATTGATCTTAAAGAAACACTTATTAAAGCTATAAATGACGTTCAAAGCATTCTAAAAAATCTTGCAAGAGGCAGGAATAACAACTTCAAATCCTCATTTAATGGATCTAATAGTGATCACTTGCAATCTTCGTATGTTGTAAATGAAAACGTTAATGACGAACATAGTTCTAGCACTTTTGAACAGAACACTCTTAACGATGACAGAATTTTTGCAGAAGAGCCGCATTATATTTTAGTTGAAAGAAGCAGTCGCTCCTCAGAAGAGGATGATCCATTTTACATTTCAAGAGGAAAGAAGTATAAATTTATTGAGATTGCCAAAACATCAAGGGGCCGGCGAGGAGCATTGGAAGAAATTGTAAAATCTGTACGAAACGATCCTTATTATATAGCAAGAGGTAAAAAAGATGTTGTGTTTTCAAAACTGGGAAACCCTTCTGTAGTTCAAAATAGGCATCTAAAAGCAAAAGAGCTAATCTGTGCTACCGTCAAACTGTTAGCAATGAAGTACGATGCAAACATGGTTAAAAAGCAGACCAACGATAATGACAGAGATAGACGAACTATATTGAAGAAACTGGCACTGCAATTACAAATGGACCCGTATTTTGTTAGTAGAGGTAAGAAAGTCCATGAACCTACTGTCGATTATAAAGCTATAGAAAAATTCTTAAGTCAAATCAACGTCTCGTGTAATTAAAACTCTTTTGATCGAGGTGGCAAAAAAAAGTGTAATAATATATTATATTTATCTGAGATTTAAACATAAAATGTTAAACTAATAAGAAAATAAAAAAAAAGTATAGCAATTGTATTTTACATGATAAGACTAGGCTGTAATAAATCATATACCGAATGAAATAGGATTCGTTATATTGACTGGCTGTTGATGAACCTTTCCTGTTATAGTTTTCCTTATATCTTTTGCTTTTTTAACGCTAATAAATGTTTGTTGAGACCATCTTAATCGTTTTTTATTATATAAAAGAAATGACCAATAAATTTAGGTATTAAATAAGAAAACTATAAATTGTTTTAAGTGCGATTTTATTTCGTTTTCTGCAGTTTCTTTTTTCAGATACCTACATCGTTTACATAAAATTCATCATGATGTTGCTCTGGTCACTATTTTTTTACATGAAGTCAATTACTCTTTACTCTTGAGCAATTTGGAAATTCTTGAAAGCTGCACATTGATATTTTTACATTTTATGATAAAGTACATATAATTTGATTTAAGACTATTAAGAGATCTAATGAGAACATCTATTTCTAATATCGAGTATGGGCTGTCAAAGATAAGAAAAGTTTTCAAGTTGTCAATAGTTAACACCGGTTGCACTGTGAAGCCACTTTTCAAAGGGAACATTGATGTTTTAAATACATATCGGTAACATACTTGGAGATAATTGTTTGGACATTTTTTCAAATATGACTTTTTTTAGGTACACATTGATTGATATTTCATATAATTCTAGTAAAGATTTCGTAAATTGTTTGCATTGTAAATAGCAAAATAATTATGGACATTTAACATTTTATATTGATATGATTAGATAGGTACACGTAAATCCATCTAAAATATTTTTGTGATATATATCTCGGGCCCTATCTGGTCCAACTTATGACACTTTTAATAATACTGCACATGTTAGAAATTGCATATTGATACACATAATAATCTTTGTTGATATAATTTGACATTTAATGTCCTAACCTTATCGATAATAATCTCAACACAGAACATTTTTCTACGCTCTATCGCGCAAATTAATTTCAAATATCCTAATAACTTATTCATATCAACATTTTTAAAAAGCTGGAACATTTAACAAAAACTTGTGATAAATTAGGCTCTTCAACAATCAAATAACTATATATTTCAGCAGTGAGCGCACTCACGTGCACTTTCTAAAACAATTCTGAAATATAGTCATAAATCTCGTTCTGAAACTCTGTGTTTCGAGGATGCGTCAATCCCTGTAGGCCGCAAAATTCGTTCATACTCTCCAAAATAGAAGATGGTTAGTGGAATCCTCACGTCCTGCATCTTCTGACATGGAAGAGTTCCTAAAGTCTTCGTAGCCATCTCCACCCGAAATAACCAAGGTCTCCTTATTGTTTTGTGTGTTCTCCGTCTGCTTTTGTAGTTTCTCAGCGTTTGCCGACCGTCGACTCAACGCTTTGGTCTTCAAGCTCGGCGTGGGCTTCGCAGCCGGTTTATAAGGTACTGGATTCTCCACAATCGTCAAGAATCGCACGTGCCCGGTGTGTCCATAAGATACACCTATAAAATACATTTTTGAGAGATATTGCGCTTTAAAATGAAACAGTATACTATATTAAACTTCCTAGATTAATAAATTTAGAGTAAATATTGACGAATAATAAATATAGACTCATATAAATTGATAATTCTGGCACCACCCGAAATAATAATCGATCCTAATCCCTTTGTTCTTTAGTAATAAAACTACCATAGGTTTTTGGAATTATCAGTACCGAATAGATCGAGGTCGAAGAAGCTGTCTTAAATTGATTGCAATCTGAGGTGATATCGATTACTTCTACCGGCAGGTCCAACTCACCACTAAGCTGCGGCGCCATGAAGGCCCCCGTGATGGTGTTGGGTGAGTTGTGCAGCGGCGCCGTGAGCAGCACGCCGGCCGACGTGCCCACCCACAGCGTGTCGCGGTGCGCTATGAGAGCCGTCACTCGCAGACACGCCGCCTTGTGCTGACGGATTATGTCATCGCACCCTGGATGATATTATGAACATAGATGAACATTGCGATTGTTTCGAGTCGATCAAGTAGACAGGTCATTTAATTTTATTAATGATTACGTAAAAAATTGATTACATTATTTTATTTTTAAAGTTATTTGTATTAGATTTTCGACCATAAGATCTTTTACTTATCGATAACATTAAGAGAAAATTTTAACAAATTTATAACTGTAATACGTACCTACTGGTACCATTTTGCGGCCAGAAAAATTGATTAAAATATTAGGACAATAGTACAATCTATGTTATATTTTTTTTTAACATAAAGAAGCCATTCTTACAAAATATTGAAGACAAACAAACAATATTTTATTTGCTTAGCAATTGAAATCTGTACCAAAATCTTATTTCTACGTGTTTTCTATCACAACAAGTACTTCCTAGTAAAATTTTAGTAATTTATTATTTTCAATCAGCTTATACATGTCACAATAAAAAAATGCAAAATCAAATAATTTTATACCGCTAAGATTGAACAACATCATCATTATCAAATTAACCTTTCATTAAGGGTATAAACTAACTTCACTTATTTAATTACCGGTTACGATATATATATTAAATCTCTAAACTCGACTCACCATGCAGCATCTTGGTGACGTGTGGTGTGATGCTGAGCTCCGCCAGCAGTTCCCGTGAGGTGGCGTGGTAGCAGCGCAGCTGGGCCGTGTTGAGAGCCATCCACAGCGAGCTGCCCGACACCGCCATGTGACTGATGGGACGGGTGTCACCCGTGATATGGAATGTTTCGTCCACCTGGTGGGTAGGTAGGCGGGGTTTAAATATTACAACACTTTTCTACCCATAAGATATTGGAATCTTTCAACAGATCTATGTATCTATAACTAGTATAAATATAAGTATATAACGGTATAACACTTCTAAGCTAGCTAGTGTCTTTGAGGATGAAATAAAAGTTTTTTCTTATTTAGGAATATATTCAGACCTGCAAAGTATGCGGGTTGATAATTTTGATGGTAGCCTGCGTGGAGCACCACATCTTGGCGGCGATGAGCAGCATACTCGATATGGGATGCGCGCTGCTGCCCACCGACAGCGTGGCGCGCTCCGACCACGAGCCGTCTGCGAACGGACAGACATACACATAAGCGTATCGGGATATACATGTTCCACTGTCGCTAGCTTGGTATTATGGAGAGAGAGAGCTTAATCCACCATAGTGGTTCATTATATTTTTATTGTTTTTTCACTTGCAAACATTGTTACACAAAAAACGGTCAATGTTTTATTTGTTAAAGTTAAGAAGTTAGAATTTCATTTGTTATATATTTACCGATATCTCTGCTATACACGACGAGTTCGCCACTTCCGAGCGACACGAACACTTGCCCCTCCACATAGCTGTAAAAAAAAACAGTTTTTTTTTAACTATAGAATTACAATTAACAAATATTTATCTTAGAAAATAAACGTAAATATTGTAAAAAGGCCAAATTCAATAAAAAAATATATCCACTTACATTATGGAGAGTACAGAAGAACTGTGCTGCAGCTTGATCTTGTTCTTCTTGATGCGTATGTTGTCCATACAGTTGTAGACGTGTATGCAGCCGTCCTCTGTGCCCAGCCACATGGTGGGCTGGTTGGCACTGGACGCGTTGTCTTCTGATGACTGTCGGCTCGCTGGTGATGACAGCGTACCTGTTTAGGCAAACTTGATATTAATTTATGACGTACTAGCTATGGCTAGTGATCCGAGTTTTGAGCATTTTGAGATTTTCGATAATTTTGTCGCCAGTCTTAATCGTAAAATCGGTCGCAAGAAAAGTTTTTTTATGGAATTACTTATAGTTTATATGGATATTCTATGAACTCCTTGCAGAGTTGACTACAATTATAAAAAAAAAACTAAACATTCGAGAATAAACATTGAAATTGGATGATTGAAGTTTACCTCCAACATACAAATTCACAAACTTAGAATCTGCCTTATTATTAACACTGACATCGATTAAATAGAATACCTATTAATATTTTCTTAAAAAAAGGAGAGATAATATAGACATACACTCACAAAAATTCGAGAATAATTACGAAACCATATATAATTATACTAATTCATTATATTATCTTAAAGTACTACTTTAAGATAATATAATGATTTTAAACCTAATATAAGATCTAAATTAAAAAGAAAAAAGAATCATACCAATAATGCGCCCTGGAACTAAGTAGCACATAAATAGAAAGGAGAAAGGTTTTATGAATACATTTAAAGTGCACAAGTACGTGAGAAGAACACTAAGTCGAAAAATGAAAAATATTAATGATTAGACATTAGAATAAAAGAACTTGTGCTTGATGATGTGGTGGCTTGATACAATGTACCAAAAACAAAAAATAATAATAAATTATTTAACTAGAGGAACAGTTGAACATTTGGTGACAAGTAAGAGATAAAAAAATCGGTTCTATCTTGCCTGATGTTATTCCCATAGCTTGTTTATCCACAGCTGGATTAGAACTGGACTTCATCACTGGATGTACTGGAATGTTCTGTCCAGTGTGAGGTGTGCTGAGACTTTTGCTATGATTCGGCGTGAGAGTGGATCTGTTACCGAGACTGGCACTGAGACTGCTGTGGAGACGAATGTTGCCTGATTCTTGACTTCTTTCGGATTGGGCGTCTTGGTTCTCGCTAGTTGATGAACCATCGTCTTCATCCTCGCTTGATGATGAACTAGGTAAAAAAAAATAATTTATATTTCTAACAAGAAGACTGGTAGAGTGTGATTTTTATAAACTAAATATAATGGACAAATATGCACCTATCGAGTCGAATGTTCTTACAACTTTCATCAGGATCAGAAATACTGATACCGGGCTTAGATCCAGTACTGCTCAAGGAGCTGGTACTTCTGTAACAAATAAGATTTAATAGGTAATAGGTAGATAGGTAAATTGATTTAATTTTAATAATATCTGAACATATTGATTACGGTATATCTAATGTCTGCTGACGAGTCAAGGCCGGTGCGGCCGGTATGCAGGCGACGCAAGCGATCCTTGCGTTACACACACCATTGCAAGATGTCACTTGTGGTTTTGGAGTCAACGTCAGCACACATACTTGACCGACGTAACCATCACTGTTGCAAACCTGGTAGAATATAGAATATGGTAGAAATTGCTCTTTGTACATAATGTTTAATATACAGAATGTAATTTAAATTACTAACGATTATTTTTATACAATGTTGTGACGTTTCTTAAAAATATGACTTAAGATTTAATTATGTTTTATTACGAACCACATTCCACTTGCATTAGTTTGACAAATTTCGGTCGAGACAAACATAATTCCAATGTATTTTTTAATGATGGAGTATAATATTCAATAAAATATTGAAGAGGGATAACAAAGAAGATTATATATTTCCTAACATTGTACCCTGAAATCATTGTCGAATCTATCGTACCCAAACGTCAGGTGCTTGTCCCTTGGGTGGTATGGTGGGGGCGGCGCACGTGAACTGCAGCCCTGCGCGCGTCTTACGGATGGGCACCGGGGAGAGGAATTCGGGCGCCGGGCGCTCCGGACCATACACATCTGGGGGCAGTACACACGATTAGATGGTACCAGAATACTATCTGATATGATGATAGTGTTAAAAAGAAAAGATGTGTTACGGTAGGTTCTGATATACGAATAGTGTAAAAGAAGAGAGTAAATTATGTCTCAAAATAAAACTTTTAGAATAAAACGCCAACACAGCGGTGACGTCACGCCGAAGAACATCATTTTTGTCTGTAGATCTTTTAGTATACGTAAATAGTATGTGTTTGTTGTTATGTGTGTAATTGATGACACTGGGAAGTTTTTAAAAGAAAAATTAATCACAGAGTTTTCCTATGAATTCATCGCTTAAATTATTTTGCAGTTATAATGTATTTTGAGAATTAGAAATGATAATACAGCTGAGAAAAATTTAATCATATCTAAAGGAAGGATGTTGGGGTTTTTTTTTGTTGGATTTGTGTAATAAAATATGGTGTCACTTACATAGCTTCTGTTTGGTCTCATTTATTAATTCTTCCCAGTTGCTCCTTTTTTCCGAATTAGGATATATTATAGTTAAATTCTCAGGGACGTTTCTGAAATAATGTTATTATAAAAAGTGCTATCCTTGAAAACAATGTACCAATTATAACTGTAATTGTTAAGCTAAGAAAGTTCAAAATAATATTTTCTGCGTAATCTTCAAAACATTTTGATCTTTTTCGATTACATTTTTTAGATAGATCCATGGATCTAATGGAAAGAAAATTTTACGATATTTCTGTACTGTTACATCATGATGCAACAGTACAGAAATATCGTAAAATGAAACAGATAACAAAGAGATATATGCCAAATATCCCGTAAAAAATAATCATTACTTTAAATTAAATGGCCATACTATTTTAAAATGTTATATTATATTTTAACTGCTAATACTCGAGTTAAAAACTTGACACTTTTAAAGTCATTTCGCTTTTTAATATAACTAAATAAAACGTAGGCTTTTAAAATTAAACCCTTAAGAATATGAACAGAATGAAACACTGTTTTATGTAGAAGAGAAACAGTTAAAGCTATTAATAAATTGAGATAAGTAAAAATAACTCTAAGCTATGTTACAATACTTACGAGGTGTTTAAAGTTAGTTCCATACAACACAACTGATTATCAGAATTCTGCCTTTCAGATAGGTGTCTATTCGCAGCGTGCAGCATCTCCCTAACCAGCTCTTCTAAAGGAGTATGCTGCGCGTGCAACGCTGCCACTTGCTCAGATATCAGCGTCAGCGTATTAACGTCTTCTGACAGCGTTTCTACTTCGTGTATCATTCGTCTCATGTTTTCGTCTTTTCCTGAAGTGTATATAGGTAATGGTCGTAGAATTATGTGTAACTTGAATTAGTAAATATAATTAATTGTAACTAAAATATATATTGTATACCTTTAATAATTTCTAAGTCAGATAGAGATATCCTCATTAGCAGTTTATATTTATTGCCTTCCATTTGACTCGCTATGCTGCATTGGTATGTCCTGGAAGTATTGTTGTATTGTTGTTGAAAAAGTGATAAAACTCATGGTCATTTGTTGTAATATATTTACTTACGGAATGGGTTTTTTAATGGTGCCAGTCCTTCTCTTAACACTGGTTATCAAAAGCGTATCATTGAAGAGAAACAGAGCTCTATCTTTAACGGTTCCTTGAGCAGCTGGCATAGTCACCATCTCATGTCTTATAAACGTCCTATCAAGCGAGACCAGATTAGATAAACCTTCTACCATTTGCTCTAATTCTCTTAAAGTCTGTTGCTGCTGTTCCAGCTCTAGACTTTCTCTTTCAGTACAATTAATAAGTTCTAAAAGATCGTGAATCTCCTTTTGAGCTTCCAAAAGTAACTTGTGATCTGGATGCGACTGATCTGCAAAATTAAAAATATTTATCTACTATAATTAGGGTGACCGTCTGGTTTATCGGTCAAAGGTCTAAATTATTTATTGAATTTTAGTTTTTCACAAAACCTTTTTTTGTGTTAAATCTACCACCGGTTTTAAAAAGTTATTGCTGTAGATCTAAGAAAAGCCGGCGAAAAAAACTTAGCAGGATTGCCTATATTTATATTTTTAATATCTCTTACAACTTATTACAATTAATATAAATAATAAATTTGAAAAGGCCGATCACTTATGGCTAGAGTGCGTGCCTTAATTATTAACTTGTTCAGAAAACCAAGTTCAAAATAAAGTTACTAATTTAAAATGATAGTAGCAACTCTTAGACAATGAAAAACAAACATTTTTTTTTTCATCAAAAAGTCTAATTAAAAATTGTTAACCGCAATCAGACCTAAACAATAAAATCAATCGCATTAACGATTTCTTAATGACCATTTGGTTCATTAGAACCAAACTATATACAAACCCTAAATAGAAACCCAAAACCAAGAATTCAATTGAAAATCAAAATATAAAAAAGTAAACAAGACCAAGATTACTATTTACTAATATCTTCAAACAACAAACCAAAAGAAAATAAATATGTAAAACACCAAAATCCAGATTAGACTCAAAGTTTCAAATGATATTTTGACATTGATTTAGCAAATAATTTATTTTCTAAATCATTGTCAAAATAAAAAACACCAAAGCTTTAATAAATATTAAAAATTAAAAAGACAAAATATCAAAATCTAGAAATAATGAAAAACCTCACGACAAAAATCGAAGTATTAAAATTAATAACAAACGAAAAAACAAAGCTGTACCAAATAGGTATACATAGGGTAATTTACTATAGAAATCTTTGTTTTTAATATTAAAATCTAAGCCAAAATAAAATCAGCTAAAGATGTTTCTTAATTTAAAGGCCTCGAATTTGATTACGCGCGGTGAAAAACTAGTTTATGGCTAGCCGTGATTTCCCACTTTAAAAAAATTTTATTAGAGACATCTGTATATAATAATTAAAAAACATTTCTTTACTTAAAAAACTTTCTTTAAAACTGATACAAATAACTTTCTTGGAATCCAATTCAAATATATGGAATAAGGCGATCAATATTTATGAAATATGCGAATCATCTAAATATTTAATATTAGACATCTTTCAAATATTTCAAAGAACAAAGAATATTAGCGATTCAATAAAAAATATAGACATATTTATTTATATTTGTAGAAAAAACAAAATAGATATTCGATAAACAAATATTGTACCTGTGTGTTTGATCAGCCGTTGGATCAGTAGTTTGTAGCTCGGAAACTTCTGTACTGGTTTTATTAAGAGATTGTCCAAAGACAATTTGCCCTTGTGGTCTCTCGCTCGTGCCTCCAAAAATTTCGCAAAGGCAGGTCGCGATGCTGCTGCAGATTTTATGGTTTCCTTTGCCTTTTTCAAATTGTTGATAAAAGACATGTAGGTATCCATAACGGTGGGTTTTGTAAACTAAATAAAAATCAGTCATTTTAATCATTGTAAATATCTGTATGCAGTAAAAGTGAAGAAATAAATATTTTAGTCGGCATGTTTGTAAACCTGCTTCTGATAACAAAAAAAGAAGACACATTTTAATTGATCTTACCACTTCCAAGAATACATCTCCAACTTTCTGTTGCAGGTCCCATTGTTCGAGTCTCTGTCTAAGTTGTTCCAGGAACACTTGGTGCACGTTCAGAATAGCTGGAACTTGATAGAATATTTCATCTACCAGAAATGCATCTAGGAGTCCAGCGTTCTCTGGACTTTTGAGAGGTTGAAGGTATTTCTGAAATTATGAAGAGTTTTTACTAATGTTAGAATTCATACTTTATAATGTATAAAAAAAATTAATGTACTTCCATGAAAGATATCTTTACTTTGTTCAGAATCCAAAATCAAAAAAAGGAAGAGCAAAAATTATATATCACTAATAAAAAGCAGTTAAGCAGACTTAACTTTAAGTCTGCGGTAACTTAATAAGCGGTTACCAAACTATCGAGTTGAAAAACTATTTTGAATTAAGTAAGGAATAACGATGACAGATAGACATAAACCACGAACTGAATCGATTATTTAACATTAGAAAAGCGGAAACAACTGGAACCCCCGAGAAAACTATTTATTCAGAATTACTAAATAAAATATCACGACATGGAATTCCTATTACCTACGTCACTAGAGAAAAGTTGAGTGCTGTACTGACTACTGTTAGACTGCTAGTTCCTACAAACGGATGTTCGGAATTACATTTCAAACTTCATTTTAAAGTTGTTAGGAAAATGGGATTTCTTGCAATTCGTTGATTACTTTCTAGTTTCTGTTTGACGGAAATTTCTAATAAGACTACTTCGTAGTATAATTTAACTAAGTTGTATATTTTTTAGAGCCATAACAAAATTATTTACAATATTATTTATGAATATAAAAACAAACTTCACGCATTTATAATAAATTATAATTCTTTGCACAGGCTTTGAGTTCAATCACCCCGCTATATTCTCAAATATAAAAAGATGACAGCTGTAAAAGGTATGAGCAACAATCATATTCTTCAAAGTGGTCCATGAATTGAGGAAAATTTATGAAAACCTTGTTATTTCACCGAACGAATTTGTCAGCCAGCAGTTAATTTGGAGAGACTGAGTTATAATTTTATGGTGCCCTTATAATTCAGGAAAGTGGCATCTAAAATGTATTTACGTGTGGGTAATATCATGCAAATATAGCACATAGCTCTTAAAAATCAGAGTTTAAATTCGGATAATGGCTGTTTACCTGTTAATTGATATAATTATTCGCGTGGGACTTTTATGATTGAGGGACGAAGTTGTTTTTAATTGATGTAAAATATGATACGTATTCTTGGATATTGTATATTTAATATGTTTTAATAATATTTATAATGAAATTAACATTTAAGTATTTGCTGGTGACTTCAGAAAATGTCTCATATTTTCTTCTGAATAACTTACTCTTGTGAATTATACTATAAAGAACTGCACTACTGCGCTGTGTTAGTAATAACTTTTTTACTTTTTTCTTTTGTTAATATTGACATTATTAGTCTTTTTGACGTACATTCTTTTTATTTTTATATTTAATGTATCTCATATAAATCCAAATATACTATTAAAGAACAAGTGCAGTGGCATATGCCATTGGGTAAATAAAACAGCTGATTGATATTCATAAAATTATTATACATATAATATGGGAGATATATACAGGCTTGTAAGAGACAGTGTCTGAAATATAATAAATGAGGGAAGATGAGAGACCGATACTTATTTTTGTCTATCACACATGCAAGACTCTATCTTGATATTTCTAATTGGGTTACTTGTTTTTTCAAAAGACACATTTTAGGCTGGCTACTTTATTTTAAAAATAACTCTATGCTGATATTACCATAACTACGTTGTACAGAAAGACAAACGTCATCCATAAAGATTTACAAATAAAAATATGTTGTCACCCCTGAGAAATGGAAAGGAATGAAGAAGGCAAAGCCCAAGGGAGGGGAAAGGTAGGTGTTGGGCTTCCGGCTCCCTCACTCACCGTAAGACGCGTAACTACAACAGCTACTTCCTGTCAATCTCTGTGAAACAGTACTACGAATAGGCAGTACTACCTATACAAATTGGAAACTACCGCATTTTTTAAACTACACCAATTTTTTTTTTTCATTTACCGCTTTCATTCATGAAGGAAACCCTTTGGAACGTTTTTAAGAAAATAATAGGTATACCACGTTGAACGATAGTTACTCTATTTAATTTAGATTTAAAACATAGTTGAAATAGAAACAAATATAAACATGACCAACTAACAATTGCTATGATTTATTGTTTGATAACTTTTTTAATACTTTTATTTTGACATATATGCATTTAGGTTCATTAAAATATATACATTTATTGCTGCACTACATAGTTCACACAAACATGATTATTTTACTTTATTTTAGTACCTACATTAGCTCTAGTTAGATTTCGAATAATGAAGTACTAACAGATTTTTCTAAAGATTACGGGTTGTTGAGACTGGGATTTAAAATGAATTATTAACATTCAGCACATTCCTACTATGTAAGAAATTTAATAAATCCTCCTTGAACCGGTATTTGAAATCTTACTAAATTATTTAAAAATCTACTTAGCTTGTGAAGTATTTCCGTAGTTTTCTATGATCGTACATAATGTACAGATATTATTAAATAGTAATTAATTAAATGATATACAACTATATCACTTAAGTGATATTAAACTTCTTGTACTTACATCATAAGGCAACGATTATTTCTTTTAAATGTATTTCCGCGACATTACGAGTGTTCGTATTATAATTATCTAGTATAAAAGCAGTACGACGTACTAATAGTGAGTAAATATACCGTAGTTACACAGCAGTTACAGTTAAATATATTTAATCATCATACATTAATACTATAATTTGACAATAATATTACACATGAACGCTTAATAAATGGAAAATACTTCATGGTTCATCTATGAACGAGACAATATCTTTAAATTACACTCAATTCGAAAGAGTTATTTCAATTTTGGTTTTTTTGTTCGTTCATCACGCAAAATTTTTTGATTAAATTTGGTTTTCGTTATATTGTAGGTACCACTAAGATAAATGGAAAAGAATTTAATATTCACGCGGCAACATGAAAACTGATTTGGGCTATAATTGTGGTACAGCAAAAATATTTTACGGGTTTAACATATGGATTTAACTATTTTAGTGTAGGTGTAATATTGAGACTCAGCATAAAAGACTTTTGCACCCGGAAAAGTGGTAAAATAGGATTTCTCCCGTCAAACACACATTATTTAATCATAATAAAAACAAAAAATATATTTAATAATTTGTAAAAACAAAACTGATACACGGATTTTAGATACACAAAATGCATATAAAGTAGCCGGCTACAGTTATTAGGAATGTGTGGTATAAAAACAGCAACAGCATAATATTATAAATTATATTATGATTGCGAAATCTAAAAATATTTCATAATTATTTAAATTTCAACATATTTATATCTATAAAAATCATACGTTACCCTTTCTTAGTATATAAAAAGTCAAGACAGGCTGAGTGCTTCAGACTAACGAGGCCCTTCTATCGCAGACTTTAATCTTTCAGCGACAGAAAATGATAAAATATTCAAACATCGCAGTGCAATCTTTCTATTATATAAGTGTAGAAGATGGCCACCAACGGCTTTAAGACTATTTTTCTAAGAATTAATTACATCTTTTACAAATATAAAACCAAATAGGATATTTTCAAAAATCTTTGAATAAATTTTAAGAAAGCTTATTTAAATTTTAAATTACTTTCTTTGAAGGAAAATATATTCAAACCTTATTTATAGGATTGGAAAAGTTTAAAAATGATATATTAGTATTGTTAATAAAATACATGCCTACTGTTAAAACTTCATCCGGAAATCGTTCATTTATTCTGTTCTGTAAAATGACCAATGCCTTAAAGCTGTTGTTCAATTAAAACTTATTTAAAGTGAACCCAATTATTAAATCATGAATGTTGTAAGTAGCAGTAGTATCTGTTATTGTTCAGAGTTGTCATAAATTTCAGCAATAATATTATAACTTCATTCAGAAGTTAGATATCAACGAGTTGTAGTTATTTACATATAAGTTAGGAGCTTCATATAAGATATTAGATATAAAATCAATACCTTAACTAAGTTCTCCAACGCTTCCACATACGATTTCTCGGTCTCGTAAAGTTCGACCACTACGTGGGTCCGGGTGTCCTGAAACAAAAAAATATATATTTGTAATAACACGATACATATGAAAAAAATATTAAAAATATAAAATATTAATAAGTTATAAGATAATTTTCAAGGGTTTCTTGCCGGTTCAACTATAAAAATCTGAAGATATTTGAAACCATGCAACTAGAGTCTGACGTTTTATACTTATAAATTTATAATTATTAGTTTTATAATTATTCACTTGAATATGAATATATTAAATAAAATATTTTCAAGTTTGACCGTATAAAGATAATACTTTGTTGCAATTATATATATATTGTTTTAATATTTGGATGTTATAAATGATACATAAATTGAATTCATTTTCAATGTTAGGTTTTTTTTTATAACGAAAACACTACAGAGAGTTAAATAGGGATGGGGGTTTAAATGAAATAGATTTTTTTGAATAATATCTACATAAAATAAACTAAATAAACAAATATATTTAGGTGGGTATAGAAGAAGTTATTGAAATTTCATCTAAAAATTGAGCAAAAATTAAAAAAAAATGTAGATATATGTAATTAAATTTCGAAATATACAAGTTTTACAAATATACTTTACGATTCATCTTAGTAAAACAGCTGTCTATTTACTACCAAAACGAGTACAATCCTAAGGATAATCCATTATTCAATAAAATCCGGTCGTTTTAATAAACGCTCCAAGACCGCTTCATGCGTACTCAGCCTTATTCGGTAGCAAGTGAATAGTATAGCTGCTGAATATCGATCGCGTGTCGAGGTTGTGATAGATAAGCCCTGGGTTCTTAAATCACGGTTTCTATATATGATATTCTAGGCTACTGGCTCGTTATTGATCGGACAAGCTTATGTAAGAGCCTGACCTTCTCTGATATTACCTAGAGATCAGATATAACAACTATGAAAAGGTTCTAATTTTTTATTCTGTTTTATATTGAAATGCTATTCATATTTTAAGTTTTTTCGCCTGATTATTTCTGATGATACAAACAAAAATGTATTATTGTAGGTACAAATATTCTATCAAGAGATTCCTTGTATTATAGGATTTTATAATACATTTTCCTGTTCCAGTTTTAGAAATTGAAACTAGGGTTGTTCCTCGACGATTGCTCAAGTTTAGAGTTTAGAAGTGATGTTTTAAGTAAGTAATTTTTTTATATATTTTCTTGTACCGAAAAAAGTATAAAAATACCATCAATTAATATTTAAATTTTGGGTAACAGTTTTTAAAACGACAAACCTTAATTAACGATATTTCTCAATAAATTGTAAAAATGTATATTTAAAGTTTTTATCAATATACATGCTTTCCCATTTTTTTCCAGAATATTCGCATACTCATTGAAATGTATATAAAGACTACAGACATTGAAGACATAAATCAATCGTCAGCTTCTCACCTACAGCATCTCATCGCTTAGGACACCTGCTATTTTCGGGGGAATTTCCCTCTCAAGAAATACACAAGGAAAACAATGACTAAGATCACACCAAAGATTATCACTAATATTATTGTAAATATTAAAATGTTCTTTTCAACGTAATATGGTTGTATTAGAAAAATAACAGGCGTTCTCAACTTGAAAAAATACCTTTTGAAGTTTTTTGCAACCATTAATCAAATTAAGTTATTAATGAAAATTTCCGGCATTGTTGTGAATTTTTCCTTATTTCCCTTCATCCAGAGGGAACAATACGCTAACAAAAGAATAATGGTGTACTCGTGAGTACAATCCCCTTTTGAGATTTTTTTTACGTTTCAATGTATATCTAAGATGCTGCATTACTTAAATTTTTGGACCCCGTTACTAAATTGTTGTCGATTGGTTTGACCTTCAGGATTATATTTATCTTATTGATATATATGTATGTTATTGAACCCAGAAGACGAAACAACAGATATATTGTATTGTTGTTACATTGAAATAAATTACAACAATATTTACGATTTTTACACGTTGTGTGATAAATTTCAGAATTATTAAATTTATGTGTAGACATGTTAGCCATGTTATGCTTATTTAAATTTGAAAATAAATATAGAACGAAATGATGTCGATACGGCACTAACCCTGTACACGGTAGCTCATTTGGTAGACCGTTGAGACGATGTCCCAGAAATCGCAGGTTCCAATCCTGTCTGTGTTAATGAATTTATAATTTATATCCTATATAAGTCCTATATACGTCCTACTTCAGTTTACGTGTAAATATAATGTAGTTTAAAATATTGTTTTAATAGAGATTTAGTGCTTAATATAATTTTATGAAATAATTAATAAAAAAATGTTTAAGCGGACCTACTCTTTTTTAACGTAATGTCTATTATAAAGCTGATTTCTCACATACATATTTGTTTCAGAAATCAAATAGTCCACAAATAACTTAGTAGTTTGTCACTTGTCATTATTGCACATGCAAACACACGCTAACAAGATACCAACATCAAAAGGTGTTTTCATTGTTACCAATCTAACAATATATCTAGTGAAAGTTAATAAAATGGTAACAATGTCCAAATGGGGAACATTACAACATTGTCGTGATAACGATGTTACAAATATACATTCTATTACCATAGTTTAAGGTTTATAATGGTTTGTATATATAAGCTTATAATGTTGTCGCTTAGCAGCGTTTCCCAGTTTATTCTGGCACATGAGCTTACTGCCTTAAGCTGGGTTTACGTAACTTGCCTTTTCTAATTTTGTTAAACTTAACCAGGAAGTGCTGTCTCTATCTATACCATACATATTGTACCTTTATTACAAGTGTAAGTTACCTAGTATTGTGTTATTTAGTACCACCGCTTTCTATCTTCAATATAAACATATAAGTTGTTGAAATTTTTAGTGCAAAAATCATTAACGTTTAATTTCATTTAAGATAACCTATTTTATTTTCTTCATTTATTAGTAAAACCATTTTTATTATTTATATACTAACTTATATTAATTATTATTGAACTAAAATATCGTTGTGTACATTGAATGTATAAATAAATAATTATACTTTATTTTTAAACCTCATTGTAAAAATGACATGTCTGTGTGTAGCATCATAGATTCCAAACGGATGAACCGATTTTAATGCGGTGTTTTTTACCTTATCTGTGGTGATAGTTCTTCGTTATATTAGTTGTTGTTTGATGTTAATAAAAACGATAATTATCTCAGATATATTCCGTTCTTATTGGGACTACCAACGGACTTTCAAAATATATAAGAGTTAATAACAATAATTATGAAATATATATAAATGAGTTCAGTTTCAATATTGTAGGATTTTTTTAAAATATAATTATGAAATAATAAGCAATTTGTAGGTAAACATCCGAAGCAATACCCATCGGTAGTTACAAAATAAATAAATTATTATAATGAAGTAAAAAAATTATTAGATTCGTTTTCAAATTAATACCTGTAATATATGATTGATTGATAATATTTTCGCATAGACTATTACTTAAAAAAGGTTTTTTTGTTACACTTATAAGTTGTAAATTTTATAGGTAAGTAAGTAGTTCATTTAAGCTAGTCATATAATATTTTTATATTTGCTAAAAAAAATACTCTCTTTTATTTCTTAAGTCAATGTTTACTGAAATATAATTCTAAGAAATTTTATATATGCAAATAATAAAATATTCCAGACAGTCAAGAAATATTTTCTCACAGAACTGAAATTTTCACAATAAGCAAGTCCATACAAAGCAACATATAGAATTTTATATTCTCTGTAAATAATCCAAGCTTACCTTTTATTTACACAGAATTTTGCATCAAAAGAATGAAATGTAACATATTTTAAAAAATAATAAAACCTTTGTCCGTTAATTTGTAGAACACATAAATGTTTAAATCATTACAAATATATTTATGTAAGTTTTGAGTTTGTATTTTTAAGGTTCTTTAAATTATAATTAAAATGTAACATATTTAGCAACATTTCCGCTTTTCTAAATATCAAATGAACTTAACTGAAATGAAATGAAATGAATGAACTGCCTGTTTTTCATTCAACTTTTTATAAATATTTTTTTTCCTTTCTCAAAAACGTAAGCAATGGACTTTATTATTCTTTTATATATAAATATTATACCAGAATTAATCTGATATTTAATGAAATATCCTTTTATATTATGATGATAAAGTTTAAAAAAATTTCAACAAAACTCTCCAAATAAGTAACGGGTCACTACAGCTAGAAATAAAAATTAAATTTATAATATTATAATAATTATTTCTAGCAGTAGAAAAATAAAATGTGTTTTCAATGACCGTTTATTTACGGCTGATAGAAGAAAGAAAAAAACTATTGTAGGTACATAAGTTAATTCAAATTAAATTAGTAAATTTTTATTGACACAACAATTTCGATTGAGTGACTAAAAAAATATTGATTGCATATAATTTTCAGCCTATGATAAAGGTATAGTTAATCATTGTTTTAAATAAATACATCTGTAATAAAAAATATATATATTATGTTACTATTTGAATCAACACCCACAAATTTATTGCATATAAAATAAAAAAAACGAAAGAATATTGAATAGAGTGACAGTAACAGAATGATGATAATGTGTTAATTTTAATAGGCCACAAGAGTACAGTTGAGTGAAGCTTTTTCATGAAACATGTTCAGCGGAAGTACCTTCAGTTGAAGCTTTGTGGTCGTAAATAAAGGATTTTACTAACAAGTGTGTACGTAGCTTAATGTATTGTATTATAACATTTATACAGTAATGTAGAACATGTTTTCGCAATTCCCTTCTTAAGCTAGCCTTAAGAAATATTTATGGAACTTTATAAATATATTTTTTGTATTTGCTAGGTGGTTTTATATTTCCAATTTCACAGGTGAACAAAAAAATCGCCAGCCTTTCATCAGAATAATAAGTAAAAATAATATTTTTATTAACTGTCGTGGCTATACTTACTTGAGCCGCGGTCAACCCAGCAGGCAACCCTGAGAGAGTTACTGCAGTATTCATGTTGGTATTTCCACCGCTTCTGGATCGCCTGATACCCTTATCTCCACTATCATCATCAGACTCAGAACCATGGAAGGACAAACTGACAGCCATTCGATGGGGATCACTGAGTTTCAGCCTTAGTGAATCACGGCTCATCGCACTTACTTATATTTAGCATTGTCTTTTGATATTTGGTTTATATCTTTGGTATTTCTTTGGGAATGTTTTTATTTAAGTTATTTTATGTAACTTATTTTTTTCTATAATATATTAATAATGTTATTTAATAATATAATTGTATTACTATTATTACAATTCTGTGGACGACTAATGGAATATTTATTAAACACAATGTATTGCTGGAATATATTTCCATACTGAATAAAATCCACATACTGTGTAAGCAAGTTGTAGAACATTCTGAGGTAATGCAATTAAAATCATTGAGATCTAACAAATTTGGTTAAGTTAACCGATGAATCGATAACTATCTGCCAATAGGTATCTAATTACTACGTTAAAGTATTATCGGCTCTAATAAGAACGATTATGGTCCATAATGAAGGAGTGGTGTTAGAATCATTACGCCTCGCCCATTATCCGCCTCGGTGCCACTGGAGTAGGGTCTCCATACATTGGAGAGGAAATCAGATACCATGAAATAAATTACTTATTTTGATCTTCACTAATATTATTTTAGGTTTGTATAAAATATTTAAATTAATTATCCCAATGCCTTTAAAGTGGACATGGTCACTTCGTAATCCTGCCAATATAAAAGGCCTTTTTGGAGACAATTCTTGCAAAATGAGTCTAAGAAAAGATGATCGAGTGACAGACTAAAGTAGGCTTCTTTATTTAATTTAAATTATGAATATACAGTCTTAGTTCCAAAGCCTATCATATCATTTTATACAAAACTTCAGACTTCAGATCGAATAGAACTATTTATCTTGACTTGTCTTAATATCACATAAAACCATGGTAACCCTTGGCTTGTAACCTTACACTCGCCTGGACAAGTTGCTCGAGCCATCTCGTGTCTCTTGACTTGCCCGTTAATGACTTTATCCATCGCAAATTAAGTTATCCTTGCAATATAATAAAAATAACGATATAATCTTTAAGCAAAATTTATCAATTTTACTGAATAAATCTTCCTTCATAGTAAATATTTGAAACTGACGTAAGAACCGTCTGGTATTATAGATAATCCATTTACAGAGGAAATGTAATACTTTTAATTGACTTATTACCACAAGACGTTTATACTAATTATGCACTGAAGAAAGGAATCCATACATAATTGTTTAAAAACGAGAACTGTTGTCTAGTATCAAAATTCGCAAATAATTTTGAAATTATATATATTTTCTTTAAATCTGTTTACGGTTAAAAAAAATATAAAGTGATGACTGACTAATGACTAAAATACTTATGTCGATATTTTCACTTGGAAATTTTTGAATATTCTAAGGTTTTTCGTATACCTATAATGTAATCTTATAGTTTTAATGAAGTAATCGAATTAATATAATATTTTTTAAATAATTTCAAGGAATAAAAGAGATATTAAACTGTAGAAATTATCTAAATATTAGATCAAAGTAGAAAAAGCATAGACTACAAAACTTAAAAGCAAGTACACACCGACTACAAAAAACGACAACAACAACTACTACTTTATAACAAACTTATAAAAAATACGAAATAAAACCTGCTACAAAATACTGGATTGAAATTTATTAAAAAACCACAAGAATGAACAAACAATACCATCTCGTTTGATCTACGATAATAATTGCTATGTCCTTGCCAGTTTTACTATGCAATTACACATTTTAGATTTATTTTCTTATTCATAGGCGAAGAATTTGTTTATGTCAGATAGTTCCGCCTTCCCTCTAACTGACCTTCGAAAATAAACTATTTTAGAATACTCTAACCACTGCCATGTGTGCTAACTATGTGACAGAAAATTAAATATTTAATCTGTTTATTTAATAGTTTGACAGAGTTCATGTGAAAGGAGACTTTATATGTATTGCTAGGAAAAATCTTCATAATTTTAAATTTCGCTTTGTATAATAATAATACTAAAATATGACCCATTCAGAATATACTTAGAAATAATGATTTTTGAATATAACATTAGTAAGTGAAATACACGAATACCAACAATAAACGAAGTGCTGGTCTTAAATATAATAACACATGTCTTACATCAAACCAGTGTTATTCATCTGTCGTTGAAATCCAATTCTTATACTTATCTGTTATTTACATGACTGAAAAGAAGCATCAGTACTAGTTTACATTTCAATTAATTTAACCATACGTAAACATATTAGTTTACTTTTTAAATAAAATTATTTCATTTTATTGACATTTTTTTTTGTAATAAAATTATTACAGATATGGGGGAAATTATCAAAATTTAAATTACTTCAGTACAACGAAATCTATTAAAAAAATAATTTTATCTCGTTAAAACCAATTTTAAAAAATGTTTCTAAAATATTAAACAGATTTTCTGGTTCTTATTTTTAGGTAGGTTACATTTGTCTCACAAATATATTATTTATTCAGTACCCTATTTAATCAAAGATGTTAGATATTTAAACAGAAGACATTTAAAAAATGCTGCATTTTTTATTTTGACTTAATTTTGCATTGTTAAGAGGGTTCTCGTTATTTTTAAATTATATTTTGTTTATTATAAATTTAAGTTGTGTACAAAAGTATGGCCATATAGATTATATTACAGTCATAATGCACTCTTAATGAAATAAACATTTTTTTTTGTTATTTACATGAGCAACGATTCAAGCTCATTTTCGACATTTATAAATTATCGATAAAGGTTAATATGAAACGAATTATATTATTTAACATTAAATATTAGCTTGTTTTATTATTATTTTATTAGCTAAATATTTTTTAATAATAAGAAAAAATATTTTATTTCAGCTTTTATTCTAGTCAACAACGACGTTCTTTTTCTTAATTTTTTTCCAAAACCAGATGTCCAATTATAACGTTACTGAGTATTAAAAAAGGAGAAAACATGTAATTATTTCTAATATAATAATAATATCAATGAAGAATAATTAATGATAAAAACTTTGTATTTTCGGATATTACTTATTTTGCTTGTTTATTTGTGTAAAGCTTTCATAAATTTGTCTGTAGCCCAAACATGGATGCCTTCACACTATTATGGACCGTAACATTATGGACATAAGACATACTAACGCATAATGGACATCTGTATTGACATTGTATCATAATTTGAAATCAATAAGCCTTCAAAATAATTATCCGGAGCTGTCGTTGTAAGGCGAATCAGTTTACGAGATTTACACTACAGTGCATTTACAATCACTCATTCAGAAGGAAATTCACCCGAAAATTTGGTAAACAGATTAGGCCGTAATGCCAGAACGGTATACAGAAACGCACGCATATCTCAGACGCCATGCCGATACCGTAAAACACATAGAACACTATTTCCGTAACAAAACCGAACTTTGACAGCCAATTACGAAAACCTATAACCACAGAGCAATAAACATCTCTTACAACATCATTATAATGTCCTTTGTTGTTCAGTAAAAATTTTCTTAGTGAAAAAAAAGCGCGGGCCAATTTTCGGGAGCGCGCGACAACCACCTGCAGTGGCGCCACGCGCGGGACTGAAGGAAAACTGGCGGCAGGAACGTTCCACACCTTATGGTCCTAACAGTGCACCGTATTGCATCGTAATAAAGCATATATTAGCGCTTGTAGTTATTGGTAGTTATAGGGTTGTCCCTTTTGTTGGAAACACGTTTGTTCCGCCCGTTCTAGTGGATTCTGTTTCATTAGGGAGCTACAAAATCGTTATATCGACTGTCATTACATTAAGTTCTAAGTATCACTGTATTGCTTTGTTCTATCTGTGCCTATGTGTGAGTGTGTGTGGTTTACCGGATTTTCTTATAATTTTGAATTTTATAGTTTAAATGAATGTATTATAAATCGTAAAAATACCAATGATTCATTGTTTAAAAAATCTTCATTTTTATGAGCGATTCAAGAACAATATTAATAGATATTTACAGATATGAATATTAATCACCTTAGTAAACATAATAATAGATATTTTATGATATTCCACATTTAAACAACATGAGGTCAAACACAAAATTGTTTATTAGTGTGTGTTAAAGATGTCCAATTAGACTCCAGTGTTATTTGTATGACAAAAACATTTAAACTTAAACTATGAAAAAAAATATATTTTAGTAAGCTTAAACAGATAAACGATTTTTTTAAAATATACTTGATTTAAGCATAAATTTGAAGACATATAACTATCTAAAAATACATATTAATAATAATTTATGTCAATATTAAGGTCGCATAATCAGTTATTATGAATATTCAAGAGTGTCAATTATGCTCAGTGGACGTGACGTGTGGAACCAGGTCAGATGCCTTGTTTATGGAAATAACAATAAATATGCTTTTTGTACTTGAAATAAACTTCAACAGCTGAGGTGAAAATTCATTTGAATAACGTTATTATTCAGTAAAGAGTTTTACATTTTTTATACAAGTGTAGTAAATAATAATATAAATGGTAATAGTTTTAGAAGAATATAAAATGTTACAAATATTGTGGAAACAATAGTTTAATTATTTTGTTGTAATAAATTTTTAAACGTAATCAGACTTATTGGAACTAATTAACTTAATTAATTAATTTGTATATCTTGCAAAATAAGATTTTTATATGAGATATCTATAAAATATTTACGCTGAGCCGTGGCTATAAATCAAGCTTAACTTTGGTAGGTTAAACAACTTCAAGATAAAAATCTTGTTAATAATAAATATTTGTATTTATTTTTATTAATTGACATGTCTCTGTCTGTACTGACATGATTTGTAATTTGCTATACCGATTTTGAAGAAATTTAGAAAAAGTATGTGTTAAAAACCTCATAAAAATCAAAAACCTTTTAGCGCTTTCTGCACTGAGATGTTCCCTGAGGCTCTATAACAGCAGTATAATTACATTTTTATGTTCCGACTGCCAGAGACATACAGACAGGTTCGCGAATCGCATAAAAACTAATTAACTAATTGCTATATGTTTTCCCTTAAGATGTCTTAAAATACTTAGCAAGTATTGCATGTCACGTCTAATTCCAATGAATATAATAGCAAACATGAGACACAACTAAACACTAAGTGGACTATAACATATACCTACGAGGAAGCTATAATATTATTTATGCTTAATTTACTACTCATTCGGAAAAAATAAAGATTTAAAGAAATAAACTTTACAAATGTAAGTTCTAAGATATTGCTTCTGTTTGTATCAATACTACTACCAACCAACCTATCAGTACTACTAGCAGCAAGTAGTAAGAATGTTGTTCTGAACTGCTTAGTATTATTAGTAATTGAAGAGACAAAGAAGGGAAGCGCGAGCGCAGCCGCTTGCGAATGCTGGTTAAAAAAATATGTATCAGACGTTTTCATTCTCACTTATACAGTACCTACTGTATAAATGAGACTGATATTTACTTATTTTTAATTATTTCCAGATATTTTTATAGATTCTTTTATTGTATAGAGAATTCTGGAAACTTACATATAGTAAAAGTAACTTTACATGTCTCTGCGCTAAAAAAATGCAGATAAAAGAGAAATAATTTATTAATTGTCAAATAATACGCTCAAAATATAAAGAGGAAAACCAATAAAGTAATTTTAATCCAATTTATTTAATTGGACACAACCAAATTATGTCATTGTGCAGAGATTTTTAAATTACTGACAGACTGACAACATTCACGATTATTATAAGTGAATTATTAACCACAATTCTGAAAATATTTAATGAGGTATTATATAACAATTGTACTAAATAATTATTACATTAAATATTATTAATTCGATCACAGCAATACCTATCGGTATAGATTCTGTGTTATTAGATTCTGTGTTATCAGAGAAAATATATAATAAGTGGAAAGGCCCAGCTGGAATTATCTTAGACATCTGTAACATTTCATATTTGCAGGTGTCCATGGACACAACACTAGTTACCAGCTGATGGTTGTTTACATCCCAATAAAGCAAAACTAAGTTCTAATGTGTCCTGGATGGATGAGATTCTCTAGAAGTTTTGTTTGTCTTTTTATTCGATTGTCTTTTATTTGTTCGCTAATTATGGAATAATTGATAAAATGTTGTATTTAATAACCTAAGCGTAACCAATATTACTTAGACTATTATTACAAGAAAACCACAAATAAAACGGTTTTTTGAGAAAAATGGGATATGGCATATAATTATAATAACTTAATATAAGGGTTGCTACTTAAGAAATTGCCAGTATTTATACGTGAAAATAACCGTGACGTTAAAAGTTACATAAGACAATAAATTTGGTTATATGTACATAACACCAAATTTATTGACTATGAAATATGATATCTATATAATATCATATTTCGTAAGTAGCAACCCTTATATTAAGTTTCCTTCGCCTCAGATACGGGAAGAGAATACTATTAAATATAGAAACTTCATGGATACTTCAGGATCTTGTAAACTTTCCTGCATCTGAAGTTTACAGAAAAAATACTCTACAGAGAGTTGAAGGAATTTTCCAGTTTAATATATATTATATAGATTTTTTTCTATTTTTAACTCTATAACAGCGATGTTAGAAAATAACACAAATTTCACAAATACTATGTTAAAAATGAAATATGCCCTTCGATATATTTTAATATCAAGAAGAAGTTTATTCTCATAAAGAAGAAATAGAGATCCGAAATAAATATCAAAATAGTAAATGACATTTACAATAACCATTTTAACAAAGAATTAGTAGTTTTTTTATATTTGTGTATACATTTATATACTTTCGACTCTACATTATTAGTAGTTACAAATGTTGAAATAAATAGACCTTTGACTTATACATCATATCAATTATATACTCAGTAATCTAATTTAGATGCAACAATTACAGATCTATTATTTTGTAGGATAATGTAATTAATTGTCATTAGCTAGTCTCTACATAAATTGTCTCTATATTGTAATTACTACGTCCACACAAATTTAGAACATACGACATCTAACATTCATAACTGCATCATACCAACATATTACATTCCCATTAGATGTCATATGGATATTGTTTAATATGTTAGAGTTCTTGAACATATAGGTATTATCTACATAAGTTAAATCAAGTCACGTAGGTCGCAAGAGCGTAGGCGGCAGGATAAAACTGTATACACACTGTATATAGTACCTACTTGGTCATAAAATATATTTGTTAATTAATATGTGAACCCTTAAGTAAGATCAGACAATAAATTTGGTTTTTTACATTATTTTTTTAGAATATGCATCAAATTATACAAATTATTCTGTGGTTTGGAGTTCTCTAAAAGTCGCCGAAATGTATTTGATTGGATGCTTACGACAAAATAATAAATAATATTTATCTGTGCTCCCATTAAATGATAGCAGTATAAAAGTCACAATAAAAGACAGCAGCTTTGAAAATCTTTATTAAATGAAATTAGTTATGTATAAAAAGAAACACGACGTGGATGGAAATAGGAGTCCAATATATATTCCAAATTCGATTGTAAGGACTATAGATATTTGTATATCATATATATTATGTAATATAGGACAAAAATTTGCGGTACATAAAATGGCTAAATTGTTGCCTGTTTGTTGCCTATTGTTGTTGACTTAAAAGTTTGTTTTTGTAACAGCTCTACGCCTGGCAACATAAATATTTGATGTTAATATGAACTTGATACCTCCATGTTTTTCTGAGAAATAGGGAGACAGACAGGCAGGCAGGTAGACAGAATGTAACTAAGTGTGTAAGAATTCCCTATTACCTACTGAAATAAAGCTTTTGTTTTTGATAAACTTTTTCGTCTCATTGAAGATAAAAATATTGAAAAAACACATTATGAACACAGTCTTACACATCGTCTGTATCATGGTAACTTAGTTTCACCGAGCTAAGTATTAACACAGTCATCAATCAACAGGCTATATCACTATTTATGGGATTATTCCGCAAAAATAAAATAAATATGAAGGAATTATGTATCAATAAATGTAATCTAAGAACAGAAAAACGTATGACATTTATATTTAAAAATAATGACATGTATAAGTATTAACAATAAAATATTATTTTAAGAACAAATTAATTAAATTATTTCTTTTAATATGGATATCAAAAAAAAGATAATGCCTAATGATTGAAGCATTGACATATTAATTTGACATTTTGTCATGTCACTGTCAATGTTGCCTCCATTGTCAATTGTGATCTATATCGATTTTGACACTCATTACATCGAATTAAAATGTCAAACGGAAAATACATATGTATATATATATATATATATATATATATATATATATATATATATATATATATATATATATATATATATATATATATGTATACATAGTATAGATAGTTTATACATAATGTGTATAAACTATCTATATTATCTGGATCACATCTAATAATATTACTTTTTAAGTGTATCGAAGAAACATTGGTTTACGTTTTCTGTTTCTACTGAACGCAAAGGCTAGGTCTTGATACTAAGTAATTTTTTATTTTAAAATTTGACATAATTTCATAAATTTTCTATTTTGTGTTGGAACCTCGATCTTGTTAAAATCTGTTAAGGCATACGTGAAAATATAGAATTAAAATTTCATTTACACCGACAGGACTCGAACCTGTGACCTCTGGAAAAACGTTCCTTCACTCTGCCAATTGAATTAATGTGTCGCTACCCGCCTTGCTGAATCTCACTTTCTATTTTATACATTCGACTTTTCAAAGATTAATTTAAAGAAGGTTGTGTATATCATGGTCCCCTGCAAATAACTATGATAACTTGAGAATACCTACTTATTTAATAAGACATTGTAATTTTAATTATAAGTATGAATAATATACATACATTAATGTACCTATACTTTTTTAAATATTTAGCGAGTAAAGATTCGTTTATAGTTTTCTTGTCCTATTTACACACTAATAAGATTGATATGTACAGGAAAACCGACATCAATCGATATAAAGAGAAACTAGACATCAGAATGTCAGGTTTAATAAATCGACCCTGTACTGTATCTAGCGGAGATGAAATTAGCGTGGTAAATGTTCATACGATTCAAATTTGGATAACATTAACAACGGTTCATGAATCGTTAAATCATCGACTGTCCGATTCATTGGAGGAATGTTAATACATCAGCTATTTCCAGTTATTTATCTTATAATGCTTGTTGAATAATCTATTTTTAGATATCTATTTTAGTAGGCCATCATTAATTTTGCATTTTTATAAATATTCTAAAAATAAACTACATCGATTATTGTTGTATTTATCGCTACATATTTCTTCTGGTTTGTCCGGACATTACAGTTTTTAATTTTGGTCATTATGCACTTATGACATTTTAAACATAGTTATAATATAAAAGAAACAATAAAAAACAAAATATTCACATTAAAATTATAGAAGCTTCTGAAGCCTAAACGATACTACGTGATGCTCTAAAACTTACCTTAAATGAAAATGCATAAGAGCTAATTTGCAATATTTCATGTAAATTTTGCTATTCTTGAGATTATAAAACTACAATTTGAAGCTGCTCTACTATTGATAGAAAAATAATTGGTTGTTTAGAGTCTGGTAGAAGAGTAAAAATATTTAAATATAGGTACATATATATTTTACATTACCCTAAATAAAAACAACAAGATATTACCTTTTTTAGAACATAGATAACATTCATTTAATAAAACATTCATTCATTTAAAAAAATAGTGATTCTAGGTTTTTATAAGATTCCTTTCACTATAAGAATGAATGAAGAAGAAGATGAAGGAATTAATGAAGAGAAAATGAATGAATGGTACGTTTTATGTCAGATTACATATCTATAACATAATACATTGTTACCTTTGATCTTGCAATAATATCATATATATTTTCCTTAATATAATATTAAAAGATATATGTGTATGTATTGTATGTGTGGTGTCTGTATGAGTGTGTTTTAGTTTACATGGTAAAATTTTAAAAATGTCATCCACCTAATTCGGAAATGAAGTAAAATACATCTTTATAGAAACAAGTCATATAAAGCGTGTTCCGCTTTGAGACAACTTCGAGAAACTCGTCAAATGACGGATGTTAGACGGAAATTGACGAGGGAGTTACTACCTGCAATCACTTTCAAGACTGCAATAACATGTTTAATATATAGCTACATATTAAATTTTAATTACAACTAGTTATTATTTTGACATTGACCTTTGAAATTATTGGCTAATTATAATAAAAAAAAACAGCCAGAAGGTTATCAAAAGTGAAATGAAAACAATAACAGAACCTTTACTTGTGGCCTATGATGTTAAGCTGAATTAACCCGGTAAGGCGTTCGTGACCTAAAAATCTTGGCACTTATTCAAACATGCTGTATATAAACATGGCGGGTAGTTCGTGTATATTTGCAAGTGCAAATAAACTGAATATTTATTATTATTATCATTCATTATATACCAAGTATTATTATATTACATGGCTATTAGAATTGATTTGAGCATTGGAGATAGAGTTAAGTTTGACAATGATAAACATATTGGTCTTTAAAATATATACATATTTATTTGTTAATGTAAAGGATTTAAATTTATTAAAAAATATTTGCTTCGTCAAATTAGCTTCCTTTTTCATATCATTTCATGTAATATATTTAATGTTTTAGGAACAATGTTCAAAAAAATCGACTGAATCATAGCAAAACAATAGTTATCTAAAGAACTAGATAGAGTTTATATTAAAATGTTCTAACATTTTAAATCGTTCTAACATTTTAAATAGTAAAATTGTGATCCACATATTATTTTAATTATTGTTCTGGTTCTGAATGTACTTTCTGCCTGCGGAAGTTGTTATAAAAAAGTAGTAGTATGGCAGTAGTAAGGTATTAATATCACATTGAAATACCAAATGCACAGATAAAAGAAGAGAGAGAGAAAAAAATACTGAATATTACACGAGGAACAGCATAGAATAAAAATAAAAGAATCCGAGGACGCTCTTCTGAATATTAGCTGAATCCATATAAGTGGAAGGCATAAGAAAAAGCCAAGATCAAAAGATAGAGTGTTGACAAAAAAAACTAAATTCATTGTAAACAGATTTATAATAATCTATTAAATTAAATTATACCCAACTACCAGATTTAAAAAAAATATATATTTTATTTTATCAGAAAAATAGGGACATGTTTTTATATTGTTCAGATTACATAAATAGATAAATTTACGGTCATTGTAGAAATTCATAATTTAGCTATCAATGCTATTATAATATTTATTTTTTTTGCATACATTCAGTATATATAATATACGAGTTATAATATAAAGTATTACAGTTATATAATAAATATAGAGTTAAAATTTTAAATGATTATTATAATAAACATTTAAATCAATCTAAAAAAACAATATAATATGGTACAATCTTTCAAGATTTACTTTTAAAACATAAATTATCTAAAAATATCTGAACATTTCCTAATCTTAACTTAATTCAGGAGACCAGTTTAATTAAGATTTGTTCGTCGGTTACATTTGCAAAATTTAAGTATATTTGGTGTGGCTTCATTTAATATTTTTTATTTATTAAATATTTTTAACGCATTAAATACACGCTCAATCGCATAATTGATTGACGATTGAGCTTTGATGGTTGATGAATCAATTATGCGGTTACTTGGGACTTGTAAAACAAGATTCTAATCAATGCAAAACGATCTTAAGACTAACATGGACATTAGTTGACTACCGACTAGGTTTAATGCCTAGATTAATTATTGATCTGAGTCTAGTAGGCCACTAACGCTGGCGCATTATTACCAGTAATAATGACTTCAGTAAGATACAAATTACATTTTTATTCGTACATTAAACTAGTCCCATGTTTATAGAACTAAGCTTGACCTAAATACATTTTAGTATCGGATCAAATACCAAAACCCCAATAAAACGCATCTATACAAATACGTTATCATGTTTTGTTGCGTTATAACAATAGCTTTGAATAAAACGGATATTTATAGATACATGTATAAATAATATATTTATTAATTTGTACCAAGTTATGATCAGAATAACACATAGGCTACAGATATCTTAACTTTAGCACGTGGTTTTGTCTGTGACATAACATAAGTTGTAGTACGATTACGTAATTGCCACGGGGACTCCTGTTTTTAATCGTTACGTTCTCTGTATTATACAAAAATATAATATGTATTTAAAATAAAGAACATTGAATACTTTAACCACGAACTAAAATGCTTTTTTTGGTCTTTGGTCTGTAGAAACTAAGAAAAATATTCAACATTTTCCTCAAGACCTTTCATTAATATAAATTATAAACTTATAAACCGCATAATGTTACCCCCCTTTTTTTACGTCTTAATTTTGTTTTGGACTTTTCATAGTTTTTCTCTTCTCTTTTCAAGATTTCATAGTTGATTTCAGCATCACTCAATTTTGATCAATCCGCACTTTTTATTCGTACACTTTAAAATTCACGGGTCACAAGTAGGTAAATAAGTCATATAAATATTATTTTTATAGTTGACGTGTACAGAGTCGCGGCCAACGGCTAGTCGTAAATATATGATAAACTTTTGTTACAACTGTTATTAATTTGCAAATAGAACTAACTTTAATATTTCAGAAATAGGTTAAAAAATACTTTATTCTTATTACAGCTCAAAGTAAAACTATTATGAAAAAGTCAGTATTTTACCGATATCCCTCAACGAAATATAAAAAGAAAAAACAATACTCAAGAGAAAAATACTTTGCAAAGAAGCAAAAAAAAGCTTTGATTATTATGAATGAAACGTACTATTGTATAAGACACAAGAACTATGTAAGATTAGTATAAAGTTATATTTGAAATCGCTAGGAAGTTGTTTATATCTTCTAGTATGAGATCACTCTTATAAATCATCTCATAGTCATCAGTCAACGAACTGCTCTTATCTTGGGATTATGGACTATAGACTCACGTGGATTAAGTGTTCTTGATACTTGAATATATCAATGTTTTGAAGTGTGTGTGCACCGTACATGTATGTGACGGTGGTAGTGAAGTGATGAAACATTTTCTAAAAGTAACTTAATATCCTTATTACTTTGAAACGAGCTTTTTATATATTACGATGAGGAAGAGAGTCTGACGCGCAAACATCCCCTTTCCCCTCGCTTTCTTAACATCCTTTATACCTCTCTGTCTCTTAAGAGTGGCAACGCATTAGCATCTATATATAAAAATATCAATGAGAATTGACACCATCATTAGATGGGTCATATGTTCCACTGCCACACGATCACCACAGAGAAAGAAAAAAAATTAAAATATTCCAGTTTTTCTCTGTTACTAGTGACCAACAGACATATTATTATATATTTACTTTCCTAATATTTAAATGTTTATGTTTAAAACGGTTTTCATTACTAATTAGAAAATTGTATTTTAAAACTTAATAATTAAAATGAGCAGACATTGTACCGTAGGTATAGCAAGTATCCTGTTCTTACACCCGATATTTATATCTAATATTTATATTTACAATAGAGAATGAATTAAAACTTATAACCAACTTAAATGTACAGAGTAATACAACTTTCATTACTTAATAAATTGTTTAAGTAGGTATACCAAACAGTGCTGACATCGCCAAGTAGTTTTCAATATATTCAAATATGTTTAAGGCAGTGATACACATGAAATCATCAATTTAAGTCATTCTAAAACTAGAAAACAAATGACTCATGTAAAGTGGACAGACGAAAATAATTGAGTACCTCATTCATAATACATTTATTACATAACTACACAAATTCTTTGGCATTGGCATAAAGCTCAAAATAGAGTGCATTTTGCGAATTTTTTTTTAGATCGCTTTAATTCGTCGCTAATGTTTCGTTAAGTTGTTATTTGTTTGTTATATTATAATTTTCGATCAGAGGCGGTCTTCCAGACGTTCCGGCTTACCAAATATAATTTGATACACTGTGGCAAGCAGAGTGACAATGTGTGTGTTTATCTGGACAACTGCACAGTGACAGCTCAAAATGTTCCAACAACAAAACTTTCCCGCCAGCAGCTATTAAGAAACGACCCTTTTCATTAACGATTAATTAGTTCCTGTTTCATAAGTTTCTCTTTAAGATGAAACATATGTATTTTTTCTTTTAAAAAATTGTGAAATACGTAAATAAATACAGAATATTTATTTATGTTCTTAAACATTCAAAAGCAGGTGTTAAAATGTTTTTGCGTACGTTGGAACTTGAATGGCTAACGTAAATATGACGTAGACATTTGGCAGTATTCTTACATTGTTTAACACAAATATACAATGATAGTGTTTAGGTTCTGTTGTCTGTACATATGTAGTTTCTAAAAGTGCCACTGTTAAATTAAAGCTTCATTTACCTCATACATTCCATTTCCTCACATCTTGAATATAAAAGTATCCGGGTAATACTTTAGAACTACAGAGCCAATAGGATAAGTCAAACTTCTTTAAGGTTAATAGAACTTAAGATAAAATACGTAATTCAGACATAATATTATGATGTTCATTAATAAAATAGTACTATAATTTAGGGCACTTTCAAAATATAGTACTATTTAATATATAAGTTAAACCATAAGAGAATACATAAAAAATACATCAATATAAGTATATTTAGATGTAAGATTACTTTTTTCTTTCCTTGTTAAATAAAAAAAAAACGCAAGATTGGGTAGCACTTATTATGTGTCATTATGTCGGTTATTATTTTATCATATAAATAAATAAACTTCTTAAAAATACAAAAAAAAAATATTAATAATTCTCATATTTTTATCATATAAAAACCATATCTACTTTATTCTATAATAAAGGATGGAATATGGGTATCAGATACATAGTATCTGTATCCTAGTCATTACCACTTGCCATCTCAACCGGCAAGTCTACAGCCAAAAGCGTCTCTTTAAAAATAACCTCTCGCCAAACGAAAACCATTCGAGATAAATTTTCATTTAAGTTCATTTTGAATGCGTGCAGACAAACGACAAGACAGTCTTAGTCTTTCTTAAGTTCAAAACATGCTCTGATAACTTAATAAGTGTACTGGTTGATTATATATTTTTTTCATATTTCAATTGATTGGTTCAAATTTTACTTGAATCTTAGATTCTGAACAGATTGAATTAAAATGATATAATAAAAAATATGGTTGCCTGTAAAGTCGGTTTTACGGGCGAAGATTTACGTGACCACGTCTTTTTCTCGGTAGAATATTTATTGATATGAATATTATTAAATTGCACAATATTTTAATAATTTGAGTGATTTTGTTGAGGATAGGACGATGAAGACGTTGTCACGTAAAATCATTTTATATATTATTTATTTTATATTATATTATTGATGTTATTATTTTTTACAAAATTTATTTACAGACTTTTTCGATACATCAATTAGTTGCGGAGATATCGATCATTGAAGTTATTGTTTGCTACCAGTTTTTTATATATTTATTTTTTTCAGTTATAAAAAAATACTATTTCCAATTGTCTACCAAGTATGGTCACATGTACTGGCCTACATATTAAATAATAATAAGTACAGATAATGTTATTTGACGTCACTTCTGATTTTATATATTTTAATATTTTTAATTTTAAAGAATTAATTTGAAAATCAAAACACTTATTCAGATCGAAGGTTCAAATTTTTGCTAAATAAATTTGAAATTAATTAAAATTTGTAATTGTAAATAATGAAGTTGAAAATTAAAACTTTTACTTAAATTAGATGTTAAAATTCTTGCTCAACACATTTTAAATCAAGTTTTCTTATATCTGCCACTTTTTCTTAATATTTGTAATTTTAAAGAATCAATTTGAAAATCAAAACATTGCTCGGCGGACCGATCATGTTTGAGTGGGAGAGAGACGCAAGGCATTCGGCGGGCCTCTCTCTCGTTCGGTGACTCATCGTAACGTTACCGGGCGTTACACTTTTTCATAAGTGACTCCCAGCTTAACCTAATTTAAGACGTTGTCACGTCAAAAACTATGGAACCACTTGTCTTTGTTCTACTCTTCCTTAAGAACGCGTAGATATATAAATAAATCAACAGGTGTCTAATCTTGGACTAAATTAATATACGTCAATAAACCCCGCCGATAGCGACATCTGTCTGTCCGTAAATGCATTAAGAATTATGTTTCGCGCCTGCGATTATCATTTAGAAATGAAACTTGCATTTCACATCTAATTACTCGTGGCCGTCTTAATATTCTACGATACGCTTATAATAAACTAAATTTATCGCTTGAGATAAAAACTGTATCCAGATTTATATCTCGATATAAAAAGTGCTTAACATAAAAATGCTTGAGTTGAATTTATTATACTATATAGATTATAATATAATTAATAAAAATAATACTAATTAGTTTTACCCGTAATCTAAATCTCTGGTAATAAATCTTTGTTTCAAGCACCCCATTCCTGTCACACTTGTCAGTCCCATAAACTGAAAACTATTTCATAAATGCCACGAAACTACCATTAAAGTCACGGTCGTATAGTAGTTAGAAACAAAAACACAACTACCGTGTAATATCTGGCAGGTTGCCAGTGCCATGTGAAAAAACATTATCTATGGACTGATTGCCAGTATTAAAAATAGGCGACAAATTTTACGTATTTATTTCTATTCTATTATGAGTAAACACGCAATGATTACTCATTTTTCGTGCAAAATAAAAGCTTACGTATACTAGTTAAGCTTAATTTATAAATAAAATTATAAATTTGTAAATAAAAACCATTATTACGGTTTGTAATGTTTGACATTTTCCGTAATAACAAACGAATGTGTATTGTTTAGTAAAGAGAAAATATGGGATTTATTTTCACGTCCAACAAACCTTTGGCGTACAGTTTCGAGCCTCACCTCTGACACGCACAAAGGTAAAACAAACTTGCGAAACTTTCAGTTTACCAACGAGTACAATTAAATTGTATGTTGTTGTGTTAATGTTAAAAATGTACAGAGAAAGAATTTCAGTGGTTCTTTGTGAATAACAAGAGAATTTTATGAATACGAGGCCAGGCTTGATGAAAAAACCTTTTTGATTTGAATGAATACTAAGCTGACTCATAGTTACATAAATAAATAATGAATTGAATCAAAGACAATCTTGTAAAAGAATAGAGCCAAAATAGAAGCTTTTTTGCCGGCAATAAAAAAAAATATGCTGTCAAATCTATTCGATTATAAAACTCAGAGAGACGTTTAGTTTAATACTTCATTTATTTATAGGCCATGATGTGACCTATTTACTCTTTAAATAATTTTTTTAAGCGCAGTTTGATCTCAATTATATTTAATTTTGCCGATATTTTTGTAACATTGTGGGTATCATAAACGTCATAAGTGTGAAATGTATTTATTTCCTGTTATAATTTCAATATATAGTTGATTTTTTTTAAGTTTTGTCATACAAATGCTAACATTCAAAAACATATTTAAAATCTAGTTTACATAACATATGTATGTATGATGTTAGTTTATAGATTTTTTTAACACGTAATTAATAATAAAATGTAATAAATTTGAATGCATAATATTGTCAATTCATATATTTTTTTAAATCTTTATGTTTTATCAACTACGATTTTTATTTGTTTATTTTACTTAAATATACACATAAATATATTTTTTTCTTCAAGACTTATAATAACCATTGTAATATATATATCCATCATTTTCACAACAAGCATTTCAAACATAATATATAAAATACAATAATATATAGTTGGTATAAAATATATATATATATATATATATATATTATATTATTTTTATTAGATCGCTTAAGCTGCAGGGCTTATATTATTAATAAATATACTGCCTTTTACTAAAAACGTACATATACTTACAGACCCCAGTAGGTTTCCAAAGGTATCAGAAACAAGTGTGGACTAAAAGAAAATGCAGTGAAAAGTAAACCAAAAAAAAATTGCGAGTAAGTGTAAGTGTAAACGGAGTCAGTGGTAATAGTAACAGAGTCCGCCCTAAGTAGTTTCCTAGACCAGATAGATAATCTGAGGAGCCAAATAAAGAATATACATAATCAACTTGCATGTATGAAAAGATTAATGAATGTGTAAAAAGAGAAAGAGATGTTCAGACCGTGACTGGGTGTTCTACTGTTTCAATCTAACCCAGTGGGAGAAAGGCGTGACGGTTTTTATGATACATATAAGGTTCAAACAATACTAAAAATCAAAAAAACATTCAATTGTCGTATTTTGATAAACACAAACATTGTAAAAGAAGGAGAAGGTGCGTACATTTAATAACTAAACAATATAAATTTTATAAATTTATTTGGTTTGTATTTTTATTATAAATAAAATAGTTGGAAGATATTAATCACGAATCGACTGTTTAAACTAATTAACTTGCATAATTTATATACCCTAGTAATTACAAATGTAAACAATTATACTTATAATAAATTACAGAGTTTTATGGACACTGACCTAGTGAGATAGCGTGACAGAAGATCGTGAATTGACATATTGTGCCGACCCCAAATAGTTAGGAAAGTTAATGACTGACAAGTAATTATTATCCTAGAATTGATAATAGATTAGAATTCAACTATTAGTTATAGAAGCTGAGTACAGATGGAAAAGGACAATAATAAGACACAACTACTATATAACTCCACCAAAATGCCGAAAGAAAGTTTAAAGGTTTACGTTTAGACCAGACTATAAATATTTAATATCAATAAAATATATCGAAACATGCAATCTTTTTACAAATTTTATTGCCGCCAAAAAGGAAAATAAAAATGGCGCCGATCGTTTGATCAGATTGAAAGGATAAAATTTAATTTTATTTTATTTAACTAACTTGACACAATTTACAAAACATAAAGTTAATTAGTTCCATTTCAGACTAAACAGTGCATATTATAATATCTCAATAAACAAAAGCATAAACCTCATATTGTTTTCAAATAATATATAAATACAAGATTGTATTTTGAATTTACTTTAACAATATGCTAACTATGAATCATTTGGCAACATAATTAATGTTTGTGTGATGTGCATGTCCGGAAACATGGCAACTTATAATTAATAACAATCCTAACAAATTATATGTCAAAGTAATAATAAGAATAAAAAAAATATCGAGGTGATATTATTTTAGTAAATCTTACATTATTTAATAAGTTTTTTTTTTAATGCACAAAAGAAATGGTATTTAATGTGTATGCTTAAAATTATATTAAGACAATAAGTTTTTGATGATATATTATAATACATATAAGGTAGAAGCATTGGATAAGTATGGATACAGGATACAATAACTTAGAAAACTGTAGGCACTTACTTTCTCAGAAAACTCAAAAATGCCTCCCAGCGTTCAATAAACTATTCAAATGAATACAATGAAGTCACAACAAGACTTTAAGGCACTTTAAAAGACGAAAGTTCTGGAATACATTAATTTAATTAAATCGAAAATTTTAGAAACAGATATATCATTAAACAGCTGATCGTAGTATTCATGTCTTCGTTTCTGTTCTTTATAGAAATCCATAAATGTGTTATTTTATTGATATTATTATAAACCAAACCGAATTTTGAGCTTTTCTGAGAAAATTAAAGAAATTCCCAGAATTAAAAGGATTCTACATGTTGACTCAGATAATAATCTAACACCAAAGCAAATTTAAATAAATTCCTTCTAATCGTTTTGTCATGATGGTTACACCGAGACCTAGAATTTTTTGTAATTACATAAAAGCTTTGTTTGTTTTTCTTCAATTTATATTGTATTATGTGTGTATTATATCAAAAGTTAACTAAATTCTATAACAACACATACGAACTGTATATGTATAACTACTTATAGTCATATAACCCAGAAACAACTGCAAACAAGCAGTGACCTATATCGCGGATGACTCACTGCAAGGGTTGTGATTTGATTTGCTCTCAAATCTGATTTGAATGCTAAAAGCGTTTTCCACAGAAGTGAAATCCATAACATTAATTCTGTCTATGAAAACATTTTATCTTTAATTAATATTTAAACTAAATACGATACGACAAAAGCAAGAAAAATTAACTTAAGAACGAGTGTCTAAAGTGTTTGGACGTTCAAATATAGAAAACAAATTGTAAAGTTTCTGACAGCGACAGATACGAAGTAGATATCAACTCGAAACTTGCTATCTGCATCGATAGGTACAAGTGTAATGGACGTTGCTTTGTTCTATGGGAAGTGGACCAGCTGACAAAGAGATTGCAGTACATACAAAATGTATAGAACTTTACTGCGACAAGCTTTTTAATACAAAAATAGATATAGTTCATGAACGAATCAACTTTATTGATTTTTATTGAGGTTAGGTATATGACTCTTTTTTTAATTATTGATGATTTTTAAATTATAGAGAGTTAAGGTTAATTAGTTTGTTTGTTTGTTGAACATATTCTTTGGCTCTAATGATTAAATTGTTTTAATTATGAAAGAAGACATTGTCCGCTATATGTTGGTATAGCACTGGACATTTAAATATTTTCAGAATAAAATTTTAAATCCGATTAATTGCTGTATGATTCTGGAAGCTCTGCAGATAGAAAGAATCTTTTTATTGACGGTTTTATAACCGATCCTCCTTAAATGGTTTCCATGTTTTACTTTACGTTCAGGAACATCAACTCATTTTTAAAATTTTACTATTAACTAACTACTACTAGTGTTTAAATTTAAAAAAATGTAAAGAATATTAATGAAGAATTCTTTAATAACACCAACTTATGTTGTATGAAATTATGTTAAAAAATTAAGTGCATTTTTAATTATATTTTAATGTTTCCTTTTATTGGCGACACCGAAACATTTAAGAAATACACAACTAATTGACCTTCGTCGTAATTACCAATAATGTCTTAAACTTTTATGCTTAATTGAAAGGAAAGTTACAAAAATTTCATTCAATTAATCAAAGTTACATGTTCGTTTGAAGGTGACAATCAAAATTATTGAGAAAGTGCTACTGTTTAATAATCATATTGAGAAACATGTCCTTTTTGGTGCTCTCATTTTTTATAATTTATGTATATATATATATATTTATTATGTAAACACATGTAAAGTATTCTACGTTACACGTATAATTTTATATACACATATAATATAACGTTTCATAAGATTTAATTGCACATATACAGCCTCTCTGACGATGATTAGATTTCACAGATAAATAAATGTTATTACGCATTTATGAGTACCTTAACGAAATTGCTTGTGTACATTTTTTTATAATCTATGCTATCGATAACACTGTTATTTTTGAATGTGGAGGAAGTGTTTGACTTTGTAACGTACTTGTACTCTGTACAGTGTTAGTACATGTAACAAAGAACGAACATTAGGTGTTTTTCTAAATATAAATATATATATTATTTACAGATTATTATTCACGTACTGTATTTTAAATGTTAAGTTACATACAAACAGATAATATTGACTGTCATGGTGGCGTTGACTACTTTAATAATATTTATAACAAAATATAGTATACATTTTGGTAAATACTATTTTGCTACCCTGTTCCTAAAACAGTTCTACAATTAACTATAATAAATATATTAATAATAAAATACGAAATTATGCAAACTTAATGGAATTGCGAAATTTGCAAAAATAATTTGAATTAAAAAAATATTTTTCAAGATTTCACAAAAATCTAGCGAAGGTAGATCGCCTACTTGACGAAACAATCCTCATGAAAAATTTCAAGGTTTATTCGAAAGCGTAGCCACTTGCCCTTAGCCTATTTAAATATTTTAACATTGTATTAACAAACACGACGAATAATAAATAACATTCTTGCTACTTGACATGCCAATTAGCTTTTATAAAACTCAATTGAATTGCTGTAAAAAGAAATGTTTAAAAATTCATGATACCGCAAAGAATCACCAGAGATGTAAGTTCACTGTCGTCGGTCTAATAATATCACAATCACCCTTAAAATTTTAATGTTTTTGAAACAGCTGTTGTATGAATCATACGACATTGGCCTGAGAAATACTGGGGAACTCGAGTAATGTATTTAAACACGACCATGAATTTGATCTCGGATTAAGACAAACGGTAACCAAAATTATTTACTCCAATAATATCCTGCAAAAATTCAATAAAACGATTTCGATATACTTTGGCAATACTACAAACTCCTCTGTACTAAGTCTATTTTCTGCTAAAATAAACATCATAACGAGATTCTTAATTCAGATTTTGCAGAGAATATGAAATGTGAAGGTGACTTTAAAGTCCATCATTTATGCAAAGAGTTTCAAATGCTTGTATAAATATTTAAATATTTATATAATAGCTTTAAAATGTAATCAAAATATAAGTATTTAATTAAAAAGAGATAAATCGGTTATAAAAAATCAGACTAAAGCTGAAGAAACTTTTCACAAAGAAAATCTTACTAAAAACCCACCTAACATAAAATACAAGTTTTTTTTTGTGGGTCTATATATTACCTAATTTAAATAAACATATTAAATACTCACATTGTGCTGGTGTAGTGTCAATATCACGTTGTCAAAGGTAGAAGAATTCGATAAGGCTTCCGAACTGCCGCGAAGAAGTTCCGCCAATAAGTCAGTTCCTGGCTTAACTCCTGCTAATTTTGATGGTGAGGACGTTGCTCTCACATGTGTCGGGCCTTTGGTTCTAACGTTTGAAACAGCACCTGCGCTTTTTTTTCTACAAGGAACAGTAGCATCTGAAAAACTTCTTCGGCCACCTTCTATGGAACGATTTGACGGTGCTTCTAGGTTTTTCCCAAACGGACCCCTGGTAAAATGCGGCCGTTTGGATTCCACATCTGATGTATCAGAAGGACTAAAAGGGGAAGGGGAAGCCGTCCTATCTCTTGAACAAGTATCGCTTTCGGCTTCAGATGGGGAATCTCCACGAGATGTTACTCCATATTTTCGTCTCACACGATAACTTTCATCATCTCTTTCGTCCGAGCTTTGCTGGGAAAACCTTGCTCGCCTAGCTCGAAGTTCATCTGATCTCACCCAGTTGGGCGTTGGCGCATCACTAGGACTTGAAGGCCCATTTGTGTTTGAGTCGTCTGATTTTTCTCCTAACAAGGAAGATGTCCTAGCTTCGGCGGACAACCGCATATCGGATAATGATACGTCACTACTTTCTCGGTGACATCCGTTCAACGAAGAATTTGGAGGTTCCTCTTCACCTCCGTCATCACTTGCTGTTGTGATATAAATACCTTTTCTCCTTTTAGTTTTATCAAGTGGCCGCCGTCGTTCTCTAGTACTAATAGGAACCGGTGTAGAGGGATTCTGTACAGCTGCTAATAAGTTTGCTACTTGCTCACTAGTAATTGTCTCGTCTTCTTTATCCCGATCTAAAGAACCATCTGAAGCAACATCCGAACGCTGTGATTCCTCTAGAGGCAACTCTGATGACCATTGTTTAACTATACACTCATATACCGGCACAGGAATTGGTACAGAATTATCAAGATCACTACAAGAATTTTTACGCGAAGGAAAATTAACACACTCACAATCCACGTTTGCACATGCATTTGGGGGTAGGGCTGGAAGAGGAGGAAATGCAAAAGGTTGAGCAGGTTCAAGAGGTGAGGTACCTTCACTATGTGCCTGCGCACTGTCAGCTTGCGAGCCGTCACTTTCTTCACGTAACTCATGCAAAATACGCGGTGGCATTAACACCGGTAAACTACCTCCGGCATCTGCCGTTCTCTCCTCCCGCACTGGAGGTACACGACGTGGTAATGGATGTGTCAATGAACGTGCACCGAGCTGTTTGTGCAGTGTGTCTGGAGGTGTAGAGTGAGGTGCCGGTGATGCATGCACAATAAGTCCCTCGTCCGAACCAACAGCGGAATCCACTGACGCTACCGATCCACCTTCAGTCACATTTTCCTCCGTAAAGCTTGATGTGTCATCGCGACCGGAAGCAGAATCACCTTCGTCTTTTCTTTTGACACGCTTTTCGAAATTAAATATGGAAGGCGGTTTACCGCAGTAATATTTATCCTGTATAAAGTCTCCTTGCGAGAAAGATGCGCTCCGGTACGGTATAGTCTTTTGAGCGTAAGAGCCTACGATGGAACGCGGTTCAACACGGACTAGAGTAATTTTATCGGTATCAAAGTCATCGTAACGATCGACTGATACGCCACGAGACGGGCTGTGACGATGGCGCGTCCGCGGCGGAGGAACTGGCGGGAGCACAGGCGCCGAATGCGGCGGCGGAGGCGGTGGCGGCGGAGGCGGCGGTGGCGGCTGGATAGGCGCTGTGTGTGCGCGGGGCAGTAGTCGCTCGGTAAGGTCCCGCAAGCGCTGGTGGCGCGAGGGTCGCTCGTCTCGCGAGCCTCGGCCTAGGCGGCGCTGGAAGCGCTCCAGCGTGCGGCGATCCGGCTTCGCGCGGCCAAGGCACGCCGCCACCGCCTCCTCGGAGCAGCAGCGGCAGGGACAGTCGCGCGGCGGCGGGGCGCGGCGGACGGTGTAACGCACCGCGCCCAGCGTCACGTACGGCGACCTGCGCAAACGTCGATATATTTAGCGTAACGTGTAACTCGCTGAGCGGTCAGGCGGCGAGTGCGACGGATTTAGAGCGGTCCAACTTCCCCCGCAACTCGCCTCTGAATTCCGGGAGGATTCCCCACGACCCACTCCGATGAAGAGTTATATCTGAGCAGATGATTCGTATTTGCGTTTTGAAGAAACATCAGTGGATGTTAAGCAAAACGATAATACAGAGTAGAGTGTATATTAGATAATACTAATATCTAAAGTAAATAAAAAGTTTTAGATTTGAAGGGCAAAAAATTTGCAAGCAATTTGTGTGAGGACGGCAGCTGGGAGACAGACAGACGGAAGACGCCTCGAGTATAAATAAGCAGACGTTGGCAATTCGGCAATACGCGACCTCGTAACAATGTTTACATCTCGTATCTTGTTGCAAAGGACAAAGTTGTTTTACTATACACATAAAGTTCCTTGAATTATGAGTATTGATAAGCCGAAAGACAGATTGATTATAACAAAGCGATTCAAAAAGAAGAGAAGCAAATACATCTCCTTGCTGCATACGTATGCAATACGTAGAAATACGTAACACGTTCCTATACGTATATTGATTGGAGTATTTAATCTTAATAATATTCTTCATGTTACATCTGTCTTTCGTTTCTAAATTCAAATATGCTGTACTATACAATAAAAGAAAATATTAGGATAATTATTATTTATATATTATAACTTAAATTTAAATGTAATTTCAACAGCACCGTTTTTAAATAACAAAAATGATGAACTATCTGTCTCTTATTATTTAGATTATTAAACTTTATTTAAAATCTAAATTAATTATTAAAAATATAATATAAATTCGGTAAATACAGGGGACCTGGTGACGTCGCGTCGTCTTCGGACGCCATCTTGAGGGGATCGAGATCGCGCAGTCGCCATCACGTGACACCGCGCATAATGTGCACCCACACACACACACACACAATCGTCTGTAACAAGAGATAATAGTTTAATACGATAGTACTTTAAATTGTAATATTTAACAAATTACATAGGTTTTACAGATATTTTTTAAACATGTTTTTTCTTAGAAGTTGTTTTTGATTTATTTGGGTAATGTTTGTATATTAACGTGTAAATATTTAATGAAATTGAGTTGTTAATTAAAAATCACGACATCAAAGTAACACACAAAAAATATAATTATACATAAATTAGATATGAATATGACTAAATATTTGATCATCATCATCACAAATTAAAACAACCGCCAACTGGAAATAACCAAACAATTATATTTTAAAAATTACAATATCTTTACCGCGCATCATATTACAAAGCGTGCAAATTTCTTTGATGTCCACAACAATACCGATTAGGGACATAAAAAGAATATAAAACCGCTTATGCTCCTTACATTTAACTTTATTTATGTTTATGATTAAAAGTTTTTCTTTACGATATTTGTTAAAGTAGGCACATAGCCATATATCTACAAATTATTCTTATTGCAAAAATTCTTTACACACTTTATATAAATCTAGACACCTTCGTTTATATTCTTTTTTGTATCAACGAATTTATGAAGATGAATCTAAATATAATGAAATTATCTAATACGTGTTTTTAATTTGTAATTACGACTTATTATAAAATTCTGGTCTATGTTTCTGTTTCGATGCATATTCTTAATTATAATATCATAACTAACAATCAATATGACCAGTACATTTTTAGTTATATACATGTGTGTGTTCTTCTTCCTGACGCATATTTTGAAAAAAAAACTGTTGTCTTTTTCAGCTGAATAGGTTAATATTTCGCCTGATTTACACACAGGTGAACTCGAATAAAAAAACAGTAAAGTTGAACACACTTTATCACTAATTTTGTAAGATCAAGATTTTTGTTTTGTAAAAGTTGTTTTGTTTTATAAATTATGTAGGTTGTATTTTTACAATGGTTTTCTATAGCATATTTAAATTCTCGATGTTATTATTATTGTGTAATAAACGTTTTCAGGTTTTAAAGTATTTATAATCGTTAAAACATGAAAACGTAGCATATCTAATGTGCTTTAGCGGGTAAAGTACTATATAGTCATTATTTAAAATCCTTCACGATCAATACCTACTATTCATCAATAATTTAGAATATTTAATAATTTCTGTCTAATTAGTCTCTACGTCCATATTACCATCAATTAAAATATTTAAAATAGTGACAGATATTTTTGGAACTTAGGCTGGGAATAATTGATGTCCATCGTTAAAAAAAAATCCCTGACAAGGCAGAAGTAGTGCTTGAAAAAGAATAAAAATTAGATGTAATACAACAATATTAAAATTATAACTTTCTTGATGGAGTTTACAAATGAAAAAAATATTACTTAAATGTACTACATAAAGCAGAAACAGAAATGAAAATAAAAAGTTGTTATGTTTTCAGTAAGGCATCTGGTGTCGGAAAGAAATATGTAAATCGATATGGAAAATCAAACAGACCGATACGGTGACCAAATATGTTTGGTATAGCAAATGATTAGAAATAAATAATATATGTGGAAGGAATTAGGACATACTAATGCCAAATAGAAAATGTAAGCTATAAGATAAATTTAGAAAACTATAAGAAAGGAAAAAAATAATAATTTAAATAGAAATTTGGTAATTAAAAGATATATTGTATTGTATATAATATGTGGGTAAATTTCCGATGGTATGAATGTATTAAACTTCTTTTATTTTATAAAGTAGAAAATATTTCCATCACTTGCATACGTTTATGTTAAAAGTAATGTAAGAACTGCTTTTTATGCATGCATAATATAAAAAATAATATATTAGTATGCTAGTATGTAGTTTGTTTGTTGTACTACAATTAAAATTATTTTTATATGGAAAATACTGTAAATCTATATTTTAGGACTACAAGCGACATCTTCTGGAATTCTATTTAACATAACTACAAAGAATTCTGGTATTTGTTAGGGCGGGCGGGAAAACTCTTGTTGCTACTATTCTCCAGTTCACCACAAGATGTCGCTTTAGACAAAAATCTGAAATACATATTACATATGAAACCAATGAACATTAAAACACGAACATGTACAGAGAAGAGTTATAAGAATGTATGTGGGTTATAAGAGAAGAGGCCGAAGAAGACATGGTTGGAATGCATGACAAGGAATATGACAGAAATAAAATCTCCGCTGACGTAAGATAGAAGAGCATGGAAGAAATTGATACATACTTATTTGGTAGATGATGACGAATGTTATTTAAAAAAAAACTTTCATATATCGATAAATTTGGACAATTCACATTTTAGGATTTCGTAACCACAAATAAATAACTATAAGTAATACTTAATCGAAAACGAAAAGTAAATAGTCAGAAATGTCAACATTAAATCGATATACAAAGTAATAAAACGCGAAACGAAATAACTTTAAAGTGCAGTACATTACGATTATGGAGTGATTTATATGACCTCTTAATTCAACATAAACATTGATATGAACCTTAAGGTGACATGTGATATTAAAGGTTTTACGACTACTTTGTAAAATTACTAAACGATTCAAGGTGTGAATCAATGAAATTGCTTTGAATATTTAATTCCCATATTGAGAATTTTATTTACTTCAGGCTGTTGCTGACGGCTCCGCAGTTATCATTGAATTATTTTACACAATCGGAATATTAGTTCAAACTTACTGGATAGAAAAACGAAGAAAGACCGATATACAATGAGGATTTTCGTGGAACGCGCCTTCTAGGTGATATCCTTATCAACATATATACATTGTAACATAATATATCACCTATGATCTTCCTAATTAAATAATGTACCAAATAAAAAAATATTTTTAAAATCAAGCCCAAAAGTAACGCTTCCATAGAGTATAGATTAGGGAAAACACGCAAAGAATCCATTCAATACTGTCACTGTTATAATTGTGATTTTGAATATTTATGTAATAATGATAATATCTGTAGATTCATTCCATTCAATTCAATCATTGATTCTTTCACTCCTTCCTTTGACTTGGCTTGTGCAATCATATTGGAATCCAAACTCATTTTTATAGAGGTCAGAAATATTATAGTTATTATTATGCAAATATTTCAGATATGTTTAAAATTCTTATCGATAAAGATATCAGTTACCTTGCATTTACTTCGTGTAGTTAAAGGTCATTACGTTTTAACAAAAGAATTTTATTTTTAATCGGTTAATTTATCAGATGGTGTAAAGGTGTGAGACATACAGATAATTAACAAGTACGACACTATTTTAATGATTTGTAAATAAAGTTAAGATACGAATCAGAGGTTAAATGTTATTTTGTATCATATATATAAATATTTTTTATTTTATACAGAATGCAGGGAAATGTAATATTCATTATAAATATATTTTGCAGGGTGTAGAGGAAATGTGATTTTAGGTAGTCTATTAATTAAAAAAATATTACTTTTTTATAGCTTGTTAGCCACACAATCAATGGACAATTGTTTGAGACATTTTTTTAAATGAAAAAGGAGGTACCTGCATTCATTGCAGTGAAAACCCACTTTGGAAGTAACAAGCGAAAAAGATATTCTAATATAATCCAAAAAAAAATAAAGGAGGTTTTTTTTATAAAACTGTGATTGAAATGTAATAGAGAATACTTATATGACTAAGAGTTCCGTCATTGTATCATATTATTTCTAGCGTTCATGTAATTTGTCGTCATCAAATCTGAGAGAAGTGTTTTATTTACTACAATTATAGTCCCAGTACCTATCACAAGTCTCAGTAGTATTTTAGTATCAACAAGTATCAATCAAGTATAACTCGGTATCACCATTAAGTAATGACATAAACAAACAAATAGACATTCACATTTAACATATTGGTTAATGTATTATCCTTAAATGTATGTTGTAATTACTTACTTGGGGCCATCACTAATAACGGGATATTATCTTTTGAATATATTAAAGGCTTATTTCTTAAATTAATTCACCCAAATGGAAGACGTCATGCAAATAAGGGTACAAGGCTGCGTATACATAAGTTAATATATTTAAATTAAAAAAACTTCCTTACATTTTACTCCGAAAACGGTAATGTTTGTCCTTTTTATTGGTGACCTATGACATTGAAATTATTCGACAAAAGATTTAAATGAAGACTTACTAAATTACTTATAAATCATTATAAAATTGAGATAAATAGGATTATTTTAATACATGTCAGATTAAAAAGAATAAATTTGAACTTATAATTATTCTTTCAAGACTACATACGGAACTATATTTTGTATCATCTGTTCAGTTTCAGTTAGTAAGATAATCTATACTGTCATTCGCGAAGTAATATCCTGTATAATTTATCACAATATGTTGATAGAATCGATACATATATATAGTAACGTTGTAAGAGATCACTAACTAGAGCGTCCTTGCTATGTGGTGTCGGTTCCTCCGCAGACCGCATGTTACGTGAAATATAAACATATAGTACTTAGGTAGAGCTTAGCTTACTATTTTGACAGCAGCTTGTCTCTATCGACTGCATTATCTTCTCACAGAAGTTTGGTGAAGTAGTTATTATACTAACGTGTCCTAGACCAACCCCTCCTCCCCTTCCCTCTATACTTATCTTCCTTCATCCTTACCAGTTCCTAAAGAGGGACAGTGCACTTGCAAACCTATATTTGGATCTATATGTAGATGTCCAAGTGAGACGACGCCACTTAAAATCAGGTGGACCGTCGGCATGTTTAAAAATTTATGTTCTAAGTACCAACTGAAGCTCGTCTGTCGATTCTTAGACTTATTACTTTAAAACCATTAAATACTGTTAGGTCTACAGTGTGATTTTTTCTTTCTTTTTCTTGTGAGCGCTTCTTCTAAAATGCAAGCAAATTTTGCAATTAAATACTAGAAATGAAAGGTCTTATTAGTTCATCGAATAAACTTATCAATTATTATATCTAATAGAACGTTGTCCAGCTCAGGATTTTTTTTAGCCGTGACTCTCTTGGTCATGAATGCTGTATTCATTGAGCAAAACATTAAAATACGTAAATAACTCCTTTCAAACCCCGCTAAATACACTTTGAAACTACAAAGAAACGGAGTACACAAATAAAAACCCGAAAATAAACGAGACGTGGGTGAAAACATCTATCATCACTTAGCCCACGTAATAATTTTAACCAATAAAATGTTAAAAATAATTTGACACCAAACGCCAACGTTCCGACCAATTTAGGCCAACATCCACCAACATAGACAAACATGTTGCCAATGCCTCAGACTTTGTGGCGGCTGAATATTTAATTTTTAAATAGAAACGTGTTAGTATAAGTGTAACCTCATAAAACGGTACGTAGAAATGAACTGGCGCTACGCCATGTGTAATGTAAATGGAGTCTTGATAAGTGTGGAACAGTAAAGGTTTTTATGACCATTGTCAAATATCAAATCGTTAAAACACTGCAAGTCATTGATCCGTTGATTTAATTCATATGAACTATGTAACTTTTTAAAAGGTTTTACAAGCTTTTCCTAAAACAGCAAAGTTTAGATCTATATTTTAACAGCGTAACACCTCGTTTGTTATTACTAACCAAAAATAGACATAAGATTTATGAGTATCTCAAAAAGTTGACGATGCCTCGTAATTTAATTTATTAATGGAGGCGGTAAAAAATAATTCCATACTCCGAACTACAGTCAAAATATTCACAATTTATCATTAATCATTGTGTATTGAAGGATAAAAATCCATGGAGAAGAATTCTTTCTTCTTGGTAAAGTATGGTATTACTGTATTAATAATTCTCATAATCTAATAATATCTTTAACCTAGGTCCTGTTCTGCCTGGTTCCTCAAGAGACTCACTGTAGCCCGGATATTCTTCGTCTATTTCACAATCGGGAACCAATAGGACACTTCATTCGTAGACTATTACATGCTGTTAAACTCATTAGTAAAAGGGCAATAGAAATTTCAAGTGCGTTAGTGAGTAACCTTTCAGCATTCTTCTAAAGCTGAATGTCATGCGGTCGCGGCTTAGAATAGGATCACTCTATCTCTTTACACGACAAGGGTTTCTAGAGTGTCCTAAGAACCTAAGGCACAGAAATACAAGGGGATTCGTTACACGTTATAAAACCCTCTACCAAATCCTCTGCAATAAAATTGACCTATTACAACGGTAAGTAATTGAAATTAAGTTGTATTGAGGATGATGTTGTATACCTACTTTAAAATCTAAATCTAAAAAACATATGTAAATTAATTTAATATATAAATCATATCTTTACATAATATTTATATTTATGATATATTGAAATCTCAATAATTGCTGGAAATTAATTAAAAGTAATATTATCAATATCCGACACTAATTTTGATTTATGATAAAACCGTTGCGGTGGTTATTTCATATGCAAATATCATTCGCTCTACAAATTAAACAAATCTATATTTATGAATACTATTTTGTTAATATATTCGCAATAACTTATTAATGTCATAGCATTTTTTTGTTTGTCATTTAAGTTAATTTAAAATTAAAAGACATATTATAACTGCCTTAAATTATTTATTTGCAATAATAAAATAAAGATATGGAAAAGACTTTAATTTTATCTTACCTTTACATTCTGGAAAATATTTATAATGGTAGTTTAAACTTGAAATGAATGTACATTAGAAATAATAAATGAAATATAAGCGCTTTTGAAATATGTTTCAGTATTATTTTTAGGTTTATACTAATAAATATTTGAAAATATAATAAGAGATTTATTAAATTTTTAGACTAAGTCTAAGTTTTGGACCTATCTACATAAACTCATGATATAACGATTAATTATTTTTTTACATGAATTGCAAATATCATCCTCAAACACGTATTATAACCTATAAGTAGGTATTAGTTAATAGGGCGACCATCCATCACTTTCTTGATAACATATTAACCATTGTAAGCTATATTTTTGAACGCGTTGATTATAAGCGCTAGTTCTATATTTCTCGCCTCCAATCAAATGATAGGAGCGTGTTAAAAACACTAAATAAACATCCTTTTGGCCACGTTGTGCAAATTATTGGTTTAGAATTGACTGGTTCAATCTGCGTGACAAAATATTTGTTTAATGAAATATAAATACATACATATATCCGTTTGTTGTAAGTAAGATATTTCTTAGAAGTAGGTTTAGGTTTAGGCTTCTTAGAACTCTCTGCATACTTGATAACTAAAGGAAGAATGTAAGTCAAATTAATACCATATGTATTATTTACATCATTACATTAATACCATATGTATTATTTGTTAACCAAGAAAATAATATTCGAGTAATTAAAGTCCATTACACGTATATATATTATTAAGAACAATGTTTACATTGTAAACTGTAAACACTGTAAACTCACTTCACTCTTCACTCTTCTCATTGTAAACTCACTTTACAATGTAACCTAAAAGTTATGAAGCTGCTTCCTAATAATTGAATGTTTGTTTGTTACTGATACGTTTGGCATATCTCTTAAATATTTTAGATTTTATAAAATACTGGAAGTATATAATCGTATGTATCAGTTAGATTTTATTATTATTAACTATTGAATATATTCCATCAGGTGTATATCCGAAAGTTACCTGCTTTGAGACTACGAATACAGCTTTTTAAGAACTGGGACATAAATAATATTGTAACCATTGTTTCGAGTACTATTTATTTTAATTCCAAACATAAGATATTCTCACATATAATTAATAACACGGTCAGCTCATTTAGATTATGCATAAATTTATCAAAGCTAAACGTTTCTGGTAGTCGGATTGTCATCTAAAATGTTGTTTAGAGATTTATGGGCATAATCTTTCACCGCTAGAACTAATGTAATTAATATCTTTACTCTTAGATTACAAGGCTTATATCAAGTACTGCTAAATGTACTTTTAAAACTCTGTGAATAGAGTTCCTTCTTGCTTGCAGGGCTTATAAAAACGTATAAGTTCGGCAGCAAATTTATACATGCGTTACATATAACTGCCATAGAGCCTTATACTTACTAAATAAGGTTTAAAATTGAGTGTCAATTAATTATTGGATGTTTATTTATTGCTGTCGAAGCATCAAAACAGCGCTACACAACCTGAGTTAAACGAACTCACTCTTGACCTTTATCTAACGTTTAAAGTTCATACCTACTTTATCTCTGTACTGTTATTAAAGTAATGAAACGGTAGCTTTTTTAGTTGACTAAATAATGAATATGATGATGAAGATACTTATCATAAATCTCTTCGTGGAACTGACGTCACAGACACGTGTTTTTTATTTCACAAAACCACAAACTCTTCTCAAATAAACCAGAATATTCTTCTTCAGTAATCATAAAACTTTAAAAAAATCTGACCTTTAGAAAATAACTCTAATCCATATCCTAGAAAAATGTTAAAATATTTTTGTTTGTTAATAATTATGAAAAATACATATTTTTTTTTGTTTGTAATTTTTCTTTTTTATTAATAAAAATGAAATAGGTGTCAGGATATTATAAATATATAGTTAATATTGAAATAAAATACTATTAAAGTTTTAAAAGCATTCGTAAGTAGATCTGTTCATAATTTAGTAGAAGCAGTTCATCAAACACCTTACATTGCTAAATATAGCTTCAACAGCCTCATGGTATCAAAGGATGGTAAATACAAAGAACAACCAAACTGGTTTGAATTCAATCGTAACATGACTTTCGAATGATTCGAATAACTTTATCCTCTCGATTATAATTATTCGATATATGTATATTATAATGTTAGGTTTAAATTACAAGGGTTTATTATTTATTATATTCTTGTTCTATATATTAAATATAATTTGGTTTAATTACATATTGTTTAGATTTTTTACATAAATTATTTAAAAAAGAAAAAAAATATCAGAAGGCCGAAAAAATGATATATATATACTAAAACTGTGAGTAGGTACTTATATATATACTACCCAACACTTATATGGTAAATATCATAGACCTTATCGTAATAAAAATATAAATATACATTCTCTCTGTGTTATAAAGTTTTCTATCTCAATTTATAGTTCAATTTGACGTTTAATAATAAATAGATTACAATGTTACATTACACTGAAACTAGATGTAAACTCTACTTTATAGTTTTAATCAGCCATCAAATTATATAGAAAACTTGAAGTCTAATAAACTAAGTAAATAATTATTTTCGTCAATATTGTTTTTTTTTTTACAATTAAGAAAAAAACATTTGATTTTTGAAAAAAGATAAATAAAAAATCCTTTTATAAGAGTGCAGATGGTTCCGGAAACTAAAGATTTAACGGTTTTCTCAAGCAGCAGCAATCAAGGATGGAATCCAGCAACAAGAAACACTCTGCGGGAAAAATGTTTAATTACGCCTTTTAAAAATATTTGTTACTAATGAGAACTGCGATATTCAGATAATTGTCCTTAACGGTAGATTAAACCAACTTGTCTTTTGAGAATATCTTTATTTTGTTAACCATTCTGATTATCCGGGAAAGATTTACCTTCCAACGGAAAAGCTATGGGATGGTCATAATGTAGAATTTATTATAATTTTTATATTTCTTCCTGTTCTCTTTTTTTAAACAAGGGATCAAACCTGAGACCCTCCAGTCAGTGGTAATAAGATGATGGTTGTCGAAACTTCGTCGTAGTATTTTCAAAACTAATAGATTATATTTCAGTATAGTAAATAATAGTTATTTTAGTCCAGTTTATGAGAGATCTTTCGCTCGTATGTAACTAACGAAGCTGTTACAATGATGATAAATACGGTTGTTAGAGTGATTTAGTATTGATTAAACGACTCTACTTAACGTTAACAACCAGTGGAAATACAATATATGCCTTATTTATTATAAGTATGAACTTAAAACAATAGTAATATATATAGTTTACTACATACATATAATTATATAAAGACATCCCCACTAATCTATTGTTTATAAGTCCCATTTATGATTTTAGGCGAAAAATTGTAAAAATATAATATGTAGGAACCCAATATCTTGTATAGAAGACTAACTTCAAAGCCTTCAATAAAACTAAAGATAAAATTTAACACATACGATACGAATAGCACTGTGTACGTGTTTAAGAAACACAAAAATATATTTTCATGTAAAGGATTATGGACAAGTCAACTAAATTATGTGTACCTAATTATATCAACGCTCATATACGATTTTAAGACTTTTTTACAAAAATTTATTTAAAAATATCAAAAACCTCCGATACAAAAATGTCTCTAAAAAGAATAAAAATAATATTATTATGTACTTGCGGACTTAGACTATACAATATGATATCGTTATTTCGTTATAGCCTTTCACCAACACCAATAAAACCTGAATATCTTGGAGACGACTGTTTATATTTCAACTAAACATATCTAAGAACCATCTAGACGGACCAGGCTTTTGATTAAAAAAAACCACAATAAAATCCGTCCACGCGTTTGGCTGTTAGGATGCCACAGACAGACACACAGATACACAGATACTCAGGTCAAAATATAACAGCCATTTTTTTGGGTCGGGGGTTGAATAACATCAGGTGTTTGGAACTTTAAAATATATTCTATCTGATGCTACCATAGCTATAAACAGCATGACAACTAAATAAATATATGTATTTAATATGTATTCAATCTATTGTTGCTTTGACTATGGATTTAGTTGTCGTTCAAATATAACACGATCACGAACAGACACCACAACCGACTATATACAAATACAAATAGCGTTCATTATAGTTAAATATTTGAAAAATTATTTTATCGTAATATCTTATGAGTTCCATTAAGCTTTACATAAACCTGTTATTTTCTATTTAATTTGACGTCTGACAGATGGATCGTTTTAGATAAAACAGCCTTAATTATTTAACACCATATACCATCAATTAAGAAACTACAGTGATTTACACATTCACACTATCTTGTTATTTTAAAATGAACTAGCAGCGCCCGCGGCTGCAGCTGGCTTTATTTTAAATATGTATGCAAAGCACTCTGAACTATTTTTTATTTTATTTAAATAAATATAATAGAAAATTTAGATTTATAACTCAAATCACCAAATTCAGTGTTAATAGTATTGTGTGTTGCTGTAGTGTTATGTTATTTCAAAATTGGTTCAGACACTACATAATATAAGCGTGTAGATAGTTTGTTTTTTTTAATTTAGTTATTTCTTAGCAATGTGCTGAAAACAAATTTGATACAAAATAAAAAATGTCTTTCAATTTTTTTTCTAGAATAAAATTGCTACACTTGTTACTTTGCTTTGCAAAAATATATTTTAATATATTGTTAAAGCACTTTATAGTCTCATTGGTATTTTAGTAATATGGTGTAACTTTTTTAAACTTGCAATTAGTATTTTTTTTTTATTTTAGGTTCATCTTACCAATCTCTAAACCCTTATTATTATTATTTTTATTTACGACTGGGTTGTCTTCCCGTGAACTAAGTTGCAAAAGCAATGGAAAATCTGATTAAAAATCTCTATTTAAAAAATATATATAAACTATTAACAATTATCTTGGATACATTTTTTCTTACTTAATCACTTAGTTAATTAACTACGTAACGAAAACTGTACAGATGTTTAATTTAAGCCTTTTAATATAAATGTAACTTAAAAGTTGTCATAAATTCTACAGAACAAATTGTAATGTATGCAAAAAAAAACGTGAATTATAAAAAACCTCTTTTGTTGGATATTTTATTTATTACAATAATTTATGTCCGGTGTCAGTTATTTATGAGTATCACTTATGAGTGTTTTGCATGTGTTAAATAGACGCGACACGTATTATTATGTTTTAAAAATATAAGAAAAACGATAGAATAATATGGATTTTAATAAAAAAAACTAGTCATATGTGAGTCGGAGTTGAGCAAAAAAGATTCCGTATGAATAGAATAGTACGGAACACTTCTTTCGCGATTTAGGTTCCTATATGAGATTGATAAAAAAAATGAAAAAAATCTCTTTTATTGTTCGGAAATTCCCCCATTTGTTTTTTTCTGTTTTTATTGCATTTGTTGTTATAGCGGAAACAAAAATACATCATCTGCGAAAATTTCAACTGTCTAGATATCACGGTTCATGAGATACTGCCTCGTGACCGATGGACAAGCGGGCGAATAGCAGGACGGCTTAGTCTTAGTAATAAGGTTTTTACCTATTGGTGACAGAACCCTAAAACCAAGAATGCAAAATTGTGAACATATTATCACGAACGTGCCAAGTTGTATATTACACGAAGAAATAAAATTTTATCGTTTTATATAATAATAATATTGAAGGAATGTCCTCTTTTTCCAACGTACCAAGAAACAGCGTTTAAAAGTGCGTGTCATTTGTGTGTTGACAAAAAATACACAATCAAGTGTTTAATGATGTACCTTAAAAGAGACGGATGGATTATATTTACTCGTTTTCATCCATTCATATTAATCGTATTGTATTTAATATAAGTACATTTACACCTTTAACATACAACTAAAAAACGTGAAGATTGAACTGTTGCCCTTGACGAGTGTCTTTATGTTACGCTATAAACTGAGCGATCAAGTCAATGTTCTATTAATTATTATTTGAAAATCAGAATGATCAACTTAGGCAAAACTGTATTATTGGTATTTATGTTGAAGACAATAAATACAGTTTGTACAATTAGGTACCTTCTTTGACTATGTAAGAAACAGCACAACTATCTTTCTATAACTTTATTGTTTGAATAATACACTCTTGCTATAAAATATTGCCCTTTGAAATACGTAACGAACAGTAAATTATAACATTGCAGTACTTATATTGTAACATTAATAAACCGTCTACGATCCGTGACTTTTAGTTTCAAAATATAATAATAATTTCTCCTAAATATACAATAATTAAAATTAAAAAGACATCCTAAATAACTTTTCATCTCTAAAGAAATATCAATAAAATGTTACAATCCTTGAAGTCAGAATTACTTTACTTACATTTTATTTAGTTATTACACCAACATCAAAATTGAATCACAATAATTATTCCAACTCTTAGTTACCACCACTTCATATAATGTCATCTTGGAATGTTCCCGATGTTTGCCAAGACTATGTACCGCGAAGTGAAAACTATGAAACACTTCGTAATTATTTTGACTTAACAGTGTATATTAGTTTGAGACCATGACTTTACTTGAGGTATAATGGGTGGAAGGATTATGAAGTGAACATTTTCATCTTCAATAATGGAATAAGTTTAACAAACGCTATTTTATTATTATTAATTACTGGTTTTTATTTACAATACAATTTAAGTAACTATACATTAATATTATAACATACATACCTATTATATTAAACATACTTTATATTAAAATCTTATAATAGTATTTTTATTAAATAATAGACATTGTACCAATATGAGTAAACAGCTTTTTAAACTTCTTACAAGTTAAAAAGTTTATCAAGAAACGCGTATTTTAAAATTATCCTTATCTTTAATAGATCTACTAAATTACAAACAACGTACACTTTACAGGTATTTTTAATAGATTCATATAAATTCAGTTCATGAAAACATATCGTACAAATTTTAAAATATGTTGTTTTAATAACTTTGAATACTGAATGATAACTTTAATATTTTCCTGGAAACTGAAAAAGTTTTCTTTAAACAAAGAAGAACCAGATCGCATTTTTATTAATTAGGCTAACATGACTCCATCCAGAACCAAACATAGATAAGACATGTCTTGAGATGTTAGTAATTTGTTATCTATATAAAAATTTATGTACAATGTTTATTCTAAGAAATATAAAACATCCGACAAGTATTGAGTGTGCCAAACAAAACTGCAGCATAGATATATAGATAGTTAGATATAATATAAATACAGATGGTTAAATTATTCATTACAAGCTCCTATCATGATAATTGCGGACAAAGACTTCACTTTCACATTTAATATTGATTAGTCTTTTGTGAAGAAAACTCTTTGATATTCAATAAGTATTGATAGGTCTGACGTCGCAACTTGAGAATTATTATGATGTGATTCAGAATAACTGTGGACAATTATATTATGATTTAACCATTAAGTACTGAGGTTTCAATTTTGTTAGTATTTGACATTTAAGGTGTCCTAATTTCAAAATATTGACGTTTATGTTCCACGGAGTCTAGTCAACCAATTCCAGGTTAAAAAAAAAAAATCCAAGGAATACTTTAATACTCATTATTACTTTAATGTTATGGATTTCCACTAAAATTATGCATGTTGATCACATCTTACATAAATGAATATTATCTATTTAAAATATTTCATAGGTATTTTGTAAAGAAAATATACCTAAAAACGTTTTTTCTTGTATCTCTTAAGGTTATAAATGCCTGTTAGCATCGAGGTCACTCTTGTTCACTTTTCTTCAAATTAATAATAATAATAAATAAAAAAATATATTTAAGTGAATAAGACTGTTGTTGCATCTATTAGCTCTATTATTAGACGATAATGGTCTCAAACAAACGCCGGAAAATGAAATGAACAATGAATTATTAAGTAACCCCTTTCAATGACTGCATCTATTAATAACTGTTACTCACCATTCAATGTACTGATATTATTAGTGATTGATCAATAAGGTAACAATACGAACAAACATACACTATAATTAATTTGTTTTTTTATATTGCAAGATTACAAAAACATTTAACTCAGACTATCGCTCAGAAATTCTGAGCATTTTAATATATGATACTATGTAAATGAAAAGTACAATACCTACTTATCTCAAGAATGCGGTTACACAAAGGTTGACACATGCAGATTCTTTACAATGAAGATTCTTGCTGATAAGCGAATAAATATTGATTTGCGAGGAGAGATCAAGGGCGTACTCTTGTTTGTTGATGTTGCTTTATTAATTCTTTTGTTACCAATATTAAATATTAACATACATTCATTCATTATTATATTTCATATAAATAAAACGCTACTGTCATATATTTATATATGTTATAATAATTTTCGGTTACCTGGTACCTACCAGCTGTAAGCTGTTGAGCTTCATTATTTGTTAAAGTAAAAATTTTATTCCGTTATTGTTTTTCTTTTAAGTATTGTCATCAGCCTTAATTTAATTTATGCTTATAAGATTTACTACCAACAGAAGTTTGAATATGAAGTTATAAACGAATAGTTAAGATACGTGTTTTAGTAAACATAAAACTAGTTTAGCGTGACTTGTATGTCATTAAAATAAGTCCAATCTCTGGTTAAATAACTTTATTATACCTACTCTAAATTAATTTTCTAATACTTCAAACATGTTCTCGAAACAATTCAACCAACGTGTTTTTCGAATTATCTTGACAAGTACAACCAATCAGAAAGTGCAATTTAAAATAAAAATCTCTTGGACATGTAATGACATGTTTCGAGGAAATTCATAACCAAATGGACATTACTCAAATTACAGTACTTATATTAAATTTACGACGCGACAAAATGGTTTTTTAACTTTCGATTTATTGTAAATATTCATTGTTATAGTCGCATCCATAGAGAAAGTAGATATTGTAATAAAAATATATTATTAATTTCAAAAATATGAGAAAAAGTATTATATTTATATTTTATGTAATTTATTCACAATATTGTTATAAATAAAATAGATGTATCTTTCAACATATTCACAATATATACAAGATAATGATAATAAAAAAAATAATTTACCATATGACAATGTTAAATAATGTGATCTAACAAATAATTAATTATATTCTACAAAACTTTTTTTTCAATCAAATTTTTTTATATAATTTGCGAATCTCTATATTTGCTAAAGAGGAAGAAATTAAAGTTTCAATATAGTAAATCTCTAAGAATATCTTGTATATTTTTTTTTTAATCCGAAATATTTTTCATGTGTTTGTAACAGTTACAAAGAATATCACAATATCAATATATAAAAATATTAAAGGTTGAAAGAAGTATTTTTTTCTCTTAAAAGAGGTATTTACAATACATTTACATTTTTTATCAATAACATTTGAATCAAAAAATAATTATAGGGATATTTGAAATAGATTACGATTTATTTAATCAGTTTAAAGATAAACACAGATAAAAAAGAGTTGTTTAACGACATAGAAGGCAAAACTAAAAAACCAATAAATCCCATATAAACCAAATTTATAGACTATTCAATATTCACTATTAGATGTACGAAGATAATTGTAAAAGCAAATCATATACTTTTAAGGCGTGACAGATTATTGACAGTTTTTACAAGCATGTGAAATTCTGCAAATTCTATTTAAGTCGACTCCAAAATGGCCACAAGAAAGACAAATATTTAATGTAATCTTCAAATAATGTCCAAAACACGCTAGTATTAATTAGGTGTCTTCATGTTATTTTTCGATAACTCATTTTTTCTATTTATTGGAACGTTATTTATTAGAGCAAGTTTCTTTTCATTATTTGTTTATTAGACTTTAACAATCTCGATCTCGTGATTTTTTTTTAGATTTATTTTAATCTTTTTATTTTATTTAAATAAAACTTACCTGTAATCATTATTTTATTGTGTTACCCGATTTTTAAACTAGAATCGAGAAATTGGTTGATTGTGTTTTATTTATTATTCTATAACATAATTACCTATATAATTTCAAAGGCTAGTATTGTTCCCAACTATAAAACGGTGTTACTCGTTCAAAACATTAATTTATGGCTAATGATCTAACCAAAAAAAAAAACAAAATTATTCTCTTTTGCCATATTTATAAAAGGCACTTTCTAATACTGGTTATTAGGATCATAGTGTGATGTCAATAACCTTCCTCTATATAATGCTCTATCAGATGTTTTTATTAAATCTATTGGTTTCTGAGATTAAAACGTTCAAACAATATAAAAAAAAACTTCAGATTTATTATATTAGTTAATTAAAAGTTTTTCTGTCTTAACATGTCGAAAACAACTAACGACATAGAAGGCAAAACTAAAAACACAATAAATCCCATATAAAATAATTTTTATATAGACTATTCAATATTCATAAAGAATATTTTTATTTATGTACTTTTATTTTTTTATTATGTATTTATAACAATTATATTGTTTAACAAACAAAATAAGGACACAATAATAACTATAAATCGAAAATTTAATTCAAAATTAAATTGAATTGAAATATGAAGTATCCTGTTCTATGCGTATTTTGTTTATATTAAGTAATATCTCTAGTCGTTGAGAATAAACATTTTAATAACCAATTTACATAGATTACCTACTTTCCAATGAGAAATATGATACTCGATCTTATTATCATCTTAAGTATCATAACTTTAATAATAGTTTCAAAAAACAACATAAAAAAAAACCTAAACGAAAACATTTTTTTAACAAATGTGTATATTATATATGTATATATATATATTTCTTAATACATTTTCAAGAGTTTCAAATTTAAAATGTCTTCCGATGTCAATATTTTAAAAATGTGTTTTTAGTAATCCATCAACATTCAAGATAGTATCTTAAATGATTGTAATAGCCCATAATATATGCACGAGTCAGCAAAAAAACTAACTGGGTCTAACTCGTTTGCTTACATTGTACTAATGAAGCTTTTTTGGCTGACTGTACATGTTATATGTAAACTGGAAACGAATATACAATAAAGATTGTGTGACATAGAGTTAGATAAATTATTAAATTGACATGAAAGTATAATTTATACGTTATTGTTATAGATATCCTGTTTATATTTTTTCTGTGATACTTATTTAAATAATTCATGAAATTGAAAATTTATTAAAAATTTATGATCGGATTATTTCGGTTGTTCCTCCGTTTATATGGTTTTCTGACTATAACTCATAAACTGTCAGACCTTTTAACAAATATAGCTAGTAAATATTTTGTTTATGACTCAGTGCCGTCACTAAATTTCATAACTTTCATTTAGGATACTGTATTGCAAAATATGACATTCGTACAAGTATTGCACAAAGAGGTCTTGACATACATATTCTATTATTCTTTTCTCCGTAAGACCCTTTGTTTTTACATCAAGTATAATTATTGCTAACAGAAGCGAAAGGAATTAATGTTGCAAAAATCATTACCGTCACCGGCACCTTATTATTTTTCTCTCACACACACACACAGGCCTGTCCGACGTTTCGCTTCAATTTTGTCGGATGCCCAAAACGACGAATATTTCTTTTTATTTATTTAAAAAACCATAGTAATAAGTTAAGTTAATAAAATGTCATGGATTATTATATTAATGAAATAAATAATAGTAAAATTAATAAAATGATGTTATAATAAAAACACGGTTTTTTGCGTTGTCTATAAGTTTATAGCTCTACAAGAATGTATGCGTCAATGTATTTAAATCAGATTGTCGATGAGATTATTGGTGGTAATTATTTTGACATGTATAGTAATGCCAGTACCCGGGAGCCGTGAGGAATGTCTAATTTATTGCTTTTCTGTGTGATATTTATATTATAATGTTTGAAAAATGTAATTATTGATGATTTTTAAAAGACAAATGAACTTTGTAAGAAGCTGGGTGTGTGTAGGTATGTGCGAATGTGTGTGTCTCCCATTCCAAATCAGATTCATGTGTATAAAGGCAGTCCAAATCGGAAACTCCATAATTTATCTTGTTTTTTCTTAATACTATGGTAATTTTAACAATCGTAACGGGATAATCCAATAAATCAATATAAGGCGATAAAATTTACGACCAGACAATCAAATAAATAACATACTTCATATACAGATTAAACAAGAGCTTTCGCTCTACTTATAAAGCTGGTTATACACTGCTATAGTCAGTATATATGTATGCTATAATTTATTGATAAGATATTTTACTTACTGGTAAATAACTTAATATTTTTTAGATTTTTATTCTTTTTTTATTGTTTTTCAATTTAAAACATTAATTTCGGTTGTGACATCTCTTTAGTGTTAAACTATCTATTTTTGTAATCACTGGTAAGGATTTTTTAAGCCCTGTAGATGTAGCCTCCGCCCCAACAATGTCTTATACTAGATACTTTGAAGCCTCAAGCGGCACGGTAGCTAAATTGACAGGGCGAAGGGATAGTTTCCCAGAGGTCGGAAGTAGAAGTCTTACCCGAGTGGAGTAATTGTTTATTCTAAATTTATTTGACAAAGTAGCTGTTTTATAGAGCACTGTTTTGTAACATTCAACATGCAAAAGATTCATGGAAAATAAATATTACCAACGGTTTAGATTGTATTAACATATCTATTACTTTTGGACTTTAGCAAGATTCCGTACTTTTTTTGGTAATATCATCTTACATAAATATAACTTATTCATGAAGTGACAAATGCTAGCTAATAATATTATCGCTTCGAGAGCAACATAGGCTTTATATTTTTTCTCCATAATGATGTCAGAAATATCGTATTTCATTGAAATTCAACCCGAAGTCTTAACTCTTTTAGTACTCGGTGTATGAACGGTCTCTTTATTATGGTAATTATTTGCTTGACAAAATGAGCTTTGTTTTGCATTTAAAAGTAATATTTTCTTAATTACTATAGTATGGATAAGTTTAAAAGGTTTTTATAATGGAACGTATATTAAACTCTAAATGGTAACCTAACTTAAGAATGATTGTAAAAATATATATATAATAAAATAACAATGTACCTGGGAAAGAAAACTCACTCGTCATTCACTCACTCACTCGTCATTCGTTCTGAATAGCCACAACAACACAACACAAACTGGTATACTACCATCTGAGTTTTCAGTTTATATCCAATTTTAATTCTACGTTCTACCTATATGTTTGTTTACAATATATTATTAATAATACTTCTTTATATCTTATCTTTTACTTTTACGATAGAGAAAACATCTTTTATTAAACAAAGTGCATTAAATATTTATTAGCCATAATAGAGTTTGAAAACCTTTAATTAGTATAATATAAAAAAATATATAGCTGTCAATGGATTCTAATAAGATTTAATTATTGTTTATACTTTCAAACATGCTATTATAAAGTGTCATGACACGATCAATTCTCAAACTATGAAATGTAGAGACTAAATTAAGATGCTAAATGTTAGTTTTTCTAATTATCACGGTATCAGTAAAATACCACAAAGTTATTTATTGCCTTGTATATATAATATTTGTTATGATTTTATCAACAATTATGTAAAATTTATAATCATGACCTTATTTATTTTAGATTTATAACCACAGTGAATTATTCTAGCATAAACATATCCATGACTGTGTTATCTTAACTTAAGTGCTTTTTACTAAGTGATTTAACATCTTAAGTTAGTTTAGTTACGTTTTAATTAAAACGATTGTCAATTCATCATCATCAATGTCATTGTCAATCCAACGATTGAAATGTAAACGCTTATGATTTTTTATAATTAAGTTATTGTCGCTGGTATTTAAAAAATATTAAACTTTCGTAAAACAAGTCGGCACGTAATAATTGCATGTAGTATAGGTATTTGAGTACAGCATCCATTTTATAAAACTCATAAGTAATGGAAGGCTGTAACTGTTTATTTTCGTCATTTCTTTATAAAATATTCTTGAGCTTTTTTTAATTAAATGGTTTTCGGGTAACCGTGTTATAATATGGGCTTAAGATCTTATTTTATTAATACTGGTATAAATTTTTGAAGTTGAGTACAAAAGCTTAAAATAAAATAATAATATACTTATTTAAATTGTTGGATATCAAAGATAATCACAGTATTGGATAAGTTCATAGTTTAACAGTTTTAAATATAGTTTTAAATATATAGATATAGAACTCTACGCGTCTTATAAGTCAATCGCTGTTATAGAGCTGAAGGACAATCGAAGTAAACATATCCCATTAGAATCGATAGTTGTTTATAAACTTACAACTATAAAAAAAAACAAGAAATATCCAATTGTATAAGAACCAGTATAATAAAATATCAAAGTTAACTACGAAAGTGCAACAATGAAGAAAGTGCTCCAATCATAAATCCACTTACCAGTTTTTGAATCAAGATAACCACGACAATGAACTTGACTGAACCAATTGGTATCAGATACCAAGACCAATACCGGTACCAATTTCACCCGTACCAAAATCAAACAAAACGAGATTGTTGCTGCCAAAACTACAATACCTCACACATCACTTGAGCGGTTTAAATCAATTGTTCACTTAAACTTGCGTTAGTAATAAATAGCACCGGCTAATACCCACACCGCGCTGCGCAGACGCGTCTTCAAAACTGATCTAACCGGTATGAAGTACACGCGGGCGAAGTGTGACCGCAGCTGACTTCACGCTTGAAGTTCACATGAAAACTATGATACGTTAACAATCTCGATAAACATTGATCAGATTGCCATCGACGGTCACGCATCCGTTAAAATTATTATGTGAAAAATGAGGGAGATAACATCACTAAAAATTCTGACATATACGAGCCAATCTCGAGAATGCATCAAAAAGCACGACAATAAGAGTTGAGATTTTATCTTAATATGTTTCCTATACGTTTTTGGTACTTGGAGGAGAGGTTATTAATATTTTCATATTGTATACAATTTGAATGTCAAAATCCCTTGGTATTTGCAACCCAAATACAACGGTTAATTTGGGATGAGAGGAGCCAAAATAAAACTACGACCGTAAATTTATTGCTTAAACCGCCGATAGCTTTGGTAACCCAGATAATAAAATAACGAAAATAATTAGTTTAATAATCAATATTATATTAATTTTATCAGTATTTTAAGATATTCTTTTTTACAATTAGTAAAATTGCAATGTTATTATTGTTCCAGTAAATTTTATTCATATTATTATTAATACATTATGATAATAGAGTCCAGACTCAGTATTATAGGTGACAGTGGTTTTTTTCATAAAATTTAAATATATATAACCTTATCTAAAGCGTGGGTAGTTTGTATAAATAAACAAATTCTTAAATTAATATGATTATAACAGTTCATAATAATTGATTATTCTGTCACATAATATTATCTAAATGTTTGATAAAAACTTGTATTAAAGTAAATTAGATATCACATATTGGCACAACAATATTTTGCGTTTTCGTATCAGTCGATAATTTCGATAACACAACGATATCGGTCATTGACTCGATAGAAAGACACTTTGTGTCTGAAATATGTTTTTAATGGTTTTGATGAACCTATTTTAGTCAACATTAGAAAATGCTTAAGTCATTGTGATTCTATTTAATAAAACAAATGAATGTCAAAAAAAAATAAAAATTACAAATTACGAACGAATAAAATCCATAGAGTTATAATACATAGAACCAGCCATGGGCCAGGCTGTGTCTAACATATAACAAGAAAGGGAAGATGAGAGAACCTTAACTTATCTTTGTCTAATCACATATGAAACAAATAGAGACAAATTGATAGTCTCATTTTCTTTTTATTTTATTGACTGACACATTTTACACTGATTTCCCTACTCTATGTATAATAGCTCTATGATATTTTTTTTATTTAGCATCCGGACAAAATTTAATCTATCATTTATAAGTAAAGTTAAAAAGTTCTCAATTCAATAAATGAAAAATTTGCATATTGTTTTTACGCCATTTTACTTGTTACAGGCAAAATTAAATTCTAACACATAATATACTTAAAAAAATATAATTGCTATTTTATTTACTTTGCCATCTTTGAAGAATTTCAATAAGGAGATTGAGAAAAAGGGAGAGGAGAGAAAGAGTTTTGAAAAAACAAGAAGCAAGCTACAGCTTGGCTCTTCTATCTCCATTTGCCACAGGTAAAAACATTTATTTGAAAGCCTATATTTGGTGAGCAACGGTACCACTTATCAGCAGATGAATCGTCTACATGTCGGACCCTGATGACTTAAAACAAATATTTAACGACCAATTGGAAGATAATATTTTCTGAAATTATTATTAACCTATGTAATACAATATTTTTAATAATATATAATCATCAAAAAATTATAAAATTAAATAAGACAATGTAGTAATAATAGGGTTCGTTTTATGAAGTAGTCTCATTGAATCGTAGAGTTAGCTAAAAACAAAACAAAACAAACATAGGTTTGTCGTTTTGTTTTTCTCCACAGTAATAAGATATTTTTTATTGTTGCTATGCAAGGTTTCTTTAGATAAATTAACCAGTATTAATGTTAACAACATAATCGGACATAATTAAAAAAAAAATTATATATATTTATTTATGTAAGTATATGTAATTGCTGTGCAAAGGACTTACCTTACTAATATAGTTTTTAAGATACCTGTACTAAAAGGCTCCTTTTTGAGCATGTTATCTCAAAATTCAATAATTAATCTGCCAAATACAAACTAAATGCGAAAAGTGCACGGGCGACGTGTCTGTGGATAGAAGTAAAAATTAATAAAAAACAAAATGATATGAAATGATATGAAAATGTATGTTAATAAAGAGTGCATTATATTTTTACTCCCTAGTTGCAGAGTTTCCTTTAACAAAGAAAACTAAAGCTAGCACAAACTTTTTTGTTAAATCTTTTTCTTTAGACTTCGTTACGTCTGTTACTTAGTTGCATCTAAGGAAGCTTTATCGGCTTACATATTACGACAATTCACGTGTTTAATTATCGACGTCAAATATTACGGCTTCCTGTCCGATTTCGGATTTAACACTTCTTATCACTGCTATATGATAAATTTAAGAAGAATTACTTACGTGTCCCAGGTACATTTGTGCTCTAACCTTTAAAATTATTTTTATAATAGAAATTACAAGGCTTAAGTTAGCTACATATCTTACCTCGTTAATAGAAGTAGTATTCCTATGTGTAGGTAAGGAGGTACTCGTATGTAGATGTATATACTTAGTATAATAATTAAAAAAACAAAACATTAAATTGCATTTCAACTTGGAATTTATCATTTTTATATAAATATTCATTGTGCTAACTCATTTTCACGCCAATAATATATTTTTTAGTGTATGTTATTATTTAACAGACATTTTTGTGATAATCGAAGGGTGTGGGGTAATAAAGATATATTTTCTATGATGGTATTAAACAAAGTAGGTGAGGAACTAAATGCAATATTTTAGTTATTATTTCTATCCGATTCTACAATGAAAGTTGAAACCTTCTCGCTTTATGACAGAAAAAGATCTGTCCGAAAAAAGAACTCTACGAAATATGATCAAAATCATCTCCAAAAGCAAAAAACATTTTTCTCTCAAATTGAATATTGATCTAGAACCATGTCGAGTATTATAATGACTTAGGACTTCCAGTCTATAAGAGACGCACTGAAATAATTAAAAAAATATTAGAGGGTAAAACGTTTTAACTAATACTGACGATCATTTTTATACCATTGAGCAATATTTTAACAAACAGCTAGGTTATGCGCAAAGCTCTGTGGAAGCTCCCTTATTAGTTAACAGAGTACAACGTGGACATTATTTAACTTTACCAATGGTATGATGGTGTTAGTTATCAAGGAGGGATTAAGCCATATTTTCATGAAAAAGTCAATTTTAGACAGTGTGGCATGCTCTAAGCCCTGTGATAGTTTGGAGTTCCTAAAACAATCAAGAACATTGGCGGTAAAAAATCTTCTCATGAACAGTGCGTGTTTCTTAACGTTCAAAGGACTGTATTAAATCCACTAAGAATCATTTTAAATAAAATCCATATATTTTATTGTTATTATATTAATGTATAAACAAACGCACATTGCAGTAATAATTGTTATAATATACAATCAAAAATATTTTTATTTGTCACACTACTTGTAGCGAGACTGGTCTTGTGGTATTTATGAATATATAAAATAATTACTTAATTACTATTATGATTATTATTATTATTATGTTGTAGTTAGTGCATTAAATGCAAAACGTATAGGGAAAGGTATCCAAAATAGCATTGCCATGTTTTGATGACCAAACCTATAATAATGTTTAACACTCAAATAAATAACATTTAAAAGATTAGTTTTGGTAGATTAGTGCTCTACTTGTTTTTAAAGTGAAGTATTAAAATACCTCCTATTGGGGTTCTTCCCTAAGTGTTATTTTGGTTTAATCTCAATAAAGCTATTTTTAAAATGGGAAATAAGATTTGTATTATAGCTAGTTCTGTCTACAGGATGTACCGGCTTCTAGATCATTAAGAGATAATTGTCTGTTCATTCTATACTTTAGACTGCAGGGTGGGGTTACATGTTTAGAACATCAATAAATAAATACTGTTATAATCCGGGCAAAAAGTCAAGTCAAAGTCATCGTCTGTCACTTATTATAGGATAAACTAAGCTCCGGCAGTCTCACCCGTGCATAGGTACAAAACTACACATACATTACACATACACTAACATACATTACACATACAAAACGTCAGACTCTAGTGTCACGGTTCTAAGGGGTAGGTGTTCTTAAAAAAGAACAAGAAACTCCAAGAATCATTTGAATCGCAGTGGTATTACTTTAAATTTTATTACGAGGCACTTATATTAAAGCACTTTCTACTATTGTTTTCTGTATCCTTATATAATTCTAAAAAACCACCTTTCCGTTAGGAGGGTTTGTTAACGCTGGAATCCCCACAACCTAAGCGATACTCGGAAGCGGGAGTACCTACGTAGAATGGTGCCATGATGTGACTTATATTTCCGAAGCAGGTTCTTCAGCCGTTTTATCGAAATAATTACAGATGGCATAATTAAATTTATGAGAAAAAATAGCATTGTTTGTTTTTATTGTAGTTACCTATACCGTAAATTCATGTGAAAAGAGTAAAATTTGTAACTATAGAAACGATTATAAACATGTTAAATCAAACTATTTATAATTCGATTGAACAATTTAACAAACAAATGAATGACATTATGATCAAGATTTTTAATAAAGAGTTATTGTTTTAAATGCTTGAATGATTTTTTTTTTCGTATTTTAAAATTATTAATTATGCTATCAATTTTACACATACTAAAATAAAATTGAACGAGCTATAATTGTGGACTTAAATCTTTTTCATTAGAATTCGGAGCTTAAAGCAGTACACAACCTACAATAATGATTGATTCATTTATTATACAGAAAACAAATTCACAACTCAGCAAATAGGGCGTTCCGGAATTTTGATAACATCGTTTTCGTAATATTGGAGAAAACTGTAAAATGAAGTAAAATTTGTAAAACCATTTTTGGTTTTGGTTAATCATCAACAAAAACAAATTTTGAGATGTATGCAGGGCATTAAAAATTACTCGTAAAACAACACATCGAATTATTACTAACTACCTGTGCCTGCGACTTCGTACGCTTAGATTTCGATTTTGATAGAATGTACCCTTTGTACTTACCAATGCATGTAAAAACTATAAACCTTCAAAGTTCCATCCAAATCGTTTAATCTGTTTCTGAGATTAGCGTGCACGAACATAGAGACATATACAGACATACAGACAAACAGACAAAATGAAAAACCATTTGTTTGGGTTCTCTTGCATTTATAAATCATGTTTTTTTTTTATATTTCCATGTACAGAAATCTGTAATAGTTGTTTGTTATCAATATTACAGGAGATGAAAAAATGAAAACAAGTATTGATTTTTAACCTCGGACCCAAAAAAAGGGATTTTATAAGTTTGACTTGTGTATCTGTGTATCTATCCATCTGTTTGTGACATTGTGGCAGCCAAACGAGTAGACGGGTAGCCAAACGTCGAGATGGTTCTTAGGTATATTTAGTCGAAATATTATAATATAATACTTAAAAAAGAGAAAATTAGATTCAGTACAATGAAGATTTAGTACAATGTCTAAAAGAGTAACATAACTTTAAAAAACAGAAAACAATAAAAACCTGCGATAAAAAATACCTCTAAAAAGAACAAAACTAATATTATTACTTACTTACATATTGAAGTCGTTGCGTCAGGGGACAATAATATTTGGGTCTTTCAGTCTACGCCTGTAAGTTCGTAATTTCCAAAAACCATGTTGAGTATTACATAAATTAATCGGTAACTTGTTGTCTGAGCACTAATGCTGTAAATTACACTAAAACACTTAACCAAATAAAAATTCTGTAAGTATACATTGACGAAAAAATCTGAGCAAATAGCTGGGCATCTGTAGTGTCAACAAACAAATAAATATTATTTTTTATAATAGTTATTGTAATAATTACCTAAAAGGCGTCTTGTGTTAATTTAAAATTTATAAAGTAAAAAAAAATATAATAATAGCCTACCTATGGTTTATATTATATCTAAGATATTATTTATTAAAGTTTATGAGGATTATGAATATCAATAAAACATTATCTAAATTATATATGTTCAAAAACACAAAAAAAATTAACAAAAATAAAAAAGTCAATATAAAAACGCAGTAAAAAACAACAATAAAATATTGATAGCGATAACAATTGAGCAGCTGACTTTACACTGTAAGTGAGCGGGGTGTCGCACCGGTGGATGGGACGTAAAGTGACTGGAGAGCCAGTCAGCGCTAAGTACCTTCATCCCTGGCAGTAGTCTCCGATAGCTTGATTTAAACTTCTGTGAAGTTTAGTCATGGACGGTGTTTCATGCCGATAATTATACCAATCGGTCAACTGTCGATATTATTAATTTTATTATGAACGCACGGTTATGCTGCCAACTTGATGTACTTTAAACCTTTTACTTTTAATTACAATCCCTTTTTGAGTATTGATTAATTAGTAATTGATTGCCGTATACACTTAAGGCATTAAACTATAACTCCTCCCATAGATTCTTTTACTTATACTGAATCTCAATTATGTTTGTGAGTTGTGCTTTATACCCGTGTGTTGTCCAATTTATCAACGTATTTATTTGTACTCTGTTACTTGTTAAATTGACAAATGTCAGATTCTGGTTTTCAATGTCAAACTTTTTAAACGCGTCAAGGCGTTACTTTAGTAAACGTTTACAAATATTCAAACCCTAACAATTTGTTAGTGCGAGGTAATTGAAATTGGTGTATAACTATACTAAATATTATATTTTATTATAAAAACACATGTGATACACTGTTACCCTTTAATATTACTGACAGATCTAGTTAAAATAACTATAACTTGTAGGTGTGGCGCTTTTTTATAAAGAATTTTATAAAAGTTTATTATCTAATTGTAAAGAAACTTATACTTTTAGAGGTTTACATGAAAATTAACTGTTAGAACAAAGAAATCATGACGCCAGTATTAGAATCCTGTTGGTCCCCATGTATCTGGGCGTCCACAGTGAAGAGCGGAAGTAGGGCAGTGGCGGTGTACACAGCAGCTATGAGCGTGGTGCTTATAACTTTCATAGCATATCAGATGAATGGTGGTGATTCTACACAGCTATGGAACCCTTTATTTGAAGCTGATGTCCGCGGGTGTAAGAACTGTTTGGCTTTTGTGGAATTTAAATTATCTTAATTTATTATTTTTCATGAATCAAACTATCATGTATATATCCTAACTTTTAATATTTCCCTTATTTTTCAGCTCTACAGGTATTTGCAATAATTTTTATTGTAATATTGGTCACATTAGCTGTATCCTCTATTTTAATGGTAATTATTACTAAAATATTTAGTTAAACTAATGGCCATGATACATAGAATAATAATGTGTTATAAAATTTGACAAGCATGATTTGTAGATTACAGAACCTAATAATTATCATCTAAAATGAATATTATTCCTGATACATATAATACTAGTATTATTGATAATTACATTTCATTTCTTATGTTATTCCTTTTTGAAAATCTTAGAAAATACAATATTTATTAAATTTTTAAAAAGCAATCCATAATTTCTATCTTGGATCATATATCATTTATTAATGTTGTCAATATAAAATATGGACTATTATAAGTTTCAAACTAGATACTTTCAACAAGATTGTTATTATAATGAATTAAGTAAAAATTAACATTTTTTGAATTATTTTTATTTAAGGTAATTGGTATAAACATATGGATGCGTGGACTCATGCTGCCGTGGCTATTTACAATGGGGCTCATTATTCTGTTCCAGCTTATATATGGTTTGTGGCTCCTCGGGGGATACTACATTTATGTAAGTAAAACACTTATTTTAAAAAAATACAACAATTGAATACTTGTTGCAGCTTCATGTTTAGTTTTATTGGCTATAATTTTTTCTTTAAAGAAATTATTATTTATTGTTTTGAGTTTGATAGTAACTTCTATACTCTGAGTTGGAATAATCGTTAGAAAATGTAAACAAAGGAGGTACCAACATCAATTTTTTTTTAATAGTTCATGCAAATCCAAAAACGCTTTAAATAAGTACATATTGTGTTTTTCATATCATGCAAAAGTTATGTGCATGTGTCAACAAAATAGTAATCAGAGTTATTTTTAATTAGTTGACTACCTCTTGCAGTCAGCCTCTCTACATCAATCCCAACAACATTTGTTCTACAACTTTACTTTACTTTTCATTTTCTAACTATTATTCTATCTCAGAGTATAGACTATATAGATGTTTTACAATTACTGTAATAAATAAATTATATTTTCAACTAGATTATATAGTTTTATTGAAAACAATAAATTAAAATTGTTTTTTTTTAATTACTTATTACAGTTGGATGCAACTTTTGCTGCACTTATTGACTTCCTCTGGATGGCATATAATGTAAGAATAATTTCTCATGTAATATTATATACTTATATATAAATAACAAATACACTATAGTATATAAAAGTAGGAAGAGAAAATATATCTCTTGTCTATCAACACACGTGGTTGCAAGTTGCAAGCTGTTGTCTTTTCACAATTTAATTTATTTCAAGAGATATAACAAGAACACATACTCATTAAATACTTTTCCAATAGAGATTTATGACTCTTTGTTGCTAAAGTTGTATAAACCTAGTTTGATAGTTAATGATTTAGAAATTATTAATTATTATGTATATTTATTTGTACTATACTTGGGTTCTCATTTATTTTCACATTTCACTTATACTCAAAGAAAAGAAAATACATTTTTTTTTTTTTTTTTTTTTTTGTCTGTCTATGCTGTTAGCCCTGTTGGCTATTACAGCGTCACCGGGGGAATGGGTGGGTCAGGAGACCCACCCTTAAAAAGGGGGGGCCAGATGGGCCCCCATGGGGAACGACGTCCCGAGGGCGTCTCAGATTGAGACACGGACCTCGGCTCGGGGCGTCGTTAGTCAGGAGGGAAGCTAAGGAAATTTGGACACTAGCGTCCTCCGACGGCAGAACGCCGGAGCAACGGAGCACTTACTCAGTTGGGACCTCGTCTATACCGGTACAGACGGTGTGTGTCTGTGTGTTGTGTGGTGTCAATTATGCCTACGCGTACACGTTATTACCTACTGTGAACGCGTCGTCGGGGTCAACGAGTACCGACTTGGGTCTTCTTTTTCTGACTAAAGTAGTCTTACGTGGTCTATACTCTGCGGCGTCAGCCACCAGTGGGTTCGGGTGTCGCTCAGCACGTTCAAAGTACTTTTGGGAAAGCCCCTTGAAGTACTGAGCGATGGTCGGAAGGTTCAAGTCTCTATGGAGATCGATGTTGCGTACGAACCACGGCGCCCCGGTTGCAATCCGTGTAAACCTGTTCTGAATCACCTGAAGGGGTTTCAGATTAGCGTGCGCAAAAGCGGGACTCGCATAGGACATGACGGAACGTATGCAAGCTTTGTAAAGTGTCACCTTATTGCGAAGGGACATTTTACTCCGCTTGCCTAACAGCGGATATAAACGACCTAATATGTAGGCCGCTCTGCTACGAACGGTCCTAATATGCGCAGTGAAAACTAACTTTCTATCTAACGTTACTCCTAGGTATTTTGCCTCGTCTTTCCAAGGTATCGGTTTATCAAAGAGTTTGATTCGCGGGAGGATCCTTGGGGGGCCCCGTTCGAAGAGCACCGAAACGCTCTTCTCAGGGTTTACCTCGATCCGCCATTTCCGCAGCCAACTCTCAAGGGAGTCGACTGCGGATTGGAGACGTTGGTATATCTCCCAGTGATCCTTAGAGGACGTGTAAAGCGCGGTATCGTCCGCGTACATGGCAAGGTGCACTTTAGATCGCGGTCTAGGAATATCGCTAGCGTAGATGGAATAGAGGATGGGCGAGAGAACTGAACCCTGGGGAACACCCGCCCTGATGGGGCGGGGGGTTGACAAGACGCCTTCCACTTTGTAGCGAAAGGAGCGATTCGTCAGGTAGTCCCGTATGATGAGTACGAGTCTGTCCGACACCTTGAACTGGTATAACTTGTACACCAGTCCATTGTGCCAGACCCTGTCGAACGCCTTAGCTACATCGAGGAAGAGCGCTCCTGTCCTATGCTTCTTGGCCCTCACAGTGGCCCCTATCAGTATGTGCTCCGTGAGGCGTTGCACCTGATGGGAACATGAATGGTTGGCTCTAAAGCCGAACTGCTCATTTGGGATGATTTTGAGTCTCTCGACTTCCGATCTAAGTCTACAGAGGATGATTCTCTCATATACTTTCCCTAAGGAACTAAGAAGACTAATGGGACGGTAACTACTAGGCAGATGCCGGGGTTTGCCCGGTTTATGGAACCCTATCACTATGGCCTCTTTCCACTGGGCCGGAAACGAGCAACCGGCCAGTAGAGCGTTAAAAATGGTAACCAATAGGTAAATTAAAGGAGGCGGAAGAAGCTTTATCACTTTGTTAGTGATCCTATCGGGACCTGGCGATTTCTTGACGTGAAGCGCCCTAACTATGGACGTCACCTCGTCTAGGTTCGTTTCCTCGATTGGCGGACCGGCCGGTGGCTGAGAACACATTATATTGACCGATTTGTCGACTATTTCGACATGATCGCGATCAACGGATTGAGCAGACAGACGGCACTGGCTCTCTAGACTCGGCTAAGCACTCAGCTTTGTCAGAGTCGTCAAACGCGATGGCGGAGTTAGGTCCAACCAAGGGAGGCATATCTGAGACAGTGTCCGCCTTCAACGCTCTCTGCAACCGCCAGAATGCCTGGTGTGTTGGAGAGAGCGTCGCAAGCGTCCTATCCCAGCCGCTATCTCTGAAGTCGTCGAGAGCTTGTCTCGACTCCCTCTGAAGACGGCGCAGCCTCCGTCGGTTGTCATCTGTCGGGTATCGGTCATGGGCTCTAATCGCGGCGTTTTTACGGGTGATGAGGAGTCTAATGTCCGGAGGGAGTGCTCGGTAACCCTCGAAGTTCACTCGGACCTCCCTCGAGGACTTTCCTATGCTGTCTACCAAATGTTCTGTGAAGTTAGTCGCGGCTGAGACAGCGTCCTCGACCGATGTAAGCTGGTCAGGAATTTTGTCGAGGTGCGCTGGTACGGGGGAATGGAGTTGCTCTCGAAGCTTCGTCCAGTTAATAATTGTTTTGGTCGCGGGTTCCCTAAGGGGAGGAAGTCCTAGTTGAAATAGGACCGGTCGATGGTCAGAGTCTAGCTCGGATAGCGTCTCGATAGAACGTAACTGGAGTGTCACGCCCTTCAAGAGTACTATGTCGAGCACGTCGGGTCTGTCATGTCGGAAGTCTGTGTCGCAGTATCGCGTGGGACTCAAAGGCGCGGTGATCTCGAAGTCGAGACCAGCCTTGTAACTTAGCCTATCAAGGAGATTTCCTCTACTGTTTGCGACAGTAGAGTTCCAGCGGGGATGTTTGCAATTTAGGTCGCCGGCCAGAATGGTTGCGTTACCTAATTGGAGTAAGGACTTAAGGTCCCTCTCAACTAAGGCTTTATTGGGAGAAAGATAGACGGATGCTAGTACGATCGACTGATGGCCGGTCATACCCACCTGACATAATGACGCTTCTACGTTGACTAGTTCGGGCGGATCGAGCGGAAAAGAAAATACATAATAACAAAAACATGTATATTTTTAAATATTACATTTTTTGAGAGTTCTTATCCAAGGACCTCCCTTTAGATTCATGTAACTAAAATCTAACATTCCATAAGAACAATGTATGCCTATTTAAAATAAATGTTGCTTACTTAGATACTCTAGTTAACTCTAGTATATAAAACATGTGTTCAATACATAATTAAATAATATGCCTCTTTAAATTTTCAGATCTACTGCTGGCTGTGTGTTCTATCACAATACCAAATCATATTACAAATGCAATCACCAAATATTGAAATGTTGGTTGAATATTAGAATAAGTTTACAAGGAATTGCCAATAAAACACAATAAAAATATCTTCATTAGAAGATAAAAGTAGCATTTAGGTGATTGAAGAGTTGAATAATGCATTTAATGTGCATGTAAACTTCTTAATTTTAAGGAATCATTGACTAAGTGTACCGTCCACAAAAAATCTTAACTTTATATGTCAGATTATTGTCATCACAATATTAAGAAAAATATGTTTTTTTTTTTTTTAAATGATAGGAAAAATTTATTTGAATAGTTTTCTAAGAAAAACAAAAAAACAATCTTCAATATATTCACATTTATTTTTGTTTTGCAAAATGTATTTTTGTGTATATAATAAAATAAGCAATTTTATTATATACAAGACTCTAGTTTTTAAGGGAAATATCTGATGACTCCGTCCATTTTTAATATTTATTATTGTTCATTAGTATCTAATAATATTTTTCTATAGAAATCATAGGTTGTATCACATTTTATTTTAAATCACAAATTGATTATTGTTTTTTTTTTATATTATAAATATTAACATGTTTTGAATTACTTTCTTTTAATTATAATTTTTTACCAATGAGAAAACTTATATTATTTTATAATTAATTAAAAAACTTTTCATTTCAATGTGTTTTTATTTATTATAATTTTATGTAATTTACTATGAAATTTTAATTGTATAGCTCATATCATAAATGCAAATTGACCAAATTTTAAACTTTGTATATGTAAGGTAGAATCAGGAGTAATCAAAAAGCACGACAAAACAAACAAATTTAAGTTAATTGACGGCACTAGTGGTCCACGAAGGTAAATGACGCTAAATTTAAAAGAAATATTATGCATCTTAAGAATTACTTTAATCACTCGTAATAATTAAATAATTTTTTATTCCTGGTTCAAGGAAATTGATATTTAGGATATTTTAGTTAGTATTACGCTGTATACCCAATTTCAATTTAAATAAAACCAATGAGTTTAGTAGAGATGGAGCTATGATCGAATAATTAAATCGTTGCTGGACTACCTCATAGCTAAATTCAGTATTTATATATGATACTTAACTTTTCCTTCTTTCTCTTGACTAGACTTGACTAATATATAGGCCTCCTGACTGATTTATTTATGGCAGTAATTGTATCTATCTTTTTATTAATATGAGGGTCGGCCCTACCATAGGGCGACATCAGCAGCGGCTCCCTGCGTTAGTGATAATTGAAGCCACAATGAAAAAAAATGTTTACTAATAGATCTATGTGTTCTATTTGAATTTTGTTTAAACTTAATAAGAATCTTACGACTTTACGAATTCAGGATTAAGATCTATATGTAAAGAAAGGCGAATACAGAATCGTGGATGCATCCTGCTTTGATAGAGACTTCTTGTATCAGAAGTGTGTAGAAGAGTAAAAGAGGTTACTAAAATTATTGATTACATAAGATTTACTTTTAGTTCACCATAAGTACGAAAAGGCTTTTTCCTACATTATGTGGAAGAAAGAATGATAAGTACCTTACCTCATATTAGATAAATCAATCAATCAATTATTAGATAAATAAGGTTCATTAAATATCTTCAAGACGTAATTATTACCTTTTTTTTACTTCAAGTTGAAAATAAAATAAATTAATTTAGTGAACAGGTAGGTACCTATAGGTACCTATATCTTATCTCCTAGAATCGGCCGTTGAATAATATTAAACTCTGAAACAGATACGTTTTAAGTTGTTTTAAAAATATACAGAGTTATTTGTAATTAATTGGCCACCTCTTGCAGGCAGCCTCTCTATATCAATTCCAACAGCTTTTGTTCTATTAATATTTTAAAATTAATAGTTTTAAAAATAAGTTATTTGTATAAAAATAAGTTTTCCGTACAAAATTTATTTGTTGCCTCTGAACTGGCATTAACTCTAAGCGTAGGTATGGCGCCCGGGCGTTGAACTTTCACGGACTGTTTAGAAAATACAGAGTAATACGTAACAAACGGAGCAACTTATTTTTTATATTTTGTTTTTTTTGTGTTGCTTATCAAGATTTGTAAAAAGTCGTAGAACAAATATTGTTGGGATTGATGTAGAGAGGCTGCCTTCTAGAGGTGGTCAACTAATAATTACTAATAACCCGGTATATATAAATCTAGGTATTGTGATGCCGCGGTTCACTCTTTCCATCAACTTGAAAATATCCCTATAAGAAAAAGTGAGTAACAGCCGAAATTTATAATCGATAATGAAATGGAATTTATTTATAACTATTTATTTTTTTCAATATAAATATGAAATAAAATAATCATTTTAATTGTACATGTACCTATATAATAATATATCCAGTGAAGATGTTTATACTATTATTAATATTTTAAACGTTTTGTTTTTCTATTATTGAGAGAATTAATTTGCATAATTAATTTGAGTAGTACCTACCTACTTTATAAAAACATTGTTCACAGTTTACTATCTTAATATGGAATAAAACAAAATATAAAAAATTCTTAATATTTTATTGGAGAGATTTCTTTTACGATATCCTTAGAAAATCAAAAAAATAATCAGTTCGAATAAGAATTTAAACATAACAAATAATTTCGATACATGCCTATTCCCAATTATTATTTAACTTCAACTTTATTACAATTTATTGATAATTACCTTAAATTACATTTCTATATATAACGAAGCCTATAAATCAAATTGAACAACATTTTCATCCATATTGCACAATAAAATAGCATAAATATTAATTTTATTATTACCAAATATTTATTAATTAACGCCATTTATATAAAAATGAATAAAACAATAGATATAACAAAATTGGAACGCATGTGAGTATTTTAAATTGTCATGCATTTTTATCTAAAATTAGTTAAAAAATAATGGAATGTCAAAATTTGATGTTTTCTTTACATAATATACTGAGTACACAATTCTTAGACTAAACATATTTTTTTATCTGTGGCGACGCTTCTTGAAAGGCTTCGATATTTTCTATACAATATCAAAAAGAAATAAACTGTTACCAATACAGATTTATTAAAAAATCTACTTAAAACTACAAAGTAAATTAAAACGTAACAAAAGTCTTCTATTAAAGTTCAGAAACAGAAATATTAAACGACGTATTTACAATGAAATCTTATTTCGAATAGATAGTATAATACAGCTCTTAGACTACCATTTACAATAAGTCAAGTATATTGCCTAAATACAGTCGCCTAACTATTGTACAATAATTTACAGAAAAGCTTATTACTAACGTTTAAATGATATGCAATATAGCTTGGGAAGTTATTTCCACTATTAATACTAAGAACAATTAAGATAGATTTTGGCTTTAAATTAACATCTGTTAAATAAGACAGAACGCTAACTCGAGGTTGATTAGATGTGTCTTGACAGTTTGTCAATAATTATTTTATACTTTATATTTCTATGCCATTTTATAAGTTATGTTTTTTGGCACTCCTTGTCATGATTTCATTAAAATCTGTCAGCTAACTAAAAAATTACATTGGGAGTTGATTCCTGAGTATTTACACAAGTCTTATTCGATTAATGTAACTAAAATCGTAAATCATAATTTACTCGTATCCAAAATAAAATCTCAAGAATTTTTCTCATTCACAACAGAACTACTACGACGACACAACAAATATATTTCAACAGTTAAGGAAAATTTCATGAAATATTTCCAAAACTACCGCATTCATGGCTATGAGTTGGCAGAATACCAATTAGTATTCGGCGGAGCGGACTTGTCAGTTTGATGCGAGTGAGACGGGTGAGCGGCGTGCGCCTGAGGGTGATAGAGATGGAAAGAGGACGAAGGATGGAAGAACTGCGATTGGTCCAACTGAGCGTAGTCCAAAGCACCCGGCACAGCAGAATATGCTTGCGGTTTCAATGGCAATGGTGCTTCTGAATTTATCCCCAGATAGGGATGCCTTAACGCTTCAGAATATGAATTGTCGTATGGTAAAGCATATTGTTGTTTATCTCTAGGTGATACTGAGCCCGGTGGAGTCATCGCTGAATGATAATCAGCGTATCCTGCGTATGCTAATGACCCAATATCTGTACCTTTGTGACCTAACTGTTCGCCATATCCGGATCCTTCGCTACCTGGAGGTGTCGGTAAGGGGCCTGTTTGACCGTCGCTTGAATAATATCCACCTGTCCTCCCATCTCCTAAGAAGTTACTACGTATTACGCTTTCCCGATTAGCGTAAAGCTGTCTTAAAAGTGCCGATGCCGGTGTAGGTGTGTGATTCCCTGGTATTTGACGATTTAGATGGTTCAGATGATGATTTTGTGCACCGATCCATTGTATGGTAGATTTCTGCTGTTGTTGTTTTAGTAACGCATCTGTGGAGAAGTCTGTCGGTCTATGAGAAATTTCTTTACCATCTAGTGACGGAAGATGCTTGGACATGGCATTCTCCAAATCTCGAACAGAAGTTGCGTCCGACGTTTCAGGAATGGCTAAATTTGCTTTGGTCATATCTCGTTCTACGGGAGATAGAGCTGCTGTTGAATTAGAAGAACTCTTCCTTCTCTCTTCGTCTCTTTCCGCCACCTCCTCTTCCTCTGTGTGTTTCCTTTTCTTCAGTCTTCTTGGCATTGGAGAGGACCTCTCTTGTGACGTGTGTAGTGGAAGAGGTTGTGAGTCGCTCAGTCTTGTTAAATGTGTGACGTCTGACGTGGGCGGAGCAGTGGAAGCAGAGTCATTATTAGACGGGGGTTCGGTTCTTTCCACGGTGTGTCGGGGAGGTGGGGGGGCTCCGCCTGTATCTGCATCCGGTGGACCATTCTCTGGATCCCCGGTGGTTTCTTCTCTCTTCACTCCTTGCACGCTCTCTTCTAATTGACAGCAGTCCATTACTGTGTTTGGATATTCTCGACCACTGTAATGTAATTATAGTTAATTTAAAGATTGTCTGCGAAAGGGGACTTGTGGAATAAATAATTTGTAATAATTTTAGGTACCTACTTAAAACATGATCATAGATAATTTCTCAAACTTTGACTTTCGGCAGAACTTATTTCATATTTACAATATTCCTTGCCATGAGAAATACGTACCTAATAACATAATTAACACATATGATATTCTGTTCCTCCGCGTTCTTTGAGGAGCAGACGACAGTGGCGCAGGTCTGCATCCAGGTGTAGCCGCCCAGCTTGTTCATTATCCTATAGTAGTGGGTCAGCACTTGGCCCTTATTCATTACTGTAACAAGAATTGGAATATTAAAATGCAAGTCAACAGAACTTAAATATAACTTTTTAATAAATATGAGTTACGTAGTAGTCGATCGGTTCAACTTTCCTTGGTTTGAAAAAATGTAGGTATGATGCACCGATGTAATGTAACTAACAACGGGATATATATTTTGTTATAATAAGGATACATCAGACAGACAACTTTAGTATTTTGCCAAATATAATTAAAAAAACACAACTTTGAAGATGAGTCAAACTGTATTCAAATATAATCATATCAAAATAGTAAAACATACAATAAGCCCTACCATAAACACAATTCAATGAAATAATAGCGATTAATCATGTAACTCAGTGCCATAATTATATTTATTATAACTAAATCAGAATTGATATTCATACTCGTAACCTTGAATTAGTGACTTAATTCATATTATGACGTCCAGTAACCATAAAGAAATTTTGCATACGTAACAAAGACTATTTTACCTCTAAATTCAATATTAGGTATATCTCCTAATATTAATTAATCCTTAATAATTATAATTATAGCATCACTCATTCAAGAGAAATCACTTATGATATGAAACCAAAGACAATAAAGAAATTAAGAGAAACTCTCTCTCTTACAAATTGACACATGAATATTTAGAAGATAATTTAATGTCATAGAGTTTATTTGAACTAAACTGTCTTGCGTGTGCGAAATACTTTATATATATATATGTATATATATATTGTATAGATAATGAACAAGGTGTCGACATGTGTATTGTGTACGTGAATCATTAAGACAATTCAGCATTTTGGTTTTGTTATTTTATTGTGTATTGTCATTAATTAACAATGAAACTGGCTTCGCGCCAAAACTACGTCTGGTAATAGAGACTTATTGTTGTGGTATTTAATTGTCACATATTTAGTATTTTTTTTAATGTAATTGAAATATCCTTCTATAAATTTCCCAATCGATTTACAACTTTCCTTATCGATTCATATAAACGATTGTTTTCAATTGGTCCACCCATGACCCAATAAATGGTGAAATCAATCGGTAATAAATGGCGTAACGACACTTTGTATTCAATGTGTGAATAGAAATTCATGTCAAGACGAAGCTTCAAGGCAGGAGGAAAATATACGATCGGTCTCTTTAGACAGTAGACGCCCTGTTCCACTGGACATACCAGGACATCGATGATGAATGATGATCTTATTTCTTGAGGATCTTGCACTTTTCATATACATACTTAGGATTAATAATACGATTGTGACTTTAAGGAAATATTATACTTAAGTAATAATTAGGTGATAGAGTTTTGAAAATAATCTCTTTTTAAAAACAATATTATAACGTATCAAGTACACAAAAATATATTTTTAGAACAAACATCAATGATCATCATTAAAGTATTTAAACCAATATAGGATATGAATGGAAACCTTATGGTAGCATATAAAAAACTTCGAATAGAGTTATCTGGAATTTATTTAAACGGCAAGTCTACGATACATAAGATATCCAATAAAGCGGAAAATATATAACCAAATAAAGTCGTATATATTTTTCCATGCATCCATCATCACAATTTAGGCCTAGCGCCGTCTCGACTGTGATTTGAATAATAATTTTGTAGCATCATTTCGTTTCCTTTAAGGCTTACGTGGGAAATGTCGGTCCTTAATGTTCTTATGTTTTGTCTTTATTCCTCGTATAAAGGGTAATGAGACAGCTGTCTTTATCTTTTTGTTGTGAGTAATATTTCTTCAAATGTCTTTATGATGGTTACTAAGGGTTATAAAAATTTACGGGTTGTTTTTAACAATAGCATGATAATACATACCACATAATATGTAACTATTTTTAATAATAATCAAATAAAAAATCTTGAAATATTGACGTAACCATCCATATTCAAGATGGCCGCCGATTAACTCCCATCACGATTCATTGACGTCAAAAACTTTTTCACTACAGCCGTTGATAGCTTTACGAGAACATTAATTTAAATTTAAAATGCACAATATACAGATGGCGGTCAAATGTGTATATTTCAGTAGAATAACAATTGTTTAAATTAACATAAAACACCGGGTGTTTGTTAGAAAGCGGGTAATTTGGTTACAACCGTACACGCCAATGAGATTTCTGATTTAAACACACAAGTATATAAGGTAATAAAATTACTGAATTATGCTATAAACTTCCGTCAGAGCGCTATGTTAGAATTTTAAGTAAATTCGTATTCTAAATATCTCTAGTATATTTGAATAAATTCAAACATTAAATATATACAACCTTCGTGTATCTATGCAATGTTAACTATAGTTAAAAGAAACAAAGTATGCCTTTCAAACTAAACAAATAATGCCTTTTACATCAGATTTATGACATACCTACTAATACTATAAATGCGAAAGTCTGTCTGTCACCGAACCAAAATGCGTATTTGTCTATAATTATTTTATATTGTTTTCTAATGCTTATTTACTTTTGAAGAATCTTAATAAGTATTAGAAATGAGAATGTGGGATTGTTTGTTTGGCACTTTAACCAAATAAACCGATCAACATGATATTTCGCATACAGATTATAGAAATCCGCAGAATAATTATTAAAAATGTACTAAACATACCAAACAAGGCTGTTTTTTTCTAACACAGCCTCTGCGAAGCCGCTAGGAGAATTAGTATAGTGATTTAGGAAATACTACTAAACACTACTACTTACAATCTACATGGCATTTTCTTAGTTTGTTAGCGTCCTCCCCGTGGCAGAGTGCGTAGAGATTCTTCCCTGTAAGTTCCTCAGCTGTATATCCTAGGAGTTCTGAGACCCTGCTGAGAAATGAAAAAAACATAAATAAAAAATACAAATAAAAATATAATGTACAATAAAACCAAAACATAATTTAATTACCTGGGCTCGCAATGCGCTATCCTGAAGTCGAAGTTGATCCTCGTCACAAACATGTCTGACTCCAGCCTGATCTCGTGAACTGATGGTGGTGGTAAGGCGATGGCCAGTGCCACCATACCGAGAAGAGTTGGAGGAGTTTTGCGACTATGAGAAAACGTATACTGTGGTCGGAGACGACATAGCATTAGCACCACCTGAAAAGAAAAACAAAACTATAAATTCACCTATATTAATGTAAAATTATGTAATATTTTCTTATTATTGATTTACGATACTGTATTGAATGATTCTTTATTTTTAATATAGGACTAAAATCTTATTTAAAAATAAAAGGACGTTCTATTTGTACTCTTATATAACTTACAGCCTATATGTAGTATAGAATATAATATATTCTGAAATAAGTACCTTATTTATATGTATGTATTCGTTTGAAGATTCTCGTAAATATAAACTTAATAATATATCATAAAACTCTTCATAACTAAATATAATTATGAAGTGTCTATATACAGAACTTAGTTTTCAGTAGCTAAATACTTCCAAGGATGATGGCAATCCCGTAAACGATAAAGTCACGTTTTCCACCAGGTAACTCTAAACTCCCGAAATCAAGAAGGTTGAACTAATTTGAAATTTTCGCAATAAACGCTTTGCCTGTGGCACAAAACCCATATAAAGGGTTACAAACGATTTCTCTAATTGCTATATCGATATTTGCGAATTGCATGAGCAATTTAGATCGAGATAAATAGGAATTATGGCTTTGAGTTACCAAGTACAAATCCCAAGATTTATTTTATAACTATTCACATTACCTCAAAATACACTTTGGTGCCGTTCACTCAGTGTATGTTATATAACATTAAGATTAAGATTCATCCTACTAACAATAGATATGGAGTTTGTATGTTTAGATGTTGTCCGTTAATTAAGTACACAAAAAAATAGAACTAGAAAAACATATAGGCTACATTTAATACGAAAAAAAATTATATGTCTATATGGGGAATAGTTTAGTGTTAGTTTAACTATCGTACTTGTTTAGTTTTGTAAGTATATTTTAAAAGGATAATCCAATAGGATAGGATTATCAACCTTACTTTCATAGACTCAAACGTATTAGAGTATTTAATCTAATAGACCAGATAAATAACATATTAATTTTGTTTGTTTCACGTTTAATATAAATCAACCTACATTGCTTTTTGCAATTGAATATCGAATTATAAATTATTTTGATGTCCCGCTAACCATTATATAAACGAATAATAGAAGCATAACCACCGGAAACAATCTATTACAAACAATTTTACGCACCTAGTACGTTATTCTCAAGTCGCTGGAGATATAATCGCATTTTATGTTCTAACACCGAGTTAGGCAAAAATTATGGGCTCGCAATTCGCCTTGAGGCACCCCACGCGGCGCTATAATTCTTACAATAATATTTGTGATGTTAGACGGATAACGCGCGTGCGAAATTATTTTGAAGTAATAGAATGGTAATTCTCATATTTATGAGAATAATGTTTAATCATATTTCGGTTTTAATCAGATAAGTATTAATCCTTTGTCTAATTACGTTTATGTCAGGTTTTGTAAAGAAACCTATAGAGATGTCTAGGATTCGTTTTGCGACAATAATTTACAATAATAAAAATGGATAGCGTTCGTTTTCTCTAAAAGAATATAAACACAATTTCTTCCTATGGATACCTACCCGCCAGTTACCACACTCTCCGTTTCTGGATGTTTCCACGTTGCTTCTTCCCACCTAGATCGAAAACGAAAATAGTGTCTATGTACTTCTTTGCAGAAATAAGTCCACGAATTTTCATTATCCATCTATATTTTAGAAATTCTATGATTTGACTAATTTGTCAAAAGTTTTGAACAATTTTGAAGAGTTTAAAATTATGCAGTTTTCGCAAAAACTGAAGTTGGATGAATGCTTTGATAAATATTCTTCAATACCTCAAAATATAAAATATATCTAATAGACTTAACACTTGAAGGTTGTGTAATTTACAAAGATCTTACCCTATAACCAGAGGACTTAAAATGACAGCCTCGCTTGGTGAGGGTACTCTTCATCCGAATACAGAAGGCACGATCCATTCCACGGAACAGCGTCCCGCTGGCTGCTAGCGTCATCTGTGCTGATACTGCCACCAAAATAAACATAATTAATAATATTGAACAACATTTGATATGTCTTTTTATAATTATTTTATAAAAATGTGTGTTCAAAAATTCTATGTATTATAATCTGAAACTCAAATTAGTATCGGTTCCCAGTTAACTGTTAATATAACATACTTGTCAAAGCAAAAGAAAGACTGGTCTCCTAAAAAGGATATTTAAAATGTTTAACGTCGACACGAACTCCAAGCCACGTTAGAGTCAAATGGGTGATCTTAAACGTTCCAAATCAGATAGATTGATTGATTACGGTAGATATTTAATTACTATCGTGGACTTGGTAGCGACGCCTTAATTGATTTCATTGATGCTGGGATCTGAAAAACCAGTGCTTCTCAAACTTCACCTAAAAAACTAATTGATGTTGCTTCATAATATAACTTTGTAGGATTATTTTTTTTAATCGAATGGAAAATAGATACATTACCAGCATATCGCGTGATTACAAAATAAAAATAAAAAGTATGGATTAAAGTTAAATTAATGGATTAATATATATATATATATATATATATATATATATATATATGAAATTTTATGCACATTACATATAGGTAAATGGAAATTACTAAACTTGTAATTATTCGCAAAAAACCCATTACTGACAGTAATGTTTATTGAATCACAATTTACCAAATATGTACAAATACGTAAATAGTTAGTCACCGTGGGTATTGCCATAAACTTTATATTATGTTTAAAGTAAGTAAATTAAAGATTAATTTAACGGTAATAAAATGTCCTGATTAGGAAAGCTTAAATTGTATGTTTGGGAAGCGCTGGAATAAAAATCACCATTTCCATAAACTTTACAGGACATAATGTTATTATCCACGCACTTCACTTTCGACAACCCTGTCCTTTACGGCATTCTGAACACAATCGAGGGCTGTCACATGCAACTTGATTGATTTTTTAAATACTCTCAAAATGTATCTAAATTGATTTCTTACGTAACAGTCTGGTAAAGTGTAAACCCGATTAAGGACAGGCTTTTTAATAGTTTGACCCGTTTTAATTTTTTTTCATACCACATACAATTTTATTTACGTTAGACCTTTTTATCCTATTTAAAACTGAAAGCTTACCGAAGTTACATATTGATTATAAAAAGATTGTAAAGGCAATCCAGTAATAATTTCAAAATTTCAAAAGTTAATGTCTCAGTATTATTATACTTTTTATTATAAATTTTTATAAAGCATAATATACTTTTGGAAATATCCATATTTCAAGTTATCTAGAATTATTATCATGTTAAATAAATTAGTAATATTCATAAGTTATTAGTAATAAGATGTAAAAAATACTAAATTGGTATGATAGAAAAATTAATGTTACTCCCATTAAAAACTTCTTTCACATGTAGTAACTCTTTGGTCTCGAATGCAACAGAGCGAGTAATGACAACTTGAAGAAAAAAATATCCGAAATTTTTTGGTCATCTTTATTTAATTGAAGACTGTACTTGATACCTTTCCGCACAGGTTGAAAATAAATTTAATAAGAGACCAATTCTTTCCCATAACGATGAAATAATATTAATCAACACCATAAAAGCGATTCTGACTCCCCATTGACCGTTTTATACACCGGCACCGTGGATAAGTGAAAATTTAATTTCAATTTGGTGCACAATTTAGAGTCCATCGTCAGACTATTCACTGAAATTTGGGGATCAGTAAAGCATCTCTTAAAGGTGCATTCGCCTTTCAAGGAACTTTAATTGAAATCTTGTTATTTTTTCTTGTTTTTAGAGGTCGATCAGCTTTTTAGCCATAAATGCAGCTAAGTAGATTGACTAACGGATTCGACGCTCTATTTTAAATCACCACTTCTTAACTTTTTACGCGATTCTAATTTTAAATATTCTTGCATTATTTTTTAATGCAAGGAAAGAAAAAAAGATAACTTAAAATTTATTATAATTTACGATCAATAAGTATTTTTTGTGATGAATGTACCTCCTATTCTTCGTAACAATTAAATTTTAAATTACCATTTTTTCTACTATACTAACCTATTAGAGAACAAACAGAATACCAAATAAAATATTGTATAGATATGGTTGTATGGAATTATAATAATGTTAAAAATAACATTAATATAATTCCAAAATAGTGTCAACATCAAGTTAGAACTTAGCATATGATTGGTGTGTAGATTTCACCCAACAATGCCGATCACATAATGTTTGGAGCCTCTCATCTGTAGCCGCTCATTATCCGGCTTTACACATAATTCATCTCATTTGCATCTCAATGATGCCCATTTTGTGTAAACCGCACATTCGCCGGGTCAATAAATTGCGACACGGGGCTCTCGGCATTTACATTACGCATTACTTTAATCGTTGAAATATAATCAATTTGAAAGATTTTATTTTATGATCATTATTATATTCTCAATGTATATCCATAAAAATGTTAAATGTTCAAACCCGTTCAGTCATGGTGTTCTAAAGAATCAACTATCTTTAATTATTTGGCAATAATTATTGTAACCAAATTATATTCGACTATATTTGACATTCATTCCAACTTACCATCAGGGTTGTTAGTGCCGTGTTGGCTGCCCTCCTCGCTGCCGGACGCAGGGCTGCTCAACCCAGCTCCTCCTCTCCCCGCTAGGGAGAGGCCTAGCTGTTCCGCGATCTCCGCATGGTCGGCTTGATGTACGTAGTCAAATATACTACTACCAGTCATTTCTACCTAGAAATAAAACAAGTAGTTTAGGAGGATTTTCGATAGAATTATCAAAGATAGAAAAAAAAGATCATTTTAAGATGCTATATTTAGAAAGATAAAACTTAATCTGCAATTTACAACTAGTCTGTTACATGGTAATGCTTAAGAAATATTAATAACGTCAACATCAAGCCCATAGATAGAAGGTAGCGATACCAAGGATAACTCAAGTCTTTATTAACCAATCCATAAATAACATCCTTGGTTCCTATAAAGTTACCAGTAGCTGGATGGACCTTACTAAACTCCGCCTTGTGTGTTCATTGTAAAGGTCGAACATGGTACAGCCAGTGTTAAAACTTGTTCTTGGTAGTCAAATGAAGACGCCTCACGTACTGTCATCGTTATGAATGAACTAACTGTTATCATACATCGCATAGCAGGTGACTATGTTATCAACAATAAACCTTACAACCTGGAAGACGCGAAGACAACGAATAAAAAAACTTAAAAAGATGATTGGTGAAAGTATAAATAGTAAGTACGAATAAAAGCATTACCATAAATAAATTTAGAGAAGAGAAATTAAAGAGTTTTTGAGTGCGCTGACCATTGATGATTGGAATACCTGTTGCTATCTAACTTTCTTGCGTCCTTTCACGGCGTATGCAAATGTATTAAATATATTTATCAAATATAATTGTGGGACCCTATTAGGCATTCAGTTGTCGTGTATCCGCAGTGCTGCCTCGCATGTGAATACAAGAAACAATGGTGACGTTATGGTGGTCGCTTCTGGGAAAGATCCTAAGAATTTTATGGCATTTACCGATTCAAAGATTGACAGCCCACAAATTTGATGTCGCTGACAGGTGATGCGAAGCTGAATAAATTAAGATACTACTTGATAATGTCGTGACTACGACACTACATGCATACTGAAAGACATAAGAGCAGAATTGATTTTAGATATCTGAAGAGCATTATCAGACTAAAAGTCGAGTTTTACTAAAGCTGAGTATAGCCAAAGGATCAAAGATTATCTTTCTTCCCAAATAAAAGACTATAACTGTATATAATAAACCGACAAGAAGCATCACGTAAATAATTTTCAGGGAAGGGTCGGAACATGTCAAAACAAAAAGTAAAATATCCATTTTCTGATTTATCTATAAGAGAAAATACGATTTGCTATTGTCGACGTAAGTCTTTGTTCCCGAAAAAATGGTCTCAACAGAATTTAATATAACAGGAGCGTCAGACAAGGCTGCTTATAAGAAAGTTGTATCTGCTTATTTACCAGGAAGTTTATGTATTTTACGTGTACCCACACTACTGTAAAGTGGTGTCCATATGTTAGGTGTTTGGATGTTATTTGCCTTTGTGTGAGTGTTCGGGGGTGTGTGAGTTAACTTTGCAGCATTAGGATGAGTAGCACGCGCGCGCCTTGCCCGGGACGTGACTAGCATCTCTCATCGTCCCTTTCCCCCCATTTGTTGTCTCCCTCACACCACCCTCCAGCCATTTTGGATCAACTGTTTCTCAGTTTTCAGATCTTTTCCTTTTCCTTTTAATTTTGTAATGTTTAATTTCATCTGGATGTAAATTTCTGGTTTTCGCGAAATAATTCCATTGTGGTTTTCAGAGACATTAATTGGGTACACGAAAATATATTCCTAATCTTAATTTTAGCAGCACAGTTTTATAATACAAGAATCGTTTCTTTCTTATTACATTTAACAATTCTATTTATAAGCAGATAACCTGATTGCCTGAATTCATTTAATGAATGAGAAAATATTACAATCAGAAAATATAACAACTAAAAGTAGGGCATAAAAAGTAAAACAAGATACAAAAAAAAAAGATAAACACATTCATTCATAGTTTCCACATGAGCGTCTGATATTGTCTCGGTGTTACTTACATCCGACTGATCTGAGATTAAATGTACGTGGGCAGTTTATTGCTAGACCTACCTATGTATGTATGTATGTTACATGGACTCACCATCATGGCCGTCAAAAGAACGTTTCATTACTTAACTTGTTTCAAAAGTAACCTATATTTGAACATAGATTACAAATTATAATGACACCAACACCCCGACATACAAAAGAATCTAAATGTCTATGGTTTCTTAGTTATTTATCTATCATAGACAAATATAATAAAGTCATGAGTCACTCCGTCTGCATGCTAAAGACGTGTAAATATGCATTGCAGTGAAATATTAATATTATACATGAATAATATTAATAAATCTTTATTAACGTTTATTAACACATCAGATGAACTTCCTTTTAATTAATAATGTCAGCAGTTAACTTGTATGTTAGTTTGAATTATTCATTTTATAACTGACAATATTTTGTGAACATAATTAACTATCTGCATACAAATTGCAAGAATCGACAATTGGTATAATATTTAAATCTAAAGTTATAAATTGCGATTAATTTTTTATTTGGTTTATGGTTTCTATGGATGGGTTGATGAATAGATGGTTGATTGGATATTTGGAAGATTGGATGTTCAAGTTTGTAAGATGCATCAAGTTTTTGGTATCCTTTTGTCGGTAGATTTATTTGTTGGAAACCAGCTAAATTCAGAAATTTTACGTGCGGTATTTCCACTAACAATTAATTAATGATATAAATATAATGTTATGTACTTACTTGTGATAGTCCTAAGTATATAGATACTGTTTCAGATATGTACAGAAATCTCCCATCTGCTGCCACTGACAGTGCGAACCCATCGAGAGACTGTCAACAAAAAACATTATGAATTATAATTAATAACTCTGAATACTCTTAGCAAACCTATTAAGATTATATATACGATAAAATAACTCTATCACTTTAATCGGGTTTTTTATAACAACCTTGATGGATATTATTTTTATCAATTATATTTTTTCTTGTCATAACATTTCTAAATAACCACAATATACACAATAGAACAATAATTTTATGCACACTGAACATTGAATCAGCGGCAGCTCTCAAGTTCAATATTCTAGATACAGTCTGCAAAATAATGTTACTTTTTTTATTTATAATGTTATGATATTTTTAAAAACATTTACAAAAGTAATAAAATATTAAGAGTAGTATTTTAGAATTTTGTTATCTAAAAACACTGATAAATTAAATTTAAAATTGTAAGATCTCTTATTGGAAAACATAAACACTCACTTTATTTATTATTTACCACGTAAAAATATTTTAAAAATTCCTCTCTAGAGATCGCTAAAAAAGAAATTAACTTAAATTATACGCCTGACTTACATTTTTTTGCAAATAGTACTTGATCTAATCTAAGAAAAAACTAATAGTTTCATATCCATCAATTTTATGTCGATAAAAAAGACAAAACAAATGATTTAAGAGAGGAAAAACTGTTATGACGGAACTAACTCTACTAAGAATATTGAATTAATGGATACGACAGTCCAGCTATATATTTGTTTTATTATTACCCTAAAATACTGCCCATGTATTACGAAAATAAGTATGTATATGCATGTTTATCAAATGTTTAGCTGCCATATAATAATATTTTATTAGTTTGGTACTCGATAGGTTCTGTTAAAATTTACGAACATTATTTTCTTTTTAAATATCGTCAGAATTAATAAACTGAATAAACTATATTTCTTATTGAAGTAAATATCCGCTTCCTTATTTCTTTACGAATATTGAAAGTAATCTTATTTATTACCATTCAGGAATTTGATAATTCAAACTGGTTATGAAACTTAACAAGGCCAAAGTTATTTCAAGACAAATAAGATATCCTTGTATTGAACAATAAGTTTTTTTTAAACAAAAAAAGAGTTAATTTTTTTTCGTCACAGTTAGTCACCCATCTGTCATCTAGCCTTTGGTCAACGTTGCTTAACAAGAGAAATCTATAAATACTTCAACCCGAGAAACCGCAACAACTTCAATTTCATGTAAATGACTTTTAAATTACCTATAAAATTAAATTAATGCCGTATCCAGCTCATAGTGACTTAATGTAAGTCATAATGACAGTTGACAAAATAGTTGTTGAGTCGTTTTTTACTTAGTAAAACTTCAATTAACCGGTTTGTAGAAAATAAAAGTAAACGGAACAGTTCTACTTTTTATATTTCTTCTTAAACGCAAGTCTGTTTAATATCTAACGTATCATTTCCGTTTTCATTTTACAAAACGAGTTTCTTTTTAATTATAACCTTAATAATTTGGTCTAAGGGTATTCACCTGACGTGCTGATATTATATAATAATCAACCTTTTACCTGAAATTATAATTTAATAAGTCAAGTGATGACCTCTAAGCTGTCCTGTCCTTATTTTTTTCTCCAAAACGTACAAACAGTCCCGCAATGTTACAAAAAAACTACAAGGAATCACGTACTAACCCGTAGTCAATCCGTAAGAGAAACCGCAGCACCCACAACGTTATATCGATTGCACAAAATCATAATTTACGTGATCGAATGACAGAATAATCGATTTTTTTGCATTTTGCTATACTTTAAAACGTGTTGAGTCGTTTTTTTCCCTTATGGTAACTATGACAAGTGCATATGACTAAATATTACGAAAAACTGTACGACAATCCAAGGATGTCACATTATAAACACTAGTACGAGTAACTCTTCATATTATTAAATAAAGCAAAAACTATCACAACATTGTGAGCCGCAACGAAGCGACTATAACTAGATTTTCCATGATCTTGAACCGCCTATTGCGCGAACTTATCTCAATGTCTCGTAACAACGGATAATCGATTAACGAAATATCATTACCGGTAACAATACATCCCATTTTTTTAATACTTAAATCACGATACCGTTCGCACTTGACCGATTTTTTTAACAACAATATACTTAATTAATTTCGTTATGAAATTTTGGTGAAATCGTTGAATTATTAAATCGAAATGTTGAAAGTATGTTTGGTCAGTTGTGCGTCTATTGTATAGAAGCTATAATAACGATATAAAAAGCATGAAGTCGGCCAATTGGGCAACTAAGTCAAGTTCGATTGTGTTTGGAGGTGACGAAAAGTATCAAACTTTGACGATAGAAACCTCGAGTTCTAAGATAAATATTTTACTTGACCTAAAAAAATAATACATATTTTATTTATTATTTTGTTGAAGCAAAAAACAACGAAATTATTTTTTTAATAAAAATAACACTGAAATCTTTAGTTAGTATGTAAGTGTAGTTTTTTACCTGTAGGATATGTGTTCCTTGGTGTTGTTCAAACAGTTCCATAGCCAGCCCGGCAGGCGTTCGTCTGTTCTGAGTGCCTGTCAACAAAACATATATTTACAATAAATTAGCTTAATTTGACATTAATGTATTTTAATTGTTGACTATTGCCACTACATATATTACTACTTAACAAATAAGAATAGATAATGACAAAAAGAAAAAAACATGAAAAAAAAAATCTTAATAATATATGGCTTTAAAAATATGAATTTTAAAACAAAGAATATAAATAAAAGAGAATATAACACGTGTCATTGAAGAACAAAGGGATAGTCGTAAAAAGCAACCTGATACCATGATGGTATCACGGTAGCGGACAACCCTCAGCTTCTAGGTACCGGCGCCATTCACACTAACTATTATAATATTCTATTCTAGGAGATGTTAACAAAAAATATATAAAAACAAACAAATCTAAGAATCTATCTTATGATATAATTTAATCTTTTAAAACGGATTAAAATCCATGAACTTACTTTTTAGTTAGGTTTTCTTTTTCTACTACTTTTTTTCAAACGATTGTATAGATATTTTTATGAATCCTCTAGTTAAGGAAACACAGGATTTTGTAGAGAAATGTATACATATATAATATTGTCATTAGTGTCAACTAGTAATGACTAATATTGTATGGCAGAACGTATGTTGTGGTTGAACAGTATTGTCAGTGAAGCTAGTACAATTGTGAGGAATAGTCAAAATATCAGAAGAATTTTATTCGTACTAAATTTAATTTAATAAATAATATAAGACAAAATCTTCTAATATCCGAACTGATATTACATTTCGTTATTCATTCAGTGCCAGTATCTGTACTACACACATACATTACATTAGTCAACTTAAATTTAGGACTTACGTCAAATAATAATACTACCATGAAGAAATAGAAGTACCTACTTTTTTTTTTTTAATATATACTTGACATTTATCAAGTGTTAGACTAATTGCAAAATTACACACTAAGATACAGAGAAGAAGTTACAAACATAGCTATATATCTGGATTATTAAAAAAAATGATTTATAATAACATAAGTCGAAACGAGAGACACCTGGCGCCAACTCTTAACCAATGTGATAAGAAAATTTAAAATATAATTATTTGTCTAATTAATGAGTCAAAACTATTACACATGAGTTAAATTAGGGCAAGTAAAGTAGTTAGATTTAGCTTCGTCCTAAAAATAACCTTGGACCAGCTCTACCTACAAGTAGAATAAGTATTAATTATCTTCTAAAACAGTATTTATCATGACAATCACATCAAGGGTCTATATAGAATCATTGAAAGTGACTAACACAAGGACAGATCGTGAGTCGTGACGTCGTCACGGACACGATACAACCCGCGGAATACTGCAAGTGATGTCGGCATCGTTGTCACGAATTAACGAAACAACTGATGTCACTTGATGATTTGATGACAAGTGGTGTTGATGGGAAATAAAATAAACTCACATTTTGAGAGATTCTGTCAATTTATACGAGTCTTGTAATGACGATTGTTGAACTTTTATTTTATTTTTTGAAAAAAAAAATATGCTGTTTTGAAAATCGAATTCAGAGTTTTTATTTGCTTTATAGCTCTGTTCCGATACTATATAAACTGCATGACTTGCAGAAAATAGGTTTTTATTACAAAGCTATAATGATTGCTTGAAAGTAAGATCACTAGAGTCACGAAAATACTTTAAAAATACTTATGACAGAATACATAGATTTGAAAACTGAACGACAAGTCTAAACATTGTAATAGTCTTTTCAATATTTTAATTGAATTTTAATTTTATAGAAATATCTAAATATTCAAAATGTAGGTAAATACTCGGAATATACAATTCTCATACTGTTTAAATAACATTGTCATAAGAAGCCAACCGTAACTTAACAAAACAAAACAAATGTTTCTGCTATGACTTTATACAAATAGGGATTCCACGCTTCACGATATTTATGGAATATTAAAAGATACAAATAACACAATCTTAACTTATATAACAAAAAAAATTTTTGGTCGGTTTTATTAAAAAAAAAAAGGATTTTATATTCCATTTATTGAAAAAAGTTAAAGGCTATATAATATCAGACTACGATTCTGACAAATATAAAGGAAAATAAAGCGAATTTTAATATTAACAGATGCTCATAAAAAAATATATTTGCTTACCACAGTCCGAAACTCAATGCTTTATGACTATTGACTAAAACTGAAACTAATTACTGAATCACTATTATTCGGTTTTGCTAAAATATTTTTTATAGAATGTGACTTTTAAGTCTCTTTTTATACGAATAGTGCTAAAAAAACTAACAAACATAAAGCAAAATATAATTGCATAATATATCCTCTTAAGTCAATCACATAATATTCTTTCTTACTAAAAAAAACAGTAACATTATAAAATTTAGCTTTTACTAGACTCTCCACGATTATATCACACAATGGCCGCCCTACAAAGCAAGTCGGCGATATCAAAGAGCTGTTCTCCGTTGAATTAAATCGTAATAAAGCACTGGCGGGGCTATCTCGACATCGCGGGTTAAATATAGTTTGCAGCCCAAATCTGTTATGTGAACTTTTGTTTTATCAGTGTAAAATTTCAGGGCAGATTGGGGAATGAGATATTGTGCTACGAATGCATGTTGTCGTGCTGACGTGTAAATATATTTTTTTATACTTTATGATACTTCTTTTAAACGTATATATTTTACATATATTTTTAATATATAGTTAATCCTAGCGCCAGGATGAGATATAGTTTCATAATTCACACCACAGATAAGGTAAAAACCTTAGATGTTATTACAAATACGCTTCCTCTAGCAAAGTGATCTGTTTGACAGCTGTCAGTTCAGCTGTCAAACAGATCTTTGTTTTGAATACTTTGTTATAAGTATTAGGACCAGCCAATGATAAATGTTTGTTCTATACTCAATTTGTTCTTATCGAACCCGAACTAATAAATAAAACAATTTATTTTACTGAATCGACCCCAAGAACAAATTTTTATTAAGGCCGCTAAGACTCGGAATAATTTTCTCATTACGTACAGACCGGTGTGGTGTTACCCTTAAGTCAGATATACCGTCATAATGGTTGTAATTTTGGAGGAATTACTACTAAAACGAAGCAAAAATTATGATTATTTTATTATTAAGTGATGCTATAAAAATATTTTTACAAAAATAATTGAACAAAGTTGATGTGAGAATTTTTTTAACAATTTCTTGGATTTTTTTTTCTAAATTTTTATCAACTATTGTTTTAAAATTTAAAAAGCATGCATAACAAAAATAAACTTTTTTCGTGAAATTACTTTAAAGCGATACACAATGAAGGGCTCTTTCAAATTGAATGAGTCGCCCCCAGTGGTAACCACTAATATGAAGTAATGGCAGTGACGACTGAAGGACTTGAAATAAAAAAATATTTTATTCTTGGGTTTTTTCTTAAAACATAAAGAAATAATAAAATTATGATCATGTTAACAAACTATCAAATATGTAATAATAATAAAAGGAACCTTTATAACTATTTGCTGTAATCCACATATTTATAGGGAAAAGGTAATAATTTAGCCGTATTTGTCCATCCGACAGGCGGACAGAACTAACATTGACCGGGGGTGTTTTCACAGGGCGAAATTAAATAAAACTCAACGCCTAATAAACTGAGGGGAGGCAAGTTTGTTCAATACTATGGAATATAGGTAATACTTATAATAATTAACTTTTTTTATTTATATTTATAGATTTTCAGAAAATGATAAAATATACATTTAACAGATTTTATGAACATTCGATTAAAAAAACAAGCAAATATAAGCAATTAATCATAGATAAACATTATATCTTTATAAATGTGAAAATATTTTTTTTATTTTTTTTTTTATAACATTACCAATCAAACTGCACAAAACAAACTACCCTTAAAATAATATAAGTGCGTTGATTACCAACCCCTGAGGGTAGCACTTGACCAGAGTCGATCTAATGAAGAATTACCGTCCTTTGTGGTTCAACGATTGCCATAAAGGAGAATAGTTGAAAACTTAACTATATTTAAACAATTTATTGATATTATTAAAAACGTTTTAGTATCAAAATAAGAATTAATATTCTTTATGAATCTAATATATCTAAATAAACACAAACCCATAGATTTAAGCCCATTTCATCATTTATTAGGCTTCGCCTAAACTATTGTCGAATAAGTGTAAAATACCAAAAAATCTGGATTGCGTAGAGTAATGAATTGTAACTAGCCAATTACATGGACGAGTAACCCTTCAATCGCGTCCGGGGTCGAAGCGACCGGATCGATACCAAATAAAAATAGCTTCGAAATCCCGGAAAATGCCTCACTATTCAGAACACGTACTGTCAATATAGAATGGCAGGGCGATGATTGTGATGCACCAAAGGGATCCAAAAATGGCCTTTCAGTAACAGTGGATTGATAATAAACGAAAAATATAAAAATATATACATACTTTTATAAAATTACGATAAGTGAAATAATTACGTAATTAATAATTCAATTCCTTTATTAATACAATGTGACGATAAAATGGAAGGATGTTTTTACCGAACAATAAAGGAAATCCTTAATGAGACACTAAAACAAACTTCAAATAAAAGACATGCTTACAATATTTATGAATCTTAATACAAAAGAATCACAAGTATCACCGCGGTGCATGTGAGGGTAAAAGAGTTCATTAAAGATGGATTAAGAAGGGTTAACTGACTGACAAGATTTCCAAGTGTTAAGGTGCAGCCTCCAGTGTAATTGGATTTGTCTAATGGAATTAAAGGTATCAATACTATACCATATTAAAGATGAAAAATACCTAAGCAAAAGACATAGTAACTAGTAAATACATATTGTGAAAATCCAATACTTCGTCTCAACCCGTGTCGCGGAGTTTCCCTTATTTATTGTTATTTTTCTATTTTGCCGGCAGATGTGCCGCGCTATGATTTACGATACAGTATTAAGAAGTTGAAATTATAATTCTCTGGTCAACTAATATTTATATTAGTAATACACTAAATATAGTTAAATAAGAGTAAATTAAATAAATAAGCATAAATATTTTTTTTATAAATATCTTCCTATCCAGTTAATCGGATTTCATGACTTAAAAAATCTTATCATATGTTCAATTTACGAGATACGTCTTAGAATATTTAAAGCCTATAAATATAAAATCAAAAACCCGTTACCACACGTCCGTTTCATACAAGTGCTTTCACCCTACTGCCATAAATCAGCAGTGCTGCCACCACACGGCAATATGGGGAACAAAACATGTGTTTACCACCAAGTTAATTTGTCGAATTTATCTGCCTGTCTCCTTATTGTATTGAGAAATATTGCCTTCATATGTGAAATATTATTTACAAGATTGCTGTTTTGCTAACTGTACTATTCTTCGACTATCATTTTAGTATTGGTATAATGTATTGAAATGATAATCAAATGATCTTTTAAGGAAATGTATACAAGAAAATTATTATCATTTCTAAATAATTGCACAATTTAACACTGCCAAATAAATATACAACTTAATTGCAAATAAGTTTAGGAAATAAATTATTTCGTAATTCGTTGACATTTACGGGTTATATCAGATACAAAAACATTGATTACAGATAGAAAGGATTTGAGAGTAGTATTTTTACCGATCGTATAGTAACATATAATTTAATAGTAACATATAATTTATTGGACCTAACTGTAGCCACAGTTCCATAAGACATTTAATGACAGAGAAGACGCTAAACTTTCCAGGCCATAATTCTCAAACACTCCCAAACTTAATTCCATCACAGTGGTACCAATTATACGATCAGACAAAATCGTACAACCCCAAATTTGAATAAACCAAGTCACGTTCGTCAAATAAGCAACACTAACAAGCGGTATATCGCTTGCACTGATTGTTAATTGATTAGATTAAAAAAATTGTCCCAATTCTAGAGTATTGTTACACTGGGGTGTATAATTAGATGTTATCGGGTGTCTTTTACAATTTAAATGTTGACAGATGCTTTAATTTAATTTTATAGCATTATTTTTATCAAGACGTTCCTTTTTTAAAATGTTTGAGTTGCGTTATTTTTATCCAAAGCGGATTGTTATTTTCAATTCTGAGCTGTATTTTTCATTTTAATTTATTTTTTATTTTCATAAGTTCGAAATTTAAATTATTGATTCATTAAGTTTTATCAGTTACCTAATATGATTCAAGAAGTACATAATATCAACAAATAATACTATTACTTTTTTAACAACTTAACGTCTATAATATAATATAGTTCTTTATAACTATTTGATGAATCAATTTTTTATTCGTCACGTGTTGTAAAGATAAAGACGAAATGGGGAATATAATTCACCATTACCCTATAAATCTCAGTTGACGTTCAAATCTCAGTACTTCAAACTCTTATTGGCACTTTCCAATATGCTCACGTATTGGAATATACCCTCAAAAAAAGCATTTTGCTACACAATTTTGACACCCCTAAATGGGTATGTTTTATTGTCGAATATTTTTATTTTAATACCTCTATAGACTTTGAAAATTGAGTTAAAATGACAGCGGCATACGTAGTGTTTCGCAGCGCGGTCGCATTAAGCGCATTAGGGGCCAAAATTGGATTCATCGGGGGCGGAATGTTGGTACACTTGTTACGGGTTTGGGGCTAAAAAGTTTACCATGAAAATTTAAGCGGTGCAGTTTTAAAATGAATGAGGTTTGTTAAGTATGAGTTTGAATTTAATATTATGTTATTTAATTTTTTTTTTGGTATTTTAAGTTTTATAAATTCTGAAAACCCCTAAATTCGATTAATTATAAATTTAAGCAAATATATGTTTTCCACGTTATTTAAACAATAAAAGTGAAATTTTTAATTTTCCATTTACTTAAACAAATACGAACCTTACAAAAAAAAAACGTAAAAAAATCACGAATTTAGCTACAATTCCTCATCAAAGCCCCACAATCAAGCACATGCGTCACGTTTGCACAGTACGACAAACAGTTTTTTGTTATAGGTAATTTATTTATTGTAGTACTGCGGTCCCCAAGGCGTTATTTGGGTGCACGCCTCGCCTCTCACTGCTTGTGATTCATCTTAGCGGCTCTGCTGTGTGTTTTTAAGATTTATAACAAACGAACAAGACTCAGATGTTTATTGAAAATATATTTTTATCATTTTATCTGCTTTGGTTCTAAAGAAAATATTTGTGGGTAATATTATTTTCAGGACAATTTTTTTTTTTCAAAGAAATCAAAAATTTTCAAGACTGCACTAAACTTAGGACTATAGGATAAAATATAGGAATATAGGATAAAAAACTTAGAAACAAACTTAATATCGTTAAAAAAAAAGTTATATCGAGATATGTAAATATGACTTTAGACTTTTTTAACAAGTCTAATAATAAATAATATTGATAATGTAATCAACAACACACTGACACAAAATACCAACTAATTGTACAAAATGTTATTCTGTGAAGTAACTCTGTTAGTACGACAATGGGTTGATGAAGGAAAATCAGATTTGCGACCCTCCACTCATTTTAAAGTCACTCAGGCATTTTGCATAGTTCTGTCAGGGGTCTGTTGTAGAATAATGTACTTAAATAGGTACTTACTGTTTATTAATAAAAGATGTCTAAGCAATAATAATATTTAGATATTTAGGTTCTTTCTAGACCCAAGCTAAGTCAAGCTAAGTCAAGCTTCTAATGTGGATACTAAAATGATGAATATATATAAAATAAGAAATGAAGAACTATCCAGTTTTTATATCAATTATTTTCATTTTCAGTATTATTATAAGACGTGAAAATACTATAATGGAGTCCAGACCAATGATTAAACATATCAGGGTTGCTAATAGTAGATAATATCTTATGTTTAATATTTTAATGGTTATATATTAATTTAAACAAAAATAATTTGGGTCCCATTTGGATATTTTTTTATTTTTATAGTCTTTTTTGTGATAAATAAAAAACATATTATTAATTTTTTTAATTGTTATTTTTTATGTTTTTTCTGACCTACTAGTTTGTCTTTTTATGAGATTCTTCTGTTACTTTTATTTCACTTTTCTTTCTTTCTTTTATTTCTAGAGTCCCATGGACTTTTTTTTACAAACTGTTTATTTTTTGACAGAAAGTTAAAAGTATCTACTGACCATGGACTTGAAAGCAAATAATGAGAAATAAAACACTGTACCTACTGCTATGACTCTTAAGAACTCTACATTTACTCTCAGACAGATCACCAGCAAACTTACTTTAATAGATACTTCTTATCTATTATCTAGTATCTATCAAAATAAGCTTTTCTTTTCTTTATTGATACTACTTATAAAAATAATTTAGGAGCCCTCAGGTGTCTCATATCTTAATATTTTAGACATTGTATAAAATAACTAATTTTATATTATGGTAAAAGAAAATCTTTAAATTTTATTATATATTTGACATAATTAATGTAAAATGGAGTTTGGAGTAGTATAATACATGCTTCGTTGATATATTAAATTAATTTTGTTTGTGGTTTTGTCAAATCCGTTATTTTACGCCCATAGGAATTCGCGAACAACTAGCGCCAACTCACTACAATTACCTTAGTGTCTTATAGTAAACATAATATATATTGATTTGATAATCTTCAGAAACAGTATCTAAACATGTTTTTTGGATAAAATGTATACAAATAAGTAATAATAAGATGGTAACCTCATAGTACTAACCTTTCAAAGTCTTGCTAGTTGGTGGAGAGTCACGACTCCACGGAGGGTCCCCATGACCGGAGAAGTCTCTTAACTTGAGGTAGCTGATTGTCAGTCGTATTATCGAAGCCTTATCCAGCTGGCTGGTGATGGCTGCGGGGAGAGGTAGCATCTTGGCCAGTTCATAGAACTCGTAATTTTCTTTCCCGCGACGAGATCTCGCTGCGTCTCGGCTCTTCTCTTTTCGGAGCTCGAGGATGCTGTAAGAAGATGATAGTTAGATTGGATTGGTATGTGGTATATATATGTGATTGGTTAAAATAATGTAGTTATATAATTAGTTGAATAATACACTATCATCATACATATGTGGCACTGTTTCAAATATTTATATAGAACTATTTTTAATGTTATTTTTGCGTTCCTCATCATGTATTCTGCAACTAGTCGAACATTGTATCATATATTAATAATTATAATACAAATTTGTAAATTAAATTATCTTCGTATTAAATTACATTTCCTAATAATACATCATTATTGTAAAACAAAAGGCCTATAAAAATGATATAAAGCCCGATGGGAGTACCCGAGCACGCTCCTCCTACAGGCGGAGTTACTAATGAGTTTGTTTTAATAAGTACAGTCGGCAACTCAGAATACATCTGTGATTAAACACCAAGGAACATACGAGTACATCACTTTGTGGAGGGTCCTACAGTTGACATATTATATACGGCCTCTTTTAATTCTATTTAGTATTGTATAATAATCTAACAAGGTAATTAATTTAACATAATTGAGTATGCAAAGATAAAGAATGTTGCACTTTATAATTAATAAGAATGTATGTTGTGCACTCTACTTATACTTAACTAGAAAATAGAGCTTTACTTTACAATATGTAAAGAGACTGCTCCATAACTCCATTTTGTTTGTCATCTACGGTCAAGTCGTTATCAAGATTATTGAATAATTCTAATGTCCTTTTCTTTATTATAATTAACGCGTTTGTTTTCTACGTCTCTTCCAAGATAGGAAAGGGTTTTTATTTAAACATTTTCTGTAGTATTTTAGTATTTTATATCTAAAATTAAAAGTAGGTATATTATTAAATAAATCTTTTTATAACATTCAAGAGTTTTTGGTTGATCGAAATGGATCTTGGGTCATTGACTCATTTTCAGGGTTGATGTTATAATGTATAAGTCAAACTTTGTTAAATTTGATTTAAAAAGACTAATTGTTGAGTTTCTGGCCGCAGAGCAGCATTCCGAGCTGGTGGTAGCTTACTCATGGACTGACTATAGATACTGACCATTTTAATATAATCATTAATGATTCAAAATTGCGTGTAAATGCCTACTTGAATAAAGTTATTTTGAAATTGAATTATTTTATTATGTAATAATTCTATATCAAAATCTTATTAAGAAACAATATATTGGTATTCAAAACAATGTTAATTAATATAAGAAGCAAAAAGTGAGTCATATATTTTATAGTAATAATACTATAATATAAGTGTAACCTTAGCATAAATTAAATAATGAATTGTTATTCTAATTAAATTGATGATATCAATTGTTAATCGGAATATATATTTACATTAGTTTACATTAGTTACTTACGTCTGTCACAACAAGGAATGCGATGGAATTATGTCATTATATAATTATTTATAGCTATTCTATAATTACTTGCTCACATGTTTACATAAGAATTTAACATTGTTGCTTAAAAATAAAACTGAAACTGTAACAGCGAAATACAAGAATTTCTTTTATTTCATATAATTTTTAAATTTAGAATAAAATATAAATGATCGAGGGTTTTATTTTTTGCTATATTCATAACCATTCTAAATTCAAATGGTAAAACACTATGTACTATTATTAAACATATGTTTCATTTCGTATATAGGTACATACTACAATTTAAATTTCGAATATAAATGAACGTATAAAGAACCCGTGTTATTTTATGTTGCTAAGAAGTATTCTAAATCAAAATGTTAAAGACTATTTTTTATTATTTAATATCGAATATATTATATTTTAATTTCGAAATATTATATAAATTAATCTACTTAGAGCGAGTATTATTTTGTTATATCATAAGTACTCCAAATTCAAATTTAAACTTTTTAATACTATAATGTGTTAACAGTCAGTGTATTTTTACGTTTGAGTACGGTATGGTTGTTTACGTTCAGCGCTGAGTAAGCGCTTCCGTGATGGGTTTACTTTACGATCCGATTACTCTCCCCAGAGACTAGCTTTATTGTCACCTGAGTAAGGTCATTGCAAATGTACTGGATCCAAATTCCAAACTGTCATAAAACGATACCAGTAAGTTTAACTGTAACTAAATAATTATATTATATCAGCGTATTCGGTATAAAAAAATCTTTAATACTCTTATCTTAAATAAATACAGGTCTGGGACTAATAACTCTTAAAAATAGAGAAAATCTAAGCGATACCCTTTAAGCGATTTAAGATCAAATTTCCCGATAAGGATACAAAACGTTTAAAATAGAAAACAACCGGCCCTTTGAGCTGATTTAATGTTTCTCGAGGGTCAGTTTTGACCGAACGCATTAAATTGTTTAAAATAACTTTACAGTGACCGAGGGTGACCGCCCCCGGCATCTTAAGCGATTACGATTGAGTTTATCTATATCTATAACTATTGTTGTGTTATTATAGATATAGACATATAATATTAGTTTTTGATTATTATCTTCATATTTTGTCTCATATTATATTTTCTAAAAATATATCTTCTTAAAATTATCTTTAAAATACCAATTATTCTTGAAATAGAATCAAAATTCTACCGACTTTCTTAGTTAAGTGAACCGTGATTTAACAAAATTTTTTTTTTTTATTTTAAAATTCTAAGTATCCATTTTAATAGAAAATATATTTAAAAAAGGCTTTGGTTAAGAAATTGAAAAGAACGTTACCAAATAAAAATAAGGTAACAATTTTTTATTTTATTTTCCATTGGTATATTTTTCATAAATAATATGATTGAAATTTTTATTAAAAAATAAAGGAGTTTTTTCGTTACAGAATTTCTTTTATTCAGTGTATTTCTTTTACTAAGAGAGTATTGTTACAGGGGTCTAATATAACATAAGACTGCTCTTACGCTGGTTTGTCGTTCTCATAAATTCTACTCAATACGAGGCCACTCTAATGTTTTCTTTCCGTCCAATTTTTATGACGAACCTCCCTTCATCTTAGAAGTGGCTGTCTTTAAGTGTCCACGTACGTGTTCCGACGCCCTGTACACCTGGGAATCGAACCCACAATACCTTACTAACGCCTTGACCCCCATATCAAAAAACTGCAAGCTGAATTCAATTCTCGAGCACTATAATAGAGTTCAAACTAGCAAAGCAATATAGTATCGCAGCGGTCAGCGTTGATTGGAACGAGCTTAGGGTAAATGTTGTAACTCACAAAATCGGCAGCACAAAATAGACCCTTAGCACAGAGGAGGAAGGTCAAAATGGATCAGTGGAAAAAAATCAGCAAAATTGAAATAGGTCCGGGAAGTGTAAGAAAAGTCGTAAAACGGCAACGCAACCGTGTCGCAGTAGTTACGGCTAATGTGTCCCGGACAAATTGAGTTGCGCCCGGGTAGGAATTAGTTCACCCCGGGGAGTTACTGCATGTATGACAGACTCGTCAGTCTGACTATGATTACATTTGAGACTTGTCATTATTAATAATGAAAACTAATACAATTATAGTTTTATTATTTTAAATAGAAATAAATGCACAAAATGTAATAAACTTTTATAAGAATGTAGTAGCATTTTTTTCTCACTTCATTATCAACAGATTATATAATACACAGCAGCAGATTAAACGAATCTAAGAATCCGACCTTCTTTATTGTCATCTGTCACCTTTGAAGGGTTAGCTTTTTATCGATTAACCGTTCAAAATGGGGTATATTTGATGTAATCCCTTGTTATGGGTCTTAAAACCACGCCTGGGAACTAAAGTATTTTCTGCTTCAATAATCTTCAGTCTAAACATTAGTTATTGTTGTGGTTATATTGAACGGCTTTATTAGTAGATAATGTATGGGAAACCTTACTATTTTTAAATTATTCTTGTCTGTGTACAAAATACATACACATGTATAAAACGTAACAAAAATTAAATACTTGCCCAATACTAATAATAAATTTCAAAAACAATACATTTTATCATACTTATAACAAAAAGATAAAAGATTCCTTATTGAAAACCGCCACTGAATCTTTTACAACCCCATCAATAAACCATAAGTGTGGTGAGAACTTTATAGTGACAAATATGACGTATCTTATTATCCTCAAGTGGTTGCTGAATAACCACTTCAAGGGGCGTCTTAATGACAATATGCTTGATATTTTTATGATATAATAAGGGCTCTAAGAATGTATTATTAAAGGTTGGTGACATTCAATAAAAAATTTTTGGTAACTTTTTTTTGACACTCTATAAAACTTTTTTGAATTTTTTTTTGGCGGCAACGAATTTTAATACATTTTTATATAGATCATACTCCATCTTGTTATGTTTTATTTGTTAATAACAGCTATGATTGCAACTGCTGCGTATCGAATGATATCACAGCTTTTTATACAATCTTTTTATTGCAAGTAAGTCAACATAACTGTTCTTAGAGTTCCATGGAGTTTAAAAAAAATAGAACAATTAGAAGCATATTAAACTTATTTATATTTAATTATAGTATAAGAACTCAACGTTTCTTTGTCCCAGATTCGAAGCCCATGCACGACCAATATTTGTGATATAACTCTAGTTTCATTGACGTTAGACATTTTTCAATGCAAATAAGTTTCCAACTTGAAAAAAGTACAACACAAAGTAGAGTCGTAATAGAGTTAAACGGAGTGAAACTTTCAAAGAGAAATTCACACCCCATACACTTAGGGGTTGGCTAGTTTTCTTTAAAAGCACGGACATTTGAGCCTTGGAGTGAAGTCAACCGTCATCTCCCTCGGGCATATCAGACCGACGGTCACTTGTGTCACATTCAAATATCCTTATGCTATACATCTTATATAGTTCTTATTACGTACATACAACAAATACAATACAAATAAAAATTAATTAGCAAAGAATATTAAAGCTAAACGGCATTAACAAAATATTTATTCTGACATAAATATCCATACAGGGGCGTTTATTTGACATAGGAAATGAAAATGTCATCGGATTATTACGCCTCGGGATTATTGATATAGCCGACGATTATTTTCGCAGATATAATCTGTGAGCATAATGTCATAATGACAGACGCCATCTTTGATTACGTAGATTGCCTCAATCCGTGATTATATGGATAATAAGGACGTTCTAATAACTGTGTGTATGAATGAAAAATATCGAATAATTTACAGCAATAACCATTTTAATCGAATACCTATGCGATTGTAAAGTTTAAATGTGAAGGTGAGGTATACCATAGAAATACCGAATACCTACGTAATAAAATTAAAAACATTCTAAATTCAAACTACTTTGCTATTATGTTGAAAACCGATTATCGTCGGTGTACAAAAGTTAAAAATTCTAAATTTAAAAATATTGAAATGCTCCTTGTAATGTCAAAAGCTTCCAGAGTTGAACACGATCGGAAACGCGTATCAAGCAGAGGTCACGCTGGACATTTTGTCACAATAGTTCAGTGTAGAGCGACTGGTATGTCGTGATATTCGTACACAGGTATCCATTATAGATTTTATTACTATACGTAGAACCAACAATAGGAGTTAACTTTACTTTATTACAATAATATATAAATAGTATTATTATTATTTGTTTAGAATATTTTTATATTTGTTTAAAGCATAGTTTTGTGTCTTGTGTACATATTGTACAGTATTTTTTGTAGTGTATTTTTGGAGTATAAATAAAATCAATTACAAGTATCAAAATTTGTAAATCCGTTACAAAAGATCGGAAATAATCAAAAGGGCATCGTCTCGAGGGACAGTCATTTTACTATCGCCCTCAAGATGGGTTTGATATGACTCGGCAAATTTCTCGACTTGTGACTTTAATAGCTGGTGTAAATAACACTGTAAGCTTACACGAGTCTAAATGCAAAAAAAAACGTGATATACTATTAAATATAATTTTAAATATACATTTGACTTGACTAATGACTCGACATGTTTTTAAACATTTCTAACGGTTTCGTAAAATGAGATAAGCAGAACTAGTACTCTTTAAAAAACAAAAATATAAAACTGTTACCATTATCCACAGGTTACTTCACTTACAACTTACAGGGTGATGTCATTGTAATGTAAATCAAGATTAACTTTTATGAGTAATTCCATGGGTGCGGGTAATAGTACAGTTAACCTGAGCGAATAAACTTTGAACTGTGTCGAAATAATTAAAACAACACCATAAATACTAGAAACAGACGAGCAGTTCAATTATCGTAAATTTCGGACAAAAATAAATAATGCCAACTGCCCTGTCCTCGGGGACTGATTTCCTCGCCGGCCAAATTGCCGCTCTTTAGACAGACTTTAATAATCACGCCATATCCAATTTTCCTTTGAAACGGGAGAGGAATACCAATAAGATATTTATTTAATGTATGTTTGTTCAGGTATTTTATCTATTAAACATTATTTTTGAATTACGTTATTTATTGTCTAATTATTTATTTTATAATATTTCACTGTCAGCTAGTCTTGATATTTGAGTTGAATAATTGAAGAAAATAATATAAAAACACAAATCAAAAATGATAAGCCCTCAGCTATACATAATTTACAAAATCCTAATAAACTGCAACAATTATTAGCAATGACAGATATAAATAAGATATAAAACATTCAAGCTATACGTCTCACACTCCAGTGGACAGCATCCCGCGTTATGGACAAAAAATAGCCAACCTCCCACACGTCGATACGAGCCTGACTAATGGTGGCCGACCGCCTTGCAAATTGCCTCAAAAATTGTTACGCAACTGGAAAATTGTTTCATTCATAAACATAATAAGGATTTACTGAATGGTTTTGTTATTAATACTATAATAGATCACACGGGATAAAAGTTAATTTTTTTGAGTTTTTATCTATAAATTTTGCTCGTATCTATTGTTAGGTTAAATTTAGTTTTCAGTTAGCGAAAATAGAGAAAACTAGCATTGCTTAAAATTAGCAATACAAAGCGTAATGTTGGGGCGCAGTCACTGCCAATTGAAAGGAGAAGGAAATAATAGTTATTTGCAATAATCGACTGAAGGGACGGCTGATTGCGCCCGGGGCGGGGAGAGGGGGCGGGAGAATTTTTCGTATTTTTCGTCTGGAACTTAGTTTAGTTGAAATGTCCCTATTTTTGATATTGACTTATTATTTTCTAAAGTTATATTAATTCAATAGTTTCAATAACTTAGTTTTTATCCTTATTTAGAAGAGGTTATTCATATCGAAATTTAAACAATAATTGAATTATAAATTTAGAAACTATAACTCAATCTGACATGACACGACTTCGAAGACAAGATATTAAGGGTAAGAAATAGGCGTTCTGCACACCACAATGGCCCGATGATGACCCTCACCCTTCGATGCCAATTCAACCCTAAAAGAAAGAATTAAAACAACAGGGGTCACTACAAAAGTACGTTGATGAGGTAAAGGGGGAAGTAATGCATCATTTTCGGGACACTTGTCCCGCTAATACCGACTGGTCCCAGCTGATTGATGGTCAATATACTATTGGAATGTTTATTAAATTTCTTCAACAGTCTTCAAATAATGTTACCCCTGAGTGGAAGCTTTTAAGCTTCACTAGATTATACAGGATTTTAAGATTAAGAATTCAGTCCTTAAGTTTCGGAGTTGTTTAAAAGTCTAATTTATGTTTTAAACCTGAGATACATCGTCGTGATAACGCAACATACCAGCTAAGTAAATGACATTTGTAGGATATAAAAATGTACTTTACTGTTATTTAAAATACAATAACATGTACATTTAAAGGATTTCATTAATTACATTTACTTTTATTACATTTTCTTTATAATATTAAAGTCGTTTCGATTTTTTTTTCAATTTAAAACACCTGCAGCAACCTCAGTGAAACCGCAGAAGTAAATTGATGCAGTTTTTCGAAACATCGATTTCTTAAATTTTATTCGGTTTTATTGCTGTATAATCGATTGTGATACGAAGAAATCGTTTATCGGAATTACACAAAATAGTAAGGTATTTTTTATAATGTATACTAAAATCCTAATCTCTCAAAGGTCAATGATATCAAATATTCGTAAATGTTGAAAGTATATTAATTCTAACCATCACTGAATAAATCCTAATTTCCTCAGTTCTATCATTCTAGTAGTTGAAAGTGTTAAGTACAAAAACTGTAGCGGACAGAGGGCGCGACGAATTACAGTGATTCAGCAGTTACTGCTGATTGAACCGACGACTGGTACAGGGTGCTCTTAATAATGTACTTTATTACTATTAAGCAGTACTTATGAAGTTTATTTCAGTACTCAGATTTCCAATAATTATTGATTATTTTTAAGATTAAGTCCAATATTAACTGGTTCTTTTTAAAATATTCTCCCATCCAAAGAATGACTGAATGACATTCCATGCTTGTGAATGACAAATCAGTAAAGACAATTGACTTTTAGATAATAATATAATAATAATAATGTTGGGATTATTTATAGAATCAGTTTAAACATCAGCAAAAATGAACATCCTGTAGATAAAGAAAAATAACACAAGACAAAACGTAATAGATCCATATATTTAAAAACAGGCCAGCAATAATTTATAAATCCAAATCAGATTCATCTCTTCTAAGAGTTGTCTATTTTAATGGTTATAAAGTTCAATTTGGCGTGACATATAATAGTTAAGTATCAAGTTATAGTGGTCGCGCTAGTTAATCTCTATAATGATAGGTAGCTCGAGATGTGTTATTGTTCCCAATATTGTGTTTTTTTAATAAATTTAAAGTATGAAATTAGGAGACATACTAACAAAGTATATGTCTGACCTAAATTGCTCAATATTATAATATGTAATTACAGTCTATATTAGATATTAAAAAACTTTTTATGTGATTTCTAATAATATTAAAATATTATTCAATAGTTTTGTTTGTTTCATTTAAGCGCTAAAATTCATTGTTTTATATATTTTTTATTTCTGTTTGATACATTTTTCGTTATTTAACTATAAATTTAATTAAACAGGTTATATTTAAAATAAGTAGGTATGTCTGTAATAAAACAGTACGGGATCTTCGTTTTTTCTCAATCTTACTTTTTTGTTACTCGGCATTGTTGCCATTTATTGGATTTTTAATCTAGACTTGAAAACCGTTTATTTATTAAAAATCACTAAAATTAAGTTAACTGTTCGAAAAAACATTTTTGTTCAAATTAGGTATTTAAAAATGTATTTTAAGATTTGTTTAAGGTCAATAAAATATCCTCATTGATTGATTGATTTATTGAATGAATGGAATTTCTAATTATTTTAGAATAGTTTTTTTTACATATCAAACCGTGTAGTCGTGTAGATTTTTTGTTACGGAGTTTATTTTTCGATCAACGCAGTTTAGACAACGGATTTTTTTAGTATCCTTTGTAAGTAAATTTTAATGAAGTGTGAAAGGGTTTTTAGGACTGAAGGGTTTGTTTTAAAAAATATAAAATACCATACCATAAGTATTAAGTATACACGAGTTTTTCTATGGTATTTTTTGCATATTAAAAGTAGTTTAAAGTAGTTTTGATTTTATCATGTCCTCTATTAAGTTAAAACAATTATCTTCATTATAGTCGAATACGAAGTTTATATCTCATTACCGAAAAAACTGTCCTGGGAAAATAACAAATTATAAACTTGTGATAGGACGCAAATGTGTTGTCTTCTTAAATTATATTACAGATACAATCTTAAAACATTACTTGGTTTACCAAATTATCAAACATATAATATCAACTTCCAAATCTTTTTAAAACTTCATAAGAAGTTTAAACATAAATTGCGAAAAAAAATCTACAGAACTATTTTAGACATACTTTTTGTTGTTTTTTTAAATGCTTAACTAGTTTTTTGTATTGTTTTTATAAACGAGATGACAAAATAAACATTTGACGATGTACTGTGAGATAAAATCTTAATTTAAGAAACTTTGTCATTGTTTTTGTGTTATTCATACAAAAGATTATTTAGCGATGATTTCATTTATTTTTTGTTCATTTAATTTACCTCTTGAAGTACAATATAAAAGTACTTCTAATACATAAATCTTACATAAAATTATAGGTAAGTTAATATTATTGGTAATATATATTTTTTCTATTTTTGTTAATTTTATCTAATTAGAATTCGAATCGGAAAAAAAAATACTTTGAAAATTTTTATTTTTTAAAGCGATTGCTTTAATAAATTATGAAATAAATAAGTTATAGCAACAATAGTTGGTAATAGTTTTATTGTCTAACCTAGAAAATTAAAAACCAGTCTTACGACTGATATAAATCTCTGAATTTGGGTAATTTTGCTCTACTCGTACTATTATGGAGTTATTACGAAAAATGTTATACAACTTTATTGATATGTACGCAATGTGTTTATTAAAACGTGCGTTATTTCTATGTATGTTGTAGGTACCGTTTTTTGTTTGATATATATAATTATAAATAAGTTGTGTGTGTGTGTTACTTAGTACTATTTTATCATTAACATTATTTGTAATATAATATCATATAATTATTATTATACTTATAATAAAATACTGTAAGTACACATTGACAACATCTAGTTACAATATTAAAAGCAAGTTAAGGAAGCTCTATTAATAAAAAAAATGCCAAAATAATAAATATATCAGATATCTTAGGTAGAGTAAAATTTATAAACATTAATTTGCTTACTTTATAATAAAATAACTGGACTGATTTTAAAAAGTTAGATAATGAGGCTCTAAAATTGAAGATTTTTTTCTAAATATATTCAGATAAAATAAGCATATTAATGGTTAAAGAAGAATTTATAACTAAAAATTAAAATAATATAAAGAAAAAAATTAAACGTGCCCAGGTTCGAGATGCGATTGGTTGGATGCTTGTTGCTGGCGACACATATCCGGGCTTGTCTGTACGAACCAGGAATGGGTGAAGGCCGTGTTCAGGCCAGGGTTGAGGCCAGGCCCGGGCCCCGGGAGGCCCATCACACCTGGCAGTCCCGGCCTCTGGTGATGGTGGAAGCCTGAGGCCACCGCGTAGTCCATAGCTACCGTTTGGTACGGCAACATTTTTAACTTTTTTTCTAATTAGTCCGATTTGACAGATCCACTTTCCCGCGCTGTCACACTCATTGTTTAATGACGTTCCAGTTCAATTGTTCCATTTTGTACACACACAGTCTAAATGACACTAGTTGACGTTTCTATAAGGCATTCCAAGTCCGCTGCCACAAAAAAATAATCACAACTCAACACCGGTTTACGTTTCAGGCTCAGACGTTTTCAGTTAACAAACAAACTGTTCTATTTCGACCGATCATTTACGGGGCCAGCTATTCACAGAAGAGAAGTCACGCACAGCCACCCACTTAATAAATATTCTGGGCATATATCCGTTTTTACGGAGACGTGACTGGCAGTGTACTGTCCGATTTTCACGTACGGAACGCGCGGCCGATTATCGAAAAACAGTTGCATGCGTCCCCCTCTTTCGACCTCGGACGTGCAACTGAGACCAAACACGCGCCAAACGCGACTCTATCACACTCGGCCTAGACACGGGACCCAATACCGGCTCGGCTGCTGGAGCGAGTCGAAGCTATACAAACGAGCGGGATGCACGATCATCGGACGTCATCGCCGAGTTAAAAGCCTGCGACGTTACACGGGCCGTAATAGGCGGTTACGTGATTGGGCGTGGCCTCGACTATTAAGTTAAATTGTCGCGTTCTGATTGGTTAAAATTGGTAGTAGTCGTCTACGTGATATGTTCAGGAATACGTTTATAGCTGGCGCTCATAGAATATAATAAGTAAGTTGTAGGTTGGATGCGCGCCAGTTGCGTCGGCGTGTTGCGGTTCTACTCCCGGGTCGCGTAATGATTTTTAATTATTGCTTTGGACCGTTAATAGGATATCACAGCTCTTCATCCGATCTCTGAATAATGTATCGATGGTTGCCTTTTACACCTGGAATGCTTAAATTACAATAAAATTTTTAAATATGTATTGTCACGATTTAAATACGCCAGACAGTCTGTACACGATTATATAAAAATTATATAAGGCACGTCTACTTTATCAATATTAATAATGTAAATAAATACTCTTTTTCAACAGCGTGATATCTGTTAACAAACTAAAATGAAAATAACCTATTAAATACCTATCTAAAAAAACAATAATATAAATAAGAAACCATATTAAAAGAGGCATGGCCTAAAAAATTCGGGCACGTTTACTGTTAACAAAAAAACCATACTAGAGTCACGTAAATAGTATTGGAAGCCGCTCTACATTATAATCAGATGCTGCTTTAGTAGTTAATAAATACAAATAAATACTTTAAACAACATTCAAACTTATTTTCGGCACGGCTGAGAATTGAATCCGGGACAAGTTGATTCAAATTTATATAAATATAGCATGAAAAATAAACCGATACTGGCAGGGCTCGAACCCGCTACATCTAGGAAACCGTCCCGTCGCTCTACCAATTGAGCTATCATAGGTTGCGTGTAAAGACGATCACGTATAGAATGCTTAATTTACCAAGACGAATCCCTGCTCGTATCGGTTTATTTTTCATTCTATATTCAGAAAAATTAAATTTAAATAAGTTTAACATAACTTTACACGTTTATAGATATTTGCAAACATTAAGTTGATTCAACCTCAAAAAATACTAAAGGTAGGTACTGACGTAGCTTTGGAACGAATCTTTAATAATTCAAATAATACTTAAATATATAAATTAATTATAGTTGAATATTAAGAAATTAGGAAGTTCCGTAAATTGCGCTCTATCTAGCTCTATTCTAGGTCATGAAGCATAATAGTAAGACGAATAGCATACCTAGCATACCTAAGTCGCCACGCCCACGTCTCAATCAATAACGCTTCAGAAGCGCTTCTAGAACTGCATATTTATATAAGAATAATAAAAAAACTATTATTAATATAGAAATATAATTTATATTCGGTATTTATTTGACTACTTGATTTTATTAAATAATTTGAATAGAATGTCGAGTCATCGTGTTCACTTCACAGTACAAAACTGTTATCTTATAAATAAATCAAATTATCTGTCGGCTTAGCAATAGCCGGATGTATTGCGGCTTCCGGTCAGCGGTTAGACGGCCATTTAGTTTACCATTGCAGATATATAATTCGGCTAACTAGAATTAGCCAGACAATTTTCCTCAGCCTTCTTAGGAGATCTCGTTAATATTTCTACTTCAAATATATATATACCTAAACATATACAACCTGACGTTATTAACTTCCCCAATTTGGCTAGTTCCAATGACAGTTTGCTGATGAAATTATAGTTAAACTAATAAATATAACTATATAGGTAGATATTATTACAAATTATTTAATTTGAGTTAATGTATTTTAAAAGAACCAACGCATAAATAATTCTTTGTTTTATGATTGTGATGATTATATCAGTAGGTAATAAATATATTTAATAATAACTTACCTGTATTGTTTTAATTTACAATTTTTAAAAACCCTGCTATTTAACATGTAGCTATTTTTTATTTCATTGTTTTCTGTTGCAAGTGGCATGATCACATAGTTAACTCTTGTTTATAACGAAAATGACATTTATAACTATAACATTATTTACTAGAATCTATTCGTAAATTGTTTACAATAACTATTAGTCAATAAACAAGTGTATTAAGAACAAAAATAATTTAAACTTATTCATAACATTTTAAACACCCACATTGATTTGAATTGGAAACGATTACCAAACCCTTGAATGCTTCTGGAATCTAAAGCTAATTGAAGCGCTTAAACTAAATTCCAAAGCGCTTTATTTCCATGTCGTAGGTTTTGTTTTAGTGACGGACAAACACTGGTTATAATCAATAAAGAGATCGCTCACAGACACGGTCACGCGGTCTACGCGGAGGTACGCGGGCTGAGACCATAGCGCATAGGAGGTAGCGGATACCGGAAATTGATTGTCCCGACCTTTAAATCAATGTCCTATAAATTGTAGTTGCAGAATTAAGAATATAATTACTTTTGTAAATAAAAACTAGAATAATATTTAGCTTAATTCTATTTTAAATTTTACTTGGTGAAATCAAGTATTTGCTTTTTTATTATTCTGATCATATTTTCTAAGCCTATAATTTTTTTATTTAATTTTGAATTCAATTTCAATCAAAAATATATCATAAGCAAAACTATGCTTCAGCGATAAATTAGATCTAATTAGACGAATCGCTCCGCGCATGAATAGCCACAGTCTAATAACACTCAACCAGAAAAGTGCGTCTTATTGGATAATTCGTGAGTTTTCATTTTTTTCTATATTTTTTTCCCAAGTCAGGTGTTTGAACCTGCCACGATCTTGACATTGGGAGTTTCAGTTTTCTGTATAGACAAGGTTCAATGAACTCTTAGTCTTGTCAAATGCTCACGTAACTACGTATTGGCTTTTAAGGTCTATTGAATGCGAGTTATTTCCCATTTAAACCAAAAAAACATCAAATCATCCAATAAGCTAAAGTTGGTTGACAATTGAGATTTTTTCTTACTTGATATTTCTAAAGATATCACGTAACTGCAACTATTAATAACAAAATCCATACGAATAGCAACTAAACTTAATTGAAGAGCACTGCACCGCCCTCTATTAAGGTATAACTAGTGACGTCACTAATCCCCTTACGATAGTCGATAGGGAATTTTAAACAGTATTGATCGTGTGCCCTACATTTAGGGACGCACGTACAGTGACCTAACCTTTATTTTATTGGTAGGGTGTCACCTATAAATCTTTAGCTCTCGTGGTTGGGATACCTAATAGTTTGACCTTAGATACAACTGTTTCGTGGTCAAAATATTAAGCCTTTTTATATACGTTTTCGAACCCAATCTCTTAGCCCGAGATATTTTTAATAGTATAACAGAGATTTATACATTTTAAATAAACGTTAAAAAAACCTTGTAAATAAACGTTAGGACATAATATACTTACTGGATAAAGAACCAACTGACAATATCCTGTTTTAATGAAATGTATATATTTTTTAATTTCATTGAAGCAATTGATAAAACTTGAGCTAATTTCCATGTAATGGCTTAATCTCCATACATGTTCGCATAAACTTGTAACATAAACATTTAGTAAAACAAATAAACATGTCCGAGCGTGATACGAGTTTATCTCTCCATTACCCCGGAATTAGGGAAGCATACACACATTAAGATGGCAACCCTGATACAGATATGAATTAAGATATTCTAATTTCAATTGCCAGTGTTGCCAACATTCACTTGGGCTAAGTAAATAAAAGCTGTTATTAGCAAGGCATATAATGAAAATGTAAAGATAGAAGGATTTTATGTACGTTAGAGATTTAAATATACAATTCTAGATTTAAGTAAGAGTACATTTTGTATGTTTTGTAACAAAAATTGCTAGACAGATTTTGATAACACCTAAAAAACTATCTCCTTTTAACGAAAATCACCAAAGTTATTTCGGATATAATGACAATACAACTACAACTCAGGGACATATTTTTATAAAATTAGGTATGGTGTTAATTTAATATTTACAGAGTATATGATATTCCTACATTTTCACATTACATACATTCCAGAACATTTGCTCGCATTCTACTCATTTGCTCAAAAATTTAAACCTGTAAAAGTTTATTCCTAATGAATAATATATCTACATATCTACTAGTATCAGAAACTAATTAGTATCAGAAACGAAATAATAAGTAAATTAACACCATTTAATAATATTTAAAAGTAAAGCAACCTTTAAACATGAAACACACAAGATCACCCTTTCCAAGAAAATGTATTAAACTAAGATAAAATCAGGGTAAAACATTAAACTTTGCATATGGGGCCAATTATGATGAAATTTGTATAATTTCGAAGATACGAGACTAAATAAATTAATAAAACAACCCCTTAGTGAAGGGTTAACTGGCGATATGATCTTACAACCCTTACAATTTTTAAGTTATCTCAAAGTTTTAATATTTAAGTTTGGTAAGAGTTAACTGTTGTTTGTTATCCACAGGTTTATTTTACTCAAAACATATATATATATGTATTTTGTAAAAAGTCGTTAGAATAGAATCACTAGCTTATACTCGGTTACACATACCTATATTATTTTTTTTTTTTAACAAATTCCTCGTTTAGCTTAACTTCGAAATAGCTTGATGTATTTCTATAAGATGTTACTAATATTAGAAGGTGTCAAGAATCATAAATACCTACTGATATTTTCAATGAAAATATATTAATTAATTTAAGAAACTGTAATTCATTTTCTTTAATGGACAATCTATGAAGTAATATGAACTAATTTAAGTACACTCCTTCTTATACAATATTAATTATGAATGTGTTTAAAAAGAAACTATACATAACTTATATTGTTATCAGGTATATACTGATATAATGTTATGTTATATTGTTACTTACAGTGACTTCAACGAACTTTCTTTCAATATCAGAGATCAACTCGATATTAAAAATATCCACCGGATATGAGATCCTGCGCATCAAGCATTCAGGACACGAACAGACGACCCCCGCTATACCATACTATATATACAATGTATATATGTATACAATGACTTACTAAATATCTTAGGTGTTAATTTGACGCGTATTTTTGTAACAAAATCTTTAATAAAGGCATCACATAAGAAACTTAAATAATAATGAAATTTCTATTTGACATTTTAACTAATTTTTTTGTAACATTGTGAACTACCCTGCATTTTTCACCTTCAATTTGAGAATAAGGGGTTTTTTCTCGAAACCTAATAATGCCAGTAATTTATCAATTGACTCTACATCTTCCATGGATGGTGTTATGCAATAAAGATTATATTATTATAATAAACATTTAATTCACTGATTATAATGAAGAATATTATTATCAGAATAATAAAAGTAAGGCAATTATATAAAAATAATACTTAGTAAAACCCCAAAAATTCATCATCAACATTATTATTTTCATAATGAAGAATGAAATATATAAAAAAAAAAAGCTTCTTTTAAAATATATATTAATAATTAAGCGCCAGAAATACATTTATAGAGTCCCCACGATGGTGTAAAACACTTCGTAGTCAATTTACATACGCAATTTTTAAAGGGCGTCCTTTTCCTTAAAATTTCGTTTGGAATCTTAAAACAAGATTATCTTTCGCCAGCAGTACAGTTAATTTTATTTAGCAGACTTGTCTTTAAGTATTTATTTTTTGTAAAGCTAAATACTAGAAACTGCTAACGGTGCCTCCTTTATATTTACAATTATCAAAAGATTGCAGTTTTTTTTATGTTAAATATAGGAGATATTTAGGCCTATTATAAATTAAAATAAATAAAGAAAAGAAATTTAGTTAAAATTAATCGATACTGAGTTAGGATTTAAACTCCTTAGGGTTCAAATCGATTCCAATAAATACAATTATATATAATATGGAATGTTAAATTCATCCAGTACTGCTACTTATCGAAGCGCTACTTACTTGGTAAAGCGACGAGACTATTACATGGATGTCGCGGCTCCCCATGGCGTTCTGTATCGATTCATGTTTCATTATATATTTGTGTAAAATATATTTAAAATATATTTATATATTTACAAGATCTACAGACTACCTAAGTCCTACGCTAAGAAGTCCTTTTCGAATAAGCGTCTCTATCCTCCAAATAATAACCAATAAATATATCATCAAGCTTCCTTCTCTTTATCCACTATATTCTAGAATCTTAACTGTTCTTCAGACTTCTGTTCTTCTTTTACTTAATCTCTATTTTAATACACACAGCCTTTTGTTCGCCAGACCTTTCATTCAGTCTATTGCTCTATAATTCTTCCCTCGTCGTTATCAATAACGAAGTAATATACATATAATACTTTATAATTTTGCACACATACTATGAAATCGATCTAGTCTTAGTTAATCCTAATAATATTAAAATATAAAAATCGTTTCTCTCTTTTAAATATCTTTAAAGTAAAGTGCTGGTTTGTAATTCAGTTCGTGGCTTGACGGTGATCAAGAACATTGTAAAGCAATTTGATAAAAGTTACAAGAAATTCACCCCCAAGGTAGGGGGAGGGGGGGAGGGTGTCAGCGGTCATAGCTACAATACTAAGTGTTCCTTTCTATAAATTTTCATGATAAATGGTGATTTATGAAAATTTAGCACAAAACAGTATTTAATGTGTTTTATTTCAATTTAAAGAGTAATTTTGTGATGATTTTCTATATTACTTAAAGCTGCTTAGCTTTTGATGTAGTTTTCATATAAAGACTTTTATAATTAAAGTCTAATAAATATGTATTTATATGTAAGTAATATAATAAATAGATACATATATATAAATTAATTAATAAGCATTTATATTTTAACTGTAATAGCAAAATATCCAGAACCATTGTTTTTTTGTCACTTGTCTAAGAGCTTGGTGATGACAACCGTTCACCCACAATTGCGCACTTCAACGAACAGAGATGCAGATCTACAAATATATAGAGAGTAACTAATGAAACATGAATAAATATATATTGTAGATATTACGTAATCATTTAACTGACCAAATATTCTTCTTGCCAGATCTAGATAGATCTAGGTAGATATAAAATATAACTAGAGGAACAAAATACGTTATGGTCATTAACGAAGTAGGTTCAGACAGATACGAAATAAATAAGAAATGTAACTCCTTTTTAAACATTTTTTTAAATAACGCAATCTTTTACTTTTGGCAATTATATTTGGCCTATCTAAATGATCATAGATCTCTGGCTCACCCCTCAGTACATTTTAAAACAGCAAGTTTGTGGGTGACTTTAGAAAAAAAAATACTGTATTAAAAACATGACTTGTGCATTACGACATTAAAATAAATCTATTAAAATAAATTTGCTATTGTAAAATATTACATGGAAATAAATATAAGCAAAAATATAAACTAACGATTTATAAGTATGTTATATATCATATTTTTTTTAATCGTTTAACACTGTTTGTTATTACAATACTTACTCATAGCGATCTCAGAATATATATTTTATAATTCATTTAATAGTTATCATTCAATAGTTAAATATTATATCCATTGTAGGTATATCTAATTCAAAATAAAACATTTTTGAATGTGTTTATTGACCGGTTAACACACTATTTAAGTTTTTACATTGTCATTAAAACTAAACTTCCTATTACAGCAAAAAGGATAACATTCCTGAACAGTTTTTTTCTTTTAAAAGTTAATAGTGAAACAATGAATGAAGTAGTCGAGGTATGCGTCCTTGTCTGACAAACAATTTATAGACTATCTGTTAGTTTTGATACTTTCTAAATTACATAGTAAATAGTTTTGATACTTCTTGTTATATCTAACTTCATTCAATTTAATTTTTAGTAAATGGAGAATATATTTCAAAGGCTAACTAGATATACCGCTGTTGCAAAATATACACCAAAAAGATATAAATAGTTTTCTTTACTTTAGTAAGTTCTTTCTATCATACATATTACACTTTTATTCCATTTAAGTATCAAAAACATTTACAAAGCCGATCTTAGAGTCCAATTCAAAAGTCACGTAGAGGCGCGGTCGTCATCGCACGTACACCAATCATCTAAATCGAACCCGTGACCGTATGCCATCTCTTTTACCCTTGTTGATTATTGATATATCCATCCTATTCCAACCAGCCGATCCACCGGGAAATCTGAATGGTATGAAGCCATCGAATTAGGTGCTTTGACATTTTCTCCGTAAGGAGTTGATAGATTCTATTTGATATCCTCTGCTAGGTGAATACAACTGACGAACACTGTCTCCTATGTATTTTGTATCTTGTTTTGCTTTCGCAAACATTTCATGCAGATACGTAGCTTACATTTCATTATAAAAACAATTATTTAGCTGATTATTATTATTTTTTTCTAAATGCAATCAATAAATTATAATATTCTTAGTTTTCAATTCTTTTTATGAGATTTTATGTTAGGATGTAAAAAAGATTTTGATTTTAGAAAAGTTTCTCCTCCAAGTTCCGCAATGCCTACCCCCCGGGAACCACTCGTGCGTATTTCAGAAAACAAATTGTGGATTGATTCTCCACGTCACATACAACTGTATTGTCTTTGAATTGTAATATTAAAAGTATTTACCTACGGAAAGAATGAGAGTGACTAACTAAAGCAAACTAACGAACTGTAAACTGTCTTAAAAGCATAAAGTATCTAAAATATGTCCCAAGATTCATAGAAATTGTTTTAATAAGTATGTTTTGTTAGTTTCTGTGAAGTCTAGTTAACGAACGTTCCGAACGCCATCATCGATCTATCAACGGTTCCTGTCAATTCACCAATCACAAGCCCCGTTTCAAACAGACAAAGCAAAATTTGAAATTCGGACCAATCACTTTTGTTTAGCAAATTTAATTCGTCTTCAATGTCAACATTTTTACAAATGTGTGTTCAATACTCGACCGTGTGTTAATGTAGTACAGTCGAGTGTCACTTATCACTGAATGACATAAAGAATTTATTGCAATCTGTTTTTAGAATATAAACTATTTCCTGTTAAATGTTCTCTTTCTCTCTTTGTCTGTGGTTTCACTTGATGATGTCATGTTCAACTTTCAAATACATTTATTTATTAATGGCGACTTATAAATTTAAGTCTTATTGAATCCATTCTGGTCAGTGCGGAAGTCAATGTGCCAATATTTTATTTAAAATCATAACACTATAATATTTATAAGTACTGCAATATAAAAACTGTCAATAATTATCCAGACTGTGAAAAACAATATAATAGTAAACATATAGCCATATTGTTAAATATTTACATATTTTATTTAAAGCATTACAAAAACATTATAGTCTATGACAGTTTCTGACAGATAATAATATTTTTTTTTTAAACAATCGAAATAAATCCCGTACCGCATAATGATTTTGCTGTAAAATATTACATTTTGTACCATAAATTCTCTTAACAACCCTTCACTTCAGGTAAAAATAATTTATTCAAATAAATCTCGTGATATTTTGAGTACAGCGCGGTCTATCGGGCCCCGGGGCCTCGTTGTACAATACTTTAAGTGCACCAAAGAGATTCTTTTTATCGAGGTCTTAATGGAAATACCAAGTAGGTGAATTGGTTTATAAAGATATTTGAATTTTAAAACAATTTCAAGCATTTGAGTTTCTATTTCTTTAATTACAATAATTTTCTATAAATACATTATTTGAATAAATGACACATGATTAGTACTATTTTATAAAAACAAATAAAAAAAATGGCTTATCTATAAATTGATCAGAAAAACATTTACAAAAAAAATAGTTCTATAGAGAATAAACTCTATAGATACCTATATAAACTGAATAACAAATATCTTCAATTGAACATTATAACATCATTAGTAGTAGAGCAGGATCTTTCAGGAAGCTGTGGTCGTAAATAAGATAAACAACGGTATCAGGCTTGTTTTAATTTCAGTGAACATTATTCATCTCTAGTGTCGTCATTTATAACGGGGTACTTTTTAATTTTAGGGAAAAAATTGATATCTGTTTAAGGAACTGAGATTGTTTAAGATATTAGCTTTATGTTTTATAATAACTTCTAATCATTCTATCTTTGTTTTCTTAGCACAATTTTTTGTGCGTATTTAAATATACAAGTTTAATTAATATATATGATAGTTTATAATCATTATAAATCAATCACAATAAAGTATCATACTCTAGTTACACTGTTCCAAAGTGTAGGTCCATACTCTTGTAAATCATTTATACTAAAACATATTGAATATTCAGTATTAAATAACATTCATATGACGTAATGATAAATTAAACTCACTACGTATAAGATAATACGTATAATAAACTCTATGTATATTAAATAAGTAGATATTTTCTCATTTACAGGATAAATATCATTTTAAGTTATAATTTTATTGGCTTTTAATAAATATACCCTAGGTTTATTTAGGCCGAATAATTTGCCTATAAGTCAATTATTTTTCCACAAAATATACGTGAACAATATATAATAATATTTTAATAACATTGTAATATTTTTTACAACTATATTTTTATCAATAACTGTCCAAATAGTATTTTAGACCTCAAGCCACAAAGTATGCATAAAAAATACAATTTATTTTTTATCAGAAGTGCGTGTTGTGTCATCAGATCATTGAGGTCCATTTTACGAGGTCGTAAATTCAAAATTATGTTCTCTATAATCAGTACCTGCGTTTTTTATAGAGTTCTATCAGACTGACTGGAAACATTGGATCTTGCTGTTGTTTTTGATATTATACTGACAAAGAGGAGGACAGAGAGGTGACTTAATAAGTTCTTTAATTATTTATTTTAAGCGAGGTGTAACGAACATTTTATTGATTCGACATGTTTTAACCAAAAAAAACTAAATCAAAATCGGTTCATCTGTTAGCAGGCCAAACGATGCAACAGACAGACACAGATGCACATGTTTTACTTATAACACCCCTCTTTCACGGAGTTAGAAACATATCAGATTATTATCCCCCTGCCATTAAATAAAGAACAAGAACTACGTATATTATAATAACCAATTAAATAAGTAAAATATAAACTTCATAAAAATTTAAATAATGTGTTTTTATATTTTGTAAGAGTTTATCAGTAATCAGAAAGTCTGCTCCACAAAAGTACATCAATTCAAACCTACACTTGTTGTCACACCTACATAAAATCTTGATAAACATTGTCAGAAACATTTAATATATGTAAAATAGGAAATAATTAATCCCAAAATACACGTATTCTAGAACATACCGGTTAAAGTACAAACTTAACTATTACTTTCCTAGGTATTTGTTAATTTTGTATTTGAGGATTAAGACAATTTACTAGTTTTTTACCCTATTTAAAATTAGGCGTATCTAGATCTGACATCACTCACACACCTACACACGTCATAAAGAAAATACATATAACAACATTCTAAGATTATCTAAACTTCTAAGGACACGAATACACTGTATATTGTTTAACAGATAGATGGAATTTACTTATTAATTGCAAATATTTATTTAATAAACTAATACTGGAAGAAGTATAAACAATAATAATAAAAACAAAGCTTCCATTAACTAACTAAAACACGTGTTATTTTGGAACAAGATGACCGACAGTCATTTAACGACCCCATGTACCGGGACATCTCAGATCTCATCTCAGATTTTTCTATGAAAGACCTCAGTTTGGGGTAAAATTGAATATTAATAGCGAATTATACCCTCTGTTTGTTGGATTTTATTACTTTATTAGTCTCTTCCATTTAAGTTACTTTTATATGTTCCCAGAAGGTGGTGTCAAAAAACAGTAGCATTTTTATGGCTTAATCGGGTGTGATTGTTTTATGTAATTTATTTATAGTGACAACATTTTTTGTGGCTTGCAATAAACATTTTTTGTGGTTGGGCACAATGCATTTTATTTTTATTCTTTTAAGTTTTTGGAACTTTCTTTTCCTATCAAAATATATTAAAAATAATTGCACTGTAAGCTTATACAAATAGGTATGTATGAATTGGTAAATCATTATTCTTCTCCCTAATATAATAAGAACATACAATAACTAGAATATTCCATTTTAATGTTTGTTTAATGTTCTTCACTTGTACTTTATTTTATTCCTAAACACATAATTAGTTTATTAGTATTTTTCCTTTTAATCCCACACATGAATGTACAAGAGCTACCCAAAAAAGGCAATAATATGATTTATTATTAAGTAATAAATAATAATCTCGCACTAAATTATTATGACACACTGGTTGTCAAAATAGTGCTAGGAGACTTAGAAAAAACAATAACAAATTGGCAATAAAAACGAACCTATGGTCTATGATTTATATTTTTTGCCGCTGGCAATAAAACTGAGGTTACCTTTACAAAAGAGAACGGTTAGGATTATGTCATATATTATCTACAAATTGCCACAGATAACATCAAATGTATAGAATTCCTTGCTTGAATTGCTTTTATTAAAAAAAAACATTTTCTTTTACCTTTTATGATATTTTAGTAGGAAGTCATAAGTGCTAATTTAGAATTTCCAGTACTTATTTTGGTAGAGCTTGGCAAATACAATAACTACGCTAAACGGTATAACTACATATCATTTCTTATATATTATCATATTTTTGGTAGCTAATGCCTTTGGGACAATAGAAGAGAAGTCAAATTATCGGGATAATTTGTTAGGAGCAAACTAATGAAACATACTAAGTTAAAAATTGTAGCTCTTTTTAATAAATAAACATAATATGACTCATAACTTTTTCACTAAGAATTATATTCACTATTTTTCAAGTACCTGCTTACACAAGTACTACGACGCTGAATTTTTATAACAAGACTAATATAGGAACTTTTTACAAAACATTTACCTATTATAATTAGACACATTACTAATATGTTTTTAGTGCCCGTACTAATAAACTACGATAGAGTTAGGATTTAAACTAAACTCTACATTTACCATTAGATTTTAATGGTTAAAGTGGTATATTGTTTAGTTATTTTTTTCGAAAAAAAATTGATATTGATTTTGCGTACATTGATTTAATATTGAGTCGACGTTCAAATACTTTACGTAATCCTATTAAGCATGAAATAGGGTAGATGAGTAAAACCACTTTAAAAAGTAACCACTATATTATGTTTCATTCGAGAATTATGGGTTAGTTGGAACTTGGAATACAATACACCTATTTAGAAAACGAAATAAATTATTAATCATAAGTTGAAGTTTAGAGCTATTGATGAAACAAAATAAAATATAAAAAAATAGCTTCAAAAAATTATTAAATACATGGACATTCATTAGATATACATATAACTAAATTAAGTCCTTTAGGTATTATATTCTATACTTACTTAAAAAGTGCTTACTTCATTTTATTTTACCAACTCTTAACCACGTCACACGATAGAGTGTTTCAGACAACTAGTAGCGCCATCTCTCGAAAATATGTAGAACTATAATTGTATTTTTTTTTAAACTACAAATTTATTAAAATATAATATTCTTTAATTTCATTATAAGTTTTATTATAAAAGAGAATTTTATTTTAAATATTTTTATCAATTTATTACATCACAACACAAATAATGATTATTAAATCGTATTTTAAACACTAATATTATCACAAAACGATTAGTTCAAAACATCTAGCTACACGAGTTATTTTATATTGTCAACAAGTCGCGAGGGTAACTGGACAATAAGAAACCATTTTTCACTGAGACTTAATTTCTGGAGGTCGTTTTTCATCTAACCCTAACGTCGGAGATAAAGTGATGGAAGTTACTTGGAGTATTTTGTTTTTGTAGACTTTTTGGCTTTTGGCTATATTAACAAATACCTATCCTTATATTATTAAGATCCTTATAATGTAGACTTATTATTAAATAATGTAAAAAGTGAAATTCTCATTAATAATAAAAATACACAGTGACTGTATGTACTAAGTATAATATAAAATATTATATAAATGAGTATATTTACTAATATTTTTATTTATAAATAAGAAAGAACATTAGAGATATTCACATTAAATAACCTGTATTTATTAAATTTCAAGCTACTCATCTTTCGAAGAGAACTCTACACTCTTGGGTAGAGTATGAAAAAGTAAGTAAGGTCCTAATCCTTTATGCTTGGTAGAGTTTTTGACACAAGTTTATTAGGCCATTACAGCCGTTCAAAAATTGCCGTAGTGGTCGGTATTTCACGACCACAAGGCGGGGTATTGGTAAAGTTTTCAACTAGCAATAATCGCACCTCGGATTAACCTCATTGGTTACGATATTGCCTCTGCGCAAAGTTGACTCTACTATCAAACTCAAAAGTAGTTATACTTTTGAGGTGCGACAAACGCTACCGCGATTCAGAGAAACAGTGGCGCCATCTGTTATCGCAAGATTAAAACTCATGTCCCAATAAAACTGTTTTGTAATTTAAATATTTAAAAAGAGAAACTAGACTAGAAAATTAAGCAATACGATTGGCCAAATTTCTCCGAAGTTCAAAATTCAAATTGCACCGCGATCACGCGCGCTGACCGTTAGTGCACATTACAGAACTGGAGCACGCCGGCCATACTGAGTGCTGAGTGCTGCCAGTAGCGGCACACGACCAGATTATTAAATAGTATTATTTTATCACTGGTCATATAGTATGCATATGGCGCACAATGACCGCATACGTTCCCGTGAAAATGGCTATAAAAATATTTAATAGTTTAATAGACAATATTACGAGACATCTTATTAATGCAAGAGACATTCCAATCATTTATAATAACGATAACTACACCTAAAATACATATATTTAAAATATAGATACGCTCGCCTGTATTAAACATTGTTTTGCCAAAAATCCAGTTATTACTATGACAATGTAAACGTTTGTCAATGTCCCCTTTTAAAAGACGGGTAAAGAACAGTCCGGTTTATTTTGACCCCTATGCATAGTACGTTTTGTTATTTTTATGTTTGTGTCCTGAGAGAAGAGATCCCAAGTTACAATGGATACAGCACAGCTTTCATTTGTCATGTCAGATGTAGATACGTCACCCCCACTGACGGACACAGGGTATGAATATTTTTCACATGATATATTTAAATTACACCTAAAAATAGAGAAACGTGTCCAGAGTTTAATAAAAGAATTACAGATTTATTATTTTATTATTTTAATGCTCTCAACTTATTATTCAAACAAATGCCAGTCACTCCCCCCACTAGCAAGCACTCATAAATAAAGCTAAAAAGAACCGCAAAGGTTTTAAAAATTCATGGCAACTTTCTTCAAAGACTTCGCACCTACTTGTAAAATTAACATATTTCATTCGCACTGAAAGATTACAAGAAATAGCGATATACCTTTGGGAGTCGTTTCTTCATGTTTTTTCCTTCACTTAATTAACACTGGTTTGAAGGAATTACAGCAAAATAAAATTTAAATTAGATCTTACATATTTTTTATAAAGAAAATATTTTGATAAATTGAAATGGAATTCCGAAATATTACCGGTATTCTGATAAGATAATTTAATTAACAATCATTTAACAATAGTGTCAAAACTTGTGATTGGCTATTAATGACGACATTAACACATCAACCAATCAGAAAGGTTCACAGGATGTGAGAGCTAATCAGTAATATTTTTAATTTAGTCTACGAGTTTTTTAGTGTAAGTTACTTTTTTAGCACTAATTTTAATGTTAAATATATTACAATATATAAATAAATTATTTTGAGTAGATAGTTATCCTATGATATATGACGACATTATGTAATAACATATTCAGGTCAGGAATCGAATCGACTACCGCTTCCTGTATAGTTTAACGTCGCACTAGGCAGGTCCATATCCATTATAAAAAGTTGTTTCAATCCAAACTTAAAAATATTATACAAAAAAATATCTTATAACTTAGTAGATTATTAGGAAAATGGTTTATATATATATTTTTAAGAAGTAAAATAAATATTCTTCATCTCAAGAATAAAAAAAAACAAATTAGTGCAATAAAATGCGACATCACCTTAAGAGCTAATCACAAAAAACATCCCTTACTTCAACCCTTAGAACCCTCTGATAATAAAAACATGCCATAGACAATACGGCGATCATAAGAACAAGATCGTTTCAACCCTCCGACCAAAAACGAATGAAATATATGAAATAGGGTTCCGTTTAAATTTAAAACCCTTCGTTCTTTTATATCCAAGAAAAGAATATCTTTCTGAAAAATAATCAAAGACAGTGTAATATTTAGGTAACCAATTTTATTATAATAAAAAATATATTATTACATAATTAGTGTTTATCCTAACCATATTTGTATGAAATTTAATTAATTTGAAAATGACGAATCAAAAAAAAATATTAATACAATTAGAATTCCAAATAGAATTCCATAATACCTAATCAACTATAATTCTCCAACCGACTGCGATTCAGCATAGGGGGACAGTAGTCTCTCTATAATTGACAGGCGAAACTCACAGTTATAGTAAAATAACTACATATATCAATTGTATGATAATTAACATCAATACTTCAGTGCGGCGAAGTTGGGAAAAAAGGGTTCCGATTTTCATTACGGATCCCTAAAATAAAGGCGCGGGAAAACAAGGCGGTGATGATTTGAACAGAAGTCAGTTTTAAACTGTCGTTACAATTTACAACGCTATAGGTACATCTTATAACATTCTGTTGGAAAAAATATTACAGCTCTAACATATTTGATTGCTTGAAGCTTATGTTTCAAGAATAATTATGTTAATGAAAGATATATTTTTTTAATATATATTATAATAGAAATTTTTTTAATGAACATACACACATTGTACTCTATAACTTATTTCTGTCTGCCCGTTTGCTCTACTTACAAAAAAAAATATGGCATGGGAAAACTAAGGAAATATTTTTTCAAGTCATAATTAAGTGTTATATTAGTTCCTATCGATTTACATTTTAGGTACTGCTTATGAAATGGTAGAGTTGATTTGCACGGTTCCAAAATGTAGATCCATGGAGAAGAACCGGCAACAAACTCCATGGATATCTTTTAACTTATTTATAAAATAACAATTATCATTAGTATTGACTGTTTGAGTCACAGATTAAATAGTATTGAAGATAAATGACAAATTAAAATGAGTCAATAACATCTTCTAGTAAACAGAATTAATACATTCCAATTTTAAAGTTATAAAATATAAAACTAATTTCAATACAATTGACACATTGTACTTCCAAACTTAAATGGGCAATTTAAATTTCGAACAAGTAAATTGGCCAATGAAAAAAAGCAATAATCCTTTTTAACCATAAGGGCGTGCACACACTATCCCTGGAGGATTTACACCTGCTTTATTTATTAGGATCGTTTAAGCCGCGCTTCAATGGCTACAGATTGACAATTTTCTTTGTTATATCGTTTTTATTTTGGTTTAATGGTTTTTTAAATTACAATATTTGTTACTGCTAGGGGTAGAAACATATATATATTTCCTTACTTTAATATAATTGTCATTTACATTAATAAGCGTTGCTGTTTCAAATCAATAATTTGTTAATAGAAAAATCAAAATAAAACTCTATGGATATTTTTGTTTTTTTTTTTACGTCATTTATAAATTTCAAATTGTAAGGGTGTTATGAAGGCGGTAAATAAATAAGAAAAACATACTTATTAACTCCCAATCTGTCGCGGGTATCAACTAAATGGTTTCGTAAGACCTAAAGCGTCCTTCATAAATAAATATTACATACTTAGTATACAACATTACTCATTGGGATTTTGTGGTAAAATTATACGTCATTTTTATATTTGAAGATATGTTAAAGTATAATGGTTGATTTAAAAAAAATGTTTATTTACACATACATAATGTTTTTAAACCAACAATAATGTTTAAAATGAGTACAAACAGGATAGCTTAAACGACACTGAAATTACTGAAAGTACCAGGTTAATTTTGGCTCATTTTAATTATTAAGACATTTTGTTAATTATATTAACATGTAAAATCATATAGGTGGTGAGAGATGGAAGTCAATCCTATTCGTAGTAAGGATATTATTAGACGTCTTATTACTTTATTTGATGTTTACACTGAAGGCATACCTGAGGTGACTCCTGATAGAAGAATTAGCATATAAATTGTCTCCGCCTCGGAACGAGCACTGGAATAGATCTTGAGGTTACCTATAGCTTATAATGGAGTTATGTGTTTTTATATTTATATTAATATTAAAATGTATACCAGTATCGAAATATATATAAAGAAAATATAACTTTTTTTTTAGCTTTACATGTTAATATTTTGTAAGAAATATTGTGTAATTTATAGAAAATAAAATAATACGTTGTTTTTTTATAATCATAAACGAATAAGACATAATTTATCAAACAAACCCGCGGGCTCGAGATAATATAATACGTATCAAGTAGTCCATTTGCCCCCTGTCTGTCTGTGTATTAACCCTGTCGATATCACGATTGGGGTGTAGTGTATTAGAATCACAAATCAGATGACAGCAGAAACATTGAATAATTACTATGGGGAGAGAATTATCTTGAAAAATTACTTTTGTTTCAAGATACGTATTACGTAAATACAATTTATTCATGCAACGCCATCTAGCGGTATATTTTTAATTATATTGATATTGTACATATGATTTAGGGTGTTAATATTAAAATCAAAAATTCTATCTATATATTAACACGTGAAACTTTGTGTCCTGTTTTAAGTCATTTGTACCCACGGAGGAATAATGTTACTGTAGGTAATCCTAAGCAAAACTGAAATTGGTAGGTATGTTATACGTATTACAACCACATTAAAAGATATTTTATGAGTACTCTAACAGATTGATTGTTTACTTTTATATTGTCAATAAATCACGTAGAGTAGATGGTGGTCAGACGAAATAGATTAAAAACAATAAGCCTACGTGTAAGCATGCTATGAAATTATTATAAAAGTTTAATTTTTTGTCAAAACACTCATATACATTCAAAACTTTATAAAACGGTCGAATTTCGACCGCTTGGTGAATATTATTTCGTTATGCAAAAGTTGTAAGGTTAGACAAACCTTATACTGATAACATTTAAATTTAGTAATCGCAATTTTCTTAAATAGCAAAAGACTTTTATAAAGAATTTCAGGGTTCGTTAAGTCCCAACCCTTCCGTGGCTAATGAAGACCGCTCAAGGAATTAAAAGTGCACTAAGGGTTAAAGACTTTATTGTTATTGCTGGGTGCTAATTGACCGTGTTATGATCTTTCTTATTTCTTTTAATTATATAAATAAACATAATATCAGTTATATATAACTGATATATACACTAATACGTATTAGTATAATTCCTAGCTGGAGTATGTTTTTTAGCTAGGAATTATAACGCAATACAACTTTGTTAGTATTCATAATTATATTATTGATAATTTAGCAAATATCTATTCAGTAGTTAGTTCTAAAAAGCATGTTTTATATTATTTCTTAAAATAAATAAATAAAAATATACAATACCAGTTCTCTTGTGCATAATATCTGAAACAAATTATAACAATTGTTAATATATTTTTAAATTAAAACACACAATGTTTTTCATTATTATTTGTTTTGAAGTTCCATCTCGTGGCCGTTGTTGAAACTAAAAGACGTCATATTTATTTTTGTTATGTCATAGCGATACTAGATGGCGGTAGTGAAACATCCATACTTGCTCGATGTTAAAATATTAGCAACGCGCAGCGGCTTCGCACGTGTGTAATTTTATTAAGATAATGTGTCATCAGAATAGTTAAATTGAAAGTCTTACTTAGATACTAATCACCGTAGAGTAGTAATGGTCTCGAGAAGAAAATACATATGAAGGTTAGTCGTTTTGATTTGTCATGTACGGTTGTCTCCCAACGACTTCTTGGATGCCTTTCACAGATTACAATATTTCGATGCTCAAAAAATTAATATATTTGTTAAATTTTAAACATATAAATGTCATAGTTTTTTTTACTGAAGCTATACACTATAACAAATGATATTATGCGTGAATATGTAATTTCGGCAACATAGAATTGATTGCAGATGTGATACCACCCTGAGGTAGTAAAGTAAGGACCCAAGTGTTAAAAAGGAAAGAGCTGCAGTCAAATAAATACCTATCGAGAATGTTCTCAATTTTTAAAAAGTTTAGTTCATTTAGCAAATACTTTTTTTTTGCGACTGAATGGCAATATATAAGCCATCGACTTTATTCGATATACATATTTTATAAATCTATATTGTTGTAAGTACATTTAGAAGATAATTTATGAAGATTTTCCCTTCAAATAACAGAATATTACTCATATCTCAATAGCCGCGACCCCGCTGGATGACCTCGACTGGCAAATCAGAAACATTCGTATGGGAAAACTGCATAATGAGAGGCTTTGATGGAATTTACATTTGAAGATATTCATATAATAATAAACAATTGTATAGTTTTGAATTGTAGGTGACTTTATAATGTAATATTGAAGATATTTCATGTACGATTTTTTTCCTTATTAAGTTTTGATTAATAAACGTAATTAAACTTATTTTTTTTATCAAGTTCTATGTATGATACTAAAAGAGTCTGTCTTATCACGGTCGAACTATGAAACGTCCATCTTAAATTAAAAATGATACCTAAACGTTTTTATTTTAGTTGAATTAAAGAAAAACTATAGTTTTCCACGTAATCCAGAGAGTTTTAATCTGTGAAAAGTAACTTATCTTTTGATCTGGAAAATAAGTCAACACAGCACCAGATATTACCAAAACTTGAATAGTTTTTATATTATAAATATTCTTGCAACCGTTTTTTTATGTTCAAATGAGAGTATATTCAGTGAAATATGTTAACCCGTCCAATAACCCAAAATTACACGTAATTTCATCAAAATCTACTCGTAATTTAATCAAATCTAATGTTCAACAAACAAAAGACAAAAAAAAAAACAATCTGTTTACGAACTAGGAACTCATGTAGGCTTTTAGAAACTTTGTTTAAGTTTATTTTTTAGAGGTTTAAGCTGACTTTCAAGATTTATTTTTTTTATAATTATGGTTTTTTTATTTATTTTTAAGTATATAAATAAATTAAAACTGATATGTCATATGGTTTTTTCTATATTATTTTACTCATGGTTTGATTTTTGAAAATCGTATTTATTTATCGCATCTGATTTTAACTGTAACATATAAAAAGAGTTACTTTGTAATAACTTGTTAAATTAATATGATTTCAATAAAGAGTTACTGCACAAAAAGAGTTGTTAAAAAGCTACAATAAAACAATATAAGCTTTTCACTCATTCCTGAAAATAGATTGAAGAGTAATATTAAAGATTATCTACATTAAGACTAGCAAGTGCATCCCCATCTTTAAAACCCCTCCTACGAAATTAATTTTCAAGCACAATTTCCTAAAATAAACAAAGAGATGACACCCCGATGATGAAATAATAACATCTTAATCTTATTATATTTTACTGAATAACTTACAGATGTTTTGCCAATCAGATTGTGAACGGTTCGCCGATTTTTCACCAATTACTCGAAAATTTGCATCGCCAACGGCGCCATCTATGACTGAGTAGCATTACTAAACTAGATTACCGATAAATACCTCACAATATAAGAAGTCTCTTATTCCGTTGTGATAAGATTTAGTTTTGAATAACGTTGATGATTAAGGCGTATTTATAAGTTTGTTAAGTTTCCAAGTGTAAGATTAGGGCTTTAGAGCGCCCTTCGCAAAAACAGTATGAATAATAATGCGATTTGCATAATATCGAGAGTTGATCTAACAAGGATGTTTACTTACTCCCGGAATAGTTGATTTATGACCGGAATTGACGCTAAGAATATTCTGATAATAAGATACATACAAATTCAGTAAAGAAATTTAAAGGGATTAGTTTACGATCATTTTGTTATTATTTAGGAATGAAAGCAATACTTTGAAAAAACATTAGCTAGTTAAGGATCCATTAGAATAAATATTAAAAAATAAAATTGATAAAAATAATATAAATCGTCTTTGGTTAAATTACATATAAGAAAGTTCAGTCCCCATCACCCAGCACTGAACCACATGCGGTATGTAGGTACACGGAATAACTAGTTTTGATACTTTATTTTAGATAAACGTTTTATAATATCTGTATATTTAGATTTAGCATTACAGTTTATACCTAACAGTGAAGTTTATTATAATTTTATAATAAAAAGAAATGGTAGATCTTTTAAAATTAAGATCTTAGTATATATACAATACAGTTAATAAATATGCACTATATTACCTACCTTAATTTTGTATCTATTCCTGTTTAATAAACAGTTTATTATTACAGGGTATGAATGCTCCACTATCATCATTTTAGTAGTAAAATTGACATAATTGTAATTTTATTTTAATGTGTGTTAAAAAGACCTATTTTCGAAAGCTTCATAAATAAATAAAAACACTTATATACAGTCTAATCACGTTTCTCTCCCTCTGATTGGTTGATGTGTCAATGACCTACATGGTTCTATTGCTCCATTCTTTCAAATTAAAAATTCAAAATCTAACTTAGTCAAATTAAAATTTTATTACAACTATCAAGTATTGTTATCTAGAGCACTATAGCGCTCTATACCTAATAGAGTCAGTCTGTCCGTAATGACCTTGCAGTTTACATAATGAGATGACTCCGGTCACCCTCTGGCTGACCATCCCTGAATATCTCAATTGTAATAAAATATTAGGTAAATAATAATACACATAACTGTTATATATATAGGTATTTAATAAAAACCAACTGTATCCTTAAATAATATAAAGTTTATTTATTTATTTAATCCTCACAATGTTACATGAGGACACTGAAAGAAGAATCCGTTAAATATAATTAACTCTTTTAAATCACTATTATTTTAAATAATTAATTATTGATGTTAAAAGATACGGACGGACAGGTGATAAAATGTTTTATATATGTCAAGTAATCAAATGTATCTTGACCATCAGCACGAGGTGGGACTCATTTTAAATGCAACTGCGCTTTAGGAGATTGACAACAAAAACTCACACACAATAAGTAATATTCATAAATGCTAAATAATTGGATATATGTAATTACAACAAGGGCAAGTACTAATCGTTCTGACATAATTGGTTCCGTGTTTGTTTTAAAAAAAAAATATTTTGCTTTTCTATATTAAATTAATTTTCAAATCCTAATTATTTACTTAAAATACTAAGTTATATAACACGATTAACTTAAGCAATATTATTATAATATTTGTATTATAATGATGATAATTTTATAGTTGTTATACTAATAATGATTATTTCCTCAGTACAAATGACCACATAATGCAATCAACATGCCGTTTTAATAAATATCCATTGATTTCTAAAAGTGAAAAGCTCTCAGCAGGAGCCGTCAATCAGAAGGAGTCGTTCGTTATTTATATTAAAAATATAGTTTTTATGCGCGCGCGCATTCTTTTGAGGAGAGCGATAACAAGCTGCTACTGATGTGCAAAATAAAGGAATAAATGATTTAGTTATTTTTTTGTTTTTGGCAGCAGAATATATTCAATCAAGAATTCAATCAATAAAAATATATTAGTGGGTTTGGCCAACTTGGTCAATGATGGGTACTACCGATAGGTACTCACTCGAATATTTTTGACCGATTAACTGCTAATGTGTTTTGACATTTGAATTTGGAACTAATTTGGAATTAATAGGTTATTCAAAAGAAAGACAAGGTTATAAAGACAGATTCATTTCTAAAGAAAAATAATTTTCAGCAAAATATTGCAGAAACAATACATCGAAAACAAAATAACATATTCCATTATGAAAACGAAAGTCTTAGGCGGTCCATTCAAGACATTCAACCGCACATTTAGTGTCGTGAAATTCCATTTACAGCCCCACAGCATCTAACAAACGTTTATCGAAACTGCCCCGCATTTTATGAGACATAACCGTCGAATTCTACTATCTGATGCATTTTTAGATCTCTCTGGGTTAAGACAATCGGATGGTGGGTGGTCTAATTGATGGGAGGTAGCGGAAAAAAAAATTGGAATTTTATTTTTAATAACTTAAATTAAGCTTATATAACTTGAATGAAGTTTATTTTTAAAGTAATGATTGTGATCCGGAAAAATAATTAACATTGTTTAAAAAAATACGAACCAACGTAAAACATTGAAATGAGAAACCATATAGATTATAGTTTTAAAATTCAATGTATATCTTTAAGTGACAATGGTTGGATGCAGAAAGTACAAAACATATAAACATTATTACCTTCATACTTCATATAATTTAAGATATTTTTAATGAATTTTACATAATATATTATGATAACATCGGTTATTAAAAAAAATATCAACGCTAAATATATCGCTATCTCCTATCCCTTGCTCCGTAAAACAAAAACCAATCGTCCCTGTATAATACAGTTCACTGGATTAGGATAAATGGTGATTTCGGTTTTTCTGCCGTTAGAGGTCATAGAGGTCATCTCGTTCTAGTTTTTCCTACAATAAGATAATTCGATGGAACTATAAACTTAACTTTACTGTTTATTTGTTTTTAAACGAAGCAGCGTCTGTCGGTATATAAGAATGATCGTTAAGATTGTTAAGAAGTTTAAGTTTTTTCTTAGTGTTTAGTAAAATATTATTTTGATATGGAGATATTTTTTATAATAATATTGAATGTATAATTTATGTCATAAGTACCTACTTTCCATATAATATAGCTAAGTAGTCTTCTACTAAAAGATAAGATAAAGATATGTAAAAAATTGGGAATAGATCAAATTGATGATGATAGACTTCTTCTCCGAGAAGCTAATATTAACTGAAAGTATTTGTAGATGCCACATATATACTAGAGTAGTAAAAGTATCTAATTTACACAGGTAAGCTGTTAGAAGCCAGGCGAATCTAAGACTAGTCCGTCCCTATAGATAAATCGAGATGAAACTCGTAAAAGTGACCCTACATAACCGTTCCAAGGGTCAACCGCTCAAGGATATTCAATAATTTATACAATTGATAAATAATAAATAGGGTATGACCGTGCCGCCATATTTTATTCTTATTTTATAGGTCTGGCTCCCGAAATATACAGCATTGTAGGTTTTATTTTATGTTGATTATTGAGATACTACGTACATTATTATAAGGTATCTCGAGTAAAATTTCGAGTTAAATTAATACAGTAGTTTTTACTGGATTTAAAATTGTAATGTAATACAATGTAAACATGTTAATATTTCATGCAACTAAGTTGTATAAACTTGTTTTTTTAATGTAACCGAAGCCCATATCAGTGAGAGAGTAATCAGCGGGTCACTTCATTAGGAGATTCAACCAATACATCAATTGTCACTATTATGTACGGAAGTCAATAAAATAAAAATAATATTAATATGTATAAGACTTTAATTCTTAACTTGTAATAAATAGTAAATGATTCTTTAATATATTTTTTTAATACTTAGTTAATAAGTATGCATTATATTACCTAACTTAATTTTTGTATCTATTCCATTTTCATGTATTTATCAAATAACAAATATTTAAAGAATTTTCTACTTAATAAGGCATATAAAAATATTGGATACCTAGTACAGAATAAACAGTTTATTATTACAGGGTAGACTTATATCTGTGGCTCTGAAGTATGGGATAAAAATTCTTGTTTTTAAATTATCCCAACGGTATTAAGTACCCTTTTATAAATCTTGTAAGTACTACATCTATATCAACGAGTCATTATTTTGAGTGCTTTTAATGTATGAATGTCGTTACTTTAGTAGTATAATTGACATAGTTGTAATGTTGTTTTTAATGTGTGTTAAAAGGACCTATTATCGAAACACATTTCTCTCTCTCTTATTGGTTGATGTGTCAAAGACGTGATCGACAGCCAATCACAACTCTTAACAGTGCTGTCAAATCATTATTATAATCCTTCCAAAAACATCAATTATTGTCATTTATTAATTTCCACTTGCTTTATATATTTCAATAAAATTAAACATATCATAATAGATCTTTTTGTAAAGTCAGACCCAATCACTATTTTATTAATTCTTTTAAGTTCGAAGTCCTATAAAGTGCTATATTATTCCTTAACACCTTCTTGTTAAAGTTTCCTTATTGGTTGAATAAAAACTACTTGCAAAGGAATTTTCGAACAAGAGTATTATCTTGCAAATTTATTTTAGAGTTACGTGGATTATTTCATTTCTTTGTGCTTCATATTATAATATTTAAGGTCATTTTTAAAGCTGATGTATAGCTTTACTGGCGGAGCGACCAGACGGTACACGTGTTGATGATTTGTTATATTTTTTTATCTAGTATAAAAAAATACTTTGATAACCATGTTTATAAACTATTTCAATTAACATAATATGTCACAGTTGCAATGTTGCGTAATTAATGGTATTCACGTTATTAATGGTATCCTGTAAATAATCATCATCGAGAGATAAAAAACCTTTACTATTATAGGAGTTACGACACCACAGACAAACAGATGCAACAAAGCTTCAGTAACTTAATAATACGGATCCCATGTATGAGATATTACGATATGATTATAACAAATACTGCTGTATAATATTTGATAATGCTATTTTTTTGTTCGATCTGATTTCTATATGATTACATATTTCACTAAACAACGCGGACCCGCTGAATACGAATAACATTCCTCGAAAACTTTTAATTTCGAAACATTTCAATCAAAATCAACCTTATTTATGAAATGGTAAAGTATTTAATTGTTTGTCAGTATTTTGTTAGGGCACTGGTTTACAAATATATATTCGATCTTCTAGTGTTAGATTGAAGAGCGAAAATCGTTTGACAACTGCCACATTGTCGTAAGGTCACAAATGAAATACTCAAAAAAGCATTTTATCTCATATAAGGTGGATTAGGTTCTTCATAATGGCTGGATGGCATTGTTACCGATGTTCGTATTGAGCGCGCCTGTTATCAGAAAATACCTTTTCCGAAAAGGCGTAAGACTCCGAGATGAAATCTTTGTTGGGAGTCTTTGTGACCGATGTATTGTCTGAGAGACGCTCTTTGATATGTGCAATAAAACGAGTTCGATTTACGTCTGTTTGTATTTTTTACAGGAGCTTCATTTACATGTGCTTTTGCGTATTTGTAAATAAGAAATCAAATGACATCCAGTTTTTATTTCTTCTAGCTTGTAGTTTCAATGGGGGGTATGTCCTTAGAGAAAAGAGAACAAGAAACTCAATGGATTTCAAAAAAAAAACTAAAAACAGGCGTAACTAAACTTAAGACATTTCCCGTGTGATTCGACTTAAATAGAAGTAATTTCAACGTGTTAGGAAGACAAAAATCCCTGTAGGGTCGTCCGGAAACTTTACGAGTTCTAACGACGATGGTTTAATGACCTCTAATGAGGTCTTGCCAACTTTCCACTCAGACCTCTGTGGGTGAATACGAATTACTTCTTTGTCTTAGTGACAGTGCAGGTCGGATGTCAATCTTGTTAATATATACACCGTAGTAAGTAAATTTTAAACGATATTTAAATACATGACTAAAAATATTGATTAAAACTGCAAGCACTATTTTAACTAAATATTTTACTTTAAAACTAATAGTTAACAGGTTATATTACATAAAATCTTTACTGTATACGCGGATTACAGTAAAAGATTGACAATGCATGATATAGTTAATCATAACTTATTACGTTGTATGGGTCGGGGCTGATACTGTATTCCCAATTTATACTTTGCCGAGGTCTAACCCACCTAGGTACTTATAAAGTTAATATTATATTAACTATATGACCTGTTAGCAGTTCAACAAGATGTAAATTCAAATTGACATTGTATTATTTTAAAAACAGGTCACACTTTTCTCTTTTGTTTTGATCTTCCTTTGTTAATTCCACCCCATTCTAACCCTCACCCTAAAACTCTTTACACACAACTAGTGCTTAGAATTGACTAATTAGGTCTTAAGTATTAGATTAGCACTTCAGGTATATAGGTCATGATGGTATCCTTTTCAAGTGACATAGAAAACATTACTTACAAAAGATTTCTTAAAGACAATTCGAAAACAACCCTAATTAAGTATATTACAATTATTTGGAAAACGGCAGCTAATTATAATAAATATTTAGATATATTATATAACATCACTTGAACCATAAAAAAACTAATTTAAAATGTTAAATGATCGCAGATATAGTAAATGTATCGGAACAAGGGATGCAAATGTAACAGTTATTATGCAAATACACGCTCAGTTAGATTTGAGTAATGTCACGACTGGTTTAATGATATTAGTTGATGCAATTTAGTTTAAATTTAGGATATTGTTGATTCTATCTGAGTAAGTTTTACATATCTATATTAGTAGCTTTTAAGTTAGTTTAATTGTGATTATTGTTTACATTGACTGAGCAGATTGAGAGTGTATTTTAGAAATAGCAGTATCTCGCCATACTCAAGCGCTTTTATATGTGTCTAATAAATTTGTTAACATAATTTCCGTGCCATTTATTTTTTAAATGAACAGAGAAGTGAGAGCAAGTGTTGTTGACAAATAAGTTCAATAAAACAAGAGAATATTGGCTCAGCTAAAGTCACTTTATCAGGCGGGTGTAACATATTAAGCGGGGGTGACACGTAAGGGTGGTTTGGGGAATGTTTCAAAGAAGTATTTCTTTTAAAACAAATTCAATTCCTATACAATGTGATGCAAAAAATTTAAGATTTTAAAGTTACTTGTTTTAGTAATTTTCATCTAATAAAATTACACTATTTAAATATATATCCAGCAGATATTTTTCAAATAAAAGCACATTCATCGAATTTTAAGAATCGATAATTATGTTAATTTCTTTTTTGAAAAAATACACATGGCATTATTTATTATATTATCGCATTATATATATTATATCTATTGAGAATATCTTAAATAAACTTAGACAGCAAAATCTTATATGCCTATATCCTCAAAGACCACGGAATAAGGTTTACCCCTCAATAAATAATTTGGCATCATATTAGCATACGTCGATTTATCTTATAGGGTAAGAGTTATTATTTATTGCTCTCCCACCCCACTACATATGTTAACTAAATCCGACTTGAAAGTCTGTTTGGATTATCGAGAAGGGGTGAGAGTGTTAATTTAAAAAATCTTTTGTTTTTGGAAATAGGATTATATTTAGAAATTTTATTTAGAATATCCTTATAAAACAATAATAAAAAAAAAAAAATATAATATTTTTTCTTACGTTATATTTCAACTACCTTATTATTAGACTATCCTAAGAATTTCTATCAGATTTAAATCGACTTTAATTTGGCGATCTAACCACTGCGCTATCGGTACCTACTCCATTATATATTCCAAGACTCCCGCCGCTAGGGACCGGAGTTTGATTATTGAAGTTTGATGTCTTAACCCAACTTCAGAATTAGCATTATCCAATTTACTTCATGTATATTTTTAATGGAATTATTAATGAATACATTTTGAACACTTATTCCAATATTTTTTTAATGGGTAGGATAGTAGATTCTATATATATTAAATTTAAACTTTGATATTATAGAAGATAGATATTTCTACTATATTAATATTTAAAACTAGTTGATGTTCCCCAATTAAAATGAAAATTAAAATCTAAATATCTAAGATCATCCTTAAAATATTCATAAGACATAATATTAATTAATCTTATAAGGGGTAACGTTAATACAAAGCGAGGACGATTAGTGCTGACGGAACGACAACGATACGACGACAGCTTATTAATATCTGACAGATGAAGTTAATTAAAACCAAACATTTAAAACACCCCAATACTAGGGGTTGATGACAGCTACTTATATAATCGTCTTGACAAATTGATAACATTTAAGATACGCTTGTTTTAATTTATTAGAAAAGTGAAGCACTTCGTGACTCTATCCTCAGAGAAATTAGGTATAGTTAAGATCTCAATGATACGAATTTGGTCATTATATATTTATTTCGTTCTATTGACAAATGAGAACAGAACACAACAGAAATAGCTAAGCAACTTTTTTAAGGATAATGTGGTTCATCTGATGATGGATTAAAAAGGGTTCGCTAGTTTCAGAGTTCATCGATACCACAGCTACCACATTTTCAAACATTAATTTCGGTAGTGACATCTTTTCAATGTTTATCTATATGTACTGCAAAGTTAGAAACATTGGTTAGGATTTTCAAAAGAGGCCTAATAGATGTCACCACTGTTCCGATTAAGACGGTCACATATGGAATGCTTAATTCACCGAGACGGACAGCTATATGTTAGCTCAATTGGTAGAGCGACGGGATGGTTTCCCAGAGGTCGCGGGTTCGAATCCCTTTTAATTCTATATTTATATAAATTTAAATAAGCTTAACATGGTTGTATAGCCATGTTAACATGTATATGTTTATAGATATTTTCATACATATATACGTATCAATACTTGTAATATATTCTCTGGTACTTCTGAACAATACATTTCTATGATATACAGAAATATGAAACAGTCAGTGAAATAGCCTTTATAATAAATAATCAAAAAAGGTAACAAGATAAAAGAAACACCAACAATAATCCAAATGACACGCATCACTCAACAAAAACTTTAAAAAATAACAGTAGCTTTAATAAAAAATGAAAGAAACCGCCTTAACACTTGCCCTTATTAATGAGGGCAGCAGTTAATCAGAGTATCACAATACAACAGGTGTATGAATATTTATCACAGTATCAGCTACGGCCGTCCAGCGTCGTGTCGTGTGACACACCTTAAGAATTGTTAGAGTTTTTTGGTTGCCTTGTTTGATGTGTTAAGAGTTGATCTGAAGAGTATAATAGACCGTCAATATACTTTTTATATTATTTTTGTTTTGTACACTTGGAGTGTTTAATTCTACGAAAGGTGTGACGAGGTAGGATGTGGTGTAAGATGTTGCGTTGTAGAGTTTTAAAAAAATATAGCAATTTACATTCTGATAGTATATCCAATGACCTTAAGCTACAATTTCTTTAATTTTATATTTTTTTATCTTACAAAAGATATAACTAATCAAGAGATGAACTTGAACCATCCACACAAAGCACAGTTGCTATTGCGTAGGAATGTTCGATGGAATAATAAGAATAAATTAGATTCAAAATTTACTGAAAATTCTCTCCAACAACTAACATTATAACATCAAATGAACTTAGTAATTATAAGTACTACTTTATTTATTATGCAAAAAGTATTACAATTCTATTGCGACCAAAAAATAATTAAAACACAAAAAGCGGAGCCGAGTGTTTTGTTCAAACAATAGAAACATGAATTAGTGTTACAAGTGACCAAATCCCGGTTTAATATGACGTTGGTCATCCGATCCCGGGATCAATTTCTTAATCCCGGGACTAATAGCCGGGGGGACAAACTCACTTCATTTATAAAACCACGATCAAAACATACAAATTTCAACCTTAAATTTAAGTAAAAAAGTTCTTTTTTCTATGCAACGTATTGGTTTGCAAAACAATTTTAAGAACCCTAGAAAGTGGTGGCGTCCAAATGTGAAAGCATTTCTATGTAAGATTATGATATTGCTCTGAGTTACGGTACATTTATGTTTGGATTTTGAGAAAATATAGAAATAAATCAAAACTACCAAAAAAAATTAGTAAGAAATAGCATTACATACTAAAGTCGTAGAGAAGAATTAGTAAAATACTATTCAGAAGTAGCAATCACATAATTAAAAAAATATGTAAAATTTAATTTTTACCCTTAAAGGAAAGAGGGTGGACGTTAAATGCGTAATATATTTAAAAAGTCAAAACAAAAAGAATCCCTAAATTTTCTTATTAAGAGCAAATAAATTACGACCGCCCTAATTGGTAGTCTTGAGCATTTAAGCGGAGGAATTTATGCAAAACACTCGGTACGGACAAATTAAAAGTGTGAAGAAAAAATATATAAATGAATGCACCCGATACGAATGGTTTTAATTGTGTCGCCTTCAACAACACGGCGGGTCGGGACTTGAGAAAACTTATTTTAAATTGTATCTGATGTTTTAGACTGCAATGTTTCTCTTGATTATTTCTAAAAAAGAGTTCTTATTTCTAATGACACATCACTAATTTGGAGAATATTGTTTTTGTTAGGTTTTGTAAGACGTTGATTAAAAACAAATATAGGTACTGTTCATTATTATGAAATAAACAATTTAACTGAAAACATAATAATAATGTGAGTAACATCGTTACTCTATAATATCATTAGTTAATAAGTTTGATTCCTCTGTGGGCGTACACCCGCAACTGTGTTGGACAATTAGCTGCGGTTTGTTCAGACGATGTTAAATAGGCTATCTAGACTAGACAATGATACTTAAAAGTCTATCTATCTATCTAGGCAGATCTATTTGAAAGTTGTATATTTGAAGCAATTATTATTTTGTTTAGACTATATTGAAAAGGATGTAGATATATTTGGAAAACATTAATTTTATTAAGAAAAACGATCCTTATGCGAACGAAATAAAACTCAAAGTTCCATCAAAATTTGTTTAGACAAGATGAAGGTTTAAACTTTAAATATGAAAAGAATACCGTAGTCATAGAAATGTATTTGCATACCAATAGCGGACAATAGTACTTTCGTTTCACACTCCAGCTCCATTGACTACGAGAATTCTTGTACAATACCCGTGAAATGGGATTTTAGGGATCCTATATAAAGGACATACTTTCAGTGACGCTTCTTTAACATTTTTTTTAATGTATTGTTTATTTAGAAATATACCAAGATATGTTTTTTCACTAAGTTAAAACAAACGAAAATGGACGAGTTATAAGTTACAGATTTTAAATATGTAGAAGTTTTTGATCAATTCTAAACGATTACTTGAACTCATTTGGCAGCCGACTTACAGGGGATTTTTCATAGAAAATGCAATAAACTTAGCACTAGTATTCCGGTCACGGACCCTCGGCTGAGAGAGATGAATGATGCATCTATCTCTCTCTTTAATTCGGATTTAAGCTTGATTTGATAAAACTATTTTACGATATTACGCCAAAGGTGTTTAAAGATGAAATCATCAAAAATAACATCTAAAAAGTACATGCTATTTTATTTGATGGTATATCTTGGGTTTGTTGTAATCAATTCTTATATTCATGTAAAACGGTATTAAAATACTTTCAAATAAAATTATTTTATTTGGTTTCAATGATTACCAGAATATTCGTTAGTATAGCCATGTGAAGCTTATTTAAATTATTAATATATATAGAATAACAAAAAACCGATACGGGTAGGGATTCAAACCCGCGACCTCTGGGAAACCGTCCCGTCGCTCTACCAATTGAGCTAACGTATCGCTACCCGTATCGGTGATAGAATATTCTTTCTAAAATCATTATCCATAAATCTACAAACTATCACAAAGTTTTCATAAATATAAAACATAATAAATTATACAAATCCAAGCTCAAACGTAACGTGCCGTAAAAATACTTAATTTATTCCCATTCTTATATTTTCAACCAATTTGTAGACTCATATTATGCAAATACGATTGATTAAAACAATAACAATAAAGAATCGAATAAGGAATCGATACATCGGTTATCGATATTGATCTATCGATTCTCCTTACTAGGCTACAATAATTACTCCCAAGTATTGTTATGAGATTTATCTGGCGTATAAATGGATGTTCAATCGTTTAGGCATGTTTTAATGAGCATCGTTTGTACAATTTACGACTGTAAGGATAATATTATTGTAGAATTGATGTAAGAATGGTTTTAACCGCAATCCTCAATGCAGTTAATGTATTCTTAAGTCTAGATCCGTAGACGATAATAGATCATTTACGTGAATAAAAAAAATACCAATAATCCTTTTTTATATATGAATTTTGTCATTCATTAATAAAATTAATATCGTATTTATATTTGTGGATACAATTTCGTAAATGTAAAAGTTTTAACGAAAACCTTCAAAGATTTTTAATTATTGTTATTCTTATATAATATCTTCTGTCTGTCCGCGATGTTATCACAGCACCGATCTGTGTATTATATGCTAATATGATAAGCCTTATTAAGTAAAACATTTTATAATATTTATTTCAGTGCTATTTACTTACAGACTATTCTTAAAATAATCGCTATTTTATATTTTAAGATATCGACTGTTTAATAAAGTTATAAACTGAAATATAGAAAGATAAATTAAATAATTCTAGTATTCAACAACAGCGGTATCCGGTGTTGTTGAATACTTTCATATTTTTTTTTTTCTTTTGACGACGTCACTGATTTTCTTAACTAATTGTAAAATTATGAAGTCAACGTACCTCACATCTGAATCATAACTATTTTTTTGTGTACATAATTTTTTTGTTTACATATATTTTTGGATACCTTACTTAAAAGTATATAAAATATATACATATTTGTTTTTTTTTCCGTCGAGCTATAAAACTTTAAAGCAATACATATAACTTTTAATTCAAATATATGAACAGTTAAAATAAAAAATCAATAAATTCAAAAATAAAACAAACCATATTTGAATAAAAAGAAAAATATAATTAAACAAATATATTATGTTTCTAGTAGCAAAATAACTACAGCATCCGAAGATCTAATTTGGTGCGGATTATCTGAGTGGTGTTTTTCATTATTTTCATCTAAGTCTTAAGCCCTGGTGTTAGTGGGTGGCGGAGAATGTTCAGCACATGTTGGTTGTATTATGTTATACCAAGTTATAACATGTATATAAAAAATAAACACGCTGTATTTAAATTTTACTGCCGAATAAAGAAGCTTATCTTTTTATTCTAATATAGACTATAACAATTATATCTAAAATGTGTTGCATAATAAGTAATTTATGATATTATTGTAATAGTTTTCTTGTATGTGTGCATTAACTAAACCTTCAAAACCCTTATTCCATTACGCAAGTTACAACGGACATCAAATTACGATCCCACATAATTGTGATTGGATATGTCTTTTTCCCTTTACCAAATTTTGGTTGTTTTTAGAGATCTGTTATGATAAAATAAATATTGAATATATCCATATAAAAAAACATAAATAAGTAATTTTATTTTATAAAACGTTTAATTGAAATTTCTTTTTTAAAAACTACAACTACTTACTTCCATTCACTTTTATCGTTCAATATATCATTGCTCAACTCCTTTTCAAATCATCCATACATTTTACAGCCATCCTTTTTATCTTCCTAATGACGGTAATAGCAATAATAAGCACTCTTTTTGTTAAATAACATTCCACATTAAATGCAATCCTATGACTTCCAAGAATTTCTTCTATTTCTAGTTAAATTTTCCAGTAAGTTTTAAAAAAACCAAGCCAGAACCAAACGCGGGTATCCAGCTCACGCTTAACCATTGTGGCTCGATCCTTTTCGTGAGAACAGCGGATCGGAAATTACCATTTTTAGAGATTGGATTATCGGTTTAGATTTTCAAGAGTCGCGGTTTGCACGGCTTTTGGCTTTAGGCTTTAGGCGGCTATTGATTTTGAATTTTAATTTTTTATTTACTTTATAAAACTTTAGCAATATACATTTATTAGTCTATTTAATTTAAGTGGCTGATTCAAATCTCGATGTTTGTTTAAATATGAAAAAAACTCTGGTTTGATAAAGTATGATTTTAAAATTAAGGTTTGTATGCTTCTATCCAAAATATAGCGCATCCAAATATAACATAAACAAAAACAAAATCTTTAGTTATATTATATTAGTATAGATATTAAATTTTCAAACTTACCGGCTGTTGACGGATGCAGCGTTGCTGACTCCATCTACGGATGGTTTCCTGAAACAATATTTTTTTTATCTTAAGATACGATATGTATTATCTTTTTTACACCACCTCAATCCATTTAATCAGTAAAATATGGTTAAAAGAACTGTCAACTATACTTACAGCCAGTACTGGTCTGTGAGACCAGCGCTGTGGCCGCCATACCCTAAATGATATGGAGGACAGAAGTTCATCACAGGGACAGCATACATTGTTTAAATATATACTTTAAACTCTTTCACATTATAGTTATTTATGAGCACTAAATTATATACATTTGTTTTTGTTATTACACTGTTTCTGGTTATCAATAATGAAAAAAAATATTATGATGCTTAAATGTTAAAGAAAGAATAAGATAAAAAAAATAACCTAAGATACATAACAAATATCGTAAATAAAGTAAAATATAAACATATAAAAACCCTAAATAGGTACACAAATTAGTACAGGGGACAAAAAACACATTCCATTGACTCAACCATCACTAAACGCGGTCAGTACTCGCCGACAAATTTCTGTACCGAATCGAATTCTACAATAGTTCCACTTAGCGGCAAAAGATGTCGTTAACTACATGCAGAGTTCAGAAATTGGTGGTTCAAAATGAAGCGGTACGTCGTTAGAGCGGCAATAATTAGGTTCTTTATGTGTACAACTTTTTTTGTATTATTGTTAAATAATATCTATATATTTTCTAATTACATTTATTGATAATTATTTTATTATTATGTTAATTTGATATCAAAATTTATTTGTCTATTTCTAAATATAAGAAATTGAGCTAATTTAAAATTTTGATACTTTTTATCAACAAGTTATGTGGTGGAAGTAAGTAAAGAATTGTCTTCCAGAATTATAATCTATTTAAAACAGTTCACAATTTTTTTATTATTACAATTATTAAACTCGTGAGTCATAGAAATGTGGGTGATCCTAATATTTTTTAAATTCTTTTTCTGTATTTGTTGTCCTTTAATTTAAATTTAAATATAATATATTTAAAAGTATCAAGATTGGAGAATCCATGTAACAACAATCACACGATTTCAAATCGATCTAACCGTCAACAATCGCTACCGGCCGATTCGATTCTGATTTACTCATGATTGTAATCGATCGTCGGCGCGATCAAAGGAACACCGAAAAAGGGACTAACTGAATTTGTCATGGAAACGCTGTAAACAAGATTTTTTATAAAATAATTATGTATATTTTGACTTGTTCATCGCATATATATAATTAATTAATACAATAAATTATATTGAGTTTCAATACAGAGATGTTTTCCCATATAAGTAATAGAGGTGAAAAAGTTTACCCGTTTTCGCGGGTTGATTTTTGAAGACACGAAGATATTTCTTTTTTATACTAGGGTATTAAAAAAATTAAACCATCAATTAATTATGTTTAAATCACAAACTAGGAGATATCGTGTTTTTAATATGTTGTAGTATTTTAAAAACAAAAATATGAACCTACTAATTTATTAGTAAACATACTACAAATAAATTTCAAATTCTTTAGTTTACGTGTTCGAAAAGTTAATACAAATGTCTTCATTACAAGCAGTTGGTATTTCGAGCAAAAAAACGAACGCCCACATCGCAGATTTCCAAGAAAACTCTTCAAAACGTCAAATACCGAGATTAATCGAATATGGACTGAGACTGATTTATCGGAACATTGCGAATGAGCCATCGAGTACAGACTCGTTTGCATCACTTGACTCAAAGAAATATAGTAAAAAAAGTTTTTAATGCCTCCTTCTTGCTATAAAATTATTTAAACTATAGCACATAAGGCACCGGCGATGTAAAGGAACCCATTTATTAATCGCATTTTTAATTATTAACTTTTTTGAACACCACATCATCTGGTATTTAATATTCTTAAAGGTTTCGTATCATGGGAAATTGTGAAAAAGTTTAAAATCCAACCTGTTTACGAAAGGAATAAAAACACTGATCACGATATAGAAAACTATAGGAAACTTGTATCGAAAACTTTTCAAAACCTATGAAAACTTGTGGAAACTTTCTTGATCAACTTTTGAATTTCGAATCCGCGTAAGCCTGCGTCCGTCGCGGCGGACCACGTGTTTATGCGACATTGCACGCCCTGCGGGAAAATCGCATCCCCTTGTATTGCGTTCACGTTCAGTTACACCAGTGTGGGTGTAATCGAATAACCATCTGTAATCTGATTCCGTAATGATTCATTAATTCAACATTCCGGGTTTTAACCTTTGACTTGTTGAACAAAACTTTGCGGGTAGCCTTGAATATAATTCCGTTGGGCGTTAATAACATAATAATAGGGGTTTGTCATGAAACAAAATGTAGTTCTCAAATTCTTGTACAAGTTTTTATAAATAAACCTGTGCTTCTTAAAATATTTTGTTAATAATTTATACATACAATAATTTGGCTAGTAACCTCTAAATTCCCCTCGCAGCTACAGAATATTTCTCCAATATTAGGGTAATATGACAACAGAGCATCATACACTGAATAATATATAAACTGTTTGGGAGTCCCGTCGCGCGCTGTCAATTATTTACCTACAAATGATGAAAGTGCTCTAGGTATTTTGTTTACTAAAAAGTGTACATCTAGTTCTATGGTGCACATGTGTTGAGGTTTTTTTATGGCTATTAAATTACAAATTTATCGATTTAAATACGGGACTAATTATATAGCAATTTGAGTGAAGTTTAAAGTGCCTTTTGCATTGCTTGGGCAGGCCTTCTTTATAATTATGATAAGGGATGTGGAGCTTATTCCACCAAGCTACACTATTAAGGTTTCGTGGTTAATATTAAATTAAATATTAGAGTTTTTTTTCAAAATAATTCAAAAATCTTCACAATATTTTCATTCTTCATCCAAATACAACTATCACACAAATATTCGATTTCAAGTCCACCATAGTCTCCTAAAATGTGTATATATATGTATGTATTTATTTTTAATAATATAATCTCAAATAAAACCATACAAGGGAAACACCAAAATAAGATGCAAAAGAAGTTAACAAAAAATACCTCATTCTTGTTTTTTTTTTTCGATACTTCAATCTCCTCATGATTATGCAAATCGATTTCATATATTGATACGAGAGAAATTATGATGTTTTTTTGTTTAACAATATATTATCAGAACAAATATCAACACGCCTCGAGCGCACTATTTACCATAGACTTGTAAATTATTTAGAAGTTAGAATAATTAATTAATTATTAATAATACTGTGCATATGAATTGAATAATTAAGTAGGTCAATAGGTACCTTAGTTTGATTTACCTATTATGAAAATTATGAAAATAATACTTAAATTTGTATTTTTTAACCATTTTTAAATCAATATTTTCTGTTAAACTCTGTTTAACATTCTAAGCTTTAGACCGGCTTGTATAATTTTATTAAAATCAAGATCCACCATTTGATTAGGTACCTACTTGTAAGTGGCTACCTGTACACTGATTTTTGTGTTAAATGTATCGAACCATAAAATATGTTATAATAATACGAGTAGAAATAAATGGCTCGTTTTTTTGTTCTTGTAATTAACTTACATGAATATCTTTACAAAACGCAAGTAAAAAAGCATCAAACGCAAGAAAGTCAGGGGTAATGCAATAGTAATAATAGGTCGGTTTAGTATCGCTGGGGCGCTCATAAACCGAGGGCGGGTAATGAGGATTTATGTACGCCGAGGACTCGGAAGGAATGAGATATGTCTAAACAGTTTTTATTTACCGGTTTTAGTGTAAAATTAATAGTTTATAGTTGTTTTATTATTTTATTTACATTCTTAAATTATTTTTAGACAAGGCTTTTATTTCTGGTTATATTTTTTAAATTTATTTTGCATATAAGATAAGATAACAAAAGAATATAATTTATCTACTACAGTCAAGGATTATGTGTATTATTTGCGTAATCGGATATATGACGGTAATTATAGTTTGTCTGAATGTCCTCCAATTCTTTTGATAATTACACTTAACTTATTTAAATTGATATGTATTAGTTTTATCTAAAACTTCGCTTACTAATAAAAATACATATTAGACATTAAATACTAAACAAAATAAAAAATACTCAGAAAAAGTTCATCACCCCTGATCTAGTAAACTTACCCAATACTGTGACATTAGAGGGCACGTATTATCATTTTACCTTTACCTTTATTGTTTGAAGGCGGAGTATTATAATACTAATATTAAAGTATTCCATTTTCCATTTATATAGATATTTGAATATTGAAAATATAATAACAACATGAAAATTCTAGAATTAGTGCTTCTGTCTACATAGAGTCATTTAAAATATTTATCAAGGACTTAACATAGCCTACTCTTACAAAGTTTATTGTAGTCAATATGTATATATTGTTTTTTTTCCGAATGTAGGTGATGTCCAGTAGTTAGTCTAAAAAAACATAAAAGAAAAAGTTTTAAAGAATTACTTTAAGTTTTTTACTTTTACCCATGATTGAAAATTAAAATGATAAAATCTAGTCTCGATGGGTTTTAGTAAATTAGCCATATGAATCAAGCTATCTCTTCATAATAGTCTTTAGCGGTACAGAATTGACTTAAATTGGACTTCTATTAGAAGTTAATTTTTGAAATTGTGTTTAAACAATTTTAAGCTTATTAAAAACCTGTATAACTCTGTATGGGATACCAATCAGAGGATGGAGTTATCATTTATACGTATATAAATCATAAAAAATACAGATTTTAAAATTAAAAACAATTAATGGTTGTTGAGAATGTCACAATTAAGTTGTTACGTCTGATGTTATACGGTTTATTTATTCAAGTACCTTCTAAAAAAGTGTAACGGCACACAACGAGCCGTACGGTGTGGAACAACCTTAACATAAACAAAGTAAGGTACTTAAGCAAATGTTCCGTGGTGTACTTAAAGTAATTTTAAAACGAGCATAAAGACTTACACACAATCCGCTTGACTTAAACTACGAGATTTAAGATGAAATTATGGGATTTGGTATGGAAAATATCATTTTTATTGCAATTAAGGTTAAACATATCGAGGGTAGGAATAAATTTAAAGTATTTCCTGATACATATTAGACACATTTATTCATAGGTCTACTTAATTGTTAGCTAAATTAAAGAATAATTTGTTTTTTTTTTAATAATAAAATAATAATAATTTTAATATTTAGAGATGAAATTATTACTTTACAGATAAAAAGCAAACATTAATATACACATTTAAAAAATGTTGAATCATAATTTTCTTGGTTGAGGTAATTAGCTTAATCCCGCTAACTTCCGTCTTATAACTTTTTAATGTTTATCTAACCTTAGAGGTTTCTTATGTTACTTTAGAAGTTTATGGTTGGCTTAGTTGAGATCTTAATGTTATTATTTATATATTTTTTTGTTTCGTAATGTTGGACCATTGATTTGAACGAACAAACTAAGTGACCTCAGACACCTAAGGAGAAAAGTATTTTAAGTGTCGCAGGTTCGAGTCTTGCTAGGATTGAAACATTTTTATTTATAATTTTGGTTAAAATGAAGAATACCATGAATGAACTTGAAATGTGTTATTTTATTCTACACATATGGGTAAGCTTTTAGTTTCTTTAAAATCATAAAGAAAAAGTTTTATAAATAAAGATAGTCTGCAGTAACATATGGTAAATGTAGTTCAAGCGTACTCTGAGCCTTAAGGGTCTGTATCAGTCACAATTTGAGTAAAAATACTCGCAAGACGATTTGATTCTCAACTCGCTTCGTTATTTTGTACTGATAGCAGAAAAATATTTTAATTATATTATATTTAATTCTTTAATAATATTTTTAGACGTGATTATTGTGTTTCGTAATATTATTTTTTAGTCATACCTCAAATATATACATAATTTTAAATGTCATCAAAAATATATAATATTTTTTATAATAACAAAATCTCAAACTGAAGTCACAGTTACATCATATTAAGCAACCATAGTAATCCAAAAATGTTGTTGTCAACGCTACAAAAGTAGGTAATAAGTCAGCAAAAATGTGCATACAATGGATACATTTGAAATGCAAAGCGCATTGAAGTCGGACGTCACTCAGCGACATCACACCGCACGGCTCGTGATAGTCGACTGTTTACTGACCTCTGCTAATAAACTGTACCTATACGTCTTAATTATTATAAAGCCAATATGGATGAGCCTTAGTTTTTAATAACAACTTAGATAATGTAGCTTTGGTTAGCAACTATTAGTTATCGCTTATTCTTCAGAGGATGATAAGAACTGGTATATGAATAGTGTTGGAAATTAACTATAGTATTTAATTAAGTGTTTTAATACTAGATTAATTTTGTTAACAAAAATATCTATAAAGATAAATATAAGCTTATCTTCTTTATGTACAGATATATTTCTACTGTAATCATTCTGTCAATTAAATAAATATATTTTTATTACCCAATATCAGACAAGACAACGTTTTATTTAGGTGTTAGTTTAAACATTGATATAAAAAAAAATGTTAAAGCAATGATGATTCACGGAATGACTGTCTTTTTAAAATATCGAAATCATTGATGTTTGCGAGACACCCACAACAAGGTCGCGGAATAATTAGGTAAGTGAAAATAATGCGCCGCTATAACACTGTAGAAGTAAGTACCTACACGTAACTGAGTGATCAACATTAATATCAGTTTCTGACCTCACATTGTTGTGGTTTGAAAGTTTCATTTTGTGTTTCCAATCTGCATGTTAAGTATGGAATAATAAAAATTTACATTTCTACAAAAACCTCTTTGTTTGTTCGTCTGAGTCAGACTGAAAACCTCGGTCGACGGCCTAAACAAGACCGCACTCGCGATGATCACGGGGTAATGGATGCTGGATATTTAATATTTGGAGTATGTGCATCTTTGGTGAATTAGGTACCAATTATATCTCGCTTTTATGAAAATCTCATTTTGAATTTTGTAAGATACAATTCCAAATGCATGTCTTTTACTTCATTTATAGGTAATGTAACATTTAAATAAGATAAAAGATTATATGTATTTATTATTTAGATAAATCAAAAATCGTTTATTTGACTAGAATTAAACTCAATATTCAATATTATTATCTATACAGTCCAAAAACAAAATGGACCATTTTTTTAATCTTTAATATATTTTATGGATTAACATACCGTACAAAATACCTGCCTCTATAAATATTTTTATGTACGAATACCATATAATACAAATAAATAAACCAATAACAACTTTACTTTAAAGCATCGAATTCAACGACATTAACAAGAGTGTTAATCGCGGAACTAAAACATTTCTTTCTCTTCTCCTTGTCCTAACGACGGCCATTTAACACGTAATGACAAATATTGAGACACACAGGTTGCTCAACCCCTTATTTCCTTACTGATAAGGTCCAAAATCATAAACGTGGCCAATATGTAAAATATTGTTGTATAAATGTAGCGCCGTTAACCCACATAGCGATGTCTTAATTTTGTTATAGTCGAATATAATAAGGATTATGAAACTTTTTTTTTTTAATAAAAATTAAATTGGTTCGACTCAATACCAGAATTTACAGATGTTCAATTCTAGCTTCACATTAACATAGACTGAAGAGTAATGTCTTCTTTATCGTAATCCACCTGTGCATAAAGTTCAAAGTAAATAGCCTATCCATTGTTCTACTAACGACACCACTGCCCATTACAGCTGACACTGACAACATACGGACAGACAAACTCCACCGCTAGAGTCAGAACTGATTATTCTTGTTTACTTCATTTAAAATAATTTATAAAAACTTTTTCCAGATTTAAATGAAATATATATCGTTTTTATATAAAATTACGGCCTTTAACTAAAAACAAAAGTTAAAAATAGACTAAATTCATTATACTTTCACAAAATCACAAAAAAACCACAGCCTGTCTCAAAAATCATTAATTACATTTCAATTTTGCTCAAATAAAACATCTTATTTATATACTCAAAACATATCAGTTTTGAGTAACGTCGATCTAATTCCGCAACTCAAAATTGATGGAACAAAATACCGCCGATATCCAACCATTGTTGCATTCCGGTTTTTGAGCCGCGAATTCCGAACATCCACAGTCGGGACAACGTAATGCTTTTTACACGCATATGTACCGACTTTTTTACACGCATTTGTACAAACTGGTCGTAGGACAATAGTGTTACACCTTGTAAGTACACGAGAGTTGTTCATAATCGCTGACGGAACTACGTTGTCAGTTTACCAGAATTATAAATAAACCGTTAGACATATTTAGTTTTGTTTAGTTTTCAACTTAAATATGAGTATTAGAAATACGTGATATTGTATTACCAAGCTTATGAAGTTTCTAAGTTGAAATTTAGTAAGATCTGAAGTAGGTAATTTTTGTAGATAATATTATAATTGTCATTTACTAAATTATTGTCTTATAATAATATTTAGTATACGTTTAATGTATCCTTATTATCGTGATCGCTACTTACAGTAAATATCGTATATAGTATCGTTAAATAAGATAGTGATCAATGAAGAAGTTAATATTTCCAATCAACCCGAGTAGTGTTTTTATTCGCAATACTCTCAGTATAATTAAGAGCACTTATCGATACCTAGAAACCAATCCAATTCAACGACATCCAAATAAACCGGTCATTATTATTTTTTTATTCAATAATAGTCCTCTTGCAACTTTGTATTAACGGAATTATTTAGATATTAATCTTTATTACTTTTGAATTAAAGTTTAAATTTGATTGCGTGGTATCGTGTCACTAGAATTACTCAAAGTATGCTATCTGGCAATTATATTTGTAATAATTTGTTACTTGAAACATTTTCTTTAATAATAAGTAGTTTTAATCATACTGGCTTCTTGGTCTAATGGTCTGTGACCCTGACAGTTGAACCAAAGGAACTGGAGTACTTTGAGTCCGTTATTTATACATTTGCGAAACCAGACATTTATTTTTCTCTAAAATGACTAGATAATTAGTTTAGGAGAAAACATTATTGTTATAGCTATCAAACACTCGTTTACTAAAATGTTAATCGGGCTATAAAATTCCCTATTTTATTTTCAATATGTTTTCTTATTATTTATAAAAAAATAATACTATCATAACATTTTATAGTTTTTTTTTTTAATATAACACATACCTTATAAAGCCATTAGTACCTATTGTAGTGTACAAATACCGTGAAATTTCTACAAAGACAAACATACAAAAAGTTATCCATCATCTAAATGTGAATTGAATAATATTATGGACGGCAGTTTGTTTTTTACTGTTTTACCATATTTTACGACTTTGTAAATTAAGTAGATTTAAAGTGAAAAAGTTATCGTTGTTTTTTTTTTGTTAACGTAACACACTGAAACTTTATAATGCTTATGACTGTGCTAAAACAAATAAAATAATAATAAATGAAAAATTATAATATAGATATGGAACTCATATGTAGATTAAAAAACCTTTGTAAGGAAGAAAAGCTGAGAAAAGCTTAAAAATACTCATTGCCATTATATTACTAATAAAGACAATATTGTCTGAATCTCTTACATAGCTCATAATTTATTAGAGGGAATTAGAGGGAATATCTCGCTATCTCAAGAAAATAAGCAAAAATTAAATCTGTATTATTGCAAACATTGCTAAAACTACATAACAACTATAATTTGTTATCTTACTACTACTATGAACTACTTATCTGACCACTAGATATAATTTTAAAAAGTCATAACAAAATAATGTCTAGTATCAATTTGTCTAAACATTATCATAAATATATATACATTTCACTCATAATTGCCTCACAGAACGAGTTCATTATATAATACCCGTCACATGCGCCTGCGCAGATGATGTATGACGACATGTGCAGTGTAGCGAGCAGTAAATCAAATAGTGCCTCTTATGTGTCCTATATAAAGTGCCATTTATGATTTAGGTTGAGTTTTATTTTTAATGCAACTTTATATTATAGTTAGGATTTGTTAAGTCCTTTGAAAGTTTTATTACGTATTTTTTACATTTCCCCGTAATTGATCGACGTAATATTTTTATTAGTGTATTTGAAGATAATAATTTGTATTTATCTTAAAACTGAATGTTACAAACAATTACATTTATTTTTATTATGTATGGTATACATTGGTATGTCGAAACAAGTTATATATTATTCATTCATATGTCGAAACAAATTAAGCTATAAATAAAATTAAATGATACTTAATGGCCATATAAGTTTTAATAGAAACCATTTTTATGAACAAAAAACTGTACGTAGGTGATAAGAATGTTCCTATGTATATTGTTTATTATAACTTCATTTTCTTTACATTAATGCAAACTAAACCTTAATTTAACAACTGTATAGTCGTATTTATATAGTATTTTTTATACCTAAATACCTATTAATTTAAAACGATTCTTTTTGTTAACCAACAAAATACATCCTTTTATAATCCCATCACCCTCAAAATAATAACTAAATCTAAAATCATCACTATCTCATCACCTTCAAATGATTATAAAATGAACATAAATATACAGTCATATAATAATCACGAGGATATTGATCAGTGCTTGTAAGGCAAACTAATTTACATATCAACCCGTATGTATGACAATCGCTAGATCAACGACACTGGAGTGGAGATGTCGTTGCACTTATGATTCAAATAAAGGTTTACTAAATACACATTCGATATATATATATGTAAATACATATAATATAAAAAATATTTCCAACAAAACGTTCATATTGTTTGTCATTTTACAAAGGTTTTTTTTTACAATGATTGGTAATTTAATAATTTAATCGCTTGGTATAAAGTTTTTTTTTACATAAAAATAACATACTTTTTAAAATTAACGTAGTCTTCTATTTTTAATATAAATTGTTTTTGGATATATTTAAAATTTCACCGAAGTGCGCAAGCGCAGCTATACTTAAGTTAAACGTTGCAACTGGCAGCAATTTGCAAAGGCTTGAGTAAGCTATAAATCATGTTAAATCATTTTTTCATGAATCAACTCTTAACTTGTGCAGTGTTAATAATCTCTTAGTGCTGCCAACATTTAACAACTTTAAAACTATATAATAGGTAATTATTAAAGCAGTAGGTAATTCCTTGGAAGGATAATGATTAACAATAATTTTAAAAAAATGTTAGAGTAAATACTCTTTAATTTGTAGAGTATTATTATTATGTAAAAGATGCAATAGGTTATTAAAACTTACGTGAATTTTGAAATTCTGATCATAGACAGTATTGAGAGCAGAAGTAACCTTTCAAGTCCCCAATAAGTTTGTTTGTGTCACTTATCACTTGTCACTTACTGACTGCCTGATAAGAATTCAGTTGAATAGATTACTATTGATTTAATAAATACTACTAATATTAGTATATCTATAGATTAGTTGTACAAAGAATATTTGTAGTTGCTTGCTTCGAGATATAGAAAAATATAATACTTTTTTGGTAGACTAAATATTTTTGAATATCAAGTTAATAATTAAAATCAAACATAAACATTAAAAAAACATTAAAATATATATTTATTAAGCATGTCAGTCTTTCATGATTAATTAAGATGTTTTGTAATATTTTATCTAAAATAATTGTCAAGTTCAGTTATAAAGTTTCCTAATTCTATATCTAAAGAGCCTCGTTTATCAGATGATAAGAAATTAGCAGTTCAGAACAGTTTTGGTAAAAAAATCAGCAAACAGGCTTTAAGAGAGCAGTAATTTACTGATGACTACAGAATAAATTTAATTTCAAAGTTATACAACCAACATATAAGGTCATTAATGTTCAGACTTGACAAAAAACTAACAAACTGTGGTTCTGTAGGTATTTTACTATTTTTACCAAAGCGTAAGAACAAACATACAGTTCTAATAACTCATAAAAAAATCGTACTGAAAATACTTTAACAGACTTCTTAATTTTATTTTATAAAAATAAAAAAAAATCTCTCTGAAGAGCAAATATAATAAGTCAGTCAGAGATCAAACAAAACTTTACCCGAAATATTACTATACTCGCCAAATTTAAATACAAAGATATATATTATCAAAGTAAGTTAGACCTTATCTCATAAATCATAAGGACTATGAAAACTGATGTCTCTCTTTGCAAAATCATTTACGTACATACCTATATTATTTATTTTCGAAACAAATTTCCTTAAATCAAAATCCACAAACCCAAATATTTCCAAAGGTTACGACGTCATAGTGGCACAAACAATTAAACAAGAGTCGAGCGGTAACACGCGGTCATTACGACCGAGGCCGTAATTGCCCATACTGATACATCACCAACCCTTACTGTAGGTTTGACCCGTTGGATTAGGGTTGTACATAAACACTTTTATTATTTTTAAACCTAAAAACTATTAATGTACTCAAATTAATATATTTTTTAGACACAAGTAATGAATCCTGCAGAGATATAAAAAAAGATTGTGTCTACATTTAAGACATTTTCTTAATCCCGCGGTAAACAATATAAAAATAACTTTATTAATTTAACATTATTAAAAACAATTCTGGTTGTCAAACAGTGAACAGTACCTTGCTATCGATCCGCCGAAAATAATTCGAAATATGTATTCAATGAATACCACAGTGATAACTTCTACAGTAAATGAAAACATCACGTGAAAATAATAACGTGGTTGAATGAAAAATTGAAAATTATTGCTTAAAAACAATACATAAAACAGTGATTGTGTACTCCAATACTTCTAAGGTTATTAAACATCGCATCGTCCATCAGTGAGTTCGAACACTTGGTAGTACTGCCACTATACAAAGATAAAAACGGTATAATATGCAGGGACAATTCAAAATACTTTTCGACCAAATGAAAATAGAAAAATAAACAAATATTATATTTGAAAAAATTAATAAAAAATTAGAACCCCTGATAGAGGACAACCAAAATTATGAAAATATTTTTTTTAATTTAGAAAAAAACATAGATTACTTAGAGGAAGAAAAGAAGAAAAACAATTTTTTACTTTTTGGTTTGGAAGAAAAAGATTTTTTTCCAGAAGAACTACTCCAGGTCGTACAAGAAATTTTTAAAACAAATTTGAAACTCACTTTACAGGCAATCGATCTATCAAAGATTTACTGTATCGGTCTCAAAATGAAAACAAAATAAGACCTTAAAGCATTCATAAATAGCTGGAAAAGAACAGAGGTACTAAAAATGAGAAAGAGCTTAAAAAATATATTCATTACCAAAGACTTTCCTAAGGAAATACTAGAAAAAATTAAAATAATTAAAAACCAAACTAATAGAAGAACGTACAAAGGGAAACACTGCATATTTAAAATACGATCAGCTAGTAGCAAGAGAAGGACTTCCAAACAAAGAAAAACGAAAAAGAGACCAATCAACTTCGCCAGAAAGTCAGAACCAGGACAAGAAGTTAATAAGTAATACCTCAACTAAAAAGAGAGATCTAACTCTTTTTCTAAGAATCCAACCCAACTTAAGTAGCAACTAAATATCAGCAACCAGAAGCAGGACAACCCCAATACGGCTGGTCCCCGTGGGGTTGTAAGACCACCACCGCCCGAGAAAACATCCTTTAACATAAATAAAAACAGAAATTATAAAATTTATCTCGCTACACAAAACGTCAGAACTATAATGACGGACAACTGATTACAGGAATTAGAAGAAGCCATACGTCATATAAAATTGAATATCATTGACCTCGGTGGAGTAAGAAGAATAGGAGAAGAGATAAGGGAATACCAAGAATATATAGTTATAAGAATATATAGTTTCTAGTGGAGTCGTTGTCAATCAGTCGTTCATAACACACGCAAAACGTAACAGTTAATTTATTTTAAAAGTACCCACAATGTCTAAATGTGATATTTGTGCAAAATCCATAACCAAATCTTTTCTTGGGATCAAATGTAACAAGTGTGAGAAGATTGTACATCTTACTACAAAATGCAGTGGTCTAACAAACAAACAGATCGTGGCGTTAAAAGCGGCGCCCAGCCTGGAATGGACGTGCCTAGACTGTCAACGCGAATCACCAAGACGAAAATCCTCAATCGTCTGGTCTGAAGAAGATGATGATGACCATAATTCTATGCAAATCAATCCAAATAAGCTTCTAAGTAGCATCACAAAAGAGGTTGAGAAGGCTATTAAACGTGAAATGAGAGAATTGAATGATTCGTTACAATTCCATAGTGCGAAGCTAGAAGAGGTTGTTGAGTGCATCGAAGTTTTCAAACAAACGATAAAGGTACTAGAGCGGAAAAACTTGGATCTCGTTAATAAGAACATTAACCTAGAAACACGGGTTGGTGCCCTCGAGCAGCGACTTCAGGAAATTGAACAGGAAAAGCTCACAAAGTGCATCGAAATCTCTAACCTCCCTTGTCAAGTCACTGAACAGGTTAAACTTGTAGAAAATGTGGCACTTAAACTAAAGCAACCGACGGAAAGTATTAAATGTGTACGAAGAGTTCCCGGAAAGAAAGATCTACCCTCAAACATCCAGGTGGAATTAAAAGACGAGTGTTACAAGGACAAATGGATTTTGGCGGCTAGAACCAGCAAAATTGTTGTAGACGACGTTTATCCCTCTCAGAACAAGAATCATAACATTGTTTTTATAAGAGAAGCTATGACAAAATATAATAAAACTATACTATGGCATGCAAAGCAAGAACTTAAAAGCAATCAAAATTATAAGTACCTATGGTTTAAAAATGGGTGTGTAAAAGCACGCAAAGAGGATGGATCCAAAATTTACTCCTTAAGAACCTTGGAGGATCTTCACGCCCTTTCCAAGAAGTAATTATAAACTAGGGTTGATTACTTTATATATAAATACATATATTTATAACTAGCTTAAATTACTGTATTAATAAAATAAATTAAAATGGATAGCGTAATGAATGATGTTTTTGAAATTTCTAATTGCACGAATATAAATGACTTTTTGAACAATATTCCTACAACGAATTTAAATTTGCTGTGTGTGCATTTTAATATAAGATCAATAATAAAGAACTTTGCAACCTTCGAACAATGTGTATTAACCGCAAAAAAACACATTGATGTTATTATTCTCACTGAAGTTAATATATCGGACAACATTAAATCTTTATTTAATTTGAACAGCTATAAGATGTTTACGGCTTTAAGAAAAGGAAGAAGAGGTGGCGGCGTTATTGTTTACGTAAGTGATAAGCACAAATGTAACATAATGTCTATACAAACGAGATCCTTCGAGAACATTTCATTTTCAATAACTACTCACTCAAGTTATACCGCAAACTTTTGTGCTGTTTACCGCCCCCCTAGTTCTAGTAAAAACCTTTTTATTGATGAAATACATACTTTAATTTTAAAACTTTCGAAAGATTCTGAATTATACCTACTGGGAGACATAAACATCAATCTGAATCAAGAAAATCCTGTAAAAGATAAATACAACAACATGTTGCACAGTTTAGGTTTATTGTGCGGGATCACAGCACATACTAGAGTTGAATTATGCAATAAAAAACTTAGTAAATCTTGTATAGATCACATTTACGCCCGATCCCGCACGCAAAATCTATTTACTGCGGCAATTGGTACAACACTGGCTGATCACCGAGCGATATTGCTAGCTTGCGTCGGCACTCGTATACAGGATGTTTCATCATATAAAACTGGGATAAAAAAAAATAAAATAGAATTATTACTAAATCAAATAGATTGGGGTCCCACGGATCAGATGACCTGTCCATCAAAAATTTATAATTATATTAATGAAAATTTTACTAAATGCTATAGAAAGTCGGAGTTAGTAACTAAAATTAATCCTAACAGCACACGAAAAGACAATGACTGGATTAATTATAAGGTCATTAAAGCGTGTAATTACAGGGATACATTATTTTCTCAATGGATACAAAATACTAATAATATGATTATAAGAGTAAAATACAACAAAGCTAGGAACTATGCAAATAAATTAATTAAAAAAACCAAAAATGAAAACACAAAATCGGCCATTATTTCAAATAAACACAATTTCAAAAACCTTTGGAATATTTTGAACAGACTGACAGGCAGAATTAAGTCGTCGATTGATGAAGTCCTTCAGAACTCTTTTAGTGGTAATGGGATCACATCAAATGTCATCGCTAACAAATTTGCATATACTTTTAAAAATAATGTTAAGCAAATAATCTCTAAATGTTCTGTACCATTACTTAGCACATCGAAGTATAGAACATCAGCAAATGTTTCGATGAGATTTCAGCCAGCAGACGTCAATCAAGTAGGCAAAATTATTAAATCGTTGAACAGTAACAAAGCCCCCGGTGTGGACAGGATAAGAACTGTTGACATTAAATTTTTATGTGACAAAATCAAATCGGTCATTTGTAAATTGATAAATACAAGCTTAGATACAGGTAAATATCCTACAGTCTTAAAAACTGGAATTATCAGGCCAATATATAAAAAAGGAAACCGAGGAGAATATGACAACTACCGACCTATTACTATTTTGCCGGCTATCGATAAAATCATAGAAAAATATATAAGCGATCAAATATACAAATTTTATGAAAGTAACAATATATTAACCACAAACCAATACGGTTTTCAACCACACAAGAGTTGTACGCAACTGCTCTCTGCGTTTACAGACAGCATATATAATCACATGGACAACAAAGAACATGTATTGGCTGTCTTTATAGACTATCGTAAGGCGTTTGATACACTTAGACATTCTACATTACTAAAAAGTCTATCTGAATGCGGAATAAGAGGGAAAATGCTTTCATGGTGTGAAGATTACTTAAATAACAGATCTTACCGGGTGAGGGTTTGCAACACAGACAGTGCCGCAATCCATGTGACAGAAGGCACGGCACAGGGTTCCGTACTGGGACCTTTGCTCTACTTAACATATGTCAATAACCTGTCTAACGCAATAAATCAATGTGAAATTTACCAGTTCGCAGACGATACCTGTCTAGTCGCCGCTGGTCGTAATATATATGAAGTAATTAAGAAACTACAAAGCGACTTAGACATAATAGCGAAATGGTCTCATGACGTTGGTTTGGTGGTCAATTGCATTAAAACTAAATTAATGTATATAAGCACAAGTCGCAATAGAGGATCATTTAAACCTGTACTTAAAATGCACAATCACCAATGCCTCCATTTAAATAATCCTAGGTCTTGTAGCTGTACTGCCTTAGAAATAGTAGATAAATATACATATCTTGGGCTTATAATTGATAATCGAATGAGTTGGAAAGAACACGTCAATAACGTATGTAATAAACTGAGATTGTTACTTGCCAAATTTTCTATAATTAAATACAAAATACCGCATCAAACGCTCCTATTGCTATACAAAACATTGGCTGAATCCATTGTATCTTATGGTCTATCAAGCTATGGAAGAACATTTAAAACCAACCTTGATAAAATCTTTGCACTTCAGATTAGGCTTCTAAAAGAATTAGTTCCGAAAAAAGTTAAATCAAGCTTGAAGGATGATTATCGTAAACTATTTGCATTTTGTAAAATTATACCTATTCACGAAAAAACTGAATTAACTTTACTTACTGAAGAATTTTTTAATGAAAAATTACAAAAAACTAAAGAAACGTACTCAAAAAGATTTCAGAATAGCGAAAAACTCGAACTGCCTAAGTACAATAATTTATATGGCAAAAGGAGATTAAATTACACAATACCTTACTTAATAAACCAACTCCATAAGACAATAAAAGAAGATATAACGAATAAAAATTTTAAATATAAACTAAAACAATATTATATACAGTTAACAATTAATAAATACGAATTGTTTGAATAATTAACATCATGCTATATGTGAAAAAATATTGTAAACAAAATATTTTACTCAACTACCTTACTGTTAGTGTAACTATTTGTTTTATTCCTACCTACTAATAATGTATATTGTATAAGAACAGTGTGTGTGTAGTGTATTATAGTATTGTTATTTTGCAAGTTGTCAACGGCTGGGTGTACGGAAAAACTCATAAGAGTTTATGTTTGCACCACGTATATAAAATTTATTGTAACTTTGATTTATTATTATGTAATAAATAAAAAAATAATATATTCTACTTTTATGGTAAAAAACAAGGAATATACGGAATGGGATTCTTAGTAAGAAAATATTTGAAGGAGAAAATATTCAGTTTCAAAGGAATATACGATAGAATTGCATTACTAAATAGGCAGTTACCAGATTTCCAACAACCATCGTCGATCCTTCAAGTACATGCCACAGAACACGATACAAAAGTGGTAAAGACAAATTTTATGGAGATTTGACAGAACTAATGCAACGAAAATGTAAAATATAATCTTGATGGGAGATTTTAATGCCAAAGTGGGCAGCAAATCAAACAAAGACGAATTCGTTTTAGGAAGCTACAGTTACGGGAACAGAAACGATAATGGACTGAATGAAATGAAATTTAAAATAATGAATAGTTTCTTCAAAAAAGCAAAGTCAAGAAAATAGACATAGATGGCTGCAAACTGAAAAGACAAAGAAACTGAAGATTGTGAAATGGTCGTGCAAATAAAGGCTTTTATTATTATTATTATTACAAACAATATCAAATATTTAAGTTATGATTTTACATCGAAATATTTCAATAGCTTGCAGTGGCAACCCTAGCACCCATTGTTTATACTGACCCTCGGGGTATCCCATAGAAACCGCATGATGACCGCGATTCCCAAACTTTGATATGGCTTATTGATTGTCTCTTCTATGCCACGTGTCTTTTATTATATTTTATATCCGATGAAGAAGACAACATTATCTTATATTGCTTATATACATATATATACTCTATATTGCTTAAATTATACTTTTTAGCATATTTAGCATTTTTTTATTGGATAAACTTTTTGTTATTGATTAGTCACAACTTGACTAATGTTGACCTAAAATGGTCGATTTTTCAAACAAAACAGAGCCAAAGATAAACAATCTCCCTAAATCTAATTCCAATACAAAAGCCGTGGGATTAGTTGCGTACAAATATTTGCTCCCAAGATTAAAATATTATAGTGGTCAGTTTGGTTTGGATTTGTTTTAAATCTGGTCGTAGATTACTGACCTTCGTCTTATTTGTGTTGATCAAAAATAAAATGTCCAAAATTCAAGTCGTTAGGTTCAGTATACATATTAAACTAATTTATTTATTAATTTTTAATATATATTTTTTTCAAATAGCATAATTTGTCGTATTAATTATATTGGAAATCAATAGACTCTAAAGTTTTTGTTGTGTTGTCACCGAATTTAATAATCAATCCACAATCCTAAATTTAATTTTACTTCACATGGCTTCCTACAAAATATACCAACAGATAACTCAAGAATGGGATTGAAATATAAAACTTCAATAAAGCATGGATCGATTCTGTTCTAAATTGAGCCATTTCAAAAGTATAGTATTAAAATCTATAATTCTAATATCAAATGAAACAGTGTCTTATAAAAGTCACGTAGTTAAATGAATATCTCTAATATTACGTAACATTACAGGAAACCTACAATGTCAATACAACAACTATTGTTAAATAAACATACAAACAAACTGTTTCACTAAATATTAGTATTAATAGTATTACATTATAGTGTGCCTTAATTTATTTTTTTTCATAAAAACTGTATATGTTATATATTTTAGTAGTTTTATCGAATTTAATAAACATACCTACAAATATAATTACTGTGTATATAGTCTTTGTATTTAAGAATACAAAATATATATACTTATATAAGATATTACCTGTCAGACCAGCACAGAGCCTCATCACGATACCTGGAACATAATATTTAGATATTCTAGTTAATCTGTTGGTAACTATGTATGTATTTAAAAGTGAAAGTTACTATTAAACAAAGACTATATGTCTTTTTGTTTGTGGACTCGAAACTAGAGAACTACTGGTCAGGTTTATGTAATATATTTTAGTATAAAACATTTTTGTCCAGGTTTTAGTATTTTTAGAATGTTAAATGAATTGAACCGGATAGCGATGCGATAGCTCATTTGGTAGAGATATAGGACATTTTCCCAGAGGTCGCAGGTTTGACACTCTGCCCGTGTCTGTTTATCTTTAATTTTAAGCTTTACATAGCAATAGATGTTTATAGATATTTTATACGATACATATATTTTATATATATATATATATACATATATGTATATATATATATATATATATATATATATATATATATATATATATATATATATATATATCACAAAAGACATTATTATATAAGTTATTTTTAAAAACTACAGAAAATGAATTAATAAGGAGATGAAATCTTTATAATCGTAAAAAGTTAATACAAGTTCCAAGATACAACCAAAAATGGTGTTCGCCGTCTGATATAATAAAAACGTCATGTTCGGTTTAACTCCATAAGGTGTGTATATAAGAATGGTGTCTATATCATATACCTACACTATATATTGTATAACTATATCTATGTTCTTTCTGTATTCGTATTCTTGGATTCTGTACTCGTATACTCCATGTATACTCTTTCGATTGCTTTGCTTACGTATTCGTATTCTCTATTTCATGATCCATAACTTACTGTTTAATCTGTTGGAAAAGAAGCTACTGGTTAATCGAGTAATGTTTTTAATTTATGTAGGTTATTGATCCCAAGAGGAAGAGGAAGAAGATAAGGGATAAAATATTTCAGGATTATGTATTTCTATCACATTGAGTTAAATATGAAAAATAGTATCCTGAAAAAGACTTCGGAATTGTCAAAAAAAAGATTCTAGAACAAACACAACAAATATTTCTAAAAATAAAGACTTAAAATTTAATTATAAACATAAAGGCATATCATACATATCTTTATCTAGAATACATATCTATATCTAGAATCTAGACCATTTTCAAAGTGTACGACCTCCCGAGTGAAACATGAATAATTCAGCACGCTCGGGTAAATACTGGCTACATTATTAATAATAACATTACCTCGCTTCTCGCAAGTCGGAATGTGGACTGGAAACTAGCTGGTGTTTATTGTACTTTTGTAAAAAGCTCAAATTAAAAAGATATCGGATCTTTATTTTTATATTTGGTTAGATTTATCTCTTGGTTCCGTCTATTTGATTTGTAGCATCACCAACAAATATTTAATTTTTAGCGCTAAATGAATATTTTTTTGTATTTGAAATTATTTTGGTACACTATTTATTAATAACTAGACTAGTGTTTATTATTTGGAAAGTTATGTACCATTTTATCAAAGTAAGTTTTTGTAACTGGTTGTTTGGTTTCTTTTAAATTACTTTTGCTATTGTAGTTCTTTTTTTGTATTCTTGTATTTATTAATGTATTTTTGTTATATATTTTAAATAACGGTATATATGTATTACTAGTAAGTATTTGTGTAGTTATTAATAAGTATGTTTTTTATAACCACACCATCGCCAGTATTTCATATTGTTTTTTTTTCCTAACCCTAAGGTCGTCTGGAAGAAATCGCCGTTAGGCGATAAGACCGCCTTTTGTACCGACCTACTTTACAATGTATTTTCTTTATATGCATATTATTTTTTTTGTCATATATTATGCTGTGCAAAAAAGAGTATAATTAAATAAAAATATATATGTATTTATATTTTATATATATATATATATATATATATATATATATATATATATATGTACATATATAAATCTAATAAAATAAAAACAATAATAACAATAAGAAAATTCATTTAAAAAAAACTTTAGAACTTTACAAAAGCGCTTTCAAAACCTTTTGAAAAGTAAAGTAAATATCCTGTTTAAATGTAAAACCATTCAAAGAGTGCTCAGTGAAGTTCAATATTGTGAATAGTCAACTAGTCTTTGCTTAAGTGTTACAAATGTGCACTAACCTTTATTAGGTATATTGTTCTTAATAAGTATTTACATTTTTACATTTTTCTGTTAGGCAGAATGTCTTTAGGACTTTGATTGCATTTAATTTAACAAAAAAAAACTTCATGGCATTGTATTAACAAAAAAATTAAAACATTTTTTAAAAGTGATACAAAAATTCTACAAAAAAGTTATAGATATTCATTATTGATTCAAGCTATGTTCTAAACATATCTATAGATAGATTAAACAGTGACATGAAAATGCACATGACGTTCTGAATTTGAATTTTGTAATATTGAACGCGTTGCCGCGCTGACGCATAAAATTACAATCACACACATCCTTACTTAGCTGAATGGCTGTAATTCTGCTATTTATGATATTATAAACGATTATGAGTTTGTTTTACATGTGTTGGTCATTTAATTTCATGAGATACAAACAAGCGTGCTAAAATTTAATATGTACTTTTTTATAGTTATTTAGAAACTGTGTACGATATAAAAGACGCTAGGAGTTTATAAAATAAGATCTATTTAATCTTATTATTATAATAATATTGTTAGGACTCTTATAAATATTAAGAATTATACTATTCTAAGAATTAATTATAAAGAATATGCATAACATATAATTATAGTATTTAATGAATATATTTAGTGAGGAGGGCGAGGGAAGATAAGTCACGTGTGGTTTACGACTGCAAGTTATGTCGTTCTGACAACTTCACCCGTTTTAATCGCATGAATTTACGGAAACTTGATAGGTGTTTGAACGTGATTAAGGTTTAATGACATTGTTACCCTTTATCATGTAAATGCCAAGTATAAAGCGTAAAAGAATTGAAAAAAATACCAATAAAATCAGGAGTTAAAAAGTTAAAATTGATGGCAACATTAGCATGTCAACGGAACGTTCGAAACGTTAAGCGACTGTTATAAAATGGTGAATGTCAGTCGCGGGTGTTGACAATAGCACCCGCGCCGTACAGCATCACAAAACTGAATAAAATTACCTTTTACGACGCTTTTCTAATACTCTACAATTTTGTTAAAAACCCCATGCTTTTTTTGGAATCTTAATACATTCGTACCTTCTAAATAGTTAAAGAATTCAATTTAGATGTTAGTAAAAGAACCCATGGTGCAATATCGACCTCAAAATTTCGATAAAGCCGTCGTTTACGATGCCGTCAATGGCGGGATTATTCCACATATTTCATTTAGCGAATTTACGCCCTTCGATAGTATTTTATTAAATTTTTCATCGGAGTAAAACACGTGTTCAATATGAGTTCACCTCTGAAACTGTAATACCAAATTGTGAAATCTTATTTTATGCGGCTTATAACATACTACCTATAACATAAATTTGAATATGGGGCCCGGTGCCACCAAGATAGAAGATTATTCTTTTAGTCAATTCAGGTTAGTCTAATATATATTCATTAGAATCAATAGTCTATCTAGACTATATATAGTTTATGTATCTATACTATAGTATTTGAGTACTAGTCATAGTCTGAACATCTATACCTAATCATTAAAAAGACTTTTTCCTTTAAGTAGTTATAAAGATAGTAGAGAGTAAAAATATGAAAAATACATTAGAGTTTAGTAAAAGCAGAAGCTTAAGTATTGACGCTTCCTTCTTCCGACTGAAACACAGCAATCGAAAATGTGTTACATTTATTAAGTAAATATGGTTCTTCCTGCTCTTGAGATAAGGTCTATAACGAATTGAAGATAGGCTCCGCTGTAATATCAAAAGCTCGCGCCGCGCATACAGATAGGGTATTAGTTCGTAATTTGTCGGAGAGGGCGCCACCGTCTACTTATTTCACGTCTTTGGTACTAGCTTCTGTAAATCAACCAGGGAGGTTTTATTAAAAAGTTTATATATTTATTATCACGTCATTTATAATATTTCGTCGTCATAATAGTTCGGATTTGAGATTTTGTATTTACCATATTTAGTTTAATTCATTTTTAGTAAAGATTTTTTGTTTATTATGAGTATTTACTTTTCTAACTTTAACTGTAACTTAAATTTAAATTGATTAATTTAAACCTGTGTATTATGCAAGAACAGAATGTAAGATAGAAAGCAGTAACAATAACATTTTATAACATTGGAATTGCGAGTGATTGAAAGAATACGTAAAGTGAAAGAGGAAACGGGAAGATCAAGAGAACGATAAGGAAATAAGTTGAAATGAGAAGAAGACAATGAATGAGGTGTACCAGAGGCGTTAAATGAGCTGTTGGTCTAGTGGTTAACGATTTTGACTTAAGAGGTAAGAGTTGTAGGTTCATTTCTTAGCAGGATGGGCCCTACTATACTGCGAATGGATTGTCCGCTGTAGACAACGATTCATAGGATTAGAGCTTATTTAATGGTTGTTGTCCTAAAACTAACATATAATAGGTTTTATGAAAGAAAGGCCAGTCAACACGAGAAAAAAAAGAAGAATAATAAGGCGGTAAAACTAGAATAATGAAATATATAGGTAATTACTTTACAGTAAACATTATAGATTACTACACCTACCTACTGTTTATGATATATATCTATATAAGAAAATTTTTACTGTATAAAATTAAAAAAAAATAGTCAATTCTATTTCAAAAAATATGATATAAAGAAATCGTAATAAAGTATAAAAGTCAAAAATGTGTAATATAGATAAGATATCCTTATTTTATTTATTTATTTTTGTAAGACAGGCTTTTCTTAGCAATAATGTATAAAATATATTTTTTTTAGAACCACAAATAAATACAAGATCTTAGTTCCATAGACAATAACCCTTCAAACAGTAACCAAGTCTCCTCAGGTTACTTGTGAAACCAATCTGACTAAATATTCACTCGTTAATAAACCAAACAAAGCTCTTGAGCTGTATATTATTACAGAGAAAATCAATTAGCCAATTATCTTTGCACCAAAGATAAGCAAAGATAAACATTCAGATACCTGACACCTTGTTAGTCTAGCCGATTAGCCTATCGCTACCAGACGCTGTAGCCAAATTGAAAACGCTGGTTGTCTATTCTACTTAAATGTATTGATATAAGCGATTGTATAGCGTAGCCTTCGACAAGCGGTAGTGTCACTTGTCTTAACCCACAGTTCATTTATTGAAACATATGTGTGATGAATTATGTAAAATACATATACCCTATGTTTTTATTATATTGATCCATATTATTGTTGTCCTTACTTTGACCTTTTTAAAATTAATTTTATTACCAAGTTACAACTATTTTTGAATGGAAAATACTGATATGTCAAATAACGTAAGTAAAAAAAATATTATAAACAGTAATAAAATTCTATTAAACAAAATCTTAAGCTCTACTCATTACTTTTTTTCAGCAGCAAACAAAAACTCTTTTCAATTCTTATTGATTTCTAACATTAATATTAGTAGTAGGTAGATATTAATATAGGAGAAAGCAAATTTATTTATTTAATATTGTATACAAATAAAAATTACAAGTCTGAGTCTCAATTATAAGCAAAACTAATATCTTAGTAAAATAGGCATTTATATAACACAGTACAATTTACACCAAGGATGAAGAACAAAGCATTGGGCAACATTATCGCTATGCCATTCGAGCGGTAATGCTGCGCCGGCGCAATCAATAATTTTCTATCAATGACCGCACTAACCGCTTATTAGTACCGAGAAAAAACAATAACTATACTCGAGATTATAGACGAAGTTTTCATTAATGTGGATAAGACTGATATTTATAAAACAATTTATTTAAATTCATTGGCAATAATAAAAAATATAAAGAGTTCGTATATCATATTTTTATGATGACAAGTCACACACAGAGCTATTAATGTGCTAAAATTTGAAAAAAGAACAGCTAGGTAAGGGCAGTTAATATGGCGGCTATTTGTTATTAAATACGGCAAAAGAAGACATAACTTATTTAAATGCTTTCAATGCACCTGTACAATATATGGTCGGAGTAAATAAGTCGTTCGGTAGTCATCGGTCGGGGTCGGGTCAGGCGGACAAACAATCGCCGTCGTCGTTCTACCGAACGACTTGATGATCCTTTTAACATTATACAATTGGATGTTTATAGTTTTGTTACATTATAATATCATAACAGCTAAACGAATGATGTTGTTGGTTTCTGAATCAATATTCAAATAAAAGCTTTTTTTTACTCGTAAATAAAATATTTTCCGTGTATGTTTATAGACTACATCTAGTAATTATAATTGTACAGTAGTACAATTATATTTACTTGTTAATACTAGTTAATAACTTATTTAATATGTACAGAAATGTTACTACATACATTAAATAAATTACTAAATATTTTTCTGGACATAAACGTATGGAATATACACGTATAAATTCAAGTTAAAGTTAGACAAAAACATACTTTATCATAATAATATACCTAAATAATCGGGAGTCACCGAGACGGAATATACTTTAAAATGATTAGCATACTATCAAAGCAATCAAATAAATATAAATGATCGAATGAGAAGACAAGTGGGTAAAAAAATTATATTCGAAAATGGTTTGAATATTTTAAAAAATCTTACACAAATGAGAATATCCACAATATACCAACATAATTTTCTCTTTGCAGTGTAAAATCAGAGATATAATTCTCATAATCTAGTGCTCGTACATTCGAGATAACCTTTCACACCTGGAGAATGGAACAGCACTGAACGCGATTGTACTTATCCTCGTACTTGTACTATCCAGCACTGAACGCGATTGTACTTAGTGTCCTTAGCGAGTTGTGCACGCGAGTGTACCGACGCGATGTACTACTTGTTAAGATGTAACACTTGGCATGTTAAGTTAATTGTAAAATGCCTGAAGACCGATAATAAATGAACCACTTTAGATTTTGTTTTATTATAAATAGGTATATGAATTAATAATATATTGCTAATAAGAAATTCTCGAGTAATTAATTATTATTTTTTAAATTTTTACGATCGGACTATTTTTTTAATGAACTAGACAACTTTAATGTTTATATTTAAATAACACTGAAAGGTTACACAGATTAAAAAATAACACAGAGCTCTAAACAAATAATGTGAATACTGAATGGAGTCGGTCACCGTACAGTACTAATTAAAGTAATTAAAAAGTTACTCCATGAATATGTAAGTATTAATTTCAGAAAACAACAAATAAGAAAATCACCAATACAACAAAGCAACCCATCCCAGTCTCATCCAATCAGCGGCCATATTGAAAATAAACTGATAAATTCACACGAATCACAAATAATCTAACACGTTGAAATAATTGCACTAATAATGACACGTACCTCGAATAAGCACTCGTTACCTCAACTCTGACTCACGTTTTATTCCACAACCAAAAACCAACCTAAATGTAAAGACTTACGGTTTATATTAATATTACTTAACAACATTGTTTCTCTACTTATATTTCTCCAATCTAAAGACAACCTTAATTAGATTAGAATATGATATAACTTCCAGTGATGCAAAGTAATATAGTGTAACCGTATAATAACGGTAATAGGTATTTTCACACGAAAATTCGGAGACATTTCTAAGTATTTTTCGGTAATAAATATGAATGGTTTAAGTGCCGTCAAAGATCGCAAGTGCGTTAGAAATGTTACAATAATCACTGTGTCACATTACTCTCATATGTGTGTATTTTCATGTTATAGTGCAAAAATCCAAATTAAATATATGTTAAAGAAAGCTTACTTAACTGTACTTGCGTTAAAAATAGGTCTAGTTATTACATTTTATTTATTATCTTCTATCGTCAAAATAATCAAAACAATCTCAAACTCTAGGTGCTTGCTGATGATTCCATGGTTCCCATGAGTTTCAGAGGCTGTACATATATAGAGACAGACTGTCATATCAGCTCTTCTATCAGAAAATCCATTGCGACAAAATCCACTTACAAAATGAACTAGATCATACAGCAATAGATGATTAAATCAGACGACGGCACTGTTACCTATATGCATCTTATCGTTCTAATATTATTAATGCGAATGTAAGTTCATTTGTTACGCTTTCACGCGAAAACTACCCAACTTCAACAAACAACAATCACTATGAAACTTTGTACAAATATTTTTGGATTTATTATAATGTATTATTTTTTCATGAAAAATATATATTATTAACGTAAAAAAAAAATAGAAAGATAAAAATATTGTTTGTCAATAAAGTGG